>CP125837.1:43439477-44780497 GCA_030408175.1 Trifolium repens | reverse complement strand
TACCAATTTGTTTACTTCCTCAAATTACTCCCTTCCTTTAGTATAAGTAAAATTTGTCTTTTTAAATTGATTGAAAAAATAATGTAATTAATTTATATTATTGTTTAAATACATTTTTTTTTTAATAAATCTAAAAACTCAATTTTTTTATGGAAGGGAAAATAAAATACAATTCAATTTCTTTTATAATTAAACAAATAAAAAAAAGTAATTAGAGGAGTACATATAAGCAAAAATTTACTTTAAGATTTATTTATTTATAAATTAATATATTTAATCTATACTGTATTATAGATCAATGCATTAGTTATCAAATAAAGTAAATTTTTGTTTATATAAGATTGAATGTAGTACTTTGTCAAAAAAAAAAAGATTGAATGTAGTATATTTTATTGATGTTAAAAATTAAAGTTAGCAGTATGAGACTAAAGTTTTATATATATAATAAGTAATAATATATAGATATACATAGTGCAAAATTACATATTATATTATTTCATTTTTTTATATTAATTCTTAAAATATATGCACAAAAGTGTATGTATGGTAAGATGTAATTAGGATTTTAATTATTATTCTTTGACAATGTCAAAAAATAATCTTTGACCGAAATATGAGAATATTAAATTAAAGATTAATTTTTTGGTCAAAATTGTCAAATATTACTTTGTAATATATTTGTATTTCTTGATATTAATTATTAATATTTTGTATGAAATTGTTTTGACAAAACTATGTAAAGTAATGTATTTGGTTCGTTGTAAAAAAAATGTAGTTCGTTCGATGAATGTCCATGTTCATAGCAATTTGTAATTTAACAATAATAGGGAGCAACTCTCTCTTAACACGTTTTCTCCGCCCTCTCTCTTCCTCTCCGCCGCGGCTAACTTTCTAACCCTAGAATCCAAATCCGCCGCCGCCATGTAAATCCCAGGTGGTGGTGCGTCGAGCTCTGTAACAACCCGTTTTTCAAAGGCCCGAAAAGGCATTACTTTTTTTTTTTGTACACATCAGAGTTACGCATAAAAGATTTTAAATGAGCCGGCATTCAAATATACAAAAGAACTCATTACCATAAGGTGCTTCGACAAGCAAAGTGTATTCCTGAATAATTACAATCCAAGTCTAAGTATTCAAATACTTACAACAAAACAAGTTAGAATCCTAAGCCTAAACCCAAAAAGCACGGTGTACAACCCACACCGGCGCATAGTCTAACTAAGCCAAAGCTCCAACCTCTCACTGGGGCCTGGAACAGCCACCGTCGTCACCACGACCTAACCCATCATCTGGGTGGGATGAGCCCGCAAATGAAAGAAAGGGTCACCACAAAATAAAAGGTATATATATATATATAACCGGTGCGAAAGATGTACACATAACAAATTTCCACATACACAAGAGAAAGCTCTTAACCACCAAAGCAATTCCCACCAACGGGTTCATATAAGCAATGCACACATAGCCTATAATGCAACCTTTACAATGCGTGGTACTAACCCTAGCTACCACAATGCATGAGTTCCGGAACTGTAGGTCCAACCCCTACTAAAATACCAACGAAATCACAAGGTTAAGGTGGATCCACTCCCGCAATCACACCCCATGGTCCACTCCCGCAACCATGTATCGAACTCAACAAAATCACAAAGGATTAAGGTGGATCCACTCCCGCAATCACACCCCATGGTCCACTCCCGCAACCATGTATTGAACTCAATAAAACCCTATAAGAATCAGGTGGGTCCACTCCCGCAACCACACCTCGTAGTCCACTCCCGCCACTACGCACTAACAATGCATGAGCATACGATTCCCCATGTATACTAATGCAACAAATACATACCTCCCTAGCATATGTAAACCATCCCAACAACATACATACATATCCAATCATATGTAACAAACCACAACAAACATACATACATTTCCAATCATATGTATTCACCCACATGTTCATACATACATCTCCAATCATATGTAAAACAACGCACGTATTGTAAACACTTTCTCATCACGAGAATACATAACACATACATGCCAAACACACAAACACGCATCACCGAAAATAACCAACAAACATGTTATAACTCAGTGAAAAGACAGAAATAAAGTGGAGCCCTTACCTCGGCAAGCTTCCACAATTAAAACTCGCTCAACTCCACAATTCTACAATTCGCGCTTCCTAAAATATAAGCAGCGTACAATCAATAAAATACTATCAACGTATCCTATCGAAACGAAACTCATTCTCTAAGTTCTAGAGAGGCTTAAGGTACTTTCTAACACTCTCGGATAGTGATTTCGAGTCCTCCCCATAGTGATTAAAAATTCACGAAGTTAATTGCACTATTTCTCGCTACGCGAAAATATTTTCGTTTCAAAACAAACTAAGAAACACTTTGATTCCTAACTCCAAGGCAATCAATTTTCACATACTAAAACCATTTGAAAACAACCCAAAAACTCTTTGAAAATTTTCACAAAAATAAAAGTTTACTTGCGCCACAAGTTACAAGTTTTTCCTTTCAAATAAAATGGCCATAACTCGCTCATTCTTTATCCAATCGAGACGAGCCATACGCCGAAATCTTCGTCTCGAAAAGACGAATCAAATAGTTAAGTTTCTAGGTCACAAAACAATTTTAAAATGACTAAAAATGTCCTTCAAGATTTTCGACCAGAATTGGAATCAAACCAAAATATTGTTGTTCACAAAACAAACATAGTTTAAAACACTCCAATCATCACTAGTTTTCTCAAATTGATCAAGCACTCACACCAATTTCTTTTGAATCAAAAATGTCAATTTTCTACAAGACTTTGCAAAAAGTTCC
Organism: Trifolium repens; assembly: GCA_030408175.1. Lineage (NCBI taxonomy): Eukaryota > Viridiplantae > Streptophyta > Magnoliopsida > Fabales > Fabaceae > Trifolium > Trifolium repens. The sequence continues at coordinate 44,777,660 of CP125837.1, read as the reverse complement.
ACTTGTTCAATCAAGTCACGAGCTACTAGTTTTCTTTCCAAACAATACCTCTAAATTATTCAAAAGAAAACCATGATCATGCCTTCCCAATTATGGCTTAAAATTTAGAAATCTCATGGACATATACACAATATGCCACGGCCAAATTCTAAAAACAAGGCTAGTTCCCATTTTTTTTATTTCAAAACCATAGCATAAATCATTTAGCTCACAAAATCATTTAATTGAACAATCAAAACATTTCCAAAACACAATCCCAAGTCATAAGAGTTTTCCTAAATTTCTCATGAACACACCAAAAATAATTTTCCTATTTTTCAAAACCAAACCACTTATCACACATCCATTTTACTTAAAAGCTTGTAAACAACATTCATGACATAAATCACTAACTAAAAGTTCATGTTCTTGATCAATACATTTTTTTTCTCAAAACCCTTGCTAAGAAAAATCTCATGAGAATCACATCTAACCATGGTAAGCATCACTACTAAGCCTAAACATGTTAGATAATCACTTATAAACAACTTCTAAGCAATAAGAATCAATCATGAACAATTTCTCACAAATTTCTCTCAAGAACATAAACCAAAAATCTCATGAATCTCTAAGAGTTTGGCAAGCTATGAAGAAGGGAAGAAGTTCTAGTTACCTTAGAAGAAGAATCTCACAACTCCAAGCTTTCCAACAAGCTTATGATCAAGACAAATGGTGAAGGATTGAATTTTGGTGATGGTATGGTGAGGAAGAAGAAGCTCACGGCCAAGAGAAAGAAAGGAGTGAATTTGTGATTTTTTTGTCTAAGTCACAATGAGACCAAAAGTCTCCTTAAGTAATGGTCTTGCTAACTTATGGCCTTTGGATCAAATAGTAAAAAGTTGCAAGACTAAATCCTAGCCATTGGATCAAATCCAAGTCTATCCTCACAAGATATTTCCCACAACCTCTTACAACTAAACGCACGTTCAGTTCTCGCGCATCGCGACGAACGAAACTCACAAAAACAGAAAACTTACGGAAAGAACGTCTATCGTTAAACAATTCCAAAACTTATCGTCGAATCTTTTTCCGCGACTGTAATTTTCTTCCATACCTTAGAAAATTAATCTCAGGACATATCCTAACTCACGCAGATATATGAAACTTCCATCCGAAACCTCACTTAAAATGGACGCAGTAAGATTTTCCATCAGCGGGTAAAATTCTACTCGTTTTTCCAAAAACAAGAATAATCCAAAACTCGTCATTCTGACTTCACAGAAATCTCCTCATACTTAAAAGAGGACTACGACCCAAAAGTCTGTGCCTTTCCAGCGCTCGAGCACAAAACAGGCTCCGTTTCAGCAAAAATCTCATTTATGCGACGATACTCACAAAACCGTTCTACTAAAAACCCTAAAACTCGTAGCCGACACTAGAGTTCCTTAGAAAAACCGCACAGTGAAATCTTGGGTCTTACATTACTACCCTCCAAAAAGAAGTTTCGTCCTCGAAACTAAAGGTAAGAGTAACAACTCAACTAATTATTACCATCACCAACACAACAAAATCCCTCAGGATTAGGTGCAGCCACACAGATGCTAACACCGGGTGAAGTCACACAGATACTCTCACCAACACACTGGCACAACCGTGCACCAACCGCAACTCTCAACGAGTTCACCACTCAAAAATTAACCTCACAACAGAGGTTCACAACCTCTAGTTCCTCAAAAGTCCAAAGGTCCACACAAAAAAATTTCCAAAATCACTTCTTTTGCCTCCGCGACGTAGCCTAAACCACTAGGTTCACGCGAAGCAGTTACTGGCTACCCTCCAAAAAGAAACACCGAAACTTTCTGCGCACCAGCAAAACCGGCAAAACTAGTCGTTTCAAGTCAACACGACTCCGTCTATTATCAACAAGAGATTAAGGATAATCAGTTCCTCAATTTGTCAATAAATAGTCGACAATCATGATGGTGGTTTAGACCATCTTTACCCAATTTAAACGATGCTTCATTCCGCTTATGCTCAATGTCCTCCGAGTCACAAGGGTTCCACAAATCTTTCGAGGTTTTTCTTAATGTTTCCCTCGATCTCTTACGAATACAAGGTCGAAGTAGTAAGACACAACACTCAAAACACATCGTTCAAGCTCTCATGATTCCACTCATGAAACATCCGTTGAACATCATTCAACAGTAATACAATGCCACCACGGCAGGTACCACCAAAACCATTACATTCCGAACAAGTGGTCTTCTCTATAGAAGAATTTTCCGCTCTACCAATATCCATAAGTCCGCAACTCAATGAATACGCCGAACCGTCTACTCACATACGAATCTCTTTCCAAACACGACTTAAATAATACCATCCCAACCTCCGGTTGGTGATTACACTCCTCATAGTCTTGACACTTGCCAAACTATACCATCTACTTCTCGGAGGCATTCTTTCTTTCCTACACATACCAATTCCTCTTGGTTAGATCCTTAATCAAACAATTCTGAATCCTAACAGAATATCTCACTCCACGGATTACTAACCCATAACCCGACACAGAACAGACACTAGAACGGTCACTACTCTAGCTATGTTCTAACCGACTCTGGACTAACGACTCAAGTATACACTTTCCCTTTGAAGAATTAAAGCCGTGCTCCGATACCAATTCTAACAACCCGTTTTTCAAAGGCCCGAAATGGCATTACTTTTTTTTTTTTTTGTACACATCAGAGTTACGCATAAAAGATTTTAAATGAGCCGGCATTCAAATATACAAAAGAACTCATTACCATAAGGTGCTTCGACAAGCAAAGTGTATTCCTGAATAATTACAATCCAAGTCTAAGTATTCAAATACTTACAACAAAACAAGTTAGAATCCTAAGCCTAAACCCAAAAAGCACGGTGTACAACCCACACCGGCGCATAGTCTAACTAAGCCAAATCTCCAACCTCTCACTGGGGCCTGGAACAGCCACCGTCGTCACCACGACCTAACCCATCATCTGGGTGGGATGAGCCCGCAAATGAAAGAAAGGGTCACCACAAAATAAAAGGTATATATATATATAACCGGTGCGAAAGATGTACACATAACAAATTTCCACATACACAAGAGAAAGCTCTTAACCACCAAAGCAATTCCCACCAACGGGTTCATATAAGCAATGCACACATAGCCTATAATGCAACCTCTACAATGCGTGGTACTAACCCTAGCTACCACAATGCATGAGTTCCGAAACTGTAGGTCCAACCCCTACTAAAATACCAACGAAATCACAAGGTTAAGGTGGATCCACTCCCGCAATCACACCCCATGGTCCACTCCCGCAACCATGTATCGAACTCAACAAAATCACAAAGGATTAAGGTGGATCCACTCCCGCAATCACACCTCATGGTCCACTCCCGCAACCATGTATTGAACTCAATAAAACCCTATAAGAATCAGGTGGGTCCACTCCCGCAACCACACCTCATAGTCCACTCCCGCCACTACGCACTAACAATGCATGAGCATACGATTCCCCATGTATACTAATGCAACAAATACATACCTCCCTAGCATATGTAAACCATCCCAACAACATACATACATATCCAATCATATGTAACAAACCACAACAAACATACATACATTTCCAATCATATGTATTCACCCACATGTTCATACATACATCTCCAATCATATGTAAAACAACGCACGTATTGTAAACACTTTCTCATCACGAGAATACATAACACATACATGCCAAACACACAAACACGCATCACCGAAAATAACCAACAAACATGTTATAACTCAGTGAAAAGACAGAAATAAAGTGGAGCCCTTACCTCGGCAAGCTTCCACAATTAAAACTCGCTCAACTCCACAATTCTACAATTCGCGCTTCCTAAAATATAAGCAGCGTACAATCAATAAAATACTATCAACGTATCCTATCGAAACGAAACTCATTCTCTAAGTTCTAGAGAGGCTTAAGGTACTTTCTAACACTCTCGGATAGTGATTTCGAGTCCTCCCCATAGTGATTAAAAATTCACGAAGTTAATTGCACTATTTCTCCCTACGCGAAAATATTTTCGTTTCAAAACAAACTAAGAAACACTTTGATTCCTAACTCCAAGGCAATCAATTTTCACATACTAAAACCATTTGAAAACAACCCAAAAACTCTTTGAAAATTTTCACAAAAATAAAAGTTTACTTGCGCCACAAGTTACAAGTTTTTCCTTTCAAATAAAATGGCCATAACTCGCTCATTCTTTATCCAATCGAGACGAGCCATACGCCGAAATCTTCGTCTCGAAAAGACGAATCAAATAGTTAAGTTTCTAGGTCACAAAACAATTTTAAAATGACTAAAAATGTCCTTCAAGATTTTCGACCAGAATTGGAATCAAACCAAAATATTGTTGTTCACAAAACAAACATAGTTTAAAACACTCCAATCATCACTAGTTTTCTCAAATTGATCAAGCACTCACACCAATTTCTTTTGAATCAAAAATGCCAATTTTCTACAAGACTTTGCAAAAAGTTCCACTTGTTCAATCAAGTCACAAGCTACTAGTTTTCTTTCCAAACAATACCTCTAAATTATTCAAAAGAAAACCATGATCATGCCTTCCCAATTATGGCTTAAAATTTAGAAATCTCATGGACATATACACAATATGCCACGGCCAAATTCTAAAAACAAGGCTAGTTCCCATTTTTTTTTATTTCAAAACCATAGCATAAATCATTTAGCTCACAAAATCATTTAATTGAACAATCAAAACATTTCCAAAACACAATCCCAAGTCATAAGAGTTTTCCTAAATTTCTCATGAACACACCAAAAATAATTTTCCTATTTTTCAAAACCAAACCACTTATCACACATCCATTTTACTTAAAAGCTTGTAAACAACATTCATGACATAAATCACTAACTAAAAGTTCATGTTCTTGATCAATACATTTTTTTTCTCAAAACCCTTGCTAAGAAAAATCTCATGAGAATCACATCTAACCATGGTAAGCATCACTACTAAGCCTAAACATGTTAGATAATCACTTATAAACAACTTCTAAGCAATAAGAATCAATCATGAACAATTTCTCACAAATTTCTCTCAAGAACATAAACCAAAAATCTCATGAATCTCTAAGAGTTTGGCAAGCTATGAAGAAGGGAAGAAGTTCTAGTTACCTTAGAAGAAGAATCTCACAACTCCAAGCTTTCCAACAAGCTTATGATCAAGACAAATGGTGAAGGATTGAATTTTGGTGATGGTATGGTGAGGAAGAAGAAGCTCACGGCCAAGAGAAAGAAAGGAGTGAATTTGTGATTTTTTTGTCTAAGTCACAATGAGACCAAAAGTCTCCTTAAGTAATGGTCTTGCTAACTTATGGCCTTTGGATCAAATAGTAAAAAGTTGCAAGACTAAATCCTAGCCATTGGATCAAATCCAAGTCTATCCTCACAAGATATTTCCCACAACCTCTTACAACTAAACGCACGTTCAGTTCTCGCGCATCGCGACGAACGAAACTCACAAAAACAGAAAACTTACGGAAAGAACGTCTATCGTTAAACAATTCCAAAACTTATCGTCGAATCTTTTTCCGCGACTGTAATTTTCTTCCATACACTACCACAAAAAAAGCCTTTAATAACACTCTTTTTTGGCTTTAATAGCACTTTTAAGTGCTATAGAAGCCAGTGCTATTGTAAGTATGTGTCTATTATAGCACTTTTAAAAGTGCTATTGTATGTCCAACCTTTAATAGCGCTTGTATGTCAAAAGCGCTATCATATACCTGTTCTGAGTGCTTTTTGGCAACAAGATTTAATAGCGCTTTTTAGAAAAGTGCTATCATAGATGCCAGTTTTAATAGCCCTTTTTTAAGAAAAACGCTATTGTAGGTGGTTTTTTTTTAAAAAAAATATACAAACTGGAGCCTTTTTTTTCTATACGTAACCTGGAACTTAAATTGAAATTTTAAAAAGTGTACATACATATAGATATTGAATACATAAGTCTCACCCACTAAAACTAACTTATCTGATACATACAAATAATAACAACACCAAGGCCTAATACAAAGGTACTATACATTCTCAACCATATTCACTCACCTATCCCAACACTTAATGATCCCATGCAGAGCAAGAACTTATGCAGCAAACAATTAATAAATCAACTTGGACGCCTTAGGATTGCTCACCAAGCCAGCACCATTCTCATTTTACCAAGAAATCCCTGAAAAATTAAGAATATATTGTATATTTGATTACTCTTATTTAATGACAAAAATGAACAGTTTCAATACAAATAGTATATTGGTATTTCTCTCTAATACACCAATACAAAACAGTCCCAATATAGGTGAAATTGAAGAGATCACAATCTTTGCTAAGAATTTCAGCTAGTCTAGAATGTGAATGAAATGTAAAACAACTATGTGGAAGGCATCAACACACTACTGACTACACAATACATGCCTAGAAGCGCAAGAAAAATCAGAACCACAAATTTAAGATTGTATAATCAAGTTAAGCCTTAAGTGAAATAGAAAGTTAAATGACAAGTCTTGAATAGGAAATTAAGTGACAATAAATATGACCAAGAGAACATATGACACACAACTCTCATACGTACTGCTGCCAACATACCTTCTAGAGTGCTGTTTTAGCTTTTTATCATCTGTTTGATCAATTCCTACTCCTCAGGAAACTGAAATGAAGTTCCACATGATTACAAAATAAATTTTCTCATACCAATCAATGAAAGCATAATTGTAAACCAAACTGAAATGAAGTTCCAAACTGAAATGAAGCATAATTATAAACAAAACTATATTTATTTTGGAAGGCTTATCTACCTAAGATTATTTTGGAAGGCTGCATTCTATAATATTTCATGATTCAGATAAGTGTTTATCTGCCTAAATTTGTCTGAATGCAAGTGAATACTACTACTGTAAACACACCAACTGATATATTAACAAATGCAATTCTAAAAATCCACTTTGAAATCCAGCATATACAGGGTACATGCCTCTTTACCACCGAACATATACAAGGTTGAAAGTAAGACAATTGAAAGTCCCTTAGAGGAGCTTGGGTCGAACCTCACTTGTCCTCTTTAGACACACACAAAAAAAAAATCACAACTTCAAAGGAAATGCATATATCTGGCTTGAGATCAATAATGAAACACTTACAGGCATTCCTTAACACAAAAAACAAGACTTAGTATAAGGAAATTCTAAACAAGCAAGGAAAACTATATTAAATAATAAGGCATATGGAATGCTTAAACCAAAACACAAAGTCAATAAATATCCCAATACTCAAAATCAAACTTGAAGCAAAACCCTCCCTCTATATTCCTAACAGATAACACCACCAGAAGACAGATATGATAAGCTCAGATTGTAAGCACTTGTGTGAGCTTCAGATTTCAGTTATCCAGTATAATGGAGTGAAACTCTCTGAACATTACCTCAAAAGTGTATTAAGCCTTTGATTTATAATTAGCATCAGTTGCATATTTCTCACAGTTAATGATCACTGTTTTTAAACATATTGTTGCTTTATACTTATTCAGCACAACATAATCTATTATAATAAATAAAATGATAAAGTTTATAACATTAAATAAAATACCTTTGTTATGAAAGCATAATCGAAGATATGGTTTTCAATATAGATGTTCCACTTTGTTGGTGTGTTGATTACTCATGAAGCCTTAGACTGGTCACGTTTGAAACAATATACTCATAAAGACACTTATGCTTTGGAGCCTTATCTACAAAACCAAAATGACCAAAACAAGTAATAAATACACTTAACAATTTCTTATTAATTCAATCAATTATTCAACTGAGATGACATAAAGATCAAGAGCTAGAGCATATGTACAAAAGATATTCAATTGTAGAAAGAAGTATCAAACCATATATTATGATAAAGAACTAGTCAATTTTTTAACACATGTATCTAATGCCTCTATTCTTAAAGCATGCCACCATGAAAAGGATACAAAGAATATTAAGATTTGAAAACAAATAATTGATGACCAGTGGCATTGTCTAAAATAAAAATTGCCACACAGTGATGATGAATACTCACACATCCTGTGGTATACTAAAGACACATACATTACATGAAAAGATACTACTAAAATCAAACAAAAAGTTATCAAGACCACGATACAATATAATTGCAGATGCCCATTAAGTCTGTCTTGGATTACAAATGAAACACGACTATGCATGGTATAAGCTATGCAGCAATAATATATCACAATAACAAACTAGGAATGAATCATGAAACTATTACAAGATTAACTAATACCAAACCTAATAAACCAATTGTATATACTTCTAAAAAAAAAGATAAATAAAGGATAGTGAAAATAGAACTCCCCTTTACATCTCCAATGCCACCTTCTTGTGAATAGAGGTTCTTCCATAAACCCTATTCCTAGAAACCCATTACAACTAAAAAAATCCCTAAAAGTTGAATCTTAAAAAATTGAATTACAGAGCAAAATTGAAATTACCTTGAGCTCCTGTAAAGTAACGATAATTTCCCCAAATCCTTTCCAGGTATGCCTTTCTTGTAAGAACCTAAAATACACACAAAAGGGCGTAGAAGAAGGGGATGAGGGAAACAAAGGTGTTGAAAGCAAGAATTTAGGGTTTGATAATAGGATTTTGCTGGGTCGGGAGAGAAATCACGAGATTTAGGGTTCCATGGAGATTAAGGTGTTGGGTCGAAACGACGGAACTACGGTTTGAGGTTTTGGGGTGAAACGAAGGACGAAGATGGAGAAGGAATTGCTCAAAGAGGAATGATGGAGAGTAGAGAAACGAAGGAAACTACGGGAATGAAGACTGATCTATTTTTTCTGGATCAGCTTTCTTTTTAATTTATTAATTATTAATTAATCAACAACCTAGGGGTCAAAGGTTCCACACCCAAACAACTACACTTTTTTTTAATTAATTTTCCATACTATAGCGCTTATGTCAAAACGCTATTATACAGTATTAGTTTTAATAGCGTTTTTCCTAGAAGTGCTATAATAGTGATCCGTGTTCGCAGCTTCAATAGCATTTTCACCAAAAGCGCTATTATATTGTCCCAGCGTTTAAGCGTTTAATAGCGCTTTTCTTGAAAGTGCTATTAAATGGGCTCCGTTTCAGCTTTTAATAGCACTTTTAAAATAAGCGCTATTAAATATGTGCTATTAAAGCTTATTTTTGTGGTAGTGATACCTTAGAAAATTAATCTCAGGACATATCCTAACTCACGCAGATATATGAAACTTCCATCCGAAACCTCACTTAAAATGGACGCAGTAAGATTTTCCATCAGCGGGTAAAATTCTACTCGTTTTTCCAAAAACAAGAATAATCCAAAACTCGTCATTCTGACTTCACAGAAATCTCCTCATATTTAAAAGAGGACTACGACCCAAAAGTCTGTGCCTTTCCAGCGCTCGAGCACAAAACAGGCTCCGTTTCAGCAAAAATCTCATTTATGCGACGATACTCACAAAACCGTTCTACTAAAAACCCTAAAACTCGTAGCCGACACTAGAGTTCCTTAGAAAAACCGCACAGTGAAATCTTGGGTCTTACATTACTACCCTCCAAAAAGAAGTTTCGTCCTCGAAACTAAAGGTAAGAGTAACAACTCAACTAATTATTACCATCACCAACACAACAAAATCCCTCAGGATTAGGTGCAGCCACACAGATGCTAACACCGGGTGAAGTCACACAGATACTCTCACCAACACACTGGCACAACCGTGCACCAACCGCAACTCTCAACGAGTTCACCACTCAAAAATTAACCTCACAACAGAGGTTCACAACCTCTAGTTCCTCAAAAGTCCAAAGGTCCACACAAAAAAATTTCCAAAATCACTTCTTTTGCCTCCGCGACGTAGCCTAAACCACTAGGTTCACGCGAAGCAGTTACTGGCTACCCTCCAAAAAGAAACACCGAAACTTTCTGCGCACCAGCAAAACCGGCAAAACTAGTCGTTTCCAGTCAACACGACTCCGTCTATTATCAACAAGAGATTAAGGATAATCAGTTCCTCAATTTGTCAATAAATAGTCGACAATCATGATGGTGGTTTAGACCATCTTTACCCAATTTAAACGATGCTTCATTCCGCTTATGCTCAATGTCCTCCGAGTCACAAGGGTTCCACAAATCTTTCGAGGTTTTTCTTAATGTTTCCCTCGATCTCTTACGAATACAAGGTCGAAGTAGTAAGACACAACACTCAAAACACATCGTTCAAGCTCTCATGATTCCACTCATGAAACATCCGTTGAACATCATTCAACAGTAATACAATGCCACCACGGCAGGTACCACCAAAACCATTACATTCCGAACAAGTGGTCTTCTCTATAGAAGAATTTTCCGCTCTACCAATATCCATAAGTCCGCAACTCAGTGAATACGCCGAACCGTCTACTCACATACGAATCTCTTTCCAAACACGACTTAAATAATACCATCCCAACCTCCGGTTGGTGATTACACTCCTCATAGTCTTGACACTTGCCAAACTATACCATCTACTTCTCGGAGGCATTCTTTCTTTCCTACACATACCAATTCCTCTTGGTTAGATCCTTAATCAAACAATTCTGAATCCTAACAGAATATCTCACTCCACGGATTACTAACCCATAACCCGACACAGAACAGACACTAGAACGGTCACTACTCTAGCTATGTTCTAACCGACTCTGGACTAACGACTCAAGTATACACTTTCCCTTTGAAGAATTAAAGCCGTGCTCCGATACCAATTCTAACAACCCGTTTTTCAAAGGCCCGAAATGGCATTACTTTTTTTTTTTTTTGTACACATCAGAGTTACGCATAAAAGATTTTAAATGAGCCGGCATTCAAATATACAAAAGAACTCATTACCATAAGGTGCTTCGACAAGCAAAGTGTATTCCTGAATAATTACAATCCAAGTCTAAGTATTCAAATACTTACAACAAAACAAGTTAGAATCCTAAGCCTAAACCCAAAAAGCACGGTGTACAACCCACACCGGCGCATAGTCTAACTAAGCCAAATCTCCAACCTCTCACTGGGGCCTGGAACAGCCACCGTCGTCACCACGACCTAACCCATCATCTGGGTGGGATGAGCCCGCAAATGAAAGAAAGGGTCACCACAAAATAAAAGGTATATATATATATATAACCGGTGCGAAAGATGTACACATAACAAATTTCCACATACACAAGAGAAAGCTCTTAACCACCAAAGCAATTCCCACCAACGGGTTCATATAAGCAATGCACACATAGCCTATAATGCAACCTCTACAATGCGTGGTACTAACCCTAGCTACCACAATGCATGAGTTCCGAAACTGTAGGTCCAACCCCTACTAAAATACCAACGAAATCACAAGGTTAAGGTGGATCCACTCCCGCAATCACACCCCATGGTCCACTCCCGCAACCATGTATCGAACTCAACAAAATCACAAAGGTTTAAGGTGGATCCACTCCCGCAATCACACCTCATGGTCCACTCCCGCAACCATGTATTGAACTCAATAAAACCCTATAAGAATCAGGTGGGTCCACTCCCGCAACCACACCTCGTAGTCCACTCCCGCCACTACGCACTAACAATGCATGAGCATACGATTCCCCATGTATACTAATGCAACAAATACATACCTCCCTAGCATATGTAAACCATCCCAACAACATACATACATATCCAATCATATGTAACAAACCACAACAAACATACATACATTTCCAATCATATGTATTCACCCACATGTTCATACATACATCTCCAATCATATGTAAAACAACGCACGTATTGTAAACACTTTCTCATCACGAGAATACATAACACATACATGCCAAACACACAAACACGCATCACCGAAAATAACCAACAAACATGTTATAACTCAGTGAAAAGACAGAAATAAAGTGGAGCCCTTACCTCGGCAAGCTTCCACAATTAAAACTCGCTCAACTCCACAATTCTACAATTCGCGTTTCCTAAAATATAAGCAGCGTACAATCAATAAAATACTATCAACGTATCCTATCGAAACGAAACTCATTCTCTAAGTTCTAGAGAGGCTTAAGGTACTTTCTAACACTCTCGGATAGTGATTTCGAGTCCTCCCCATAGTGATTAAAAATTCACGAAGTTAATTGCACTATTTCTCGCTACGCGAAAATATTTTCGTTTCAAAACAAACTAAGAAACACTTTGATTCCTAACTCCAAGGCAATCAATTTTCACATACTAAAACCATTTGAAAACAACCCAAAAACTCTTTGAAAATTTTCACAAAAATAAAAGTTTACTTGCGCCACAAGTTACAAGTTTTTCCTTTCAAATAAAATGGCCATAACTCGCTCATTCTTTATCCAATCGAGACGAGCCATACGCCGAAATCTTCGTCTCGAAAAGACGAATCAAATAGTTAAGTTTCTAGGTCACAAAACAATTTTAAAATGACTAAAAATGTCCTTCAAGATTTTCGACCAGAATTGGAATCAAACCAAAATATTGTTGTTCACAAAACAAACATAGTTTAAAACACTCCAATCATCACTAGTTTTCTCAAATTGATCAAGCACTCACACCAATTTCTTTTGAATCAAAAATGCCAATTTTCTACAAGACTTTGCAAAAAGTTCCACTTGTTCAATCAAGTCACAAGCTACTAGTTTTCTTTCCAAACAATACCTCTAAATTATTCAAAAGAAAACCATGATCATGCCTTCCCAATTATGGCTTAAAATTTAGAAATCTCATGGACATATACACAATATGCCACGGCCAAATTCTAAAAACAAGGCTAGTTCCCATTTTTTTTTATTTCAAAACCATAGCATAAATCATTTAGCTCACAAAATCATTTAATTGAACAATCAAAACATTTCCAAAACACAATCCCAAGTCATAAGAGTTTTCCTAAATTTCTCATGAACACACCAAAAATAATTTTCCTATTTTTCAAAACCAAACCACTTATCACACATCCATTTTACTTAAAAGCTTGTAAACAACATTCATGACATAAATCACTAACTAAAAGTTCATGTTCTTGATCAATACATTTTTTTTCTCAAAACCCTTGCTAAGAAAAATCTCATGAGAATCACATCTAACCATGGTAAGCATCACTACTAAGCCTAAACATGTTAGATAATCACTTATAAACAACTTCTAAGCAATAAGAATCAATCATGAACAATTTCTCACAAATTTCTCTCAAGAACATAAACCAAAAATCTCATGAATCTCTAAGAGTTTGGCAAGCTATGAAGAAGGGAAGAAGTTCTAGTTACCTTAGAAGAAGAATCTCACAACTCCAAGCTTTCCAACAAGCTTATGATCAAGACAAATGGTGAAGGATTGAATTTTGGTGATGGTATGGTGAGGAAGAAGAAGCTCACGGCCAAGAGAAAGAAAGGAGTGAATTTGTGATTTTTTTGTCTAAGTCACAATGAGACCAAAAGTCTCCTTAAGTAATGGTCTTGCTAACTTATGGCCTTTGGATCAAATAGTAAAAAGTTGCAAGACTAAATCCTAGCCATTGGATCAAATCCAAGTCTATCCTCACAAGATATTTCCCACAACCTCTTACAACTAAACGCACGTTCAGTTCTCGCGCATCGCGACGAACGAAACTCACAAAAACAGAAAACTTACGGAAAGAACGTCTATCGTTAAACAATTCCAAAACTTATCGTCGAATCTTTTTCCGCGACTGTAATTTTCTTCCATACCTTAGAAAATTAATCTCAGGACATATCCTAACTCACGCAGATATATGAAACTTCCATCCGAAACCTCACTTAAAACGGACGCAGTAAGATTTTCCATCAGCGGGTAAAATTCTACTCGTTTTTCCAAAAACAAGAATAATCCAAAACTCGTCATTCTGACTTCACAGAAATCTCCTCATACTTAAAAGAGGACTACGACCCAAAAGTCTGTGCCTTTCCAGCGCTCGAGCACAAAACAGGCTCCGTTTCAGCAAAAATCTCATTTATGCGACGATACTCACAAAACCGTTCTACTAAAAACCCTAAAACTCGTAGCCGACACTAGAGTTCCTTAGAAAAACCGCACAGTGAAATCTTGGGTCTTACAAGCTCCCACCTCCGCACCACCGTTACCTTCCTTGGTTCGGCCGGTCACGATCTCTGCTTCGTGTACGGTTTCGAAAGTGTGGGTTTTTTCTTTTGTTTTCTTCTCCGGCGGTCATTGTTGTTTCTTCTCCGGCCGGCCACGATCTGACTTGACAAGGTTTCTTTCCACCATCGTTTCTGACCGCTAAGCTTCTTGTTTCTTCGCTGATGCTTCCTCTCCTCACCGGTGGTGGATTTGGTGGTGCTTTACTGTTCTTGGTGTTGATGTGGTGTTTCTTCCGGTGGAGGTGGTGGTTTTGGCTCGATTCTGGAGGTTGGGTGTGGTCTTGGTGTTGGTGGTGAGTTTCTTCGTTTTGGTTCTGATGGTGATGGCTGCCGGTTTGGCTTTCTTTGTTTCCTGCTCTGTTCTGCGTTTTTGTGGTGTGGTGGTGGTGGTGAAGGGGTTTCTTTCCTTTCCGAGGTGGTTGACTGTTGGAGTGGTTCTGTATCGGTACTAGTTGGTTAGGTGAAGCTGTGGTGGCAGTAGTGGGGGTGGTGATGATTCTGTTTAGGTGTTGTTTGGTTTTGGCGGGGTTTTGTTTGACGGTGTTCTGGCAGTGGTGGTGGTGGTGATGGACTGAGGTTGTGTTTGGCTGGGGTTTTTATCTTGGTTTTGTTAGTTGTCCTGGCGTGCCCGAAAGGGTGGGGTACGTAGACACTCCGTGTTGACGGACGTTGTCGTTTTATCGTACCTCTGGGACGTATTGGGGATGGAGAGGTGGTGGATGGTTAATACCGAGTGTGTGTGGATTCTCCCTGATATAAGAGTCTCTGACCAATTTCAAATCTGGTGAGATTTGCAGGACTCTTTGGAGTCGCTGAGGGGTGTTCAAGTTTGTTGAGACTTGCAGGTCTCTGGTATCTGGTCGAACTCTACGGCATCAGGTGTTGACTGTCGATTCTCTGACTACCGGGGTCCCTCAACCTTTGACTTTCGGGGCTACTTTCTGGATCTAATGGGCCGAGTAATTTTAATTCGAGTTCGGAAGTTAGTGCCTAGTGGTGTCTCCTAGGGTCGGGTAGGGGTTTTCTCTGGTGGGTTTAGCGAATCAATATTGGTGTATGGGTGGTTTGGGGTGTTTGATTTGGTGTTGGTAATTGTGTTATATCACGTTACCTTTATTTTGTATGTTTCCACGATAATTCCTTTCACTTCTTGTGGAGGAGTCGTCTTTTAATAAAATTTAGCCGATTCAAAAAAAAAATAAAAAAAATTGTAATTTAATTTTTTTTATAAAAAAGTTTAGGTGAATTGGATCTTGTGTGTTTGTTTTGCAAAAAGTTGTGAAGAGAGAGTTACCAAAAAGAGAAGTTGGAGAGAGATTTGAACTTCCTTTGTTTGGAATGAAGTAAATAGGAAAGAGAGATTGAAAAAAAAGGGATAACATATGTTTTAAGTTCCTATTGTTATAGTGAAATTTTGGTTTTCATCCCTGTAAAATATAATCACTTGTTTCCATCCTTAAAACAATTCCTTTGATTTTTAGTCCTGAATGCGCAAAATTTTGACATTTTTATGCAAATATTATGATTTTTTTTTTTCAAAATGGTCTATATATCATGTTAAACCTATATAAGTCCATATTATATTAAAAAATGTCAAAATTTTGCCCATTAAAACCTAAAAACAAAAGAAAAAAAAATTGTAGGGATGAAAATAAGTTATTTTATTTTACAGGGACGAAAACCAAAACTCTCAATAAGGACCAAAAACATATTTTATTCTTGAAAAAGTATGGGGTCCGTCAGTTTTCTCTCATGTGAAAAGAAAGTATAAACAGACAAACAATTACACTCATTTTTCCATCAATGCCATCCTCCTAGAAATCATTAAGGATCATACTAACATGTGCCTAATAGTAACTATATCTTGAAAAAATAACTTTTGCTTTTTGAATATTTCATTGGGATGAGTCTACATAACATGAATCTTAAAAGTCAGGGTGGCAAAGTGGGCCGGCCCGCCCCGTCCCGTTTAAGCCCGTCTAAAAGTGGGGCGGGGCGGGGCGGGCCAACTTAGATGGTTGGGCTCAAAACTCATGGCCGCCCATTTATTGGCGGGCCGGCCCGCCAAACTTTTTTTTTTTTACCATTTGAATTACTAAGTTATTAAGCATTATCGTTTTTTTAAAAAAAAGCAAAAGAATTTTATTCAAATAGAAAGATGCACAATGTTTGCTAATAAATTAATAATACACCACCTTATATTGTTTTGATATTTTTTTTGAAAAAGCAAAGAAGCAATATATATTAAAAACTACTAAACTAGGCATAAGACATGAATACAAACTGATACCAAAAAGTTAGTAACAAACTATCCTGCCAATATTACAAACTGATACCAAAAGGCAAAGAAGCAATATATTAAAAATTAGGCTTAAACCAAATACAATATGTCTGCCAATATTACAGCATGAATACAAACTGATACCAAAAAGTCGGAAGTAAATAGAAGTAGCACACACGGTGGTTACATGAAATAAACAAATGGAATGGAACCCTAGTAGTATCGATTTAAGGGAAATAACAATCAGTTTTTTATAAAAAACAAGATGAAAAAAAATACTGATTGGGCTTGGGCTCAAGATATCCAAATATTTATCTAAAAAAAAAGCCTGTGGGCATGCCCGCCCCGCCCCCGCCCCGTTTTTTAAGCGGGCTAAACGGGGCGGGCCAACTTAGGGTCCCGAGCTGAATACCTCAGTCCCACCCGCCCAAAATAGCGGGTCAAACGGGTCGGCCCGGTGGGCTCGGCCCGTTTTGCCACCCCTAATTAAAAGAATATAAAGAGAAGCTAAAATTAGTCAGCCAATCAGCACTTCTATTTTCCTCTCGCCAGGAGTGATTGATCTGCACTTGTCAATTCAATATTCAATTTCTATCTATAGTATTTTAACATTTATCCTTAAGGTAGAGCTGTAAAAATGGGCCGGACTATCGGGCTGGCCCAGTAGCCCTATAGTTTTATACGGGCCGGGCTGGGCTTCCCAAAAAATATTATTGGGCCTTATTGGGCTGGACCCTCGGGCCTATTTTTTTAATGGGCCATCATGGGCTGGCCCCGCGGGCTTTTGGGTCGGCCCCTTAAAGAATTAAAAAAAAAATATCTAAAAATAATTTTACCTAAAAATAAGATTGGAATAATTGGTTGAAAAGTAGATATACCCGAAGTAGAGGAGATACAATTGTATGAAAAATCAAGTGGTGAAGATCAAGAAGAGACTTAGGCCGAGAAGTTACCTAATTTATAATTTACTTTTTTTTATAGTTTATAATTTAATTTATGTATTTTGAATGGTTATGTTAAAAGTTTATGTGTGATGTAAGCTTGAAATTTATTAGCTTTGAGGATGCACTTTATGAATCATCATCCACAGATCTCTCGACTTTTGCATGGATATTTTGAAGTATTTATTATTTCATGAAATCATGACACTCACTTTTTTTATGGATATTAATTTGTGTGCGATGCATATGTAGTTTTATTGTCCATTGAATTTTTTTATTAAAAAAATTTGTCAATTTTTTATAAAAAAAATATGAAAAAATTTGTCGGGCCGGCCCATCGGGCCATGTAGGCCCTTGCTTATTGGGCTGGGCCTTAGGCCTTAATGGGCCGGCCCACTTAAGCCCAGTAGATATCTTGGCCCTATGGCTCCGGGCTGGGCCGGCCCATTTGACAGCTCTACCTTAAAGCGCATGTGCCCTTTTGTCAATTTTTTAGAGATATTCAATTTCATTAATTAGAGATATTTTAACATGTGCCCTTTTGTCAATATTTTAAAGCACTATAGTTATCTCTTTCTTGTTACTCTTTTCTCTCTCTTATACCAAAGATACATCTTTTATATTATAAGTTTCTTACGTTTAGGTTATCATTAACCTAATCTCTTCCCTTTCATTCTTCCTCCCATTTTAACCCTAAATCAATTCAAATAAAATGTTAAAAAATAGTTCACTAAGAATCGAACTCATATCCTTTAAAAATTATGTGATGCATTTACCACTAGGCTACATCAATAAATTTAATATAATTTTGTATCTATCATGTAATAAGTATGTAATCAATGCCTAAATGATATAAATTTTTTCCCTCTATCAAATATTAAAAATTTATATATGGTCGTTTTTTCCCTCAATCAATATCTAATTGATATAATTTAGAAGTTCATCGATATCTTTAATGTAATATGATTTTTTCGTATTCACCATTCAATTTACGTGTTTTTTAATTCAAATTCAAAACTTTTTACTATTTCTTAATTTTAATACCTTTAATGTAGTATGATATTTATAAATTCATTAATACCCTTATTATAGTATGATTTTTCTGTATTCACCATTCCGTTTAGCTTAACTTTTTACTTATCATCATAAAATATTTTTTATAATATTTCTTAATTTTAATAATTCACCTACGCATGCACACAATGTAGATGGTGATGCAGTGGATGATGTTCACACTCCCGAATTTTTGAACACGATTTCTGCGTCGGATCTTCAAAATCATAAGTTGAGACTTAAAGTTGGAGTTTCAGTTATGTTATTAAGGAATTTGGATAAAAAATTTGGATTATGCAATGAAACAAGACTTATTATTACAAGAGTGAGAAAATAGGTTCTTGAAGGAAAAATTATTTCAGGATGTAATATTGGTGATAAGATTTTTATACCTAAATTATCTCTGACACCATCTGATGTAAGAATTCCTTTTAAATTTCAACGGTGACAATTTCCTTTGATGATTTCCTTTGCAATGACTATTAATAAGAGTCAATGACAATCTCTCAAGCATGTTGGAATATATCTTCCGTCGCCAGTGTTTTTACATGATCAATTGTATGTTGCGTTTTTCAAGAGTTACTTCTAGAGAATGGTTAAAAATATTGATTACTGACGAAGACGGTGAAGATACCAATGTAGTCTATAAGGAAGTATTTCGTATTATACCATAATTTCTGTTGTATGAACATTTATCCAAATTTATCATTGAACTAATATTTAGGCTATGTTTGACCTGACTTATTATGAACTTATTTGCTCCTTAATAAAAAAGTTGGGCCAAACAGTTTTTATAAAAGCTCTTGATAAAAAAAAGCAACTTATCATATGTGTGTAAAATCTGCTAATAAAGCTCTTTTAGTAAAGTTAGTTTATGCAACTTTTTTCAACTAAATTCAGCTTCTCGGTGGGTACAGCTCTTCGATTCCCACTAGAGACAAATCAATACTCTTATATTCTTTTACTAGTATTTTACATGTTTATTTTTTTTTTGACGAATACTGACAAATTGATTTATATTACTTTAAAAAAAAAAGACAAATTGATTTATATTCTACGCAAATTTTTGTTGTGATTTATCTACTTATCTAGTGAAAAACAAAACTACTAATTTTCATATCGGTTTTATTTATTGATTATTTTAATTTTTCCTCTTATGATTTTATAATAATAAATTAATAACCATAACAATTACATATATTAAAATAAAATAAATCATACAAACATTTTTGTTCAATTTTTTATGAATACTGGGAGCAGTATTTTTTTTGCTACATATTAGGAGAAGTATAATTTTAATTTTTCCACACTCTTATTTTATTTTATGTTTTCCGCATTTCTATTTTATCGTTTTTCCTATCTCAAAATTCAATGTATGATGTTATCAAATGATTTTAGATTTTTTAAAAAATAATGTGAATGATCTATATGATATAAAATTTCAATACAACAATAAATTTTATAAAATTTGTATTCGTTAAAATATTATTGAATTGGGTAACATAATTCAAAATTTACAGCGGGGTAATTTGATCTTTGGCCGTCAAACAATTTTTTGAGAGAAAATAGCTTCTAACATAAAAAGAAAATCAATTCACCAAACAATTTTAGCTTTATTTTTAAAGTCCTTTTTTTTTACTTTAAGTTCAAAATAGCTTTTATAACAAAAAAAAGTCGGGCCAAACGGTACCTTAATGTTACTCGACTTTTTTATATGCATTTTAGTATTAAAATTTTTATATCATATTTTTATTGTAAAATATTACGGCTAATTAGACCCGTGCACCGCACGGGTCAATGTTCTAGTTAAATATACTCTATTTCTCAATTATCTTTCTTCTCATACTCTTTCTCATATCTTTCTCTCTTCTCTCTTTTTTCTCATAACCAAACACACCATAAAACCCAATTCACCTAAACTTTTTATAACAAAAGAACAAATACGAATCATTATCCAACCATGTTTTTTCGTTTGACTCAAAGGTTAAACTTATACTCTTACGAGGTATATAACTCAACTGCTTACTAACTAGACCAATATCGGCCAAAGAAAAAAAATACATCCCAAGAAAAACATCAAGACTTATTTTAGTGAAGATTTTTTTAAATTCATTCATATATAACACATGAGAATTTACCTCTTAATTATGGGGAATAAAAGGGTTCGAACTCCTTGCTTATTTTAATGTCCCTTACAATTGAGATACTTATACTTGGTCATGTCTAACATGAAAGAGTAGAGAAAGTGGTGCATGAGCATGATGCACAAGTTATGAATAACATTATAACGATACAAATTTCATAAAATCCACCGTTGAATTGAAAATTTATATAATATAAATCATTCATAAATTTTTTTTAGAAAAATTAAAAATTATTTGATATATGTTATTAACACTCATCAAAATTAATGGTTTATTTATTACTCTCCCATCATAACTAGTTAGAGCATCAATTGTATTATTCATGGTGGTTTCCTCAAACCGATCAATTTTAAAATACGCTCCCTCAATCTCCAACATATTCCTCAATTCTTGTGATTATTTTCAGTTAAAAAACCCACAGAATTATACTATTGGTTGGGACTAAATTGTACTTTATTTAGAAATACTGTTTCTTGTTTAATTGTTTCTCATTATGTGATTGTTTTGATTGGTGAATAAAATCTTGAGAGATCTCGAGTTATCTACAAAAGTAGGGTGTCAATTGATGTAGGAAGATAAATCCTTCATCCTGTGTTAGAGGGAAAAAGTTTGACGGCCACAAAATATAACTACCAGACATTGATTTAAGGGAGGTAAGTGTTCATTTGATAAATAGAGAGGTGCGAGTGAGCAAACTTCAAGGGAGGTGGGTGTAATTTACCGTAAATATTACTACACAATGAGAATAAAAATTTCTAGTCTTCATCCTCCTAATTATCAGACTCAAATGAGTCAACTAGAGCTGCATGTGATAATGTAGATGGTTGTGCCGGTGGCGGTTGACAGTTCATATTGGATACAAAAAACTGCATAATTCATTCTTTCCATTTTCTTCTCTTTTTTGCTCGCTGCTCCAACCGGTCCATTCTTTCCCTCAACATTTCTAATAGCTTGTTTTGAGACTGCAGCTGCTGCGTCAGTCTGTCTAAAATTTCCCGCACCTCAGGGGTCAACACTTCAAACATGTTCCCATTTGAAGAACGTTTTTTCTGAAATTTTGTTGCATTTGGAACTTGATTTGCTGCAAACATGTTCCAATTTGAGTGATGGGATGAGGTCTTAGGTACCGCAGCTCTCACATGAGCTTTAACCTTCATGTCATGTAAACATCGCTTTGCTTGGTCACTCAACACCCTATTGGCTTCCCCAATCAACTTGAAAGCAGCTTCTGCACCAGCTAATTTATTTTTATCAGGATGAAGTAGCAATGCAAGCTTTCTGTACTGTTTCTTTATGATTGCTTCCTCGGAGAGTCTTTCTGTCTGAAGAATTCGATACCAGTCCATTTCAGAACTAGAGAGTTTGTTCGATGCAGCAATGTTCACCTCACAAATTGCAAGGATCTGAGCAATATTATCAACTTCGGCATACAGCTTTTTGGCCTTGTTAGCAAACTTCAGTGCCTCAACAAATTGACCCCTTTGCATTCTACTTTCTGCCAATTGCTTAGCCCTCACAGCCTCGTCCTTGTTGCACTCCATTAGTAAATTGACGTCGAAGATCCAATCACCTCAGCTTCCTAAATATCACACAATACTAACACCTCCTAGTACTTGAGGATATTCAAATTCCACAAGCAGCACTTTGTGTTTCACCTAATTGACACAGAACAAACAAAGTTAAAATTAAGCCAAATCATCACTACTCGATGAAGCACCGAGACAAACACTATTAAACACGACAAAAAATTGCGTGTAATGTCGTGTCGCGGCTCTGTCGTCAATCGCTGCATTATCACGCATTACTTGCATAAAAGATAATATCATGAACACAGTTTTATAGAAATGATTTGTTCACGCAAAAGAAAATGCAACATCAGAACAAGCAATTCAGTTATAAGCTAGCACACATGAACTGGAATGGAATTGATTTCAAAAATAACACCCAAAATTAAATGCGGCATTACTAAAAGTTTTCAAGAATAAAACACGAATTTCAATGAAAAAGAAAATAAATAAACATGGCAATCAAGTACAAACACTCTTGAGATTAGACGTATCCCAGTGTCGGACACAATATCTAACATAACACCAACTCATATGATTACAATAAATTATGTAATTTGGTCAAATTATTATCGGTGTCGACAAGTGAATGTCGTGTGTGTCCGATGTCCATATTTGTGTCAGTGTTTCATAGACTTAAATACAAAAAATTACAATCACAATGAATTTACATCTACCGGAACATGCATGGCAAGTAATAAAGCATGAAACACAATTCAACCAAGTCCTATTCAAAATAAACCATTAAACAACCTCCAATTTAATCTACTCAACACATTTGTCACAATAAATAATTACAGTGAAAACAAAGTTTCTATAGTTTTCTATTTACCCTAAATTCCAGAGATACTAAAACACAAAACAAAATAAACAGCATAACATTTTCTCTTAATTCCAACCGATACTACAAATAAACAGCATTATAATATTAAAAAATAAAGTGATGTCGACGATTAACACGCAATGCAAAATCAGAATTTGATTTCGGAAATCGAACACAGAGAGGCATAAAGAAATGAAGAAAATGAGCATAATATGAGGAAGAAGAAAGATGAAGAATAGAGAACTTACTTGCGACTGCGAAGTAGGGGATCGAAAATCGAACTCGCACAAGCAAGCAACACCAGTTAGTTAGCACGAATAGAGAGAGAAGTATTTAAAACGAAAAGTCGAGAGTCATAGGAGGGAGCGTAACGTTAGATAAGAGTCATGCTATATATTAGCGGGTTCGCTTGGGTTTCTAAGATAGTAGTTATATATTTTTGGATAAATGGTTGATATGGGCGATTTTTTTTTTTTCAGTAATTTTTTTTTTCTTTTGACCGGTTGTTTCAAATTTTGAATTTTTTGGACTCGCCCCTTAGATGCACTTTTTAAATTGGTTATTTTATTTAAACCGATTTAAAAAGTGCAAATTTCTTGCACCCAAGGAGGAAACCAAAAAAATTTACTTTGCAAGCGGCGAGTCAAAAGAAAAAAAATTACATGGGAAAAACAAAATTCACCCACAGGGTATCAACCTATTTACCCTATATTTTTTTGTGTAACCCTTACTTTAATCTTCTTTTGTAACCCTTTTTTTTCCGTAACCCTTATTTTTTAAAGTAATGTTATTGTGATATTATGATTGAAATTATTGGAAACCTAGCCACTTTTTATTTTATTTTTATTTTGTATTTCTATTATTATTAACCCAAAGTTAGAGTGAAAATTTTCACAACTTTTCATTTTCTCCCAATTTTTTTTCTGAAGCAGCCCAAAAAATATTTAACAAATGAAATTCCTACCAACTTTTTACCTTTCACCGGTCATCTTATATACTCCCTCCGTTCCCTTTTTTAATCTTTTTAAAATAGTAACATCAAATTAAATAAGTGTATTTTTGCACCTTATCTTTTTATTATACTCTCGTTTTAATCCATCAATAAATTCTTATTTTTTTGCACACACTTTCTTTTTTCAATAAATTTAATATATTATGTACAAAAAAAAATTAATATGTTATATACCAAAAAAAATTTAAAAGAAAGATTTAGTTTCCAAATATATATAACATTAATTAGTTTTATTAAAAAAGAGTAAGAACAATTGACAAAGTATATAATTGACAAATCATATCCTTAAAATACAAAAAAGACCAATAAAAAAGAACGTTAAATCTGACGACAAGAGACTAATAAAAAGGAACGGAGGCTAGGGAGTATATAAAATAAATATTTTTTAACTTTATTTATAAAAATTGTATTTAGTCTATATTATGGATCAAGTATATTATTTATTAAATAAATTTAATAGAGAAAACTGAGTTTTTGTTTATATATAAAATCGGAAGGAGTATTGTAAAAAAAAAACTGGAAGGAGTATGTTTTATTGATGGAAAAAGCTTATTGATCTAAAGAGAAGAGTTGTTGGAGATTTTCCAAAATATACTTGAAAGGATGCAATGGTTGATTCGAAATAATATGTCTCTTGATTTAGTCTTGCAACCTTTTGAGAACAAAAGTGAACCATAACATTGTTTCGTATTAATATTGCATGATATCTTTCAAAGATGCTTCCCTTCATCAAATGATATGAGTTTCTCTATAAATAGAGATACTCATGAGACATAAAACATATCCAAGAATCATGTTCTCAGGAGTCAAATTTTGTCCAAAATATTCTAAGTCATTTCTTTGTTTCACAAGAGTCAATGAAGGAACTTTATTTTATAAACTATTATTGATCGATATGTTTGATGTGAGTGTGCAAACCATGTCAACTCTAATCCTTTGGGGTTTTATTGACGCCCTGTGGGGTATAGTAGGGGTTGGACCTACGACTCTCCTTAGAGAGGTTAATTCCGAAATTCCATGCATGTGGCAGCCAGTGATTGGTGTCACGACCATGTAGAGTCTGCATTGATAGGTTATGTGTGCATTTAATTATATCATGTACGTTGATGTGAAAATGTTATATGTTTACTCGTTTTCCATATTTGGTAATTGTATTATTGTGGTACTTGTGGTGACCCTTACAATGAAACATGAACGGGTTACCCCCGCCTAGACGATGGAACACGACTTGATGCCGATGCTCACGAGGGCGACGGTGACCACCTGGGACTTCATTGACAGGATGCAGCTTAATGCTTGGAGCCTCGACCAAGCTTCAGGCACAACTTCTTACCATGGGCGAGTTATGATTACTACTAGTTACGGTACTCTGCGGATACACCAGTGCGTGATATGGCAGACCCCACCTTTCCTCGTGTTAGAGGAGACTTCTCAAATGGCAGCGGCTGCTGTGGGAGATGGGTCCATTGGCGGGCCCGAGGTACCACACTTGGTATCTCCCTCCCTATCTTCCGAGGATAGTAGTTGTGTCGAGATTCCACCTCCTTCTCCCACTCTTACTACTTCCTCCACCACACCTACTATGTGTGTGATTTTGATCTCGAGCGATTCAGACGTTGACTCCGGACCTGAGGAGTATGAGGTGAGGTTACATTGTGTGCTCGAGCCCCTTCTGAGAGCTCTTGCTTGGTATGTGGGGAGCATCCTTGTTGTTGCCCATCTTAGGACAGATGACCCACTGACTGTAGTTTAGCCTTTTTGGATAGGCCGCGTTGTTCGGTATCTTGTATTTTGACTAGGCGTAGTTCTAACTATTTTGGATGACTGTACTTTATACTCTTTTGGATCAGCCTATTTTGGTTATGGCTGTAGTATGCACGAGTTCATGACTGGCTTGTTTTTATTGTCATGAACTAGATGTTATATTTTGGGATGTAAGTATTCAGGTACACACTTTGCTTCTCCGAGAAGCACTATGATGCATATAGTACTATTTCTGTTATCTTATATGGTTGTGGTATTGTATGTTTTAGTTCCGTTGTATGTTATAACGTCGGGCTTACCACTCGTTTCACGCGCGCTCTGTTTGTTTTTTTAAAAAAATAACACTCTTTTTTCGACTTTAAAAAAATCGGGGTGTTACAATCATCTTTTAAGATATTGTTTAATTTTGCATTTCTTCTCTTAAATTCTTTGTATCAAATAACATCTCTTTTTATTGATATTCCAAAAAAAATAAGTTAGATATATATAGTGCAAAATTACATCACTATTATGTCATTTTCTTATATTAATTCTTAAAATATATGAACAAAAGTGTATATATGATCAGGTGTAATTAGCATTTCAATTATTATTTTTTGACCGAAATATGAGCATATTAAATTATTCACTGATATTTTTTGTCTTTTTTAATTTAAAAAAGTGATTGTCACATAGATTGAGTTTTTTAGTTGCTATATTTTTTGTGATTTCGTCATCTGAGTACGGCGTTGTATTGTTTGGCATCCCAATGCGGCTTTATGTTGTTCGTCATCTTTTTATGAGGGGCTGAAGCATGCGAGGAGATTAAATTTTAGAGCGACTGAGTTGAATGTGGACTCGGTTGTGGTAGTTAAAGCTATTTCTGTTAATGGAATATATAGTCCTTGTGGGAGTGCCTTAGTTCAAAAGATTAGACAATTATTGGAGCTTGATTGGGAAATTGTTTTGCACCATTTGTATCATGCATTCAATAAGTGTGCAGATATGCTCTTGTCAATATTGAGTTTTCTATGGGATACGGTAGTTTTTATGATTTGTGTCCTACTCATTTGAGTAGTATGGTGTTTGCTAATGTAAAAGGAATGACTAACCCTAGATTGATCGTCTTGTAATTGTTCTTGTTTCAGGCTTAGGTCCTCTTTGCAATAAAAATTAAGTACCCTAACACATATTTTAACATACAATCAAGTGAAATTTTCTAAATTATAATAAATTATATGAATCCCATTCATTATTGGACATAGTTCGAAAAAGAACCCTCACATTCATAGTTCGCTATCAAAGAAACAGGTGCACGCAAGTGTAACAATTATTTCAATTTTCAAAGGCAGTTTCTGTTGTATTTTGAGTACTACCAACAATCAAATTGGATGATCCATCACAGGTTGCATTCCATAACTCAACAAAATCAGGATCAATTTTGAGCTCAAAGAGAAAAGGAGAACAATTTCAAGTAGCTTACATATCATTTTCCAATTTTCCACTAATCTCATCAGTCATCTACACAACCACTATATATCTTGTACTATTTGTACCTTTACAAGTGTGAAATTCTGCATATACAAACGCAAAATGATTACGGACTAGACAGATGAGATGGAACATCACTGACTCCAAGTATAGAGAGATCCCCGATTATATTTATAGATATGAAGTGACGTTGTGCCTAAACTTCTGCTATAACAAACTTTGAAACAGCTCAAAAGTTAGTATATTCTTTTCAATGATTGATCCCCCAGATATCAAGAGTGTAAACGGTATCCCAAAACGACACAGATAAGTGCCACCATACAGACATATAGAAGTGGGAACCCAACTTGTACTTTTCTTGGACTTTTATTAATAAGATCTGCCTGCAAAAATATAAAAAGAACCAGCCTTGAGTTTCTGAAATGAAAACTATAAAATTGCACAAGTTCAAGCATGTAATGGGGAAGAATTTTTAAGTAACAAGCAATATTTGCATAGACAAGAAAACTCTGGAATTGACAATTTAAATATCTATTTTGATCAACATTTTATCAACTTTGTCATTGTACTCAAATGTCAGGGTGGTTAACCTCCAAATCCCCCTCACTTTTTCCTGCTGCAATTCAATTGGGACTTATTCACAAGCTCCAAGATAACTAGTGATCATTTTGTAACAAATAAATACAAAGTAAACCCTAGAAAGACTGGATGCATGATAGTGAAAATCTATCTCTTACTTTCTCCCCCTTCCCCTCTCATGCATGGAGAATTTAGATGAAATAGTGAGGTGAAGAAGCTCATTTCAACTTATGCAGGAAACTATTATTCATAATTACTGTCAGATTATATCAACTGTTCGTTTTTCCTATAAGTGCTTACTGAAAAATTCATCCAAACTTGTAATATGGCAAGAACCCATAAGTAAATCCCACAAAAACATTACTATTTACTAGCAAATTAGACAGCGTTTCTCAAACTTACCAGTTTTTCTTGCAAGATCTTTGTCTCTTGATTACTTAACCTCCTCTCCTCTGTTAACTTTGATATTGTTACTCCAGACTGCAAAGGAAGCAAAAACTTGAATATCAGTTTAATTAAATATGTAGAGATTAACATGAAAGTCAAGAACCCCACTATAACAAACATCCAACCCATTTTAATAAGATTAGGAAACCCATATGCTCCATTGCTTCATCACCGATGTTATATGCAAAGTATTGAAAAAAAATCACATAGGATTGAGCCTACAGGAAAGTATGGAGCATTCAGATAATCATATGCCACAAAACAACATCACACCCCTATATGTCTAAAAAGACATTATTGGTGGCTCCTTTGTTCCCTTTTTTAATTCCAACTTATATTTTGTGAATTTACAATGAATCAAACCTCAAATAACATGTATACATTTTAATCAAATGAAAACAAAGAAAAAGTGGTGTAGATAAGGATCAAATATAATCACAGTAATGTATGTGAAGCCATATAATTTAAGAATTTAATCACTACACATTGGAAGTACAATTAGGTTAAACACATCTAATCACATGTCATCTTGCCAAATCATAATATTTCCTCTTATAATATGTTTGATTGTTTGCAATTACACCATAACAAGATAGTGAAATAAAATTGGATGTTTGTTTAAATTTAAAACCTATTTAAACTATCATTGTACAGTTATTAGCCTAATAATTTAAACAAGGTGCCAATACATATTACAGCAAGCAGGCAAGAGTTTAACTAACATCTTAAATCTCAAAATTGAAAAACATGACCAAAAGAAGTGCTAAAACAAAGCATTAGTAACCAAAATATTGATGCAGTAACAGAAAAAGTTCATATAGCAAACTGTTTCGACATGCATTTTGCTAGGAAGCATGTCTCACTCTCACATATGCAACTGCAAGCAGATAAAAGAAAATCACAGTAGAATGGTGGAATAATGCCTGACCTCATTTAGCTTTGATTCAAGTCCATCTAGTTTTAACTTCATCTCTTCAATGGCTTCCAGCAGTTTCAGCTCCTCAATACCCTTTGAAACTCTTGACTCAGCTTCTTTTTCTGGCTTCTGTTCCTCAACATTCTTTACCGTCTTAATCACCGTATCTTTTGAAACTTTTAGTTCTCTTTCTTTTTCTGGTTTCAGCGCCTCTGAATTGTTTACTGTGGTCAAATGATCTTTTGACATCTTCAGCTCTGCTTCTTTTACTCTGATTGAACCCGGATCTTTTGACACCATCTCTGCTTCTTTTCCTGCTTTCAGTTCCTCTGCATTCTTTACTCTGATCGAACCCAGATCTTTTGACACCTTCATCTCTGCTTCTTTTCCTGGTTTCAGTTCCTCTGCATTCGCTACTGTGATTGCATCCAGATCTTTTGACACTTCTACCCCTATTTTTTGCTGTGACTTCAGTTCCTCTACACCCTTCACTGGGCTCAACTTGTCATCTCTTGACACTTTCAACCCTGAAACTCTTGGCTCCTCTGCATCCTTAATAACATCCAAAACCCCCGTATCATATTCTACCTTCAGCTCCATATCATCTTCAAGCTCTACATCATGAACCTTACTATGCTGTGGTTTTTTAAGAACCTGACATATTTCAAGAATAATAAAACATTTGAATGACATAATTAATAAGAAGTTGAAATAGAAGTTGGGAAATTGATAGTCCAACATATGAACATAGACAACATCGGCGAGGATGACAACAGCAGAAAAACAAGGGAACTTGTAACATGTTAAAAGAGTGCCTTCCCAAGGGACTAAATAAAATATGCAAGAAGGATTTGAAAATAACAATCCAGAAAAAATATTTGACAAACCCTTAGAGTGTGGGACTAAGACTTTCAATTATCTTTCTGAAGGATTTAATATGTCTATGAAAGAAAAAGAGGTGGTGCAAAGAAAAAACACTGAGATCCAAACATCAACGAAGTTTCATCTAACCATGGGTTCAAGGGACTGGATTTCAATTTCATCTTTACTATGCATCTGAGCTTTTTCATGATCAAACCCATTCTTGGAGTTTCCATTAACAGGAACTAGTTCTGGTGAATCAGGTGGGCTGATCAGGGCCACCTTCAGCTTATTTTCTTCTATAAATCGCACTCCATCTTTGACAAACTTCCATTATAAATAAAAAATAGTCAGAATAGTTCAAATAAAAATAAATAAAATGGTAATTGAGGCTACCAGATACAAAATTACACCAGCCTATGAAGTATATCCATACCAAGTTGGAAGTAACATCTTCATCAGTTGTTTTATCAGAAACCAATGTGCTTTGGACTAAGAACTTATCTTTGCACACCCAATCTTCAGGAACTACCCGTTGGGCTTGCATTGTAACTGTTTGATGAAAAAGTTATAAAAAAAAGTACAAGAAAAAAATATCAGGGGAGAGATGGTGGATCATCTTCAAATGATGTTTTTGGAAAACTGATATTTCAAAAAAAAAATTGTTTGAAAAATTCATGATGCAAGGATACATTAAGCTTGAACTATAACATGTAGAATTGACAAAGACATGCTAAGCAATCATAAAAAGACCTAATATTAAAAATTCAAGTCCATTCGATGTGTATTCTAAGATTAGCCGCCACAATGACTAAATCTCACTCTCAATAGAGTTATACTTAAGTGTATGTTTAAAATCACGGAGGATATGCTACAACCACGGTGAACCACCGTGATTTTGTAAAAGCTACCCTCTTAGCTCGTTTGGAACGACAACCAAATTTGACCTAAACTCACATCCACCAAGAAGCTACCATTTGTGGCTTCCAAATTTTCATCATGTCCAAAGTACATCTGGATTTGACAAAAATCAAAAGGCAAATGTGCATCCAAACTCATTATTTGTAGCTTTAGCAAAATCACGGTGGATCATTGTGATTCAGATATATGGAATATGATACCAAACATAGGCTAAGTCTAATTCATAAAATCCATTATAAACTATTTACAATTGTAGAATATAACAAAAGATGAAGATGAAGATAAATAATACCTATGAATTCAGCAGTAGATTTTGGCGCGAGAACTCCAACATTTGGTCGCACTGAATATTTCTTAGGCGACGTCGTTTTAACCTGAAAACAAACACCATACCAAAAAGATCAATCTCTCCAAAACTCCATACCTAAAATTGAACCACGAAAAATTAAAGAAAATTGCTAATACCTTAAAAGCTACATAGTGACGAGTAATATTAGTCACCTTAACCGAACAAGAACTTTGTTTCTTCAATTCAACTACAACGAAGAAAAATCACAGCACATTAGTTAATGGATCACACACACATAACACTACATTACAAGCATTCAAACGAAAATTGTTACTCACATATGAATTTGAGTTCCCTTGGTTCAATTTCGAGAATCGGTGCACTGTTCATGATTACTCCAGAAAACGGTAACCGTATTCGAGATCAACACCTAAAACGACTGCGTTTGAGTGAAGTTACTCGATTCGAGAAGAATAAGAAGAGGTGGAGAACGAGTCAACTCAACTGAACACGAACTCGTTCGTACTCTGGGAAAAACGGGGGAAATACAAGGGGAAAAAATAACGGAATCAGATTTTTATTTTTATTTCTTTTTATTGATGAAAGATCATAAGTGATGTATTGAATGAGATTAACTTTAAGCGTGTGTGAATCGTGATCTTGTTGAATTACTGATGAAAAATTAGAAATGGAAACGGTTTTTATTTAATTTATTAATTTAAGATTAGTATAGTAATAAATTGTATTAATTATTAATAAATATGTATTTATGGTAAAACGCGATTTTCATTTTTTGAAGTGAATAGCACGTAGTATCTCAAAGGAAAAGGACTTATATTGAAGTCACTGATTGTACTGCCTTTTTACCGACACTTGATTGATTCCTTTTAGCGGCTCGGCGCGCTAGCGTTAACACAACAACACGCCGTCTCAACTCAAATATTGCTACTATTTGTCTATTTTTTTGGTAAGCTACTCTGTCTATTTACGACGGCAAAAATAATTACTGTATTTTTCTTTTGATAAAGTAGTAAAAAATAAACTAGCAAATTCTAATTCAACTGTTACAAATAAATACTCCATACATTCCTTTTTTATAAGAAACAAAAGTGAAATTTTTTTGTTTCTTTTTATAAGAAACTTTGACTAATTTTCAAATATTTTAAATGTTGAATTTCACTTATACCCTTATTTATTATGAAAGAGAATACAAAAAATAAGTAAGTTAATTGAATTTAGAGAAACTAAATAGGGTATAAATGGAATAAGTTTAAATTTATAAGAGTATTAAATAAAAAGAACTATTTACAATGTATTTTCTTGGTATGTGTAATTTTTTCAAACTATTTCTTATAAAAAGGACCCCTAAGAAATATTAAAATTCAACCTATTTGTGTGTGTTTCCATATTTATAATAATAAAAAAATAAAATATAATTCAACCTCTGCATATTTCTTAATTTTTTAAATAGGAAAGTAAAAGGTTGGCAACCGTGTTGTTGCCGTTTTAAATTTTAAATATATATATATATATATATTGCCTACATAGAAAAATAACATAAACGTTCATTAAAATAATAAAAAAGATGAAGAAAAATAGGATACAATATTGAAATACAGTAAAATCTCTTTAAATTACTACTTTGTAAATTAATAAACTCTCTAAAATAATAAAGTTGTCCAGTCCCGACTTGGGTCAGTGTAAAAAATTGAAAAATTCGATAAAATAATAAGATAATAATTTTTCAGGAGATCCCTTTGTAATTTTCGTTCCCAAGAAAATCATAAATTAATAATTCATAGAAACTGAAAAAATATATATTACGCTCTATTAAAATATGATTCAATAGTTGTCTGTTTTCCTTTAAAGTTCAAGTCCATTTTGAGCTCATCTCTACCCATTTGTTCCTCTTGTTTACATCAAAAGTCATTATTGATTTCCAATGCATATTACTGAAGTCATTATTGATTTCCAATGCATATTACTAAAGTCATTATTGATTTACAAGTCATTAAAAACTCTTTAAATTAATAATTATTAATTTAACGATAAATTAATAACTCTCTAAATTAATAAATTTCTCCGGTCCTGACTCTATTAATTTATAGAGATTTTACTGTATTACGACAAAAAAAATAGAAGAGATTTTGACTTTTTATTGTTTTAATAATGTTATGATCTATATGTTATGTGTGCACAATTAGATTGGTAGCTGCAATGACGTGTTGAAAATATTGTGTTTAATTTGAGACGAAAGAGCAACACGATGACTCCAAATTGAACAACCATCTTTGTTGGGTGGAAGGCTCTGCCTATATATGGTGTTGTTAGAGGTGGTGAAGGAAATGGCTTGGCGATTTTGCTAAATATATTGGCTGGAGTAACACATACATGATTGAATTATGGGGTGTGTTTGAGGGATTACATTATGTTAGATGTATGGAGTGTCGTGCAGTGGAGGTTACTATTGACTCCAAAATCATTGTAGATATTTTGAATGGGCAAATAGATGGTTGTGCATTGGATTGCTCGCTTGTTGGAATACACATCAAAGTGATGAGAATAAAAATAAAACCTTTATTCACTGGATTGATCACAATTTTACATTGAACATTAATATTAATAATTGTTTATATAAGAAACAATTCAACCAATTAGAAATGATCATTTTTTTGACGGTTAATTAGAATGTTCATGACAAAAGGTTTTGCTAGTTCTTGAATTTTGTAGCCAGCTGCATGCGTGGCTCACTACTCTCCCCTGGCCCCAATCCCATGAAAGCCGATTCAATAATTTAAAAGTGAATCAATCTTTCTTTCCACTTTTACATCATGGACGGTGCATAAGTCGTGGCGTTGTCGATTCAAGATCATGGTAGTGAATAGTGATAGTATGTAGTTTTTCAATTTATTTTCTCTCGTTTTTCTTGCTTTTTTAACATACTTGCACGCATGATTTGGTTTACAATAATGCTACTTCTCGCGAAAATATTTTCCACGAAAGCATCACGACTATGTATTTGCAACTGCAGCTGGCCATTTCAACTTTCATTCCACCCACCCATGATTTTATCACAATTGAATCTAACGCTCCAAATTAATTCGCTATGTATTCGTGATAAGAATTTTCGCTTGAAATAGCATTGCTGTTTGGTTTATTGTTTAATTCTAATCCAACTGATTCATTATTTACTCTAATAATTCTTTTTTTTGGTACATAGACCAAATTGCATAATTATTATAAACTCACACACAAGTGAGGGAGCTGAAGTTCGAACCCCGATCATGATGTCTAGCCTAACAATTTCGGCAAATTTTTACCAATTAAACTAAGACTTGAAACCATTATTCTAATAATTCTAATAGTAATAAAAATAATGAATTCCATGACGTTTGCAGCCGTGATTTTTCAAATTTTGGCTAATAAAAGAACTGTTGAGAAAATAAAAAGCGTATATACTAGTTTACACTTCATGATGCATGCTTTCTTTCACCATGTAAATTTTTTTTAAAGAAATACTTTATCCGTCCCTTTTTATAAGAGTTAGTTTGATAAAATACGAGTATTAAGAAAGTGAAATTTAGTATTAAATTAATTGACAAATTATATTGTTTTTACATGTTCATTCTTACAATTATTTGTAGTGTTTTGTATCAAACAAAAGAGAATTTAATGCTATTAAAAAACTATGCAAAGTAAATAAAGGTAAGTTAAAAAAAAAAATTAATGTTATTGATAATTGTAAAAGGGTCTTATAAAAAGGAATAAATTTTTTGTCAAACTAGCTCTTATAAAAAGAGACGGAGGGAGTAGTAATTTTTCTAACTTTCAAAATCGCTTTCCAATGTTACATTGATTACCTTCTTCTTACCATGTTTTTGTTCTATTTTCCTACAAGTTTTATTATCGGATTACATGATCCAAGGCACTTTCATAAAATTGAAATATTCCTTTCTGGTGCTTTCAGAACCAAAAAAAAAGGAAAAATCTTGCCAACAAAAAAAGTTGCATAATTAAAACAAATCGGAAAAATCAAAATGTCGTTTGGTGGAGAATCACATTCAGACCGGTTCAAGGGTTGGTCAAGCAGGCCAGACAAGGAATTTAAGACTCCAAAAAAAACAAAAATTTGAATTTTTTTCCTTCCACCCCTACGTTTATTTATACATTCACCCCCTACAAACAAAAATAACTATCTATTTTATCTTTTTATCATTTGATTTTGATCTTACCTGCGATCAGAGTCGACCAAGTCCGGTGTGTATGGTTGCTCCGCCCCAAGTTCCGGTAAGGGGAGGGGGATTGTGTACCTGCATGTGCTCCGACGCTCAAGTCAGTAAGAGACTGAAACAGAGGTTTTCAGAGAGAAAAGTGTTGTACCTGACTCCTTGTATGAGGAGTGTTTATATAGCCCCCAGCGCTGGGCCAATGTCACTGATGGCAATAAATGCTCATCAAGTGACTGCCGGAAAACGGCTGGAAAGCCATCATGAGCAGTTAATGCTCATCATTCCGGTGTCGGCCGTTACGATACGCGTTGGTATCGAGCCCGTTGGTTGAGACGAGGTAACGTGGGCTGCTCGCTATTGGGCCTTGCTCGACGGCCCATAGGGAGATTTTTCTCAGCCATTGGGCTTTTAGCCCAGTCCAGAACAGGAGCCCCCCAGTCTTTATGCTCGAATATGAGCGTAATGACTTAATGCTAGCTATGTCTAGATCTCGAAAGATACGAGCAATGTTGAGCTTTATCTCTTATCGAGGAGATTTTGCTTTTGAGCACCACGTTATGGATTTGCATGTCGAAGAGATGTCATCTTCGAAGAGGCTTATCTTTGAGGATTATGGATAGCTTCGAGGATACAAAGTGTGAGGGATCGGGGATTTTCACAATTCATGTTTATCTACGGGGATTGTTATCCGAGCATTGTGATGTTGAAAAGTCGCTCATTTTGCCACGAGCATTTATTGCGGATCTGTGCGTTGAATTAGAGCCGTTGGATTTTCGCGCCTTTTGGTTTATCAAATGGCTTGATTTGGAGCGTTAGATTCCTCTGAATCATGACCTTTGGATCAAAGCAACGGTTTGGATGTAGGAGGCGCCGCGTTGGTTCGTACGGATGTGTCTGCTGGGGATTTCTTTATAAATAGAGAAAGGAGGGATTTTTTTTTAACTTCATTCATTCGTTTTCAGTTCCCAACTTCTCAACTCCCTCTTTCTCTAAAGAACTAGAAGCTTTTGCCTCCGTTCCGTTGTTACCACCTTCTCTTCATCGCATCTTTCTCTTTTAAACTTTCCCTTTTGTTTCGCTTTTTGCTTTGCATCTTTGTTGTTCGTGCTTGATTCTGTTTATGAGAGTTGCTTTTGATGTTTTTACTTGTTTTGGTACTGATATGGTGGTTATGGGTTTGCAAGTGGTGGTTAACACCCTTTACCCTCCCACAAACGGTGGTTTTTGGTAGAAAAATCATTGTTTTATGGTTTTAGTACCCTTTTGGGTGGCGGTTTTATCCTTTACCACTGCCTCTGTTAGTGGCTTTTTTGAACCAATATGTGGGGATTCATAGTCATAGTTCGGGCATTCATAGATAGGTTGATGCTCGTAAAATAGGACTCGTAGTTAGAGACTCCTCGAGTTCTTCAACTTGTCCCGTTGCACGAGCAATCGTAGGGATTTGTTGACTCTTAGAAAATTATAGCGTTTGATCGTCCTCACCCTTTCACTTGATCGGCGGTGGAAGGGTTGATTTGATGTTTAAATGTCGAATTCATTTTTCCTTCCTCGACTTTTCAGGTGTAAAATGGCAGAAGAGCAGCCAGTTGAAATTCCCGAAGAGCAGCCCACCGCGGGTCCTTCCCTAAACGTCGACCCTTATTGCTGGGTGGCGGACGAACCGAGGACGACGCGCTCGAGAGTCTCTGGTTACCCTGACGATGAGATTCATCCGGATCTTTTTACCACAATCGAGGATCCTGGTCATAACTTGTGGGACATTTCGATTCCGGGGAGACAACGTAGAATCTACCACAAATTCAGAGATTGGGGCACCTTCTCTATGTACCAAATAGCCTTCGAGGAATTTGGGTACAAGTTGCCCTTCATTGATTTCGAGGTGGCCGTATTCAACCATCTTCGTCTGGCACCCTCACAGCTGCACCACAACTCTTTGGCGTTTCTGCGCGCCTTTGAGGTAGTGGCGACTTACTTCAACATAGTCCCCACTCTAAAGTTATTCTTCTTCGCCTTTCGCCTTCAACGCTCGAAACCAAAGGGGGATGCCGAGAACAAATATGGATGGGTCTCCTTCACCCAAAAACGCTGCCTCTTCGAGATGTTCGAGGAGTCTGTTAGAGGTTATAAAGACAAGTTTTTTATGGTCTTTCCCAAGGATGACGAGGCTTGGAAGTCCATTGTTACGAGGGGTCCACAGGTGGACGACAATGGTGCCGTTGTGGAGGGGCCTGACGGAAATCCTGTCATTG
This sequence comes from Trifolium repens, assembly GCA_030408175.1. Lineage (NCBI taxonomy): Eukaryota > Viridiplantae > Streptophyta > Magnoliopsida > Fabales > Fabaceae > Trifolium > Trifolium repens. The sequence continues at coordinate 44,739,883 of CP125837.1, read as the reverse complement.
TGGACCATAGCCGCTTCCCTTTCAAGTGGGAGCGGAATCATTACCTGATGCCGGCGAGCAGCTTCGTTTATCAGAAGAAAGAGTTGGACGCGGAGACTCTCGCCGACTATCAAACTCTTTGCGACTTCGTTGACGGGTTTGTCCCCTGGACGCTCATTGATAAAGACAATTGCGATCGGGAGGGGGCTTTAACCACTTGATGCCAGAACTGATCCCCGAACCAGATTGAACTGGTGGTGAAAGCCAAAAAAAAAAAAAAAGGTGGTGAGCCATTTGTTAAAAGAATTTTTCTATCATGTGCAAATTTGCACATATTAAAAAATTAAAAATAGTAATTTTGTATTGGAACTTATAATTATCTTATTGCACATGTTAGACAATCCCTTGTTAAAAACCGGATAATTGCTTCAAAGTCATAAACATTAGAGTAACATTTATTTAATTTTCTAAAGATATTTATGTAATTTTTAAAATATGTACTTCCTTTAATTGTCATACAATTTGCAGACCAAATTGGGCTGCATTACTTATTTCCGGCCCAAGAACAACTCTCCGAGTAAAGAATCGCAACTATTTATTCCTTCTTTAACGCTTTCTTCAATTCACACCCTTCGCATTCTCCGCCACCTTCTCAATTCTCTCTTCTCTTTTTCTTCATTCTCTTTTCTCTTCATCTTTCCACACAACAACCTCTCTATGCCGATCAATGCGCAAGCACCGTCACACTCTCTGCTCTCTCTCAATCACAACAGACTGGTATCGCTTTCATTTCACAATTCTATTTCGATTATGTTTAGTCTCGTTTTTTTTTTTAGGAATTATATTTTCTGATACCGAACGCGTCAATTTCATTCATTCAAGTTCAGATTAGTTACTAGTACTACGCTCTAATTTGTCAAATATTGTTGCATGTATTCTACAATCTACACATAACATGTGTATCCATGATTGCATTACGTCTTTGTCGAAAATTCAGATTGTATATGATTGATCGATAATCTATGTTGTTTTTATCATTTTTAAATAAGTTAGACTTGAGAATTTTGGCTTTGTTTGTATAAACAACTTATTCGCAGCTTATGGCACAAACACTTATCATGATAGTGCTTATGTATAAGCTTATGTAAGCTATTTCTATAGCAAATGATAAAATTAAATTGAATTGTTCTTGTATATGTTACAAGCTGTTCACATGCAATTTAGAATAACTTATGAAAATTAGATGACAAAGTTTATGAAAATTTTCCCAAACTGTTTTTATAATTTTTCCCAAACAGTCTCACAAAATTTATGCTAGTAGATAACTCAAATAAGTCAATTTATCAAGTCCTAATTTTTTTATGAAGCTAAATTAGCCCACCCAAATTGGTACCAGAGAGAATCAAACCTGAGACCTTAAGGAGGAGCACACTCCTAAGTCTCAAGCCAATACCACCAGACCAACCCGAGTGGGTTTTATCAAGTCCTATCTTATCGAGATCGCAAATGAACAGTCGAGCCTAAGAAAATACTTTATTGCTTATAGGCTCTTGCTTTATAATTAAATACTTTATTGCTTATGGCTTCATTTCCACAAGTGTTATAGTGAAGATTTAAACAGAATATGAAATTTTGTACCAGAATTTTGTTTGCATATTTTTCTGCATTGATCGTCAGGCCAATGTTATGCTCATTATTAAGTATTGGTTTGTGATTTTTCTTTTACTAAACAGAAGCAACATTAGTATGTAGTTGTTTTTGAATATTTTATATTAATTCTCTAATGAAGTTCATTTGAATGTATATGTTGAACAGGCTGTCATTTCCACTACCAGTCAGAGGTCTTCCTTGATTTCAAGCTATGGGAGATGGAATGTGCCTTTTAGCTCACAGCCACGCCGAATTTGCCTTACAGTTTCTTGCGCTGTATGTCACACTACAAAAAATGTGCTATACAGATTTTACCTTTTGCTTGCATGAACTGTTTAAAACTGTAGGTCAATAGTATTTTCTAATATAAACTGCACTTTCGATAAGTCTAACATTTGGAAGATGCGACAATGCACTAATAAGAAAATTTATGACGAGTTCATGAAAAACTGAATAAAAATACAAGATCAAATGGTATACATATTTATATTTTACTAACATATATGTGCTTAACATCTATTTCATAAGAGAATATTCTGAGTTCTTGAACCCTGTGTTTCATGAAATTTTAAGACACCTCTTATAGGTCAATGTTTTATGCAGACAGTTTAATGCAGCCTAACTATATTTCCTTATGTGTGTTTTGTGGAGTGTATCTTCCACTTTCATGCTTATGCTGAATACCTTATGCTTGTGCAGGCTAAACCGCAGACAGTGGAAAAAGTGTGCCAAATAGTAAAGAAGCAGCTGGCTTTACCAGATGACTCTGATGTTACTGGCGATTCAAAATTTGCAGCTCTTGGGGCTGATTCGCTGGACACGGTAAGCGAAATTTTGCCTGACATTACAATTGATTCTGTATAATGCTACTTGGATTCATTTACTAAATCTTACTGTAAATTAAATTCCCTCAGGTTGAGATTGTAATGGGACTCGAGGAGGAATTTGGCATCAGTGTTGAAGAGGATAGTGCACAGAGCATTTCAACAGTTCAAGAAGCTGCAGATCTTATCGAAGATATCATCAGTAAACAGAGTCCTTAGAATAAACATGCACCAGATGTAAAATGCCATTGGTAGACATGCATAGTTATTATCCTTATTATTTTTTAGTATGGGTGGTCGAGTCTCGAGTATTTTATCTGCATAGTTTGCTACTGTCTTGTTTCTTAGGCCTCAAAAGAAAAACAAATTAGCCGAGTACTTGTTTTGGAGAAAAGGCTGTGTAATCTGTTTATACTTTCTTTGGCCATCAAGAAGGGCTTAATGGCTTATCAAATTGTTTGTTGCACTTCATGTTATTGAGCATGCAATACATAAATTGCTGCATAATAATGACTAATGAGAGCATAGGTGATTGATGTAACTACTCCACTGATCATACCCGCCTTCGTTACAATTGATAATTAGTCTGCATAATATAGACTTCTACTCTATGTATAGGTCAGAGGTTAACTGTTTTAAGGTTCGTGACTGTGAGTATTGGGGAGAGCTAAAGAAAGATTAGATTTAAATCAATATTCATCATAATCAAATTCAGTAGCTAGACATAGTTCCTTCTTTCTTATTATCAGAACTCAAAAGTGTCAGTCAAAATTTAGGACCATCTTATGTTTTTGGCATAATAACTTAGTGAAATTTTCATTTATAAGTTAATCTTATTATTGAAGGAATTCATAAATTAATCTTGAAAACATTAAAATGATAAAAAAGAAATATTATGTAAAAAAAATGATAAATAAGTAGATCATATTCTTTTTAATAAGATAAATATCTTTTAACAATATATATTTGACAAATAATAAAAATTGATACAGTAGCTTAGCTTTTAATGCATTGTGTGATGCAATATATTTTCTAAATGATATAAAAATCAAGTTTCTTTTTCTTTTTCTTTTTTTCCCATTCATGTTAGTAAATGATTAAAACGGTGTATATGATTAAAACGAAATTAATTGTTTTACTAACTTGTTGCACATATGATTGATTACAATGTACCAAGGGTGTATATTTTTTTACACTAACAATGTACAATAATTAAACTCTTTATCTTATAACCTATGTTAACTCATGATACATCTATAAAAGTAGTAACTTGTAGATTCAATATATACAAAAATTGAAGAGTCTAGCCTCTTCGTCAAATATAAAAAGTTTAGCCTCATTTTCCTTTTATTTATACTATAGAATTAGGTCATTCAAAAACTTATATGATAAAACTCGATTCAATAAGTGGGCTAATTAAAATTTTGTTCAACTGCCCCTTACTCTTTTTCTATGATTCATTCATTGCATCAACAGAAAATGTTTGTTCAACTGCCCCTTACTCTTTTTCTATGATTCATTCATTGCATCAACAGGCTTCCAAATTTAAGATAACCATGCATACGACCTGTTAATATCTGTTAGTCTGGTAAAACAATCAAACACTCAAGGAGGCTACTGTCTACTAATTATTAATTTTTCCAAAAAAACAAGAAGAAAGATATACAAAGCGATCTACGAACATATTTACTTTATTTACAAATTTCGTGAAAGGTATGTCCTGCAATTAGTATATTGAGGACTTATTAATCTAATCTATCAGTTAATACCACATCACTCCCAATCTGATTCGAAAAAACCAGCATCTTTCATTTCAGAGTAATACACATTCTCCATGTGAAAATCTTCCTCCTGTAATTCAAACAAGAACAATCAGTCAGGCTGTCCAAACTACAAACAATACTGCATTTTGCATGGTAAAGAACAAAAACCATGCCATCAAGTAAAGAGCATTGTAACCTGAAAAAAGTCTGCCAGAAATGTAATATACAGCAGTGGAAGATAAAAGGCATGGTAACACACAACAGTTACGTGATAAAACCTGCGAGCAAAAGTAAACACAAATCTTTAGAAAAAGAAGCCAAAGAAGAAGGTTCAAAACTGTTGTGTCAAGATATAGAAGAATCAAACCAGAAAGCAAAACCAGCGCCGCTTCCAGTAAGCCCGCAAGCAAACAATGCAATTGCATTCAAGATGAACATGATAATAACATACTTGTAGAATGCAGGTCTTGCTGCAAAAGAAAGGAAAAAATATGCTATCATAGAAATAATAGCAAACAAACATAATATAACAATCCCTACAATTAACTTACCAGGTAACCTTTCTCTCCACCTAGAATGATACATGAACAATATGAGTCCATAAACAACGGTAAGGACTAGCTTGTGTACAACCCACAAGTTCCACTTCACGCGAGGAGTACCGTAATCAGTGTCGGTGAATAATGGGACCCCAAATGCAAAAACATATATAGCCTAACAAAGAAAAGGTCAAACTATTCATACATAAACAGTAAACACCAAAAAGACAGTGAAATTTGTAGTGAAAAACAAAAGAATTACCTTTAACAAGACATCAAAACCAACAATGATACCAGATATACCAAATATTCGTGTCAACGCTTCTACCCCACTTGCATTATTCCCCTGAAGTAAAAAAGCCAGCAAGCTCACTTCTAGAAACAGCATTCCAGAAGAAGTAAACAATGACAGCAAGTTCCAAGTGAGCTCTTTCCCAGGAGAGCACTCCCATACCTGAATTATCACCAGAACAAATTCAACAAAAGGGCGAAAAAAAAAGGATATACAAGTGAAGAAGTATGCATTGAATTTAATTATGAGTCAACAAATACACGAGTGTGCTAAATAGATTCATATAGTTGCTACTCTACTTCAGCTTATTACAATACAAACGAATAACTAACTAGAATAGTGGAATCGAAATAGGCTTTGTTTGGATAAACCGTTTGATATAGTGCTTGTAAGTTATAGCATAAACATTTATCAAATAAGTGCTTATTTGTAGGCTATTTCTATAGAATAGATAAAATATTGTCAAACTGTTTTTTATAAGCTTCTCTAGAGAGCTTATAGAAATAAGCTAAAAACAGCTTATGGGCATCTCATAAGTTATTTCCATACAGTCTCACAAACGTTATTCAACTAGATAAGCTCAAATAAGTCAATTCAAATAGAACCTAACCACTTCTAACAAACTTCAATTACTCTATAATATGAATCAACCAAACAATTGAAGCAATTTCACAATCCAATTAAGAATCAATGCATCAACATTCACCAAACACCACATAATCATAAAAAAGTAAAAACAAAAAGCATCATGCAACAAAAATGAAGGGAAAAAAAAAAAAAAAAGACCTGGGAAAAACACCAAGCAAGATTGAGGATGCTAACAAGCCAAAGAGAAGCATAATATGAAATTATGATATAAGAGCGACCATTAGTAAGCTTAACGAAGCTCTTCCTAGCTTGAAGTGCTAAATACAAAACGAAAAGAAAAGAAGCGATTATCAACACAGCATTATGCCAAAACCCATGACACTCGAAAATCCAATCGGTGAATCCCTTTGATAAAACTTTGTTAGAAGATTCCGAATCTTCATTTGTTATTGATAGTACTGATTGATCAACCATTGTACGAGAAATGATCGGTTTTTGGGAAAAAAGGGGAATGAAAAACCCTAATCCCAAATTTATGCGGAGAATCGGAATTGAGCGATGGAATAAGATTTAGTAGTAATTAATTTGAATTTGAGTGAAGTTGGAGAGATTTAGTTGCGGAAGAGTAACAATAACATGTGAAATTGTACGAGGACTCGGAGAAACGTTGATAATCGATTTTGGTTTTGTCTTTCTTCGGAATTGATTATTGTTTTGGTTTAATCCTATGTTAATATAATAAAACGAGAGTAACTAGAGGCACCCTAAACCCTAACCCTAATATGAACGATCTAGATTTTGACACGTGGAAAAAATATTATATCAACGGCTACGATAAAAACTTGAATACTATGTTGCCACATCAATTAATGAACATGACACGTCATATCTTTAAAAACATAATACATGATGTGTCAATATATGATTGGATGTGTCTATAAAATAATTTTACACCAATCCCTAATTTTGTTACCTATTAATCCCTAATCCCTAATTATATGTTTTTCATCTTTTCTCAACTATTATTATTATTTTTTGTTCATCGCTATAAATATTCTTCACTAATCAAAAGCATCCTTCTACTTTTGTGATTCTATTTTTGTTTCTTCTTTTTTTAGTTGAACTAATCTTTTTTTTATGATTCAAGTTTATTGTGTTTTAAGATTTGAGAAAATAATATTTTCCCTAAAAATTGCTTGAACTAAACTCTTCTTTATTCTCTTTTTGTTTATAGTTAAGTTCTTCTCTATATTCATTCAGCCCCTTCTCGCATGACAAGATCTAATGAGAAAAGGTAGAAAATATATTTGTCTTAAATGAATATGATTTTGTTTTAATGTTTGTGTTTTTGTTGTTGCAGATTCACAGCAAACGAGAGTAACTAGAGGCACTTTAAACCCTAACCATAATATAAATGGTCTAGATTTTGACACGTGGAAAAAATTATTATATCAACGGCTATGATAAAAACTTAAATAATCAATTTTTAATACTATTTAATTTTGTTGGATAAACTCTAATATTATACTGCTTATGTGACATTCAATTAGAGCTTATCTAATGTTATTTTTTCTATACAAATAACCACAAAATTCTAATTTGTTCCATTATAATCATATTATGTTCCATATACTATTCCCTAATTAAAAGGAAAGTTACTAAAACCACATAACCCTAAACTTAATTTTGTTATTTATACTAATCCTGATTAAATGTTCTCTTAAACTTCCTATTCATGTTTTTATTTTTCTTTCTTTTTTCATCTTTATTTGTGCATCTTCTTTTCTAATATTTTGCAATTTTTCTTTCACTCTTCACACATGATTTTCTATTTTTACACATCTCCAAGTATTTGTTCTTAGAGAGTTGTGATTTGAGGATGATTCTTTTTATTTTGTTGATCTTTATTTTTTATTTTATCTTTCTCTTCAAAAAAATGCTTTAAAGATATGATGTTGATGATGACTAAGGTTCACAGAGGGACTCTTTAAATTTTCAAGGTAAGTGTAGTTACAATAAGATTTGAGTGTTTCTTAATTTTTACTTTTGTTAACTTCTCTAATTTGGTTTTTGGATTTTTGTTCATATTTTTTGACATAGAAGGTTACTTTCTATTGACTATTGATTTGTTCAAACCATGCTACTGCTTATTTGAAAGGTAAGTATAGTTACGATAAGATTTGAATGCTTTTTTTTATTTCTTACTTTTGTTAACTTCTCTAATTTGGTTTTTGGATTTTTGTTATCTTTTTTTTAATATTGAAGGTTACTTCATATTGGCTACTGATTTGTTCAATCATGCTATTGCTTATTTAAATTAATTGCTTATTAATGGTAATTGTTCCTCAACACTTTTTTGCTATTATAGCCATCAATTTTGTTGGATATATTTATTGTCTCTGACATGTTTTTTATTTTGTCTTATTTTGTTTGCTTTTGTACGAATTATGATTTGTCATGAACTAAAAATTTGATGTTGGATTATTTTGTTTAATTTGATATTATCTTTTTAGCCATTTTTTAAAGTTAATAAGATGAGAGTTAAGAATATTTTGATGACTTCATGTATGCGAGTGTTTATCTAATTTTTCTTTTTCTATCTATTTCGGTGACTTGGAATATTTATGTTTCTATTAATTTTTTTGTGATCGACATTGATACTTATAATTGTTTCTCTGATTGTGCAGCAACATCTTTCATCATAGCTTGATTCTTTTGATTCATGTGGTTGAGGCCACCCTTGATACATTGACTCCTTTTTTTGAAGAAAAGAATCGAAAAGTACTCTATAAAAGACGCTTCTTTGAATGTTTATTTATATGTTTTATAATTATGGTGTTTTAAGTTAATATAGGAGAAGAGATAGATTTGAAAGGGTTTATATTGTTTGTTAACTATTGTCTATTTTTTGCGCTATGCAATTCTTTTATATTTTGGTGTTTTAAAACAATGTGTTAGGATTGACTATGTACTCCTTTTATCTATTTCAAGCTTAATGTATATGTTTCTTAAATCTTAAGTCTTTTGTTTGATGATTTTTTGTTACTTTTATCATTACTTTTATAATTTTAATTATTCATTGTAATCCTATATATATTGCGTAATTTTAGTTCCAATTTATCTATATTTTTTGAAAAAAATTATTTACATTTTTTATTATAAGAAATTAAATTATATATAATTATTTTGCATAATAATCCGTGCATCGCACGGGCAGTAGTCTAGTTATTATTAATCTTAAATAAATACAGTAGGATTTATAGTTTTTAAAAGATAAAATAGATTTCCTTTAAAAAAAATAAATAAAAAAGGAACAAAATAGATCGAGTTTTTTTAAAACGAAATATTCTTTGTCCGCAACTACATTCACTAACTAATCACTCGAGTTTATAAGACTTAAATGGAAGACAAACTCTCTCTAATGCTTCTGCATATCTAAGTTAAAGATCGAATTTAGGATATTAGTTAAATTAAAAGAGACTAGTGTCATTTTATATAAGTGTTCTTGGGTAAATAAATCAACTTTATATTCAAGAAAATGTTAGAAATATAAACCTTTAAAGCAACAAGTAAAATTAATTAAATTTTTAATTGGCAAAGAAAAATCGTCATTAATAAAATAATGCTAATGATTATTTTACAATTATAAATTTGGATTATGTCTATAAAAATTATAGTCAAACTCGCTTAGAACTTGTTGAAACATTTAACTGTTAATTAACGGAGATTCGTTAAATCTAATTATGTAGTTATGCTCCTATCTCTTGCAAAAGAAAAAAGAAATCTATATTAAAAATTCAAACAATTATTATTTTCATTATTATTAATTGTCTGAAAAACAAATACTATCATTTAATAAGAGCAATGCTATGTACATCCAAGCCTTTTATCACGGATTCTTCACTAAACGTTGTTTTGAGTTAAAATAAAAAGGGTCAAATCTAGCTTTTATGGAAAATATGGGTGGTTGGGCTAAAATGCGATAAAAATATATCGTTCGTTGTCTTTTGTGATTTGTTGTTCGCGACAAAAAGCATTTGAAATTTACTTTTTAGGCCCCCTTCATTGCTTTCTAGGCCTCCGGTTTGGACCAAAATGCCCTTAACATGGAATTCGGATTATACATTCTTAAATTATACAAAATTGGAACGTAAAGTTCCAAATCTATGCATTATACAGAGGAAAAGAGGGAAATCAATATTTTTTTTTATTTGTGTAAAGTGGCTTGCTCATTAGTGGACAATGTTCTTGCTGCTATGCTATGTTAATCGAAGGCGTTCTTGCTGCAAACATTTTTTATTGAGGATCTCGTGCATGTGTAGATCTCTATCATAAAGGAACCAATATTGAAATTTCCAGAATGAATCGTAATAAAATGCACAAATCTTGGCGGGTAGGTGGAGTAAACCAAGAACACGGGGGGCCTAAAGAGTAATTTTCAAAGCATTTTTCCATTTAGTCAAGGAGCCGCGGAATTGATTTTTTTTTTTTCAAACAATTTTAAATTACATTTTTTTTTCCTTTCTCTTTCATAAAAACACTTTTATTTAAATAAACAAAAAAAATAAATAAACTAGCAATTGACTTAAAGTAAATTGAAGCATTTTAACCTGGTGAATCATTTTTCATCATAGACCAACCTAATTTGTTGATTGGAGAAACTTTCCAACAACATTCACTTCAAATAAACAAATGAATTAATGAAATTGCAACAATAAAAAGGGTAAAGTAAAGCAAGAAAAAGGACAAGTGATTGGGGCCATTAATCATAATAAAGCTTGCAAATTCATTAATCTAATCATACCTAACCAATTATGTCATGCATTGATAAAATGGATAAGTGATTTAAGAAAGTGACATAAGAGATAAATTGATACCGAGACGTAAGCTCAAATTTGTGTCTATAAAATGCAAGATATTTCTTTGATATCATTCATAATCAATGACATGTCATGGAATATGATAAGGTGAATTTGTAAGTTGAAAAAAGATCATAAAAATTACCATGATTAAGAGACTAAAAAATCATCATTTGTTCATTAGAGGCAGAAGCTGCACGCAAAAAACCCAACACATACACAAACATGTAATGGCTGAGAGAATCTAAAAAGTTGTAGTTTACACAAAGAGACAGAGATGGCTTATGGTACAAGGCCTTCTCGTACTAGCTACACTCGAACAACTTAACAAAATTTCATTACAATGTTCTTATGCGTGTACATATATTATACATACATTGCTTGATTTTTCACAAATCATACATAGTATACAACACACGTGACATATTTGCTGGTTTTGTTCTTCTTAACGCCATAAATTACCATTGCGTTCAGTTGGTGAGCCGGGTTCTACAGGAACAAAACCCCTGCCACCAAATACAGGACGCATGAATGAATCGTCAAACTTTCTCCATAGTCGATGAACAGTGTGAGTTGGAGTGGAAAGTAAGGCACGGATGCTGTTTGGACGGTGTATTTCATGGCCTTCAAGATCAGCTTCAGAATCTCGGGGCTCTCCTAGAAGTGGGACAATGACCGATTTTGGAGTAGATGATTCTGTGGTTGTCATGCTGTTTGTGGCTTTCTGATGAGGTAGTAGAAGCCTTATAAGTGGCTTAGTCAGCAAACCAAACACCTGATAAATTGTAATTAACTTGTGTTAGTTTCATCTGTGTGCAAATTTTCATATAGATGAGTTGTGCTATCAGATAATTATTATAAGGTTTAAATGTTTAATTCAAACATGTTTGCACGGACTAAAATAAAACTCTTAGAATTTTGAGTTGGGCCTACTCAACCTTACAAATCCGTTTGTAAGGTGAGGATTGCCCTCATTATAAACATATTTTCAGGCTATCTCTCAATCAATGTGAAACTTTTAACACACCTCTCATGCCCAACACTATTTGGCTTGGTGCGTGGATAAAAATGGTGGATGATCCGATAGCGAAAACCTGATAGCAGGTAGCCTAACGGATCTTGGAGGAGGCTCTGATACCCTCTTGGAATTTTGGATTGAGTCTAACTCAACCTTACAAAACCGGCTTGTAAGGTGAGGATTGTCATAACTTATAAACATATTTGCAATTTTCATGTTATCTCTCAACCAATGTGAGACTCTTAGCAAAAACAACAAGGATCAAAAGAGTTTTTAACATTTCATGGACTAACACCAAAGAAAAATTGATGCATAATAATAGGAACTCAAATTGAAAATAGGTATATTTGTATGGACAAAAAAGATATATAAAACTTGAAAAACTAGAGATTATCAGTGATGCATAAGTGACAAAATAACCCCTTTAGTGAAATAAAACCAATGGACACTGTCTAAGAATGTCAGAAACTACAAAACTGATGGCTTACCACTGTGCTGAAAAGGACAACAGTGATGGTGCTGGTGATCATGATTGCATTGCTACGCAGTTGAGTGTGCCCCGACCTAGTGAACTGCATCAAACAATTATTAGGATCAGTTTTAATGTATCAATTCCCATCTTTGTTGACAACAATAACAGCCCTCAAGCCAAAACTCCTAATCAGCAGTGTTGCTCATACCTGATTATACGCGAGGGCCATTGAAACAGCGCCTCTCATAAGACCAGCCCACCAGATGATCACCTAAAAAATGAGGAAAAAAGAGAGAGGCTTGTAAGCATAACTTTGTAGTAACTAGTAAGCACAAGAAATACAGAAAAGGGTACTCGATAGAAATTTGGCCGTACTTGTTGTCTGAAGGATATCTTCTGATGTTGCGATTTTTTTGTCAAGTTGGATAAAAAGGATAATGGGAAAACGAATGCTGCTCTTCCAAGAAGTATTAGACCCAACAATACAGCACTTGTTGCTATAGATGTTCCAGGACTGCAGAAGAAACCAAGTGCAGCACATGAGTTGTTTAATTCAAAATAACAAAAGGAAACAAAACTGAGATTTTAGGTGTGTTTCAGTAAATCAGATCCATAGTACCATATATAGACATGAAAGAATGAATGAGATTCAACAATTTTTCACTCAGTAAAAAGGGTAATTGTCTGCGTGACTAATCACCGGTGCAAAAGATAATATAAGACATACCTATCACTAACAAACTTCCATTTTTCAATGTCCAGGGCATCCATACCAACATAAAGGAAGATAAAGATCTCAGCAACAAATGACAAGGTAGCAAAAGAATGCCTGCGGAGAGTTGGACAAAATATATATGTTTAGATATACAAAAGATACGAATGTATATAGATAGACTATTCGTATATAGATAGACTCGGACAGTGCGCATAGTTTGACAAAATCTGTTTAGAAGACATACTTGGTAGTGACTCTTGAACTCTCGGTCACATTATGCCAAGTATAATGAGACATAACAATACCACAAAAGAATACCGTGAGAATTCCACTCAGATAGAATAACTGCATAAAATGTAGATATGTCAGCATCGAGCTAGTGACAAATGTTGGCAGCGTCTATAAAACATTACGGAAGCTCTTTAAAACCTACCTCAGCCAGCATATAGGAGAGGTATGCCATTAGCATCATGAGAGCAACCTCACGATCTGTAGAGTGCCTGGAATCAAGATAAAAAATAATTAAACTTCAGCAAAGAACTGTTTCATATAGTCACGTGCCTGGAGCTCAGTTATTATCATATAATTGTTAACAAGTTTTAAGTTTTACTATGAATAAACTGCATGTATACAATATAACACATTGGAATACCATCATATCATAGTTAAATTGAAAATACAATGAAAATGGCAAAATGTCCAGAAGATACCTGCCAATGTACAGCTTTTTGATAACGTAAGCACTAAGCAGACCTGTCTGCAAAGTGATAGAAGTAAATTAGACCAAAACACGAGTCACATCAAGCAGTGTTTATGTATATATCTTGTCTGTGTAATGTGTGCATGAGAGTGCTAGACGGAGAAAGACATTTACCAAAACACCAAGGAGCGTGCTTGCTATAAACAAATACAAGAAGTTGCCCAAAAAGTGGACTGCAATTGAAGGATTAAGTCGGTCGAGATCAAAGCTTTGAATTGCATTGAAAAGCACCACTGAGGTAGCATCGTTCACAACACCTTCCCCAAATACAAGACTGTATAACAAAGGTGTCTCATCCTGATTTAGCACCTGCATCGTCATTTATAAGGTCAGTAATTAACTTTCATGCATTAATTGCAGGAAGAATGCAAAAAATAGATCAGTTTCAAACCTGCAACGTGCAAACAGAATCTGTCGCGGCAAATATTGCTCCAATAGCTAAAAAATTATCACAAATTAGTAAGTCGCAAACTGAATTAGTAGTTGCCAACTAGATAAGATTGACTAGTAAAATACCTAGGTAATCGCCGATATCCAGTGGCCCAATATCCATCATTTTAAAAGCTTGGGTAGCACCTGAAATAATGCGTCATATTTAAGTCAGCAGGACTAGTCAAATTTCCCCGCGGTTGGTGTTTATCAGGTAATTATCTCGTTTACTTGATCAAGACGTTTTCCAAACAAAGTAAAAGCTTTCTTTCGATTGATAAAGTTAGGTTAGTGGACCAATAATTGTCAGCGCTCACAAATTATTAGATAACAATCTAACTACGTCAAATATTATATAAACCTAAAAAATAAATCTACAGAGGTAAGACGTACCGAAAGTTATGACGACACAGGATATTAATGTGCCAATAGCACCAAACGACGTGATAGTCATGAAGTTGACGAAAAATTGCTTCTTTTTCACCTGAAACCTGAAATATATTGCAGAAAACAAATGATGAAACAGAAATTGCAATCCATCATACTTACACATGATGAAATTATAAGAAAAGAACAAGAAAAATGAATGTTTAGATTGCCAAATAAGAATCTTAGAAGGGGAAAACAATATGGTTATGATGCTTTTCATTTTATTAACCAAACATTGATTCCATAGTAGGCAATAAAATGATGCAAGATAATGTACCCGGCATTGAATATTATAGGCGGAAGAAGGTATATAAAGAAAAGATCTTCACTGAAAACAAGAATATGCGAGCTTTTTCCGCCACTTAACAGCAAAATGACTACACCAGTGGCAATACCCTGACAAAAATCCAACGAAATTTAGCCAACATCATCGACAGAAACCCAAAAAAGGAATAGATACAATCAAAAGAAAGACAATATTGCACACTTTAAAGTATAGCAAAATATTCGGAGAAGTAATTTAGTTTATCTCCAAATTCATTAAAAAAACTAGGTAAAGCAAAGTGAAGACTTACAATCAAAAGGGCAGTGATGGATTCATTCATCCAACGATTCTCCTCGAGAAGATGACCAAGGACAATACAAGCACATAGAAGTGCCACAAACAAGTTCATGGAAACAATGGAGGCATGATCGGACGTGGATAGCATTTGTAACTTAGAGACAACAGATGCAATTTCAATAGCCATATTGTCGTCGTCCACCCTCCAAAAATAACAAAATTACAAAACAAAAGCAAGCAGACTTAACACAAATTGAGATTATTGCTAAATTTCCAAATTTCAAATCCAAGTAGTAATAATGATCCAAATTTATGTTTCTGAGCTGTCCATTTTAAGAACCCTGTGATCCCATCAGCAAAAGAATCTCTGCAATCATAACAATATTTGTTTAAAAAAATAATAATCATATCAACAATTATGCATATAAATATTTTCCATCAAAGAGATAAAAAGCTCACACTCACACACACCTAGCTCCTATTTATCAAATATATTATACCTAATTCCAAACAACAAGACAAAAGATAAAATAATTATGAAAAATAGAATTAACCCCCGAAATTAAATTATGTTAGATATAAATTACATAATTGAAAAGTAAGATAAGAATCTAGGAGGAAATAATGAAAGAATTGGTTAACTAGAAAAGAATTAGAGGTAAGTGGTTACCAAAAGGGTTGAAAGCAGCATTATTATGAAGAATCTGTGAATTGGTCCAAAGAATTCGAACAGAGAAAGATAAGAAACAATCCTCCCTGGTTCGAATTCCTGGTAAATTGGAAGAGTTCGAATTCCTGGTTGGATCAAAGGTTATGCAGAAATGGATCAAAAGTTGAAACAGAAGATTGAAGAAAATGAAGGTGAAGATTGATTCGAGAGAGAGAGAGAGAGAGAAATTAGAAAGCTCTAGAAGGAAAGAGAGAGATGAATGAATGAATGAATCTGAAATAATGAATGAAATGAATAATAATAACCTACGACGCGTTGTGGAGAAGCAGTATGTGTTTGTGTTTTGTTGGTTATGAGCTGTCGTGGAAGATTTTGCTAGCTACCGATCGTTATTTTCGTTTCTATTCCTTATACAATAATAATAATAATAATGTTGGTGTCAGATATTGTTTTTGTTCTTTTTTCTTCTTAAACTTGGTTCATTCATTGGATTTAATTAACACAATTTTTAGATCAATACTACTTCATAATTACTTCATAATTAATATATGGTGAGACATACTCTACCCCTTAATAATATGTATGTACGAGTTTGTTTGTTTAATCTATAAAAGACGACACAATAATATAAAACAAATTAGTACTACATAACATAAAGTTATTTTGGTATTTTAGATAAATTGTACTTTGAACAAAAAAAAAAGTTGTCATGTAATTTAGTGACAGGTTTTGTTCAATTCTTTAACTTCTAATTTATCATGTGTCAGAAACTAATTTAAAATCGAACACGTCTCATGAGCTTAGCTCAATTGGTATGATAATTGCATTATATATGCAGCGGCCGGGGCTGGTCATCCCACTTATCCACTTTAAGGGTGGAATTTATAGCCATTAAGCTACTTGACCAAAAAAAAATCAAACACGATATAACAGAATTGTCGTGTTCTGGACTGGACTACGACCCAAAAATGAATAGCATAGGCCCAATAACAAGATGGTCCAATTGACTAACCCATATAATTCGAATTGAATACTTGGCGGGAAAGGCAACATGAAGGCGCCACGTCCCAAAGGCGGCAACCTCGCCGGAAGGAGTAACTGTTTGGATAGTGGACCGATCATGGATTTCAGCAATACTAAAAACCCGAAATAAAGAAATGAAGCGGCCCAAATATGCAAGAAGCGGCCCAAATAAGATCAACACAAACGGGCGGGAAAGATCTTCTCATCATCTCCACGCATCACCTCATGTTCCCCACTAAGTATTAAAGTAACCGCCCACCACTCATGTATTCCACTATCTGCAGGGTAGTTATTTGTTCAAAATATCTTGACATTATGTCTATAAATAGGACCTGGACCGAGAAGAGAAAGGACCAACAATTTTCTATCATTCTTAGACAAATATCATTATATTGTAAAGTACTTTGTAACCCCCATTAATTGTTCACTAGAACATTTTGGCGCCCACCGTCGGGCCTCGGTAAAACGATTCTCAGGCCTCAAGTTTCATCTCATTCATCGACTCAACGTCGTATCAGAAATAGTTTTTAAACGCATTCAATATTCCAACGGAAAAATTCGTGCCTTTTATCGGTTGCTTGAATATGTTATCCGGAACTAAACAACCAGTCAAAATATTATGATGGCAATAAATGGTGGAGTCATACAAATCCCTTCTAACTCTCGATTCAGAACTAAATTGAATTGCACAAAGAAATACTAGTACTATTTCACAGAGGGCAGCGCCTCCATTTGGTCGACGCCGCTGATTTGACTCGGATGTGAAACGGCGAGTGGAAAGCTTCTCAGCGACGATTGATGTGACTCCGTCTTGGAGCAGGTTTGGGGTAGCCACGGCAGCTCAGTTAATAAGAGGCGGATTAAACCGATTTCGTCCAGATCATCTAGTCCTCTTTGTGGTGTCAAATTGCTACCAAAAGAAGAAGAGAAGCTAGCAACACAACAGGCCGAAACCCTTATAGTGCATTGCAAAAAGTTTAGGATGATGGAGGACATTATGACAGACAAAACTGCTCATACATTGGACCTTCGGCGATTTGAAGTAATAAAAAAGAATTGAATACACATGCACGTTACAACGCCCATCAACGAACTATGACCAGGTGTTGAAGTTCTTTTACTTACTCTTTAGTCTTTGTGCTATTTTCATATATCAAATATTAAGGCATCAGTAATTGTCTTTATGACTAGGCTATCTTAAAATCTTTTGGTTTTAACAATTGTTGAAAATATTTTGGTTTTATTAAATGAGATTTATAATTTTGTTTAATCTGAAAAAAGTTATTGCAATTGTGGAAGAGGATAAGTTAATTGTTATGGGATAAGCGGAGTTTAGTCCTCTTTGAAGACATCTTTAGTAGCTCATTGCTTTCTTCTTTGCTCGTCCCCCATGGCTTTGGTGGTAGGCTCTTCTTCTGTTTTGAGACTGCTGGATGCTGCAAGCCTTTGTGCTTGCCTTCTTTTCCAAAGCGTTCTTTCTGGTTCAGGGTCGTACTCAAACTCCAGGATACCTCTTATCAAGCACAACAAATGAATACCTTCAGTAGCACTGGAAAATTAAATGGTAAAACTATTTTTGGTTTGTCTCATGTGTCTTTGTCACTATGAAAATTCCCAGGTAAGTGAGGTGGATCACAATAGATCGCTTAAATACCAAGACTTATCCTTAACCAGAACTTTCACAGATCAAAATCCACAATCATCAACAAGATTTTTTTTATTTTTTTATTTTTTTTTTTGTATTTTTGAATTTTTTTTGACAAACTTAAATAAATCTAGTAAGGCTTTGTAAACACAATCCCCGACAACGGCGCCAAAAACTTGACTACGGTCTGGCAAGTGCACCAGTCTGTCGTCGAGTAATAATTCACACTCTAGTTGTCTAGAATGAGTTCGTATCCACAGGGATCGTGCCGAAGCTTCACTAGCGTTATTTAAGTTTGTGATAGTTTGCATTCGCTTTGGTTTTTGGAAAAGGTTTTTATAAAATAAGCGTAATGCTTGCAGAAATATAAATAACAGAATGTATAAATATAGATTCAAGAAATATAGAGGCTAGGTATGGTGGTTGGACTCCCTCCCTTCTTCATATTTGGCATGACCGGTGTATAACATAGTTACTTAGATTATGTTCGGCGGTGAATTATCCTTGTTGTAGTAATACCTTACTATTACACTATGTTTATTAAAGTTTCCCTACATTAACAACTAAGGTACCTACGAGAGCCTAACCTCGATGTGTCACATACCTTAATTACCAAGTGAGTTGTTTATAAACACGCATTATAACCTTCACCAATTAACCTCTAGGTCCTAGTATCGGGCTGTTCATCTTCTAAGTGCTCAGATCACACCTAGTGCATGATTCCTCCTCTAACCGCTCAGTTCACGACTAGTGCAGGATGTTACCGTCTCTATACACCTAGCATTATTTACTACGAGTTCCGGACCATATCAAGTCGAAACCTGATATCAATTCTATGGGCGCTGTAACAGCCCGTTTTTCAAATGCCAAAAAGGGCATTATTTTTTTTTTCTTTTTCAACTAACACTCAGAGTGCGCATAGAATATTTTTCAATGAGTCGGCATTCAAATATACAAAATAACTCATTATCATAAGGTGCTTCGACAAGCAAAGTGTATTCCTGAATAATTACAATCCAAGTCTAAGTATCCAATACTTACGACAAAACAAGTTAGAATCCTATGCCTAACCCAAAAAGCACGGTGTACAATCCACACCGGCGCATAGTCTAACTAAGCTAAAGCTCCAACCGCTCACTGGGGCCTGGAACAGCCACCGTCGTCACCACGACCTAACCCATCAGCTAGGTGGGATGAGCCCGCAAATGAAAGAAAGGGTCACCACAAAATAAAAGTATATATATATAACCAGTGCGAAAGATGTACACATAACAAATTTCCACATACACAAGAGAAAGCTCTTTAACACAAAAGCAATTCCCACCAACGGGCTTAAATATAATGCACACCGAGCCTAATGCAGACTTCTACAATGAGTGTGGTAGATTCCCCATTACCACATGCATATGAATTCCGGAAGTCAGTAATCATAATCAATAAAACCACAAAGGGTTAGGATGGATCCATTCCCGATAATCGCACCCCGTAGTCCATTCCCGATAACCGCTTATTGGACTCAATAATTCCCGTAGGAGTAAGGTGGATCCATTCCCGATAATCGCACCCCGTGATCCATTCCCGATAACCACGTACTATGAATGCATGAGCATACGATTCCCCTTATATGCTAATGCAACACATACATATCGTACACGCATTATGTAATCACACCACAACAACACATACATATACATCTAATCATATGTATTTAAATCACTTGTTCATACACATATTTCACCAAACATATGTAAGACAACGGATCATGTATTTACCACGATCTAATATCGAGAATACATCACAAAAACATGCCAAGCACACCACCAATTGCAACACAGCAAAATCTAAAGCATGTTTAACAAAACCGTTTGAAAAGACGGAAATAAAGTGGAGCCCTTACCTCGGCAAGCACTCACAACGAGCAACGTTCACACAACACTACGTGCTCCCTAAAACAAGCAACGGACAATCAATACACCATTTCCAAACCCAATGTATTGAAACTACATCAAAACCCCCAAAAACTCTAAAGGTTTCTAAAGAAAATTCACTCTTTCGGATACCATACCAAAAATCTATCGTATTGATCAACCACCATGAGTTATTTGTACTATTTTTAGGACCCAAAACAATTGTCAAAAGTCTTATATAATTTGAAATGCAAAATGGCCGTTTTCTTGCGTTATAAGTTACGTACTTTCCGAGTACCCGAAAAACTCGTTTCCAATCCTAACCACTTCCATAAATTAATAAAAAGGGATTAGAAAGCTAAAAACCAAGTTTAGAAATCAGAATCCAAAATTTTAGGTCTCAGAGCTCGCCCTGGCGAGTTTGCAGCGAGTGAAGGCAGTGAAGACAGGTCTCACTCGCTGTGGAGCTCGCCCTGGCGTGTTCATGGCCTGTGACACTCGCCCTGGCGAGTAAATACTCGCCCGGCGAGTTGCACATGTCATGACAGCAAAAACAGCAACTCACACCACCTTTTTCCCCAACCAAACCTAGTTTGATTCTATTAGTTCCCAACACCTTTTCAAGGCACAAAAGCAAACCATTTTCATAAGCAAGCAATACATCTCCGAAAGCATGTTGGTTGCTTCGAGTGCAAGTTATTTGGTTTTCATTTCCAAAATCAAAACCAAACCCAAGCACAAGTTTCATTACGGGCCTTAACCGACTTGTAATCATTTTCAAACATGTTTTCTAAGCGAAAAACAACATCACATGTCACAAGAGTTTTAAATCACTTGGACCCCAAAACACCACACAAAACACTTAGTAAATATTTTCATAAACTCCAAAATATTTTTCATCGGATTTTCTAAAACAAAACCATACAACACATCTCCCTTTTGCCCAAAGGTTCAAAGACAACGTTTCTTTTCAAAACTTTACAACCTAACCTCATGTTATTGATCAATACATAACCAACCCAAAACCCTAACTTTTCTCATGAGATTTTTCACAAACTCATGGAAAACAACCATAACAAAGCCTACACATGCTTCTCTAAATCTCATGAACAACATTCATGAAACAAAAAACCATGTAAAGTAACATTTCCTAACAAACCCTCATGAGAACATAAACCCAAAAACTCCTAAACTTTAAAAGTCTACCAACCTAGGAGATGAGAAGAGAGGGTTACCTTTAGAAAGTGATTCTCTACAATTTTCCTCAAAGCTTCCAAGCTTGAAATGGAGTGAAATGGTGAAGAATGGAAAAATTTGGTGAAGGTTAAGGTTAAGAAAGTGATGGCACGGTTGAGAAGAAGAAGAAAGAAAGTCTTGGGCAATTTTTCTAAGTCCAACATCAACAAACCTCCTTACTATGCTATTGCTCTTGTTAACTCATGGCCATTGGATCCAAAAGACAAAATGCCAAGACAAAACCCTAGCCATTGGATCAAACCAAACCAAACCCACTTGAGATAAAACTCAACACCTCTTAGAAACACTCACACGTTCAGCTCTCGCGCACCGCGACGAACGAAACTCACCAAAACAGAAAACCTACAGAAAGAACGTCTACCGTCTAACAATTCCAAAACTTATCGCCGAATCTTTTTCCGCGACTGTAATTTTCTTTCACACCTTGGAAAATTAACCTCAGAATATATCCCGACTCGCGCAGATATATAAAACCTCCATCCGAAACCTCACTTAAAACAGACGCAATAAGATTTTACATCGGCGGTTAAAATCCTACCCGTTTTTCCAAAAACAAGAATAATCCAAAACTCGTTATTCTAAAACCACAAATAACTTCTTATACAAGAAACAGGATCACAAGACAAAAGTCTGTACAATTACAGTGCACGAGCACAAAACAGACTCAATTACAGCAAAAACCTATAATTACACGATGCTTCACCAAATGAACACATCGAAATCCTAATATTCCTTAAACCAACTATACAATGAAATCTTGGGTCTTACAATACTACCCCCCTAAAAGAAGTTTCGTCCTCGAAACTTAGACGTCGTCAAACAATCTGGGGTACAACTCTTTCATCTTACTCTCGAGCTCCCAGGTGGTATCTCCTGTAGCTTCGTTCCATATTACCTTCACCAAAGGTATCTCTTTCGTTCTCAGACGCTTCAGCTTCCTATCCGCAATCTTGATCGGCGGAACTTCAAATGACAAGTTATCCCTCAACTGGATATCATCTGGTATGATCACATGTGACGGATCCGGTGTACACTTCCGCAATTGCGACACATGAAACACGTCATGTAACAAAGATAGTACCGGTGGCAACGCGATCCGATAAGCCACCTTTCCAATCCGTTCCAAAATCTGATAAGGCCCTATAAACTTCGGAGTCAACTTCTTCGCTTTCAAAGCCCTTCCAACGCCAGTTGTTGGAGTAACTCGGAGAAATACATGATCTCCCTCCTCAAACTCTAAAGGCCTCCGACGCCTATCCGCATAACTCTTTTGACGATCTTGAGCAACTTTCATCATTGCCCTTATCTTTCGGACCTTGTCCGTCGTCTGTTGTACCATTTTCGGCCTTACTATCATACTTTCCCCATCTTGGTACCAACACAAAGGAGTCTGACATCTCCTCCCATACAAAGCCTCGTATGGTGCCATTCCAATACTCGCGTGGAAACTGTTGTTGTACGTGAATTCTATCAATGGTAACACATCATCCCAACTTCCACGATCATCCAATACACAAGCTCTCAACAAATCTTCCAAAGATTGATTTGTTCTCTCCGTCTGCCCATCTGTCTGAGGATGATAGGCGGAACTCAATCTCAATTTCGTCCCCAACGCCTCGTGCAAGGTCTTCCAAAAGTGTGAAGTAAACTTTGGATCTCGATCTGACACTATACTTGATGGAATCCCATGTAACCTCACAATCTCAGCAATGTAAATATCGGTCAACTTTGCCGCTGTATCCGTAGTCCTTACCGGTAGAAAATGAGCGGACTTAGTCAAACGATCCACTATCACCCAAATGGAATCATGCTTCCTCCTGGTCTTAGGTAACCCAGTGATGAAATCCATAGAAATGCTATCCCACTTCCACTCGGGGATATCTAATGACTGCAGCATCCCTGCTGGTCTCTGATGTTCAATCTTCGCCTTCTGACAAGTCAGACACGATGCCACATACTCAGCCACATCCTTCTTCATACCCGGCCACCAGAAATCATGCCTCAGGTCTTGATACATCTTAGTTGCTCCGGGATGTATACTAAGTTTACTCTTGTGTGCCTCCCCTAGAATGGTGTTTCTCAAGTTCATAGCATCGGGTACACACACTCTACCTTGACACCTCAAGATGTTGTCCGATCCCACCTTGAAATCTCGGTTGGTTTCCCGAACAATCAAAGCCCTTTTCTCCATGAGAAACTTGTCATCTTGACAATTAGCAATATCCTCCAATAAACCGTTCGAGACGGTAATCATACCCAGTCTCATATTCCCTAAAGCAAACTCTACCTCTAGGTGCAAGTCACGAAACTCTCCCAATAACTCATGTTGACTAGCCATTTGTGCCGAACAAACCGACACACTCTTCCTACTCAAAGCATCGGCTACCACATTAGCCTTTCCAGGATGGTATTCTAACGTAAAGTCGAAGTCTTTCAAAGTTTCCATCCATCTCCTCTGCCGCATATTTAGCTCTTTCTGATCAAACAAGTACTTGAGACTTTTATGGTCACTAAACACGACAAAAGTGCAACCATAAAGATGATGTCTCCAAATCTTCAATGCGAAAACAACGGCCGCAAGCTCCAAATCGTGCGTAGGATAATTCTTCTCATGCTCTTTCAGCTGTCTTGACGCATAAGCCACTGCTCTCTAGTGTTGCATCAACACACAACCCAAACCTTGATGAGAAGCATCACAATAAACCTCATACGGTTCCTCCGACTGTGGTAACACCAAAACTGGTGAAGTCGTCAACCGTTCCTTCAACAACTGGAAACTCGACTCACACTTCTCTGTCCAAGCAAAAGGTTGATCTTTTCGCGTAAGTTGTGTCATAGGCGCCACAATCTTAGCGAAACCTTCAATGAATCTCCGGTAATAACCGGCCAAACCCACAAAACTCCTCACATCAGTCACTGTTTGAGGCTGCTTCCATGAAAGTACCGTATCAATCTTGGCCGGATCAACGGCTATTCCCTCTCTTGATATAACATGGCCAAGGAAATTCACCTCTTCCAACCAAAAGTTACACTTTGACGGGTTTGCATACAGCTTACTTTCCCGCAAAACTTGCAATACTAGACGAAGATGCTCTACATGTTCCTCTTCATTCTTCGAATACACTAGAATGTCATCAATAAAAACCACCACAAACTGGTCCAAGAATGAGTGGAATATCTGATTCATGTAGGCCATAAAGATAGCAGGTGCATTCGTCACTCCAAACGGCATCACTAAGAACTCATAATGCCCATACCGTGACCGAAACGCCGTTTTCTGAACATCCTCATCTCGCACTCTTATCTGGTGATATCCAGATTTCAAGTCGATCTTGGAAAATACAGACGCTCCCTTCAATTGGTCCATCAAATCATCAATTCGTGGCAATGGATATCGGTTCTTGATAGTCACCTTATTAAGCTTCCGATAATCCACACACAGACGAGACTTACCATCCTTCTTTTTAACCAATAAGACCGGTGCTCCCCAAGGCGACACACTAGGCCTTATGAAACCTTTATCTAACAAGTCCTCAATCTGACTTTTCAACTCTACCAACTCAGCTGGAGCCATCCGATAAGCTGATTCCGAAATCGGACCCGTACCCGATTGCAAATCAATAAAGAATTCCACCTCTCTACACGGAGGAAAAGCTGGAATCTCTGATGGAAATACATCTTGGAAATTCTGAACCACTCGAATTTCCTCAATTCGGATCTCCGACGTCACTCCTAAGCTAGCAAGTGAAACTATCTCCGGTTCCCCATTACACATAACCACAGAAAGCCGATTCGCAGACAAGTACCTTCGCACACCTGGCTCGGGAAAGAAAACCAATTTCCGAGCACAGTCTAGAATCACATAATGATAAGACAACCAATCCATCCCGAGAATGATCTCGAGAGATAAGAGCGGTAGACACACCAAATTGACCAGAAAATCCCTATTCTGGATTACTACCAAACAATGCAAACATGCAGTATTTACTACCAGATCCTTAGCAGGAGTCAAAACACTCAAATCAAACGGAAGCACAGAAACATTCAAACTCAAACGATTTGCACAAGCCAAAGATATGAATGAGTGGGTTGCCCCCGTGTCAATCAAAGCAGTTAAAGAATTACCTGCGATGTGACAGCTCTCGTGGATGGCATTGCTAGCCTGCCCACTCAGTTCAGTGCCCATACAGTAAGCACGTGCCTTTGCCGCCGGTCTAGTACCTTGTGAGCCTTGCGTCGCATTTGCCGACGGCCCGGCCTTTGGGGCCCTGCACTCTCTAGCCACATGCCCCGACTTCTTACAATTATAACAAACATTTGCCGCGGTCGGGCATTCATTGGCATAGTGGCCCACCTCGCCACACTTGAAACAACCTTGTTTCACCCTATTTTGGTTCCCTTGATTCACCGATCTTCCTTGTCCCTTACTGTTTTGTGGACGATCATACGGCTTACCACCTTGTTTCCCACGATTCTGAGTCGAACCACGATCATTGGTACGACTTGGTCCTCCAGCACCAAAATTCCCTTGGCGGTTCACCCGCTTATTTCTCATGTCTTCGACCTCTTGGCACTTTTCAACCAAGACCTGGAATTGTCGAATACCCAATGGCACAACCGCATCCTGCAGCTCGTACCTCAGTCCATCTTGAAACCGCTGACACATATACACTTCATTTATCCCGTCCCTAAAGAAACGGAAGAAACGGGACAATGACTCGAACTTTTTGGAGTAAGCCTCCACATTCATGCTACCCTGCCTCAGTCTCAGGAACTCTTCTCCGTACCTTTCCCTCGCAGTCTCGGGAAAGTACTTGGCTAAAAACCTCCTCTTGAAGTTCTCCCAATTTAATTCTTCATGACCATTTTCCATGATCAGTCGGGTGTTCCTCCACCAATACTCTGAACCTCCTAATAACTGATAGGTAGCTAAGACTACCTTCTCCCCTTCCGGAAAATGAATTGCCCCGAATATTCTCTCCACAAATTGGAGCCATAAGTCAGCAATTTCCGGTCCTCCTTCCCCATTAAACTTTGGAGGAGTCTGGTGGTTGAAATTTGAAAGAAGTCTAGATCCAACAGCGAGTATTTTCCTTTCGCGCTTTTCCAGATCCCTCTGCGCCTTAGCATGACTCTGAGCAGTCACAGCCGCTGCCATCGTATGCATGGCATAAGCCATCTGATTTAAATCAACCTCTGGTACTACAGGAGCTGGATTCGCCCTTCTTGGCGGCATTCTATCTCTGCACAATACCAATTCTGATTAGATTCCTTATCCAAACATTTCTGAGTCTCAACAGAAAATCTCATCCAACGGTTATTAACTCATAACCCGACACAGAACAAACACTAGAACTGACACGATACTAGCTATGTTCTAACCGACTCTGAACTAACGACTCAAGTATACACTTTCCCTTTGAAGATTTAAAGCCGTGCTCTGATACCAATTGTAACAGCCCGTTTTTCAAAGGCCAAAAAGGGCATTATTTTTATTTTTTTTTTCTTTTTCAACTAACACTCAGAGTGCGCATAGAATATTTTTCAATGAGCCGGCATTCAAATATACAAAATAACTCATTATCATAAGGTGCTTCGACAAGCAAAGTGTATTCCTGAATAATTACAATCCAAGTCTAAGTATCCAATACTTACGACTAAACAAGTTAGAATCCTATGCCTAACCCAAAAAGCACGGTGTACAATCCACACCGGCGCATAGTCTAACTAAGCTAAAGCTCCAACCGCTCACTGGGGCCTGGAACAGCCACCGTCGTCACCACGACCTAACCCATCAGCTGGGTGGGATGAGCCCGCAAATGAAAGAAAGGGTCACCACAAAATAAAAGTATATATATATAACCAGTGCGAAAGATGTACACATAACAAATTTCCACATACACAAGAGAAAGCTCTTTAACACAAAAGCAATTCCCACCAACGGGCTTAAATATAATGCACACCGAGCCTAATGCAGACTTCTACAATGAGTGTGGTAGATTCCCCATTACCACATGCATATGAATTCCGGAAGTCAGTAATCATAATCAATAAAACCACAAAGGGTTAGGATGGATCCATTCCCGATAATCGCACCCCGCAGTCCATTCCCGATAACCGCTTATTGGACTCAATAATTCCCGTAGGAGTAAGGTGGATCCATTCCCGATAATCGCACCCCGTGATCCATTCCCGATAACCACGTACTATGAATGCATGAGCATACGATTCCCCTTATATGCTAATGCAACACATACATATCGTACACGCATTATGTAATCACACCACAACAACACATACATATACATCTAATCATATGTATTTAAATCACTTGTTCATACACATATTTCACCAAACATATGTAAGACAACGGATCATGTATTTACCACGATCTCATATCGAGAATACATCACAAAAACATGCCAAGCACACCACCAATTGCAACACAGCAAAATCTAAAGCATGTTTAACAAAACCGTTTGAAAAGACGGAAATAAAGTGGAGCCCTTACCTCGGCAAGCACTCACAATGAGCAACGTTCACACAACACTACGTGCTCCCTAAAACAAGCAACGGACAATCAATACACCGTTTCCAAACCCAATGTATTGAAACTACATCAAAACCCCCAAAAACTCTAAAGGTTTCTAAAGAAAATTCACTCTTTCGGATACCATACCAAAAATCTATCGTATTGATCAACCACCATGAGTTATTTGTACTATTTTTAGGACCCAAAACAATTGTCAAAAGTCTTAAATAATTTGAAATGCAAAATGGCCTTTTCTTGCGTTATAAGTTACGTACTTTCCGAGTACCCGAAAAACTCGTTTCCAATCCTAACCACTTCCATAAATTAATAAAAAGGGATTAGAAAGCTAAAAACCAAGTTTAGAAATCAGAATCCAAAATTTTAGGTCTCAGAGCTCGCCCTGGCGAGTTTGCAGCGAGTGAAGGCAGTGAAGACAGGTCTCACTCGCTGTGGAGCTCGCCCTGGCGTGTTCATGGCCTGTGACACTCGCCCTGGCGAGTAAATACTCGCCCGGCGAGTTGCACCTGTCATGACAGCAAAAACAGCAACTCACACCACCTTTTTCCCCAACCAAACCTAGTTTGATTCTATTAGTTCCCAACACCTTTTCAAGGCACAAAAGCAAACCATTTTCATAAGCAAGCAATACATCTCCGAAAGCATGTTGGTTGCTTCGAGTGCAAGTTATTTGGTTTTCATTTCCAAAATCAAAACCAAACCCAAGCACAAGTTTCATTACGGGCCTTAACCGACTTGTAATCATTTTCAAACATGTTTTCTAAGCGAAAAACAACATCACATGTCACAAGAGTTTTAAATCACTTGGACCCCAAAACACCACACAAAACACTTAGTAAATATTTTCATAAACTCCAAAATATTTTTCATCGGATTTTCTAAAACAAAACCATACAACACATCTCCCTTTTGCCCAAAGGTTCAAAGACAACGTTTCTTTTCAAAACTTTACAACCTAACCTCATGTTATTGATCAATACATAACCAACCCAAAACCATAACTTTTCTCATGAGATTTTTCACAAACTCATGGAAAACAACCATAACAAAGCCTACACATGCTTCTCTAAATCTCATGAACAACATTCATGAAACAAAAAACCATGTAAAGTAACATTTCCTAACAAACCCTCATGAGAACATAAACCCAAAAACTCCTAAACTTTAAAAGTCTACCAACCTAGGAGATGAGAAGAGAGGGTTACCTTTAGAAAGTGATTCTCTACAATTTTCCTCAAAGCTTCCAAGCTTGAAATGGAGTGAAATGGTGAAGAATGGAAAAATTTGGTGAAGGTTAAGGTTAAGAAAGTGATGGCACGGTTGAGAAGAAGAAGAAAGAAAGTCTTGGGCAATTTTTCTAAGTCCAACATCAACAAACCTCCTTACTATGCTATTGCTCTTGTTAACTCATGGCCATTGGATCCAAAAGACAAAATGCCAAGACAAAACCCTAGCCATTGGATCAAACCAAACCAAACCCACTTGAGATAAAACTCAACACCTCTTAGAAACACTCACACGTTCAGCTCTCGCGCGCCGCGACGAACGAAACTCACCAAAACAGAAAACCTACAGAAAGAACGTCTACCGTCTAACAATTCCAAAACTTATCGCCGAATCTTTTTCCGCGACTGTAATTTTCTTTCACACCTTGGAAAATTAACCTCAGAATGTATCCCGACTCGCGCAGATATATAAAACCTCCATCCGAAACCTCACTTAAAACAGACGCAATAAGATTTTACATCGGCGGTTAAAATCCTACCCGTTTTTCCAAAAACAAGAATAATCCAAAACTCGTTATTCTAAAACCACAAATAACTTCTTATACAAGAAACAGGATCACAAGACAAAAGTCTGTAAAATTACAGTGCACGAGCACAAAACAGACTCAATTACAGCAAAAACCTATAATTACACGATGCTTCACCAAATGAACACATCGGAATCCTAATATTCCTTAAACCAACTATACAATGAAATCTTGGGTCTTACAGGCGCTCCCGCTTATCCGGCCAGATTACGAGAATACGTTATTAAAGTGCACGAAAGTAAATAACAAACATAATTACTGAATATCATTTATTATAACTTAGACTCAATCACATACTCCAAATATTCATAGGGGAGTTCATCTTCTCCACCACAATCTAAGGCATAAATATAAAGACTACATATTTAAATTACAAGAAATTATAACCTAAATACAAAAGCCTAAAGAAATCATACCTTGCTGAGTTAGTTTTCCCGTAAGGGGAGAAAACTATGCCCAATAGAGCTCCTCTGAACCTCTCCTTATAGTAGAGAGTGTTCTACTATTTCTGAATGAATAAAACAATGAAAGGGAGGCTCTATTTATAGTTTTCGTATGGGCCTCAGCAAGGCATCGCACCACAATGAAGCCATCGTGCTGCGATGTGAAGATTCAGTTCAATTTTATAACTGATCTTGTGCATTTCATCAGCTTGGGCGCCAAGTTACTCCATCGTGCTGCGATAGCACACATTGTGCTGCGATGGACAGATTCTCTTCAGATTTATTGCTTCTGATTTCTTGGCGAACAGGCAGCTCCCATCGTGGCACAATGGGAGCCATCGTGCTGCGATGGAAATGCTGATTTTCTTCACTTTTTGGGCTTTTTCTTGTCTTTTTGCATCTTGGACTCTGTCTTGATGCTTTTTCCTGTTTTTGTAGGTTTTTCTTCGTATTTGGGTCTGTCTTAGTCATTTTACTACTAATAATAATACTAAAAATACCGTAGAAATTCCTGTCATCATATAGATAGATTCAGAAACATAGAGGATAGGTATGGTGGTTGGACTCCCTCCCTTCTTCATATTTGGCATGAACGGTGTATAACATAGTTACTCAGATTATTGTTCGGTGGTGACTTTTCCTTTATTGTAGTAACACCTTACTGTTACACTATGTATATTAAAGTTTCCCTACGTTAATAACTAAGGTACCTACGAGAGCCTAACCTCGATGTGTCACATACCCTAATTACTAAGTGAGTTATTTATTACACATGCATTATTACCTTCACCCATCCAATGCCTCTAGATCCTAGTATCGGGCTATTCATCTTATAAGTGCTCAGTTCACACCTAGTGCATGATTCATCCTCTAACCGCTCAGTTCGCGACTAGTTCAGGATGTTACCGTCTCTATACACCTAGCATTATTTACTACTAGTTCCGAACCATATTAAGTTAATACCTAATATCAATTCTATGAGCGCTCCCGCTTATCCGGCCAGATTACGAGATACGTTATTAATGTGCAAGAAAGTAAATAACAAACATAATACTGAATAACGATTTATTATAACTTTGACTCAATCACAGACTCCAAATATTCATAGGGGAGTTCATCTTCTCCACCACAACCTAAGGTATCTAATATAAAGACAACATATTTAAATTACAAAAGAATTCATAACCTAAATACAAAAGCCTAAAGAAAATGAAATTCCTGGCACGCTATGCACGATGCTCTACACGATGCTCTAAGCACTCTATCCGGTCTAGCGCGTAATAATGTAAACCAAGTAAAGAAAAACAAATAAAAGAGACAGAGTATTTGTTAACCCAGTTCAGCGCAAACAACAACCTACTCTGGGGGATACCAATCCAGGAAAGAATATCACTATAATAGCCCTAGTTCTAAGTTCTCAGCAAACGCCCCGTTTACAACTTATAACCTAGGCACTACCAATGACTCTTCTACCTAGGAACTCCTAGATATGAGATCCCATCTCACTCCCTTACAACCTTACAAACCAGCAAGGATTTTACTAACACAAACACAAAAGAGTTTTGGAGACACACTCCTAAAAACTACACACTCGTACCTAAAGGCTTAGAGTGTTATAACCCCAAAAATCCTAACTCCGTACTTCAAAGCTTAGGAGAGGATCACACACAGTACAACTCAATAAACACAGTCCTAAGCTTGCATCAAGATGACACAAGAAAGGCTCACAAAAAGAACGCACACGCAAAACCTAATTTCTTAGACTTACACAAAAACGGTGTGAACAACAACTAAACTAGGTTTAGCTCCTTCCATATATATAGCTGGTGACATGGGCTTCAGAAGATCTGATCCAAGAGAATATCCAACTCACAAAATAAAAACAAATCATATCTTAAAAGATTTGATATGTTTTGAAAATAAATCTTTTTCCAATCTTCACAATAATTTCCAAAGCAATCTTTTAAACAAAAGATATGTTTAGAAAATAAAACCTTTCTTAAAGCACAAGATATGATTCATGAGAGAGAAACGCGCATAAAGGAAAACGCGCATGCTTGGCGCACAAGTAACACTTCCAGAAACATGATATGATGCTTGAGGCAATGCTTGAGGCATCGGATCCGGCATCCTGCTATAGAGTTTATTTTACCAAAAATGTAGCCAATACCAAAGACTCAACAAACTCCCCCTTTGGCAATTTTTTGGCTAAAACAAATTATGACCATACAGATACTACTTAAACAGATACTTCAACTACATTTCTTTTTCTCAACATAAACACACAAGTATAAAGATCAGTAGTAGCTATCCTTCAAAACAGTTTCCATACTACTCCTTCATGGAGAACAGTAGAAAAGAATAAGATGTATCTTTTAAGATTATCAAAGAGGCATGCAACAGCGGAACACAGAAACAACTACGTCGCCTTAAATGGTCAGGAAAAATGAACTTTATAGGATGTGGAACAGAGTGCTTCAGCATTTTACACTACTACTCCCCCTGCACACATGCATGGGATGTTGGAGCATCGTATCCAACATCTCCCCCTGCACAACACAAATCAGCTCAACTCAATACAACTCAGCTCCCTCTAAACATCTGCATATCTTAGAACATACACAGCCACACACCAAAGCACACATACCAGAACAGACACAGTTCACAGTCACAACACATATTAGAAGCACATACCAGAACCTAGAGATGGTAACCAAACCAACAAATTAATCATAACATTTACTCCCCCTTTTGGCCACAAATTTGACAAATACACACCAGCAGAGAGAATAGAAGATAACACCACGGGATACATAACTCACCAGCTCCCCCTCACTACCAACATGCAGAGAAAAATAGATTCTCGCACATAAGGAGCACATACAAGAATAGTAGTAACCACCATCAGAACGATCATGCATCAGTAGATAAATGCAAACATACAGATAACACACACCTGAGGTTAGGACGTATGATAGCACATTAGCACATACCACATGTAATGGGAAGAAAGAATTTGATTTGATTCTCCTAGGATAGCGTGCAAGCATAGGTTGGAGAAAAAAATGACAGTTGCACGCTTCAAGCTCGTTAACTGCTATAACTCCTCATAAAGGCAAATTCCTAACTTGCCCCTTAGCTTCTCAAATTGCACATCATCAAGAGCCTTAGTGAAAATATCTGCCACTTGCTCTTTTGTACCCACATGCTCCAATGTTACAATTTTATTCTCAACAAGATCTCTGATGAAATGATGGTGAATATCAATATGCTTGGTCTTGCTATGCTGAACAGGATTCTTTGAAATGTTTATGGCGATCAGGTTGTCACAGTACAATGTTAGAACATCTTGTTCGACATTGTATTCTTTCAGCATTTGCTTCATCCACACTAGTTGAAAGCAACTACTCCCCGCAGCTATGTACTCAGCTTCAGCTGTAGATAGAGCCACACAATTTTGCTTTTTGCTAAACCAAGATATGAGATTGTTGCCTAGAAAGAAGCATCCTCCTGAAGTGCTTTTTCTATCATCTGCACTTCCAGCCCAATCAGCATCACAATATCCATATAGGGTAGAGTCTTCACAATGGGAATACATGATTCCATAATCACTAGTACCACTCACATACTTCAGTATCCTTTTGACTTGTGTTAAGTGACTCGCCTTTGGATCTGCCTGGTATCTAGCACACACTCTCACAGCAAAGGTGATATCTGGTCTGCTTGCAGTCAGATATAGTAGGCTTCCAATCATGCTTCTATAGAGACTTTGATCAACATTTATTCCCTTTTAATCCTTGGTTAGTTTCAGGTGAGTAGGTGATGGTGTTCTCTTGTGAGTAGCATTCTCCATTCCAAATTTCTTGACTATGTTTTTTGCATACTTGCTTTGAGATATAAAAATAGTGTCCTCCATTTGCTTAATCTGAAGGCCAAGAAAATAAGTCAATTCTCCAACAAGGCTCATTTCAAACTCTGACTGCATCTGCTTGACAAAATGTTGGACCATCGTGTTCGACATCCCACCAAACACTATGTCATCAACATAGATTTGGGCTATTATGAATTTTCCCTTTTCCTCCTTCACAAATAGGGTTTTGTCAGATCCTCCCTTCCTGTATCCTTGGTTTTCCAAGAACTGAGTCAATCTTTCGTACCATGCCCTAGGTGCCTGTTTTAATCCATATAGAGCTTTCTTTAGTTTGTAGACATAATTAGGATGTTCTGAGTCTACAAAACCTTTGGGTTGCTCAACATACACTTCTTTCTGTAGGTATCCATTAAGAAATGCACTCTTCACATCCATTTGATACAGTTTGAACTTGAGAATGCAAGCTACTCCTAAGAGAAGTCTGATGGATTCTAGTCTGGCAACAGGTGCAAAAGTTTCTTCAAAGTCAAGCCCTTCAATCTGGGTATATCCTTGTGCCACAAGTCTTGCTTTATTTCTGGTAATGGTACCATTCTCATCTGACTTGTTTTTATACACCCATTTAGTTCCAATCACATTCACATTTTCTGGCCTTGGAACTAGGTCTCACACTTCACTTCTCTCAAATTAGTTCAATTCTTCTTGCATAGCCTCTATCCAGGCTTCATCAGTTAGAGCTTCTTTGACATTTTTGGGCTCAAACAGAGATACAAAACAAGAATTTGCAATTACATCATTTGTCCTTCTTGTGGTTATCCCTTGTTCAGGATTTCCTATAATCAGATCTATGGGATGATTTTTCTGAACACGTACAGAGGGACCTTTACTTTGGACTTGAGGTCCTGTATTTGCTTCTCCTTCATCTTCAAGAGTCTCCTCATCAGATTTTTCACTCCTGGGTTGTGCTGATGCTTCAACATCTTGTTCAGCATCGACACTAACAGGATCACCTTGATCTATGCCATCATTTTCTTTCAAAGGAGAGTCCTTTACAACAACGTTTACAGATTCCATCACAACTTGAGTCTTTGAGTTATAGACCCTGTAAGCTCTACTGTTTGTAGAGTACCCAAGGAAGATTCCCTCATCACTTTTAGGGTCAAGCTTCCTTCATGGCTCTCTATCAGCTAGAATGTAGCATTTACTTCCAAAAATATGAAAGTGCTTGACAGTTGGCTTTCTATCTTTCCACAGTTCATATAGAGTAGAATTTGTACCTTTTCCCAGGGTGACTCTGTTGTGTATATAGCATGCAGTGTTCATGGCTTCAGCCCAAAAGTGATATGGAATGCTTTTGGCATGAAGCATGACTCTAGCTGATTCTTGGATGGTTCTGTTCTTCCTTTCAACCACACCATTCTGTTGTGGGGTTATAGGAGATGAGTACTCATGCTTGATCCCTTCAGTGGAGCAGAATTCGTTGAATTTGGAGTTCTCAAATTCTCTTCCATGGTCACTTCTGATTCTAACAACATTACTTCCTTTCTCTCTTTGAAGTTGAATGCACAGCTCCTTGAACACATCAAAAGTATCTGACTTCTCCCTGACAAAATTTACCCAGGTGTATCTGGAATAGTCATCAACAACCACGAAAGCATACCTCTTACCTCCCAAGCTTTCCACCTGCATGGGTCCCATGAGATCCCTATGTAACAGTTCAAGAACCTTGGATGTTGTCTGATGCTCCAACATTGAATGCGACATCCTGGTTTGTTTCCCAATTTGACATTCTCCACACACATTCCTTTCACCAATCTTGAGCTTAGGTAGTCCTCTAATAGCTTCAGCTGTCATTGCTTTCTTCATCCCTTTCAGATTTAGATGACCTAACTTCTGGTGCCATAGTTGCACTTCATCTTCTTTGGAAATAAGACAAGTGGATGTGTGGGCTTCTTCTTGTGACATCCACAAGTAGCAGTTGTCTTTAGATCTAGTGCCCTTCATCATTAATTGTCCCTCTTCATTATTGACAAGACATTCAGATTTGGTGAAATTTACTTTCATGCCTTGATCACATAGTTGGCTTATACTAATTAGATTAGCTGTAAGGCCTTTAACCAAGAGAACATTCTCCAAGTTAGGTAATCCATGGTTGATCAGATCCCCAATTCCTAATATTTCTCCTTTTGCACCATCTCTAAAAGTTACAAAGCTAGATTTGTAGGGTTTCACATTTATAAGATACTTCTCAACACCAGTCATGTGTCTAGAGCATCCACTATCTAAATACCAATCTTCCCTAGAAGAAGCTCTAAGGGATGTGTGAGCAATTAACCCAACATTTTCTTCTTTAGGCCTCCACTCCTTCTTAATAACATTCTCTTCCTGTATCACATTTGGTTTAGGCTCCTGTTTCGGGTATCCGTACAACTTGTAGCAAAAAGATCTAATGTGTCCTCTTTTTCCACAATGGTGACACACCCACCTACGATATCTCCTTTGGTTTTTAGGCCTTTGATGAACAAAAGGTCTTGGTCTTTGATGAACTGAAGATTTGGGATCAAGAGCAAACTTTGGAACTGGGTAGGCTTTAGAATGTTGAGTCTGATGCTCCAGCATTACCTTTCCAGTACAGGGGTCAAATACTTCTTCACTGGATGTAAACTTGGTTTCAGGATTCTGTTGATATTGATTGAGACTAGAGTAGTTGTATCCAACAGACTTTAACTTTCCACTTGGTACATTATCCAGAATTTCTTCAAGAAGATTTGCTCCTGAGTTCAGCTGGCTAACACGCTTCCTTAGATCATCCATTTGAGCATTCACTTGGATGACTTTTTCTTCTGCCTGTGTAGCCTTTTCAACTTGCATGTTCACTTCAGCTTGAAGTTTGTTGATGGTCTTCTTTTGTTTCTCAAGAATCCTACAAATCTCTTCATATCTAGTGACCAATTCTTTGTAGGTGCTGGCAAGTTCTTCATAAGACACATCCCCATCTTCATCAGATTCCCAATCCTCAACATTAACACATGTTCCAGTTGAAGGAAAATAGTAATAGTAAAGCAGCGGAATATAAAATTTTCCTTTAATGATCCTTAAGAATGAGCATGAGTTTGTGTTTAGGATTTTACCTCTTGTTGAATATCCTTTTCTTTTCTTTCACGAACGGTGGCTGATCAACACTTTAATCACGAACCGGACTGATCACGAGCGTTGATGACGAAGAACAACGCCTCTAGCTAGTCCACACGAACAATCACCTTCAATAGAGTGCTAGCCCTTTATGTTTGAAGGCTATGCAAGAATATTGAGAAAGAGAGAGAGAATTATTTTGGAATACCAATTCTAAAATATTCTTGTGCTTTTTGGTGTGTTTTGAGCAATGACAAGAGGTCTCTATTTATAGATATTTCTTGTCTTGTGCATTAAGACAACTCTTGTCTTGGGCACCAAGATATCTCTTATTGGGCAAAGCCCAATAAGAAACAAGGAAATAGGGCGCGCACCCCCCATGAGTAATATTACTCATGTGCACACCCTCCCACCATAACCTATGGTGTTCTTGCTCATTTAAATTACCGTGATACCCTTATCACATTGCACATACACCGTACCTTACGGTGTTCCCTTTTTATCTCAATATTAGATTGTCCTTATGTGTGTGACCCTTGTAGGTTTCCATAACGTTGGCAATTATATTAAATCCTTTATTTAATATAATAAACAATGAGCGGTATCTAGCAACACATCATTGCTACCCAAGTTATGAGAAATTAACATGTGATCATAACATAACCTTAGTGATAATATATGCGTGTATAATTACCCCTTTGCCCTTTATGTCTATATTGAACACAAAGCATACTTGGTGTCATCTTTGTCCAGTTCAATATTGGGCCCATGACATTTATCCTGTTATGCAGGATTGGCAAATTCCATCTAGGTCACTACTGTCCCTCAGCATGCTTTGTGAAGTACCCATCAACTGCCTTTATGGTCATCCTGTTACGGACAACGTTAGATCAGCAACAAAGTACTTGACTCCACATCTAGGGTACAAAGTGGTTTCAGGTCTAAGGGCGGTTTACACCATTATCACCATGAGAGTAACTTATGACACTTTGCATAACTTTGCATGTAGTACTCTCATAGCGGGTCAATCCGGTATAAATATTACTCCTAATATTTCTTATACCTATGTCAAGACTTGATAACTCTTTATCCCATGATCCATGAGATGCGATCATCAGTCTATCTTCATAATAGTCTTTATGCTTTAAGGTTATCCCTTTTCACCTTAAAGCTTGACTATGGATACTTTAAGAATAACGTCCTTTTTGTTTAACGTAATCTCATGATTAAGTCACACTTAATATTAAACGGACTTTCTATTCTAGGGACTTCATTATTTTGAACGTTACAAACATAATAAAGAAAGTGCCTTTGATTATTAATAAAAAGAAACAATATATTATTAATAATTAATTCGATACAAGTACTAAAGTCATTGGCCTCTAGGGCTTACACCAACAATCTCCCACTAGCACTAGAGCCAATCTGGCATTACTTTAATACCCATAGACCTAGTATGCCCATCATGCTTCAACTGCGCAAGAGGCTTTGTTAGTGGGTCAGCAATATTGTCAAGTGTAGGTACTTTGCATATTTTCACATCTCCTCTATCTATTATCTCTCGAATGAGATGAAAACGCCTTAGTATGTGTTTGGATCGTTGGTGAGATCTAGGTTCCTTAGCTTGTGCAATTGCACCATTGTTGTCACAATACAGACTGATGGGATCAACAATGCTAGGTACTACTCCAAGTTCAGTTATGAACTTCTTGATCCAAACAGCTTCCTTTGCAGCACTTGAGGCAGCAATATACTCTGCTTCGGTTGTAGAATCAGCAATTGTCTCTTGCTTTGAACTCTTCCAGCTTACAGCGCCACCATTTAGGCAAAACACAAAACCAGATTGCGATCTAAAATCATCCTTGTCGGTTTGGAAACTAGCATCGGTGTACCCTACAACCGCAAGTTCTTCCTCACCTCCATATACCAAGAATGTTTCCTTAGTTCTTCTCAAGTACTTAAGGATATTCTTGACAGCTATCCAATGAGCTTCACCGGGATCAGATTGGTACCTACTCGTTGTGCTTAAAGCATACGAGACATCTGGTCGAGTACATAACATGGCATACATAATAGATCCGATTGCTGATGCATACGGAATCTTATTCATGCGTTCCCTTTCTTCTTTAGATGAAGGGGATTGTGTCTTCGAAAGACATATTCCATGTTGCATTGGTATGAGTCCCTTCTTGGAATCATGCATGCTAAAGCGTCTCAACACTTTATCTATATATGTACTCTGACTTAGGCCAAGCAGTTTTCGTGATCTATCTCTATAGATTCTTATTCCTAATATATAGGCTGCTTCACCAAGATCTTTCATAGAAAAGCATTTCCCTAACCAAGTCTTTACTTGTTGTAATGTAGGGACATCGTTTCCTATTAGTAATATGTCATCTACATATAGCACTAGGAAAACGATCATGCTCCCACTAACCTTCTTGTAGACACAAGGTTCATCTTCATTTTTAATGAATCCATATTTTGTTACAGTTTCATCAAATCGAAGATTCCAGCTTCTGGAAGCTTGCTTCAATCCATAGATTGATCGCTGTAACTTGCATATCTTATGAGCTTCATTTGGTATGTCAAATCCTTCAGGTTGTGTCATGTACACATCCTCAAGGAGATTTCCATTAAGGAAAGCAGTTTTGACATCCATTTGCCATATTTCATAATCATGATATGCAGCGATAGCAAGTAAAATCCGAACAAATTTAAGCATTGCAACTGGTGAAAAGGTTTCATCATAGTCAACCCCATGAATTTGTTTATATCCTTTAGCAACCAGTCTTGCTTTGTAGGTATGTACTTTACCATCCATGTCAGTCTTCTTTTTGAAGACCCACTTGCATCCTATAGGACGGACTCCTATAGGAGGCTCTACCAAGTCCCAAACTTGGTTTGTGTACATGGAATCCATTTCAGATTTCATGGCTTCTAGCCACTTCTCAGATTCAGGACCAGTTATGGCCTCTTGGTAGGTTACAGGCTCATCTTGATCCATGAGTAATACGTCACCTTGCTCAGTTATGAGATACCCATATCTCTCAGGTTCGTGACGTATCCTGGTTGACCTACGCTGGACTTGTTCTACTTGAGCAGGTTGTTCTTCCACAACATCTTGTGGTTGCTGCTCTTGTTCCTCCATAGTTTGCCCAACATTTGGTGGTTCTTGAGTTTCTTCAAGTTCCACACTCCTCCCACTGATTCCTTTGGAAATAAATTCTTTTTCCAAGAAGACTCCAGTTCGAGCGACAAACACTTTGCCCTCGGAAGGATTATAAAAGTAGTATCCTCTTGTTTCTTTAGGATATCCTACAAATAGGCATTTATCAGATTTAGGTTCAAGTTTAGTTGTAATTTGTCGCTTTACATAGACTTCACAACCCCAAATCTTCATAAAAGACAGATGTGGTTTCTTTCCACTCCATATCTCATATGGTGTCTTTTCAACCTTTTTGGATGGAACGTGGTTAAGTGTATAAGCTGCTGTCAATAGGGCATGTCCCCAAAAGAAGTTTGGAAGATCTGCATGACTCATCATGGATCGCACCATGTCTAACAAGGTTCGATTTCTTCTCTCAGATACACCATTCCATTGTGGTGTTCCGGGAGGAGTTAGTTGTGATACTATACCACATTCTTTAAGATGGTCATTAAATTCTAGGCTTAAATATTCACCACCTCGATCTGATCGAAGAGTTTTAATATTCTTACCTAATTGGTTTTGTACTTCATTCTTAAATTCTTTGAACTTTTCAAAGGATTCGGATTTGTGTTTCATTAGATACACATATCCATATCTACTAAAATCATCGGTAAATGTTATGAAGTATGAAAAACCACCTCTAGCAGGTATGTTCAATGGTCCACACACATCAGTATGTATGAGTGCCAATAGATCATTAGCCCTTTCACCTTTTCATGTGAATGGGGCTTTTGTCATCTTTCCAATTAAACAAGATCTACATGTATCATATGATTCATAATCAAAAGAATCCAAAAGTCCATCTTTGTGGAGTTTGGAGATGCGTCTCTCATTTATATGGCCTAAACGACAATGCCAAAGATAACTTGGATTCAACTCATTAGGTTTCATCCTTTTAGTATTAATGTTATAGATTGGCGTTTCAAGATCAAGGACATATAGTCCATTATACATTTGAGCACTAGCATAGAATATATCATTCAAATAAATAGAGCAACAATTGTTCTTTATTATAAATGAAAAACCAAACTTGTCCAAACAAGAAACGGAAATAATATTCCTGCTAATGGCAGGTACATAATAGCAGTTCTTTAACTGAATTATTAAACCACTAGGTAAAGTTAAATTATAAGTCCCTACGGCTAAAGCAGCAACTCTTGCTCCATTCCCAACTCGTAGGTCCACTTCACCTTTCGCCAATTCTCTACTCTCCTTTAGTTCCTGCACATTAGTACAAATGTGAGAACCACATCCAGTATCTAATACCCATGATGTAGAAGTAGATAAATTAATTTCTATAACAAAAATACCTGAAGTTGTAGGAGCTATTCCTTTCTTCTTATCTTCCAGGTACTTTGGGCAATTCCTCTTCCAATGCCCGGTCTTACCGCAATAGAAACAATTGCCTTCTTTTGCTATGCCTCCTTTAGGTTTTAAAGCAGGGGCAGTTGGTTTTGGTTTGGCAACTCCCTTGCCTTTCCACTTACTACCTTGCTTATTGGGCTTCTTGTGATGCTTATTTCCATTACTAACCATTAGAATGGATTTCCCTTTAGTCTTCAGATTTTGCTCGGCAGTTCTCAACATGCTTAGCAATTCAGGAAGAGTCTTATCCAAATCATTCATATTGAAGTTTAGAATAAACTGACTGAAACTATCCGGCAACGATTGCAGAATGAGATCAGTTGCAAGTTCTTTCTCAAGAGGGAATCCTAACCTTGCAAGGTTTCCCACATACCCAATCATCTTGAGCACATGAGGACCTACCGGAGATCCCTCACTTAACTTGCATTGAAAAAGGGATTTTGAAACTTCGAACCTCTCATGACGGGCTTGCTCCGCATACAGAGTTTTCAAGTGTTCGATCATTTCAACAGCATTCATGTTTTCATGTTGCTTTTGCAGCTCAGAATTCATGGTAGCCAACATGAGGCATGC
This sequence comes from Trifolium repens, assembly GCA_030408175.1. Lineage (NCBI taxonomy): Eukaryota > Viridiplantae > Streptophyta > Magnoliopsida > Fabales > Fabaceae > Trifolium > Trifolium repens. The sequence continues at coordinate 44,697,544 of CP125837.1, read as the reverse complement.
AACCTCATTAGCATCTTCAACATGCTTCTTGTAAGCTTCCTTTTCAGCCCTAGGAGCATTATTAGCAGGCTCCACCTCAGGAACAGGTTCCTCTAAGGCATACAGCTTATTATCATGCTTGAGGACAATCCTCAGATTACGGTGCCAATCAAGAAAATTTGAACCATTCAATTTTTCTTTGTCAAGGATTGATCGCAAAATGTTGTTTGATGTGTTTGATGACATGGTTATCTACATAAAGAAGTGAAAACATAAGTATCATTTTATTTAATTAGGTCTTTAATTAAATATGCTCCCACTATTTTACTCAAACCAAATGACCCTCATCATTTGATTCGGAAAATCCCGTTGGAAGATTTTCTAGTGGGTTAAGATCCATATTTCACTTTGTCTTAAGTCCGCGGTGGGCGGATTACACAAGACTTAGTTTATTTAGGTAGGAACTCCTTCCAATTGTATCTCATACAATTCTTGAATATCAATTGGGTGAATAACTCCTTATTCGAATTCATCTTATGAATTATTCCCAACCATTGCTTCTTAAACTCATATAATCACATTATATTTGTTAAGTTAAGTTTGACCCTTGCTTTAGAAGTTGGATATTACAATTATCCCATCGCACCTTACCAATATAGAATATGCACTTCGCGGTGGGCGAACCTACATAGTTCGATACTAGTCTTGATGAGTTCTAAAGCTTGGAAAGCGTAAACTTAATATTCACATATTTTATTAATAAACAAAATGCACTCCGCGGTGGGCGAACCCACATTTTCTTTATTAATCTCTTATGTGTCTTTTGAGGGATATTTAATTAATTTGATCTCACCGGCTTGTTTAACATATTAAACGCTCTCACATGCATCAACATACACACATACAATAATAAAATGATATGATTATGGCCTCCTAATGCAAGTGTTCTCTCAAGCCAATGAGAGAACCCTAAACTAGCCTAACGATGATCTACTTCTCCAAGCATCACCTTCATGGCTGTCCTCCTTTGTTCCTCTAATAATTCTATTATAACATTACATCAAAGAATACTCGTTTTACATACGAGGGAGTGAGATGAGAAGAGAAGTTACATCAAGAAATTTAGAGAGAGGCACGACACGCAGGCCGTATTTAAAATCCCAAATTAAAACAGAAGGAGTAAACTAAGGCCATAATCAATCATCACAAAAACATAACAATAAACAAATAATTATTGTCATTATTATTCACCCAATTAATAAAATATCATGATTGATCACTTTTTATTATTTAATTGATTCTGATATGTTTAAACAATTTAAACATAAGTGAATTGTTTAAACGGAAACAATACCGAAACAATTTCGACTATGTTTTAAACGACTTTAAAACGAATTGTTTAAACAGAAACAAATTTTCAATATGTTCAAACGATTTGAACAGAAACCCGATTTTAACAGAATGTTTAAACGATTTAAACATAAACGCGGTTTAAACAATTTAAACGATTTGCGATTTAAACAATTTTAAACAGATCGCGATTTAAACATAAACGCGGTTTAAACAATTTAAACAGATCGCGATTTAAACAATTTTAAACAGGTCGCGATTTAAACAGAATGTTTAAACGATTTAAACATAAACGCGGTTTAAACAATTTAAACAGATCGCGATTTAAACAATTTTAAACAGATCGCAATTTAAGCAAAAACATGTTTAAACGATTTAAACTGATCGGATATGAACCCTAGCCGTATTCTGTTTCCATAACAATACAACACTTGTATTGTTATGAATCCTAATACAACGATCATACATTAAAACGTTTTAGGATTGTTTGTTCATCATGGACGATCGGATATATGATGCTTCACCAGTAACGGTTCCGAAGCTCACGCTCACAATCATCCACGTTCACGCCAATCACTTAAACATTCGAATGAATGACACGATCGGTATATCACATACACCGACGTTGTATTAGAATCGCATATCCCATATATTTTAAAATTGATCAATCAAATTTTATTAATTCTTGTTATTATTATTATTATTAATACCGATTCATAATCATATTAATAAAACAGTAAACAACATCAAACCATGGATTCGTAAGTGGCTCTGATACCACTGAAGGAAAATAGTAATAGTAAAGCAGCGGAATATAAAATTTTCCTTTAATGATCCTTACGAATGAGCATGAGTTTGTGTTTAGATTTTACCTCTTGTTGAATATCCTTTTCTTTTCTTTCACGAACGGTGGCTGATCAACACTTTAATCACGAACCGGACTGATCACGAGCGTTGATGACGAAGAACAACGCCTCTAGCTAGTCCACACGAACAATCACATTCAATAGAGTGCTAGCCCTTTATGTTTGAAGGCTATGCAAGAATATTGAGAAAGAGAGAGAGAATTATTTTGGAATACCAATTCTAAAATATTCTTGTGCTTTTTGGTGTGTTTTGAGCAATGACAAGAGGTCTCTATTTATAGATATTTCTTGTCTTGTGCATTAAGACAACTCTTGTCTTGGGCACCAAGATATCTCTTATTGGGCAAAGCCCAATAAGAAACAAGGAAATAGGGCGCGCACCCCCCATGAGTAATATTACTCATGTGCACACCCTCCCACCATAACCTATGGTGTTCTTGCTCATTTAAATTACCGTGATACCCTTATCACATTGCACATACACCGTACCTTACGGTGTTCCCTTTTTATCTCAATATTAGATTGTCCTTATGTGTGTGACCCTTGTAGGTTTCCATAACGTTGGCAATTATATTAAATCCTTTATTTAATATAATAAACAATGAGCGGTATCTAGCAACACATCATTGCTACCCAAGTTATGAGAAATTAACATGTGATCATAACATAACCTTAGTGATAATATATGCGTGTATAATTACCCCTTTGCCCTTTATGTCTATATTGAACACAAAGCATACTTGGTGTCATCTTTGTCCAGTTCAATATTGGGCCCATGACATTTATCCTGTTATGCAGGATTGGCAAATTCCATCTAGGTCACTACTGTCCCTCAGCATGCTTTGTGAAGTACCCATCAACTGCCTTTATGGTCATCCTGTTACGGACAACGTTAGATCAGCAACAAAGTACTTGACTCCGCATCTAGGGTACAAAGTGGTTTCAGGTCTAAGGGCGGTTTACACCATTATCACCATGAGAGTAACTTATGACACTTTGCATAACTTTGCATGTAGTACTCTCATAGCGGGTCAATCCGGTATAAATATTACTCCTAATATTTCTTATACCTATGTCAAGACTTGATAACTCTTTATCCCATGATCCATGAGATGCGATCATCAGTCTATCTTCATAATAGTCTTTATGCTTTAAGGTTATCCCTTTTCACCTTAAAGCTCGACTATGGATACTTTAAGAATAGCGTCCTTTTTGTTTAACGTAATCTCATGATTAAGTCACACTTAATATTAAACGGACTTTCTATTCTAGGGACTTCATTATTTTGAACGTTACAAACATAATAAAGAAAGTGCCTTTGATTATTAATAAAAAGAAACAATATATTATTAATAATTAATTCGATACAAGTACTAAAGTCATTGGCCTCTAGGGCTTACACCAACACCAGTGAGGGCAGTCACATGTCTTGCTGATTCATTTTCTTCATCAGTGTCTTCATCTGACCAAGAAACAGTTAGCCCTTTCTTTTGTCTTTTCTGATATGTTCCACATTCTGACCTTATGTGTCCATAACCTTCACACTCATGACATTGAACACCCTTGCCTTGACTGTTCTTTTCCTCAGGTTTGGTTTTCTTCAAACTGTTTGGTTGCTTGTTGATGTCGAATCTGATGCTCTGTCCATTCTGTCGATTCCTACGATCAACTCTTTTCACCACTTTGTTGAACTGTCTACCAAGTATGGCAATAACATATGCTATGCTTTCTTCCTCTTCATCCTCACTTTGAACATTACCATCGTCAGTATTTGTAACAAAAGCAATGCTCTTGTTCTTTTTGTCACCACGTTCATTCAAGACAATTTCAAAAGTTTGGAGAGATCCAACCAACTCATCCATCTTCATGGTGGAGATATCGTGTGCTTCCTCAATAGCAGTAACCTTCATATCAAACCTCTTGGGAAGAGATCTAAGGAGCTTTCTTGACAGTTTCTCATCAGATATTTTTTCTTCCAAGGCTTCAAAGGAGTTTGCAATGTCTAGGAGACTCAAGTGAAAGTCCTGAATGCTCTCATCATCTTTCATTCTCAGGGCTTCGAACTTGGATGTGAGATGTTGAATCTTTGATTGTTTCACTTGGGTAGTTCCTTCATAGCATGTTTTTAATATTTCCCACGCTTCTTTGGCTGACACACAATTTTTGATGAGTTTGAAAACACTAGTGTCTACTCCATTAAACAAAGCATAGATAGCCTTGTGGTTATAGTGGGCTGCAGTTTCCTCTTCTGGAGTCCATTCTACTTCAGGTTTCTGCACCCCCGTTGAGGTACCTTCCTTGCTAACATAAGTGGGATGATCCCATCCAGTTAACACAGCTTTCCAAACTTTGCTATCAATAGATCTCAGAAAAGCAGTCATTTTAGATTTCCAATGGTCATAGTTGTTGGATCCATTGAGCAAAGGTGGTCTATTCATGTATCATCCGTCCTTTTCCATGATGCCAGAGATTTCAGGTCCTGAATCTTACCCTAAAACAGGCAGGGTGCCTGCTCTGATGCCAATTGAAATTCCTGGCACGCTATGCACGATGCTCTACACGATGCTCTAAGCACTCTATCCGGTATAGCGCGTAATAATGTAAACCAAGTAAAGAAAAACAAATAAAAGAGACAGAGTATTTATTAACCCAGTTCAGCGCAAACAGCAACCTACTCTGGGGGATACCAATCTAGGAAGGAATATCACTATAATAGCCCTAGTTCTAAGTTCTCAGCAAACGCCCCGTTTACAACTTATAACCTAGGCACTACCAATGACTCTTCTACCTAGGAACTCCTAGATATGAGATACCATCTCACTCCCTTACAACCTTACAAACCAGCAAGGATTTTACTAACACAAACACAAAAGAGTTTTGGAGACACACTCCTAAAAACTACACACTCGTACCTAAAGGCTTAGAGTGTTATAACCACAAAAATCCTAACTCCGTACTTCAAAGCTTAGGAGAGGATCACACACAGTACAACTCAATAAACACAGTCCTAAGCTTGCATCAAGATGACACAAGAAAGGCTCACAAAAAGAACGCACACGCAAAACCTAATTTCTTAGACTTACACAAAAACGGCGTGAACAACAACTAAATTAGGTTTAGCTCCTTCCATATATATAGCTGGTGACATGGGCTTCAGAAGATCTGATCCAAGAGAATATCCAACTCACAAAATAAAAACAAATCATATCTTAAAAGATTTGATATGTTTTGAAAATAAATCTTTTTCCAATCTTCACAATAATTTCCAAAGCAATCTTTTAAACAAAAGATATGTTTAGAAAATAAAACCTTTCTTAAAGCACAAGATATGATTCATGAGAGAGAAACGCGCATGCTTGGCGCACAAGTAACACTTCCAGAAACATGATATGATGCTTGAGGCAATGCTTGAGGCATCGGATCCAGCATCCTGCTACAGAGTTTATTTTACCAAAAATGCAGCCAATACCAAAGACTCAACAGAAAACATACCTTACTGAGTTAGTTTTCCCATAAGGGGAGAAAACTATGCCCTTAGAGCTCCTCCGAACACCTCCTTTATAGTAGAGAGTGTTCTACTATTTCTGAATGAATTAAACAATGAGTGGAGGGCTCTATTTATATTTTTCGTAATGGGCCTCAGCAAGCCATCGTGCTGCGATAGGTCCATCGTAGCACGATGGGAAGATTTAGTTCAGAATTATAACTGATCCCGTGCGTTTCATCAGCTTGGTCGCCAAGTAAGGTCATCGTACCACGATGAGTGGCATCGTAGCACGATATGCAGATTCTCTTCAGATTTTCTCTGTTGATTTCTTGGCCAACAAGAAGCTTCCATCGTGGCACGATGGAAGCCATCGTGGCACAATGAACAGCACAAATCTTCACTTTTTTGGCTTTTTCTTGTTTTTTTGCATTCTTGACTCTGTCTTGATGCTTTTCTTGGATTCTGTAGGTTTTTCTTCGTATTTGGGTCTGTCTTGGTCATTTTACTACTAAATATACTACTAAAAATACCATAGAAATTCCTGTCATCATAGGTCTTTACCCCCTACAAAGTAGATGAGTTTTGTCTTACCCCCTGTAATTTGTTTTTTGAAAATTTCCCCTTGTAATTTTGACGAATTTTGTTTTACCCCCCTTTGTTGACTTTTTGCTGATGTGGCAGTGAAAGTCACTGTCACGTCAGCAAAAGTCACCTTTTTGCTGACATGACAATGCACTTTTACTGACGTGGCAATCACTTTTTCCCTGCCACATCAGCAAAACGTCAACAAAGGGGGGTAAAATAAAATTCGTCAACATTACAAGGGGGAATTTTCAATTTTTTTTACAGGGGGTAAGACAAAACTCGCCTACTTTGCAGGGGGTAAAAACCTATTAACCCATTAAAAATTAATAATTTATTGTTAGAGATGGATAATTTTTGTCTCCAATCAGAGACAGAACAAAAAAATCTGTCTCTAACAACTTAGTGATTAACAAATTAAAGCATAACTGATTTCGTCTCTAACATGCTCAATGATGAAAATTTTGTATTTTAGAGACATATTTCTTTGGTCTCTAATTTCAATTTATTTGTAGTGACAACTATATACCCATCGAGTAAAAAAACATTTTATATTGTCTAATGTAACTAAATTGGTAGCTATCTAAGACATTATTGAAGGAACCAAAGTTTGGAGTATGAATTTCCTACTCCTACACATTGTGTGAATCTAACGACTAAATTAGGAGGAAAAAAATAGGTTTTATGTCAATAATCAATTATATTTTATATGATTTTTTCTATTATTATTTTTTATCTCACTTGGGTTGGCTTAGAAAGTCACTATTTTATAATTATAAAAAATATATTTAACCCTAAAAAAATATAAATTTTAATCTACTAACAGAGATAAACTCTTAAAATAAAAATGAAATATACATTTCAGGGCATCAAAATTTATAATTTATTAACAGTGAAAATATTTAAATTAATAATTGCTTTAAATGATTTTATTTTTAAAAAAAGACATACAACACATAAAGACAACATTTGTATGTAACATGACACGGTGCTACTACCTTCGGTCCAAAAAGAAGAAGATCAGATCCAATCTATCAATCTTTCTAAGTACTAATCTTTATCTTTATACTATACTAAAGGTTCATTAGGGTGAACCCTAATTCTCTTTCAAAAACCCTACTACCATGCATCATTGATGATGTCATCATGACATCATATAATCCATGTCATCCATTCATTGTCCGCCACGTGTATCATCTCGCCACGTCACCTTTTACACCTCAACGCCCATGTCATCCGCCACGTCACTTTTAGCCCAACCACCTTCTACCACATCTCACTCCAGCCATGTCAGCATCATACTACAAAATTACAGTTTCGCCCCTATACCTTATATATTTACAATTGCACCCCCACACTTTCATTATTTCCATTTTGACCCATGTACTTTTATAAATTGCATTTTGACTCCTAATTTTTTAAAAAATTTCAAATTTACTTCTATTTTTTTGAAAATTGCAGTTCTGTCCCAATATTTTTGAATATTACAGTTTTACCCCTAACAAAAAAATTAAAACCCTAATTGTTTTTTGTTGCATTTTTACAACAAAAGTGAGCATATAGATCTAATATGATAGGCTTTTAACCACCATAAATCTCTTCTACCTCGCAACTTAAAAAAATCTATTAAGTTAAGAGTGTTCAATTACCAATTTACCACTATAACATGGTCAGTTTTATGGTGTACAAGTGTACTAACTTAATAAAATTGATGGGTCTGCAGAGAGATTTGTAACGGGTGATTGAACTTTTAATTAAATGCTAATGTTTCGAATTTAACTAACTTTTACGCGCTACTTATAAATAGATTTGTAATTTACAGTTTTACCCCTAACAAGAAAAAATTAAAACCCTAATTGTTTTTTGTTGCATTTTTACAACAAAAGTGAGCATATCATATTAATTGCGCAAGAAAAAAGGGTAAAAATTAAATTTTTATAGATATCACCGGTCTTTGAAGGTTCCACTATAAAATTTGATGTGACTGAGCTATCCAACAATAGTATGCAATGTACTTCTTGATCCTATTATCAATGATTATATGAATGATTTTTAATTTCATCATCTTAATGTGTTCCTTTAGAATCATATTAATTGCGCAAGAAAAAAGGGTAAAAATTAAATTTTTATACATGTCACGGGTCTTTGAAGGTTCTACTATAAAATTTCATGTAACTGAGCTATCCTACAATAGTATGCAATGTACTTCTTGATCATATTATCAATGATTATATGAATGATTTTTAATTTCATCATCTTAACGTGTTACTTATGAGAAAATTTGATCAACTTAGTTTATATTATTTGAAATGCACACCTAAATATGAGAAAATTAAATTAAGTGTGTTGTTAGGCAAAAATTAAATTGTATACATATAACGAGTCTTGAAGCCTCCATTGTAAAATTCGGTGTGATGCTTCACTTGATCCGCTTACATGTCACGGGTCTTTGAAGGTTCCACTATAAAATTTGATGTGACTGAGTTATCCAACAATAGTATGCAATGTACTTCTTGATCCTATTATCAATGATTATATGAATGATTTTTAATTTCATCATCTTAACGCGTTCCTTTAGAGTGATATTAATTGTGCAAGAAAAAAGGATAACAATTAAATTTTTATACATGTCACGGGTCTTTGAAGGTTCTACTATAAAATTTGATGTGACTAAACTATCCAACAATAGTATGCAATGTACTTCTTGATCATATTATCAATGATTATATGAATGATTTTTAATTTCATCATCTTAACGTGTTACTCATGAGAAAATTTGACCAACTTAGTTTATATTATTTGAGATGCACACCTAAACATGAGAAAATTAAATTAAGTGTGTTGTTAGGCAAAAATTAAATTGTATACATATAACGGGTCTTGGAGGCTCCACTGTAAAATCCGGTGTGATGCTTCACTTGACCCGCTTTATTATGGCGCTTAATGCTATAAGCATGTATCCTTCTATGTTATATACTTCTCTTGAACTGAGAATGTCTACTTTGGATCTATAGGGATGTATCGTAGACCTTTCTATAGCATCTAATAACTCTTCTAAAACAATATTTGTAACGGGTGATTGAACTCTTAATTAAACTCTAATGTTTCGAATTTAACTAACTTTTACACGCTACTTATAAATAGGTTTGTAATTTCTGCACGCCACTTACAGAAAGTTTTTAAATTTTTGCGCATTATGTCAAGTATCTTATCTCTAATCCTCCCAGGAGACATTTATTGCATAGGAGTAGTTTTGATTGTAGGGGTTGGTTCATTTACTTTGTCTCATCCTCGATCAAAATCATTTGTTCATATTTTGATCCAAGCATTGACATTATCCGATATTATTTTTCTATATGCGCCAACGCTACTTTATGGCGCATGATTAGTTCCAATTTATGTAGTTATCTTAACTTGATTTGATCCTTGATGTCAACTATTTTGTTTGTAGTCTTAATGAAGTTTTCTTATTAATCCATTGATAGTTGTCCTTTAGAACCATATTAATCCAACAATAAGGTGGTTCACTTTTGTATTGTACTATCCTATTATCAATGATTATATGAATGGTTTTTAATTTCATCATTTTAACATACTACTAATGAGAAAATTTGACCAGCTTAATTTATATTGTTTGAGATGCACACCTAAACATGAGAAAATTAAATTAACTATGCTCTTAGGCATAAATTAAATTTTATACATATTACGGGTCTTGAAAGCTCCACTATAAAATTTTGGCGTGATGCTTCACTTGATTCGCTTTTTAGGTACTTGAAATCTCGAAAAAATTATCCACTTCTACCTAGCACTTAAAAATTATGATTTAATAACATGTTCTGAATTTTTAAGATAATTGCTAAAGCTATGAGTTTAATAGAGATGCTTGAAGTATATATGGGGTGAGGAGGTTAAGTATCCTATCTCCAATCCTCGCAAGAGACATTTATTGGATAAAAATGATCTTGATTGTGGGGTTAGTTCATCTACTTTGCTTATTCCTATATCAAAATCATTTGTTATTGTTTGATCAAATAATTGACATTATCCGATATTATTTTTCTTTATGCGCCAACATTACTTTATGGCGCATGATTAGTTCCAATTTATGTAATTATCTTAACTTGATTTGGTCATTGGAGTCAACTATTTTGTTTGTTGTCTTCATGAAGTTTTCTTTTTAATCCATTGATAGTTGTCCTTTGTGAACCATATTAATTGCACACAAAAAGGGTAAAATTAAATTTTATACATGTCACGGGTCTTTGAAGGTTCAACTATGAAATTCGATGTGACTAAACCATCCAACAATAGAGTGGTTCACTTTTGTATTGTATTATCCTATTATCAATGATTATATTAAGTAAACTCTTAAGGCAAAAATTAAATCTTATACATGTCACGGGTCTTGAAAGCTCCACTATAAAATTTGGTGTGATGCTTCACTTGATTCGCTTTGTTATGGCGTTCCACAAAACCCGTGCAATGCACGGGCCAACGTTAGTTGAATAGAGATTGTGTTCATTGATTTGATTTGGTTAATTCCTTTGTATGATTTTGTCTTTGAACTCACAACAAACCTTTCTATAATTACCTTATATCATACCCCTAATCTAATACAACAGCCATGATTGACAACAACCATGATTGACATACATATGTCGTTCCGCCAAACCCGTGCATCGCACGGGTCGGCGACTAGTAAAGTATAAAATGCAAAAGAACATGAAAATTTGGTTACAAAAAGAACATGAAAATATCAACAAATAAAAGTATACTATGCAAAAGTTGTTGTTCTTTATTTTTTTTCACATATTTTTTGCAAAAATGCACGTGACTTAAAATATAAACGGAAATCTCATGAATGTGAAAATGGCGGGTATACCTGTCACTGCCAGCACTGCACCCTAACAAGTAACAACCATATTATATTATATCCTCTATAATTATAGGCAATAACCACGGGAATTCATCTCAAAGTACTCTTCAAAGTTTTTTATTTTTTGACAAAAAAGTATTGTTAAAAGTTTTTTTTAATCAAGTATTGTTAATAGTTAAAATTATTACTTTGGTGTAGTTCAGATGATAGAGAAAATAAAACATGAACCGATAATGTAAAATATATTTACATTGTCATTCAATAACAACCATATATGCCGTCAAATAATTTCACTACATCTCGCTTTTATGATATGATGTGGAGGAATAATTAATTCCTATTGGACGTCCGTGTAAAAATATTTTACATTTACGTAACATATCCATTAGAGTTATTATTAAAAAAATTAAATTTGAATCTCAAAATTTTCATTTTCCTATTTTAGTATGTATAAGTCTAGTCACAAATGAGTTGACAAAACAAAAGATTATAGTTTATTAAATAGATTATTAAATAGATTTGGCTAACATGTGCATTATTGTACATTATAGTTTATTAAATGAGTTTCAAATACAAGTTTATTATTTTGAACTTTTTAACACGTGCAAATTTAACATTTTCAACTTGATGTCAGAACTGGCCCCCGAACCAAATTCAACTGGTGGTGAAAGCTAAAAAAAAAATTTAACATTTTCATGGGGGAGTTAAGATAGATCTCTCTATTTTTTTTTTTTAAATAAATTGACATTTCATTAGTATAATTTTATGTTAAATGAGCTTGAATCTCATCTTAAAAGAAGAAAATCAACTGTGATATATAAAATTTATAGTATTTATAAATAGAAAAATGTTAAACCGTGCACCCGGTGCACTAGTTAAGTAAATTATTATAAAAATTTTCTCATAGAAATTGTGTATTCAATGTTTTGAAAGTGTAAAAATTAATTCCTATTTTAACAAAATTTTCATACGATTATTAAAAGGAAATTATTCAAACATAGAATAATTCAAAATTTTCATACGATTATTATCAAAATTTTGATGTTGTTGATATTCTTTACAAATTTTTGTGTTATTTAAATTTTATAATTTAAATAAATGATAAATCTTATTAAATTTTTTGTACTTCTTTTTATTATGACTCGATTTTTATTATAAAAGAGCCTCCAAATTGTGTAAGACAATCGACCATGATTATACTTTTTTTTTTCAGGTAGTTTAGTGGCTAAAAATTTCATATTTAAAGTGGATAAGTGAAGGTGTTTGGGGTTCAAACTACAACCCCTACATATAAAATGTGATGTTCCTACCAACTGAATTAAACTCATGAGAATTGATTATCCTTATCTATCAACACAAAATATGTATTTGTAGCATTTTAAACACTACATTTAATACATCCATCCATGATCCATCTATATATATTAGCATGGACTTTAGGTGATATTGAACAGCAATACGTATCATATCAAGTTTGCTTTTATAAGTATTCTATAGGAAATTTTGTCAAAAAAGAGAAGAAGAAAGTAGTCTATAGAAAAATACTTAGAAAAAGCGACTGACTTGACAATGGCAAGTGGGAACAAGTCGAAAATAAATAGTTCAATTATTTATCAACTCATTAATATTATAATTGCTGCCGGTTCTGGGGCCATGCATAAACGTGCAAATTTCAATTATTATTGTTTATAATTCGCATAGATTAATTGTTCGGATGGTAAAAAATTTATATCTTGAAGTGTATTTTCAAATTCAAACTTTCTTGATATATTATTTCTTGGATTCGACAAATTTATATAAAATAAAAAAATCCAACTTTAAATGAAATCTCATCCCCATTAATAGACAATAGAATTATGCTCCGCTTGGATTAATTTATGTAAAATAATTTATGCAAATAAATAAAATTTTATAATAATTTATCAATTTTTATAATATATTTTTTCATAAACTATCTTAACAAATTTATAATAATATATAAAAATTTATTTATTTACATAAATTATTTTCTATAAACTTAAAAATAAGTTAATCCAAACAAGACTTTAGTAGTATATCTCAAATTAGGGATTTTGATGCCGAATATCCAAATAAAAAAATCCATTATTATTTCTCGCCGGCCATGATTTAAGTCATAGCCTAGCCATGTCCCTTTAATTTATACTAGCCGCCAAACGGGCACGGAAACGTTCCGTGCCCGTTTGTGTGATCGATATTCTTTTTTTTTTATTTGCTGTGATCAAAATTCTCTATTGTGCAAATATAAATAACTACTCCCTCTGTTCCTTTTTGTTTGTTGTTTGAGAAAAAATAGGCCAAATTAAGAAAGTGTATTTTTGCACTTTAGTTTCCTATTATACCTTTTATTTTGGAATATATTATACTCTAATTTTAATCCAACAAAAAATTCCTATTTTTTTGCACACACTTTATATGAAGAAGTTTAGTAAAAAAAAAGATACAATAAAAAGATTATTTGAAGAAGTTTAGTAAAAAAAAAAAAAGATGCAATAAAACGATTATATAAAATTTAGTCAATAAAAAAAATTAGGAAGAAAGGTATAATAGACAAAATATAATCTTAAATTATCAAAACAACAAACAATTTGAAACAAATTTTCTTTTCTAAAACACCAAACAAAAAGGAACGGAGGGAGTACTTAATCTCCTTTTTTATTGGACTTAGTTAATTGATAACTACTTAACATCCTTTTTGTTGTGGCTATTTATTAAGAAGAATATATATATATATATATATATATATATATATATATATATATATATATATATTTACTATAAAAAAACTGAAAACATACTTTTATGTGGAAGTTGTGCTTAGTTATTAAGAGAAAAAAAATATATTTATTAAAAAAAACTGAAAATCTATTTTTATGTGGAAGTTATTTTCAACATATACAAATATTTAGTTTTTGTTTTGGTAGTTTTTTGTAAGGGTAAAATAGGTATAATGAAAAAGTCATCCCAAAAATTTGTATCCTTTTTATATATAGTAATAGATATATTTCCCTTGACAATCCCATTTATATATACTAGCCGCCAAACGGGCACGTTCTGTGCCCGTTTGTGTGATCGATATTCTCCTTTTTTAGATTTGATGTGATCGAAATTCTCTATTGTGCAAATATAAATAACTACTTAATCTCCTTTTTTATTGGACTTAGTTAATTGATAACTATTTAACCTCCTTTTTTGTCGTGGCTAGTTATTAAGAAGAAAAAACAATATTTTTTTTTTACTATAAAAAAACTGAAAACATACTTTTATGTGGAAGTTGTGCTTAGTTATTAGACCATGTACAATGGCAAAAAATATTCAACACCCTACTTTTCCACTTTTTACACTCCACATCATCTTCTCTCTCTTCCACCTAATAATTCAACACCCCATTCAATTTTTACCCTCTCCAATAGTTTTTTCATTCAACACCCTACCCCACCACCTTCTCTACCCCACCACTTTTTATTTCATATTCTTAGACCAAGTGCAATGAGGGTGTGTAATGGGTGTTGACTGACTGTTGAATGAAAATGGACCATTGGAGTAACATGTTGAATTTAAAGAGAAGATGAATCCAGTTAACATGTTTAATTGCTGCGCAGGGGGACAGGTGGCAGCTTCTGATTGGCTCACGAGATTTTTACCTCATCTTATCTTTAAACTCAATTATTTCAATGCAAATTAATTTTTTATTTTTTTTATTTTTTCACCAAAATTCGTAATTTTTTTTCTCTATAAATAGAGACTTGGTTCATTTGATTTGGACACAAAAAAAAAACCAAGTTTTTCACTATCTTAATCTTGTTTATCACGAATTGCAAGCAGATCTAGTGAAACACATATGGACAAAGTTTGGAATGTTTCCGAATTGAAGATGATTTGTTTCGTATTAATTATGTTTGTGTGTTGTTTTGCATTTTAAGTTAATTTGCATCGTATTAATTATGTTACTTGTGTGTTGTATTGCATTTTAAGTTAATTTGTATCGTATTAATTACGTTATTTGTGTGATGTATTGCATTTTAAATTAAGAATATTTAAAAAAAAATTGTTAAGTGTTTGTTATTTTAATTTAATTTTAATCGATAATTATAATTTTATTTAATCATAAAAAACAAAAATTAAAATTTAAATTTAAATAAGACCATGTACAATGGCAAAAAATATTCAACACCATACTTTTCCACTTTTTACACTCCACATCATCTTCTCTCTCTTCCACCTAATAATTCAACACCCCATTCAATTTTTACCCTCTCCAATAGTTTTTTCATTCAACACCCTACCCCACCACCTTCTCTACCCCACCACTTTTTATTTCATATTCTTATTTAAATTTTAATTTTAATTTTTGTTTTTTATGATTAAATAAAATTATAATTATCGATTAAAATTAAATTAAAATAATAAACACTTAACAATTTTTTTTTAAATATTCTTAATTTAAAATGCAATACATCACACAAATAACGTAATTAATACGATACAAATTAACTTAAAATGCAATACAACACACAAGTAACATAATTAATACGATGCAAATTAACTTAAAATGCAAAACAACACACAAACATAATTAATACGAAACAAATCATCTTCAATTCGGAAACATTCCAAACTTTGTCCATACGTGTTTCACTAGATCTGCTTGCAATTCGTGATAAACAAGATTAAGATAGTGAAAAATTTGGTTTTTTTTTGTGTCCAAATCAAATGAACCAAGTCTCTATTTATAGAGAAAAAAAAATTACGAATTTTGGTGAAAAAATAAAAAAAAATAAAAAATTAATTTGCATTGAAATAATTGAGTTTAAAGATAAGATGAGGTAAAAATCTCGTGAGCCAATCAGAAGCTGTCACCTGTCCCCCTGCGCAGCAATTAAACATGTTAACTGGATTCATCTTCTCTTTAAATTCAACATGTTACTCCAATGGTCCATTTTCATTCAACAGTCAGTCAACACCCATTAAACACCCTCATTGCAGTTGGTCTTAAGAGAAAAAAAAAATTATTTACAAAAAAAAACTGAAAATCTATTTTTATGTGGAAGTTATTTTTCAACATATACAAATATTTAGTTTTTTTGTAGTTTTTTTTAAGGGTAAAATATGTATAATGAAAAAGCCATCCTAAAAATTTGTATCCTCTTTATATATAGTAATAGATGTCCCTTGACAAAATAGTGTAATGAAAAACTACCGGTGGGTACACACGAGTAAATTAATTATATATTTAGTTACAATTTACACTTTTCCTATTAAGATAATGCAAAAAATATTAAGAGTTTAATTATGGTGCACTGACAGTGTAAAGCACTTTACACAGTCATCCAACCGTATTCCGCCACATCATCTCCTTTTAAAATATATTTTTGATTTTAAAAATAATTTAAAATTAATTTTTTTTTTGGTAACGTGGAGCATATTTTCATCATGTTCTCTTCATTTATGCCTTGACAACAACTGCCTCTGCAATTGTATTCTACTCTTCTACCGTTTCTTCAATCAAAGTTTGGAACAATTCTAATCTCCATCTCTACGTACAGTCTCTATTGTATCGTCCATCATCTCTCCATCCCAAATAGACATTGTTGTTCTTCTTTGCACATATGTTCTTGGTAAGCTTTTAAATATGTTAAGTGATAATATTTAGATTTTTTGGTCCAAAGGCTTAGCAATTCTCCATACCTCTGTTCTCTACACATTTATTCTACTGGTTGTTTTAGTTATATGGTTATTTAGGTGGAATATTTTCTTGATGATATTTATAACTCGTAATCTTTGAGTTGTTGGCTATTGTGGGTATGATTACATGCGGCATGGATGTTTTTGTGTGGAAGTATATAACACATTATACTCCCTCCGTTACTTTTTATAAGGAACAATTTGGAAAAAACACCAAAATCAAGGAATTTTTTTTTTTATTAAAAATTCTAAAATTTTATAATCTATTCCAAAACTAACTTTGGTGTAATTAATGCATAGGGAATATGTTACTTAATTAATGCATATCATTGGAATAGATAAAAGGTAGAAATGAAATTGTTTAATTAATAAAGCATAAATTTAATTATTGTTTTTTATAAAAAGGAACGGAGGGAGTATTATGATAAAATTTTATTTTGTTGTTTTTCAAGTGATACCCCTTTTTTAATTATATATATTAGTAGGTAAGCATGCTGATTTGATAACACGTTTACATAACAGGATTGTGTCCTACAATGGTGGATCATGAGATGGTAGATATACATGAACATACTACCATGATTAGCTCAGGTGATATACTTGAAAGTGCTACTGATGTAGAATCTGCAGGTCCCCTCAATGATAGAAAATCATTAGAGCTCCCTTTAGAGCCCTTTGAAGGAATGGAGTTTACATCAATTGAAGATGTAAAGAATTACTATGTAAGCTATGCCAAGAATAAAGGTTTTAGCTTTCGCATGGGTTGTGTTACCAAATCAAGAACAAATGGTATGATAATTGGTCAAGAGATTCTTTGTTCAAAGGAAGGGTTTAGATCCAAAAAAAATTTGAAAAAAGACAGTCTTATAATTCATGATCAAACAAGGGTAGGATGCAAAGCAATGTTGTATATCAAGAAAAATGAAGATAAGTGGATTGTTTCTAGATTTGTAAAAGACCGTAATCATGAACTATTTTCTCCAAGAAGTTCACAGTTTCTTCGAGTACATAGAAAGAAAACCAAGGTCCAAAAAAAACTTATTGATGTGCTTGATGATTCTGGTATAGGCCCTAGTAAAATAGCATCAGTGTTGTCTACCGAGAGTGGTGGTATTGATAATGTTGGATTTAGCCAACAAGATGTTATTAATTATTTAAGTGTAAAGAGACAAAGACAAATGGAAAATGGAGATGCTCAGCTGATGTTATCATATTTTAAGAATTGTCAATTGAAGAATCCTGGATTTTTCTATGCATTTCAAATGGACGCAGATGGTAAATTAGCAAACTGCTTCTGGGTTGATTCAAGGTCTAAAATGGCTTACAAATATTTCGGCGATGTGGTGACTTTTGATCCAACATACTTAACAAATAAATACAAAATGCCGTTTGTTCCATTCACTGGAGTTAATCATCACCAACAATCTATTTTATTTGGTTGTGCTATATTATGGGATGAAACTGAAGAGAGTTTTGTTTGGTTGTTAAGTACTTGGTTGGAAGCAATGGATGGAGTTAGTCCTAAAACTATTATCACAGACCAAGATGCTGCTATTTCTAATGCGGTTGCAAAGGTTTTTCCACTGGTTAATCATCATTATTGTATGTGGCATATTGAGAAGAAAGTTCCACAGTACTTGAGCCATGTCTATCATGAACATTGTGAGTTTAAAAGTCAATTTTACAAGTGTATTCACCAATCTACCACTATTGAAGACTTTGATTCTGATTGGGAAGCAATGATAGATAAATATGAGTTGCAAGATAATCAATGGCTAAAGAAGATATACTCCATTCGAGCAAAATGGATTCCTTCTTATGTACGTCGCAACTTTTGTGCTGGAATGTCCACCATCCAAAGGAGTGAAAGTATGAATAAATTTTTTAAGGACTTTTTGAATTCAAGTACTCCATTGAGCAAGTTTGTGAAACAGTATGATAAGGCTCTTGATGCACGTTATAACAAGGAAAGAGAGAAGAATGTAAAGACAAGGAATTCAAAACCACTTTTGCGCACTTTATATCCCATGGAAGAAGAGGCTTCAAAAATTTATACAAGAAAAGTGTTTCGAAAATTTCAGGATGAGTTGGTTGGATCCCAAATATTTATCGCGGAGAAAGTTGAATTTTCTGGTGAAGTTTCTACATACAAGATTCATGAAATTTACAAAGAGAAACCTAACTATTATGTGACTTTTGATACCATTTCAAAAGAAGCAAAATGTAGTTGTCACATGTTCGAATTTGTGGGTATTCTTTGTAGACATGTGTTAAATGTATTCATAAAGGAAAATATGTATTCTCTCCCTTCTCAATATGTCCTACATCGATGGACCATAAATGCTAAGAAAGAAAACATTAAAGGAATTGCAATTGAAGACCTTCAGGAAAGCAGCAATAGAGCTTCAAGTACTTCATTGTTTAATAGTATTATGGTTGAGTCTCTTCAAGTATCTGAAAGAGGTTCACGATCAGTAAAACATCATGATGTTGCAATTCAAGCTTTACGAAAGGTAATTACAGAACTTGATCTATTGGATCATGAAGAATCATCTGAAGAGTTTGTTAATTCGACATTTAAAGTTATGCCTGATGCCTCCAACAAAGAGACCATAAATTTGCTTGATCCTCCACTTGCGGCATCTAAAGGTCGTCCACGCACTTTGCGAACGAAAGACAGTTTAGAATTGCTCAAAAAAGGTTCATTCAATTGTGGTTATTGCAAGGAAAAGGGTCACAATAGGCTTACTTGTACAAGTTTGAAACAGAGAAGGTAACTTAAAAATACATGTTACAAGAAATTGTGCAATTAATTTGATTTTTTTTTTATTTTACCATATTAAGTTGATTCAGTGACAAACCAATGCCTTTTAGGTTTAATATCATAAATGGCCAATCTTCAAATTCCAATGTTAAAGGCAAGACAACTTCTAGTATGGTTGATTAAGAGGTATTGATATTAAGTATTAATTATTTTGTTGGCAATGCTATATAATTATTACTTTGATCCTAACAATATTATTGTTACAATTGTATGCTATAGGAAATTATGGGAGCATAATAACAACTTTCAACAAGATCACAAGATTCATGATACAGGAGATGTTACCACACAGTTGGCTGCTTGGCTTTAGTCTAAGATTATAGGATATCAAATTGTTTTTTAGTTTATTTCAATATTTGTAGTCATTGCCATGATACAATGTACTTGTTTAGGATTTATATATAACACTCTCAGCTTTACTTTGGTGTTCAGATTGATTTCTTTCAATGGATTTTTTTTCATATAAATCTTATTGTTGTGTCTTCATGTGGTGATGGTATATTCATGTAGTGTATCAGTTGTTATATAATGTGGTGAAGATGGAGAATTTGGTGTGGAGAACATGATAGTCAGTGGTTGATAAGTCTGCATTACATGAGTATATCAGTTGTAAGAGTATGCGGTGATGATGCAATGTGTTGGTGTATTTAGCATTTTATATTTTAATCAGCTAATATATAATGTTTCATAAGGGTAGATTCTTTCTCATGTTTATTTATCTTAGTGTTGGGGGAAACTTGTATGGTTAGTTTGTTATCTCATTTCGGATCAAGTTCGGTGGAAAGCCAGTTTGTCAAGGCTGATGCATTTGGTATCTGTGATTGTGCATCTTTTTCTAGTTCTTGTACATGTTGTTGTTGTGTTTATAAAAAAATTTGCATTTTCAAAATTATAAATAAAAGTATAATTATCTTTAAAAAATTCTGTAAAGGTTATGATATTAAGACAATAGGCTAGAATTTGTTTTGCTTAGTAAGGTCATTTGTAGAGCAGAAGTCCCACTAGCTGCCCTTGTTTGGGATGATGATGTCAAAATTATTGCCAAGTCCCTTTTGTTTGGGATGATGATCTTAAGTTTTCATTGGTATCATTAAGCTCACAAATAGGTAGCTATGTATGGTTTGCTGGTATAAGTGTGGTGTGTGTATTGCCAACTATCTTTTGTTTGGGATGATGATGTCAAAATTATTGGGGTGGAGCCTTATAGCTTTGCAGGTCTAGTTTTCATTTGCTGCTATAGTTAGTTTTGATATGGTGCATCAGTTAGCTCTTGACACTTGACATTGTATTCAGCCCTCTAGTAATGCTTGTACTAGGGATTTTGTTTTTTAGTAATATATATCTTTTGCCTCTTAAAAAAAATGATAAAGACAATATGCTAACTGCAGTAGAATGCAACAAGACAATTCAAAGTATATCACTTTTATTTTCACAACCCATAAACTATTCAAAAGTATGTCACTTTTATATGCATTTTTTTTTAACGGCTAACGATTTTATTTATAAGAAGGAATAGTACAAGAGGTATTCTACTCACACCAGTAGGAGAAGTACATGTAGTACTCTACCCAAACAAAAAGAACCCCAATCAAATACATCTCATTTGATTGGTCAAATTAATAAATCACGCCCAAACTAACGAACTATACAATCAAAAGGCTCGACAAAGTTTCATTGTCAAACACAACCTTTTACATGATACAATACAATGACAAGTTGATAAACAAAAAGGTGGACAATAGTCTACACATGTGTTTTTTTCTCCTCTTTAGCATACATCTCAATAACAGCAGCCTCATACTCATCAGCCACTATTTAAAGTAAACAACAACCAAACCAACCCATAGCAGCAAAGGGAACTAGCACAGCAGAAAACAATTATACTGCAGAATGAAACCAAAACCAGGACTGATAGGCACCTTCAAAACAGAAAACAACATCACAGAAGGACTACAAAAGCGCAACCCAATCATACTACACACAATCTTAAATGACTGATTGTATATGTTTTTACTTTGACATGCAAAATTTGTCAACAAGTCCCTGCATAATGGTGCAAGAAGAATGTAAATAACATTGATATATAATTGAATATTGCAAATCAAAAAGTTAGAAAAGACATTCTGGAGCATTGATATATAAAATCACAAGCTACCATAATACTAAAATCGAATAAAACATAACCAAGAGAATCACACTCATACCTATTTTTAACACCCAAAGTATAAAGATTGTTACTTGTTAAATCTATGTGTTATATACACACAGATATTCAAGGAATTGACCAAGTGTAAAAAAAAGAACTTAATCAAAGGATAAGAATGTGCACATAGAACTGTATTTAGATTTAATAAATTCGCATAAATAAATATAGAATTAAAGAAGCAAAATAATTCCTGAACAAACAAAAACCTGACAAAAAAAAAAACAAATAATTGAAGGTGTGGTTGATTGACCTGTTGATAATGTACGAATCTATGATCTTGCGAAAACTTCCAGAATCTTTGTTGACAAAAACACTAAACAACATAATCACGTTTGTACAAACTCCATCGACTTATACCACTGCTTAAAAATAGGTTACTAATTTTTAAATCAAAACAGTAGACTTTGATTGACGAGATTATGAACGGTGGTCGGTGAATAGAGAGAGATGGATGTTCGATACACTTTGATTGAAGAAAGAAGGAATAATGGAATAGAATTGCAGAGTCGGTTGTTGTAAAAGCAAAAATGAAGGGAACATGATGAAGATATGCTCCACAATACCAAAAAAATGAATTAATTTTAAATTATTTTTAAATCAAAAATATATTTTAAAAGTAGATGATGCGGCGGAATACAATTGGATGACTGTGTAAAGTGCTTTACACTGTCAGTGCACCATAATTAAACTCAAATAGTAATGGAGTAAATTTTAATAAGTTGAATATTATATAATGCGAAATTTGTTCTATTATAAAATTATTTTCCAGTGCAATATTGTTGTTCTGTGTATGATAGTTATCATTGTAATATTTATTAATGACAATTCTAAAAAATACTTATTAGTCCAGCGAATGTTCTGATGTATGGATGAGTAGGTGGGAAACATACTTGTGTGGATTTGACTGGAGTTTCTCCCTTGTGGGAATGGGGGTCGGGCAGCTCTCAATGTTGTTTCAAGCAAAATGGTCAAATATGAGAAAGCGTGCTCTGACAATCAACATGTTTTTATACCATTTGCATTCGACACTTTTGGTTTTTTAGCTCCAGAGGCTGTAAATATTTTGAAAAGAGTTCAAAAGGTCATGCATAGTAATGTTGTGTTGCCTAAGTCTATGAATGTAGTTTTCCAAAGATTAGGTTTTGCTATACAAAAAGGTTTAGCGGCACAGCTTGTTGTCCGTCTACCTTTTATTCATGTGTAATTATTTAACAATATATTTATATATATATATATATATATAAGTTAGGGTTAATCACACAACTTATTAGTGAAAACTTGTTCATATATGAATAATATTAAACTTGTTGGGATAATATTTCTCAATTTAATAGTAGCGATTTCTCATATGTCTTCTAAGAAACAAAAGTAAAAAAAAAATATTAATTAAACTTATAATAAATTTTTAAAATACAATAAATAAGATTTGACATGCGTTACAATATTTTGTAGACTATAATTCATAGGATTGACGCTTGTGAGGTAAGATTACTTGTGATAATATTCTTGAAAAATATTCTATCATTTTGAACGAAGGAAGTAGTATTATGGAAGTAGCATCATTTTTTTTAATTTGATTTTTTTTTAGAATTTTGGACATTCATCTTATTAATTTATGATGTTCCCTTTTGTTCATTTATGAATTCGCTCTCATTGAGATGAAGAAATTTTTGGTGAAGATTTTTGTAGTCAAGAGGATTCCATGTTTCAAAATCATTTGCATATATAAAAGAGTTAGGATTCTCTCGATTTTCTCAATTTGGGGAGATAAAAACATAAAAAATAATATACTGTATAAAATAATCAATAGTGGTGGAACCCACTGAGTGGTAGGTTCCATATTTTTTTTGGTTTTTTTTTGAACTGCAAAATTTTATTGAAATAAACCGAATAGTACAAGATGAACCATATCTTTTTTTTTTTTTTGTGTTTATCTCTATCTAAAATGGCATCCTCCATTTAGATATAAGGCTCTTTCTAAATAGGCAAAATGCATCCATAAATCCTTTAAATTTTACTTTTGTAACAGATTGGTCCTTTAGGTTTTTTAAATAACAAATAAGTCCTTTAAGTTTTTTAAGTAACAAATAGGTCCTTTAAGTTTGTAATTTGTAACATCTAAATCCTATTTTTTAAGTAATTGAGGGACCTAGATGTTACAAATTACAAACTTAAAGAACCTATTTGTTACTTAAAAAACTTAAAGGACTTATTTGTTACTTAAAAAACTTAAAGGACCAATTTGTTACAAACTTAAAACTTAAAGGACCTATGAATGCATTTAGCCTTCTAAATATGTAAAACTAGACTTGGAAGCGTCGTCGATAGAGTATTGCTCTTATACAAGGTTGTCAAAACCGGACCGGACCGGCCGGTCGGACCGGGAACCGGACCTGCATCCGGTCCGGTTAGTGCAGAAAACCGTTCCGCGAGGGAACTGGAATCAAACCGCAAAAACCGACGCAAAACCAATAAACCGGCCGGTCTGGCAGTTCAGCGATCTGGACTTTTTTTTTTTCAGTTTCCCTTTTTGTCTCTGCATCCAGTAGCAGTGCCGTTCCTGACATTTTATGGGCCTTAGGCCAAAAATAAAAACTTCTTTCATAAATTTTTCAAGAGCCTCTTGCTGTGATTTTAGTAGCTCTTCCTTTCATTTTTTTTTCTTTCCTTTTTCATCACCGCATAAATGTTTCTTAGGCAACATCTTCTAAACTTAAAATAGAAATAAAAAAAAAAAAACTCAAGTAGAAAACAATAGCACATGGAAGTAGAATGCTGACTTCAAAGAACAATAGAAAAATCGTAAGATTCAAATGGTTGAAATTGGATGCAAAAAATAACTTGTTAAGTATTAACAATTTGTAGAAAATAAATTAAATAACTTGTTAATAAAATCATGAACAAAAATAAATAAAACAACGTCAAAACCTAAACAAGAAAAACCTATAACATTTAACATTCTTACATACATTGCAAGAATGCAAGAATTAGAAAGAAAAAAAATAAAACAAACTCAATAGGAATTAGAAACAAAGACAAGTGGTGCCGTCTTTTTGTTGTTCTGCAGGGTTCCATTTTAATTAATCATATCATTATGACGAATTATTTATTAAGCATAAAAAAGATTGGACCTCAATCACATTTTAAATAATACATATTTCCTAGGCTTAATCATATTTTCTTTCCTTAAATATAATTGATTTTTTATATAATAGTATATTTTCTTTCTTTAAATATAATTGATTTTTTATTTCAATAATAATAGGTAGGTATAACAAAATATTTTGGGCCCCTAAAAATAATGGGCCTTAGGCCATTGCCTACCCTCAGGGTCGGCCCTGTCCAGTAGAAAATGAAGAAGAAGACACTCTAAAACTATTGAATCTTCATACCATCAGATTTAGAGAATAAAAAAATTTGAAGAAGGAACAAGTCATTAAACCAGATTTTAAAAAGCAAAAGATGAAAACTTGAAAAATAAATAATAGTGATGTAATATGACACTACATTTTATAAATAGAAAATGAGAGATGAGTGTTAGAACAAAAAAATTGGTGGATGAGACTATTTGTTCAAACACAAGCTTCCTGTGAAAAAATGAAAGTCTTGGATGGAGAAAAAAGTGGTGCGGCACTGAGAAGTAGAAAGGATCAGGTCAATAGGTTTTTTTTGACAATATTAGATCAATAGGTTAAACTTAATATATTAAATTAAATGTAAGAGCTACCCTCTTTATCATTGGGCCTAGTTTTAGTTTATATGATCTGCACTGTTAAAAAATTAAAAGGCCCGTAAGAGCTACCCTCTTTTAAGTTTTTGGTACAAATAAAAGTAACAATTCATATACTTTATCATAACTAATTATTATAACACTTTAATTTTATTAAGTAGGTAAGATAATTTGGATTCAACTTTTATGTGTATTGTTATAATTCCATAAGTTAACTTATGATATTTTATATATTTTATTTATTTATTGGTGTATTGTTTTATACTCCCTCCGTTTCTTTTTAATTGTCTTTTATAATCATATTTAGCGTTTCTATTTAATTGTCCTTTTTGTATTTTATGGGTATGATTTGTCAATTATACCCTTTGTCAATTGCTCTTATCTTTTTCCATAAAACCAATTAATGCTATATATTTGGAAAACTAAATCTTTTTTTTTTTTTTTAAATTTTTGTTGGTACATAACATATTAAATTTTGTTTTTTTATACATAATATATTAAATTTATTGGAAAAAAAAAGTGTGGGCAAAAAAATAGGAATTTATTGGTGGATTAAAACGAGAGTATAATAGAAAGATAACGTGCAAAAATACACTTCCTTAATTTGGTGTTATCTTATCATTCTAAAAAGACAATTAAAAAGAAACGGAGGGAGTATATTATTTAAAATCATAATATATATATAATTAAAAATGGTCCGACCCCGGTCCGACCATTGAACCTTGAACCGATAAGTTCACCGGTTCGACGATCAGTTCGGTTTTGACAACCTTGCTCTTATACGATATTTCTTACCATGAGTTAGAGGGGAACTGTTATAGTATATTATTGTTAGTTAGTTTAGTTAGGAATTGAGGAATCGAGGGAGGGAGAACCAAAAAAAGAAAACAAAATTAAATTAAATGTAGAAAACATACATGAGGACCACAACATAATTTTGGTTTTTGGCACAATTGAAGACTTATAATATAAATGAGGACCACAACAACTCAAATTTATTGCAATTCTCAACAAATTAAACAGATTTTCAGATATTGACATGAGAATTCAAAAACAAAAATCACAATGTACATCACAGTAATTCTCTATCATACCAACAAACTCAATACCTCCCTCTCAAAAGAAAAAAGAAAAATTCTTATCTAAATTAAAACTTTGAAAGAAAAAAAAAAGGTTTTTCAAAACCTTGATAAGAAGGAATTAACTTCACTTAGGAAGCAAGCATGACATATTTTTAGAAGTGCATTAAACAGCATTTGGATTCCAACACCAAAAAATGAGATTGATTTATAATGTTGACTCTAAGAATGTAATATTAAATATATTTAAGCTATGATTTTCTTTCCTTTACCCTTATCCTTGTGGTTTCCTTTATATGGTTTTGATAAATCCAATGCATCATTTGCAGTGTTTTTCTTCTTCTTTGTGAAACCATTGCTAGTAGGATTATTACCTATAGGACCTGACCAAGCTTGGAATGGTTCCTTTGAAAACGTATATGACATTGAATCCAAAGGGACATCATGAGGAACTATATCTGGATCAATATGGCTTGAAGCTCCCAAAGGAAATCCAAGCTGTCCGTCTTCATGCGGCGGAGGAAACTTTTCACTCTTGCTCTTAGCATTCGCATGAGTGATTAGACGCCTTCTCTGTTGTTACACACAAAATCATGTTATTTAATATGCATTTTTTGGACGATATAATATTTCTAAAAGCATTACTATTGCGAGACCTAATAAACCAATGCATCAAATTATATTTATGATTATCAATAGAAGTATTTCTTTTAACATACATCGATATTGTACTGAAGCTCGGCATTGGCTTCAGGAGCAGGAGCAGCTTTTACAGCACGATCACGTGTCCGATGCTTCTTTCCCCCGTCAACTCGAGCTTTGGCTGCAGCTCTTGATCTGAACATTCATATTCCCAGAAACTTAGAGTTGGTTAAATATAATAGGAGTGGTTAACTTAAAACTTGAAAAAGAACAAAGGAGCTTTTCACTCCACTTATCACTAATACACTATAAATAAATGTCAGGGTGTAAGAAAGTTGAAACAGGCTACCATTATTTGGTGATGTTCCCATTCGGTGAGAAACTTAAAGGTCAGTTTGGCAACAAATACAACAAGCTAACTTATAACTTATAAACTCATGACTAAACGACTCGTTTGGTGACCATTTTCTCACAAGCTTATAGCGTTTTTTGATAAGCTAATTTTCAAGTAGCTTATAACTTGTCATTTTTCTCAATTTTTTCCAGTTATCTTATTTGAAAAAAAATAAATATTAATTAAACATATTTGTTTACGTCATTTCATATTTATAAGCCGGTTCAACCGCTAATTTTACCAAACACTACAAATTCAATTAGATAGATTATCCACTATCAGCTATTCGCCATAAGGTCATCCGCTGACAGCTATAGGCTAGCTTATTAGTTATCTGCTATTGTCTACCAAAGAGAGCCTAAATCATGATTAAAGGTAATAATGTCACTGCGGTTAACAAAGAAAATATGTCGAGTTTTTCAGTCTCCACTTTTTGTCCAAAAATTTCTGAAAGAGGCATTATCATTTGCATATATCTGTAAGTTACTCAATAAAATATAAAAAGAATGTCTTCCATTTCATTCTCTATGTCCATATGTTTCTCCAATTTTTCTCTCCTAATCCTTTTTCATACATCATTATTTAAAAAATATTATCTCCTAGTATGCAGAAAGCAAGCATAAGAACACATACCTTCTTGCTTCATCATCGCGCCGTTTAACATCCATTTCCTTGGTTGGGGGATACTTCGGAAGACTAGAAGGATCGCAAGCATAAGGTTCCGTATTAAAGAACTGCAAAAAAGAGAGGACAGACAAGTAAAGCAAATATATGGTCACGAGTATAAAAAAGAACATCTACATCATATTCAAGAGAAGTTTCCTTTGTGTACAAGATCATCAAATGATATACGATAACGAATGTTTCACCACTCATCACCGCAATTAGACCCTCGTTGACAATGAGGTCACAATCTTAGATAAACTAAAAAACCCTGTTAATTTTTATGGATTATGAGCCTATTTGGATGACTTATTTTTGAGCTTATGCAAAACAGCTTATACTAATAAATAGGTTTTTATGTATTATTATAAGTTTGTTAAGATAGTTTATGAAAAAACAGCTTATAAAAATACAATTTTAGTTGGTGAGAACTTATGAATTAATCTAAAAGCTTATTTATTTGCATAAGCTCAAAAATAAGCCAATCCAAACGGGCTCTATATACTTTAACAATCATTATGATGTAACTTGGATGTAATCTTCATAAACTGAAGATGTAATTTACATTTTTGAATGGTCAAATAAGAAGTTTGGTAACATATACTGATATACATAGATGAAAAATGAAGTCTGGTCCAATATTTTTGACGTTTCTAAACATGAAGGGCTAATTTGACACAAAAAGAATATAAATGACCATGTTTGAAACTATAAATTAAGTTAAAGGACGCATGGTGTAGTTTTGCCGATTTTAAAATATAAACAAAGCTTGAGAGATAGATACATCCTCAAACTGGGATAGAATTCCAATGGTTTTCCTCTGTCTCAGACAACAATCAATATTTTACGACAATTCTCCTATAGCAGCACTTTATAACATACAAGTTCATTTTTTGTACAAAATATTCAGGGCAAGAAACTGAAGAATCAAGCTCCTAGAAGATTTGTTGTCAACATCAAAAGAATTCGCCGGCAATCAATTGCAGTTAAGGAACATCAGTCATAGGGTTCACACAAGCGTCTTAAATATGTGTTCAAGGCAATCTATATGCACCGAGAAGAGAATAGTAAGACCAGTAATAAGGCGGTATAATATTCAAAAACACTGTGCCTGCATTATAATGACAAAAGATCAAGAATTTTCAAAAGCCTACCTCACTTCTTAGAGCATCTGAAGCACTCTTCCGTTCTACTGGATCAATTGCAAGAAGAGTATCGACAAGGGGCAGAGCAGAAGGTGGAAATTCTTTAAATACATCTCTTATGCATCTTTTATATGGCTCTCGAGGTTTGAACAAGGTAGCATTAGGCAACTTTGACTTTTTCCAATACTCATCAGAAGGTGAGCCACAAAGCTTGTATATCTTATGCAGTTGTTCCACCTGTGTAAAGTATAGAAGAATAGAGTTAGAAAATATCCGATGGAGATTTCAAATAACTAGAAAATATCCTTAATGCAGCAAAAATCCCCTCAAACTATGTAAGATATGTTGGAACTAAACATAAGATCTAGTACATCACTTAAAAAGGTCGACTAGTGAAACAGACTTCGAGATGCATTTTCACATAATACAGAAATCCTATGCATTAAGAGAATACACTTTCCTAGACATTAGTCCATCATCATCTTCATCATAGTTCCTCTAAATCCTTAAATGATCATCACCAGCTCCTATAAATCCTTACAAAAATGGGACGTGATTATCCTTCTAATTATAAGGGTGCATTCTCGGTTTACTTAAGCCACAGGTAAATAACACAGTCAAGCTATGACTTAATAGCAGTCAGCTTAGATAAAATGTTTTAGGGAAATAAGATGTCAAATAGTAATAGTTCAACAATTTCTATTGTGTGCAGTTTTTCTATAGAAAAAAATATAGTTGAGCTCCACCACTTCAGTTACCCGCAAATTTTCAATGAAATATTTTTCACAATTGTTCAGCCCCCTATAATGATCGTACTCTTTTTGACCCAGTTTTTGTTCTCAATAGTACAAACATGTATATTAAACAGCATGAACAAGTTTTCTAAACCAAGGGAATCAATGGTGCAACGAAAAGAAATTGTTCATCGAGTAGGCAACAAAGACATTATCCACAATAATCAGAGAGACTAGAAGAAGTAACAAGCAGTTACAACCACTTTACTTACTAGCTTTTACATTTTCCGAGTACAATTCAATTTATTCTACTTTTGCTAATAAACTTTAAAGCTCAATAGAGGCTTATGCAATTGTGTATGTTGTATGATAGTTTATCATATTATTCAGCAACTGTTGGCATAGATTGAGAGGAACGGAAAGTTCTATTAAGCCAAAATAAGACATATTAAATTATCACCTCAGTACGACCAGGCATAATTGGTTTCCCGTACAATAACTCTCCTAAAATGCAACCCGCACTCCAAAGGTCCACACCCACACCATATTCTGTGGCACCGAGAAGCAACTCGGGAGGCCGGTACCAAAGGGTAACCACACGATTAGTCATAGGATGCCTGCGATTTGGATCAAAGAAAGATGCAAGTCCAAAGTCGGCAATTTTGAGTACTCCTTCGTTGTCAATCAAAAGATTTGATCCTTTAATATCGCGGTGAAGTACATGCCGAGTATGACAATGCTCAAGTCCTGATAGCAGTTGATGCATGTAACATTTGACCTGCAATAAACAAGTAGATGGATACATCAATTACTGTAAATTAAAAGGAAAGTACACCAAACGATATCTATTTTATTACTCAAATTAACAAGGCAAACCTGGTCTAACCTGAGGCTCTGTGAACTTGATGTCAGGGCTCGCAGCAAGTCCAGCTAAATCATGTACCATGTATTCAAACACCAGATACAAACTCCATGACATTCTAGATGTAACTAAACCTTCTAACTTTATAACATTGGGATGATCCAATCTTCGCAGTATAAGGATCTCTCTGGCCATGAATTTTACACTCTCGGGTTCCAAATTGTCAAATCGAACCTTCTTCAATGCAACAATCTTACCTGTTAATAAATCTTTAGCTTTGTACACATTACTATATGTTCCTTGACCGATCTAATAAAAAAACAACACAAGTATTAGGGTATGGAAGAAACTTGTTAGCACAAGCAAAGGAAAGATTCTACACAATTAATCATTCTAAAAATACATCATGAGTTCGGAAAACATTATCACTACAACTCGCAACATCAATCAAACATAACATCAGCTTTAAACCACATGAATCCAACATATAAACTAAAGTCTAAAAATTATAGAAAAAAAAATACAAACCAACCTTATCTATTTTCTCGAATGTATCAGCCTTTCGCGGAGTCCACCCATTAAGGGCTTCCCCACAAACCGCTGTAAGCCAAGATGGCCATCCAGCTGCTACTTGCTCCCCTTGCAAATGCTTTGGCGGATTACTTAACCTCGGGTTTGGCTTTGATCTTCTCCTTTCACCCTTTGGCCGCTGAACCCCATCACCATCACTCTTCTCTTCCTTCTCCTTAACCTTCTTCACCTTCTCACCATTCTGAACCTCTACCACACTCTCCTCAATTCTACTCGTCGACACTTCTTCAACCTTCTTACTTGACTCAACTCTCGAATTCCTCTCCTCCTTCACCTCCGAAACAATACCCGATTCCGCTTCTCGGCTAATTACACAACCCATTTCTCCTCAAATCCAAAACATCATTCACTTATATAAAGGTTCCGTTTTTTTATCAATAAACGATCGATCGCTACACTAATCCAATCTAAAAAACAAAAACATCACAATAATTATGAAATTGACTACAAATAAAAAAACCTACTTTAAACTTTTAATCCCTAATTTGGTAATTCTACTACAATTGGGGACATGATATAGTAAAATACAAAAACTTATGCATCATGTGATGAGAATAATTTGGAATTAAAAGTAAGAAATTGTTCATAACTGGCCCACAAAGATGCACGAGGAAAAAAGAAAAAAAAAACCTAATAAGCAATTTGGAATTTAGTTAAGGTCAAAGGTATAATCAAGATTCAGTGATCTATAAACAAGGAAAGTGAAAACGAAAGATTATAATTTTAACTGTTTTTCATGAAATAGAGCACGTGATGGGTACAAAAAAACAAAAGGGGCAAAGAACAAAAAAAGAAGAAAAGGGTATCTTACAGTAACAGTAACAGAAGCTGAAATTTCTACGAAGAAGAGATGGTTGTTGTTTTGTCTGTGTGTGAGTGTGTGAGTGTGTTTGTGTCTGTCTGAGACAAAAGAGAAGGAAGATGAGAATGAGATCTTCGTCACTCACACAGATCAAAGTCAAAGTTGCAAAACTATTTCTTCTATTTCTTTCTAATAAAGTCATCCATTACTTCCTTTTTAGGATGAAAACTCATGCCCATTGTTAAGGCCCAAACCAAATACTACAAAACAAAATTGATCATAATTAAATACATGGTCATAGTAACCAGTGCCTCCAGAGCATTAGTTAAGAATACCAAAATAAATAACTTTTGTATTGAAAATAGTGTTTTTTATCTCTCTAAAGTCAATTACACAAGTTCCAAAATAAATTTACCACATTTGATTCCTTAACTAGTGCCTCTGAGGCACTAGTTAGCATTTTTCTTAAATATATAATTTGTTTCTGTAAGAAAAGCTTTATTATTTTTATTTTATTTTATAAATTGGTATTTTTGCACTGTGCAGAATAATCCCCGAGTTCTAAGAGGCTCAAAAGGATGACAATTTTTCGGTACACATATTATGTGGACGTGTACCGGTACACCGCTGAGGTGGTTAACAAGTGGCAACCATTTAATGCAGATTTTGTTTCTTTATTTAATTTTCTATTTTAAACACTTTTTTTTTAATATTTACAAATGTATTCTTCACATAAATATAATTATCAATCATGTTTCACAATAAATCAAAACAAACATAAAATCTTTCAACCTAGATTTTCATGTTTTTTTTAACAAAGTTCAAATACTTTAATTCATAAGTTACTATAAAATGTGTATCCTACAATTTTTTATCGTTTGATTAAAATGTGTATCTTTATTCTTTATGTATCCTTCAAATATTTTAATTCATAAGTTATTAAACTTTGCATCTTTAATTATGAATCCTTCAATTTTTTTTTATATTATTAGTTTATAAAGTTTAATATTTATTTACCGTTTAACCATTAATACATATAATTTTTTAAAATATATTTTTTTTGTACAAAAAAAAATTATAATTTTTAAAATGTGTATATATTTTATTTTAACACTGTTAATTTATAGTGATTCGTAATATTTTACAGGGTTAAAATAGTTTTTTGTCTTTGCAAAATTACTAAATTTAATTTTTTTTTGTCTTCATAATTTTTTTTTCATGTTTTTATCCCTACTAAATTTGTATGCATGCAATTTTAATGTGTAATTATGAATATTTTGCAAATATGTATAGAGCATTATAAAAAGTTTGTCCCAAAATAAGAAACTCAAAATTTGATTTTTAGGTTAAAATATTTGTTACTTTTATATTGATATTTTGATATTTTGATTTAGAAAGTACATATTTAATTCATCCCATTTTGAAATATACTAAAGTTTTGCAACTTTTTATATTGTTTGATACATGCTTGATTGTCGAAATTTAAATTCATAAGTTATTGTTAGTCCAATTAGGTGATACGAAACGACTTAGTTGAGAAAATTTGAATTTCTATTAAAAGTAAGTATACTTAGCTAGGTTTACACATGAACTATGTTTCAAAGTTGAAGGGCTGTGAAGCCCCGATACTCAAAATATGGTGGCGAATCGTGTCCGACACGCACCCGATACCGATACGTTTCCGATATGTCCCGATACGCATATCGGAAAAGTATCGGTTAAATCATTAGTTTTAAATAAAAAAATAATATCCAATACGTGTCCGATACGGCTTGATTTTTGTCCGATACGGCTGTTACGTATGCAACAGTTTTTTATTATATTTATTGTTGTTTTTTATTCACGTTTAAAGAAAGAGTGGAATACAAATATATATATTGGAAGGAACAGAGAAGGAAAAACATATC
This sequence comes from Trifolium repens, assembly GCA_030408175.1. Lineage (NCBI taxonomy): Eukaryota > Viridiplantae > Streptophyta > Magnoliopsida > Fabales > Fabaceae > Trifolium > Trifolium repens. The sequence continues at coordinate 44,663,119 of CP125837.1, read as the reverse complement.
TGTTTTAGTGATGGTAAAGAATGGAAAAGTGTAAGACCCAAGATTCCACTGTACAGTTTTTCTAAGGAACTCTAGTAATGGCTACGAGTTTTAGGGTTTTTGGTGAAGCGGTTTTGTGAGTATCGTCACATTAATGAGATTTTTGCTGAAACGGAGCCTGTTTTGTGCTCGTGCGCTGGAAAGGCACAGACTTTTGGGTCGTGATCCTCTTTTAAGTATGAGGAGATTTCTGTGAAGTCAGAATGACGAGTTTTGGATTATTCTTGTTTTTGGAAAAACGAGTAGGATTTTACCCGCTGATGGAAAATCTTACTGCGTCTGTTTTAAGTGAGGTTTCGGATGGAAGTTTCATATATCTGCGTGAGTTAGGATATGTCCTGAGATTAATTTTCTAAGGTATGGAAGAAAATTACAGTCGCGGAAAAAGATTCGGCGATAAGTTTTGGAAAGGTTTAACGTTAGACGTTCTTTCCGTAGGTTTTATGTTTTTGTGATTTACGTTCGTCGCGTCGCGCGAGAGCTGAATACGAGACTTGTTATGGATGAGTTGTTGATATCTTGTGATTTCTCATAAAGCAAATTGATCCAATGGCTAGGGTTTAAGCTTGGACTTTTGACTTTGATCCAAGGGTGGATTGGCTATCAAGAGGCTATGTAATAGTAAGGAGGTTCATGACTTGTGGACTTAGAAAACATCACATATTCACTCCATTCTTTCTCTCTTTCACGTGAGACTCCATTCTTTCTTTCTAACCTTCACCAAATTTTCCATTCTACACCATTTGTGTCCATTTCAAGCTTGGGAGCTTTGTGGAATAGTTGTAGAGAATCACTTGCTTAAGGTAACCACCCTTTTCATTTTCATTTTGGTTGGTTAAAACTCTTGGAGTTATGAGTTTTAGATTATGTTCATGAGATGAAAATGTTAGGAATTGATTCTTGTTTCATGAAAGTTGTTCATGAGAGTTTATGAAGCATGCTAGGCTTTGTTATTTCAATTTTCCATGAGTTGGTAAAAAATCTCATGAGAAAAGTTAGGGTTTTGAGTTGGTTATGTATTGATCAATAACATGTGGTTAAGTTGTAAGGTTTTGAAAAGAAACGTTGTCTTTGAACCTTTGAGCGAAAGGGAAATGCGTTGTATGGTTTTGTTTTAGAAAATCCGATGAAAAATATTTTTGGAGTTTATGAAAATATTTACTAAGTGTTTTGTGTGGTATTTTGGGGTCCAAAGTGGTTTAAAACTCTTGTGACATGTGGTGTTGCTTTTCGCTTTGAAAACATGTTAGAAAATGATTACCGGACGGTTAAGGCCCGTAATAAAACTTGTGCTTGGGTTTGGTTTTGATTTTAGAAATGAAAATCAAATAACTTGCACTCGAAGCAACCAACAAGCTTTCGGAAATGAATTGCTTGCGTATGAAAATGGTTTGCTTTTGTGCCTTGATAAAGTGTTGGGAACTTATAGAATCAAACTAGGCTTGGTTGGAAAAAGGTGGTGTGAGTTGCTGTCTTTTGCTGTCATGACAGGTGCAACTCGCTGAGCGAGTGTTTACTCGCCAGGGCGAGTGTCACAGGTCATGACAACTCGCCAGGGCGAGCTCCAGAGCGAGTAAGACCAGTCCTCACTGCCTTCACTCGCCACCAACTCGCCAGGGCGAGCCCTGAGAGTTGAAATTTTGGATTCTGATTTCTAAACTTGGTTTTTAGCTTTCTAATCCCTTTTTATTAATTTATGGAAGTGGTGGGAATTGGAAACGAGTTTTTCGGGTACTCGGAAAGTACGTAGCTTATAACGCAAGAAAACGGCCATTTTGCATTTCAAATTATTTAAGACTTTTGACAATTGTTTTGGGTCCTAAAAATAGTACAAATAACACATGGGGGTTGATCAATACGGTAGTTTTTGGTATGGTATCCGAAAAAGGGATTTTTCCTTAGGAACCTTTAGGTTTTTGGGGTTTTTGGTTTAGTTTCAATACTATTGGTTGGAGAACAATGTATTGATGGTACGCTGCTTGTTTTAGGAAGCGCGTTGTGTTGTTTGGACGATTTTTGTAAACGGAAGCTTGCCGAGGTAAGGGCTCCACTTTATTTCCGTCTTTTAAAACGGTTACGACATGCTTTGTTTTGCTGTGTATGCAATTGCTGTGTGCTTTGGCATGTTTGTATTATGTATTCTCGTGATGAGAAAGTGTTTACAATACTTGCGCTGTTTACATATGATTATGAGAATATATGTATGAACAGGTGTTTGGAATACATATGATGAGAAATGTATGTATGTTGTTATGTTTGGTTTATATATGCTAGAGAGGTATGTATTCATTGCATTAGCATATATGGGGAAGCGTATGCTCATGCATTTGGTAGTTGCGTGCCCGGTGTGGTGATCGGGAGAGCCCACCCTAGTGGTTCGTAGTGATCGGGAGAGCTACGAGGTTCTTGTTGAGATCGATACGTAGTGATCGGGAGAGCTACGGGGTGTGGTGATCGGGAGAGCCCACTCTAATCCTTGTAGTGATCGGGAGAGCTACGGGATTCTATTAATACTTATGGTAGGGGTGCGGTGATCGGGAGAGCCCACTCTAATCCTTTGTAGTGATCGGGAGAGCTACGGGATTTTATTTAGTTCGATACGTGGTGATCGGGAGAGCCATGGGGTGCGGTGATCGGGAGAGCCCACTCTAATCCTTGTAGTGATCGGGAGAGCTACGGGGTTTTCATTGATATTGTTAGTGGGTTGGACCTACGATTCCGGAACTCATGCATTGTGGTAGCTAGGGTTAGTACCACGCATTGTAGAGGTTGCATTATAGGCTATGTGTGCATTGCTTATATGAACCCGTTGGTGGGAATTGCTTTGGTGGTTAAAGAGCTTTCTCTTGTGTTTGTGGAATTGTTGTTATGTGTACAATCTTTCGTGTTGGAACAAAGTGGGTCTGACATGAACCTCTAATGTTTTAAGTGGTTTTGATGATAACAAAGTATTAAAATTACAATTGGAATTACTAATGGTTATTCAAGTGTGCAGAACTACAAGTTAAAATTCATTCAGAAGCACTATGAATAGTAGCAGAGAAGCCAGTCAAAACAAGCTCAGAAAGAGTATCGCTGTTCATCAGAAGCTTAATTTTTGCGTGCTGAAGATAGCACTTCCGAGGACCAAAAGCTAGACTCTGATAGAGTTCAGAAGCTGAAGATCTTAAGAAGCTATGACAAGAGCATCAGAAGCAAAAAGAATTTACATCACTCAAGAACTGACAGAATCAGAATCAATGATTGAAGAACTATCTACTTCAAGGCTCTGTCACATCCATAGGAAGGAATATTCGTTGGTACAACGTTAACCTTATCCATAAGTGGAGCGCATTTGAGGATTGTACTATCGTACTATTATTACTCAAAATGGATGAGTGATAAATTGAATAGCTAGGTAGTGGAATTGGAATTCCTTACCAAAGAAGGCAATATACAGCTATCAATTGTACGAGTAAATTCCAGCTGGCACCTCTCTCTCTGCAACGGTCATCTTCTTCCTCCAAGTATAAATAGAAGACTCAAATGGAAGAAATGACTACTGTTCAAACGACTGTTCTATTACTACGTTCAAAGACTAAGAAGCATTCTGACATCATAATTTAAATCTGTCATTCTAAGTCTTAGAACAATTTGAGTTGTATTTTGTAAACACCTCTGATAGTATATCAAGTGTTCCTTAACATTCATTCTTATTCTTAAGTTTGTTTGAGAAGTCTCTTGTTAAGTTTAACTTGAGCATTTGAGAAGTCTCTTGTTTAGTGAAACTTGAGCACCTGAGAAGTCTCTTGCAAGTGTGCTTGAGCAATTTGTAATCTTTAGTAGATTATAGTGAAAATCTCTTGTTAGTAACAAGGGGACTGGAGTACTCTCGATTTGTGAGGGGAACCAGGATAAATTCTGTGTCTTTCTTTCTCTCTCTCAGCACCCTCTTTTTATTTTGTGATTTTATCCGCTGCAAACTTAGTATTATTTCGAAAAGACTTTAATTCTCAAAACACAATTCAACCCCCCCCCCCCCCTTCTTGTGTTTTTCCACCTTCAATTGGTATCAGGAGCTGGGCTGTTGCCTAACTCTCACCTATCAGTGAAACAGTTAAGATTCAGGGAGGAAAAACATGTCTGCTGAGAAGAATCTCAATGAAGTTCCATTTGACTATGATTCTAATTCTAAAGACAGAAGGTCTTCTGACAAAATTCCCTTTTTCAATGGAACTGAGACTGGTTATCCATTCTGGAAAACCAAGATGTACAGTCACATCATGGCGATTGATTGTGATCTGTGGGACTTGGTAGAAGATGGAGTGAACTTTGAAAATATGGACTTAGAAGGCGTTGTTAGCTCTAAAGACAGAAAGGCTTTTACACCTACTCAAAAGCTGGAATATAAGAAGCACCACAGTGTAAAAGGGATGATGACAAATGCCATCTCTCATGATGAGTACTTGAAAATTGGAGATAAGAGAACGGCTAAGTCTATCTGGGATTCTCTTAAATCCAAGTATGAAGGAAATAAACAAGTTAAGGAGGCTAAGGCCAACTTGTTAGTACATCAGTATGAATTATTTAAAATGAAGGACGGAGAGGACATTGAGACAATGTTCTCTAGGTTTCAAATTCTTGTTTCTGGACTTCAAGTTTTAGATAAGAGCTATACTGAGGCTGATCATGTAAGGAAAGTACTCAGAAGCTTGCCGCCAAAGTGGAGACCAAAAGTGACAGCGTTTCAGGAATCTAAGGATTTAGATACTGTGTCTCTTGAAAGCTTGGTTAGTTCTCTAAAGAGTCATGAGATGGAACTCATGACTGATGAATCGACTAAGAAGCTAAAAGGGATAGCACTGAGCACCAAGAGTTCCTCTAAGGCTCTGAAGGCGAAGGTTATAGTATCTGATGAAGAAGCTTCTGAAGAAAGTCACGAGATGGACTCTGATGAAGAAGAAGAAATGGTTCTGATGGCTGCAAGAGTATCGCAATGGGCTAAGAGAAGCAAGAAGTATGCTGGTAAGTTTGGAGGTTCTTCCAAGAAGGTTGGTACTTCTAAGGATAAAAAGGAAGAACAAAACAAATGCTTTAAGTGCAACAAACCAGGACACTTCATTGCTGACTGCCCAGAGAACCTGAGTAAATCATCCAAGAGAACCTCTAACAAAGAAAGATACAAAAGTAAGCTCAAGAAGGGGTTCCTTGCCACTTGGGATGATTTGGATCAGGAATCAGATTCTGATGGGGAAGAAGAAGCAAACCTAGCCTTGATGGCAACCGCTTCTGACCAAGAGAACTCTGAGCACGAAGATGACTCAGATTCAGAAGATGAAGATGAGGTACTTGCTAAACTTTCTCGTTCTGAATTAATAGATTCCTTAAAAGATGCCTTAAAACTTTTAACCAAAAAGGCAGGTGAGTGTAAGGTCCTTAAAAAGGCCTATAACAACCTGACCGAAAAGGCAAATGAAATAATTGAACAAAATGAGTCTCTAAAATCAAGAAATGAATTTATGGAAACTCATTATGTTCTTGATGATAAGGTTCCTCCAGAACATGAATTTGCTCTTCAGGAATTCCTTATCAATGGAATGAAAAGAAGTAAAATAGCCTCTTTGATTTATCATGTAAGTAGAAATAGAGGAGAAGGTCTTGGATTCTCACGTTTTAAAGATAATCCATTATCTTCAAAGTCCTCTAATATAGATAAATCAAAACCTAAGGTTGTCTTTGTAAAGAGTCAATCAGAAGTTCTAAATGAGTCAGTCTCTAATAGAACATCAAAGCCAGAGGCTCAAAAGTCAAAGACTCTGAAGGATAAAACCTCAGAACCTAAGATTTTTAAGCCTCAAGCTAATGTTAAATCTAAAGAAGCTCTGACACATTCAAGAACAAAGCTCAAGAGCTATACTAAACCCAAAAACTTTTCAACAAGGGTGGTTAACTCTAGAGGCTCTGATAGGTCTTTCAAACAAAGACCACCTGGACCTGTAAAGACTAACACAAAAGGACCCATAAAGATATGGGTACCAAAATCTCAAATAATATTTGCTTCAGGTTTGCACACCAAGAAGGCCAAAGCAGCAATGCTGGTACCTGGACAGTGGCTGCTCACGACATATGACGGGAGAAAGGCGTATGTTCCAAACCCTGACTCTGAAAGAGGGAGGTACTGTGGGATTTGGAGGCAATCAAAAAGGGAAGATCACTGGTACTGGTACAGTTGGTAATTCTTCTCTTTCAATTAATAATGTCTGGTTAGTTGATGGCCTTAAACACAATCTACTTAGCATTAGTCAATTTTGTGATAGTGGATTTGTTGTTAAATTTGATAAAGAAGCATGTACTGTAATCAGAGATTCTGACAAGTCCATAGTGTTCAGAGGTCTAAGGAAAGGCAATGTTTATAAAATCAATCTGTCAGAACTCACAGAGCAAAAGATAGTGTGTCTTTTATCTGTTAATGATGAAAAGTGGGTCTGGCACCAACGCTTAGGTCATGCTAACTGGAGATTAATCTCTAAGCTTAGCAAACTAAAGTTGGTTAAAGGCCTGCCAAATCTTAAATATCATTCAGATGCTCTGTGTGGTCCTTGTCAGATTGGCAAAATTTCAAAAACTTCTTTTAAACCTAAAAACATTGTCTCTACCTCAAGACCCTTAGAACTACTTCACATTGATTTATTTGGTCCAGTAAGTACTGCCTCAATCAATGGGAAGAAATATGGATTAGTTATTGTTGATGATTACAGTAGATGGACTTGGGTTAAATTTCTTAGAGTAAAGGATGATGCATATGATGTGTTTACCATCTTCTGCACACAAGTACAAAATGAGAAAAGTCTCAAGATCTTAAAGATCAGAAGTGATCATGGGGGTGAGTTTGAAAACGAACCCTTTGCAACCTATTGTGAAGACCATGGAATTATTCATGAGTTCTCAGCTCCTAGAACACCACAGCAAAATGGTGTTGTAGAGAGAAGGAACAGGTCTTTACAAGAGATGGCAAGAACCATGATGCATGAGACAAAACTTGCTAAGTACTTTTGGGCAGAAGCTGTCAACACAGCTTGTTATATTCAAAATAGGATCTATATCAGACCTATATTGAATAAAACTACATATGAACTTTTTAAAGGAAGAAAGCCCAACATCTCTTATTTTCATCAGTTTGGATGTACCTGTTACATTTTGAACAATAAGGCCTACAAAAGAAAATTTGATGCCAAAGCTTGTAAGGGAATCTTTATAGGTTACTCTGAACGCTCAAAGGCATACAGAGTGTATAATTCTGAAACCAATACAGTGGAAGAATCTATACATGTGAGGTTTGATGACAAAGAGCCTGACAATAAAATGTCAGAGCAAGATAATAGTTATGCAGGTATTCCATATCTATATAACAATTCAGAATCTGAGAAAGCATCAGAGACAAATGAAACTTCAGACGCAGTATTGGAAGAAGCCTCTGAAGAAGAACCTCCAACAGAAGCATCTGAAGAACATGATGATATCTTAGAAGATAATACCCAAACAAATGCTGAAACTAATGAAGCTCCAAAGAGAAAATTCAAATACAGATCATCACATCCAGAAGATCTTATTCTTGGAAATAAAGAGAGTCCAAGAAAAACAAGATCAGATTATCAACAACATGATTCACTTCTAGGACTCATATCCATGATAGAACCTAAAAATGTTGATGAAGCTCTTTCTGATGATGGATGGATTGTAGCAATGCAAGATGAGCTCAATCAGTTTCAAAGAAATGATGTGTGGGATTTAGTACCAAGACCAACACACAAGAACATCATTGGAACCAAGTGGGTATTCAGGAACAAACTGAATGAACAAGGTGAAGTGGTAAGAAACAAAGCTAGACTAGTAGCACAAGGCTACAGTCAGCAAGAAGGGATTGACTTCACTGAAACATTTGCTCCAGTGGCAAGACTGGAAGCAATCAGGTTATTATTATCATATGCAGTTAACAATGAAATAACCTTATACCAAATGGATGTTAAGAGTGCCTTTCTAAATGGTGTTATTTCTGAAGAAGTATATGTCAAACAACCTCCAGGTTTTGAGGATTTAAAAAACCCTGATTATGTTTATAAACTTAAGAAATCACTCTATGGTCTCAAACAAGCTCCAAGAGCTTGGTATGAAAGACTGAGTAATTTTCTTTTAGAAAATGGTTTTCAAAAAGGCCAAATTGACAATACACTATTCAGAAAGACAACTAAGAAAGACATCTTAATTATTCAAATTTATGTAGATGATATAATTTTTGGTTCAACTAATGCTTCTCTTTGCAAGAATTTCTCTAAGCTTATGCAGGATGAATTTGAAATGAGTATGATGGGTGAGCTAAAATTCTTTCTTGGAATTCAAATCAACCAAGGAAAAGATGGCACTTACATTCATCAAAGCAAGTATACAAAAGAGCTTCTGAAGAAGTTTAATCTTGAAGACTGTAAGATAATGTCAACACCCATGCATCCTTCAAGCAGCCTAAGTAAGGAAGAAATTGGAAGCAAAGTGGATCAGAAGCTATATAGAGGTATGATTGGTTCTTTACTCTACCTAACAGCTTCTAGACCTGATATTTTATATAGTGTATGCTTGTGTGCAAGATTCCAGTCAGATCCTAGAGAACCTCACTTAACTGCAGTTAAGAGGATCTTTAGATATCTGAAAGGAACTACTAATCTAGGACTTCTTTATAAAAAATCCCTAGATAGTAAGCTAGTTGGATTCTGTGATGCTGACTATGCTGGAGACAAGATAGAGAGAAAATCCACTAGTGGAAACTGCCAATTTATTGGTGAGAATCTCATATCTTGGGCCAGCAAAAGACAAACAACTATTGCTTTGTCTACAGCAGAAGCAGAATACATTTCAGCTGCTAAGTGTTGCACACAGCTTCTCTGGATGAAATATCAGTTAGAGGATTATAATATAGCTGAGAGTAGTATTCCACTATATTGTGACAATACTGCTGCTATTCATTTATCTAAGAACCCAATTTTGCATTCCCGAGCTAAACATATTGAAATAAAACATCATTTTATAAGAGATCATGTTCAAAAAGGCACAATAGACATTCAATTCATTGATACTGAACATCAATGGGCTGATATATTTACTAAGCCTTTAGCTATTGAAAGATTTGATTTTATTAAAAAGAATTTGAACATGCACTATATCTCTGAAGAAAATTAGCTCTGAGATGTAAATTAAATTTAGCATCTGAAGCTCCTTCAGAACCTCTGGTAATTTAGAGTCTCCTTTGGGAAGCTCTGAATAAAACGGGTTCTGAAAAGTAACAGATTCTGATGAGGTGAAAGATACAAATGAGTTTGGCTCTGAACTAAACGGAAATGAAACGTTTAGTACTAGTTAGTGTACAACAGTTGTTTGTACACGTGTCAGCTTGATTAAGCCTCTCCTGCACGTGTCTAGATCCTGATGGGTAGAGAGCAGTTAATGATGAAAATGCAGTTATGCAATTTAAAATTAATTTTAAAACTACTCACGCTCCCTCCCAATGTTTGCTTTCTCTGTGTATGTGTGCTAGTTACTATTTATAAGTCACTTCACTCACTTTGCACAACTTTTACACATAATCACTTCCCACACAAACCTAAAACTCAGAAATTCCCAAATTGCTCTGCGTTGAAATCATGGCTGCTAGATCGTCAAACGAAATCGTTCAACGTCCGTTCAACCTGGTCTTACCACCCGTTATTGATCTCAAGTCTCAAGAAAAACTTGTATTCAAAGATAACGAAACCGTCGCTGGTCCAGAATCCTTTGAGTTTATAACGGAAAAGTTTGTTGATTTTGAAAGTTTGAAGGTGAATGGAATCGACATTCAGAGTTTATTCTACGATCAACAATGGAAGAATTATTTCGAGATGCTGAATGGGTTTGTCTATTATGACATTGTGAAATACTTCTGGCAGAAAGCTACCATCTTTGACAAGTTCAATTCTGATGAAGAGGTTAAAAAGATGGTAGAGAAGGATGGTTCTCTGAAAGGTAAAACAAGAACTCAACTTGGCTTAAGACCCTATAGAGGAAAGGAGATTAGGTCAAATATCATGGGTATCAATGTTCTTATCACTCAAGAACATATTGCCAAAATTCTGGGTCTGGACAATGAAGGTGAGAATGTGGATGAATATGGTGAGAAGAGCAAACACATTGAATCCATTAAGAAGGATTTATTCCTGCCTGGCTGTGCCAACAATGACTTTGGAAAAGCTAAATTCATGAAGCAAAACTTCAGTTTTGCCTTCAAAGTGTTTATGGCCTCCATCATCACTAGAGAAGGAGGATATGATACTATTTCTCTACCACATCGTCACTTCATCTGGTTTCTGTACAAGAAGGTGAAGATAAATTTGGCAAAGCTTCTGTTTGATCACCTATGCTTTACTATATCCAAAAGTAGATCCAAATCACCTTCAATGATTCATCATCCAAGGTTGATTTCTGAAATCATTCGACAGACAAAGCTTACTCAAATTATCAGTACCAAAGAAAAACTAAGGGTTTTCAACACGGCTAAGTATGATGCAAGTGTTTTGGTAAACATGCATCTGAAGACAAAAGAGGAGCTGAAGTCAGCCAAGAGCCCTCTGGAGCAAGTTTATGAGAAGTACTTCTGGTGTGACGGTTTCCCAACCATATCAGAATTTGATAATGATGAGGTTATCAAGAACTTCTTGGAGTTGGTTAGATTGAACTCTGGTGTAAGTGTGCCCAGGAGTATGGTGGTTGGTGTACCAAACTGGGACATCTTCAAAGGACCCAAGCAAATCACAAGGTCTAAAAGAAAAACTCAACCAATTGAACAAGATATTGTTGAGGAAGAACAATCTGAAGAAAGGGTTGATGGTGCTGAAAGAATAACCTCTGAAGAAACAGAAGAAGTCAGTAAGGAGCAAGTAGCTAAGATTGCTCAGAGAAAGGCTGCTCAGAAAGAAAGAAGAACAAAGAAAAGGCAGGATAGGCCTGCAGATGCTGAGGAGGAACAACCTGTCAGAGCCACAAAAAGAAAGAAGTCAGTTGTATCCAAACAAAAGGCTGCAGATTCAGGTAAACATTCTATGCCTAATATTGATAGTACTGCTAGTGCTCATCCCTTTACCCAATCACCTCCCATAGACTATACACAGCCTATTCGAATGATCCAACCTTCTCCTAAATCATCATCATCTGAAGAAACTCTTTCTGACTCCAGCATTGACTCTACTGAGTTAATTGCTGAACTTGACAAATTAGAGAAAGAGAAACCTGTACATAAACCTACCAAAAGAATCACTAAAAAACCCATCCTCATCGTTTCTGATGAAGAATCCCCCACTATCATTGATACTTCCATCCTTGACCAACCTACCAACACAACAACAATAAAATCACCCATCATTCTTGATCATCTGTCCACTCACTTATCTGGTGATGCCTTCACTCACTCCAACACAGCATCACCTGACCATTTTCACTTTGTAAATACTACTTCTAATTTACCTAGTGATCCACCTCTTCCAGAACCACAAATTCAATCTCCACCCTCCTCTCTTGCTGACATAGAACAAGAAGATCCACCCATATTCACACCAGCCCAGGATGAAGTCATGACTCATTCTGATCATATCACTACTAAACCACCCACACCACAACCTGAACTCTCCACTCCTGAACCAACACCAGAACCACAAACACCTTCATCAGAACCCATCTATGGCTCAGTTTACAAACCCTTAACCATAGAAGAACTCTGTCTACCCATTGACTTTGCCCTACCAATTCTGGAGGATCTGCTAAAAGCAGAAATTAATGTTGATGATGATATCATAACCATTGATCCCTTTGACAAAATCAAAAGAATCAAAATAATTCCCCTCAAAAGGAAAAGGCCTGAACCCACCATTCCTTTCAATAGAAACCAGCCCTTCTTCAACTACAACTCTGAACCAAACCTTGAGCTTCTAGAAAGTGCTATTAATATTAGTCTAAGGAATTTTAAAAGCATGGAAGAAGAAGTACTGATATTTCCCTCAGATATTGATGCTAAGATCAGGGAATTAGAGGAGAAGTTCAGTCAGTCTCTGAGGTTGTTGGGAGGCTATGTAAAAAGAAGGATTGAGGGAAGAGGAATGGAAGCTCTGTCTCAGATTATGAATGCTGCTGAACGCTCTCATGCTCTGAGACTTACTTTTTTCAACCATGAAGAAGAATGTCAGAGGTTAGCATTTTTAGCTGCTGTAAATGAAAGTATGAAAAGATCTCTGGATGAAGAGCAGGCTAAGATAGCTGCTGAAATGGAACGTCAGAGGCTTGCTGAACAAGAAGCCTTCAAGTTATTGGTTGATAGAGCTGTTCACATTGCTGTCATTGAGACTAATAAGATTATTGAGAATCAAGGAGCTGCAGAAGATTTTGTTATGAATGATCAGAATCTTAGTGAACCAGATTCTGATAAAGGTAAAGCTCCCATTGTTGCTTCATCTCCTCCTAGATCTCCACCTGTACTTGTCCAAGGCTCTTCTTCATCTGCTATACCTTCTGTTATGCAAGAAGCTCTGGATGTAATCAAGAATGACTTAAGAGATGAACTAAGAAATGAAATGGATGAGTTCAGGGCCGATATAAGAGAAGACATGAACAGATCTGGTGAAGCTACTAATAAGAAGATAGATGCAATGATGGAACTTCTTCTAAAGCTTACTCAACAGCAACCCAAACCTTAACCCTTATGTCTGAGCACTTATTTGTTATTAGTTCTTGTGTAATTTTTGGATAATTTTTCTTTAATTCATATCTATATTATCCATATTTGTGTGTTTGTTATTTGCTTATATGTTTGTTTTATATTTGTTTTTCAAAATTTAACTCTTCTATATACCATGATATTGTCTGGTACTCTTGAGAATTCTGACTCTAGTGAAAGATGCTGAAGAGCATCTTAGTTTTTAAACTAATAAGCCTAGGATTTTCAAAACCTAAGAGTCCCTCTCATCAGTACTCCTGTTTACTCATGAAATAGCTTCTTAGTATTAAAGCCTGTTTAACAACGGGGCACCAATACCGAATGAGGCGTGTCTGGTAACTGGTTTTCTGACAATAGGAATGAGGTATATATATATAAGAAACTTGCTCAAAACAAAGGGAATTAATAGCATAAACTCCTTTATTAATATTCTTGAAGAATTTCTATTACATAGAATGATAAGACTCTACTTAGAGCTAGGCTTAACTTCAGAAGACTCTGCATCTAGCTTCTTATGTTTCTCCTCAATGTAAGCAAGCAAGTTGGCAGTGGCTTTTTGCACTAGTTCTTCAGTGTTCTTCTGAACAGCAGCCTCGTACTCTTCGTATGGAGTATCATCATTGTATGTCCATAAAAATTCTTCCAGATCAGAGCCCATTTCCTCCTCCTCTGACTCTGTCAAAATCAGTTCTTGCTTGTTCCTTTCGTAGCGAAGCTTGTTTTCTTCGCAGCGCCAGGGCTCTGCTCCCTTCTTGCTCTCTCCTTTTGAGCCTGAAGCATCCTTGGTAACCTGCCTTTCCATTGTTTGTTTTTCTTTTGATGTTACTTGATTACTCTGGATGAGTAAAATGAGAGGAATCATCCCTTTTTATAGTGTCATCAAGCTCTCTTGTCAGGACGGTTTTCAACACAATTCATTAAATGAATTTAGTTGTCATCACTTTTTGACTTGACTACCTTGTTTGGTGCTTTGAGTGCTTGGTTTTCTGTGTCTTTTTGACTGATGCCAAAAGGGGGAGTAAGAGTAGCGTTAAAATTAATGTTGATACATTCATATACTGCTCAATCTGAAACTGTAATGTTAAATGCATTATGAATCAATATTTATCTCTTATGATTCTTTCTCATTCTGAACGATTATTGAAAGGGGAGAAAATTTAAGAACCTAAAATAAAATTCATAGACAATGTCAGAAGAGCTTGCAAACCGCTTCTGAGCATTATCAAACTCTAAGAAGCAAAGCTTACAAAACTATGCTTCTGAGAGTTAAATATGAAAATTTATTTTAAGATAATAAATCGACTCTTAAACGGTCTTAATTAATTATGGATAAAACTTAGGGGGAACTTACAAACCTACCCTTATGGATTATCAGACTCAGGGGGAGATTGCAAACCTTTGAAACCTGAAGTCATCATAATTAAATTAAATCAACAACAATTGAATTTTAATGCTTTGGTTTGTCATCATCAAAAAGGGGGAGATTGTTGGAACAAAGTGGGTCTGACATGAACCTCTAATGTTTTAAGTGGTTTTGATGATAACAAAGTATTAAAATTACAATTGGAATTACTAATGGTTATTCAAGTGTGCAGAACTACAAGTTAAAATTCATTCAGAAGCACTATGAATAGTAGCAGAGAAGCCAGTCAAAACAAGCTCAGAAAGAGTATCGCTGTTCATCAGAAGCTTAATTTTTGCGTGCTGAAGATAGCACTTCTGAGGACCAAAAGCTAGACTCTGATAGAGTTCAGAAGCTGAAGATCTTAAGAAGCTATGACAAGAGCATCCGAAGCAAAAATAATTTACATCACTCAAGAACTGACAGAATCAGAATCAATGATTGAAGAACTATCTACTTCAAGGCTCTGTCACATCCACAGGAAGGAATATTCGTTGGTACAACGTTAACCTTATCCATAAGTGGAGCGCATTTGAGGATTGTACTATCGTACTATTATTACTCAAAATGGATGAGTGATAAATTGAATAGCTAGGTAGTGGAATTGGAATTCCTTACCAAAGAAGGCAATATACAGCTATCAATTGTACGAGTAAATTCCAGCTGGCACCTCTCTCTCTGCAACGGTCATCTTCTTCCTCCAAGTATAAATAGAAGACTCAAATGGAAGAAATGACTACTGTTCAAACGACTGTTCTATTACTACGTTCAAAGACTAAGAAGCATTCTGACATCATAATTTAAATCTGTCATTCTAAGTCTTAGAACAATTTGAGTTGTATTTTGTAAACACCTCTGATAGTATATCAAGTGTTCCTTAACATTCATTCTTATTCTTAAGTTTGTTTGAGAAGTCTCTAGTTAAGTTTAACTTGAGCATTTGAGAAGTCTCTTGTTTAGTGAAACTTGAGCACCTGAGAAGTCTCTTGCAAGTGTGCTTGAGCAATTTGTAATCTTTAGTAGATTATAGTGAAAATCTCTTGTTAGTAACAAGGGGACTGGAGTACTCTCGATTTGTGAGGGGAACCAGGATAAATTCTGTGTCTTTCTTTCTCTCTCTCAGCACCCTCTTTTTATTTTGTGATTTTATCCGCTGCAAACTTAGTATTATTTCGAAAAGACTTTAATTCTCAAAACACAATTCAACCCCCCCCCCCCTTCTTGTGTTTTTCCACCTTCATTTCGCACCGGTTATATATATACATACTTTTATTTTGTGGTGACCCTTTCTTTCATTTGCGGGCTCATCCCACCCAGATGATGGGTTAGGTCGTGGTGACGACGGTGGCAGTTCTAGGCTATAGTGAGCACGTGGTGAAGCTTAGTATAGTTAGACTATGCGCCGGTGTGTTTTGTGCACCGTGCTTTTTGGTTAGCATAGGGTTGTCTAACTTGTTTTGTTGTAAGTATTTGATTACTTAGACTTGGATTGTAATTATTCAGGAATACACTTTGCTTGTCGAAGCACCTTATGGTAATGAGTTCTTTTGTATATTTGAATGCCGGCTCATTGAAAAATATTCTATGCGCACTCTGAGTGTTAGTTGAAAAAGAAAAAAAAAATATACTGCCTTTTCAGGCCTTTGAAAAACGGGTTGTTACAAAAAGCTAGGGTTTGTCACCAACTTCCATGAACGATTGCTTGCCTCCTCTATCTCAACTTCAACAATACCTCCTCCAACTATATAATATATTGTTAAACATTTGAGTTTGTCCCAAAATTCTAGTATAAGAACAGATACTTTATGCTTTTAATTATTAATATTATTGATTTTAGTCATGTTTATATATTGTGTATTTATATATTTAATTTTAAATTTAAATTTTAAATAACGTATCGCGATAGTATCAGATTGGAAATTTAAAAAAAATTCCCATATCGGGGTATCGGTATCGTGTTCCGTATCGGGGCTTCATATAGTTGAAGGGTTTCATTTAGAAATTTTGATTTATTTAGTCACAATTGAGATTATTAGTTGGGACTTAACAATCATTTCATATGAACTAAGTTACTTAAGTGATCATAGTTAATCTAACTAGATGAGGTTTAACTATTTAATTGTCGAAATTTGAATTTAAGTGTTTTCCGTTTCAATATGGTCAAGTCGAATAGTCAGCTTGAGAATATTTGATCTCCTTAGTCCCTTTCAGTCTAGTTGGTTGTGACTTAACAACTTTTATTACATAAAACTTATCAACTAATATAAAAGTTTATTTTTTTTGGCAATAATATAAAAAATTATTTATTTGTATAAAATATTTTTTTTATGCTAAAGTGTAAAAGCAAAATAAAATTTGGTCCATGAGAAATTCTTAAGTAACCGTTAGTTCAGTTAGTTGGGATTTAATCATTATTGATTTTTTTTATATATATTTAGCTCCCACCTTTTTGGTTTAAAAAAAATTATTGATTTTTATAAGTTAATTTTTTAAGCTAAAAAATAAGTTAATCCATTATAAAGAAAAAATCAATCCAAACATGCAGGCCCTTAAAATATTGTAATTTAGTAAAAAATAAAAATTTATTAAAAAGGTAAAATAAAAATTGGCCTATGAGGGATTAGAACCCATGACCATACATTAATGAAACATTCATACATAAGAGACAAATAATCATCTTGTTAATTCAATCTGTTTGTTATTATACTAGTTTCTAAACCTGTGCTATCGCACGGTCCTCATTTGCCTTAGTAGAATATTATTATAATTATAATTAATCAATTCATAATTAAAATACCAAATAGAAGCAACTAATAAATTAAAAAATGCAATAGCAACTAAAAATACAGCAGCAATATATATCATAAATATAACTACATACGGGCCTATATAAAATAAAAAGGCAGTAGACTATATATATAGTTATGAAAGACCCCATCACCAAGTAATTGCATCTGCCATATACAGTATATATAGTCCATTGACTAACAGAATGAGAAAAATCGTTAATTCACACATAAGGAAATAAAATCATTCCAAATTCACACCATATAAGAAAAACTAATTGTGTATGAAAGTGAAGAGTTGATAAAAAATGAGAGAAAGAAATCAAAGAAGGGAGAGGAAAAGTCTGCAAAGTTATCCATCTGTTTCTTTTCTCAAGTCTCGTGTTTTCTGGGCAGACACGAAAGCAAAATCAGACCATTTTCATTTAAATTTAAATCAAGGTGGTTAAGTTATAAATACACGTGAATCAAACTATAAGTGAACTCAATAGCATTCTGTTTCAAAAAATAAATACATAATATAATAGCCACCAGTAACTTGGAATGAGTCAAGAGTTATATTTCCTAATCTCAATTACATTTTATAGAAAACAACATTGTAATTAGTAAAATTGATTTGTAATGAACTAAACGTAACTTAAATGAAATCAAACTTCTTCAAAAACTTAAAACAGCATATGGTAGCAACATTTTGGTTAATAGATTCCAAAATGAAAGAATAACATGTCGCTATATCCAAATACTTATGATTAGGCTTTCTTTAAAGTGAAACCTGGGGAAATATCAGCCATTGATTAAACAATTTTTTTTTTCTTCAAAGTAAATATCTCTGCAAATGCATTCATGAATTGATAAAAATATAATAAAGATGCATTAAGTTTCCATACAAAGATCCAGATGAATTTGTTAAAATTGTGCTGTAATATTCTAGTCTTCAACCATACCAAGAGATAAATGATTGAAACATACCCACTCACTTAAATCCAATAATCCTTCTAATTGAGTGTGCTAATTTATTTGTTGCCTCTGGAAGCATCCAAAAATGTAGATGCTGGATTTGAGCCTTCTAATTGATGGTAATGCTTTGAAAAGAATGGTCAGACATTTGTCAGGTGTGTGCAAAGCTCCCAATTCCTCGAAAACATCATCATCTTCAAAACACATCCTTGTTCGGAAATACTTCTATGAACTGTGTCCATTTTGAAGGTTCATATAAGCACGCTTCAAAACTAATTCACCTATGAAAAATGACTAATATGAGTATACATGAAATTTATAGTAAAGGATGTCAATTATTTAAACCTTTTTATAAATATTGCAAATGAAGCATGTCCTGAAATGGTTTTTGATTAAATTGTTGATTAAAGCCTGGTGCAAGGACAATAAGAAAATAGCTGAAGTTCATTACTTCATCGTTCTATTTACACATTTTTGATTTCTTGTGATTCTGTTTTGAAAGAAATTAATCATTCACCTATTCAAATGAGGGACCTGCAAGGCTGCAAATGGATCCTGCACGAGCGAGCTTCATGGCAATGGCAAGAGTATGTCATGGTCACAGAACACCGCTAGAACCTTCAAGTTGGACAAGAGTGGTGTACGACAATGAGAGTATGGTTTCAAGTCTCATGTAAGAAAGATATCAGAAACGTATTTGCTCATTTCTTTTGCTCAATAAACTCAATCTCTTCATAAGCCAACAACTCTCCTTTGGAAATTAAGCTCTGGACAGTCGGACAGCTCCGGAGAACATAGATTGGTGAACTAATTAAGCCTTCTTCCTGAATCTGCTTAGATTTCTTCTCTTGATGGCAATACTGAGCAAAATATGGTGTTCTCCAGATTTCTTCTCAAGTCCTAAAGAAACACCATTGTCTTCAGAAGACATTCATAAATACTTATATAAATTGTATTCTTCAGATACACTTGCCACCATTCAATATCAAATGCAGAATCAAAATAAATTACTAATAATTAAGAGAAAATTAACACATGTGTTGTACTTGCCTGCATGCATTAACATCTCATTCATGCTGCTCAATTCTGTCAAAGCATCCTCACTGCAGGGATGTTTCTGATGCTGAAGATGATATAATAACCAACTTGAACCCCAATTTATAAGGACTTGAACAAATGTCAAATTTCAAATTCACTTGCATTAGGCGGGAATTTGGCACACAGATAAAACCTCCACAGAGAAGGTGCTATCTAGAGAAGGCATATTAGACATTAGAAGAAGAGAACTAAATACAATGAATACTCTGCAACCTATCCTGTATAGGAAGACGGCTAGCCTAATTTTAGCTTCTAATTTAAATATTATATAATTATCTAATAATATTAATATTAATATAATTATACCAATCCAATTCCCCACTCTAATAACGAAACATCACACACATGTGGCATGCCTAATTGAAATCTACAGTGGCCGAAAACCCTTCTCGGTGTGTCAAGGTTATAGATTATATTATATTATATTTTGTTTTATATTGTTATAAAAATAAAGCTATTTTTTTTTAACGACATTCCGTTGTGATGCATAGTAAATAAAAATCAAAAACATCTTTTAACTTTGATTTTCTTTAGAAATACTACCATTCTAAGTAAAAATCAACATCTTTCAACTCTGATTTTCTTCTGAAATATTCTAAACAAAAATTAACAACATATTTCAACTTTGATTTTCTTCAAATATACTACATTTCTAATTATACTTACTTTCGTTAAGGAACTCAAATTTTCTCAATCAAATTTTAATATCACCTAATTGGACAAACACTAACTTAAGATTTAAATTCCGAAAATCAAACAACATGTATAGAACAATATAAAAGGTTCATTTGCAAAATTTTAGTATTTTTTCAAAATGAGATGAATTAAATATGAATTTTCTAAATCAAAATATCAAGATAAATGTAATGAATATTTTGACCTAAAAGTCAAATTTTGAACTCCTTATTTTTGAACAAACTTTTTATAATGTTGTATACATATTTGCAAAATCATCATAAATACACATCAACTTAACATACTAGAGTATGTTTGGTTCGGGGGTTTCGGAGGGGAAGAGAGGTGATATTTTAAATTTTTATGTTTGTTCAACTTTTTAACGAGGGGAGGGGAGAGAAGAGGATAAATAATTTACTTTTTTGCCTTAACCTTATAAACTCAAAATAAAGATTAAATTCTAATAGATATATTACGTCAAAAAAAATCTAATGGATATATAACCAAAAAAAAAAATCTAATGAGTAGAAAACCTAAATTTTTTTTGTTGTAAAAAAAAATTCTAAAATTTTAATATTCCAACAATGATAATTTAGAATTTTCATAAAAAAGTGAGGGTAATTTTGTTAACATAATAAATTATGATTTACCTCACCCCCTCCTTAAAAATCCCCCCCCCCCACCTCCCCTCCTCATCGGTTGAACCAAACAAGCCCTAAAATTGCATGCATAAATATTTTGTAAGGATAAAAACATGACATTTTTATGAAGATGAAAAATTTAATTTGGTAATTTTGCAGAGATAAAAAACTTATTTAATCTAGTAAAATATTATGAATCACTAAAAATTAACAGTATTACAATATAATATATACACATGAAAATTATAAGTTTTTCTTTGAAAATAAATAAATATATTTTAATAATTATATTTATTAATGGTTATACAGTAAATACATATTAAACTTTATAAACTAATATTATTAAAAGAAATTGAAAGTAATAATATTGAAATATTAGAATCATAGTTGGATCTAATAATAATAATAATAATCAAAAGTATTAAAATCATACGCTTTTATTATAAAGAAAATAGCATGTTATTAAAGTACTATAATTATATTATTTTATATATTAGTATTTTTTTTTGACTCAAAACAAACGATATTCATTCATTCAAATTGTTGGAGTACATTGATGCAATACAAATTCAAAATCGCTAAAAACAAAAGGGATAAATCTGCGAACAAACTCACAGTATCCGAGTTAATAGCATAAAACGACAAATTACATAAGCCTATGAATATGACTATATTGAAGTGTCCGGAGTATCCATGCCTCCAGATCTGTAACGTTGATGACACCAAAGTCGACATTGATTGAATCTGCACTAGATCAGAGTTAGTATTAAAATATTTAAATCTTGTTAAAAAAAGTTTGCTTAAAAAAAACATGAAAATCTAGATTGAAGGATTTGATGAAGCTTTGATTTATTGTGGAACATGATTGATGATTATATTTATGTAAATGATACATTTGCAAATATTAAAATGTAGTGTTTAATATAAAAAACTAAATAAGAAACAAAATCTGTATTAAATGTTTGCCACATATTAACCACATCAGCAGTGTACTAATACACGTCCACATAATATGTGTACCGAAGTGCTCACCTAATTTGAACTGTTTTTCTTGAAATAGAGCACGTGATGGGTACAAAAAAACAAAATATAATTATTCCTATTTTACCCTTAAAAAAACTAAATATTTGTATATGTTGAAAAATAACTTCCACATAAAAATAGATTGTCAGTTTTTTTTAGTAAATAATTTTTTTTTCTCTTAATAACTAAGCACAACTTCCACATAAAAGTAGGTTTTCCGTTTTTTTATAGTAAAAAAAAATATAATTTTTTCTTCTTAATAACTAGCCACACCAAAAAAGAAGGTTAAGTAGTTATCAATTAACTAAATCCAATAAAAAAGGAGATTAAGTAGTTATTTATATTTGCACAATAGAGAATTTCGATCACAGCAAAAAAAAAAGCGAATATCGATCCAATGTTTTAAAAACTGGACCGGACATCGAACCGTGAGGGTACTGGTTCACTGGTTTATTGGTCGAACCACCGGGTCACTGGTCGAACCGCATGAATAAACCGGATTAAACCGGATAAACCGGTAGAACGAACCGATCTCTATAATAAAACTATATAGGTATTAAACCGGTCGAATCAGATGACTCAGTCTCTAAAAAATCATGATATGACACATAAAAAATTTGAAAAACTCGGAAATTCCATAATATAATAAGTTCTTAAATTCAAATTCTAAATGTTGTCATCACACACAATAAAATAGTACAAAATACAAATCCAAATAAGTTTTAAACAAAATTTAATTGCAACATAAACGGAATAACAAAGTGTCTAATAAATTAAAATCCAAGGAGGCATAGTTATTTCAATGTTGGACTCTCTTTTATTTCTTTTGGTTCTTCTATTTAAAAAAAATACAAAATGACGTCGTTTTGAGACTTTTGGCTGAAAAAAAAAAAGAAAAAAAAAAGCGCGTGCAATCAAACCGGGGGTTTGAAAAGACCGCCGGTTCACCGGTTTTTCCGGTTTTGAGCGGTTCCCACCGGTCTAACTGCATGGCCGATCTAACATTCGAACCAGACCGGACACCCCTCCGGTTCGCGGTCTGACCGGTCCGACCGGCCGGTTCGGTCCGGTTTTTAAAACACTGTATTGATCACACAAACGGGCACGTGGCGGCTAGTTGAAAATAGTGTTTTTTATCTCTCTAAAAAGTCAATTACATACGTTCCAAAATAAATTTACCACATTTGATTCTTAACTAGTGCCCCTGGGGCACTAGTTAGCATTTTCCTTAAATATATATATATATATTTTTTTTTTGTAAGAAAAACTTTATTATTTTTATTTTATTTTATAAATTAGTATTTTTGCACTCTGCAGAATAATCCCCGAGTTCTAAGAGGCTCAAAAGGATGACAATTTTTTTTTACGAGTTTTAACGCTGCTGCAGGTTCAAGTTAGAGATCAAACATAGAACTTTAACGCGGCTGCATCTTTGTAGTTTAATCTATAATAATCTGAATTTGGAGCATTTTTATCCACTTGTAAAGTTTTATTTTGACAGTGATATACACTTATATTCTAAATATGTATGCTTTTTCCCATACGAATAACATACTACAAATTTTATTTATTTATTTTGACTAATGACTAATGCAAAAAGAAAATTTAATTAAAGATACAAAACCATTGATCTATAATAAAAAAAAAAAACTGTGAAAAGTGTACCGATTTGCAAGCTATTTGGCCTCTCCTTTTGTTCTCCAATTTTTCTCTCTATTACTTCTTTTTTCTAACTTTTATGTCTTTATCTAGAAGAAAATAAACTTTTATGTCTTTATGTATACTAATAAATTATATTTTAGTCGTGAATCAATCAAATTAATTTCTGACTAAATTTACTATAATTAAATCAATCAAATCAATTTACTAATTTTTGCACAAGAAACAAATCAAATCATTAAAATCGAATATTCCCCTTTTTATTAATCATTTCTATTTTTTAATTATTATAATTATTTTTTTTAATCAAAAGTACAATAAAAGGATTAAAATATGCCCAACGCATTATTTATGTTATTATTTTTATAATATATATTGGTGAAAATACAAAAATTTGTCGAACAAATTAGATGTCAATAATGTAGAAAGTGAAAGGAAATAAAATATTATAGATTTAAATAGTGTTTTAGCCCCTGCAATTGTCCCTTGTTTTGAAAAGAGCCCCTGTTAAAAAAAAATTGATTTTAGTCCCTGCAAAATTTGAAAGTTTTGAAAAGAGCCCCTGAACAGGAATCTTTGATGTCATGTCACCATTTTATTGTCAGGGACACCAAAGGGCTTGTCAGGTAAAGTCCCTGGTGCACCAACTTTAGGTTGTGGTCCAAAATAGCAAGTCCTACCACTCGTTCTTAGCTTGTTGAAATCTAACTTCTTTATTTTTTTTTGGGGGATTTTGAAGTTGTTGCAGTAACAACTTTAACTTTGGATGGAGGTTTAAACTGTGATGTTGCAGGCTTAAGATGTGGACTAAATTTTGACAATAAAATAGTGATATGACATCAAAGATTCATGCTCAGGGGCTCTTTTCAAAACTTTTAAATTTTGCAGGGATTAAAATCAAATTTTTTTTAGCAGGGGCTCTTTTTAAAACAAGAGACAATTGCAGGGGCTAAAACACTATTTAAGCCAATATTTTTTTATTTTTTTTTGACAGATTTAAGCCAATATTATATTTATGAAATGATATAAATATTATTAACGAGTACTTGAAAAAAATAAGATAAATGAATGGTAACACATTCTTCCATGAAAATTAAACACCATAATATGCGACAGATATTATATACCTAATACCTGTAATGTACTAATGTGGTTATCAACAAAAAAAGTTATGGATTGCGTGAAGAAAAAAAATGGATATTTACTCTTGACTTAAGGAGATTTGCTACTTACAAATTTTAATAGATTAGCCTTCACATTTATGTACTTAAGATTTTTAATTTACATTTTAATATTTGTTTTAACATAAGGCCTGTTTGGTAATACTTATTTTTGAGTTTAAGCAAACAACTTATACAATTTTTATGTATTATTATAAGTTTGTTAAGGTAGTTTATGATAAAATAGTTTATAAAAATACTAGTGTGAACTTGTAAAATAGCATAAAACCTAATTTTATTGCATAAGTTGTTTGCATAAGCTCAAAAGTAAGCTAATCCAAATGGGCCCATAGTGCATCTTTCATATGCTTTTACTTGTGAGAAGTCATCACTCACACCTATAACTCGTGCCTGGTTATCCTGCATAAGGAAAGTTTATGTACCATGCATAAACTTCCTATTTGCACCCCTCCCATTTCGTTATACACCCTACCCAAAGTCCACCTTAACATCTGGGTCCGGTTACTGTGCATAAGCCCAAAGACAGTTGCTTAGGGCACCCCCCATATACTACCCCATTACTTGCGCGCCCCCCATTTGCTTAGCGCACCCCCAGTTGTTTTTTTTCCATTTTTCTCCCTAGATTTTCTTGTGAGCCCCCCAATTTTTTTTCCTCCCCAAATTTCAAGCGCGCCCTCAATTTTTTTTCCTCCTCCAAACTTCTAGCGCACCCCCACCCAAATTTCTAGCGCGCCCCACGTTTCCAATTAAATAATAACTTTTGTTCCTTTGAAGTATATATTATAAGAATCCATTTTTAATTAATTTTCGTCATACACCCCCTCGAAGCCCAACATAATAACCAATGGTTCATGTATATATAAAGCATACTTGTCAAACATACAATTTAATTTTAAGTTTTATCAATCATAATCACAACATAAATAAAATTTCATACATTAATTACATATATATATGGATTTTTTTCTTTACAATAAAAAAATGATCGAATCCAATATCTCATGCATACTATCCAAATTTTTCTCAACTAAACTAACCATAATTGCTTTATATGATTTTTTGTTTTATGTAGCATGGTTTTGTAAAATGGTTATGTGATGTTTTACTTAATAACAATGGTTTCAGTGTATAACATCTTGACACTAATGCCCATATGAAACCATTTATCCAAAATAATGGTTTCAGTGTATAACGTCATGAAACCATTTAACTAGACTAATGGTTTCAGTGTATAACATCTTGAAACCAAATAACAAGACTAATGGTTTCAGTGTATAACGCTATGAAACCATTTAACTAGAATAATGGTTTCAATGTATAACGTTATGAAACCATTTAATTAGACTAATGGTTTCAGTGTATAACATCTTGAAACCAAATAAAAGACTAATGGTTTCAATGTATAACGCTATGAAATCATTTAACTAGAATAATGGTTTCAGTGTATAACGCTATGAAACCT
This sequence comes from Trifolium repens, assembly GCA_030408175.1. NCBI lineage: Eukaryota > Viridiplantae > Streptophyta > Magnoliopsida > Fabales > Fabaceae > Trifolium > Trifolium repens. Next base: position 44,637,433 of record CP125837.1, on the reverse strand, counting down.
TTTAACTAGACTAATGGTTTCAGTGTATAACAGTATGAAACCATTTAACTAGACAAATGGTTTCAGTGTATAACATCTTGACATTAATGCTCATTTAACTATAATAATGGTCATAAATTTAAATTTTTAAGACGATATAAAACTAGAGAGAGTGAAGTATCCCCAACCGTTCCAAATAATTCAAAATACCCTAAATAAAATTTTGGGAAAATTTTATTAATACCTGATATTTATAAAAGCATATTTACCTTATTTAATTAACTAAAAATAGTTCCAGGTCTCAGAAAAATACTTAATTGGTCCCAAAATTCCCAGAAAATTATTTCCTATTCTATTGTAAAAACAATAAAAAAATTTGGAGTCTCCTTGGCACCGCACGCGCCCCCACGCGCCGGCAGTGAGAGTGGGCGTAGAGGCGCGTCACTGTTCATCATCTTCCTTACCCATTTTCTGCAGAAACGGGTCGCGACGACCCGGTTCGTTCTCCCTCAATAATCAACGAAACTCGACGTTCTTTATACCGTTTTGATCGTCGTTCGATTTTATGAATGTCTTAGGTATTAGTTTTCGAAATCGGTGATCGAATCGCATATAAAATGTGGCCGAAATTGAGCAAGCAAAAATACAAAGTTCTTCGGTTATGGATTATTACACGTGTTGTTTGGATCTGAGGGTGGATATTGACTTATGCACGGTGCATAAAAATTGCCTTATGCATAATAACTTCTCCCGTGCGTAAGGTAAGACAAAAACTTTAAGTATAGATTCTCTATCGGGAAAGTAATAAACTTTCTCACATGGTTGTACAAAAAAAAAAAAATTCGTCACCACCGTGGGCTCATGCCCCCCCCCCCCCCCCCACATGCTCCTTCTTCTCTCGTCCACCTTGCTCTCCACCACACCACCATCAGTAACCCTAACTCACTATCCAAAATAAATATTTTCACAATGGTATTCAATATAAACACAAATTAAAATTTCAAGCTTTAATGGGTGCCATTTCATATCCTAGAAAAATATTTCTTATATTCCGATATTTCTTTTTTACATAACAAAATCAACTCAAACTAAAGAAAATCTAATTTTATTTTTGAAAAGAAAAAAAAAAACTCTAATAAACATGAACTATTGCCGGAGATTCCTGAGACACTTCTTGATTTTTAGTTTTTTTTTTTTTGGTCCAATCTCAAAAAATTAAATAGTTTCCTTTCAATAAATCTAATTAAAATATTGTTAGATATGACAAGTGTGAAAACAAGCTTATAAATTGAAGTTATTTTGATGAAGACAAATATGTGAAAAGAAGAAAAAGATTGGTTATGATCAAGTGTTCAAGTTGAAAGAATTTCAATTATATCTCATGAAGATGTTGATCAAGTTATGGGGTTTAATCATAGGTACAATATGCAATTCATTATTATAAGCTTTAGGTGCTCATAAACTTTAATCTAAATCTTTCTAAAGTTACAATAATAATGTTGCATGATTCCCTTCCAAAAAGGTTTTAACTTATTTTTTTCAAGCTTTTAACGTTTCTGAAATGCTGTTTTTCAAGCAGGTAAACAGATTTACCTCCACAGGTAAATCGATTTACAAGCAATCTGTTTCTGAAATTTTAACAGGTAAATCGATTTACTTGACAGGTAAATCGATTTACCCTGCGAAATTTTGCAAATTTTGTAACGTTAAAAAGGGAAAGGGAAATTGATTTACCTAGTAATGAAAATCGATTTACCTATGCTTGAATTTGAAAATTCTGATTCTTTTTACACCTTTTCATTATTATACCTCTTCCAAATCATTGCAATTTTATACTCCAAGAGGTATCATATTCTCTATATAAAATATACATCAGAATTTCTTCAAACAACATTCAATCACTTTCATAAACTTTCTAATAACAATTCTCTGCACAATCTTTCATAAAAACTCTTAGAAACTTTCCTGCATAATTTCATATCAGATAAAAGTTTCCTGAGCACTTAGAGTTTATTATTCTGAATTGTTATATTGAAAGTGAAAACAAATTGTTAGAATTTTGTTGTATCAAAATTCTCTTGTATTCAAACTTATAATCAATTATCTGTAACTCTGTACTATTGCTTGTTTTCCTAGTTTGTGGAAACAAGTGTTTTAGAAAAAGAACACCTTGCTGTCCAGGATTGTTGAAAGCAAGAGAGTGAAAAAGAGATGATTGTTCTCTTGTTTCACTTTGTAGGGAATCACCTTGTTGTCCAAGATTGTTGGAAGCAAGAGAGTGAAAAAGAGAGGATTGTTCTCTTGTTTCACTTTGTAAAGGTCATAGTGAATTCCTTCATAGGGTGTGAAGGGAGTGGATGTACCAATAGGGGAACCACTATAATTCTCTTGTGTCAATCTTCTCTTCCCTACACTCTTTATTTTTCTGCATAACATTCATATATTCATCACAAACCTTCAAGAAAAATAAAAAGAGTCACAACATCTCTAAAAAGTCTAAAAACCTAATTCACCCCCCCCCCCCCCCTCTTAGGTTGCACTTTTAAACTTAAAATTGGCATCAGAGCAAGTTATAGGTAACTTGTTCCTAAAAGATCCAGAATGGCTTCCGCAAATCCTACTTTTAGAGATGGTGGTAGTAGTAACAAGCCACCATTGTTTAGTGGTGAATATTTTGATTTTTGGAAAATTCGTATGAAGGCACATTTAGAAACACAAGGAGATGGTATATGGAAGGCTGTTGTAGAAGGACCATTTGTTCCTATGAGTGTTGTCAATGGAGTAGGTACACCCAAAATAGAAAGTTCATGGGATGAAGATGATAAGAAAAAAGTACTCAATGACAAAAAGACCATCAATATACTTCATAGTGCGCTTAACATGGATGAATTTTTCCGTATTTCAACATGTGAAACGGCAAAGGAAATATGGGATACATTGGTGGAAACTCATGAAGGAACCGCTGAAGTTAAAAGATCTAGATTGAACACTTTGAGTCAAGAATACAAATTATTCAGAATGCAGCCCGGAGAATCAATCCTCAACATGCAGAAAAGATTCGTGCATTTGACAAATCATTTAAAAGCACTTGGTAAAACTCTTACTAATGATGAACTTAATCTTAAAGTGCTTAGATCTTTAACCAGAGAATGGCAACCAAAAATGACGGCAATATCCGAGAAGAAAAGTCTATCCAAAATGTCTTCCGCAATGTTGTTCGGAAAACTTCAAGAATATGAGACGGAACTTGGAAGACTTGAAAAGCATGAGAATCAAGATAAGAAATCCAAAAGCATTGCTTTAAAGGTTGATTCCAAAGAAAATGAAAAAGAAGATGATCCGAAAGAAGACGAGAACTTCACGCACCTTGTAAAAAGGTTATGTGAATTCTTTATTAATAATGATATTAATTCTAACCTTGTGAAAAAGAAGAATCTTTTTGACAAGAATGAAGCATCTACATCCACACAAAATGTCACATGTTATGAATGTGGGAAACAAGGACACATAAAGACGAATTGTCCAAAACTTGCAAAGAAAAGTAGTTTCAAAAGAAGAAAGGGGTCAAAGCCTAAAAAAGCATATATTGCATGGGATGATAATGAAGTAAGTTCATCAACCGACTCGGAAAGCGAAGAATATGCAAATCTTGCTTTAATGACATTACACCATTCCGATGATGAAAATGAAGAGGTTAGTAGTAAATCTTCTTCTTGTGATAATGATTATCAAAGTGCTATTAATGAATTACTCAATGAATGTAAAATTCTATATAAAACGGTGTCAACACAAAAGAAAAAAATTCAATCTCTTGAAGAAAAGATTGACACCATGGAAATGAATTTTGAAGTTGAAAAACAAAGTTTTCTTGAAAAAGAAAAACAGAATTTTGAAGTTGAAAAACAAAGTTTTCTTGAAAAAGAAAAACAGAATTTTACATGCAAAGAGTGTGATTCACTTTCCTTCCAAATTGTCCAATTAAAAAGAGTTCTTGAAAGATATGAAAAAGGACAAGTTGGATTGGAGAATATCCTCAGTCAACAAAGATATTCTAATGATAAAAGTGGACTTGGTTATTCTAAATTTGACAAACCAAGTACAAGTAAAACTATCTTTGTTAAGGCAATTGGCCAATCCAACAAAGAGGAAGTGAATAAAGCACAAAAAGTTAATCATCATCTTAAGAAGAGATTATCTAAAAAGAAATCCTATGTTCCTAGATATAGAAGTAATTTTGTTCCTACTTGTTTTTATTGTGGTATAAGTGGCCATACACCTAATGCTTGCTATGTAAGAAACTTTAGTGTTCCAAGTGGGCATTATGTGTGGGTAAAGAAAGGAACTAATTATGAAGGACCCAAAGCAACTTGGGTACCAAATAAAATTTAATTTGTTTTGTAGGTTTGCTTGAAGATCACTACAAATCTATGGTATATATCTTGATAGTGGTTTCTCCAAGCATATGACGGAAGATATAAGCAAATTTTCAAATCTAGTGCTTAAAGCCAAGAGTTATGTCACTTATGGAGACAACAACAAACGAAAAATTCTTGGCATAGGCAAAGTTGGAGCACCACCTTTCACATCCATTGAAGATGTTCTTTATGTTGAAAGACTAAGGTACAATCTTCTAAGTATAAACCAACTTTGTGACAAAGGCTTCAAAATCAAATTCAACAAGGATGAATGCTTGATTGAAGATGGGGCCAATCATGAGGTAAAACTCATAGGTAAAAGAATTAATAATATTTTCATGATTTCCTTAGATGATTCATCTTTAATAGTAAAAACGTCTTATGGCAAACAACAATGATTCATGGCTTTGGCATAAAAGGGCAGCCCATATTCATATGGAACATTTAAATAAATTAGCCAAACATGATCTAGTCATTGGTTTACCAAAAATAAAGTTTGTCAAAGATAAATTATGTGATGCTTGTCAAAAGGGAATTAAATCAATTTGATAGAAATCATATCAAAAGTACCTTGTCTTGCTTCTTTTATATTCATAAATTTTCGAGTCTTTTCCCTTCCTTTTGCTAATAACAAAGGGGGAGAAGATATCTATGTATGCTTTTCTCTAACAATTGCAGCAAGCAATATCTCAAAAATACTCTCATTCAAATATCAAGGGGGAGCATTGATCAAGGAGGAGTTAATATAGTTAGGAGAAGCAAAGCTTATCAAAGTTTCAATGAGTTGTCATCTCCAACTATTTATTTTGATAAAGACCAATCTTGAACATTTTTTTAATTTTACCCATCTTTCCCTTCTTTTTGATAATGTCAAAAGGGGGAGAAGGATGTATATATGTCTGTGTGTTTTCCTTGTCTCCTTGATGTTCAGGTACATCATGAATTTTCAAATAAATACAAGTCATGGATTAAGGGGGAGATATTCATCCTAGGGGGAGTATTCCGGAAAACTCACAAACATCTAGTATGCATTTGTCATCATCAAAAAGGGGGAGAATGTGAAGACAAGCTTCTAAATTGAAGTTATTTTGATGAAGACAAATATGTGAAAAGAAGAAAAAGATTGGTTATGATCAAGTGTTCAAGTTGAAAGAATTTCAATTATATCTCATGAAGATGTTGATCAAGTTATGGGGTTTAATCATAAGTACAATATGCAATTCATTATTATAAGCTTTAGGTGCTCATAAACTTTAATCTAAATCTTTCTAAAGTTACTATAATAATGTTGCATGATTCCCTTCCAAAAAGGTTTTTAACTTATTTTTTTCAAGCTTTTAACGTTTCTGAAATGCTGTTTTTCAAGCAGTAGAATGCTGTTTTTCAAGCAGGTAAACAGATTTACCTCCACAGGTAAATCGATTTACAAGCAGTCTATTTCTGAAATATTAACAGGTAAATCGATTTACTTGACAGGTAAATCGATTTACCCTGCGAAATTTTGCAAATTTTGTAACCTTAAAAAAGGAAAGGGAAATTGATTTACCTAGTAATGAAAATCGATTTACCTATGCTTGAATTTGAAAATTCTGATTCTTTTTACACCTTTTCATTATTATACCTCTTCCAAATCATTGCAATTTTATACTCCAAGAGGTATCATATTCTCTATATAAAATATACATCAGAATTTCTTCAAACAACATTCAATCACTTTCATAAACTTTCTAATAACAATTCTCTGCACAATCTTTCATAAAAACTCTTAGAAACTTTCCTGCATAATTTCATATCAGATAAAAGTTTCCTGAGCACTTAGAGTTTATTATTCTGAATTGTTATATTGAAAGTGAAAACAAATTGTTAGAATTTTGTTGTATCAAAATTCTCTTGTATTCAAACTTATAATCAATTATTTGTAACTCTGTACTATTGCTTGTTTTTCTAGTTTGTGGAAACAAGCATTTTAGAAAAAGAACACCTTGCTGTCCAGGATTGTTGGAAGCAAGAGAGTGAAAAAGAGATGATTGTTCTCTTGTTTCACTTTGTAGGGAATCACCTTGTTGTCTAGGATTGTTGGAAGCAAGAGAGTGAAAAAGAGAGGATTGTTCTCTTGTTTCACTTTGTAAAGGTCATAGTGAATTCCTTCATAGGGTGTGAAGGGAGTGGATGTACCAATAGGGGAACCACTATAATTCTCTTGTGTCAATCTTCTCTTCCCTACACTCTTTATTTTTCTGCATAACATTCATATATTCATCACAAACCTTCAAGAAAAATAAAAAGAGTCACAACATCTCTAAAAAGTCTAAAAACCTAATTCACAACATCTGTAAAGGTCCAAATTTTTTTATGGGGTTTTTTGTTCAATATAATGCTAAGATTTATATAAGTTTTACATTTGACAATGTTAATGAATTTATTTCTTTTTAGGTTTATTCTTTGTATTTCATCATAAATCTATTAAAACAAGACAAGATACTACGAAAATGTCATTTTTACCCCTCCTAGCACCACAATTAGCCAAGTGTTGTTTTGCTATATGCTTTGTTTTGTTATACCATTAACATTAAAAGATATATAATCTGTCCTATTCATATAGGCAATGCTATACCGTCGATGATCTCAAATTTATATTTTGCTTTTAATATAAAATTTCAACAAGTTTTGATCCCTCAAATATTTTTTATCACAACTTTTAGTCTCTGCATTTAAGTAACTCATGCGTACTTTACATATTTTTGAATGAGTCTTTGTTAAAAAAATTAAAATAACAAAAGATGAATTAAATATGAATTTTTAAGCGCTAAAAATAAAAAAAATTATTTTTAATTCATCCCTCTTTATAAAAAATTAACCTTTTGGAAGAGAGATTTGTATAATGTATGTATTAAATGCGATCGCAGATAGAAATTCAAAGTTTTTCAAAGACTAAAACTTACTGAAATTTTTTATAGTTATTACTAAAAACAAATTTAAGATATTTATAGAATCAGAAAATTATTAAACTCATTATTCTTAATAAAAAAAAGTGTAAATTGAAATTAAATTATATAATATATTACTAATCATTATTTTTACTTATGACAATACTGCCCTAGTATAAAAAAATTACGGTAACACCGCAACTCTATGTACGCACGGGTATTATGCTGGTTCTTCCGGTTAAAACATGACATTGAAATAAGAAAATTCTCAATAGAAGAACAAGCATAAAGGGGCTGTGTTTATAGAAAACAACGTAAAAATCCAGTATTAATAAAGTATGATAAATTTGTGTTCATTATCTAATATATTTTTTGGTACATTGTTTATCATCTAATCTAATGGTAAAATTTCAATTAATTTGACCATGGTGGAGATGTTTATTACTTCCCCAAATTAAATGCCACCGCTCTATTGTGTTATTGTAAGGTATAGATGACTTACACACACATATTTTTGAAGTATCAAATTACATGGGTGTAATATTTGCGTAATGTTACACCATCCAATAACAGATTAACAAATATATTTTTTATTGTTGAATTGAAAGTTTATATTATACATATCATTCAGGCAAAAATAACACAAATCTAAAATCATCATTGTTCAATAAAAACGCATAATGTTAGCAGTCTCACATTGACTAAAGATATGACATAGATGAAAGTGCACCAGTTCACCCTCATGTTTTAATAATTGTCAAAACACATGAAAATAGAGTAGAACATATTTTGGCAACATTACAAATGACTTGACAGCGAAAAACTATTTTTAAACTTTGAAAAATTGATTTTTAGGTATTATGTATCGATACATATATCATGTGTATCGATACAAATGTCCTGAAATTACTTCAGACTGATTTTGTGCAATTTGTATCGATACATATATCATTTGTATCGATACAAAAGTGGTCTCTCAGAGGCAGAGAGTCACCTGTGTATCGAATCATGCTTGCATGTATCGATACACACCTATATCTCTCAGAAAACCAGAGAGTGCATGATGTATCGAATCATGCTTGCATGCTTCGATACATATCAGTCAAGATTTCAAGAAACTGATGTATGTATCGATACACACACGTGTTTGTATCGATACATAGGTCAATTTTTCACATTTGAACGCTGGTCAAAGGGTTTGTATCGATACAAACCATCATTTGTATCGATACACGTATGTTAAGTTTTGCCTAAATTTGCTCAATTCTATTTTCTCTATAAATAGCAATGTGCTTTGTTATTGTAAGCAAGAGAGAACCTGTGAGAAAGTGAAAGAGCTTTGAAAAACACTTTGGATTCAAATTGGGTGAAAAATTTGGATCAAAGAGTTATTCTTCACAAGATCATCATCTTCCATCAAGTTGCAATTAATTGAAGATTGAGTATGGGATCATTCGAATAGAGATTGCACATTTGATCGATAACGTTCGATACGGCTTGCGGTGAATCAGAGACGTGATCGAGTTGATTTGTGAAGAAGGATTGGGTTTCTCTCTAGGGTTCAAGATTGTGCGATATCTTGAAGGATCAACAACGAAGAAGCGAAGGACTCGACTGGACGATCGTTGCGAGGATCTTCGCACGGGAAGGATCGTTGGAATCAGAGGGCGAAGCTTCGTTTGTTGTTGAGGTTTATTCGCATAGTTTACTTTTGATTCAATATAGTGTTATTAGAGTCGATTGTAAATTGTGCACTTGTGTTCATCTTTTTTAATCAATATACGCTCAAATAACCCGTTTGGTTATTTGGGGGGAGACGTACCCGGCCGACCGCGAGGACGACACGAAAGCCGGGGAACTCCCTAATCATCTCTTGTGTCTTTCTCTCCTAATCTTTTACTTTACATAATTGTTTTAATTGTTAATCAATTGAATTTTCGTGTTCGTACGTGTGCACCGAAATTCAATTGATACTCATCTTGATTGTGATTGGATTAGATTCATATACCTAATAACTTGCTTGGGCTGTTTTAAGTGAATAGTTTAATTTGAGTATTTTGCACACGAACATTTCTAAGTCTTTTCATACGTCCAAGGCTATACTACATTTCCAGTGATCAATCGGGTGCAAAGAGACTACCGATCCGGTGGTGCTTCCGCGCATTCCTTTTAAACGAAATATTTTTTAAAATCGACATTGTTTAAAAGGGGCCACTTATTCAACCCCCCTTCTAAGTGGTAGCCAAGTAGTCTAACAAGTGGCATCAAGAGCCCGGTTCGATTTTAAACAATTAAACCGAGTAATTTGTGCCTATTATTAGAGAACATGGCGTTTGCACCCAAAGGGGCTTATAATAGGGCTCCTATATTCAATGGAGACCATTTCGATTATTGGAAAAGTAGTATGCGCATACACATCAATTCTTTTGATGATGAAGTGTGGAATGCTATTGAGAACGGTCTGTTTGTTCCGACAAACACCGATCCTAATGGCATTGTCACCAATAAGCCTATGGCACAATGGACGGAGGATGATAAGAAAAAGGTCAATTACGATGCAAAGGCACAAAACATACTTATTTCATCCCTTGGAATTGAACAATTTTATCATGTGTCACATTGCTCAACGGCCAAAGAAATGTGGGATACATTAGTTACTCATTTTGAGGGTACTAATGAAGTCAAAATATCTAAGATAAACACCTTAACTCAAGAGTTCGAATTGTTTCATATGCAAGATGGTGAAACCATTGCGGATATACAACAAAGATTTGTAAAAATTACCAACAAGTTACATGGTCTAGGTAAACCAATCACAAATCAAGATGCTACTAATAAGATTTTGAGATGTCTTAATAGGTCATGGCAACCAAAGGTCACCGCAATCAAAGAAGCGAATGATCTTACAACTTTGAGTCTCACAACCTTATTTGGTAAGCTAACGGAACATGAACAAGTGCTAAATTTGTTGGAAAAGCATGAGAAAGGTGAGAAAAAGGAGAAACACAATGAAAAGGAAATAGAAAAGGATAAGAGGTCCATTGCTCTAAAGGCCTCCAAATCCAAGTCCAAAAAGGTTGAGCAAGTGGAGAGTAGCTCAAGCGAAGACGATTCCGATGATGAGGAAATAGGAATCTTCGTTCGACGCTATAATAGATATGTGAGAAAGAATGGGATAAGACATTCCGATGACAATCTTAAGAAGTTTCGGAAAGATAGTGGTTACCACCGGAAGAATGAAGATGCTAGGTACTCCAAGAAAGGGGCATGCTATGAGTGTGGCCAAGTTGGTCATTTCAAACCGGATTGCCCTAAGCTCAAGAGAAAAGAGAAGGAGTCATCATCATTCAAAGGAAGGAGCAAAGGCAAAGGTAAGAAAGCCTATGTTGCATGGGAAAACAGAAGCTCATCTTCCTCTTCATCATCAAGCTCTAGCTCAAGTGGTGAAGATGTATTGGCAAATGTGTGCTTGACATCCTATGATCGCAAGAAACTTGCTCCCAAAAAGGTAAATCAAAATCCATCTAACTCATATACGCTTTTGGAATATCATGAGTTGCAAGTCGCTTTTGAAAAGTTACACAAAGAAACTAAAGAGGCTTTTCAACGACTAAAAGGTTTAATGCAAGTTAATAAATACCTTGAGGCAAAAGTTTCGGAAACAGAGCTTGAGTTGAAAGCCCTCAAAGAGTCTATGATTCAAAAACCTCTTGCGACTTTTGATAGTTATGGTAACGATAGGACCGAATGTGATGGATGCTTTTACTTATATAGAGACTTGCGAAAGTTACAAGATAAGCTAAAAGAACCACCTAAACCGGAGATTACATATTCGGTTGATTTGACTAAGTTCAACAAACCTTTGAAACCTAAAAATAAAAAGGATAAGTTTGTTGAAAAGAGTCATAAGAAATGTAATCCAAACATCGTGTGTCACTATTGTTGTGATAAGGGTCATACTATTGCCAAGTGCCAAGCTCGAAAAACTTTAGTACCAAAAGGCAAAATGCAATGGATACCTAAATCAAGCAATAGTTTTGTTACTAACCACCTAGGACCCAACATGAGTTGGGGACCTATTTCAAATGTCTAAGTTTTTAGGGAAAACGTCTTGAACCATTGACGAGAGACACCGGCAACAATGGAGTTCAAGACATATGAAGAAGTAAAGTGATGAGAAAAGCTTCAACTCGACATTTGCAAGGTTATGGAAATTGATCACTTCCTACATCTAACACTTAAGGGAAGATTCTATTCTCTATCTTTGCTTTTATATTTTTTTTACTTAGCATTTGTACATTGGTTTCATATACATATACCTTTTCATCTTAATATGAAGTTTGTATTGATAGCTGTCTAATCCTCCATTTCCAAGAATTTTGCTCAAAAGTATTTATAAGTTTTTGAGACTCATATGTTTAAAATGGGGATTTGACAAAGATCATTACAAACACCATATTAAGTCCATACTTGTTTTGTATATGTTTGTTCTATTCTTATGTGTGACATATTGTGCATACATACACATACAATCAATTACGTATGATTCATCTTGGTACCTTAAATTCATCTATGTGAATATCTTATCACGCATTTTATGGTTTAACATGTGTTCTCATGTTATGATATGCCTTGATAGTGTTCTGATCACATGCATAAGTGTGTACCTTGTTGATTATATGTGTTTAATACATACATGTTATTTGGAAATCATAATCCTTTTAAACTTATAAGTTCATGTGTTTTTTGAAAAAAAATAAAATGAAAATAATGCATTTTGGATCGATACAAATAAACTCTGTATGGATACATGTTAGTTATTCTGCAAATTTTCAAAATGAACTGATATGTATCGATACATATGATGCTTGTATCGATACATAACTCTTCAAATTGGACAGACACTGTCTCATGTATCGATACATGCTAGCATGCTTCGATACATGCTCGCAGAAAACTGACTTGTATCGATACAAACATGAGTTTGTATCGATACAAACACGTGAAAACACCTTTTATGGATCAATTTTCATTCATTCATTCATCAAACACCAAACACTTCTTCTTCTCCACGAAAAATACACTCAAAACCCTCATTCCCAAATTCTCAATCTCCCTCAAACTCAACCAAAACTCACAAAACTTGACCCTAAACCACTTCAAATTCATTACCCATTCACATTCCTTCATCAATTTCATGGTTCAAGCTTCATAATCTCCACATTCAAGAACAAGGGATTCTTCATTTTGGGTTTGTGGATTCTTCAAGTCTTCAAACATTCAACAAGGTAACATTGCTCTAATCCTCTCTTTAAGAATGGCTACTAGCTATAGAAGTAAAAATAGTGGGAGGACTAAGAAAATATGGGATAATGATCATGAAGAAAATTTTAAGCAAGAAAATTTTATTCATGAGAATTACTTAAACTTCTATGTTAGAACTTGTAAGGAAAAGAAGGTGATTCCTCAAAATGCTGTTGATATTGAGAACCTTGAGGAATTACATTTAAGTGAGGTTGCTGAGATCATTAAGAGAGAAAATCTCATTACCTTTTGTAACTTGAAGAGACCTTACATAGAGGACCTTGTTAGGATTTTCTACTCCGGATTACAAGAACAGAATGGTGCTGAGTTTGAATTCTGTATAGGAAGGAAGATTTACAAGTTCTCTAACAATCTTTGGTTCAAACTATTTGGCTTGGTAATTGATAACAACTTGCAAAAGTTCACCGATGTTGATGGTCCTAAGTACAATATGACTGAATTTGCAAGTAGGCTAACTAGGAATGGTAAAAGCCCAAATGGAAAGGCCGGTAGACTCAAGAAAGGTCCAAGAGTTTTACTTTGGATTGTGAATCACATTCTAAGGCCTAGAGGTGGTTCCTACTCTAGACTTGATTGGAAGGACATTGATCTTATGTACCTTATGATGGAAGGAAAGAAAATGGATTGGCCACACTACATCGTGAGCCGTTTGTTTGCTTTGAGAGATTCTAAAAAGGATCATTGCTTCGGATATTCAAGTTGGATCGCCATTATTTTAGATCACTTCAAAATAACTCACAAAGTAGCGGGATCTTGGATTAACCCAAAAAGAGATCAAATCTTCAGCATGACTCAAATGAAAAAGATGGATTATAAGTGGAATGATGTGATTGAAGATTATGAGTTTTGTGGCAAGGAAGATGAAGATGAAGAACCGATTCCAGGTAATCAAGAAGAAAGGTGTAAAAGACAAAGGGTGGAAACTAATGGAGGTGAAAGCATGGAGAGTGATCCCTCAGAAATTAGTAATGGTGCAATTATGGAAATGTTAAAAGAGATGAGCTTAAGACAAGTTAAGTTCCAAAATGAGGTCACCATTAGACTTGATAATATGCATGCTTATAACATCTCAAGGTTTGATCATCTACAAAACCAATTGGATGAATGCATCAAGCAACAAACTCCCATTGACCAATACTTCAATTCCAACCCTAACCCGGACGGCATGAATGATGATAATGTTTGACTTTGTTTATGGCATTTTATTTTCTTTTTCCGCATGAACAATTTTATTTTAGTTATTTCTTATGACTTTCTTTATTTCGATTTGGTTGTACGGATAATTTCTTATGTTGTCATGTTTTGGACAACATTACATTTTGGTTTGTATGGCTTTATATTTTGGATAATCTTGTTTGTATGGATTATTGGTTATGTTTATGCATTTGTTGCATTGCTTTGTTTATTTCGTCCCATATTTGGATATGTTACTTGATTAAAGTGTCGAAGTGTTACAATATTCATGAGTTGGTTTTGGTTTGTTATTCTACATTCCATGTTTATCATGATATTTGGTATTCGTCATTGATATATTTTGGCATATCTTTGTATGTAATTATTTTGATTAGGAACTTTCATCATATAGTGCATTTCGACAAATGTAAGTGCACGATATGACTATGGTTAAAATTGTTTGAACTTGATACTTCTAATGAACTCTCTTCTTCTTTTTGATATTGTCAAAGGGGGAGAGATTTGTATTGCACAAGCTAAGGATGAATAGCTAAAGATTCTTGAATACTATCAACAAATAGCAAACGCATTATGTCATCAACTCAGGGGGAGCGTGCTTATTGTTAGCCTTGGTGTAATTGTGTCTGTATGTATACATATTGCTATTTTATTTGCATATTAGGTATAGGCTTAGTTAGCTTATGCAAAGTTTTGACAATTATCAAAAAGGGGGAGAATGAAAGTGCACCAGTTCACCCTCATGTTTTAATAATTGTCAAAACACATGAAAATAGAGTAGAACATATTTTGGCAACATTACAAATGACTTGACAGCGAAAAACTATTTTTAAACTTTGAAAAATTGATTTTTAGGTATTATGTATCGATACATATATCATGTGTATCGATACAAATGTCCTGAAATTACTTCAGACTGATTTTGTGCAATTTGTATCGATACATATATCATTTGTATCGATACAAAAGTGGTCTCTCAGAGGCAGAGAGTCACCTGTGTATCGAATCATGCTTGCATGTATCGATACACACCTATATCTCTCAGAAAACCAGAGAGTGCATGATGTATCGAATCTTGCTTGCATGCTTCGATACATATCAGTCAAGATTTCAAGAAACTGATGTATGTATCGATACACACACGTGTTTGTATCGATACATAGGTCAATTTTTCACATTTGAACTGTAACAACCCGTTTTTCAAAGGCCTGAAAAGGCAGTATATATTTTTTTTTTTATACACATCAGAGTTACGCCTAAAAGATTTTAAATGAGCCGGCATTCAAATATACAAAAGAACTCATTACCATAAGGTGCTTCGACAAGCAAAGTGTATTCCTGAATAATTACAATCCAAGTCTAAGTATTCGAATACTTACAACAAAACAAGTTAGAATCCTATGCCTAAACCCAAAAAGCACGGTGTACAACCCACACCGGCGCATAGTCTAACTAAGCTAAAACTCCAACATCTCACTGGGGCCTGGAACAGCCACCGTCGTCACCACGACCTAACCCATCATCTGGGTGGGATGAGCCCGCAAATGAAAGAAAGGGTCACCACAAAATAAAAGGTATATATATATATATAACCGGTGCGAAAGATGTACACGTAACAAATTTCCACATACACAAGAGAAAGCTCTTTAACACAAAAGCAATTCCCACCAACGGGCTTATATATATAATGCACACATAGCCTACCAATGCAGACTCTACATGATCGTGACACCAATCACTGGCTGCCACATGCATGAATTCCGGAATTTAACCTCTCCGCAGAGAGTTGTAGGTCCAACCCCTACTAAACCCCGTAGGGCAGGTGAAGCCACACAGACTATAACACCAAGGTGAAGCCACACAGACTCTAACACCAACTCAATAAAATCCCGCAGGATTAGGTGAAGCCACACAGACTCTAACACCCGGTGCTTAGGTGAAGCCACACAGACTCTAACACCCGTACACGCAACTATGAAATGCATGAGCATATTTTATATTTCAGCATATATAGGGCAGTCACACAGACAAATCCCTGGTGAAGTCACACAGACACACACCCGTGTAGTCTCCACTGACATACACGTTCCATACATGCTCATGCAACAATCAATATACATACACATATGTAATCATCCCCATATACCAATACATATATTCGCAAATCATATGTAAAGCAACGCACATATTGTAAACACTTTCTCATCACGAGAATACATAACACATACATGCCAAACACACAAACACGCATCACCGAAAATAACCAACAAACATGTTATAACTCAGTGAAAAGACAGAAATAAAGTGATGCCCTTACCTCGGCAAGCTTCCGTTAACTTTTCTCGCATAATTCTACAACTCGCGCTTCCTAAAATTAAGCAGCGTAATGTCAATAAAATACTCCCACTGTATTCTATCGAAACGAAACTAAAACTCGAAAATCTAGAGGGGTCTAAGGTACTTTATGAAACTCTCGGATAGTGATTTCGAGTCCCCCTTATAGCGATTAAAAATTCCCAAAGTTAATTGCACTATTTCTTGCTACACGAAAATATTTTCGTTTTCAAAATAAACTAAGAAACACTTTGATTCCTAACTCCAAGGCAATCAATTTTCACATACTAAAACCATTTGAAAACAACCCAAAAACTCTTTGAAAATTTTCACAAAAATAAAAGTTTACTTGCGCCACAAGTTACAAGTTTTTTTTCCTTTCAAATAAAATCACCATAACTCATTCAATTCTAATCCGATCGAGACGTGCCATACGCCGAAATCTTCGTATCGAAAAGACGGATCGAATGGTTAGGTTTCTAGGACACGAAAACAATTTTAAAATGACCATAATACCCCTGTGGAATACGGCCAGAATTGGAACTATTCCAAAACCATTGTTTTTCAAAATCAAACATAGTTTAAAACACTTAAACTATCACTAGTTTTCCTCAATGATCAAGTATACATACTAAATCATTTTGAATCCAAGAATAACATTTTTTTTTCTCAAAACTTTGCAAATCTTTTCTTTCAAAGACCATGATCATTCATCACACTAAATGATCATTTACTTATCATTTTAGGACTTGAAAAATTTGAAATCCTCATGGCTACACAACAAGCATGCCACGGCCATTTTTCTAAAACCAAGGCTAGCTCTCAAATTTTTCCATTCCAAAATCCTAGTAATACTTTACTAGTACCCAAAATCAATTAATTGAATCAACAAAACATTTCCCAAACCTCAAACAAAATCACAAGAGTTTTATTCACATTTCTCATGAACACAAAATTTATATTTTCTATTTTTCAAAACCAAACCATTTTTCACACATCCATTTCCATAAAAAGCCTTAAAACAACATCATAAACACAAACTCTTAACAAAAATTCATGTTCATGACAAATATAATTTTTTTATATCCAAAACCCTAACATGAGATTTTCATACATGTTCATCCATCCATGGAAAACAACCAAACTAAGTTTAAACATGCTAATCCAACACTCATGAATAATTCCTATGGAACAAAAACCAATTAAAACCAAGTTCTTTAAATTTTTTTCTCAAGAACATAATCACAAAACCCTAACATCTAAGAGCTTTAATAAACCAAAAGAAAGGAAAAGGTGTGTTACCTCAAGGGGAGATGATACTTGAAATTTCTATGATCCAACAAGCTAAAAATCAAGAGATTTGGTGAAGTAATGAAATTTTGGTGAAGGTATGGTGAGGAAGAAGAAGCTCACGGCCAAGGGAAGGAAAAGAGTGAAATGAATTCCAAATTCTAAGTCTCCTAAAATAGCCAAAGTCATCCCATGTGTTTTGGTCATGATTCATACCAACCCTTGGATCAAATAATTTAAAGTTGCAAGATTAAATCCTAGCCATTGGATCAATCCAAGTTTATCCTCACAAGATATTTTCTAAGCTTCCTCACATCTCAGCTCTCGCATTCGCTCGTAAACGAGTCGCACCTCGCTAACGGACGGAAATCACAAAAATATAAAATCTATCAAATAAACGTCCGTCGTAAACCGTTTCCAAATATTATCGCCGAATCTTTTTCCGCGACTGTAATTTTCTTCCACACCTCGGAAAATTAATCTCAGAACATAACCTCACTCACGCAGATATATAAAACTCTCATCCGAAATCTCACTTAAAACAGACGCAGTAAAATTTTACAACGACGGATAAATTTCCTACTCGTTTATCCAAAAACAAGAATAATCCAAAACTCGTTAAACTGAATATACAGTAACCTTCGTATTAACCAAAGAGGATTACAGGACAGAAGTCTGTGTTTTTACAACGCATGAGCACAAAACAGGCTCCATTACAGCAAAACCTATAATTGCGATGATACTCACAAAACCGCTTCATCAAAAACCCTAAAAACTTAGCCGACACTAAAGTTCCTTAGGAAAATTGTACAGTGAAATCTTGGGTCTTACATTACTACCCTCCAAAAAGAAGTTTCGTCCTCGAAACTAAAGGTAAGAGTAACAACTCAACCAGTCATTACCATCACCAACACAACAAAATCCCACAGGATTAGGTGCAGCCACACAGATGCTAACACCGGGTGAAGTCACACAGATACTCTCACCAACACACTGGCACAACCGTGCACCAACCGCAACTCTCAACGAGTTCACCACTCAAAAAATTAACCTCACAACAGAGGTTCACAACCTTGAGTTCCTCAAATGTTCAAAGGTCCACACAATTTTTTTTTTTTCTTTCCAAAATCACTTATTTTGCCTCCGCGACATAGCCTAAACCACTAGGTTCACGCGAAGCAGTGACTGGCTACCCTCCAAAAGAAACACCGAAACTTTCTGCGCACCACCAAAGCTAGCAAAGCTAGTCAATTCCATTCAACACGATTTCCGTCTACTATCAACAATAAATTAAGGACGGCCAGTCCCTCAATTTGTCAATAGATAGTCGACAATCATGATGGTGGTTTAGACCCTCTTTACCCAACTTAAGTGATACTTCATCCCACTTGTGCTCAAGGTCCTCCGAGGTACAATGGTCCAACACTTCCTTCGAGGTTTTCCCACACGTTTCCCTCGGTCTCTTACGAATACAAGATTAAAGTCGTAAGACACAACGCTCAACACCTGTCGCATAAGCTCTCATGCTTCCACTCTTGAAGTATCCGTGGAGTATCATCCAATAGTAGTACAGTGCCACCACGGCAATTACCACCAAAACTATTTCATTCCAAACAAGTTGTCTTCTCTTCTAGAAGATTTTCCCACCTTACCACTATCCATCAGTCCGCGACTCAATGAATATGCCGAACCGTCTGCTCACATACGGATCTATTTCCAATCACGACTTAAATAATACCACCCCCACCTCCGGTTGGTAATTACACTCCTCATAGTCTTGGCACTTGCCAAACTAAACCATCTACTTCTCTTGGACTCCCTTATCCAAATCTCCAATTCCCCAGAATCGGTTCCTTATACGTTAACATTACTTCCAAAATGGCACTTAGACGCATCTCGCGTGCCTTAAACAAACGTTTATCCCCGTCGACGGCCATCGTCGGCGCACATCCTCTTCACAACGTATTCTCATTCTATTCCTGAACTCTCCTGGGTTCCTTTTTCTCTTACAATAACATCCTCTCTTACTCAAAAGAGTTGGTCACCCTGACCATTCTTCAACACTCCGAACATCACCACTCTCGTCGAGGTACCTACCTTCAAAATAACTCTTAGGGCATTCCTCACATTACTATTGTCTAACCATCCTTGTTGACAACATCCGAATCCCTTATACTTACTCACTACCGATTTCCATCATACCACGTCTATCTTCATTGTAACCACTACAATGAACCAAAGCTCTACAAGCTTCCATCAACTTGCCATTAGACAATTTCTTATCCTTCTTATTTCCAAAATTAGGTGTGAGACAAATCCCTTCGCCAATCTTCAATTGGCATAAGCCACATCTTCATGGGCTTCTCTCTAAATCCTCATTCTTTTCTAGACCCAGAAACAGATCCACAAATCATTTCATCTCCATCACTCTTTCTCCTCTTTGAAGATGAATCATCGAGTGAAAGATAACCAAACAATGGAACATTTTCTCTACGAGTTCGGCTAAAAACACCACTAGCCACACTTTTTGTTAACACATTCTTTCCATGACTAACCTCCCTTTACGACTAACTCATCGATGTCATAACCTCTACAAAACTCCAATCAGGCCTGTATCATCAATCTACTACTTTGCAACTTTCTAGTTCAACAACTGTCTAGAGTTGGTTCCCAAACCACCATGACCAATAACTTGTTAAATCAAAACAACATGTTTAATTCGCCGCACACAATCCAAATACTCTCATTGTCTTAGTACTCTTACTAACGAACTCTTTTCTACTCATACACGACATTTCTAGAAAATCTCCAACAATTATCGTCCATAACTTGAATTATTTAAAACTTGCCAACCTCAACTCTTATGGTATCATAAATTCAAGCTGCTACTTAGTTCTTCAACCCTCTAGGTCGATCGAAATGGTTAACTTAAATGCGCATTCACACAGGATCTCTACTCAACTCTTGACTAATACCCTCAAACTGCTAAACCAGTTTACTTCCTCTTATGGTTTACTTGCCAATAGTTAACAATTCTAGCTTACACTGCTACAATTATCTGGACATTTCCATATTAAACACCTCTATTATCACTTATCAGTGATATGCAACTCACTTTCAAAGGTTGAACTCCTCATTCTTTACCTAAATATCTCTCCACATCCATCTTTATTTAACAATCGATTACCTATCGTTGTATCTCACACCGACATCTATACTTACTATCTCCCGAACTATGTATAGATTGTCACTTATCAACGTGATACTTGGTCTCCTACCTTCAATCATCACAAGATTCATCCTTACTAATCTTAGTTTCGAATCTAATTATCTCACACACTTGAATTAAACACTTATGGTACCCATCGTTCGCATAAATGCCGTATAACACCACCAGGTTTCCTCACTCTGGACGTACAACGTCCTTTAATTCCAATTCAAGTTGCCTCAATTATTATCCAATCATTGTAATTAAATCCAACTGACATCTCTGCATATTCCACCATATCTACAGTGGTTGCATCCTCTTGACAACTGAACGACTTCATCAAGTCTCGTCTGAACTCACCAGACGGACATCCAATATCATCTTCAGAAGGTCGTCCCAATCTGATCCTTACTTAAAATCCTTTATCAATTGACGTTCACTCGTCCATAACCAGCACCTCTGAGTGGCAACATCTAACGCCACTTCCCATCCATTATATTACTTTCAAGAATCACTTGTAGTTCTTGTTCGCTCAAGTCCGTCATCTTCGGACTGCCGCATCTAAGGAATTTAGAGACACTTGTCGACTAAATTCGACCAAGGCTTGGGGGTTTCAGAATTCCACTTACTGAAGCCTCACTCCCTGCATTACCTCAGTAAGACACAAACCGGTGTCTAGGCATATCCCATGCTAAACACAAAACAACCAACCACATAACCCACAACACAACAAAAAACAACCGCTAGAACCAACACAACTCTGGCTATGTTCTAACCGACTCTGGACTAACGACTCAAGTGTACACTTTCCCTTTGAAGATTTAAAGCCGGGCTCTCATACCAATTGTAACAACCCGTTTTTCAAAGGCCTGAAAAGGCAGTATATATTTTTTTTTTATACACATCAGAGTTACGCCTAAAAGATTTTAAATGAGCCGGCATTTAAATATACAAAAGAACTCATTACCATAAGGTGCTTCGACAAGCAAAGTGTATTCCTGAATAATTACAATCCAAGTCTAAGTATTCGAATACTTACAACAAAACAAGTTAGAATCCTATGCCTAAACCCAAAAAGCACGGTGTACAACCCACACCGGCGCATAGTCTAACTAAGCTAAAGCTCCAACATCTCACTGGGGCCTGGAACAGCCACCGTCGTCACCACGACCTAACCCATCATCTGGGTGGGATGAGCCCGCAAATGAAAGAAAGGGTCACCACAAAATAAAAGGTATATATATATAACCGGTGCGAAAGATGTACACATAACAAATTTCCACATACACAAGAGAAAGCTCTTTAACACAAAAGCAATTCCCACCAACGGGCTTATATATATAATGCACACATAGCCTACCAATGCAGACTCTACATGATCGTGACACCAATCACTGGCTGCCACATGCATGAATTCCGGAATTTAACCTCTCCGCAGAGAGTTGTAGGTCCAACCCCTACTAAACCCCGTAGGGCAGGTGAAGCCACACAGACTATAACACCAAGGTGAAGCCACACAGACTCTAACACCAACTCAATAAAATCCCGCAGGATTAGGTGAAGCCACACAGACTCTAACACCCGGTGCTTAGGTGAAGCCACACAGACTCTAACACCCGTACACGCAACTATGAAATGCATGAGCATATTTTATATTTCAGCATATATAGGGCAGTCACACAGACAAATCCCTGGTGAAGTCACACAGACACACACCCGTGTAGTCTCCACTGACATACACGTTCCATACATGCTCATGCAACAATCAATATACATACACATATGTAATCATCCCCATATACCAATACATATATTCGCAAATCATATGTAAAGCAACGCACGTATTGTAAACACTTTCTCATCACGAGAATACATAACACATACATGCCAAACACACAAACACGCATCACCGAAAATAACCAACAAACATGTTATAACTCAGTGAAAAGACAGAAATAAAGTGATGCCCTTACCTCGGCAAGCTTCCGTTAACTTTTCTCGCATAATTCTACAACTCGCGCTTCCTAAAATTAAGCAGCGTAATGTCAATAAAATACTCCCACTGTATTCTATCGAAACGAAACTAAAACTCGAAAATCTAGAGGGGTCTAAGGTACTTTATGAAACTCTCGGATAGTGATTTCGAGTCCCCCTTATAGCGATTAAAAATTCCCAAAGTTAATTGCACTATTTCTTGCTACACGAAAATATTTTCGTTTTCAAAATAAACTAAGAAACACTTTGATTCCTAACTCCAAGGCAATCAATTTTCACATACTAAAACCATTTGAAAACAACCCAAAAACTCTTTGAAAATTTTCACAAAAATAAAAGTTTACTTGCGCCACAAGTTACAAGTTTTTTTTCCTTTCAAATAAAATCACCATAACTCATTCAATTCTAATCCGATCGAGACGTGCCATACGCCGAAATCTTCGTATCGAAAAGACAGATCGAATGGTTAGGTTTCTAGGACACGAAAACAATTTTAAAATGACCATAATACCCCTCTGGAATACGGCCAGAATTGGAACTATTCCAAAACCATTGTTTTTCAAAATCAAACATAGTTTAAAACACTTAAACTATCACTAGTTTTCCTCAATGATCAAGTATACATACTAAATCATTTTGAATCCAAGAATAACATTTTTTTTTCTCAAAACTTTGCAAATCTTTTCTTTCAAAGACCATGATCATTCATCACACTAAATGATCATTTACTTATCATTTTAGGACTTGAAAAATTTGAAATCCTCATGGCTACACAACAAGCATGCCACGGCCATTTTTCTAAAACCAAGGCTAGCTCTCAAATTTTTCCATTCCAAAATCCTAGTAATACTTTACTAGTACCCAAAATCAATTAATTGAATCAACAAAACATTTCCCAAACCTCAAACAAAATCACAAGAGTTTTATTCACATTTCTCATGAACACAAAATTTATATTTTCTATTTTTCAAAACCAAACCATTTTTCACACATCCATTTCCATAAAAAGCCTTAAAACAACATCATAAACACAAACTCTAAACAAAAATTCATGTTCATGACAAATATAATTTTTTTATATCCAAAACCCTAACATGAGATTTTCATACATGTTCATCCATCCATGGAAAACAACCAAACTAAGTTTAAACATGCTAATCCAACACTCATGAATAATTCCTATGGAACAAAAACCAATTAAAACCAAGTTCTTTAAATTTTTTTCTCAAGAACATAATCACAAAACCCTAACATCTAAGAGCTTTAATAAACCAAAAGAAAGGAAAAGGTGTGTTACCTCAAGGGGAGATGATACTTGAAATTTCTATGATCCAACAAGCTAAAAATCAAGAGATTTTGTGAAGTAATGAAATTTTGGTGAAGGTATGGTGAGGAAGAAGAAGCTCACGGCCAAGGGAAGGAAAAGAGTGAAATGAATTCCAAATTCTAAGTCTCCTAAAATAGCCAAAGTCATCCCATGTGTTTTGGTCATGATTCATACCAACCCTTGGATCAAATAATTTAAAGTTGCAAGATTAAATCCTAGCCATTGGATCAATCCAAGTTTATCCTCACAAGATATTTTCTAAGCTTCCTCACATCTCAGCTCTCGCGTTCGCTCGTAAACGAGTCGCACCTCGCTAACGGACGGAAATCACAAAAATATAAAATCTATCAAATAAACGTCCGTCGTAAACCGTTTCCAAATATTATCGCCGAATCTTTTTCCGCGACTGTAATTTTCTTCCACACCTCGGAAAATTAATCTCAGAACATAACCTCACTCACGCAGATATATAAAACTCCCATCTGAAATCTCACTTAAAACAGACGCAGTAAAATTTTACAACGACGGATAAATTTCCTACTCGTTTATCCAAAAACAAGAATAATCCAAAACTCGTTAAACTGAATATACAGTAACCTTCGTATTAATCAAAGAGGATTACAGGACAGAAGTCTGTGTTTTTACAGCGCATGAGCACAAAACAGGCTCCATTACAGCAAAACCTATAATTGCGATGATACTCACAAAACCGCTTCATCAAAAACCCTAAAAACTTAGCCGACACTAAAGTTCCTTAGGAAAATTGTACAGTGAAATCTTGGGTCTTACATGAACGCTGGTCAAAGGGTTTGTATCGATACAAACCATCATTTGTATCGATACACGTATGTTAAGTTTTGCCTAAATTTTCTCAATTCTATTTTCTCTATAAATAGCAATGTGCTTTGTTATTGTAAGCAAGAGAGAACCTGTGAGAAAGTGAAAGAGCTTTGAAAAACACTTTGGATTCAAATTGGGTGAAAAATTTGGATCAAAGAGTTATTCTTCACAAGATCATCATCTTCCATCAAGTTGCAATTAATTGAAGATTGAGTATGGGATCATTCGAATAGAGATTGCACATTTGATCGATAACGTTCGATACGGCTTGCGGTGAATCAGAGACGTGATCGAGTTGATTTGTGAAGAAGGATTGGGTTTCTCTCTAGGGTTCAAGATTGTGCGATATCTTGAAGGATCAACAACAAAGAAGCGAAGGACTCGGCTGGACGATCGTTGCGAGGATCTTCGCACGGGAAGGATCGTTGGAATCAGAGGGCGAAGCTTCGTTTGTTGTTGAGGTTTATTCGCATAGTTTACTTTTGATTCAATATAGTGTTATTAGAGTCGATTGTAAATTGTGCACTTGTGTTCATCTTTTTTAATCAATATACGCTCAAATAACCCGTTTGGTTATTTGGGGGGAGACGTACCCGGCCGACCGCGAGGACGACACGAAAGCCGGGGAACTCCCTAATCATCTCTTGTGTCTTTCTCTCCTAATCTTTTACTTTACATAATTGTTTTAATTGTTAATCAATTGAATTTTCGTGTTCGTACGTGTGCACCGAAATTCAATTGATACTCATCTTGATTGTGATTGGATTAGATTCATATACCTAATAACTTGCTTGGGTTGTTTTAAGTGAATAGTTTAATTTGAGTATTTTGCACACGAACATTTCTAAGTCTTTTCATACGTCCAAGGCTATACTACATTTCCAGTGATCAATCGGGTGCAAAGAGACTACCGATCCGGTGGTGCTTCCGCGCATTCCTTTTAAACGAAATATTTTTTAAAATCGACATTGTTTAAAAGGGGCCACTTATTCAACCCCCCTTCTAAGTGGTAGCCAAGTAGTCTAACAAGTGGCATCAAGAGCCCGGTTCAATTTTAAACAATTAAACCGAGTAATTTGTGCCTATTATTAGAGAACATGGCGTTTGCACCCAAAGGGGCTTATAATAGGGCTCCTATATTCAATGGAGACCATTTCGATTATTGGAAAAGTAGTATGCGCATACACATCAATTCTTTTGATGATGAAGTGTGGAATGCTATTGAGAACGGTCCGTTTGTTCCGACAAACACCGATCCTAATGGCATTGTCACCAATAAGCCTATGGCACAATGGACGGAGGATGATAAGAAAAAGGTCAATTACGATGCAAAGGCACAAAACATACTTATTTCATCCCTTGGAATTGAACAATTTTATCATGTGTCACATTGCTCAACGGCCAAAGAAATGTGGGATACATTAGTTATTCATTTTGAGGGTACTAATGAAGTCAAAATATCTAAGATAAACACCTTAACTCAAGAGTTCGAATTGTTTCATATGCAAGATGGTGAAACCATTGCGGATATACAACAAAGATTTGTAAAAATTACCAACAAGTTACATGGTCTAGGTAAACCAATCACAAATCAAGATGCTACTAATAAGATTTTGAGATGTCTTAATAGGTCATGGCAACCAAAGGTCACCGCAATCAAAGAAGCGAATGATCTTACAACTTTGAGTCTCACAACCTTATTTGGTAAGCTAACGGAACATGAACAAGTGCTAAATTTGTTGGAAAAGCATGAGAAAGGTGAGAAAAAGGAGAAACACAATGAAAAGGAAATAGAAAAGGATAAGAGGTCCATTGCTCTAAAGGCCTCCAAATCCAAGTCCAAAAAGGTTGAGCAAGTGGAGAGTAGCTCAAGCGAAGACGATTCCGATGATGAGGAAATAGGACTCTTCGTTCGACGCTATAATAGATATGTGAGAAAGAATGGGATAAGACATTCCGATGACAATCTTAAGAAGTTTCGGAAAGATAGTGGTTACCACCGGAAGAATGAAGATTCTAGGTACTCCAAGAAAGGGGCATGCTATGAGTGTGGCCAAGTTGGTCATTTCAAACCGGATTGCCCTAAGCTCAAGAGAAAAGAGAAGGAGTCATCATCATTCAAAGGAAGGAGCAAAGGCAAATGTAAGAAAGCCTATGTTGCATGGGAAAACAGAAGCTCATCTTCCTCTTCATCATCAAGCTCTAGCTCAAGTGGTGAAGATGTATTGGCAAATGTGTGCTTGACATCCTATGATCGCAAGAAACTTGCTCCCAAAAAGGTAAATCAAAATCCATCTAACTCATATACGCTTTTGGAATATCATGAGTTGCAAGTCGCTTTTGAAAAGTTACACAAAGAAACTAAAGAGGCTTTTCAACGACTAAAAGGTTTAATGCAAGTTAATAAATACCTTGAGGCAAAAGTTTCGGAAACGGAGCTTGAGTTGAAAGCCCTCAAAGAGTCTATGATTCAAAAACCTCTTGCGACTTTTGATAGTTATGGTAACGATAGGACCGAATGTGATGGATGCTTTTACTTATATAGAGACTTGCGAAAGTTACAAGATAAGCTAAAAGAACCACCTAAACCGGAGATTACATATTCGGTTGATTTGACTAAGTTCAACAAACCTTTGAAACCTAAAAATAAAAAGGATAAGTTTGTTGAAAAGAGTCATAAGAAATGTAATCCAAACATCGTGTGTCACTATTGTTGTGATAAGGGTCATACTATTGCCAAGTGCCAAGCTCGAAAAACTTTAGTACCAAAAGGCAAAATGCAATGGATACCTAAATCAAGCAATAGTTTTGTTACTAACCACCTAGGACCCAACATGAGTTGGGGACCTATTTCAAATGTCTAAGTTTGTAGGGAAAACGTCTTGAACCATTGACGAGAGACACCGGCAACAATGGAGTTCAAGACATATGAAGAAGTAAAGTGATGAGAAAAGCTTCAACTCGACATTTGCAAGGTTATGGAAATTGATCACTTCCTACATCTAACACTTAAGGGAAGATTCTATTCTCTATCTTTGCTTTTATATTTTTTTTACTTAGCATTTGTACATTGGTTTCATATACATATACCTTTTCATCTTAATATGAAGTTTGTATTGATAGCTGTCTAATCCTCCATTTCCAAGAATTTTGCTCAAAAGTATTTATAAGTTTTTGAGACTCATATGTTTAAAATGGGGATTTGACAAAGATCATTACAAACACCATATTAAGTCCATACTTGTTTTGTATATGTTTGTTCTATTCTTATGTGTGACATATTGTGCATACATACACATACAATCAATTACGTATGATTCATCTTGGTACCTTAAATTCATCTATGTGAATATCTTATCACGCATTTTATGGTTTAACATGTGTTCTCATGTTATGATATGCCTTGATAGTGTTCTGATCACATGCATAAGTGTGTACCTTGTTGATTATATGTGTTTAATACATACATGTTATTTGGAAATCATAATCCTTTTAAACTTATAAGTTCATGTGTTTTTTGAAAAAAAATAAAATGAAAATAATGCATTTTGGATCGATACAAATAAACTCTGTATGGATACATGTTAGTTATTCTGCAAATTTTCAAAATGAACTGATATGTATCGATACATATGATGCTTGTATCGATACATAACTCTTCAAATTGGACAGACACTGTCTCATGTATCGATACATGCTAGCATGCTTCGATACATGCTCGCAGAAAACTGACTTGTATCGATACAAACATGAGTTTGTATCGATACAAACACGTGAAAACACCTTTTATGGATCAATTTTCATTCATTCATTCATCAAACACCAAACACTTCTTCTTCTCCACGAAAAATACACTAAAAACCCTCATTCCCAAATTCTCAATCTCCCTCAAACTCAACCAAAACTCACAAAACTTGACCCTAAACCACTTCAAATTCATTACTCATTCACATTCCTTCATCAATTTCATGGTTCAAGCTTCATAATCTCCACATTCAAGAACAAGGGATTCTTCATTTTGGGTTTGTGGATTCTTCAAGTCTTCAAACATTCAACAAGGTAACATTGCTCTAATCCTCTCTTTAAGAATGGCTACTAGCTATAGAAGTAAAAATAGTGGGAGGACTAAGAAAATATGGGATAATGATCATGAAGAAAATTTTAAGCAAGAAAATTTTATTCATGAGAATTACTTAAACTTCTATGTTAGAACTTGTAAGGAAAAGAAGGTGATTCCTCAAAATGCTGTTGATATTGAGAACCTTGAGGAATTACATTTAAGTGAGGTTGCTGAGATCATTAAGAGAGAAAATCTCATTACCTTTTGTAACTTGAAGAGACCTTACATAGAGGACCTTGTTAGGATTTTCTACTCCGGATTACAAGAACAGAATGGTGCTGAGTTTGAATTCTGTATAGGAAGGAAGATTTACAAGTTCTCTAACAATCTTTGGTTCAAACTATTTGGCTTGGTAATTGATAACAACTTGCAAAAGTTCACCGATGTTGATGGTCCTAAGTACAATATGACTGAATTTGCAAGTAGGCTAACTAGGAATGGTAAAAGCCCAAATGGAAAGGCCGGTAGACTCAAGAAAGGTCCAAGAGTTTTACTTTGGATTGTGAATCACATTCTAAGGCCTAGAGGTGGTTCCTACTCTAGACTTGATTGGAAGGACATTGATCTTATGTACCTTATGATGGAAGGAAAGAAAATGGATTGGCCACACTACATCGTGAGCCGTTTGTTTGCTTTGAGAGATTCTAAAAAGGATCATTGCTTCGGATATTCAAGTTGGATCGCCATTATTTTAGATCACTTCAAAATAACTCACAAAGTAGCGGGATCTTGGATTAACCCAAAAAGAGATCAAATCTTCAGCATGACTCAAATGAAAAAGATGGATTATAAGTGGAATGATGTGATTGAAGATTATGAGTTTTGTGGCAAGGAAGATGAAGATGAAGAACCGATTCCAGGTAATCAAGAAGAAAGGTGTAAAAGACAAAGGGTGGAAACTAATGGAGGTGAAAGCATGGAGAGTGATCCCTCAGAAATTAGTAATGGTGCAATTATGGAAATGTTAAAAGAGATGAGCTTAAGACAAGTTAAGTTCCAAAATGAGGTCACCATTAGACTTGATAATATGCATGCTTATAACATCTCAAGGTTTGATCATCTACAAAACCAATTGGATGAATGCATCAAGCAACAAACTCCCATTGACCAATACTTCAATTCCAACCCTAACCCGGACGGCATGAATGATGATAATGTTTGACTTTGTTTATGGCATTTTATTTTCTTTTTCCGCATGAACAATTTTATTTTAGTTATTTCTTATGACTTTCTTTATTTCGATTTGGTTGTACGGATAATTTCTTATGTTGTCATGTTTTGGACAACATTACATTTTGGTTTGTATGGCTTTATATTTTGGATAATCTTGTTTGTATGGATTATTGGTTATGTTTATGCATTTGTTGCATTGCTTTGTTTATTTCGTCCCATATTTGGATATGTTACTTGATTAAAGTGTCGAAGTGTTACAATATTCATGAGTTGGTTTTGGTTTGTTATTCTACATTCCATGTTTATCATGATATTTGGTATTCGTCATTGATATATTTTGGCATATCTTTGTATGTAATTATTTTGATTAGGAACTTTCATCATATAGTGCATTTCGACAAATGTAAGTGCACGATATGACTATGGTTAAAATTGTTTGAACTTGATACTTCTAATGAACTCTCTTCTTCTTTTTGATATTGTCAAAGGGGGAGAGATTTGTATTGCACAAGCTAAGGATGAATAGCTAAAGATTCTTGAATACTATCAACAAATAGCAAACGCATTATGTCATCAACTCAGGGGGAGCGTGCTTATTGTTAGCCTTGGTGTAATTGTGTCTGTATGTATACATATTGCTATTTTATTTGCATATTAGGTATAGGCTTAGTTAGCTTATGCAAAGTTTTGACAATTATCAAAAAGGGGGAGAATGAAAGTGCACCAGTTCACCCTCATGTTTTAATAATTGTCAAAACACATGAAAATAGAGTAGAACATATTTTGGCAACATTACAAATGACTTGACAGCGAAAAACTATTTTTAAACTTTGAAAAATTGATTTTTAGGTATTATGTATCGATACATATATCATGTGTATCGATACAAATGTCCTGAAATTACTTCAGACTGATTTTGTGCAATTTGTATCGATACATATATCATTTGTATCGATACAAAAGTGGTCTCTCAGAGGCAGAGAGTCACCTGTGTATCGAATCATGCTTGCATGTATCGATACACACCTATATCTCTCAGAAAACCAGAGAGTGCATGATGTATCGAATCTTGCTTGCATGCTTCGATACATATCAGTCAAGATTTCAAGAAACTGATGTATGTATCGATACACACACGTGTTTGTATCGATACATAGGTCAATTTTTCACATTTGAACTGTAACAACCCGTTTTTCAAAGGCCTGAAAAGGCAGTATATATATTTTTTTTTTATACACATCAGAGTTACGCCTAAAAGATTTTAAATGAGCCGGCATTCAAATATACAAAAGAACTCATTACCATAAGGTGCTTCGACAAGCAAAGTGTATTCCTGAATAATTACAATCCAAGTCTAAGTATTCGAATACTTACAACAAAACAAGTTAGAATCCTATGCCTAAACCCAAAAAGCACGGTGTACAACCCACACCGGCGCATAGTCTAACTAAGCTAAAGCTCCAACATCTCACTGGGGCCTGGAACAGCCACCGTCGTCACCACGACCTAACCCATCATCTGGGTGGGATGAGCCCGCAAATGAAAGAAAGGGTCACCACAAAATAAAAGGTATATATATATATATAACCGGTGCGAAAGATGTACACGTAACAAATTTCCACATACACAAGAGAAAGCTCTTTAACACAAAAGCAATTCCCACCAACGGGCTTATATATATAATGCACACATAGCCTACCAATGCAGACTCTACATGATCGTGACACCAATCACTGGCTGCCACATGCATGAATTCCGGAATTTAACCTCTCCGCAGAGAGTTGTAGGTCCAACCCCTACTAAACCCCGTAGGGCAGGTGAAGCCACACAGACTATAACACCAAGGTGAAGCCACACAGACTCTAACACCAACTCAATAAAATCCCGCAGGATTAGGTGAAGCCACACAGACTCTAACACCCGGTGCTTAGGTGAAGCCACACAGACTCTAACACCCGTACACGCAACTATGAAATGCATGAGCATATTTTATATTTCAGCATATATAGGGCAGTCACACAGACAAATCCCTGGTGAAGTCACACAGACACACACCCGTGTAGTCTCCACTGACATACACGTTCCATACATGCTCATGCAACAATCAATATACATACACATATGTAATCATCCCCATATACCAATACATATATTCGCAAATCATATGTAAAGCAACGCACATATTGTAAACACTTTCTCATCACGAGAATACATAACACATACATGCCAAACACACAAACACGCATCACCGAAAATAACCAACAAACATGTTATAACTCAGTGAAAAGACAGAAATAAAGTGATGCCCTTACCTCGGCAAGCTTCCGTTAACTTTTCTCGCATAATTCTACAACTCGCGCTTCCTAAAATTAAGCAGCGTAATGTCAATAAAATACTCCCACTGTATTCTATCGAAACGAAACTAAAACTCGAAAATCTAGAGGGGTCTAAGGTACTTTATGAAACTCTCGGATAGTGATTTCGAGTCCCCCTTATAGCGATTAAAAATTCCCAAAGTTAATTGCACTATTTCTTGCTACACGAAAATATTTTCGTTTTCAAAATAAACTAAGAAACACTTTGATTCCTAACTCCAAGGCAATCAATTTTCACATACTAAAACCATTTGAAAACAACCCAAAAACTCTTTGAAAATTTTCACAAAAATAAAAGTTTACTTGCGCCACAAGTTACAAGTTTTTTTTCCTTTCAAATAAAATCACCATAACTCATTCAATTCTAATCCGATCGAGACGTGCCATACGCCGAAATCTTCGTATCGAAAAGACGGATCGAATGGTTAGGTTTCTAGGACACGAAAACAATTTTAAAATGACCATAATACCCCTGTGGAATACGGCCAGAATTGGAACTATTCCAAAACCATTGTTTTTCAAAATCAAACATAGTTTAAAACACTTAAACTATCACTAGTTTTCCTCAATGATCAAGTATACATACTAAATCATTTTGAATCCAAGAATAACATTTTTTTTTCTCAAAACTTTGCAAATCTTTTCTTTCAAAGACCATGATCATTCATCACACTAAATGATCATTTACTTATCATTTTAGGACTTGAAAAATTTGAAATCCTCATGGCTACACAACAAGCATGCCACGGCCATTTTTCTAAAACCAAGGCTAGCTCTCAAAT
Source organism: Trifolium repens (assembly GCA_030408175.1). NCBI lineage: Eukaryota > Viridiplantae > Streptophyta > Magnoliopsida > Fabales > Fabaceae > Trifolium > Trifolium repens. The sequence goes on along the minus strand of CP125837.1, from coordinate 44,604,152 downwards.
TTTTCCATTCCAAAATCCTAGTAATACTTTACTAGTACCCAAAATCAATTAATTGAATCAACAAAACATTTCCCAAACCTCAAACAAAATCACAAGAGTTTTATTCACATTTCTCATGAACACAAAATTTATATTTTCTATTTTTCAAAACCAAACCATTTTTCACACATCCATTTCCATAAAAAGCCTTAAAACAACATCATAAACACAAACTCTTAACAAAAATTCATGTTCATGACAAATATAATTTTTTTATATCCAAAACCCTAACATGAGATTTTCATACATGTTCATCCATCCATGGAAAACAACCAAACTAAGTTTAAACATGCTAATCCAACACTCATGAATAATTCCTATGGAACAAAAACCAATTAAAACCAAGTTCTTTAAATTTTTTTCTCAAGAACATAATCACAAAACCCTAACATCTAAGAGCTTTAATAAACCAAAAGAAAGGAAAAGGTGTGTTACCTCAAGGGGAGATGATACTTGAAATTTCTATGATCCAACAAGCTAAAAATCAAGAGATTTGGTGAAGTAATGAAATTTTGGTGAAGGTATGGTGAGGAAGAAGAAGCTCACGGCCAAGGGAAGGAAAAGAGTGAAATGAATTCCAAATTCTAAGTCTCCTAAAATAGCCAAAGTCATCCCATGTGTTTTGGTCATGATTCATACCAACCCTTGGATCAAATAATTTAAAGTTGCAAGATTAAATCCTAGCCATTGGATCAATCCAAGTTTATCCTCACAAGATATTTTCTAAGCTTCCTCACATCTCAGCTCTCGCATTCGCTCGTAAACGAGTCGCACCTCGCTAACGGACGGAAATCACAAAAATATAAAATCTATCAAATAAACGTCCGTCGTAAACCGTTTCCAAATATTATCGCCGAATCTTTTTCCGCGACTGTAATTTTCTTCCACACCTCGGAAAATTAATCTCAGAACATAACCTCACTCACGCAGATATATAAAACTCCCATCCGAAATCTCACTTAAAACAGACGCAGTAAAATTTTACAACGACGGATAAATTTCCTACTCGTTTATCCAAAAACAAGAATAATCCAAAACTCGTTAAACTGAATATACAGTAACCTTCGTATTAACCAAAGAGGATTACAGGACAGAAGTCTGTGTTTTTACAACGCATGAGCACAAAACAGGCTCCATTACAGCAAAACCTATAATTGCGATGATACTCACAAAACCGCTTCATCAAAAACCCTAAAAACTTAGCCGACACTAAAGTTCCTTAGGAAAATTGTACAGTGAAATCTTGGGTCTTACATTACTACCCTCCAAAAAGAAGTTTCGTCCTCGAAACTAAAGGTAAGAGTAACAACTCAACCAGTCATTACCATCACCAACACAACAAAATCCCACAGGATTAGGTGCAGCCACACAGATGCTAACACCGGGTGAAGTCACACAGATACTCTCACCAACACACTGGCACAACCGTGCACCAACCGCAACTCTCAACGAGTTCACCACTCAAAAAATTAACCTCACAACAGAGGTTCACAACCTTGAGTTCCTCAAATGTTCAAAGGTCCACACAATTTTTTTTCTTTCCAAAATCACTTATTTTGCCTCCGCGACATAGCCTAAACCACTAGGTTCACGCGAAGCAGTGACTGGCTACCCTCCAAAAGAAACACCGAAACTTTCTGCGCACCACCAAAGCTAGCAAAGCTAGTCAATTCCATTCAACACGATTTCCGTCTACTATCAACAATAAATTAAGGACGGCCAGTCCCTCAATTTGTCAATAGATAGTCGACAATCATGATGGTGGTTTAGACCCTCTTTACCCAACTTAAGTGATACTTCATCCCACTTGTGCTCAAGGTCCTCCGAGGTACAATGGTCCAACACTTCCTTCGAGGTTTTCCCACACGTTTCCCTCGGTCTCTTACGAATACAAGATTAAAGTCGTAAGACACAACGCTCAACACCTGTCGCATAAGCTCTCATGCTTCCACTCTTGAAGTATCCGTGGAGTATCATCCAATAGTAGTACAGTGCCACCACGGCAATTACCACCAAAACTATTTCATTCCAAACAAGTTGTCTTCTCTTCTAGAAGATTTTCCCACCTTACCACTATCCATCAGTCCGCGACTCAATGAATATGCCGAACCGTCTGCTCACATACGGATCTATTTCCAATCACGACTTAAATAATACCACCCCCACCTCCGGTTGGTAATTACACTCCTCATAGTCTTGGCACTTGCCAAACTAAACCATCTACTTCTCTTGGACTCCCTTATCCAAATCTCCAATTCCCCAGAATCGGTTCCTTATACGTTAACATTACTTCCAAAATGGCACTTAGACGCATCTCGCGTGCCTTAAACAAACGTTTATCCCCGTCGACGGCCATCGTCGGCGCACATCCTCTTCACAACGTATTCTCATTCTATTCCTGAACTCTCCTGGGTTCCTTTTTCTCTTACAATAACATCCTCTCTTACTCAAAAGAGTTGGTCACCCTGACCATTCTTCAACACTCCGAACATCACCACTCTCGTCGAGGTACCTACCTTCAAAATAACTCTTAGGGCATTCCTCACATTACTATTGTCTAACCATCCTTGTTGACAACATCCGAATCCCTTATACTTACTCACTACCGATTTCCATCATACCACGTCTATCTTCATTGTAACCACTACAATGAACCAAAGCTCTACAAGCTTCCATCAACTTGCCATTAGACAATTTCTTATCCTTCTTATTTCCAAAATTAGGTGTGAGACAAATCCCTTCGCCAATCTTCAATTGGCATAAGCCACATCTTCATGGGCTTCTCTCTAAATCCTCATTCTTTTCTAGACCCAGAAACAGATCCACAAATCATTTCATCTCCATCACTCTTTCTCCTCTTTGAAGATGAATCATCGAGTGAAAGATAACCAAACAATGGAACATTTTCTCTACGAGTTCGGCTAGAAACACCACTAGCCACACTTATTGTTAACACATTCTTTCCATGACTAACCTCCCTTTACGACTAACTCATCGATGTCATAACCTCTACAAAACTCCAATCAGGCCTGTATCATCAATCTACTACTTTGCAACTTTCTAGTTCAACAACTGTCTAGAGTTGGTTCCCAAACCACCATGACCAATAACTTGTTAAATCAAAACAACATGTTTAATTCGCCGCACACAATCCAAATACTCTCATTGTCTTAGTACTCTTACTAACGAACTCTTTTCTACTCATACACGACATTTCTAGAAAATCTCCAACAATTATCGTCCATAACTTGAATTATTTAAAACTTGCCAACCTCAACTCTTATGGTATCATAAATTCAAGCTGCTACTTAGTTCTTCAACCCTCTAGGTCGATCGAAATGGTTAACTTAAATGCGCATTCACACAGGATCTCTACTCAACTCTTGACTAATACCCTCAAACTGCTAAACCAGTTTACTTCCTCTTATGGTTTACTTGCCAATAGTTAACAATTCTAGCTTACACTGCTACAATTATCTGGACATTTCCATATTAAACACCTCTATTATCACTTATCAGTGATATGCAACTCACTTTCAAAGGTTGAACTCCTCATTCTTTACCTAAATATCTCTCCACATCCATCTTTATTTAACAATCGATTACCTATCGTTGTATCTCACACCGACATCTATACTTACTATCTCCCGAACTATGTATAGATTGTCACTTATCAACGTGATACTTGGTCTCCTACCTTCAATCATCACAAGATTCATCCTTACTAATCTTAGTTTCGAATCTAATTATCTCACACACTTGAATTAAACACTTATGGTACCCATCGTTCGCATAAATGCCGTATAACACCACCAGGTTTCCTCACTCTGGACGTACAACGTCCTTTAATTCCAATTCAAGTTGCCTCAATTATTATCCAATCATTGTAATTAAATCCAACTGACATCTCTGCATATTCCACCATATCTACAGTGGTTGCATCCTCTTGACAACTGAACGACTTCATCAAGTCTCGTCTGAACTCACCAGACGGACATCCAATATCATCTTCAGAAGGTCGTCCCAATCTGATCCTTACTTAAAATCCTTTATCAATTGACGTTCACTCGTCCATAACCAGCACCTCTGAGTGGCAACATCTAACGCCACTTCCCATCCATTATATTACTTTCAAGAATCACTTGTAGTTCTTGTTCGCTCAAGTCCGTCATCTTCGGACTGCCGCATCTAAGGAATTTAGAGACACTTGTCGACTAAATTCGACCAAGGCTTGGGGGTTTCACAATTCCACTTACTGAAGCCTCACTCCCTGCATTACCTCAGTAAGACACAAACCGGTGTCTAGGCATATCCCATGCTAAACACAAAACAACCAACCACATAACCCACAACACAACAAAAAACAACCGCTAGAACCAACACAACTCTAGCTATGTTCTAACCGACTCTGGACTAACGACTCAAGTGTACACTTTCCCTTTGAAGATTTAAAGCCGGGCTCTGATACCAATTGTAACAACCCGTTTTTCAAAGGCCTGAAAAGGCAGTATATATTTTTTTTTTATACACATCAGAGTTACGCCTAAAAGATTTTAAATGAGCCGGCATTTAAATATACAAAAGAACTCATTACCATAAGGTGCTTCGACAAGCAAAGTGTATTCCTGAATAATTACAATCCAAGTCTAAGTATTCGAATACTTACAACAAAACAAGTTAGAATCCTATGCCTAAACCCAAAAAGCACGGTGTACAACCCACACCGGCGCATAGTCTAACTAAGCTAAAGCTCCAACATCTCACTGGGGCCTGGAACAGCCACCGTCGTCACCACGACCTAACCCATCATCTGGGTGGGATGAGCCCGCAAATGAAAGAAAGGGTCACCACAAAATAAAAGGTATATATATATAACCGGTGCGAAAGATGTACACGTAACAAATTTCCACATACACAAGAGAAAGCTCTTTAACACAAAAGCAATTCCCACCAACGGGCTTATATATATAATGCACACATAGCCTACCAATGCAGACTCTACATGATCGTGACACCAATCACTGGCTGCCACATGCATGAATTCCGGAATTTAACCTCTCCGCAGAGAGTTGTAGGTCCAACCCCTACTAAACCCCGTAGGGCAGGTGAAGCCACACAGACTATAACACCAAGGTGAAGCCACACAGACTCTAACACCAACTCAATAAAATCCCGCAGGATTAGGTGAAGCCACACAGACTCTAACACCCGATGCTTAGGTGAAGCCACACAGACTCTAACACCCGTACACGCAACTATGAAATGCATGAGCATATTTTATATTTCAGCATATATAGGGCAGTCACACAGACAAATCCCTGGTGAAGTCACACAGACACACACCCGTGTAGTCTCCACTGACATACACGTTCCATACATGCTCATGCAACAATCAATATACATACACATATGTAATCATCCCCATATACCAATACATATATTCGCAAATCATATGTAAAGCAACGCACGTATTGTAAACACTTTCTCATCACGAGAATACATAACACATACATGCCAAACACACAAACACGCATCACCGAAAATAACCAACAAACATGTTATAATTCAGTGAAAAGACAGAAATAAAGTGATGCCCTTACCTCGGCAAGCTTCCGTTAACTTTTCTCGCATAATTCTACAACTCGCGCTTCCTAAAATTAAGCAGCGTAATGTCAATAAAATACTCCCACTGTATTCTATCGAAACGAAACTAAAACTCGAAAATCTAGAGGGGTCTAAGGTACTTTATGAAACTCTCGGATAGTGATTTCGAGTCCCCCTTATAGCGATTAAAAATTCCCAAAGTTAATTGCACTATTTCTTGCTACACGAAAATATTTTCGTTTTCAAAATAAACTAAGAAACACTTTGATTCCTAACTCCAAGGCAATCAATTTTCACATACTAAAACCATTTGAAAACAACCCAAAAACTCTTTGAAAATTTTCACAAAAATAAAAGTTTACTTGCGCCACAAGTTACAAGTTTTTTTTCCTTTCAAATAAAATCACCATAACTCATTCAATTCTAATCCGATCGAGACGTGCCATACGCCGAAATCTTCGTATCGAAAAGACAGATCGAATGGTTAGGTTTCTAGGACACGAAAACAATTTTAAAATGACCATAATACCCCTCTGGAATACGGCCAGAATTGGAACTATTCCAAAACCATTGTTTTTCAAAATCAAACATAGTTTAAAACACTTAAACTATCACTAGTTTTCCTCAATGATCAAGTATACATACTAAATCATTTTGAATCCAAGAATAACATTTTTTTTTCTCAAAACTTTGCAAATCTTTTCTTTCAAAGACCATGATCATTCATCACACTAAATGATCATTTACTTATCATTTTAGGACTTGAAAAATTTGAAATCCTCATGGCTACACAACAAGCATGCCACGGCCATTTTTCTAAAACCAAGGCTAGCTCTCAAATTTTTCCATTCCAAAATCCTAGTAATACTTTACTAGTACCCAAAATCAATTAATTGAATCAACAAAACATTTCCCAAACCTCAAACAAAATCACAAGAGTTTTATTCACATTTCTCATGAACACAAAATTTATATTTTCTATTTTTCAAAACCAAACCATTTTTCACACATCCATTTCCATAAAAAGCCTTAAAACAACATCATAAACACAAACTCTAAACAAAAATTCATGTTCATGACAAATATAATTTTTTTATATCCAAAACCCTAACATGAGATTTTCATACATGTTCATCCATCCATGGAAAACAACCAAACTAAGTTTAAACATGCTAATCCAACACTCATGAATAATTCCTATGGAACAAAAACCAATTAAAACCAAGTTCTTTAAATTTTTTTCTCAAGAACATAATCACAAAACCCTAACATCTAAGAGCTTTAATAAACCAAAAGAAAGGAAAAGGTGTGTTACCTCAAGGGGAGATGATACTTGAAATTTCTATGATCCAACAAGCTAAAAATCAAGAGATTTGGTGAAGTAATGAAATTTTGGTGAAGGTATGGTGAGGAAGAAGAAGCTCACGGCCAAGGGAAGGAAAAGAGTGAAATGAATTCCAAATTCTAAGTCTCCTAAAATAGCCAAAGTCATCCCATGTGTTTTGGTCATGATTCATACCAACCCTTGGATCAAATAATTTAAAGTTGCAAGATTAAATCCTAGCCATTGGATCAATCCAAGTTTATCCTCACAAGATATTTTCTAAGCTTCCTCACATCTCAGCTCTCGCGTTCGCTCGTAAACGAGTCGCACCTCGCTAACGGACGGAAATCACAAAAATATAAAATCTATCAAATAAACGTCCGTCGTAAACCGTTTCCAAATATTATCGCCGAATCTTTTTCCGCGACTGTAATTTTCTTCCACACCTCGGAAAATTAATCTCAGAACATAACCTCACTCACGCAGATATATAAAACTCCCATCCGAAATCTCACTTAAAACAGACGCAGTAAAATTTTACAACGACGGATAAATTTCCTACTCGTTTATCCAAAAACAAGAATAATCCAAAACTCGTTAAACTGAATATACAGTAACCTTCGTATTAATCAAAGAGGATTACAGGACAGAAGTCTGTGTTTTTACAGCGCATGAGCACAAAACAGGCTCCATTACAGCAAAACCTATAATTGCGATGATACTCACAAAACCGCTTCATCAAAAACCCTAAAAACTTAGCCGACACTAAAGTTCCTTAGGAAAATTGTACAGTGAAATCTTGGGTCTTACATGAACGCTGGTCAAAGGGTTTGTATCGATACAAACCATCATTTGTATCGATACACGTATGTTAAGTTTTGCCTAAATTTTCTCAATTCTATTTTCTCTATAAATAGCAATGTGCTTTGTTATTGTAAGCAAGAGAGAACCTGTGAGAAAGTGAAAGAGCTTTGAAAAACACTTTGGATTCAAATTGGGTGAAAAATTTGGATCAAAGAGTTATTCTTCACAAGATCATCATCTTCCATCAAGTTGCAATTAATTGAAGATTGAGTATGGGATCATTCAAATAGAGATTGCACATTTGATCGATAACGTTCGATACGGCTTGCGGTGAATCAGAGACGTGATCGAGTTGATTTGTGAAGAAGGATTGGGTTTCTCTCTAGGGTTCAAGATTGTGCGATATCTTGAAGGATCAACAACAAAGAAGCGAAGGACTCGGCTGGACGATCGTTGCGAGGATCTTCGCACGGGAAGGATCGTTGGAATCAGAGGGCGAAGCTTCGTTTGTTGTTGAGGTTTATTCGCATAGTTTACTTTTGATTCAATATAGTGTTATTAGAGTCGATTGTAAATTGTGCACTTGTGTTCATCTTTTTTAATCAATATACGCTCAAATAACCCGTTTGGTTATTTGGGGGGAGACGTACCCGGCCGACCGCGAGGACGACACGAAAGCCGGGGAACTCCCTAATCATCTCTTGTGTCTTTCTCTCCTAATCTTTTACTTTACATAATTGTTTTAATTGTTAATCAATTGAATTTTCGTGTTCGTACGTGTGCACCGAAATTCAATTGATACTCATCTTGATTGTGATTGGATTAGATTCATATACCTAATAACTTGCTTGGGCTGTTTTAAGTGAATAGTTTAATTTGAGTATTTTGCACACGAACATTTCTAAGTCTTTTCATACGTCCAAGGCTATACTACATTTCCAGTGATCAATCGGGTGCAAAGAGACTACCGATCCGGTGGTGCTTCCGCGCATTCCTTTTAAACGAAATATTTTTTAAAATCGACATTGTTTAAAAGGGGCCACTTATTCAACCCCCCTTCTAAGTGGTAGCCAAGTAGTCTAACAATAGATAGCCTTCATACCTCTACTCTCAAGCTAACTTTTGTGGTTGAGTATATGCCTCCCAAATTCTAATATGGTGTCAAAGTTTATCCTAGATCCTTTTGTTGTTTGTTGTGGAGACTCCTATATTTGGGCCATCAGTTATTGTTGATTTCATGTTCCAGCTTGTTTAGTACTAGATGTGAGGGGGTGCGTTAGAAGTCCCACATTGGCTAGAGATATGACATAGATAGCATTTATAAGGGTAGTGCAATCTCCAACTCTCAAGCTAGTTTTTGTGGTTGAGTATATGTACTCTCACAAATTCTAATACATAAACTGTTAATTTTAGCGGGTTTACAATAACATGTTAAATAATTTTATATTTGTGATTTTTTTTTTATGGATGGTTTATATGATATAAACTTTCAATCCAATGGTAAATTTTATAAAATTTGTATTCGTTAAAATCAGGGGCTATAATAAGTAAATTAATATATATATATATATATATATATATATATATATATAAAATATGTATTTCTTTTATTTATAAAACTACAACAAATATAAGAAATTTAAGAACATATAATATTTTTTTTTGAAATGGCAAAATATATTATTAATCAAGTCTCTGCACAAGATACACAGAGACCGATAAAAAAAGACTACAAAACATAGGTGTCGTATATATGCGGAACACCCAAAGTAAAACCCCTAAACAAACACCACCTAATCAAGATCCACCTCCTAATCCCAAATCAGAAAGGCACCCCTCAGATTCCAGACCACCAGAGCAGTCACTAATCAAGCCCAGAAAGTTGCCACTACTGGACGCTAACTCTCGAACTCGAAGCAAAAGCGCTCGGCCCATCAGAATTCAGAAGCAGCTCCTTCAAGTGAACCGCTGACCAGCCAAAAATAAAACGAGAACCCAGGAAGACAAGTCTCGGCAACGACTGAGGCACCACCATGAGGTCGGTGCGAAATAAACACCATAGAAACAAACACCACCCGAGAACAAAACAGCCGACGCCGACGCGGAAGAGGTCAACTCAGATACATATAGACCTACAAATCTCAACAGATTTGAAAACCTTCAGCGACGCACAAAGGGTCCTGCAAATCTCAACAGATTTAAAAATAGGTCAGAGAATCTAGAATCAAAGAAAACCAATCACGCAACATCAACCGCAAGCTCAGCATCTCCAACCACCAGCCACCACCACCTCACCACAGCAGCAACAATCATCACTGAAACCAGACTCCGGCGACGCCAAATCCGAACACCGTCATCACCACCTCAACTCCTCACCACAACACCAACAACCAAGTCTGCCATCTCTAACTCCAACAACAACCTCGTCGGAGCCAAACCGTCGCCGAAGCAACGAACCGCCGCTGAAACTGTCACCAGAGTACAACACTGAAATCACCGTGACAAAAACACCATAAAAACAGTCACCAAGAAAAGTCCAGCCATGGCAGAGCAGCAGAACAGAGCAAACCGCCGCCCATACCATGGACCAGATCCAACACCTAAACACCCACACCACTGGAGAAGAGCTGCAACAGCGCAAACACGAGAACAGAAAACACCAGAAGCACAAGAACGTGAACAGAGGCGAGTGGAAACAACCACCACAGCGGCACCCACGTCGGTTTAACAAGCCAAAAACGAAAAAAACAACTTCGCGGCGGAAAAGAAGGTGGTGCGACCGTGAGGGGCTAGTGCACCACCGATCTGGATATCTACATGGTGAAGGAACAGTTGGATGTGAGGGAGGAGTGGGTGAGGAGGAAGGGGCGGCGCTAGGTTAGAGAGAAGGCACAGAGATGTGGGTGCTCTTGGCTTTATGTTGGTGTTCTTTTATTAAGATTAATTTTAAGAACATATAATAATATCCAAAGTCAATATATATGTAAGTCTTTTAAATATAAAGAATACTCAAAAGGTAAGGCAAAATACACAACATGTTTTATGTTACAAGTTAAAAACCAATAAAAGTCCATTTTAGCACTATGAACTAATTCTAGCACTATGAACAAAATAATGCAGAAGCTAATTCACACACCAAAATGGCTAATAAAGACAAACAACCATAACTACTAACCAAACATAAACACATTAACTCAAGAGCCTCATTTTCATGTATCTATAACAAATTTCATTCCAAACATACCACATGTTTGCACACTTTTTTTTACCATAAAAGTGTTGACATCAAAATTATAAAATTGATGATATTCATTTCGACTTGGTGTTATAATTTGAAAAGAAGAAAAAAAACTCATTTCGACCGACCATATGTGAATGAACATGCAAGACAAAGTGGAAACAACACATCAAGCAAACAACTCCTAAAAAGAAGTTATCGGAAGTTATTAAATATGACACTTGTCAAAATCTTAGATGTAGGAAGTTATTTTCTTGCTATATATTAATAATTTTAATTTCTTTGTAATAAGGGTTGAATCCTATTTTCTAGAAACTCTACAATGCTCACGCCGCGTGTGCAAACGGGTTGAAGAGTGCATAGAGATAGATTCATTCCACCATTTACATTCCATGCAATTTAATTTTGCTTTGTTCTTACTTTATTTTCCTTTTTCTTTTGCAATTATGCATTTCTTTCATCTTCTTTACTTTTATTTCTTTTCAATACTCACTTGAGTAAATTTTCTTTTATGTTGTCATGAGACAACTTATTATTAAAAGTTGTTGGAAGCAATTCTAACACTAAAAAGAACAATGATTTTGTTCTTAAAGACGCTTGAAATACATCGTAAATCCCGAGACTTGAACAAACCCATAAAAAAGGATTTACTAGTTGATCCTTCTAGTAATAACTCAAACTAGCGTTTGTTTACCAAAAATCGGTGTAAACAAAAAGACAAAGGCCCAATATATATATATATATATAGTACTCCCTCTGATCAATTATATAAGAGACAATTAAGTCAACAAAAATTAATTTATCTAAACTATATTAAAATCCAAATACTTCAACTTTTATTGACTCAATCATCACTTATATAAAAAGAACGAAAAGTATTGTATTACTAATACTATTAGAAAAAAAATTCGAAGAGGTGGGAGGACCATGGCCACCCTTTGTCCCCCTATACCTCTACTACTAGTTAAATTATTATTGAGCGGTGTAACATTATTCAAATGTTATTGAGCAATGTGTGTTTGTATGTCCGCAAAATATTTCAAAATGTATTTTTTATGTAAAAAAAGAAAATTGCAAAATTATTAGCAACTTCATATACAACTTTTTTATTCTTTAGGATGCTTAAGTAGTACTCCCTCCGTTTCAATAAATGCCACATTTTGATCATTGTATATTATTCACATAACTTACTTTGACTATATTTTCTTACTAATATATAAAGAAAAATATTAGTATATAAGATACTAGATTTGTTACAAATTAGTATTTTTTTAAGTATTAACTTTTTTATTTTAATAATATATAACTAAAAATATTAATAATGCGATACTTATTTTAAGACGGAGGAATTATCTGTGAAATTGATTTAAGATGAACTTTTTTATGGAAAAGTGTATTTTAAATAAAATTCTTACAGTATGAAGTCTAAGAATTAAAGACTTAAAATCCTTATATTTCAGTATGTGCTATAGTGGAAAGATCTTTTCACTATAGCATATATGAAATGACTATCAACAATTTCATTTCATATGTGCTATAGTGAAATGATTTTTGCAAAAGTTCTTACAATGTTAAGTCAAGAGTTAAATACTTAAAATTCTTATATTTTAGTTACATTGTGTGTTGACCAAATGACATGAGGATTAATGGTATTTTTACAATTAGAAGTTTTTAATGTTTACACTAGTACTCCTTGCAAATGATATGATTTTACATAATATGTATTTAACAAATAAAAGTTTTTATTTTTCAACAAATTTCCACTATTATTTTAACGTTGTTTTTGCTAGGGGTGATCGCGGTTTGGTTTGGTTCGGTTTTGAGTATAAATATCATCCTAACCGTGAGATAAAAATGCATGTGGTTCGATTTGGTTCGGTTGATTTTTAAAAAGTCATCCAAACCAAACCAAACCAATGCGGTTACGGTTGGTTCGGTTTGTGCGGTTTATCGCGATATATAAAATATGATAATATTACTAATTTGTTACAAAATAAATATAGGAAATTTTAATTTATTTTATTGTTTACATGATATAATATGCATATATACACAAGAACTTATTTTTAATATCAACAATATAGTTCTAGATCGCGTGAAATGATATGTTTTGACAGCCTTTATGGACTTAATTTGGGTTGGATTTGCTAAGTTGGATTAGGTAATAGGTTAATTGCTACTAGTTGATACAATTAAATTAAGTATTGCGGTTTGGTTTGGTTCGGTTTTCTGAATTGAAAACCGCAAACCAAACTAAACCGTGCGGTTTATAAGGAAAATGATCCGTGCAGTTTACACTAAATGTGGTTTTTTGCGGTTTTCGGTTTGGATTGGTTCGGTTTGCGTTTTTACTTTTGGATTGGTTCGGATACGATCACCCCTAGTTTTTGCAAGTATGGGCAAAGGGTACCTATTGGGCTCGGCGCTTGAGGTTTGTGTTTGGTACCAATTATTTTAGGTCATAAGATCGAGTTCATACTGCATAAATATAGCGATAATTTATCTTCTCACCTCCCAAATTTTTCTTTTTACTTAGAAAAATTTTGGAAAACATTTTCTGACGTTGTTATCAACACTACAAGAAATATCGTTTTTTGCAGCGACAAATATCGCTGCCAAAAACACAAAGTTGCTGCAAAAAGTATTTTTCGCAGCGAAAAAATTGTTGCTGCATGTCGCTGGCATAAGTGCCGTTGCGAAAATTCTTGCAAGGACAATTAATGTCGCTGCCATAACTAGTGTTTTACAGCAACAATTAATGTCGCCGACATAACTAATGTTTTTAGCAACAATTAATGTCGCTGACATAACTAGTGTTATTTGACAACAACAATTATTGTCGCTGACACAACTAGTGTTTTTTTGCAACAAAAAATATTGTCGCTGGCATATCTGGTGTTTTTTGCAACAAGAATTATTGTCGCTGGCAAAAAATGTATTTTTCGCAGCGAAAAAGTTATTTTTGTGAACGATATAAATTATTGTTATATCTTTTATATCTCAACAATAAAATTGTTGTAATAAATTAGACTTTCCAACTATAAATGTAATTATATATTTTTGTTATTTTTTATAAAAATTTAGTATCAATCACTTAATTTAAATTGTCATAATTTAAATTCTTTAACTAAGTTTTGTTTCTTCTTATCTTATTCTTTCTATTTTGCATATATCATTTTCAACAAACTATAAATAATTCAATTAAAGTATCTACAAACAATATAATTAAAGGATAAAACTTATATATATTACCCTAAATACAATTGTCTTGTTTTCCTATAAAAAAGTGATACATGCTATTTATTTAACTCAAATTTTAATAATCGCTTATAACTCCGTTAAAACATCCATTCGGTGAACAATAAAAATCTTTTTCCTTCCTTTTGTGATGCATTGTATAATACTACAACCGTTGAACAATTGGAATATCTCTCACTTGTTTAGTGAATCAAATGCATTCATTTAGATTTGTCTTCCTTCTACAATTTTACCTCATTCTTTCACTCTGCTGCACAACAAGAATTGTGATTTAATTAAAAATTGACTATTAGACATTAAAGAAAGAAAAATAATAAAAAATTGACTATATAAAAAATTGAGAATTGAGAGATAACAAGTGGAAGAGATAAGGGATAAAGTTTGTGAGCATCTCCAACAAGATTAAACCTATAAAGAAACATTGATCTAAGAGGAAACATGACGATCTTGAATCAATCCTCTAACTATTGAACTTGAAGCAAAAAGGATCTGAAAAATATTAAAAAATTTAAATTTACTTATGCAATGAAAGTATACGATGAAGCTAGCAAACCTGATAGTAGTTTGTCAATGCATTGATTTGGATTTCAATGTCTCTTTAACTAAGTAATTGTGTGTTGTTACTATGAATGTTAATCTGACTTAAATATCTTTAACTAAGTTTTGTTTTTTGTTATCTTTTAATTTCTATTTTGCATATATCTCTCAACAAACTATAAATAATTCAATTAAAGTATATCTACTAACAATTTCTTAAATGGAACTACCGTAAAAAAACTTAATTTTTCTAAAACCAAATTATTCAATTTAACTATTCAATTTCGTATGTTTTACCATAATTGAAGTATATCTCTTTAACTATTCAATTCAATTTTTCTAAAACACAATTAAAGTATATCTCTTTAACTATTCAATTCAATTTTTCTAAAACACAATTAAAGTATATCTCTTTAACTATTAAATTTTTTACCATAATTTTTTAAGCAAAAATCACGATAAAAAATCAAGGCCGGTTTAGGCCTTAGAAAAAAAAAATTATTTTTTTAAAACTAAATTATTTTTCGTATGTTTTAAAATTAATTTTTTTAAAACCAAATTATTTTTCTTATGGTTTTTTGCTTTCTTATTTTATCCATTTATATTTATTATGGAGAACTATATTTTTATATTGTACTCTACCTTGTTTAAAAAATATATATATTGTACTCAATTTTACCTCAAAAAAAAAATATTGTACTCTACTTGTTGTAGATTTTTTTTAACAAAAATAAAAAAAGATCATCTACGCTTGTACCAAAAAAAAGATCTACTTCAAAAAAAAAAGATCATCTATGCCAGTACCAAAACAAAAAAGAAAAAAAAAATCATCTACACTATTATACAATTTATTTTCTATTCATATTTTTTTATCAATTATTTTCTATTATTATGTTTACTTATCTAAAAAAATAAAAAACCTTATTTTAATGTTTGCTTTAGGCCACACAATGTGTTGGGCGGACCCAACAAAAAATACACATAAAAAATAGTAATTGTGTAGTTTTCCAACGACTTTACAAGGTTGTTGCAAAATAAGCTATACTATTAGCGGCAATAATAATCTACAAAAAATATATAGAAGGAACAATTACTAAAAAATCTAATTTGCCCTCAAAGAGTATGATAATATTGTAAATCTTCTACCCTTAATTGTAATTTTAGCTCTAAAGATAAAATAAAAAAGATACAAAACATAAAAATAGAACGAAAAAAATTAAATTAAGAGAAATCTACGCATAAAAATAGGAACAAAAATCATGATAAAAGATGCGCATAAAAAAAAGTAATTGAGTGGTTTCCCAGCAACTTTACAAGGTTGTTGTAAAAAAACTAAACTATTAGCAGCAACAATAATTATTGTTGGGATAACTAACTTTTCCCAACGATAAAGTAGTTGTTGAGAAAAAACCAACTTATAACAACAACTTAAATAAGTTGTTGCTATATGTATGTTTTTGTCAACAATTTAAATGTCGCTGCGAAAAAGTCGCTGCGAAAAACGACATTTCTTGTAGTGCAATGTAAGTTCTCTTTCTCCCCCCACTAAATTTTCCATTATGTTTAGGGGGTGAGAAACTTTTTTGCCCTAAAAAAATTTTGGGGAAGCGTTTCCCGAAGTTTATTGAGTGAGAAAAAAAATTTGGGGGTAGGAAGAGAAATTTTCAAATATAGCCAAGTGAATAAAAACACAAGGAACCAACTATATCCGTGTTCTGCTAAACATCTAGCTAAAACTTGATTTATTAGGATGTTGAGCAAACAAAATAAATGCAATCCTGTGCAATTTACTTTTGCCACTCTGTACATTTTCTCGAGCGCCATACGATTTTACCAAAATACCACTGTTCGCTACTTAGATAGCGGATACGCATCAAAAATATCCTACCAAAATTGTTTTTTTATAAAGTCCGCTACTTAAATAGCGGACAACATTTTTCAAAAAATTCTCATTTTTTTTATAACGTCCGCTACTTAAGTATGAGAAGGGTAAAATGGAAAACGTATAAGACGCGCGAGAAAATCATAGAATAGCATAAGTAAATCTCCAAACTTGTTGCCCTATGGTCCAAAGACATGAAACCCTTGAAAGAAGTACTTCACTTTCTATATACAGAGACTTGAATTGTCATGTATCTCTTATTCTCTCCACCCATTTATTATATGAAAAATGCAAACAAGTACCCTCTAGCACTCTTTAAGAAATTAGTTAAAGAAATTATTTATTCAAAAAGTTAAATATTTCAATTCTCAATGTATTGATTTCACACTTTGTTGTAAAAATTTCATAAAATTTTACTATTTAAAATGCTTTGTCTCGAAAACGCTCATTAGCAAAACCCTTATTATATCAAGCTTAGACCGACTTTGGCATCAATTAGCCTTTTGCATGTACCCAACCATCACAATAGATGACATCCACCATCATCACTGGAGCTCCACTACCTTCCACTTCCCCCAAGGTTGGTTTATGTTTTCATACAATAACACCTATAAACAAGAAACCATAGCAATAAAGTAATCATCCCAACCAAATGGAGAATCTTCATTATTGTGCTCTATAAGTTCTATGTCGAAGATTAGTCATCACTAACGCAATAGAATCTTAATACCTATATATATCATAGTAACCCCAAAGTAATAATCCCAACATATGCGGGTTAATAGGTCTTTACCCCCCTGCAAAGTAGGTGAATTTTGCGTTACCCCCTTGGAATTTTTTTCTTTGAGATTACCCCCCTGCAAAATTTATTTTTTTGATTTACCCCCTTGGATACACTTTTTAAATTGGTTATTTTGTTCAACCGATTTAAAAAGTGTTGTTTTTAAATCGGTTATTATGTTTTTTTTCCCTGCCACGTCAGCAAAAGGGGGGTAAATCAAAAAAATAAATTTTGCAAGGGGGTAATCTCAAAGAAAAAAATTCCAAGGGGGTAACGCAAAATTCGCCTACTTTGCAGGGGGTAAAAGCCTATTAACCCAACATATGCAAGCTAATGCCACAATCACAATTTCATGTATACATAATACATGAATGATCAGCCACCAATTGAAAAAAATATAGGCTTTACTTAATAAGCACTCCACATATTTATTTATTTATTCATTCATTCATTCAACCCTTACATATTTTACACTATGCATGTATTTTATTTACTCAAAACCAGTACAGAAAGGTACACCATATAGGTGCACAAGATCCATACACTAGAAAGGTATACACTCATCTTTAATATAGGAAACCATATATACTAATTAAACCTGAAAAGTATTATTTTTGGATAGAAACTAACTCCATATGATTCATATTCATACTTGGCTAGTAAAGTTGCTAAGTAATTTTCAGACCCTAGTGCCTTTAAACTTCTTCTCAGCCTCCCTGCTATCAATGACTGCATCATGATATCCATAACCATAACGTCCCGAATCATCCCTCTTGTAATAATCGTCACCATAATCTCTACCATCATCAACAAATGTGACACGTGTTGCAGAATCGCGTGGTCGTGACTGAGGCTGGTTAAAATTTCCATGAGGCCTTGTGATACCAGAGCCTGTCCTATCAGTCAAGCGAGGCGAAGAATTACCTGTTGCACCCCAATTGTCTAAAGGGGTTGGAGTTGGACTATCGTAGTAGTGATCACGCTTTGCAGCTTCCATCTTCAACAATTCCATTGCTTTGTCAATATCGTGAATTGGCTCGCTTAATTGAGTCCCTTGTCGCGGTGCTCTAGTCCAATCTGAACTAATTTTTGGGCCATTGGAATTGGACCTGTTACTGTAATAATTAACAACATTATCACCATCATCATATTTAGGATTGCTGCTACTTCCAAACGGCTTGTTGTCGCGGTTAGCTATACCATAGCCGTTACCATTCCTAGTGGGTTTGTATCCGTCTTTTTTGTTGTAGTCACTACCATACCCATTAGGAACATCATAGTTGTCATTCTTAATGCTACTTACAATCGGCTTGCGTCCTTCTTTGTCACCACCATATCCATTATTATAGCCATCGTCGTGAGTACTCCTTATACTACCTATTCCAATTGGTTTGCGTCCTTCTTTATAAAGATTTGGATCTCCTATCGCTGGTGCACGGCGGTCACCACCATACCCATTAGGACCATCATAGCTGTCATTTCTAATTGGACTAATACCAATTGGCTTGCGTCCTTCTTTGTCACCTCCGTATCCATTATTATAGCCATCGGGGCTACTCTTTATGCTACCTCCTCCAATCGGTTTACGCCCTTCTTTGTGGGGATATGGATCTCTTACAACTCCTGCAGGATTGTCGCCACCATACCCATTTGGACCATCATAGTTATCATTCCTAATTGGACTAATTCCAATTGGCTTGCGTCCTTCAGCTGTTGGCTGTGGGCTATGGCGACCGCGATCAGTTACAGGACCGAACCTTTGAGGATTACGGCTAGCTTCATGATTCTGCACCTTGGTGGGGAACTGATTATCAACTTTACGCGGGGAGTTATGAACAGCGCTTGTTCGACGATACTGGTCATCATCATCAGATTCATCCCCCGAAGATACATATTTTTCTGTTGCTGGTTCATCATAAGGCCTGCTAGTAACCGGAACTATTGTTTTTTTGGTAACAGCACCTTCGGAGTAATTACTACCATTACTTTTGGGAAGGAAAGGAACAAACGGTTTTATAACAGCCGGTTCACGCGCTCCATTTCTCATGGTACTGTAAGTTGATACACTACGGTACACGTAACCATACTCTGCCATCACTTTTATCTACTTCTTTGCTTTGTTATAAGATCAAATTCTTTTAATTACAAATATAACTTAACTTCTCCTTATATAGGAAAAAAAAATACAGTAATTATGAAACTTGACATAGATATGAGCCATATGCCTCCACGGTTCAACTAAGAGATAAAAGAATCATTCATGGTCAAGAATCTCAAGATAAATGTTGTCTCTGAAAGTAAAGAATCACATTCTGTCAATAATATGTGAATGGATAATATTGAATAGAGTGGAAGCTAACCAAAAATGATTAAATTCTGGTGCCTTTTTAAAGTGACATACATCGTTTTCGATCGGATATAAATGCATATGTTCGTTGGTGTTGGAGTCCAACAAAAAGAGAACAAATTAAAGTAAAGAAAATATCATAAGAATCTATACAAAGCTAAGGTGCAAGGAATTAGGAATATGAAGCATGTTAATTAGTTAGTTGGAATTGGCACATAGGGGTAGAGCCAGATGTGTGCACTAATAGAAGAGGAACAGTAGAGGTGCAACATCGAACAAATGCGCGATGTTGATACCATTGAGTTCAGGTGCAAGTAGATTGGGGTCACATGTTATTGTGAATTCCAAACCATCACATTACAAGGTTGGAATCGCAAAATAAATATTACAGAGGGTAAACCAAAATTCGCTAACATTACACGGTTAAAGACTATTTAATCCAATATTTTCTGGAAGATGTCGCTAAGCAGTAATCAATGGTCTTTCTTCTTTCCAAATGGTTATGTTATGCAAGTCAATAACAACATTTATATATTCTCCACAAACCAGTATATAGTTCAAGAATGGGTTCTCTAACTTTGTTCCATGAAGCACCCTGCAATATCATCAACAGTAATAGTATATAATATATATTCTGCTTAATCCCAAATAGCAATATAATTTATTACAAATATCACTTGTTGGGCTGTTTGGAAAATAATTGAGAAATGATCTTAGGGTAAGGAGTAGAGAGGTATAGATAGGTATTATTAGGTGGTAGACTAGTACAGTAGTTAGAACAATATTGTCACACAATATTCCACTTTCCAAATTAAACGACAAAGGTATAGTTACAAAGTGTTCTTATCAAACTTATCATCCCAATTTTACCATGTTCCCTATAGTATTCATAATAATAATGTTTTATCAACCTTAGATATATCTATTTGTGACAACTATTTTTCTCCTGCAATAATTTGAATGAGAAGTTGAAGATGAATATGATGATTGCACTCATAATTCTCAAACATGTTACATGTGTGTTCACACACTAAACTTTATATTTGATTTGTCTTTATTAGTTTACATCAGATTTTTTTTTTAACATCAAAAGAAAGTATATAGAATGGGTAAAAAATACAATATCATTTGTTGTTGTACAAAATATATTAAAGGGTTAATATGCTTTTACCCCCTGCAATGTTAGTGAGTTTTGTGATACCCCCTATAAAAAAATTTCTCATAGATTCCCCCTTGCAATGTTAAGATTCTCTGTGTTACCCCCTTGCCTGCACACCGTGGCGCATGACTGGGTGGAATCTCCACGTGTCATGTCCACGTGGAAAATAAATTAATTTTTATTTTATTTTTTTTGCCATGTGTTATCTGACTGTATAAATTTATTAAAAAAAATAAAAAAAATTCTATCATGTTTTTTAATTATTTAACTTATTATTATTTAAAAAAATTAAAAACAAAATATATCAATTTAATAAAAAAATATTATTTCTTTTTCATTTATATCAATTCCACCTATATTACTTATTAATTAACAATTTTATATATAAAATAAAAACATAATGTAATCAAATAAAAAAGAATTTAACAAAAAAAAATTTAACATTTATATATAAAAAAAACATAATGAAATCAAATAAAAAAAATTGTAACAAAAAAAATTAACAATTAGATATAAAATAATGAAATCAAATAAAAAAATTAACAATTATATATAAAATAAAAAATAATGAAAGCAAATAAAAAAAATTGTAACAAAAAACAATTAACAATTATATATAAAATAAAAAATAATGAAATCAAATAAAAAAAATTGTAACAAAAAAACAATTAACAATTATGTATAAAATAAAAAATAATGAAATCAAATAAAAAAAATTGTAACAAAAAAAATTAACAATTATATATAAAATAAAAACATAATGAAATCAAATAAAAAATTATAACAAAAAAAAAAACATATTTCCTAAATCTCTCCTCTTCTTCATTGGGTTTTAACCCTTCTTCTCCACCTTCATATTTCCTAAATCTCTTTATTTTCTTCAATCTCTACAAATCCTCATCAACAACAAATCATAGCAGCAACATCACCATATTCATCAACAACACCAACAACACCATATTCATCATCATAGCAGCAACAACAAAATTCACCATATTCATTCGGTTCTCAACATCACCATATTCATCAACAACAACAAAATCCACAAGATTCAACAGCATCATAGCAGCAACATCATCATCAACATCACCATATTCGTTCGATTTCAGTTTCAATTTCGTTCGGTTTTGATTTCGTTCGGATTCAATTTCTGGGTTTTCGTGTTGTTGTTCGTGTTCAATTTCTGGGTTCGTGTTGTTCAATTTCTCGGCAATTTTTGGTTGGTGTTGTTGTTCTTTGTCTTATTGTTGTTGATGACGATGGAAGTGGAAAGGAAGTTGGTATTGTTGTTCTTTATTTTTGCTACAGGGCTTATGGAAGTGGAAAGGAAGAACTTATTGTTGTTGTTGTTGTTCGTTATTTTAGTTCATGTTTCTTTTGTCGATTGCCCAGTAAAGTTCAGAACTTACTGTTGTTGTTGTTGTTGTTGTTCTTGGTGATGAAGATGAATATGGATGAATATGAATTTTAATAAAAAAAAATTATGATTTTTTTTAAAACAAATTATAAAAAAAAGGAAGTTGGAATTAAAAATAATAAAAATAGGGTTAATTTTGCAATGAGAGAATTAAAGGTTTTTTTTTAAATTTTTTTTTTTACACCGCATCGTCTGAGTTTGCCAAAAAAATTTAAAAAAAAAAAAAAATATCCACGTGGAGATTCCACCCAGTCATCAGCCATGGTGTGCAGCCAGGGGGTAATGCGTGGAATCTTAACATTACAAGGAGAATCTACGAGAAATTTTTTTATAAGGGGTATCACAAAACTCGCTAACATTACAGGCGGTATAAGCCTATTAACCCTATATTAAACCATAATCACAATTCAGAACTGATATCATATTGAATTTTTAGTGCGCATGTCCAAAAATTCAAATAAATTTAATTTCACCCCATATTACTTTACATACACTTTGTATTTTTTTGGTAAGTACATACACTTTGTATTGAACTCAAGTTAAGCGATTAAAATTAAGTGATTAATGATTTATTAATTTTTTTTTATAAGTTGAGTATTTTCTGCGCAGAACTATAGTTAGAAATTAATCTTTCAAGTCTTGTGGAATTCAAATCAGGGACAAACTCCCCTTAAGAGCTTTAATTAATGCTACTATATACTCAAATCAAAAATCGAATTTAGAACTTTGATTAAATTAAAAGCGACACCGTGTTATTTCATTTAAGCACTCTAGGATAGTGACTAATGGACTTTCGTTGAGAATGATTTTTTGGAGAACAAATAATATGAAGACTTGATTGATGTATTTGTTTCAAAAATTGCTATTATTTTTTTTATTATTGATTATAATATGAATATTTTTTATGTTAGTTACGGGGATGATTAGTTTTTTATGTTAGTTATAATTTAAATATGTGTCTCATAGGTCTCTATAGTTATAGTATTTAAGAGGATTGATTTTGCCATTTAAAAAAGGTTAGTGGCGCAGCTTGTTGCATGTTTACTTTTTATTCAAGTGTAATTATCCTAGATCAAACTTAGGATCTTGATGAAGTTAAAAAATATCTGCATCATCATCTCATCGTTATTGGGTTGACCTTAGTTAACTAACTCGTAAGAATTCTGTAACCATAGATTAGAATAATGCTGATGCTTACTCTCACCCGGTAGAGTAAACCTATTAAGTTCCTAAACCATCAAAACTTGATGCTATAAAAAACAAATTAGTACTACTTAGCGTTTGAAATTTAGCAAACCAAAGATTATAGTACTTATGGTTCCTTTTGCCAAGTATTAATTTAAATTATCATTATCATAGATTTTACCTATGGGTGGTTAAGGAGCTTAGAAAAGTGTTTAAGCTTAATATCTCATAAATAAGTTTTTGCGCTTTTACAAAATGATCATTTTTGGCAAATAAACATTCTACTTCATCATTGGTAAAGAAATAAAGGAATGCAAATTAATTCAAATACTTTTTTTTTCATTACATTGAGTTAGTCAACTCAATTACAAAAGTGATATTACAAAAAATAAATGCAAATTATAACCTAACTTATTATGTCTTATGCTTGGAGATTTTGTACCATCATACAAATATGTCACAAAAGCTTCATTTCATCCCTCAACAAGAACTTTTTTAATTTTATAATGTCAATGGGCCATACATACTAAACAAAAAGTACTCGATGCTCAATTAAATACATGGAGATAGGTAGCAATAATGAATAGGATAAGGAATGCATCTCAACCTTTAGGCAAAAAACAAAACAATATGTTGGTTAATTAAGGTAAATGGTTTGTAATAGTTTTGGAGGATTTCAACCACTTGATGAAGTTTTGAAGGGTAGCTTCGTCAGCTCTATAGTAATTTTGTGTGAATTGAAGCAATTGTGACCATGTGAAATCAGGATATTGTTTTGTCCCATCTATACTCACAATATCTTGTGGGGGTGTTAACACTCTGTCATCTTTAGGGCACAGAAAGAATGCCAAGGACCTCCTCTCTTTGTGACTATTAACCACTGCCCTATGCAAGCAACTCTTGTATCTCCCATTTGATAATGCCTAAACAACCAACCAACCAACAAGTAAGTTAGCAATTTTTACTTTATCGAACATAAAAATAAGTTATCAATTCGTACACCTACATACCTTTTAATTATTATACATGGTCCTTGTCTCACAAATTACATTATTCACCTAGATAGTGACATGTACGTAAACTATGTTTCTTCCAATTAATGGTTTTAAAAGAACTTAGCAGCAAAACTCACACATTTGGTTTAGTGGTGAGAAAAATTGATTTTGGCAGAATTGAATATTATATAAAATTGATTTTGGTAAAAATTGATTTGAAGATAAAGTGATTTATATTTAGATATATTCTTGCAAAAGTGAGTTGAACAAAAAAATTTAGTGTAAAAATCAATTCTAAAATCAGAAGCTACAATTTCTAACTTCAAGTAGAATCAATTTTAACTCTTCTAGAATTGAAACCAAACATATCAAATATTATGTTTAAATCCACATCGTAACATATCAAATATTTCTGTCAGTTTAGTGGTAAAAATTTGACATTATGATCTTTAAGGATATGAAATTCAAATCCCCTAGAGACAATTGTAAAATAATAATCATTGTCACTTTAATTAATGATAATTTTTTTTTGGGTATTATATACTTCTTGTATTTTATGAATATACCAATACTTGATATACACTATAAGAGTACTTTAATAAAAACATTTTTCATTCTCTTTTATTTATATATTTTTCTTAATCTTTGTGAATGAATTCACTTATTGTGAAACTTTTAAATTTCAATGAGCAACTTAAATATGTATCCTATAATTTGAAATTTCATATGTTTTTCCTATCTAATAACAATACCACTCGTTTTTCAAAGAATTAAGGCATGAAAACGGTGCTTTTATCCATTCACGAGGTATGATGGTTGCTGCCTTACTATATATATAGGATGAAAAGTATTGCCTTCAAGTATATGCAAATGCAAATAAATAATAAATATGTTCTATTCTAGTCTAGTACACACACAAGATTGGACATTTGGTTTGGTAATTTGCAATAATTTTTCAACGTTGACATAGAAAACAATTTTTTTTATCAATTATTAATTAATACTATTTCAAAGTGTTTGACAATTTTTTCAAATAGTAAGTATTTAGGCCGATGGGTGGACATCTATAGAAAGCTGAGATTTATCCGGCCCATAATATCAAACATTTTTGTGTCAAAAAAAAAATTCAAACATTTAAGGATTAAAGAAAAAAATACCTCAAATTTTCAATGGCTTATGATTGATAAAATATATGTCATGCACACATATACTATTCTGTCTATTATTTATATTTTGCATATCAAACAAATATATTTAGACATATTGTTATATATTTTCATAACATTTTAGGAAATTATATATGTAGTTGCATTTCAAAATTAAAATTTCATGATAAAAATAAATATAAAATTATTTGATTTGTTATGAAAATGCCTAAGATCAAAGTCATATAATTTACAAAAAAAAAAGTATATCATTAATTTATTGGTGTTCAAATTTGATTTGAAAGAGATCTTATAGAAAGAGAATAGATGGTATATCATCTATCAATAACTATATATCATTATATTATATTGTTTAAAAAGTAACGACTATCTTTGGTCCTTTTTATAAGAAACATAAAAAATTTAAGTTCATTGAATAATTGATATATTTGGTCTATATTATAGGGTGAATTCTTCTGTGCAGATCTTATTTGAATATATATATATCGGTATACTGCAGATATATAATTTTGATAGGTTCACAAATAATATTTATTAATTTTTGGACCTATCAGAATTATCCACCTCAGCTGTGTATTAGTACATATCCAATTAAAAAGTGTACCAGAGTATTCACCATATTATAAATTAGATACATAAGTTTTTGAGTTAATCTATAAAATGTGAGTTGTTTCATATAAAAAGAACCGCATGAAATATTATACAACCATTACAACAAGATATGTGAAGTTCTTGGTCCCTCGATTTTTGTACTATTTTCTTTTCATTTAATCTATTTTTATTTTTAATTTTTTTGCTAAAAGAAAATCATGTTAATTAAAATGAATAAATTTATAAAATTACCATTTTTTTTTTCTTTCATTTATCATATTTATTTAATTGGTATGAAATGATAAAATAAAATGATTTGGAAATTGAGTAGTAACATGAGATCTATCAATAATGCACGCTCATGTACTATGTTTCACCATTATTATTATTGGTGTAACTTTATCAGTTGATACACAAAGTAAAAGTGATCTGCTCATCTCATCTCATCTCATCAGTCAGTTTATAAGAAGCAAAATCTTTGATCAGCTCAGTAGTCAGTTCATTGATTGATTGATTGCAAGGGGATCATATATAATATGTCAGTCAGAGTTACGCACAGCCACAAAGTAAAGAGATATACTCCCTCTAGTCCTTAATATAAGAGGAACTTCACTTTTTAGATTCATTGAGAATCTAATGTATCTAGACCACATTATTGACTAGATACATTAGATTCTCAATGAATCTAAAAAGTGAAATTCCTCTTATATTAAGGACTGGAGGGAGTATCATCTTATAAACATAAAAAAAAAAACGACATATATGATATATATATATATATATATATATATATATGTATGTTGAGAAAGGGCCTACATACCGTAAAAGTATCACCAATGTTAACAACAAAGGCATCTGAAAGGGGTCTAACCGTTTGCCATTTATGGTCAGCAAACACATCAAGACCTCCAACTTGATCTTGGTGAAGTATTGTCAATGTTGTTGGGTCACAATGTGGTCCTGTCCCTAATGCAACACTTGGTTCTTGGCATGATGGATAATAGTTGCATCTCATTATACAACTTCCATCTTCAAATAAGTACTTATAATGTGACCTATCTACTCCTAAGCTTATTGCCAATATCTCCATAAGCTTCATCCCTAATTTCTTCATTGCTTCACAGTACTTTTGGAATGCCTCACTGCATAATTTATAGGGCACAAGTACAAATTATATATAACTCATGTTTTGTGTCTGTCTATATATACCAATATTATTATATTGGAAAGAATTCAAGTCCCACCTAAAATAAATATTTAGTCTGAATTGAGTTTAATTACAAAGAGTGACACCTCTCATTTTATAGACAGTTTTGTAAATGACGAGTTAGGTTTAATATAAAAATATAATATATATGGTATTATGGTCCATATGGGAAAAACAAGTGTTTATAGATTAGAGTGAAGTTAGACCCAATATAAATATGTAACACATTACATTAATGATTTGTGTGCAATTAGACAAAACACTCAAAACTAGACATATGCAGTGCGATCATGTTTCAGACTGGAGTAAAGCCTATAATGTCAAAGACCCATTAAACATGAGACGCATAGCTTCAAAACATGTTACCAAGCACATAATATTCAATCCCCGCGGAAAAGGACACACACGTTCTCCATATCACATGGGTTCAACCAATGAGGATTCAACAAAGTACTAAAACTGTACTATTATGGGCTCTACTAAGGTAGTGAAATTGTCACTCTCCATGCATACTAATGCAAGGTTAGGCCTACAGATATGCATATACCTCAAACACATAAGGTACGCTGTTTTCACCCAATTCTTAGCATTTTCCCTCATTTAAATATTGACTTTAGCGTTGGAGTGCTAACGTTTTTGCAGGTACCTTTCCCTTGTACCTAAAGCTCACAACCACTAAACTCAACCACTCAACCTCGCCATTGGAGTAGTTCCATTCAGAGCATATAGTGTGACTCCAGTTACGTGATAAATATAGGTGATTAAGTGGATCTTGAATAAATACTAATATCAATATAATTAGAAATTTTGTGGTGAAAAATATCTCACTTAGAAACAAGTTTTGTCAATTTTTATTTCATGATATATCTTAATAAAATATTACTTTATTTTTCATATAATAAGAAACTTTTGAAACCAAAATAAAGCACATTAATTAATCTTAATTAACTATAGCATATAGTCTTACCCAGCTTGTTGAAAGTCTTCCCCCAAGGTGGAGTCAAAGTAGTTAGTGACAACAGGCTCAAAGGTATCATTATCATGAAATGGAAAAGAAAGTGTTTCCTTCCAAGGCAATTTGGAGGAGAATCTATCAGCATGAGCACCAGAATAGCCCCACATTGAACCTTTCATCTTACGAACACTAAGTTTCCTATCAATTGGAAGCTTAAAAAAACCATCCATTTGATCATAAGCTTCACTAATTAGACTCAAATCAACACCATGATTAATCACTTGAAAAAACCCATGTGTTGAACAAGCTTTAGATATGAGTTTTGCAGCAATTTTTGTGGCCTCTTTGTTACCTTTAAGGAACCCATCAAGGTCTATCAATGGTGCTTGAAATTCTTCATTTGCATTCACTAGATACTCTTTTGGCCAAACAAAATTCATTGGAACATTACGTTGTTTTTGTAACCAAGAAGGGTCATAGAAATGATTTTGATGAACTTTGTTTCGATTGTTTAGACTAGACACTAAGCAAAGACCAGAATCCATGACACAAATGTTAATGTGTGGAAAAATAAATTAATTGTATAGTTGAGAAAGTTAAGAATTAATATATAATGCACATATGAAGATTGGTGGGGCTATTTATAGGCACATATCATGTAAGGCCAAAATATGGCATGTATTTTGTAGGTTGAAGGATGGAATATAATGTATGTATATATAATAATAAAATTGCAACAAAACAAAAAAAAGGAATCAAATTTGTAAAATGAGAATGAATTGAAGGTCATGCCTCATGCGTGAGGACTTTGTGGCTGAATTTGCACGCTTTTTTGAGTTAACACAATTTGGGAGGAATTTTCATTATAAATCGTGATGATAAAAATAGGGATGAATTGGATTGACTAGTGGACCTTTTTCATAAAAATTGTATTGAAAAAGCATGAATGTCGTATTTATAAAATGTTGACTTTATATGAAATAATAAAAGTAAAATTTAAAAATAAGTTGACTTTAATTAACGAAAAAAAAATAGTTGACTTAAACTTTAGTACTAGTACTGGACTAGTAGTATACTGGTATGTGTTTTTCTTTAGTACTTAACTAGCATATGCTTTGGAATATTAGAAAACTTTTCTTTTTGCTATCCTATGGGTTACTCGCGTGTTCCACGAAATGATCAAAATTCTCTTCCGTGGCTTAAGTCACGAATGTAGGAAAAATGAGTAATTTTGAAAAATAACATATGTGACTTAAGTAACGGATGTTATAATTGTAGGGTGTTTTTGGGGGTGTCCGTAGCACAAGTCACGGATAGGGATATTTTGGTCATTTCGTAAGGCACGCCTCAGAAACCATAGGGTGGCAAAAGTAATAATCTATTAGAATGCATAGTGGATTGGAAAATTACTGTAAACTCTTTTTTAAGACTAAATGTAAGTTATAACAATTTTCTCAAAAGGATAACTTTTTACCAAACTTTATTTACATGACAAACGAGTTCTAAATTACTAAAGTTATCTTTTATTGAAAGTTTAATAAAAAAAAAAATATGATCATGCTAAGTAGTGCCCTTGGATACTAAATAAGGATAAAAAACAATTTTTACATTAAAAACAATACTTTTTCTACTTTTCAACATTAACTAGTTTTGAGACCCGTGCATTCGCACAGGTCTATTGATTTTTATTTATAAATTATTGTTAAAATATAAGTGACGTCATTCTGTTATTTTTTGTAAAATATATTAAATTAAGTCATCTTTTATTAAAATAATTGTCCCGTGTATGATTTTTGTGTAATAAATTATAATTAATAATAAAAAATATTTTCTATTCAATTTTTTTTTTTATTAAAACAATTGTCCCGTATATGATTTATTTTTTTTATTAAAGCAATTGTTTCGTGTATGATTAATTTTTTTTATTAAAGCAATTGTCCCATATATGAATAATTTATTTTTATTAAAGTAATTGCGTGTATGATTAAATTTTTTTTATTAAAGCAATTGTCTCGTATATGATTAATTTTTTTTTATTAAAACAATTGTCCCGTGTATGATTATTTTTTTTTATTAAAGCAATTGTCCCGTGTATGATTAATTTTTTTTATTAAACCAATTGTCCCGTGTATGATTATTTTTTTTATTAAAGCAATTGTCCCGTGTATGATTAAATTTTTTTTATTAAAGCAATTGTGTCGTGTATGATTAAAAAAAAATTATTAGAACAATTGTCCTGTGTATGATTGTTTATATATTAGTGATCAACACTTTCTTTTTTTTGACAATTATTGATCAACACTTGTCCCGTGATGTTTTAAGTATAATGACAAATATTTACCCCGTAATTATTATAATATATATTCATCAATAATGCATTTCTTCTGTATTTTTTATATAAGAGTAGACAAAAATTTAGTAGATTTTTTTATAATAAAAATAGAAGATTTGAAATATTTTTAAGAATTGGTGAGGACAAATTACAATTTTTAGTAGTAATACCTTTTAATATATTGGAAGTGTTTGAATTTGGCTTATTTTTAAGCTTATGAAATTAGTTTATGGTTATAATTTATAAATAAACTTTTATGTTAATTCATAAGTTTTCACTAACAAAAATTATATCTTTTTTGAAGAAGACAAAAGTAATATCTTTATAAATTATTTTCATGAACTACATTAAAAAACTTATAATAATACATAAAAATTTATTTATTTAGATAAATTATTTCGCATAAACTCATAAATAAGTCAAACCAAACGGGCCAATTGTTTTTTGTTTCTATTTTTCTGTTCTTTTATTTTTAAGCTCATAAATAAGTATCTTATTTTATTAATTAGCTTATTCTATTTTTATTTTTTATATGTACATTTTTATATGTTAGATTCAGTTACTATTTTTTCATTAAAAAAAAAGTTACTATTTTTGAAGCGTATCTTTTATAGTGATTTTTGTTCATATTTTTATGTGGGCTTAAATATGTAAACAGTCCCTGTACTTAGGGGTCGTTTGAATTTCAGTCCCTACAATTCAAAAATCTTTCAAATTTGCCCTGCACTTTCAGTCAATTTTAAAAAAGGTCCCTGGGCTGACTTTTTTGATGATGTGTCACTATTTTTTTACAGGTGGCACTGGTGACTGAGCTGAGAGGACGCTGACTCACTAAATTGTAATATGAAATGACCATTATGCCCTTCTTCCTTATTCCTTTATCATAAACCTTCAATCTCAGATCAAAACTTCCATCTTCATCCTTTCTTTATCAAACCCAAATCAATCTCCAAAATTGTGTTCCCAAAATCTCACGAATCAGTTCACCATCAACTAAGAAGAAGCAATTAATCTAATGACAAAATATTCAAAGCTACCCATAATAGTGCTTTGTTCACTTCAAAACCCAAAATATTCAAACAATAAAAATAATCAAGGTGATAGGGTAGATAAGAAGTAATTAATGTATGACAAAATTTTCAAAGCTACCCATAATAGTGTTTTGTTCACTTTCAAACCCAGAATATTCAAGCAATAAAACAATACCTTAATCAACTAGTGATAATCAACAATAATCATTTCCTAAACATCTTATGGGGTCTACGTGAGAGAGAAATAACTCAAAGCATCACCAAGCTAACAACAGTAGCAATATTATGCTAAGAAAGAGGGGTAAAAATAAGACTATATGTTTGATGGTGTTTTTCTTCAAACCCAAAAACAAAGGAAAATCAAAGATGTGTTTGATGTTGTTTTCCTTCAAACCCAGAAACAAAGAACCCAAATTCTCTCAACGAAAAATTTATCTTTGACCTTCAAATTTTGCAAACCCAGTTTGTGTCACCAACCCAGTTCGATTTCTGCATTCGTCGTCTTCAACCCGCATCCGTCCTCGTCTTCAACCCACGTTCATTGTCGTCAACATGTGTTATCGTCCAAATCCAGTTCTTCGAGAAATTGCTTTGGTTAAAGAAGACACCTGGAGAAGAAGAAGAAGAAGAAGAGATCGAAGAAGATTGAGGGATACTTGATTTGTGAAATTGCTTGGGTTTATGAAACCCTAAATCCCTTTCCATTCCCTTTCATTGCTGCGTTTTGTGTTTTTGAAGGAAGAATGGCAAAAGTGACATTTTGTTACGATTTTTTTACCAAACAGTCCCCCCTTTTGTTAATTATTCCCGTAGTGCCCCCCTTTTGAGAAAAAATCCCGTAGTGCCCCCCTTTACCCCCCAATACCCTCCCTTTTCAGACACAAACTGGCCCACACAGGATGGAGCCATTCACAATGGCGCCAGTTGACCTGGGATGGCGCCAGTCAGAGTGGAGCCAACTGCCACATGTCAGACAGCGTCAGCTGCTGTCCCCTGCATGCACAGCACTGCTGTCCCCCCTTTTTTCACCCTCTATTTATTTTATCACAAATGGCCTGGCAATAAATAAATTTAATTTACGATAAAAAATTTATAATAACAGAAAATTAGATTGAACCGCAGCCGATGACGAACCTTGACCACCAAGATCATGCGTTGAACTTTGTAAACACTCAGCCCATGATCCATACATAAGATTGTTGAACATATCTTGGGAGACTTCTTGGGTTGGTTGGGGTTGTGTGGGTTGGTAGGGAGTTGTGTCTTGAATGTTTGCGTAATGTTCATTGTGGTTGTTGAGATTTTGGTTGATTTGTCACTTTTTAATTTAAAACTCATGATTACCATGCTCAAGCTCCATTGGGAAGGATTGAATTTTTTATCATTATAACATTTTCTACAATCAAGTGTTACCATTGGAAAAAAGATAAAGTATTAAAAAATATATTTTTAATAAAAGTTCAACACACGACATCAATATATTTATAATAAATTTTAAATTTCATTTTAAAATATATAAATGTTTACATTCATACGAAATTAAAAAATTAAATTGCACAAACATACACCATAGTAAAATTACCTAACATAAATATAAACCACGATAAAACAACAATAGTATAGAGTGTTGTATTTATAGAAGGAGTTGATAGTTGAAAAAAACAAAAATTTAATATTAAAAACGAAAAAAAAAAAAAAAAGAGGAAAAAGCTGTGCTGTGCATGCAGGGGACAGCAGCTGACGCTGTCTGACATGTGGCAGTTGGCTCCACTCTGACTGGCGCCATCCCAGGTCAACTGGCGCCATTGTGAATGGCTCCATCCTGTGTGGGCCAGTTTGTGTCTGAAAAGGGAGGGTATTGGGGGGTAAAGGGGGGCACTACGGGATTTTTTCTCAAAAGGGGGGCACTACGGGAATAATTAACAAAAGGGGGGACTGTTTGGTAAAAAAATCTTTTGTTACTTCTATTAGTTATCAAGGGCAATGTCGTCATTTCAAAATGTTTTTTAGTGAGTCAGCGTCCTCTCAGCCCAGTCATCAGTGCCACCTGTAAAAAATAGTGACACATCATAAAAAAAGTCAGTCTAGGGACCTTTTTTAAAGTTGACTGAAAGTGCAGGGCAAATTTGAAAGGTTTTTGAATTGTAGGGACTGAAATTCAAACGACCCCTAAGTGCAGGGACTTTTTGCATATTTAAGCCTTTTATGTGTAAATTTATCTTAATTAAATTTTTATGGGAAGATTTATTTAATGCTTATCTTTTTTTTTCTATTTTTATTTTTTTTAGAGATTTGGTTTCTGATGCTATTTTTATGAGAAGATTTCTTTTATGCTTATCTTTCTTTCCAATTTTTTATTTATTTCTTTTATTAGTCTAGAACTAAATAGTAGTTTCTTTTAATATATTGTAAGTAGATTATTTCATGCTTATCTATTTTTTTATTTTTTTTACATATTTTATTTTTATGTTTATGCCTTTTTTTGTTCAATTTTATTTATTTCATGCTTATCTATTTTTGTTTTTTTTTTGTACGTATTTTATTTTTATGTTTATGCCTTTTTTTTGTTCAATTTGATTTATTTCATACTTATCTATTTTTTTCCTATTTTTATTTTGGAATATTTGAATTAGTTTAGAGATGTAGTTTTCAATGCTATTTTTATGGTAAATTGATTTTTTATACTTATCTTATTAAAATTAAAATTACATTTAAAGACATAAAACTTGGAACGCCGTTAAAAGTGCAAGGACAAATTTGGTTTTTTAACATAAGTTTCTTTTAATGTATTGTAAGTAGATTTTTTTAATTAATTTTTTTTTGTTAAATATATTGGATTAGTTTAAGATGCTATTTTTAAGGGAAGATTATTCTTTTATGCTTATCTTTTTTTATTCTTCCTATTTTTGTTTTGTATCTTTTTTTTAGTTTAGTGTTAAAATTACATTTAAGGGCATAAACTCTGAAAGATTATTAAACTTGATTGGACAAATTTGGTATTTTAGTAGTAGTTTCTTTTAATATATTGTAAGTAGACTACGCACATTTTAATGTAGTTTTAATATTTTAAGTATCCTAGTGTCGGGGACACTAGTTACTATGAAATTAAAAAAATAAAGGGTCATGTTAATTTGTGCCCTAAGGGCATATGTTAAGTTATCTAAAAGAAGAATATTAACATTTAATGCAACAAAATGTTTAATGTTTAAATTGTTTAATGCACAAATTCCAATAAAATATTACTACAATTATCTCCTTAATTTGTGTCATAAGGGCACATGTTAACATTCTCCTTAAAACAAATAAGCAATTTCTGGTCTAAGCTTATCGAAAACATAAAACATGGTCAGTATGTCTTATTTCTGGTTGATCTAGCCTTTGGTATGATGCAATAATGTTTCCTCAGATTGATATTATATACAAGTACAATCAATTTAAATTATCAAATTCCGAGGGTTATTTCCAGAAGGGAAAAAAAAAGTTATACACATCAATTAAAAAATTAAAGAGAATAAATTAAAACGCCGTGGCTTGTTATCCCAGTTTAACAATCCAATTTCCCAGTTTTAATGTTTTGGCTAAACAAGGCGCGAATGGATACATCTGTCTCCTTACTCTGTTATTGTTGGTCGAGAAAATAATGGAAAATTTAACCAGCAGTCAACACCAATTGATGACAATAACTATCACTAGCTAACACCAGAACCATGTATTGTTTGTGATTTCAGTTTCCAAATCCACATTTTTGGAATCAGCAATACAACCAAGAACACCGGACTGAAATCTGTCTGCTCAAAACTCAAAGGGAAGTTAAGCAGTAAAGGACTCAAATAGAGGGTGGACTGATTATAAATTGAAGAAAATGAGAAAGTACTTGCAATTAATGATAGCCAAAACTTCAAAATAAAATATAAAAAAAAAAATTTAAATAAGAAACAGAACAGAGATGAATAAGAAGGAAAATAATTTCTAAGTTTACGTATTTAACATACAGATGAAATGTACAATGTTTTTGTTGCCATCCTTACATTTACTACCTACTTCCTGGAAAGCACTCATATGATCCTCACTAATACTCAATGGAGGCAGTTAGAAAACCTTCTTCATCTTGCAGACTCAAAATTGACGAGTCCTGGTATGTCCACCGAAAGTATGTTCCAGCTAGATGTAAGTCAAAATAAAATTAGTAACACATTCCAAGCATGTTAGAATAATGCCACTAAATTTGGTTATCAATAAGAGTTTAGAATATATATAAATCTCTTACAATGCCACTGATCAAAGCAGGCACCTGACTAGAATCGTTGCTCTGAAGTGTTTAAACACAATCAGAAGAAAACCTGCACGCATTAAGAATAATTAAGTTTGTGAACCTTGCTTAGACATCAATTAAAGAAAAACTAAGGATAACAAGGAGGTTATTTATATGCATTCTATCCAAAGTCTTCCTAGGTTATTTGTGATACCAATGATCATAATTCAACCATTGGCAAAACTTGCAGAAATATTTTCCTACAAATTGAGAGAATTATATTGATGAAGTTTGGTCTTCATAATCTCACTATATTTATCAGCAGCCAAGCTGCAGAGAAATGGCTTAAAGCCTTCTCAATTTGGGTTGCAATATAGGCATCAATTAAATAATGGCTTAATGTCTTCCATCCTCGTTCTAGTTGGTAGTAGAAACAAGAAAAAAATTGCAGGAACATATGCGATTACAGCCATTATATTTGTAGCTAATCAAAGTTCAAGATGCTATACCACCATCAATGAAAGCACAATTTCCAATCACTTCCCAAGAATTACTCTGTAATTTAGGACGAGGTCATCTGTTTTCTTCCATATATAAGCTCGCACTGTGGCTAAGCTCATTTCTGGAGACAATATCTGGAATAAAAAAAACATGGCTATGTTAGATGATATGAAAATATAATATCTCGATATTATCCTAATTCTTATCATGATCTGTTCATCACATCAAGTGAATATATCCTAAAAGATGAATAAAGTTTCTGCCAAGTATTTTTCCAGTTGAATGAGAGCACATTTTTAACCTGATCATTTCGAGGTATTTAAGGTAATATAAACTGGTTTTCAGGATAATTACACCAAATAATTTCAAAGCTGTTGACCAAGACCTTTCAGTAATTGCATTGTCACTATTGTGGATAATAGAAGCTGATTAAAGTTGTAGCTTTAAAACATCAAAGGAAGAAAGTCTGACAGAATTATGTCTCTAAATTTTAATAACATGCAGGAAACAACACAATGGGTAACCAAAAATGTCTATAAGAAAAGTAAACAGATTCTAAAAAGCATATGCATAAACTGAAGAGTAGGCCAAACTTGGCATCTAAAAAACTAAATATATACACTGTCATAAGACTACTTTGACAAGAACACATAACTTGCCTGATTGTTGCACAATATTTCGGTAGAAGGTTTGACTTTTTGCCAAGGTTTAGACCCAGATCGGAAAGATCCATCCCCAACTGTTTGGTGCTGTAACTGTGACCCAGGTCCAGGGGGAAAACTACCTTCGGCATTTAAACTATCCAAAGGTTTGTCAAGCACAATCTTTTCTACAACATAATTAATAACCTAGCCAAAAAAAGTTGAGTTGATCATTAATAAATGCATCATTGAACTGGGAATAATTTGCCTATAATATTTATCCAAAAACAAAGCAATGAATCCTTTTGGAATGTACGATCATGGTCAACTACACAACACAGAGCAAAGAACTATAAATCCGTGAATATAACTCAGTGACAAGCGACAAAAGCAATCAACCAAAATTATATCCAAGTATGTTACCATCCAGAGTAGAACTAAAAATATCCTACCACTATTTTATCAATTATGTCTTCACAACTCTTCGCTACAGTCAATACATGTAAATGCTAAATTTTTGTTTTCCCACTTGTGGTCTTTCTCGGTCCCTCCCACATAAGCCATTTTTATAATAAAAGATATAGACAAGAAATGTCAGCATGCGACCTCAGAATGCACTGTAAAATGATAAAATGGAAGAAAAAAAAATTACAGGGGCCTCAACAGTTCAGAAATCTATTTCAGTTAATGACCAAAATTAATCCATAACCCATTGAGCACAGATACAAAATGAGGAAGTGGAAAATGACTTTTATGAGGAATATGACCAACGCAAATAATGAGACATGTAGAACAAAGAACTACGGATGAGAGAACAAAAAGAAAGTAGGATAAAAAGGTCAATAGATGGAAGGGACAGGCTATTTGAGAGTGAGGGAGGGGATAAAGAAGGCAGAAATGGGAAACTAGTGGTAAAGTAAGTCGAAATCGTAATCTTAAATTCCAAATTGAAGTCTAGTTTCAGCCGAATAACCCAAACATGTAGAAATTGTATAACCAAAATTGATATCCGAGTAACGTTAAGACAAATTATAAAAATATTTTCATAACCCAAAATTATAATACTACCTTTGTCCCCAATTATAAGCCCACTTTGAGGAAAAAAAATTGTCCCTTAATATCAGTTCTACTGCAAATTATTAGATACATTTATCATTCATTTCCAAATATATCCCTCATTAGTACTGCTAGTTTATTTTGGCAGATGAAAAACCATTATTAAACACATGTACAAATTTTTTTTTTAATGAAGATAGAATTATATAGTAAATAATTTAAGAAATTAAGTTAGTTAAGTGTTATATTAGTTAGTCTTTTATTTTAATTGTTCTTTAGTTGGCATTTTATTTGGATTGTTATTCATTTACCAAGTATCACAAAGACTATAATTCTATCTTCTATCAAATTTAGGAATAGTTATACACAAAATATGCACATAAATTATAGTACCAACTTTTCTTAATATGTAGAAAGTACCCAAAAGGTTTTATAAATAGAGATAGAGGTGGTAATACTTTAATTATAATAAGCATTGAAATTGTCAGGATATGAATATTCCATAATTTCAATATTCCCATATCAAGATATTCTTATCTCATCAGCATACCTCATGAAAAAGAAAGGGAGGGTAAGGACTTGGTACAGGAAGTAAGTATGGTTTAATAGTGTATTTTAAAATTTAAATAATAGTTTACTGTATGTCATTTTACTCTTTTAGCCTTGATGGTTGTCTTTAACAAGACATTATGCCTCATTTGGTAATCAATCAACATTTCAACAATATTTATCTTCTTTTCTCTAAAACTCTTATTCATTACTATTCTTACTAATTTCTCCTTTGTATCGGAATCTATTACAATTTGTTAGAATCCCTACTCTTGAGACTTGAATATTATCGGTTCGTCCCTAGAATCCATCTTCCTATCACAATTGGTATCAGAAGCTAACTTGTGGGTATAAGCTAAATTGGATGATGGAAAAAACATGTTGGTTTATGTCTATAATTCTCTTGCTTGGAAACTATGTGTAGCACCACTTTCTGCTTCATTCTACCATTTAACTAAGGAATTTTAACTAATCTTTCAACACATAAACCTGGCGGTTGTATTGCATAGGAAGATGGTTAACTGGGCTAGCATTCTAAACCAGTTTGCTTTTGTAGCTACTTTTCACATAAAGATGACATGGGAAATGTTGGAGATGTTAAAGTTCTAATCAAATGGAAAGCTTTGCCTCTTAAACATGGCACTTGTGATTGTTCCATCCTTGAGGACAAGGATGTTTGAAGGGGAGGGGATTGTTATAGGAGTTAAGTATAGTTTAACAGTTTATTTTAAATAATAAAATAATAATTTACCTTATGTCGTTTTACTCTTTTAGCCTTGAATGTTTATTTAACAAGGCATTGTGCCTCATTTGGCAATCAATCAGCATTTGAACAATCTTTATCTTCTTTTCTCTAAAACTCTCATTCAATACTTTTCGTACTAATTTCTCTTGTAGCGGATTCTATTCCAGTTTGTTAGAATCCTTTCTCTTAAGACTTGGATTTTATCAGTTTGTGCCTAGAATCCATTTTCCCGTCTCAGGGCTAAAAAGCAATAATACAGAGAGTCCTTGAAGAAAAATAATAAAAATTCCAAATACAGATTGAAAGAATAAATACCTAGCACAGGATACTGATAATTACTAAATAACTAAATATCCCAAACAAGTCAACATCATACAAATTAATTAACTTATTCAACTTACTGCTAAATATCTTATTTACGAATTTACATTAAACTCCCAATCCAAACCAATATGATATATGTTCATATTTCCTTTCAGTGTTGTCATTGGCAGCTGGCATGGCTAAATAATGTAACAGCCAAGAAGATTCCCATGTTTAAAACATCCATGATGTGGTATCATTGACATAAGAGGAATCCGCCAATAACAATACTTAAGAGGGATAATTATTGGTGAAATAAGGTATGTTGAAATATTTACTCACTATTAGCCTAGATACTATTTGATTTTATGTTTATTGCATTTTATTTTAATTCCTTAAATCACTCCTTAAGATGATTGATGATATCATTGAGGAGGTTGGGGAAGATAACGTTCTCCAGGTTGTTACGGACAATGTAGCGAATTACAAAGCGGCTGGAGATTTGTTGGTGCAAAAGTGGAAGCAGTTGTATTGGACACCTTGTGCTGCTCATTGTATCGACTTGCAAGCGGTAAGAAGATCACAACCTACATTTATGCAAGGATGTGCCTCGCTTCGTTATTGCATAAATTTACTAATGAAAGTGATTCGATTCGACCCGGTCTGACTCGCTTTGCCCCTTCATACTTGACCTCAGGTTGTTTGTATGATAATATGGCATCACTGATTAATATGTTTGAATCGTACGAATGGAAGTCTAGTAACCTTGCAAAGAGTAACGATGGAATCTTTGTTGAAATTTTGGTTACGGATAAGAAGTTTTGGAAAGATGCTGTGTATTGCATAAGGGATGCTTTCCCCCTAATTAGGGTACTCCGCATGGTGGATTCAGATGAGAAACCAAATATGGGTTACATTTATGAAGAGATGGACTGAGCAAAAGAGAGGACTCAGTCGAACTTCAAAGGAGTTGGTAGCTGGTAACTAAAACTTTTTTTGGTTTTATAACTTATACACTTTGTTTCAATTCTAACTCATTATTTTCCTTTCATAGCTACAAACCCATATGGAAAATTATTGATGAAAAATAGGATAAACAACTGCATAGGCCATTGCATGTAACCGGCCATTTTCTTAACCCCGTCTTACATTATGCTCCTGAATTCATTATAGATAATGAAGTTCTAGATGGCATGTAAAAGGACTTGGAAAAACTTTCAAAGATTGATCATCAACTTGAAAGTTTTATAGAAAAAGATGTGGATTGTTTGGTGGTGAATTAGTTACACTTGCACTTCAAGCCATAACACCAACACAATGGTAGGGATCTTAAGAAGGTGCCTATCCAAAATTGCAATGGTTTTCTATGTGAGTACAAGTTTAACGTGTAATTCATCCGGTTGTGAAAGGAATTGGAGTGTCTTTGAAAGGGTAAGTAAGATTTCAAATTTATGAAACAAATTCCATTCAATTCTTTATAAACTCGGGTATTTTGTTTTCAATTTTCATTCACTTTAAATTTAGGTCCACACTAAGAAAAGGAACAGTTTAAAGCAAAAAACCATGAATAATGTAGTCTATGTGATGACTAAATCAAAGTTGGCCAAAAAGAAGGAAGCTAGGAATTCATCTTACAATTTTTATGAAGATATTCATTTTGAAGATGAAAGGCAAGACAATAGGGATGGTAATGATCGTATGCAAGGTTGTTAAAATTTCGAGTTAACTCGTAAAGCCACACAATTTCACGAATCTAGGTAGTAAATTCGAGTCAACTCGCTATAAACTCGAAATCTAGTAAAATCGGAATTGTGGCCGATTTGCTCTTTGGAGTCACGAATTACTCACTAAACTCTCAAACTCGCAAGAGTGAACCGAGTTTACCAAAGTTAAAACCTTAGCCCGATACAATTTAAGCCCAGCTAAACTCAATAAAAGAAAATTAAAACTGGCTTAGGGCCTAGGGGACATCAATTTCCACTCTTCCGAAAGGAAATGTTCAAGTCCGTAGTAATAAAATTCTCATTGTGTACACCGCTTATATATAGCTAATCTTCCATTCTTTTTTTTCAATCTTTCGATGTGGGACGCCGTTAAAATGCTATTATTCGTATGAGAGCTCATTAAACTGACTTCAACTCGACACAATTTTCTATCAACAATTCTTCCAATGTGGGTTTCTTCTATAAGTCCCACTCTCCAATTATTTACGTCTAACAAACCTAAATCTCCTTCTAAATTGGTATGGTGAACTTGAACATGTAAAGGGACCGTGCAATTACTTTTATGGGTTTTACTATGCAATTAGAATATATCTTTTGTTAGTGATATTGATTGTAATATTATATATCATGTTCCATATATCCAGCTTTTGAAGGTTGAAATTTTGGTTGTTATTGTGTTGGACAATTTTTTGAATATTATCACTTTATAATTAAGTTGAATTTTTGAATTATTAATGTATTTATGATATTGTATACATACATATGTCATGTATATAACAATTTTAACTTAAGGTAAACTAGTGCGAGTGTACGAGTCGATTCCACCTTGAAAAAACGAGTTGACGTGAAAACTCGAGTATGACAACTTTGATCGTATGCACGAAGACATCGTACTTGACGTTGGAGAGGATATAACTAGTGTTGTTTTGGGATATGAATTTATGGTTGTTAACTTATGAATTTATGGTTATGAATTTAGTTTAATTTGTGATTTAGAAGTTATTTTCTTCATATATGATAATTTTTGTGCATGCGTAATATATATATATATATATATATATATATATATATATATATAGGATCTTACGATACGTACTAAAATCCTCGAGTAACGATCTTTCACCCCCTGCCGATCTTGCGTAGACTCTCGAGTTTTAAAACATTGGTACTATGTGTGAGTGGTATTGTTGAGCCACTTGTATTTGTCCTCCATGCTCCAAATGTCCAGCCCTAGATATGAGATTCTTGGACGTGAGGGGGTGTGGTGAGATCTCACACCTAGCAAAGATATGACCAAGATAGTCCTTATGAGGCTTGGACATTCCCCACCTCACTAACCGGTTTTGTAAAGTTGAGTTGAGTTCAACCCAAAAGTCAGCTTTATAAAGATGAAATAGATTCATCAGCAAGTTCAAGGTAATGTCTTTAATTTGATGTTAAAAGCAATTGACAGCTTCAAGGATAAAGTTATATCACATTGCTCTCTTACTACAGAACATTTTCTTTTCGTATAGAAATGAAAAAGACTTCAAAAGAAGACTGAAAAAGTATAGGAAACTATTATTTCCCATTTGTCGATATGAAATATCAAAACTTACCTTATGAATTTTTAATATACGTGGAGCACTTAGCTTCCCTTGAGTGATGATCTGGACAGTAGAGCCTTCACAAGGATACAAATAGAAACTGCATCTGCAAAGGTTATTATAAAAATATGTATATTAAAGAAAACAGTATATAACTGGCCCAAGAATAATAATCATAAAGGTTTCCAGAATTTTGAAATGGCAATTGTGGTTAGAAACTCAAACCAGTATTCTTCCACTGTTTTTAAGTGTACAAAAGTTAAAAAATAAATTCATCATTTTAGGAGAGCAAAAAATGATCAAGCGAGAAATACTATTGGACTAGTAGGAAGCACGCTAATACAACTCAATAAAATCACAAGTTGATTTCCATAATAACTGCTATGTTAAAGTACCGCCATATTTGCAGCGAGGTGTATAG
The DNA here is from genome assembly GCA_030408175.1 of Trifolium repens. Classification (NCBI taxonomy): domain Eukaryota; kingdom Viridiplantae; phylum Streptophyta; class Magnoliopsida; order Fabales; family Fabaceae; genus Trifolium; species Trifolium repens. The sequence goes on along the minus strand of CP125837.1, from coordinate 44,560,522 downwards.
AGAACAATGATTATATAACTATCAAAAGTCAATCAAGTTCTTACACGGAAGACAAGGAAAACAGGACCTTTAAAACCTAAGAACATGCTGAAGATGTTGCTTTGAGACATAATAATCAAAACAATAGATTGAGGAAATAACTAGATCATGATATGATAAATTTTAATAAATGCAAATTACCATGACCCACGAGCAATCTTTCACTCTTGCTACTATAAGCATGAGTAACATGCAACAATTTAGAGAGAACAAAAATGAACAGGAAGACAAAAAATTACTTGGCATTTTCTCTAGGAGGTAATCGGTTATTCAATACACAGTCCAGACACCACCAGGGGATGTCTTTATCATCCTCAGTTCCATCAAAATCTGTAATCTTTTTCCTCCATGGACCTCCATGAGTTCCCTCGGTAATTATGGAAGGGGGGGAATCAATTGAGAATTCAAAAGGAGGATAAACGACGGTATCAATCTCAGAACTTCCATCAACCTCAACTCGTGAATGCGAAAGACTTCTAGTACCAATATCATTTTCAGACAATAATTCCCCATTCGCAGAAGCATGAGTTCCCATCCTTTGCTTCTGTTTTCTCAACCAATGAACCAATAGTCCTTTCAGTGTTTCTCGAGCCAAGTTTATCTGTAGAGTAAAAGGAAGAGTCGTCAGCTGCTTCCATATTTCCTTTATTTGTCTTTCTGCATGCATGCATAAGCATTGATTTCGGTGTGTACGAATTTTCAGAATTCTGCCTCTTACATAATGAACTGTAGAAGCATAGTATAGAATGCCTTGACATAAATATGACTTTTAAACAAATACTATCATATCAGTGATAATAGTATCATGGTAAGCATAATAAAATTGGAAGATCGTTAGTATTTAGTAACTTGCAAAAAAAAAAAAGGAAAATGAACACTGTAATTGTGTAAAGTGGGTATTTGTTACAGCTATTAATAACTAGTTTTGTCGATGGAGGTAAGCTAAAAATCAGCGATATAAACATGGCATCGCGGCCTATAGCGCCGCTTAGCGGGCATCCGTTCACAAATTGCCTAAGGGGGCTGTCCATAAATCCGTCACACGCCATTCCGGCATTGCAACCGTTTAACAACAATGATAATAACATGCCAAAGACTTCAAATTAGGGAAAATATCAATATGATTCAGAAATTCAAGAAAAGGGCATGCAAATTGCTTATGAAAATACATTCACTTACCTTGTCATCTTCAGGCTTGTCTACGATGTTAAGATCTTGTGAATAAATCTCTGCAGAAAAGCACTGGGGGGTGTCCAAATGTACAGACAAACTTCCAAGTCTGGTATCCACTGTGAACCATGCAGGAACGCTAACCTGAAGTAGTAGGGAAAGAAAATATAAATCAACCAGAACTAAAATAATAATATATTTAAAACAAGTGTCATTTCAAATAATAATAATAATAATTGATTATGACGAATACAGCAATCATACCATCTCAAATAGCTCTTTCTTTTTCTCGTCGAATGGTACCTGTGTAGCCCACATGTAAAGCATGAGCTATTTTGAACTATCAAATGAGCCCTGTCAGCTATAGTTGATTGAAAATAAAAATTGGTACAATTAAGGGTTTGCCTATCGAACAACACTTCCGTGCAGATTACTAAATGAAAGTATAACTTATTCTCACCTTTCCATAATCTTCAATTGCAACACCTTTCGTGATTTCCCATAACTTCACTGAACCAGAAGTATCCTATAAAGGAGTCATTTATCAGCTTAGAAGATAACTATACAACAGAACACATGACAATATTAACATACTTGGCATACTAACACAAACACAAAGCACCGCGATTACCTTAGTTAGCACATGCCTCTTATTATTTAAAACTTCATGCTGTACTATTGCAGGGATGCCAGGAATAGTCAAGATAGGCTGTTTATATTCAGGAACCTATTCATATGTGAATGGCAACAGCAAGAAAATTTATTAGTGGCCCTGCCCCAGAACATAAAGAATCTGTTGAAAATAGAAAGATTCAGGGAGATATGGTGTAAATATTGTGAAAATAATCAGCTGGCATTCCCTGTAATAAAGGGATTAAATCATGGAGATTTGTTTGAATTATTATCCAATTTAGATATCATACAGAGTCAAGATTATTAGGATTTGATTTAATTTACTTCTGTTCCTATTGTATCTGTTCTACAAACTGAATCAAAAGAACATTTATCTTTGAATAGAAATTTGTTTCAAAAAGAGATCCCGTCATATCCCAAAAGGGAAGCACTAAATAGAGACAAGTAAACAATTATATAATTTACATGTGCATATGCAACCAGCATTATGTATTCCTAGAGCAATATAACATTTGGTAGATAAAATAATAAAATTAATGTTCTCAAGAAATAAATTTAAATATAACATACAGGGGTAGATCCTTCTAGAGACACCCTAGCTCTTGAAAATGACAAATTTCCAGCTAAAAAAGAATTGCCTCTTTGGAAAATCTTTTGTGGGTTGCATACTTCAGCAGGCCATCTGTGAACTGATGAGTCTGTTGATGCCACCCATATGCTATCATCATGCAAAGCCAATTGAAGGATTGGTTGTTCCCCCGTGCTAAGCAAAACACTCTCTCTAGTATGCAAATCTGTCAAGTATAACTGGAAAAATCAAATAATAGGTCAGAAGATGACCTCACAAGTTAAACAGAACAAGTCACAAAAAATTCAAATTACAATAATAAAAATATCCATTTTATTTTTAAGGAAAAATTGCACTCACAGAAGAGTCTCTACCACCACTATAAACATGACTAAACGTTGAATTGCTAGCAAGAGCCCAAACAGAATCTGTATGAACAGCATAAGAATGCACACATCTTTGCTGACCGAGATCCCAAAGCCTACAAGGAAAGATGTGACAATTGTCAAGCATATAACAAACAACATAAATTACTCTTCTCACACACACCTTATTGTCAAAAAAAAAATATACACCACCTTAACATAGAGTCTGAAGATCCTGATAAACACAACCTACAATGATAAATTTTAGAAATATCTCAGTGGCTGTAGGAAGAAAATATTACTTAATTCGACCTAACATAACTTATGCAATGAAAATATGTATATAAAATGGCAAAGAAAACCAGATAGCATTCCTTCAGTATACCATGGCCAATCAAAAAGCAACCAATTGGAACATTGCCAATGAAAATATTAAGCGTTAGTAATCATTGTTAGATATTATGCTAGTGGGCTTATAATAATGTAATGGACCTTTTGTTGTATGTGGGCTTAGGATAGTTTAGTCTTTTAGGTTTACTATATATTGTGGGAGTAACTCTTGTACTCGTATGCTTTTGCGTATTCTAATGGAAACCCTAGAATCCTTTTGTTCCTTTGTATTTCTCCTTTGATTGATTGTATTGTTAACAATCATCACTTTCATCCTCTAAGTCTAAAGATACAAGCATCATCAATTCAGTGATTCAATCATCACAATATTTTGTCATCACTGTAGTTCCCCAATAATGTCATAATTTCGGTCCTTTGGTTACCATAATTTAACTTAGAGGGCTGTCTCATAGGCAAATGACATGGCAAGCAGATAACGGACTAGCCTTTAAATAGAAGGTTACAGAAGGACCAAAATGATTACACTAAATTGACAAAAAAATATTGAGTACTAAAATGATGATGCTTTTATTGTATCTTTGGATGATGAAAATAGGGATTTATACTGAATGTTATTTTTGTTGTAGTTATTTATATTTTGTGGCAATAAATAGAAATGCGAAGGAAAAAGACAAAAGAAGAAAGAGATAGAAGGAATTTCATAAGTAAGTTCCTGACTCTAATGTTTGTAAACAGTAACTTGTCCAAAGTAGAAGAAATGTGATATTTCTGAGTAGGGGCCAAAGGAATCTCAAAGAACTATAATATGTGAAGTTTGTAAACTAAAAATGTAAGACGACTGAACAAACCTGCCGGTAGAATCCAGAATCAAAGCCCTAATGTTATCTGTATGCCCTTTTAGCTTCATAGTCTTTGATCCAGATCTTGGATCCCAAACGCGTACAACCTAGATAAATGGAAAAATTAAAAGCAAAAATAAACCATGCTAATGGTAGAGACAGCAACCCATAATCCAGCTTGCACAAATCAATATATACTAAATGCACCTTAAAATTCAAAGGTAATAGCAGAAGCCAGAAACAGTTAGAACATAGACACGAATATGGATGTCACATAGTACCTTTTCTGTACCACCAGAGACAAGAAGTGTTCCACCTTCATTCATTGCCAATGCATAAACAGAATCCTTATGGCCTTTGGCAGCAACCGGAATGTATCCTTCAGTTTGAGCTTGCATGGATATACTGTTGCTAGAGCCGATGGTGCGTAAGCTTGTCATGGGATATGAGTTTCCAGAACTATTGACACCATTTGAAGCATCATCATCCATAGCATCATTGCACTTTGAAGCTGAAGCAAGAGCAACTTCAATATCCCATATGAAAACCTCCCCGCCGAGGCCACCCGAGGCAACAATATTGCTCTATTAATTCACGACACTATTAAAGGATCAGAAAATGGATTTGATAAGATTCAAACTTTAAATCCAATCTATCAGATTCAATGATGAACACAGAAAATATAAAAATGAAATTTTTCTTGATGCACTTAAAATGAATCATGGGAAGTTCCAATAACTTTACATTTTTTTCAGCTGCTGCAAGGCAAGTGACATAATCTGAGTGTTGGCAGAGTGTCCTGGTACATGTTCCTGTAGACAATGCATTCCATGTCTGGCACAAACATACAGCAGCCAAAAAGGAATAACAATCATATCAGTACTGCTTTCACAGTAGAACAGGGATTGATTGCGACAAAATACCATTAACAATCAACAAACCTTAAGGGTTGTATCTGAAGAACAAGAAACAAGTGTACTATCACCCACAAGAACCGCATCATTTACCTGTTTAAAAAAACACTTCAATATTTTTAACAGTACCTTAAGCTGTTATTCATTTCCTGTATCAAAAATTCTGATGTTTAGTTGGTATAGAAGGCACGGTATTACAATTCCCAATTAATGCTGCATGTAAGTTCATGGGTCTTGGAATTAAAACAAAAATATATAAGTTGAATAATGACTAGGCTCGTAAATTTGACATATAAACGATTGATTGGCTAGATCTTAATAAACTACTAACTGGAATTACTAGTAAAATAAAATTAGATCCAAAAGAAGTATCAAGCTTTCAAGGCACGAAATGAAACATGATGCAACAACGGTCAAGAGAAGTACAGGCATTCAATGACTATTGAAGTTGTCTCTTTCAGAAATCAGTGTTAAAACAAGTCTCAGTCATGGTTTTATATTTCAATTACAAGGGAAACTGATGGGAATATGGCTACAGTACTCACTTGTTATAACCCCCAAAAAATAAGACAACACAACAGACAAATAAAAATGTACTCTACAAAATAAATAGTTGAGAAGAGGACAACAAAATTGCATTAGTAAATCCATGTGTTTGAACTTTGAATCACACACTTGAGGAAACTATATATTATATACAAAGAGTCATATAAAAAATATAAGACTTGAATAATTTAGAATGACTTACTTGCATTACACAATGGAACTGAACAAAATATATATATATATATATATATATATCAATTCTAATAAATATAGATATAATCTTATTATCTCAATTATGACTATAATCAACACTCTCCCTCAAGTTGGAGCGTATATATCATATGCATCCAATTTGTTACATATAACTCTCCCTCAAGTTGGAGCGTATATATCATATGCATCCAATTTGTTACATATAAAATCGATCAGAGGTCCCCGTAGGGATTTGGTGAAGATATCAACCAACTAGCTATTGGAGCTCACTGAAGAGGTTCTAATAATGTCTGAAAGGATTTTCTCTCTGATAAAGTGACAATCAACTTTTATGTGTTTAGTCCTCTCATGAAAGATAGGGTTTGAAGAAAGATATCATGCTGATTGATTATCACACTGTTATAACTTATAAGGCTTCAATAGTCCTCCCTTTACAAGTCTGTTTAGTAGGGGTTGACTTAGGCCTTAAGCCCAAATTATAGTGTCAAAGCTTATCCTGTATCTATTACTGAGACAAGATCTTTTGTTTCCACCCATATTTTTCTATGCTCCATATGTCCAATCTTGGACGTGTGGGGGTCTTGAGATCCTTGTTATTCCACCCACATTATCTTATGCTTCTTCTGTCCAATCTTTGAGCGTGAGGGGTATGTTGAGAGTTCCGCACACGGTAGAGATGGCCTAGGTAGTGCTTGCAAGCTTCAATAGACATCATCGTACAAGTCAATTTATGGGGTTGAGTCATGCCCGAAACCCAAATTCTAAGAACTCCCAACATATATAAATAAAAATTTATATCAACTGAACTTATAACAACTACAGACTACCTTTGCCAATAAAAGACAATAAATAGAAAAATAATATTCATCTCAATCGCAGTACCTTCTAATTTGACCATCAAATTTGGTGTTTAAGCAATAAAATTACTACATAACTAACATGAAATTCGCTTACCTATCTATCTTAGGAAATTTTTGGAGACTATATGGGGGAAGTAGTGTAGCTAAAGCATCATCACTAACCCTAGAAAATAATCATATTCTTAATAAACTTTAGGTCACCAGACAATTGCAGTGTGTTAAAATTTTGATTAGAGAGATAAGGATTTACCCAATCCGAGTGAGATTCAAAGGTCGCAGAGCATGTCGCTGCATCCACAGCTAGAGCCCACCTTTTTAGTTTGCCATCACGGCTTCCGGTGAAAAGATAATCAGATTCATCAGATGCTGCAGACTTAAGTACAGCCAAGCAATTTATGCCTGCACAATGCTGTGGAAAGAAGAAATAAAAACTTTTGAGTGAACATAGATGATAAACTAAGAAAAATTTCAATTTTCAAGTTTTCAACTAAAACCAGCAAGGTTGATGCAGAAGTAGCATCTATTACATGTACTTCTAGAAGCAAAATGCCAAGTACCAACTCAGAAGGTAACAGGTACCAAAGTGTATAGTAGAAAACTTATTGATGAAGTTTTGATTATTTATAAGGTTAAATAGTAATAAATATTAACAATAAGGAGGAAAGTAGTCCCCGTGACCGTGAGCATAGCTCAGTTGATCCACATTGCAATATGCAGAGGCCGGGGTTCGAACCCGGGATTCTCCACTTACTCACCTTTAGGGGTGAAATTCTGGTCACTAGGCTACTTGACCAAAAAAAGGAAGATAGTTAATGTGCCACCGAATGATCTAATGTTGAAAAAAAGAAGAGAGAACAATACGAATACAACTTTATTACCAAAATCAATGACAAAATCAGCAAGATTAAAAGAAGTGTTTTTTATATTGTATAAAAAAGTTATTAATTTTTTTAGATTTTTATGTAAAGTATATGCTAATTTGTGTTTGTTCGAAATTATATAGGTAATTTATTTAACATTTTCTCTCAGCTCTCACACTGATAATAATCAGTATATTTCTCGGACGAAGTTACTCAATAGTTTTTCATTATATTCATATTACTGTTTTATCTCATCTAGTACACAAGTTTGAGGCAAATGTCAAAGGAAAGGCCTATGGGGGTAAAGAAGCAGGTTATAACAAACATGAAACTTGGCCATTTTTCTAGAATAGATAAAATAAGGAAATAATTAGTTACCTTTGTATCATCAGAATCATTCAACACATATGTCAATCTCTTCTCCTTACGCGGCCGAGTTGAATTATTTGGGTTCCCTACACTACCCACGTGGTGCATTGCCGAAACTGCGGCAGAGAATAAATAATAAATCACATAGCACATATATCCAGGAGTATATTAAAGATAATGAAAAAGGTGGCATGCTATAATAAATTTTTAGCTTCAACCACACGAGTCACCCCACATAACATAAATAAACAATTTATATTTGAAAATGGTCGGCATGATACATTGCGGATGTTGTAACCTTAACTGAATAATTTACTGTAGTGCGCAAGGGTTACAAGAGAAAATCTAGATCCAACACCTTGGAGAGTCAAGCATAGACATTTGACTTTTATGCTCAACAATCCATACCCTGAATTTTCAAAATATGTCTCACATAAACTTGTCAAACTAAACCCACTAACAAGATATCAAACACCAGAAGCAACGCTACATTTCTCTGCCAATCTGGTTGCTTGCAGAACAGATGTAATAGCTTTCTGTACAAAGGGCTCTCAAGTCTCCAAGGCACTGTCAGCTTCCGAAAAGATAATAAATGAAGTGTGTTTACCCAATTACCCATCTTAACTATTGGTGTATTTCAATTGTCATAAATGTAAAGTAGAGAATAATAAATTGGAATTGAGGGTACAATTGGGAAAATAGCAATTAATGTTGTATTGGAAACTTAAAATGACAAACTTGTTTGGACAAACTTTCTCACAAATATGACAATTATAATGGAAGAAACATGAACAACACAATGCAACCTCAAACAAGACCATGACATTATGTAAACAACAACACACAATGCGAAAAAGACAAATCAGAATTTGTGAATTGAGGGCTTAAATCACATCATCAGAGCTTTTTCCCAATCCATGTCCAGATAAACACCCCAAATAATTTCCATCAGCCGGTAACTGTTTAATTTCTGGACAAATAAAATCTGCCATTGTATTGTATGCCATTGACTAAAAGTATGAGTCGTCTACTAACAGTCTACCTAACACTACTTGCCCTTTAACCCACTCGTCATTTGCCCCGCTAGTGCCTTCAGAGGGAGGTAAATGTAAAGTGTCCTTTAAGCCCTAAGGTCTTCCCTGTCTTAAACTGAGCCACCATCCCGTTAGCCTAAATTTGGATATCAACAAAACAAAAAACACTACTCGCCCTTTGGATTCTTTCAATTACACTTAGATTGCATTTGCATCAAACCAAAACTCAAACTCATTCGCCACTCAGAAAACTCATTTAATATAAAATTCACAAAAAAACTTAATGTGGATTCAAACTCAAACGACAAAAACCAGCGAAAGCAATAGAATTTCCGAAAATCTTAAACAAAAAGTAACAATTAAAATCATAATGATAATAACAATAACAATGAAATTAATCATGTACCGTTACGAAAATTGATAACCTAATCATAAGAAGCGTTTGTTTGTGATGAAATGATTACATTTAATGCTACGAAATAGTGGAAAAAAGAAAATTCGAAATTAAAATGAAGTACGAACCTACCTCGATGAGTGATGAATGTGTGTATTTTTCAGCTGGTTCGATTTTGTGGAAGATTTATCTTTGTGAGAGAGAGAAAGAAGAGAGTGAAAATGGATGCAAGTGCAACAGATTTTGTTAGTAATTTTCAATCGAGCGAGGATAAAATTGTCTTTTCAACGATTCATTCACAGTTGTATTTTTGCTGCTCCGTAATGTTTCCTGATTTTACTGCTTAAGTGCTTGATTGTCGATTTACCACATGTCTCTTCTTCACTCGCACCACAATTTCATTTCATGCATTGCAGTATGACTGTCAGGTAATGTTAAATTTTCCCGTTTTCGCTCGGGTTTAAATTTCCCATTTTGCCTTAAGCTAATTGTAATTTTAATCTCTTTATTTTTATTATTTTGTAAACTTGGTCTTTTTATTTTAAATTTTTTTTATCAAAATTAAAATAAAATAAGGATCTCTTGACCAATAAAATAAGGATCTCAATTCTACAAAATTCTAGTGAAAATAAAGATAATTAAAGCAAGGTGGCAGATTGGGAGTGGTGATCATATTCGTGTTATGTACGACCTCTGGCTGTGCGGGAGTGATAATAGAGAGGAAAAGATTCTTACAACACCACTTGTTGGCTCGATCAGAGAGGATAAAGTGGTTTGGGAGAAGAAAAGAAATGGGTGTTATTCAGTGAAATCTGGTTATAATTAAGTTAGATATGTGTTACATTATACGTAGAGACAAATATCATGTAGTGAAATCCGGTTATAAGTTAGCTATGCGTTACATTATACTATTGTTATGGATCATATTTTTCGCTTTGTGCAGCAACGAGATGAGTGATACAGTTGGAAGAGTGGCTATGTTACTCTAGTGCATTTGGCACAATCGTAATATAAAATTTGGAATGACAAGACGCCAAGCCAAATCGAAAGACATGCCTTTGATGCTTGGTACTCAGTTCATAAACTACAACGTAACAGTGTGAGTATGACTATAGAACCAAGTATGTTATGGTGGGAAAAACCAGATCCAAGCTGGGTAAAATGCTACGTTGATGTTGTTTTCGTTACTGGCTCCGGGAAGACCTCAGTGGGAGTGTGTTTTCGTGAAAGTAGTGGTTAGTTTATGGCTGGTATGACACAATGGCGTAGACTTTGATTTCAACTGTAGAGGGAGAAGCATGGGCTTCACTTTTAGCTATGAAAGAAGCTAGACATAGAGGATTAGATCGAGTTTAATTTGAAAGTGATTCGAAGGTGTTGGTTGATGCCATTCACATGAAGCGTAGAGGCAATTTTGTGTTTCTTTCAATTGTTCATGATATTGTTAGTTTTATGTCATCTTTTATAAACTTTGAGGTTAAGTTTGTTATGAGGCAAACGAATTTGGTGGCTCATACTCTTGCTAGGGCGGCCAATTCTTGGGGCAGCTTCCATAGATTTGAGATTATTGTATTATGTATTGAACACTTACTAGTTAATGAAATGCATTAAATTTGTTTGATTAAAAAAAATTGTAATTAGGACTTTGCGTTATGTACAGATTTTTAGTGGTATTTATTACTATCTTTGTCTCAATAATCTATAAGATCTTTTTTACTAAAGCACAAAAAATAAGAAAAGTAGTCGTTACATTAAATTTGTCAATAATGTATTCATTCTATGACAAAATACGAGGAAACTTCATTTTTTTTAGGTTTATTGCTTAATTAATATATTTGGTCTATAAATCAGATACATTATTTATGCAACGAACCTAAAAAATTGAATTTTGTTTATATTTTGTCATGAATTGCTCTTCGATTATTGAGAAAGGGAAATTGGGTTAATAGGCTTTTACCCCCCTGCAAAGTAGGCGAGTTTTGCTTTGCCCCCCTCTAATAATTTTTTTTGAGATTACCCCCCTGCAAAATTTATGTTTTTGATTTACCCCCCTTTTACTGACGTGGCAGGCAAAAAAAACATAATAACCGATTTAAAAACAACACTTTTTAAATCGGTTGAACAAAATAACCGATTTAAAAGTGCATCCAAGGGGGTAAATCAAAAAAATAAATTTTGTAGGGGGGTAATCTCATAAAAAATTATTATAGGGGGGTAAACCAAAACTCGCCTACTTTGCAGGGGGTAAAGACCTATTAACCCAAGGGAAATGATACTCTTCATTTTATTAAGGGAGTTGTTGACAGTGGTTTATTAACACTAAGAATTTCTCTTCATTTATTGAGAAAGAGAAATGATACTCTTCATTTCATTAAGGGTGTTGTTGTCGGTGATTTATTAAAACTAAGAAGTGATATTTTTATACATTAACATAATAAATCTAACAGGAAATCTAGGACTTGAATTAGATCTTTCGTGGGTTCTCAGTTAATAGGTTTACAATTGTTTCAAATTGAGGATTTAATCAGCATGTTTGAGTAACGATAATCTAGACAGGTATGAGTTTGAACTTGAAAATAAATTACAAAAATGATAAATTGTTGAAATGTAAATTGAGTTCATACATCAATCGAGAATTTACAGCATGTGTTAAGAAGTGTATCCTTGTGATGCTTATGTGTTTAACGTGCATATATTTTCCTATTTTAGGCAGTGTATCTCTCTTTTGAAAATGAATTCCCTAAAACCGTATACATTTCTCCTATTTATAGAAAAACAATAAAATTTGAGCAATCGTCTTCAATGCATGCTTGGGTGCCATGTTCTAGTGGTAATCGCTAGTAACTGCTCTTCGATAATCCTAAAAAATTGTTCGCTCTTATCTTCTTTGACATTTGAGTTTTGTATTTTGGTGGGAAAACTTCTTTTGGAACACTTGTCCTTGGCTTCTTAAATTTCTCTCTGATGTTTTTTCGAACTCGCTTTATTCGTGTATGTACATTTCGAGGTACAACTGACTTTCGAAACTATAATCAAATTTTACATGTAAAAATGCTCCCAAAGATATTGATTTCATTGTTTGTTGAGTCAGGATTAACATCTTGAATCTTCGAATGTAAAATTTGTAATTATTAAGCCTATTGAAAATAGGTACACTATATCATTGATGACCTTAGGAATAACCCTAAACTATCACTTCACTCTTCCATTTTTCATGTATTATGATTAAATTTGAACGTGTAAGTTTGACGATTTTAATCTTTTTAAAAGCTTCACGTCATTTAATTTCGTATCGTTTACCAATTTTCTTGAATCTCCTTTCGTAAAAACTCTATCTTCTTCTTGAATCAAACAATGGTTGTTGCTCCTTCCTCTTCGGCCAAAAATAAACCTCTCATCATTGAAAACTCGGATGAAGAGGAAGCTGTCTGAGCTCTTTGGAAATCCTAGGTGGACTGGGCTAGCTCCCATAATCTATTGGCTCGCCGTATGCACGTTATTGCACTACAAGAAAACAACAATATATTGACGGCCAAAAACCCTCAGTAACAAGCAAAAACCGTCAGTATGTTTAAATTTATTGACGGCCAACTGGCGGCCAAAATCCGTCAATAAATTACTCGCCGGTAAATTTACTGACGGCCAAAACCATCAAAAAGTAAGAACCAAAATTTATAGACGGCCTGAGCCGTCAGAAAATGACAGACTGGAGTTTTTAACACTGACACACGCCAGCTTTGCCTGAACCACTATTTTTGTCAGTTTTATTTATTTATTTATTATTACTATTATCTTTAAATTTATTATTATTATTATTATTATTATTATTATGTTTGTTGTTTGATGAGAGAGTGGTGAGTGAGATAGTAAACCGCAAGTGATTTCCACCATGGTTGCAGAAGAGATAACAACCATGAATAAATCATGAACTTTTTTCACTCTTCAAGATCACATCTATCATCAACAATTTCTTTTCAGATCAACTCATGACAAAGCAAGAAGAAAAAACATATTTTTTATGTTAAGACAAAGCAAGAAGCAAGAAGAAGAAACATCTCAATCTGGCAAGAAGAAATTGATGATGGAAGTTTGATTCAAGAAGGAAAAGAAAACGAATATGGTACTGCTATCATAAAAAAACACAGATCTAAAAACATAGATCTAAAACACACATGTTGTGGTTGGGCTTGTGGTAACTGCAAACTGCTCCAGAAAATAAATCTGTCGTGGTGGTGTGGATTTGGTGGTAGTGGTGGTGTGAATTTGGAAAGGGAAAAAGTTTGAGAGGAGAGAGATGAGAGCTTATGTCAAATGTAATGGAGTGGTGGTGGTGTGGATTTGGAATGGTAAGAGAAATGAAACATTACAACTCACGTGATGTGAGATAAATGATTTTTTTTTTTGAATTTGTCATATGTTTGTGACGGCCCCAGTCGTCGGTAAGTTCGTCACAACGTTCTGGCGCTTGCAGCCATCAGTAAGTAATTTGTTTGTGGATGATATATCCGTCAGTAAGTTCTTGACGGATTTCCTTTCAAATTAATAATATTTGTTTAATTTAGTGACGAAATTTGATCACTTATTGACGGATATGGCCGCCAGAAAGTTACAGACGGCCTGAGCCGCCAGTATACATAAATTAATTTCGCCGGTAAAAACAGGTTTTCTTGTAGTGTTGGGCCTACCCACTCTTCGCCCTGGCTAGCCCACTAGAACGGATCGGGCCTAGTGCCCACGACCTCCAATTGGATATGCGTAGACCTGCCGCCTTTTTATAGGAACATGTGCCCTCCCGTAACGGCGTGATCTCAACACCCGGTGAATAAGGAGCACGTTTTCCATTCCCTAAGGGATGGGACATGAGGCGCCAACCGCCCATTCCAATCTAAACAGGCCCTTATATAAAGGAGCTCCATGACACTAGCAAGGTATCTAAGGCAATCACGAAATATACACTAAAACCCTAGCTCAACATTGTTGACTATTTGGTGTTGGCTGCATTTTGGTAAAACAATTAGTTAAGCAGGTGTGGTATGTAATGTTACAACATCGTAACCTGACGAGAGCGCGCCAGCTGTAGCATATCTTTAATGCGCGCGTTTTATTTTTAGAGAAGATATTTTCTCTCTCATCAGTTCTTTGCGTGAGCATCAAGGAAGGTTTTATTTTCTAAACAGATCTTTCATCTAAAGATTGTTTTGGAAATTATTGTGAAGACTTATTTTATAAACATATCAAATCTTTCAAGATATGGTCTTATTTTATACTTGTGAGCTGGATGTTTCTTATGGGCAGAACTACTGAAGCCCAAATTACCAGCTATATATTGAAGGACGAAAAACCTAATGAAGGCAGGTGTTCAAGTTGTGTATTGAGTCTAGCCGTCTTAGGGTTTTGTGTGCTTGTGTTATTTTGTGAGCCTTTCTTGTGTCACTTTGATACAAGCTTAGGACTGTGTGTTCATTGAGTTGTAATCACAATTGTCTCTAAAGCTTTTAAGCAAGGAGATAGTTGTTGTGTGTGTGTCCTCTCCAAAGCTTTTAAGCAAGGAGTTTGGATCGTAGTGCTTGTGTATCGCTCGAAGCCTTTAGGTAAGAGTGGTCTAGTGTTTAGGAGAGTGTCTCCACCATAGTGTTTGATTCAACAACAGTGCTGTCTGTACTGTTGAGCTTAAGGAGTGAGTTGGGAACTCATACCTAGGTAGAAGGACATAAGGATAGTTGCTAGGTGATAAGTTGTAAACGAGGAGTTTGCTGTAAGACTTTGAACTAAGGCTATTAGTGGATTTCCTCCTGGATTGGTATCCCCCAGACGTAGGTGCGCCGAACTGGGTCAACAAATCACTGTGTGTTTGTTTATTTCTGCACTATTTACTGCTTTATACTTTGTCTGTTAAATCTGGTAAAGTGTTGTAACATCGTATACAACATCTTATACTGGTGTGCCAGTTTTACAATTGGCATCAGAGCAGACACCCTGCCTGTTTAGGGTGAGATTCAGGAAGGTTTATCTGGCAAAATGGACAAAGAAGGAGGATTCGTGAACAGACCCCCAATGCTGACTGGTTCCAATTATGATCATTGGAAGCCAAAGATGATTGCATTCTTGAAGTCCATTGACAGCAGGACTTGGAAGGCAGTTTTGAAAGGTTGGGATCATCCTACGATTGTTACCAAAGAGGGTACCTCTACAGGTGAACTAAAACCAAAGGCAGATTGGACAAAGGAAGAAGATGAAGCAACTCTCAGCAACAATAAGGCAATAAATGCTCTCTTCAATGGAGTGGATACAAATATGTTCAAACTTATCAAAAAATGTCTGTCTGCAAAGGAAGCTTGGGAGATATTGATGACATGTTATGAAGGCACCTCTAAGGTAAATATGTCCAAACTTCAACTTCTCACTACCAAGTTTGAAAATCTTAGGATGAAAGAGGAAGAAAGCATTCAGGACTTTCATATGAATCTGCTTGATATTGCAAATTCCTTTGAGGCTCTAGGTGAAAAAGTGTCTGATGAAAAACTATCTAGAAAGATACTTAGATCCCTACCAAAAAGGTTTGACATGAAAGTGACTGCCATAGAAGAAGCTCAGGATATAGCTAATATGAAGGTGGATGAATTGGTTGGATCCCTCCAGACATTTGAAATGACTATCAATGAACGAGGAGATAAAAAGAACAAAAGTGTAGCCTTTTTTTCAAATGATGATGATGAGGAACCCCAGACGACTGTTGAAGGTGAAGAAAGTATATCTGATGCTCTTGCGTTAATTGGAAAACAATTTGGTAAAGTTCTGAGGCGGGTTAACAGAAGAGCTAGACAGAATGGGCAGAACATTAGATTCGACATCAACAAACAGCAAAACAATGTGAAGAAAACTAGACCTGAGGAGAAAAGTGGACCAGTCAAAGAAGTGCAATGTCATGAATGTGAAGGATATGGACATGTCATAACAGAATGTGCAACCTTCTTGAAGAAACAAAAGAAAGGTCTGTTCGTTTCATGGTCTGATGAAGATTCTGAAGAAGGAGAAGAGTCTGCTAGACATGTGTCTGCCATGACTGGAGTTTGTGCTCCTGTGACTGATTCTGATGATGATGTGGAGGTTGTCTATGAAGAGCATTCTGATGATGAGGAGAATGACATTTATGAGGAACTGCTTGGTCTGTACAATGACCTACTTGTTCGTTATAAGGAGGTTTGCAGAATTCTAGAGAAACAAAAGAAGACTATAAATCAACTCCACACAGAGAAAGACTTTCAAATAGGCCAAGTATTGAAAGTTGAGAAGGAATTAACTCAAGCAAATGCTGATATGGACGAATTGAAGAAACGAGTTAATCAACTGAATTGTGGGGCAAATTTGCTTGAAGAAATCTTGGATGGTGTTCCTACTACAAGACTGAAATCTATAGGGTACAACTACATTGCTCTCAACCAGCACCAACAAAACAAAGAAACAAAATTTCTTCCTGCTGATGAGGTAATTAATCCCTACACTGGGGAAACAATGTTACAACCTCATATACCACATCCTAAAACCTATCCAAATGTTAAGATTGGACAAGGTCCCAAGACTTTTTCTAACCACCATCATGCCCCGGGACACCATGGACACTCAAGAAAATGGGTTTGTCATCATTGTGGAAAGAATGGACATATAAGGCCCTTTTGCTACAAGCTGTATGATTATCCAAGACATTGGCAACAGCCAAAAACTGCTCCTAAAGAGGAAACTGTCAAAAAGGTGTGGCAACCAAAATCTGAGAACAAGGGGTTGATTGCACATACATCTTTCAGAGCATCATCCAGAGAATACTGGTATTTTGATAGTGGCTATTCAAGGCACATGACAGGGGTAGAGAAATATCTGAAGGATGTGAAAGGCTATGCATCTAGCTCTGTAACCTTTGGGGATGGAGCCAAAGGTGAAATTCTAGGGATAGGCAAACTTGTCAACAATGAATTGCCTAACTTAGAAAATGTGCTGCTCGTAAAGGGACTCACTGCAAATCTGATCAGCATAAGCCAATTGTGCGATCAAGGATTAAGGGTAAACTTTACAAAAGAAGAATGTCTTGTTAGCAATGATGAAGGTGAAATTCTGATGAGAGGTACCAGGTCTAAAGACAATTGCTACTTGTGGGTATCTCATGAAGAAGCTCAGCTAGGAACATGTCTACTTGGTAAAGAGGATGAAGTTCAACTGTGGCACTAGAAACTTGGTCATCTTAACTTAAGTGGAATGAAGAAGGCTGTTACTGTTGAGGCAATCAGAGGGCTTCCCAAACTGAAAATTGTTGAGGGAAATATTTATGGAGAATGTCAGATTGGTAAACAAACCAGGATGTCGCATCCAATGTTGGAACATCAGGTAACATCAAGACCTCTTGAACTACTACACATGGACCTTATGGGGCCTATGCAAGTTGAAAGCTTAGGAGGAAAAATGTATGCTTTTGTGGTTGTAGATGATTTCTCCAGATACACCTGGGTGAATTTTATTAGAGAAAAGTCAGATACCTTTGATGTTTTCAAGACTCTATCCACCCAAGTTCAAAGAGAAAAGAACAGTGGGATTGTGAGAATCAGAAGTGACCATGGGAGAGAGTTTGAAAATGAAAAATTCAGTGAGTACTGTGCTAGTGAAGGAATCAAGCATGAGTTCTCATCACCCATAACTCCTCAACAGAATGGTGTGGTGGAAAGAAAGAACAGGACTATTCAGGAATCAGCTAGAGTTATGTTACATGCAAAAAGCCTACCCTACCACTTCTGGGCTGAAGCAATGAACACAGCTTGTTATATACACAACAGGGTGACTTTAAGAAAGGGTACTTCTGCTACTATGTATGAGTTGTGGAGAGAAAGAAAGCCAACTGTCAAGCACTTTCATGTGTTTGGAAGCAAGTGTTATATTCTGGCAGATAGGGAACAAAGAAGAAAACTTGATCCCAAGAGTGATGAAGGGATTTTCCTTGGATACTCTACCAACATCAGAGCAAACAGAGTATACAATTCAAGGACAAAGGTTGTAATGGAGTCTTACAATGTGGTAGTAAACGATGTGGGAACTGAGAAGAGTGATAATGTGGAATATGATGTTGCAACATCAGGACCTCTCACTGAAGATCATAATGTAGAAGAACAACCTGATGCTAGTCAACAAGAGATCTCAGAAGATAATACTGAAGAGATGATGACAGTAATTTATGTGATGTTTTTAGTATTATTTATTTTAGTTTAGTATTAGTTTTAGACCAATTACAAGGCAAAAACCTAAAGAAGTGAAGTTACTTGTCCAAGAAGGCAAGAATTGAAGAAAGTGCATAAAAAAAGGCTAAAAGGAAGAAAATGCGCAACTTTCAGTCTGCGGACCATAACTTGAGCTACGAGTATCGGAATGAGGTCCGTGACCATGCGTTGGAAAGCTAAGACAAAAATCTACAACTTTCGTGTTGAAGAAAAAACGTAATTTTGCAGTCTCATCGCAGTACGATGGCATTCATCGCAGTACGATGGAGCTGCTTGTTGTCCAAGACAGCACAAGTTATATTTTCGAAGTAAATCTGTCCATCGTATCACGATGACATGTATCGTGGTACGATGGCATAACTTGGTGGCTAAGTCAGCTTAGAAATTAAGCAACTAAATCCTATGGCCATCGTGCCACAATGGGATCCATCGTGCCACGATGTGCCTTGCTGCTCAAGTCCAAAAAACTATAAATAGAGCTCTCCTCCTTCACAATTATTCATTCAGAAATTTAGAGAACTATTTCTCTATAAGGAGCAAAGGAGGAGAAGCTCTAGGGAAGGAACTTTCCCCCTTCAACGGGAAAGGTAACTTCCTCCGCAAGGTAGCAAGGTTATTGGTATGCATTTATTTAATTCTTGTAATTTAATTATGTCTATTAGTAGCTAAACTCCTTTAGGTTAGGTGGAGAAGATGAACTCCCTTAGGAATGCTGGAATCATGTAAATTGGTACTAAGTTTATATAATTTTCTATTCAGTTTTATTTATTCTATTGTCTATGTTTTAATTACGTAACTCGATTGATAGCTACAATTAGGGAACGCTTTTAGGGATGGTGATATCTAGCATTGCGCCTAGGGTCAGAGTTTATCACTGGCCGGCAGCTAACCTCAATAGGGTTAGTGATATTTAATATTGTGCCTCAAGGTTAGGATTACCCAAGGCTCGGCAACTAACCTTTAGGGTTAGTGATCTAGTATTGTGCCTCAAAACCGGCAGCCAACCCCGATCAATAGATGATAGCTTAACAAGTTAAGGGTAAAAGAACTAATGAAACCATGCTTAATTGACTACATATTTAGAGTCTAATCACTAGGTTAGGGACGTGACAACGTGGCTAACACGGGTTCCCTGTCTAATAATTGAGATTCTCTATACTCGTAATTAGGGTAATTATCGTACACGGTTATTACTAATTATATTAGTTCACCAATAATAAAAAGGATTAGTCAACGATATAGCACCACTTACCTAGCATGAATAAGGGAGGGATTCTAACTACTTAACCTATCTTCTTAAATTGTCTTTCTTTCTAGTCATATTCTCTGTTTCTTGAATCTAAAATTATCCCAACTTATAAAGCGGAGGCAATCTCAACAAATCCTAGAATAAGCTTAGTAACCGAGGCGCTGTCCCTGTGGATACGAACTCATTCTACTCAGTAGAGTGTGAATTATTACTCGAGGACGACTGGTACACTTGCCAGACCGTAGTCAAGAGACCACTGACCAACCCACTCAAAACAAAGGTCCATCAGTAAGGGTCCAGAAGAATCACCCAAGGAGCTCATCATTGGAAATCCTGAACAAGGAATCACCACTAGAAGGTCCAATGATGTCATAGCTAATTCTTGCTTTGTTTCCATGTTTGAACCCAAAAATGTGAAAGAAGCTCTCACTGATGAATTCTGGATTGAGGCAATGCAAGAAGAATTGAATCAATTCAAGAGAAGTGAAGTGTGGGATCTGGTCCCAAGACCAAACAATGTAAATGTCATAGGTACAAAATGGATCTACAAAAATAAATCTGATGAGAAAGGAGTTATCACCAGAAACAAGGCTAGGCTGGTTGCTCAAGGTTACACTCAAGTAGAAGGACTTGACTTTGAGGAAACCTTTGCCCCTGTAACTAGGTTGGAATCTATTAGACTTCTATTGGGTGTTGCTTGCATCCAAAAATTTAAACTCTACCAAATGGATGTCAAGAGTGCGTTTCTGAATGGCTATCTTCATGAAGAGGTGTATGTGGAACAACCAAAAGGTTTTACTGATTCAGTGTTTCCTAATCATGTCTACAAGTTGAAAAAGGCTCTCTATGGTCTGAAACATGCACCTAGGGCCTGGTATGAAAGACTTACTCAATTTCTAGTAGGTCAAGGCTATAGAAAGGGAGGATCTGATCAAACCCTGTTTGTGAAGGAAGCAAAAGGTAATTTTATGATAGCTCAGATCTATGTAGATGACATTGTCTTTGGAGGAATGTCGAATACGATGGTTCAACATTTTGTCCAACAAATGCAGTCTGAGTTTGAGATGAGTCTTGTTGGTGAGTTGACCTACTTTCTTGGCCTACAGATTAAGCAAATGGAAGATACAATCTTCATCTCTCAAAGCAAATATGCAAAAAATATTGTTAGGAAGTTTGGGATGGATAATGCTACTCAGAAGAGAACTCCTGCACCCACTCATCTGAAGCTGACCAAGGATGAAAATGGTGTGAGTGTTGATAAAAGTACCAGGCAAAACCAAAGGTAAGCCACCTCAATCAAGTCAAGAGAATCCTGAAATATGTCAATGGAACATGTGACTATGGGATGATGTACTCTCATTGTGAAAACTCAAACTTGTATGGGTATTGTGATGCTGATTGGGCTGGTAGTACTGATGATAGGAAAAGCACATCTGGTGGGTGTTTCTTCCTAGGAAGTAATCTTATATCTTGGTTCAACAAGAAGCAAAACTGTGTGGCTCTATCTATAGCTGAAGCAGAGTATATAGCTGCTGGAAGTAGTTGCTCTCAACTGGTTTGGATGAAGCAGATGTTGAAGGAATACGATGTGGAACAAGATGTCATAACATTGTACTATGATAACTTGAGCGCCATAAATATTTCAAAAAATCCTGTTCAACAGAGCAAAACCAAACACATTGATATTCGTCATCACTTCATCAGAGATCTCGTGGAAAATAAAGTTGTGACATTGGAGCATGTAGGTACTAAGGAGCAAGTGGCTGACATCTTCACAAAAGCACTTGATGCTGTCCAATTTGAAACATTGAGGGGCAAACTAGGAATTTGCCTATTTGAAGATTTGTAGCAATTACAGTTATTTAGGGAGAGATGTGCAACAATTATTATTCTCTCTCCAATCCTAGAGGTGCACGTGATACAAGGAAGCAAATCTGATTTTGGCGCTGAAATCCTAGAAGTTCAAAAGGGGATAACTGGTAAGACCCCTCTTCAGTCTGAAACTGTTGCTGATACAGTTGCTCCCGATTCACCTACTGCTGAAGAATCTTTGAACAACAAGGTTGTGGAGGATGTGCTGAACTCCTTGAAGGATACCATTCCTGTCTCAAATGTTGTGTCGAATGTTGGAACATCCTTGGCACAAGAGAAACCAACTTCTGGTGTAGTTGGTACTGCTGCTGACAATGCTATGTCAATAGAAGTTGATGAGGCTGCTCTTGCTGACCTAGAGCTGACTGTGAATGAATTAGTGTGTTGTAGATCAGTTATAGCATGCTTGCCTGTTGAAGCATGTGTATGATATATGTCTGCATGTAGCCTGTCTGGCCTATGTGCATGAGACTGAGTAAGTGAAGGGGAGCATAAGTATGTGTTGCAAATGTTGCAGGTGTTGAGGGGGAGTAACTCTTGTGGTAGTTGGTAATGGCTACTATTATTCTTATATGTGCTCCTTATGTGTGAAAATCTACTCTTCTATGCATGTTGGTATTATGGGGGAGCATGGTGATGGTATGCGTATGCTAGTTGTTTGATAATCCTGTAACTTATGCTCTGATTAGTAGTGTGCTAGTTTCTATGCTTGATGTATGTGGATGTGCTGGGATATGATGTGCTATCAAATGTTGAAACATCAAGGTGACTGTGAATTTATCTTTCCTAAGGTACACGTTTGTGAGAGTTTTACTTCTCTCTAATAATGTGCTCTGTGAGGCTGGGTGAACCCAATTCCGCTGCTGTATGCCTCTGGTGTTCTTGGTATGTATTTGAACTGAAGTGAAAGAAGAGTTATAGTCATAGAAATATGGGTAACTTGTACATGCCTATTTATGGTTGCACACTGAAGACAGAAGATCAAGATCCCCTATTGATCTATATTTGATGAGTTATGTATCCTATGGTGTTATCTTCAAGTGTAGTAGCTCTGTGCACTATGTGGTTGATGTGATGGAGGTAGTATAGGCTTATGCACTATGTCTTGCGACCTTCCTGCTATATTGCTGCAAAAGGTTATGGTCTGATGTTCTTGTTCCAAGATGTTATGCCATGTGTTCTGTTCGTCTGTGGTGTAATGATAAATTGCTTAGCAGATTTTTGGGCAGGTTCTTTTGCTGTCTCAGTGCATATGTTTTGTAATGATATTCAGGAATCATTTTATCTACTCAGCTGGTACTTTATGCATCTTTGTCAAATTTGTGGTAAAAAGGGGGAGTAGATGTTGAACCATGTTCTTGTCTGGTAGAACCATGTTCTTCTCTTGTAGAACCATGTTCTCTGGTAGTTCTCTTGTAGATGTTCTGTGTTCTCTGGTAGATGTTCTGTGCTGAAATGATCTGCTACATGCCTATGTGTTAGTAATTGATATGCATGCTCTGCTAGTGTGTTAGTCTGCTATGCATCATTTCAGGGGGAGATGTTGTATGTGATGTTGGAACATTCTGTTTGTGTCATCCTTGCTAATGTTTGTGATCACTTAAGGCGAAGTAGTTTTCTGTGTTTCCGCTGTTGCATGCCTCTGATATGCTCTAAAGATACAACACAATTCTGATCTAATGTTTTCCATGAAGGAGTATGTTTGGAAACTTTTTTTGAAGATGTGCTACGCTTCTCTTCTTTTGTGTGTTTATGTTGATGTGAAGAAGTGTTAGTGATATATGTATCTTTGTAGCTTGTCTGTGTGATCCCAAGTTGTTTTAGCCAAAAATTTGCCAAAGGGGGAGTTTGTTGACTATTTGGTGTTGGCTGCATTTTGGTAAAACAATTAGTTAAGCAGGATGTGGTATGTAATGTTACAACATCGTAACCTGACGAGAGCGCGCCAGCTATAGCGTATCTTTAATGCGCGCGTTTTATTTTTAGAGAAGATCTTTTCTCTCTCATCAGTTCTTTGCGTGAGCATCAAGGAAGGTTTTATTTTCTAAACAGATCTTTCATCTAAAGATTGTTTTGGAAATTATTGTGAAGACTTATTTTATAAACATATCAAATCTTTCAAGATATGGTCTTATTTTATACTTGTGAGCTGGATGTTTCTTATGGGCAGAACTACTGAAGCCCAAATTACCAGCTATATATTGAAGGACGAAAAACCTAATGAAGGCAGGTGTTCAAGTTGTGTATTGAGTCTAGCCGTCTTAGGGTTTTGTGTGCTTGTGTTATTTTGTGAGCCTTTCTTGTGTCACTTTGATACAAGCTTAGGACTGTGTGTTCATTGAGTTGTAATCACAATTGTCTCTAAAGCATTTAAGCAAGGAGATAGTTGTTGTGTGTGTGTCCTCTCCAAAGCTTTTAAGCAAGGAGTTTGGATCGTAGTGCTTGTGTATCGCTCGAAGCCTTTAGGTAAGAGTGGTCTAGTGTTTAGGAGAGTGTCTCCACCATAGTGTTTGATTCAACAACAGTGCTGTCTGTACTGTTGAGCTTAAGGAGTGAGTTGGGAACTCATACCTAGGAGTTCCTAGGTAGAAGGACATAAGGATAGTTACTAGGTGATAAGTTCTAAACGAGGAGTTTGCTGTAAGACTTTGAACTAGGGCTATTAGTGGATTTCCTCCTGGATTGGTATCCCCCAGACGTAGGTGCGCCGAACTGGGTCAACAAATCACTGTGTGTTTGTTTATTTCTGCACTATTTACTGCTTTATACTTTGTCTGTTAAATCTGGTAAAGTGTTGTAACATCGTATACAACATCTTATACTGGTGTGCCAGTTTTACAAACATCAAAACTGACTAGAGAAAGATCATCAGCTAACATCTCAAGATTAGCTCTCAACGCCGGTTCAAGAAGAAAACTACGTCGCTCTGATTCCCAATATTAAAAGGGATACGTATGACCATATATAATCATGTTGAGCCCAATCCATCAATAGAACCAACCCGTTCATCAGAACCTTAGCAAGAACACCAGGTATTGATTCTTTTCTCATTGGGATCTTTTTCTCAGACTTTCCTAGGTCCTTATACGTTTGAGCAAAACATGAAACCTGTGGAACCATTTTTTCCTCATCATCCTATATATTTATTGTTGGTTTTCCATCGACCCATATATACTGCTTTTCTTAGTGTTGCTTCTCGTCAATCTAAGGGTTATGTCTTCTAAGTCTAGAAGTTACCGTTCCTCATATTATAACATAAAAATTTATTTCTTTACATAAACTATTTACATAAGCTAAAAAACAAGACAAATCCAAACAGTCCTAAATTGTCTGGTTTAAATTTAAGGGATCAAAAGTGTATTTAAGCCGAAATTGTCTTATATGTTTACAAATTTTAAGTTTATAAATTATTAATTTGATTCAATTTAATTTTACAGGAATTAAATTAGAATTTAATTGATATTTAGTGTTGATGTAAAAATTATTTGCACATGTATTAAATTATATCTCAATAAAATTGATGATTGTGAGTAAAAATAATCCAACGACCAGGTAGACTCGTTAATATGTAGTCCATTAACCAATGAGTTGGCCGTAATTAACCCAATTTAATTAGTCCAATCCAACACGCCAAACATGATTAAACCGGACCAATCTATTTATTTTAAGTTTAAATTGGAGCTTAGGATCAAACTCAAAACCTCCAGCATATTATTTAAACTCCTTATCAATACTTCAAACCGAGTGTTTTGCCGTACCAATCTATTTGACAGCTCTACCTATATAATAAGGGACAAATTGAATAGTAATTTCTATGATAATCTAATTTTTATGGTTCTTATTATAAAAAAAAATGTTTATTTTTTAGATTCATATAATGTTTGATGTATCTGATCAATAATAATAATAATAATAATAATAATAATAATAATAATAATAATAATAATAAGAGTCAGGATCCGTTGACACCAACAAGTTTGACACCAAATGTTACACCTCTCAATAACGTTTTAACCGATATAAATTTTATAAAATCCACCGTTGGATTGAAAGTTTATATCATATAGATCATTTATGTAAAGTTTCAAAAAAATCCAAAACCATTTGATATGCTATTGAGATACATCAAAGTTAACGGTTTGCGTCTTTTTTTAAATACCGTTGATCTTTATGTGTCTCAATAGCATATCAAATGATTTTGGATTTTCCTGAAACTTTACATAAATGATCTATATGATATAAACTTTCAATCCAACGGTGGATTTTATAAAATTTATATCGGTTAAAACGTTATTGAGAGGTGTAACATTTGGTGTCAAACTTGTTGGTGTCAACGGATCCTGACTCTAATAATAATAATATAAATTAGATAAATCTAACATTTTATAAATTTCAAAAGTTGATTTTTAGTATTTTCTCTCTTTTAAGTTGAATGGTTAAAATTTCACATAAAAGAGAATTGATTCTGGACTTGTAAAATTGATTCTGACTTGTTTGATTTCTCAAAAGTAGAATTGATTCTGCCTCCAAAATTGATTCTACTTGAAGCTAGAAATCGTAGCTTCTAATTCTAGAATTGATTTTTACGCTCAACAACTGTGTACCAGCCGCCACCCTTCATATGTATAGCACTACTCTACTATCCCTATGTATACATATCACTGCCACCCCTACCTTTAAAAATAAATTGATAGTCTGCCACCCTTTGTCTCTCAATCTAGTGATATTTTTTTTCTTTTTCAGAAGGCTATATATACTTTAATTTGTCATAATATTATAATATATTTGGTCAATAATATGAAAAAGTAATATATTTGGTTAATAATATAATTTAGATACATTACTTTTTCAATGTATTTAAAAAGTAAAAATTTGCTTATATTTAGAATCGGAGGGAGTCCTAACTATTATGTGAAATGTTTGTAAATTTTATTTTCTAAGCATGATTATTTTAATACGTTATAATCTATGAAAAATACGGACACTCTTTAGATTAGACGTGTGTTAGTGTCAGACCCGACACAATATCGACACTTACAATTATATTGAATTATTTTATTTTCTCAAATTATTATTGGTGTTGATGTGTCATGTTTGTGTCTAGTCCGATATCCGTATTAAGGGTCTGTTTGACCTTGCTTTTTTAAGTCTTAAAAGCTATTTGAAAGCTAAAAGTAAAAATAAGAGCTTATTTTAGCTTCAAAGATCTTTTATCTATGTATTTTACTCATAAAAATTAAGTATTTTTTCTATCAAGAGCCTATTGAACATCTGTTTGGCCTAGTTTAATTTCTACTTTTATTCAATAAAAAAATCTAAAATAAATTAGGTCAAACGGTACCTAAATTTTGGATTCAAATTTATTTGCCATTAGGTGTATGCAATTATTAAAGAGTAGAATTTTTTTATCAGATATTATATTTCCGCCACCCTCGGTGATTTTTTCTGGTTCCGTCCCTGGGTACACAGTTTATGTGGATGATTGTGAATGATTCACAAATAGTATTGAATATTGAAAAATTCATAAATACTATTTGTAAATCGATCAAAATCAACTATCTCAACAAATATATCAGTACATCTCCACATAATATGTGTGCCGAAAAATTTACCTATTTTGTTTTTTTCACAATCTTTATTATGTTTATATTTGTTTCCATTTTTTATTAGTATTTAAAAAAAAGAATCTAGTGTTCTTAATCTAGGAAAGCTATTTGATTTGAAAAAAATCTAGTAACACCCATTTTAAGGCTCTATTTTAAATGGATCTAATTTTAAATTTAAAAAACTGATCCCATATGAAATGACAGGAAGCACACATTATCACATAATAATAATAATAATAATAATAATAATAATAATAATAATAATAATAGTAAATATTAAAGAAATTAGTGTTAAAGGGTATTTTTATCAATATAAAAATATTTTAGTATTAGAAAAAACACTTTTAGTCTTTAAGTGTCATATTAGTTGAATAAATTTGTTTTAAAATGTTATTTTTACTTTATAACGTAGAATTTATTATTTCTTTTTTCTTTTTAATTGTATCATCTAACTTAGTATACTACTTTTAAAATATTACTTGGTCGTATTCTTTTTATAAAAGATGAATGAATTGATAAAAATTGATGTATTTAGATTATACTATTAATCAAATGAGAAGAAATATATATTTTTGACACAAAATGAGAAGAGATATTTGTACAATTAAATTTGGACAACTTTTAGACAACTCTTCATCTCATACTCATATTGTATTTTACTCTCTCACTTCATCCTCTCTTTATTGTTTTTATCACATAAAAAGAAGAAGAAACAAGTTATCCCAAAGTTATCAAATAATAGTTGTACATATAATTAATATATCATTACTCTGATCAAATACATAATTTTTTGTTGACACATTTGTGTGTGATGAAAAGGATAAAATATATTGTATTTTACCTTGCATTTATAACGATGTAATACACATCAATAGTTAATAAAATTAGTTTTATAAAAATGTTAGGATTGTGCTAATTTGTATCCTAAAGACACAAGATTTTTTTAGACAAAACTAAAGACACATGATAAAAAATTTAAATATAAAAATTTCTACATTAAAAATAAAAATAATTAATTTTTAAAAGTTAAATGCACAAGTACTAAAATTCTGCATAAGAACTAATAATAATTTATACATTTGACGCCTTACTATATGTATTTTGAATGTTTTATTGTATTTCTTATTTTCTTAATAGTACAAGGACATATAAAATGGAAAAAGATTTCAACAATTACAGCGATTTACTGTAACACACAGTAATTAATATCTGATCATACATTAATGGCCGACATGATTTTAACTGAAAAAACACCTTTTTTAATTTAAATTTTTTAATTTCAGATTGACGATCAAGATTGAAAATAACATGTGATAATGCGTGTATTTACTATAGTACTAGTAGTATTTGATTAATGGCTTAAACATCATTTTCGTCCCTGTAAGTTCATAAATTTTTTGTTTTAGTCCTTGTATCTTTTTTTGTTGCAAATTAGTCCCTGCATGTGCAAATCTTTATGATTTTAGTCCATAAAGCTAAAATCCGCAGGAAAATCTAAAGGAAAATTTGCTGGTTTCCTGCAGATTTTCCTGCGGATTTTAGTTTTAAGGGATTAAAACCAAAAGATTTGAACATACAGGGACTAATTTGTAACAAAAAAAGATACAGGGACTAAAACAAAAAAATCGCGAATTTACAGGAACGAAAATGATGATTAAGCATTGATTAATTGATTAACTGTCATAACTCATAACACAATCATTTTTTTATTAACTTTCATGACATAGTATAGTACTACTTTTTTTTTTCTTCAGAAAACATAATCATTTTTATTAAGAAATGAAGGAGTATGTCTAATCACAATCATGGTCCACCAACAAGATAAGAGTGTTGAATCAATCATATTTTATTTCCATTAATAACATGAAAGTCATCAATCATTGAAACTAACTAACTCAATATTAATATTACAGTATTATAGAAATATTTTTTCTCTGTTGCTACTGAATTTTCCCAAGGAGCTTGCTTCAAAATCCATGCTTCACCTTGATCCCTACTAGTACTTGTTCTACCACATGCACCTTCCCATTTTCTTTTTTTTTTCTATTTTTTTTTGTTTTTTTTGACGGGCTATTTTTTTTTGTTAAGTTGCAAGAATCACGGTTTTATGTTTTTTTTTTCTCCTTAAAAAACAACAATAGCTTCATCATAACGCATGTTTCATTATGTTTCTGTTTTAGATTCTTGTCGTTTTGCATGACAAGTTACATATTTTACTGCTTTTAAGTCTCTAGAACCTTCTCTTACCTCACAACAAGTTCCATTTTTTTTTTTCATCATTTTATTATTTATTTTAATTTTTAATTCACATGTTGACCAATTTGTTGAAATCTATGCATAATTGTTATTTCTCATGATGGGTCAGTAAAAGAACAGATCTTTCTTTTATTTGATTTGTATAGTACAAGGAAGCAGTGATTGATTGTTTTCATGTTCAATCAGTGTCTTGTTTTTGTACAAGGTTTCTACTTTACTTTACCATAAATATATAAGTAGGTGATTTTTGGAAGAAAAATAATGTTGGTTTCTAATGGAGAAGAGAAGATTCTGTTATCTTCAGAAAATGAAACTGAGATTTCAAAGTCAGATTCAGTTGATGGGTTGTTACCGGTTTCAACCGTTTATACCGATGTGGGTGTTGTTCCTGAGCAACAAAAGAATGAGCTTGAACACTTCATATCCAATTTACAAAGTATATAGTAATAAATAAACAAAAGTCACTTTTTTTATATTCTTTTTGGTTTTTGTTGAAAAAAAAAAGTTGCTGATTTTGTTTTGTGCAGGAGAAGTTGAGGAACTGAGGGTGAAGCAAAGAATAGTGGATGAAAAGAGAAGAGAAGCATTGAGTAAGATATTGGATATCAAAGGTAGTGTTAATTGTGGATTCTATTTAATGTTGATGTATTATGAATTGGAATTTTGTTGATATGTTATTTTGATTCAAGGGTTGAAGAATTTGACTTATTTTGATATTCAGGTAGCATTAGAGTTTTTTGTAGAATTCGACCGAATCATTTGACAGAGAAGAGAAGAAATTCTGAACCGGTATCAGCTGGATCGGAGAGAATTCGGGTTAAGTTGGGAGGAACAAGGAAGGATTTTGAGTTTGATAAGGTTTTTCCTCAAGAAACAAGCCAAGGTTAGTATCAAACACCATTCATTGTGTTGTGTTTCCGAATTTTTATTTTTATTCGAATACAATAGAGTACCAAATTATACTGAAGTGGAGGTGTTTGTGTTTACTATTGTTTAAACCTTTGCAGAAAGTGTTTTTGTTGAGGTGGAGCCAATTCTAAGATCTGCAATGGATGGACATAATGTGTGTGTTTTCGCTTACGGTCAAACAGGCACAGGCAAAACATTCACCATGGTCAGTGATTTCAGAATTGTGTTGAGATTTTGTGTTCATGTTCTATGTAGCAGCTTTGAAGAGAAAGAAGTGTCATGTTCCATACAGGCAAGTATTCTTCCGGTGTTGATTTGTCATATTTAATTATGTCTTCTAAGAAATCATAATCGTCAGATTACTAAAAATGTTTGTCTTTAATCATAACTATTATAAAAGTCGTACAAAAGTTAACTTGTGAGTAGTTAACAGTGTAAAAAGTTTTACACCGACAATGCATCAAAATTAAATTCAATGTTACCTTGTTTGCAGAAATAGCAAGCTGACCCAACTACTGAGAGATTCTCTAGGTATGATACCGCATTCTTCTCTAATACTACTAACTTTTGTATGCAAAATAGTGAAAAACTGAGACTAGAGTAAGAACGCGCACGCGCAAATGTGATATGCAATGTTTTATGCAGATTTTCATTTTTCCTATAATATTAAACTGTCTAATCTTTATAAATACTTAAGGTGATGGCTCAAAGGTCTTGATGCTCGTGCATATTAGCCCTTCCGAAGAAGATGTTTGCGAGACAGTTTGTTCATTAAACTTTGCGAAGAGAGCAAGAGCAATAGAGTCCAATAGAGAAGTACCAATGGTAAACTTACTAAAACTTGTCCTAAACCAAGTTCCTCAATGGAAACTGTTTGAAGATTGCTTACTGCATACATGTACATTTAGGAATTGAAGAAGCAAAGGGAGAAAAAAATTATGGAGCTCGAGGACGACATTAAGGAAGCTGAAAAGCAACGTCAAAGTTTAAGGGATCAAATACAGAATATCGAGTTAAAGTTAAGCGAGAATAAAAAGCTCTTTTCAACCATATATAGTCTTCAGGAAAGTGATGACTTGGTAACCTCTGCTAGCCTAAAAGATGATTTCAAAGAGGTCATTGAAACACCTAAAACATCTAAGAAGAATATTCAAAGAAGTGTCTCGAATTCAGTGCCTCGATTCATGAGTTCAACTGTTGCCAGTCGGCATAGGCAAATTGCGTCCGAACAAGAAATTGGTGGGAGAACAAAAAGTTTAAGATCAGTAGTCACCAGAAGTTCAATCCAGTTTCCATGTTCACAATCGTTAAGTTATTCAGATCTTCGCATCAAAACAATACTGCGAAGTTCAACTGGAAAATCTCGGTATGCTGAAACAAATAATGTTCCAAATACAGAAAGTCCTAAATGCAATGAATCAGAATCAAAAGTAATAACTCCTCGAAGTACAACAGTTACATCATCAGATTCAAATTTGAGATCAACATTGTATCATCATAGAAGAAGGATGTCTAATCTGATCTAAGGATTACAAGGCATTTTAAAATTGCTAATGTTATCAAGTGGTTGCGTGTTAAACTCCTTTCTCTTGTCTTTAGCAAATTGTTGCCAAGGGTGTGTTAATATGTGTGTTTTCTTGAGGTGTTGGTGATTGGTGTCTGTTGGTTTTTACTTGTTTAACATG
This sequence comes from Trifolium repens, assembly GCA_030408175.1. NCBI lineage: Eukaryota > Viridiplantae > Streptophyta > Magnoliopsida > Fabales > Fabaceae > Trifolium > Trifolium repens. Next base: position 44,528,533 of record CP125837.1, on the reverse strand, counting down.
GTCTTCTTTCGTTTTTGAGCATGTTGGGTTTTGGTTCTATTGGTCATTTGTTCATGTGATTGTATCTTATTTGGTGGCGAGTGGCGACTAACTTTTTGTGAAGTTTGTCGCACAACCTTTTAATAGAAACTATGAATACAACAGTTTTTAGGCTTGACTATGTAGTGTGGTTTTTGTACTTATTAAAACTCCTATATATGTAAAAGTGATTTACATAACACAAACGTAGCTGGTTAGTAGGAATATTGCAATATAATGGGTCAGAGTTCAAATACATAATTCCCTATTTAATCACTTTTAAGTAGCGTTGTGGATGCAATTCATCATTTCCGTAGCGGTTATTCTGAATTTAGTTTCCTCGTTAGTAATATTAATAATATTCTATCTTGTAATCAAAACTTCATGGTTAAGTTTGTGAAGCGGCAAGCGAACATGGTAGCTCATACCCTTGTTAGGGCGGCCATTTCATGGTTTTGCCGCTGTATCTTTGAGACATTACCTATTTGTATTACTCCATTACTAAATAATGAAATGATATAAGCTTTTGTTTATAAAAAAAAATGTGGTGAAATTCTAGCATAATTGACTAACGAACTATAAATTATCGTCTTTATAAGTTCGCTTCAGGTCATTAAAAAGAATGGAATCCATCATGAGAAACTGAGAAAAATTGAAGAATGGATTTCACACAGTAACCGTCCGATCTCAAATCAACAGCTATGATTGAAAACATCGTGATACAACATGTAAACTAGACAACAACAAATCCAGGTCCGAAAAATTGTACATGCATCATGCATGTCATGGCATTACATTCAAGGGATTTTTCAGTCCTCCACTCTCTGGATTAATTATATTATATAAATATAAATTTATAAGACATGAAACTCGAGAAAAATTAATGAGATTATTGTAAAAATATACTTTATTTCTTCATGGTGACCGATCCCCAAAGGGAAAATGGATGTTAATTACTTGTTCCTGCAGTACATCATCGCCAGATAAAATATCAAACACAAGCTACTTCACTAAATTCAAGATTTTCCCGGTAAAACATTTTCAACATAATAATTGAGACATCTTTTTGGTCGGAACAATTTTGAGACTTTTTCTCTTTACAGGAAACAAATTTGAGACTTGAGTACAGTAATTTACACATATTTACCGAGTTTTGGTTTCTCGGACAAGCTATCAAAGACAATGCAAAAATCACTCCACAGTTGTTTGGCTGCAGCAGCAATTGATAATTTGATGCATTCCTCAATAATTGAAACTTCGCCTTACCAAGTTTTGCTGATATTTTTTTCCTTTTATTTTTCTTGTTACCTTTATACGCACATAAGTAACTATGCAGATATCCTAGTTATTCACACTTGAGAAAAGGGATATTTTTCATGGGGTAGAATTTACAGAAATCTCCTGAGGCAGAGGTGAAGCTACCATGTCTTGATAAGATGGGATAACCAGACGTTGCAAGGGCTTTAGAGCCACTGTGAGCTGTGCAAACGAGGGGCGCAAATTTGGATCCCTGACACAAGAGTGGGAGAAAGAGGAAGCAGAAAAAGATCATCAATCGAAATGAAGTTTAAAACCGCATTTTCCTCAACATTTTAAGTGACGAAATATAGAAGAAAAGAAGAGTAAATCAAACTTCAAGTTGAACACACTTACTGTTGCCAACATTCCCAGATTATTCTTGCAACTAATGGATCAACTTCCTTAGGAATTTCAAGGCGACGGTTTTGGAAACCTACAGCACCAACAACTTGCATAGGATTCATCCCACTCCATGGCAACCTTAAAGTGGCAAGCTCCCATAGGATGACACCAAAACTATAAATATCACACCTGTACATTTGAAATGACAATTAACAGAGATACACACAAGGGACAGCTGTTGTTGCAAGTGAAGTAGAAAACAGAAATTAGTATATATATTTGAATCTAAATGCTTAGAAATTTTGGTATCGTCCTTCTCAAGTAGGAGTAGCCTTGTCTACCAAGCATTATATTTATCACAAAAGACATAGAAAAATGAAATTCCACTTATTCAAGATTATTGGGTCCGAAACGGCCATCACTATATTTTTTAATATAGGAGAATAATATAATTAAGTGAATGAAAAAGGGAATCATTTTTAACAAAATATAAATAAAAGGGAATCACTATGAATTGGCAAACCATAAATTTTTTGTCAATGCAGCATTTCGGGAAGAAAAATAAATCATCAAGCAAAAGTCTGTTAAAAAGGCCTACTGAACCAATTTTACTTGAGTTATGAAGCATTTGATTTATTTTTTGGTAGGACAAGGCTGACAGCTGGATTAGATTAATACCTTCCACATTTATAGTCTCGGTAAAGATTTAGCCACTGATTATAAACAAATATTGATTACACAAATAAGATAAAACATAACTAGTACAATCCAGAAAAAAACATTTATCTTGAAAGCAATAACAACTCACTTCTCATTTGAAGGCTCATTACGGAGAACTTCAGGAGCCATCCATTCCGGCTAACAAGTTGAGAATAATTATGTCAGATACAGAAAAGACAGATAAAGCACATACAGCATGTGACTAAACAAATGAGCTCCAGAATAAAACAAAATTTTCTTAATTCTCACCGTTCCAGCAGTTGATTTGGATGATAAAAATGTGTTATGCTTCAACCTTGACAACCCAAAATCGCATACCTGTGCAAATAATGGCATGTTTTCAAGATCAAATATAAGTAAAATCCACTAAGCACAGAAATTGATTTCTCCACAGTTCAAGAAATGTCTAGAACGAAAAAACCACCAACCACAGGAAAATAGCCTTCACATAGACACATTTGCCATGCCAGCCAAACAGTACAAAACTCAAGAAAACCTGAGCAACCCACCTCAAACAGATGGGCAGGTTTCCTCTTCAGCCATAGGTTGGGTTGGAACCCAAATTTCATTTTAAGCTTGTTTAAGCTAGTATACTTTTAAAAACTAACAAATATGTATATGTGCAAATAAAGAATTTAGGCACCATTTAAATGAGAGAAACACCAAATAAGGTATAGAGGACAATTCATGAATTTTCAATCATATACCTTAACATTCCAGTTCTTATCAACCAAAAGATTCGGGGACTTCAGATCTCTGTGAACAATAGTAGGTGTGCTGGCGTGCAAGCAATTCATACCCCTAGCCTGTGTAAATTGGGATAGTCTAAAATTTGAAGTTCATCTATGTAAATGATGGTTAACAGGGAAGATGGCAAATTATTTCATACCACATCCAGAGCCATTTTTATTCTTTGTTTCTCGTCGATCTGACAATTAGGGCGGTGAAGAATTCGGTACAAGCTTCCTCTGTAAAATTTTACAACAGTAATGCCAGTGACACTCAAATATGGAAAGAGTAACTTGCAAGATCAATGTGGCTGATAATAAGTAACATCATTCTGTTACGAAAATAATGATGAAAAAAGAAAAAATATATCTACCTCGGGAGAAACTCTGAAATGATCGAGAGATTAGGAGGCCGGGTGACAGCACCCATAAAAAGAACAACGTTTGGATGACGCAGCCTACGCATTATCCGTACCTTGCAACAAAAAGATGGAAAGCAGATTAAGTTTGGCCTTTAAGGACATAACAATGGCGGAACCTTTCCTATACAATTGTTGTCATTCATTTTATTATTGCATATCTTACATAATATCCACTCCCTCGCAAGTAACTTATTACTTTTTCCTGACTGGTATCTCAATCTAAATATTCCGATTAGTTTTAGTTTGAAGAAACATATAATAATTTCTTAAAGTTCACAGGGTTTCACTGTTTCATTTCAATTTATTTTATGCACATGAGAAAAATAATCGTTGCATGCAAAAAAACTAAATAGTGCTTACTTCTCTTTTGAATTCAGACAAGGCGGCACCTGAAAAATCCTGATCCAAAAATTTCTTCACAGCAACCTCCTGATATTCAGAAACCAAGAAAAATGATTTGCGATTCTATTAGCCTTGCAATATAGGCTTTTAACCCTTATTTCTTTCCTTCTTTCATTTTATTCAGAGTTACATGGAATTTAACAAGGATTTATATAACTTCCCCAATACTTTAAATAGTAGCCTTAGTCAGAATTGAAACAAATGATTTTGATGTCCTAGGTCCACTAAGAGCAGAATATCCATTAATATAGAAGGATTGCATAACAGATAGCAAACATAAAGGGATCTCAAGTCATTCAATAGCTGATAACTTCCTGAGTGTTGGTCTTGTGCTTCTAAGTTTTTATATAAATTAAATTCAGTCATTCACATATCGTGCAGTTACTGTGAGTTAGTATTGCCAACATTTTCCTTGCATTATTGTCACTGTAAACGAAGATAAATGGCTCATAAAACAACTCCAACATGGTCATAATTCTTTATTATTGGAAAACAGAAACTACGAGAAAAAGATTGCAAATTAAAGAGCCAAAGGCATATATGCAAGAAGCAAGTACACATAACAAGTGACAGTATGAAGAAGGGCCTGTAGATCTTTGTATTTATTATTATTGTACTGTTGTTGTTTGATTTAAATTACATTTCTATCACGCGGACAGAGTATAAAACTACCATCACTAAAAATAAGACAATATAAACAACTTCCACTTCAACCTACAAGAATAATCTTCCATGCAAGTATGTAAAGGAATTATAGTACTCACTGTGCCATTCCAGTCTGCACGGTATACCTCACCATATGAACCTATTCGAAAGGAACATCAACAGATTAATACTCTGAGAAACAATTCAATAGACATGTAAAATTTAAACACGCCAGGAACATCCCAAACAACTACTACCAATCCTTTTCAATCTGGTAAATCACATGTAAAAATACGAAGATTTGAGAAGTGAAACATGTTTGCCACAACCTTTGGACTATATGCTTGCACAAATAGAAGAGGAAAAGTAGTAATTTAATTTAAAAGAATTGAAATGGCAAATGTTAGTATTGTTAGTACTTAGTATTAGGTTGGGGACTGGAACCCGCAGTAATTTAATCAATTTAAAAATAGAATAGAAATTATTAATGTTAGATCTAGGTGATTAATGATTGTACGCATCTGATGCAAACTTCACTTAAATACTCGCTGAAATAGAAAACCAGAGCCACATCAACTTTACAGTAAATACTAATGACATTTCTACAAGAGGAAGAAGACAAATCATTCACATTACCTAGACCAATTCTTTCACCAATAACCAGATCCTCCCATGGAATCTCACATTCACCAACATCTGCATCGTCCAATATTTGATCAACCCTATTTGTAATGTAATCAATTGAAGAGCTAGGACTATCTGAATCTTTTAATTCCAAATTGCTTCCCATGAATCTGTCATATATGCACTTCCTCCTGTCATGATGGCCAAGTTCATTGTTTTCGGGTTCATTAACCATGACATTTTGAGAACTTCCCAAATCACCCCTTTTAAAATTAGCATCGAGACCCTCAGTCCGGTTCAGTTCACCTACACCAGCTGGTGAGACTGAACCAGTAATTCGTGCCAAAGTTTGAGAACTAATATCATTGTTTATATTTGAATTGTATGATGAATTGGAAGTGCCGAGATCAGTATTTTCAGATCTGGAAGAAATATTGGGAGCAAATAAAGGAGGGTTATATTCATTAGGGTTATGATTATTTTTCCTGGGGACTTCGTTGTAAGCATGCTGATTCTTCCACATCAGTGGTGAGACAGGTCTACCAGAAACATTTTTGTTTTTTATACCGTGCTCAGGAGGTTTATTTTCCACAGGTTTGTTATGCACAGAAGGCTTCCCAGTCCCTTTTATCAAGAATGGGTTCAGTTCTGCAAAAAGGTTCTGAGGGTCGTTGGGGTTGTTTTGGGGATATGGCACAACATTGACATTCAATCTTGTCCCATCACCAACTGCATTCATTCCAAGAGTACCTTTGTACAAAGAATTACCATATGACGGTGGCAAATTTTCCCGTTGGTTAGGACTCCCTCTATTAGGAATTTTAGAAGGACCAACGCCAGTGTCTCTGTTCAAACCAAAGTTTGAAGGCATATACTCGAACTTCTCGGTATATGATTTTCCATTCCAAGGCAGCGCATTACCTTTTATCACAGAAGTCCGACTACTACCTTCACCATTAGATGGTGGAATAGGTCTTGAGTAAGAAGGCTCAGTTTCCTCAGCAGAAGGAAAACTCGGCACAATCTTGGGGTTGTAAGACTTAAAGGCGCTATCCTTTGCATTTAAAATATCAGCTGGGATGAGTGTTCCAGGAGCAGCCATGAGATCAACTAAAAACTCCCTAAAAGCATAATAGTATAATATCAGTACCAAGGGACTAGAATATCCACACAAATTTCTGGGCACACTTACAGAGACTTCTAATGATTAGCAACCATTGCCAGCACATAATAGAATACTATTAAAAAAAAGGAAACATATAGACATGCACATGCACATACAAGTAAGTTAACAACAAATACATGAAAAATACAAGAATAAAGAAAGCCTTAACCTTTCATCCTCCAACTTTATAATGTTGACAGCATCATCCTCAACACCAGTGTAATGACTACCTTTAACCAGTCTACAAGGCATCTTAATGTTGTCTGCTAATATCTACATCCATAAAAACAAAAACAAAAAGTGTATTACACAGCCAACAGGTTGATAAGAAAAAAAGAACTAAGAGATATCTAAAATGCACATAAAAGATACTAAATTTAACAAGACAATCAATTCTCGATATGCAAAACTAGACTTAGCATGTATACACCATAAATTCAAAGCTTAGAAACCTGTAACAGTGTTAGAGGTGCCGATGAACAAAGTCAGCCAAAAATTTGATGACTCGTTCTTAATTAATTGAGCAGCATTTTCTCATTAAGTATACTTCCATTCAGTAAAATTTATTTTTGAATACAAGCCTAGGCTAGATTAGCTGGGAGTAATTTCCCAGTGTGAATAATTCTAAAAAGAAAATCATCAGATTCAATTTTATTGATTCATAAATCATTCATTTTCAAAATAAATTTTACGTGATTGCATATTTAATAGTACATTACTGCACATATCATGTAAAATTCTTTTTGCAGATAATGACTAGACTTAACATCAAATTATTTATTCCGTCAACAAAACATCAAATTATTTATGGCCCACAAGGTTTTAAGCACCAAAACGCCATAATGCTAACCTTGAAAAGTAAAGCGCGATGCCTAGAGAGCCCAATATCTAAGGACCCAAGCGGTAATACACTTGTGTGAAGAGATGTCCTTAACTCTGTACTTCTTTCTGTCCATCTTGCTAATATAATATTAGCATCCTTTACAGGGCCCCCCATATGGCTAGTAACAAGTTCGGCAAGCCTTTGTACCAAAATACCAATCTCGGTGACAGGGCAGTCCAATGATATACATTGTGCAATTTGCACCAGCTCTTCAAGGGCTGGATCAATTGTTCGATTAACTATGACCACTTCAAAGCTAGAACTGCCAGGATTTGTTTCAAGATCTGCTAGAGATGGCATCTTTCCTTGCATTGCCGGGTCATTGTAAAGTCCATATACATCATAAAAACCATCTACTACTTTCTCCTCATAGTCAAGCACATTGTATTCCTAGTCCAAAAATAAAATAAAATAGAAATGCAAGACAACATTAATGGAAAGGTGAAAAAAGTATTAATGGAGATAAAAAAAAATGGCCAACATTACATATTCACAAAATACAATTTATAATTTGATTGTTTCCATCTTGGTGCTCAACTGATGAATAAAGTTAAAGAGTACATGTTAACTTGCTGCGAGTAAGCATGTACAGCAACCAATATAATGTGATGGAGTAATAAAGTATAAAGGCACATGGATACAATTTCCTAAAAACGATAAGGTTTAATATGTTAGTCTCTATAAAAACATTAAGTTTCAACTTTCAAGTTTTGTCTCTACATAAATTTTAATCAACTTTAGTCCATTTTTTGCTTTTATAGGGACTATGTTTTTAATCCTAGTAGAGGGATTAAAAGCATCCATTCCATTCTTTGTTTTTAATTCATGATTTTACAGGGATTAAACTTGAAAATTCATGATTTCATAGGGACTAAACATATTTAACACAAAAGACATTAGGTAGAAAACTAAAGCAATTGGTTATAATAATATAAACTATGGGCCCGTTTGGATTCGGCTTATTTTTGAGCTTATGAAAATAGCTTATGCGAATAAATAAAGTTTTATGTTAATTTATAAGTTTTCACTAACAAAAATTGTATTTTTATAAGGTATTTTTTCATAAACTACCCTGAAAAGTTTATAATAATGCATAAAAGCTCATTTATTTGCATAAGCTGTTTTGCATAAGCTAAAAAATAAGCAAATTCAAACGGGCCCTGTGTTATTTTGACACAAAAATTGACAACAAATTTCGACAACAACTTAGATTGTTAACGTGGTTAGAGTACATGGTTAACTACGCTCAGTGGATGGTTAATGAATATAACAATGTGTTGCAACTCGCAACTCAATAATCATCAGCAGTTCACAATTAAACTATGACCGCTGTTAACTACGATTATCAGGTGTAAATTTGAACACAAGTCTTGGTCAGTGAATATCATGTATATTTGAACACAATCTGAATGGATAAGAGATATAATTTATATTTGAACATGTGAAAAATAAAGGTTAATGACGGTTCACTAACATGGTTAATTACGTTCAATGAATGTAATTAACCACATATTTGAACTGTGTTAACCATCTAAATTGTAGGCGAAATTTGTGTCACAATATCATTTCTCTAATGATATCCCCACTGAAAGTCAATCACAGACACAAGAGCTGCTAAACAACTGTAAAAATAATGATCCACATATCTAATTTCTAGCTATGTATTAATATTATACTTCCAAAGGCACATAAATCTTCAACATAGGTTGGTCCAAACAATCATTTCAGTTCAGACTATAAATAGGGAGATATTCACAGAATGCTTAATGTCCAACAAGGCATAACAGATTCTGCTAAAAGCCGATAAATCCAAATCCAAATACTTTCAGAGCTAACCCTAGTCACATCTAAATCCCCAAATCTAACCTCCAAACACAATTAAATCCACTACAAGAACAAATTGACCAAAGCTATAAAAACCTAGAATAAAAATCACTCAGCATAAACCCCTAAAATTACCCTAACAGGTTTATTTCAATTAATTATGATAAAATGACCAACATTGCAAGATATTCATTTCAAAAATCAACGAAACTCACCCAATACTGCCTCGAAAGCGCCTCCGCCACATCATCTTTATTCCCGGTCGAATCAATCCGATGTCCTCCCAAACTGAGCAGCGTTGCGGCATGGATCTGATCCTTCTCCGGATCATCACTACGAAAATCCGAATTTGAAGCACTGATAGCTAGGGCAAGCTGCACCTGAAATTCCTCTTCCGACGAGAAAAAATCTTGCCGATTGACCACCGCAGACACACCGCCGCCACCGGAGAAAGCAGCAGGAACCGGTGCTGTAGACGGCGATGAGGAAGTTGGAGTTACTGTAGAAGTAGCGGAACTCTGAACATCTTCGGCGGCACAAGACGGCGATGGTACAGGTGGCGGAGTTTCATTGGATCGATGAGGAGGATCATGGCTGCTACCTATATGAAGCTTCTTGAAGATGTTCTTCATCCTCTCTTTTTTTCCTCTTTCACTCATCCAACTAACTCGAAGCAAAATCAGAATCACTTTTCAATTATAAATAATCGATTAAATTATAATCTCAAATTCTCAATCTACTACTATTATTACACTATCTAGTTCTATTACTGTGATTTTCTCTCCGATTTATTTTTCTCTCGGAATTCTGCACCCAGACGGTGAAGGAAGGGAAGGGAATTGAGAGAAATGTTAGGAGGGAAAAACTTTGGGGGAGGAATAGTTGTTTTGTGTTGGGAATGGACGGTAATTAAAAGGACAGAAAATGGTGAGAAATAACGAAAATGACACGCAGAGTTGGACGCGCTAATGTAACAGCGCGCCACAATTCGATGACGACGTTGGGACCTACGTGTCAGATAAAATAGTCTACGTGGAGGTTGTGATTTGTCTCAGGAGAAAATTATGTTTACACGTTTTTTTTTTTTTTAGTAAGGATTTCGGTAGAGATTTTATTTGGAAATTTATCAAATATATTGTTGGGATAGACAAATTTAATAGGTTTATATATAGTATGTAATATAAAAAAATTAATTTTTTTGAGAAAGTATGACAACAAAGTTAAAAAAAAGTCTACAAGACTACACTAATATTATGAGCATGTAAGTAGGGCTAGGCACAAACATGTGACCTAACTCGAAACACAAATAATTAACAATATGCGGATTGGATCTCAGGTCAATAATTATAAAAATTTGGACATTGACTGTATGTAGGCGGGTGTGAGTATCTAAAATTATACTTTTTGGTAATCGAAATCGACCGAACAGGCATTAAGATCCAATTTTTTTTCTTCTCTTTCTCAATCTCATATACTCTTCACTTTGTTATTTTTATCCATTTTTGATATAGGAGATAAATGTTTAAGGAGGTGTGAAAAATATTCTAATATATATTCTAGATTTATTTTAATTTCTACTTATCTTCTATTTGATTTATTATTGTGTTTCTATAATTTATTGCATTGTGTACGAGGTATGAACTATTTAAAAATTAGGAACTTTTGGATAGTAGAGTGCTTTTAGATGTAAAGTTTCAATCTAACCCGTAATAATCGACTCGTTCTACCTGCTACTTGTACGGCTCAACACCCGAAAAAACCGAAGATGTAGACACTCATAATTTGTTCTAAATTAAATTATTGCGGTTTTTATCAGTTTGATGATTTTTGGCCAAAACCTAACTGAAATCAACCGATGCTCAGGCCTACGTGTAAGTATGGGATATGTCGGTGGAAAGAAGATTGCGGAGTTTCTTTTAGGAGGATTCCATATTTCTTACATGTTAAGATAATGTGTGAAATTACATCTATAGTCATACAATGATAATTTGTTATAGGTGTAATACAATTTGCATTTAATTTTATTAAAATAAATAAAATTAATTTTTAGAAAATAGAAATATTAGGTTTTTTCTATTATAATTTAGAAGAGACAAAGTACATTTGTTAATACTAAGTTTTATAATTAATTATCATACTATCTTTTTTTTGAAGAAAAAAGAGAAATTTTTATTTATTCAAAGAGATAAAATCCATATCTTTTTGGATATGGGGTTGTATACAAGAGGGGGCATTTTGAAGCCATTCCCTATTGGGCTCTATTTTGGCCCATTTTGCTAACTCATGAGCTACTTTGTTTCCACTACGTTTCGTCCAAACCACAGTAATATTGTGCCCTGTCTTCAGCCATTCTCTGCATTGTGTAGCGATACAGCCCCAATTTGTTCTGGGGTTATGATTACTTTGAACCGCATCAACAATCACCTGCGCATCCAACTCTATGATCGTGTTCTGGAGTTCCCATTGATTCACAAGCTCCATCGCCTCTTGGAGACCCATAGCTTCAGCTAAGAGCACGCAATCCGTCCCTTTTCGAACCCGGGTTACCGCTCCAACGTGGTTCCCATCATCCCGCCGCAAAACCAGTCCCAAACCCCAATGGCCTTCACTCATGGAGTGAGCATCAACATTGAGTTTGAAACTGCCTTTGGGAGGAGGACTCCAACCCGTGTTGTGACGGGTGTTCACCAGGTTCGTTGCTGAAGCCTTAGTCCCTTGATGTGCTTGGAATTCATAAAGACTCTTTAAAGCTTGATTCACCACTTCTGTAGGAGGTAAGTGCTTTTCCGTTGTAGACTTTTTCGTTTCTAGCTAGCCAAATACTATAAAGAATGGTAGCTATGCTTTGCATGTCTTCAGCTTTAGAGTTTTGCATCATGTAATCTAGCCAGTCAGAGAGAGTTTTAATCTGTAGATGTTCAAAATTTATAGTGAGGGGAGATGCAAACCAGACTTGTTTAGTCCATTCACAGTCTAGGAAAATATGGTTAATTGTTTCAATTTTTGAGTTACATAGAAGGCAAAGAGGGTCACAACGGATTCCCCTTATAGTTAGGTTGTCCTTGACTGGAATTGCATTGTTGAGGATACGCCAGATGTGGTGAATTTGTTTTGGAGGGACAAACAACTTCCACAGTTTCTTCCATCTAGTGCTGTCCATGTAGGAACTGGTGGGGCTAGGATTCTGAGCTTTATGCCACGCTAGAATAGCTTGATAACCTGACTTTACAGAGTAGTTCCCATCCTTTGTCCCTTGCCAGCTAATGAAATCCTCTTGGTTGTAGTTGGGTAGGGGCATGGTGCATATTTGTTTTGCTTCCATTGGGTAGAAAATCTGCTTTATAGCTTATTCTTTCCATTCTCTGCTCTGGTTGTCAATAAGGTCACTCACATATTGGTAAGGAGTGTTTTCTGGTTTTTTACTCCACACGTTGCTACCAAAGTGAGGTTGGATCCATCTGTCTTCCCATATTCTGATGCTTTCACCGTTTCCCACATTCCATCTACAGCCTTTTTTGAGAACCCAACTTGCCTTGTGGATGCTTTGCCATGAGTAGCTCATGTTTTGACCCTGTTTAGCTTTCAAAAAGTCTCTGTTTGGATAATATTTTGCTTTTAGGATTCTGGCCACTAGAGATTGTGGGTTGGTTATTAGTCTCCACCCTTGTTTAGCAAGTAAAGCTTCGTTAAAATCTCTTAGATCTTTGAACCCCATCCCACCTTTTGTTTTTGCTTTACACGTCTTCTTCCAATTTACCCAGTGTATTTTGCGCTTGTCAACATTGCTGCCCCACCAAAAGTTGCATATAAGTCGTTCCATATAATCACAGAGACCCTTGGGGAGGAGAAAGCTACTCATGATGTAAGTGGGTATTGCCTGAGCCACTGCATTTATTAGAGTTGCTCTGCCAGCGAAGGATAGGTGTTTCTCCTTCCAACCTTTCAGCTTTTTCCACACTCTATCTTGGATAAATTGGAACACTTGATTCTTTGATCTGCCTATGTAAGTAGGAACTCCAAGGTACTTTGAGAAGTGATCAACCCTTTGCATAGGTAAGATTTGGTGTATGTCCTCTTTTATATGGTTCTGAACATGCTTGCTGAACATTAGCTCTGATTTATGAATATTCACAAGCTGTCCAGAAGCATTCTGATACATAGATATGATGTTGGTGACTTGTGTGACTTCCTCTTTGTTTGCCCTACAAAACATTAGGCTGTCATCAGCAAAAAACAAATGTGTTATTTCAGGAGCCCCATGGGCAATTTTTATTCCTTTTATTTGCTTATTAGTTTGAGCTCTAGTTATAAGACCAGAAAGGACATCTGCACAGATAATGAAAAGATAAGGGGATAAGGGGTCTCCCTGTCTAAGACCCCTTTGAGGAGAGAAAGTTTGAGATGGGACACCATTAATAAGAATGGAGAAAGTGACCGAGGTTACACATTTCATTATAATATTGGTTATGTTCTGAGGAAAACCCATAGATTCAAGGGTGGCTTGTAGGAACTCCCACTCAACACGGTCATACGCCTTGGCCATATCGGTTTTGATGCCTACAAAACCTTTTTTGTGATTTGTCTCAGGAGAAAATTATGTTTACACGTTTTTTTTTTAGTAAGGATTTCGGTAGAGATTTTATTTGGAAATTTATCAAATATATTGTTGGGATAGACAAATTTAATAGGTTTATATATAGTATGTAATATAAAAAAATTAATTTTTTTGAGAAAGTATGACAACAAAGTTAAAAAAAAGTCTACAAGACTACACTAATATTATGAGCATGTAAGTAGGGCTAGGCACAAACATGTGACCTAACTCGAAACACAAATAATTAACAATATGCGGATTGGATCTCAGGTCAATAATTATAAAAATGTGAGTATCTAAAATTATACTTTTTGGTAATCGAAATCGACCGAACAGGCATTAAGATCCAATTTTTTTTCTTCTCTTTCTCAATCTCATATACTCTTCACTTTGTTACTTTTATCCATTTTTGATATAGGAGATAAATGTTTAAGGAGGTGTGAAAAATATTCTAATATATATTCTAGATTTATTTTAATTTCTACTTATCTTCTATTTGATTTATTATTGTGTTTCTATAATTTATTGCATTGTGTACGAGGTATGAACTATTTAAAAATTAGGAACTTTTGGATAGTAGAGTGCTTTTAGATGTAAAGTTTCAATCTAACCCGTAATAATCGACTCGTTCTACCTGCTACTTGTACGGCTCAACACCCGAAAAAACCGAAGATGTAGACACTCATAATTTGTTCTAAATTAAATTATTGCGGTTTTTATCAGTTTGATGATTTTTGGCCAAAACCTAACTGAAATCAACCGATGCTCAGGCCTACGTGTAAGTATGGGATATGTCGGTGGAAAGAAGATTGCGGAGTTTCTTTTAGGAGGATTCCATATTTCTTACATGTTAAGATAATGTGTGAAATTACATCTATAGTCATACAATGATAATTTGTTATAGGTGTAATACAATTTGCATTTAATTTTATTAAAATAAATAAAATTAATTTTTAGAAAATAGAAATATTAGGTTTTTTCTATTATAATTTAGAAGAGACAAAGTACATTTCTTAATACTAAGTTTTATAATTAATTATCATACTATCAATATGAAGTTTTCACTATCATTTAGGGGCAACTAATATTCAATTAGGAACTTGTGAGCATGCAACATTAACATTAATTATCTCCTCCTGATCGAGTCTTTTTTAACACTTGATTATCCCCATACGAGGTTCAAAATTCTTACTACTTGGATCCCGTTTGGTTTAACTTAATTTTTAGCTTATCTCAAATAGCTTATGAAAATAAATAATTTTTATGTATTATTTTAAGTTTGTCAATGTAGTTTATGAAAAAATAACGCATTTGATCGAAAAAAAATGAAAAAATAGCGCATAAAAATACAATTTTCATTAGTAAGAACTTATAAATTAACATAAAATCTAAGTTAATCCAATTGGACGTTAGAGTCATAGACCAATTGATTGCTGATATTTTTTCTTCCAAATTTCTAACTCATCATAAGAACATTTGTTTCTATTAGACGCTTCAAGATATCCAGAAGCTTATAACATGAACATCAGAACATATGATTAATTCATTTTCATCAAAGTTAGACTATTTTTTAAATGAACAGTTTTGAAAACCAAACTACTAGTATGTTTTATCTTTGAGGAGATAAAAAGTTGAAATATCTCCACGACCTATGAAACTTCTTCACGAAGATAAAAAGATTTTTCCATGCAATGAATATTGAATAACCAATGAATTGATCTATCAATTCATGCTACCTTTTCCTAACAATAATGAATTTTCTTACTTTTCTATTTATTTTTATTTTTAATTTATATGATACAATTTCTTACAAGTCTCACACACTTTATTTTCCTGTTGGGGTCTAGGTCAATTTGAAGGGTTTGCGCATTTAATTTCTTAGTTAAAAAGCCTTTCGCTTTGTCAATTTGGGACGACCGCATATACTAATATGAGTCTGTCTAATATGTGCAATATTGTATATATTAAAGCAATAAAAAATGGTTAATGTTACGGTGGACCATATTTACAAGTGGTCCATCATGGACAAATGATCAATATTACTATAACGAGTACAAATTTTACAAAATCCACCGTTGGATTGAAAGTTTGTATCATATAGATGATCCATACAAATTTTTAGAAAAATTGAAAATCATTTGATATGTTACTGAAACCTATCAAGATTAACGGTATTTAATAAAAACTCATAAACTGTTAATCTTAATGGATCTCGATAACATATCAAATGATTTTCAAATTTTCTAAATTTTTTTATGGATAATTTATATGAAACAAACTTTCAATCTGACGGTTGATTTTGTAAGATTCGTATTCTTCGTTATAGTGTTATTCATAAGTGGTTCACCATGAACCACCTGATTAAGTGGTCATTTTAGAATTTGCCACAAAAAATAGTAATTTTTTTATTGAAAAACAATAATTATTTATTAAAAAGTTATAAATTTAATATAAAATATACAAGTTTCAATACAATTTTACTATTTTAAACTTCTAAACATGTATAAATTTGTATATGATATGATAGAAAAACCCTACTAATATTAGTGAATTTTGCAAATCTTTTCCGTCAAACCAAACCAAGCACAAGCACAGAAAAATCTTAAAAAATTATCCTTTATTCCTATCATTTTGCTTCATTTCTCTATTTGGCTAAATTTAATGTGAATCCTACCAAATTTATATGAAATTTACATAATTTGAATGAATAAAAGTGAGAGTATTCTCCGTCAAAAAAAAGTGAGAGTATTTTGAAAGCGCGTTCCTAGCCCTCTAAAAATTTATTGATTAAAAAAAATATAATACATGTACAACATCAATATTTTGATTAAAAGGGAGACAATTCCAAAAAAGACTTAATTGCAATTTTATTTCGCAAATATCACAATTGTTTGATATTGACCTCTTAAATTTTAATTGTTCAATTTTAACCTCGTAAGTTTCAAAATTGCTCAATTTTGGCTCCCAAATTTCAATTACTCGATTGTGATCGCCCAAGTTTACCTCATTTTGTACTTGCTAGTCCCCCATTGACTTTTTAACTAAAAATTGCTGATGTAGCATTTTAAAATAAATGAAAAATGTTTCTAAAATTAAAAAGATTTTTTAAAATATAAAAAAATTGTTTTAAAAATAAATAAATTTAAAAAATGTATAAAAAACGCTAATTGCATTTTTTAAAATACTTTAATAATTATTTTAAAAAAATTCATAAAAACATTTGTAAACTATTTTTTACAACAAAATTATTTTATAAACAGCATATAACAAAAAAATATTTCATAAGTTATTTTTAAGTTATTTATGGAACATATTTTTAATTTTAAAAACATTTTTATTTTATTTTTAAAATTAAATTTTGAAATGCTACATAAGCAATTTTTAGTCAAAAAAGTTAACGGTACTAGTAAATGCAAAAATTGAGCAATTGAAACTTGGGAGACCACAATTGAGCAATTTTTATAGTTAGGGGATTAAAATCAAGCAATTAAAACTTAGGGGCTAAAACCAAACAATTGTAAAATTTGAGAGGCCAAAATTGCATTAAACTTTAATAAACTTTATCTAGGTTTTACCCATAACTTTCCTTCAAAAAATTCCTAGGATTCTCAAAAAAAAAAAAGATTTCTTTGGGTTATATTAAGTGTTAACCTGTAAGAAACAGAAGAATGTAAAAATGGGTTACAGCTTCATACAGGGGGAAATGTAATTTCATCATGCATGTAATCATTATTACTCCTTTTAGTCCTTAATATAAGAAGTTTACTTTTTAAATTCATAGAGTGACTGATGTATTTGGTCTACTTTTAAACTTGATACATCAATCATTCTATGAATCTAAAAATCAAACATTTTCTTATGTTAAGGACTAGAGGTAGTATTACGGGCGCACAAAATTTGTGTCACATAAAAATATAATAGTAATCATATCATATCATATCATATAACACTAATAATCATTTGTATCCACCAAAATGTAACCCTCCAATACAAGTATTGATGTTGAAACATATACGATGGTCTGATGAACAGTCTACTAGTATTAGTAAGCCATGTATTATAGACACACTGTTTAAGACATGTAGCACTAGCACATATTTCCACATATTAAACGCATTTCTCAAACCTTGGAGCTAATCTGATATTTCTCTTAAACTACTTACATGTAATATCCTGCTCTGTTTGCACTACTTGACCCCATTCACGAGCTTATGCAATGCAGATAGTTCTATTAGATCCTCCTCTTCATCATCATCATCACTAGAAATCCAACCATGGCAAGGTCTACGCCTCTTGTGACAAAGCTGGCCAAGAGGTTGTGCGGACTTTGTCTCAGGAGGTTCTGCAAGAGGGATCATAGTAGTATAACATGCTTAAGTTATATGCTTCAGAACTAATTAAAATGAATTAACAAGGATGGGAAGTTGATTACCATATTCATTGTCTGCTGATACGGTCCCTATAATAGCCTTGATAGGAACTTGGTTGTCAACTTCATTGGTTGCTGTCGCTGTGTCCCCAGCCATAAGAAGTTGATTACTAGGTTGACTAGTAGCTGCAGAAGTGTCGACGGGTTTGATGGGAAATTCAATAACAGCTTTGCTTGTAGCTGTTGCAGTGTCCACAGCCATAGGAAGTTGATTACCAGTTTCACTGGTTGCTGATATAGTGTCAACGGCCTGATTAGCAAATGGGGCATCATCTGAAGTTTCTGTGTTAGAGCAAGGTAGAAGAAGGGTTCTGTTTGAGCAACCAGCAGCATTTTCTGGATTATCCTCTAACAAACAATCCTTCACACAAAGCAATACAAGATATACAACTACACATTAGAAGCAAATGGACTTTGCCTGCATGTATGATAGATTCTAAAGTAATATACTTTTGGAGACATGACATAACCATAAACTAAAACAGATTTTGAATTTAGGAAACATGATTCATAACCAGACCTGAAAGCCTGAAAGAATGTAGGACATAGAAACCAGCTCATTGTATCCCATAATAACACAACAAAATATTGATTTTGTGGGACAGAGCTGATCAAATGCAGGACATAAAAATGGAAGATACAATTCAAAGTGTGACCACAGACAAAAGAATATTGCAAATTAGCAAATTGCGATCATTGTCACAATGACTATGCTAGTTGCTAAATAACCAACAGCAACCTAATAATAATGATTAATGTACGTACACCAACATCAGACTTCGATCAATTTCTCGCAAAGAAATTTTTAGTTCTGACTTCTGAGTTACAAGACATTTGTAATTGAAAAGAACCAGTAGATCATTTCAGCCTAACAAGTCAGCCGAATAAAGCATAAACCAAAGACAACACAATAAAGTAAAACAACAAATGAAAGAACCATTAGATCATCACTTATTTGAAAATAATCACCTCTATATATGAAATATGAGGCACATTATGGACTCTGATGCCATCTCATCCGAACACACTTTTCTTACAAAACCACATATAGCATGTTCATATTAAATCAGACGAATATAAATTTGTGTTCTTAATAAATTGTTCTATTAAAGGAGATTTTTACTTTCCTTAATTTCATTAAATACACTCAAGAGTGTGATTGGTGGTTGGAGGGAATTGGAGGGGAGGAACTATTTGAAGATGAGGGGAGTAAAATTCCTCCTAAGCCAATTTTGATCTCCCATCCAAAAGTGGGGGGATTTTATATTTGGACTTAAACATCATTTTACTTAATATGATCTTAAATATTACAATGATGAAAAATATAATTTTACATTTTCCTTCCTCTCGTCGAACCAAACAAGTCCTCCCCTCCGTTAAAATCCCTCCAGTCTCCTTGTTGAACCAAATTAACCCTAAATTTCTTCGGTCAATAATATTATTCGAATTTGTATCCAATTCATTAGTGAGAAGGAGGTACAGAATTCAAACCCTGGCTATTAACATAACATACCAACAAGCAACATTTATCTATAAACAAATATCATCAGAAATGCTTAAAAAAAATTCCCACAAATCATATTAAATAATAATATTTCAAAAATGAAATGTGTTGAATTCAAATAAATAAATACTACCTGATCCTCTTGTTGTTGTTGTTCAAGAAGAGTGTTGATGAGAAGAGTATAAGCAGCATCTTCAATAAAGACCCAACCATCATTACCGCCATAAACCTAAACACAGAAAATTAAGCATTAATTAACGAAAACGAAATGAAATTAGAAGACAATAATAACGATGATTAAGGAATCGAAACGAAAATGAACTTTGAGGAGTTGATCAACGGTTCGACGAACGAGTTTGTTAGGAAAACCGTAAGGAGTCATGGCGTCGAGAGCTGCGTCCATTCGTCTCTGACCTTTCTGTAACTACGAAAAATCACAATCAGAATCCAAATGATGAGAACGAAGAAGAAGAAGAAGAAGAAAATGGAAATGGTTGAATGAAGTATGAAACGACCTTTAAGGAACGTCGTCTTGGCGCCATTGGAAGGAGAGAGTGAAGAGAGGAAAATGTTGTTAGATTTTTGAGTTAGAATCAAACAAAGAGGATTATTAATTAGGTTTAATTTGCATTTGAAAACACAATTTCATTTCATTTGATTCATTCACAGTTGTGTTGTGTGTATAGTGTGAGTGAACCAGTGGAAACGTGAAGAAGGTGATTAGACTCTACTACTCAAAGGTTTTTGTTAAAATGTCTTTTTAGTCCTTGTAAGTTAGTATACTATATTTTGTTTTTGATTTTTAATTTTTGGTAAAAAAAAATTTGACGCAATTTCTAATAAATTTTGAGAATATTAAAGTTGGTATTTGAAATGATATTTATTTTTTTTAATATTGAAATGAAAAATGTTTTCAAATATAGATTTGTAAACATCTGATTGAAGACTGGAGTACAGCGAATGCCACTATACAGAGCCAAGCGCCCCTCAATATTCCTACACGTGGGGCTCAGCACACTACCTATGGTATGGCCTCGTCTTCTACGTCAACCACGTCTTGGCAACATCCGTTACAAGGTCGATTGAAGTGCAATGTCGATGCTTCCTTCTCTGAGTCTCTTAATAGCACGGGTGTTGGTATGTGTATTCGGGATGCCGATGGTACTTTTGTCTTGGCCAAAACTTTCAATTTTTCTCCTAGATGTGCCGTCCCCCTTGGTGAGGCGATGGGGCTGCTATTTGCCATCCAATGGCTTCGGGACTTGGCCATTGACCACGTGGACATCGCTCTAGATTCCAAGATTGTTACGGATGCCTTTCACAAACAACGGCCGGATGTCACGGAGTTTGGCCACGTTATGTCAACTGCTCGGAGTCTCTTCTCAGCATCTTTCACAAACTCTCGGGTTGAGTTTAACAGGCGACAAGCTAATGAGGTAGCTCACGTGCTCGCGCGGGTTGCCCATTTTTCTGCTAGTCCCACCATTTATATTGATGTACCCCATTGTATTGAACAAATTATTATTAATGAAATGCTATAAGCACCTTCTTTCAAAAAAAAATATAGATTTGTAAACATATATGCAACTTTTTTCACACTTTAGTTTATGTAGCTTATAAAAAAAAAACACTTTAGTTTATGTATATAAAATGGGCAGCATATTTTTTTACATACGATATTACAGTTGTATCAGCAAAGATTTGAAATATTCTTTTTAATTTTTTTTTAATGGTAATCCATTCATTCTTAAGGGAAAAAGATCTAGTAATTTAGAGTTTGACCACAATGTAAGTAAAACCTGGCTAAGTAGTTGATAATTACAAACAAAGTCTACGTACATATTATATTTATGTGTGTGGATGATTACTGTAACACCCCGTTTTTCAAAGCCTAAAAAGGGCATTATTTTTTTTTTTATTTTTTTTTTTTAAAACACAAGACAGAGTGCGCGGAAAATATTTTACAAGAGCCGGCGTTATTCATACAACAGGACTATAGCATATAATAGTGCTTCTCATAAGCAAAGTGTGTACCTGAATATTTACATAACCAAAACATAACATCTAGTCCACGACAAATATACAAAGTAGTCGTGACTAGGAATACTATAGCCAACACCAAAAGAGGCTCATCCAAAGCGTAAGAGTTTAGAGTACAGTCATCCAAAAACATTAGAACCTACTACAAGTCATGCTACCAGTCACCAGCCAACAAGGCCTGTCCAAAAGAATACTACTCTAAGTCAGTGGTCCTAGTCCTAACATGCACAACGGCATCAAGAGTCGTCTGTATCGCTCGATAACAGGACCAAGCTCAAGGTAGAAGTGGGAGATACCAAGTGAGGTACTCCGGATCCTCCAATGGATCCATCCCCTGCAGCAGTCGCTGCCTCCTGAAGAACATCATCCGGCTCCCCTAAAAAGTCGGGTAAAGCCCCATCACCCCAACTACCCATGGAGGAGGAAGAAGTAGTAACTAGACCATCTGTGGGGGTCTCTCCAATGACCGATCCACCACCCTCTGGTGTATCTGGCGCCCCTGGCAGTGGTCCTCCAGGAACCGTCCACAATGCACTGAGCAGTACCGGTAGAGGTATGGTTAAAGGCGGAGACTGCCATATCAGACACTGATGAACCTGACGGGTACCAAGAAAAGTAGTAATCCTAACGCGCCCGTGGTAACTAGCCGTGCCGGAAGCTGGGTCGAGGCTCCAGGCAGGCAGAAGCAGGCGATCAAGGAAGTCCCACCTCGTCACCGTCTCTCTCGTGAGCATCGGTAACAAAGGGTGATCCATGGTCTGGGTGGGAGGAGCCCGCAAATGAAAGAATGCAAGGGTCACCACACATAACACAACAACAAATAGCATGTATATATATATAACAGCGAATAAACACTTAGCAGTTCATATACTTGCACACAGTATCGAAATGCACACCAGCCTATCAATGCAGACTCTAAATGATTGTGATCACCCTAACCGGGTCTATTTCACATGCATGAATTCCGGAATTTTACCTCTCCGCAGAGAGTCGTAGGTCCAACCCCTACTATACCCTTCAGGGCGTCAATACAATCCTAGCGGATTAGAGTGGATCCATTCCCGATAATCGCACCCCGTGGTCCATTCCCGATAACCACGTATTGGACTCAATAAATCCCGCAGGATTAAGGTGGATCCATTCCCGATAATCACACCCCGTGGTCCGTTTCCGATCACCACTACTATGAATGCATGAGCATACGCTTCCCCATATATGCTAATGCAACATCATACATAATATTCGAACATTATCAAATGAATCAAATATTCATACATATATTTCGCAAAATCATATGTAATATCGCATGTATTTTAAACACAGTCTCATCACGAGAATACATAATACAATTGTCAAACAATCACACAGTCCAGAACCAAGCATACAATTATTTGACAGAAAGTAAAGGTGCCCTTACCTTAGCAAGCTTTTGTTACTTTAATTCCGCGAAATAACTACAACACGCGCTACCTAAAATAAATGCAGCGTAACATCAATAAAATATTCCTCGTTTATCCTAACGAAACGAAACTCGCTCTCAAAGCTCCAGAGGGGTCTAAGGTACTTTCTAAAGCCATCCCTCAAGGATTTCAGGTTATACTCAAAGTGTTTAAAAATTCCCGAAGTAAATTGCACTATTTTTATAACACGAAATTCATTTTGTTTTCAAATCAAAAACTAAAACCATTTTGGATTTCTCCACCTCAAGGACTTGTTTCACACACAACAAGACCATTTGAAACACAACTAAAACTTTTCAAAAATATTTTTATGGAAAATCGAAGTTTTCTTGCGTTACAAGTTACACATTTTTTTCTTCCTAACAACCTTTCCTATACTCATTTTTCTTCAAAACTAGGATTATCCAACACACACAAAATTTTCACACAATTGTGGACTTAGAAAAATTTTGAAATTTCTCCCCACACAAGAGAGAGGCCTCGGCCAAATTTTTCAAAAATCCCCTTCTATTCAAAATTTTTCACTTCTAAAAGCATGGTAATATCCCATAATACCTAACTAGCACTTATCAAAGCGATTTAGAAATTATCGAGTCGAATCGCAAATTTTCGAAAAATTTCAAATAAGTTTTTCTTAAGGCAAGAAATCATTTTTCTTTACAAAACATCCCATAGCTTATCAAACATTTAAATCATGATCATGGGAAACAATTTGCCTCTAAACAATTTTCGAAACTCGATTCCTCGAACCATAAATAATTGCCACGGCCAAATGAGGCAAAATGGCAATCCTACACAATTTTTTTCTCATTTGAAACCCTAACCACATTGGTTAGCTCGTAACGATATTCGATTGTATACCCGACTCTTTTTGAAACTCGAAATAAAATTTTTCTAAATTGCGTTCTTCGAGTCGCTCAAGAACACGAGAAATATTTTTTTCTTATTTTTCGAAACAAAATTCATATTCAACAATCCATTTTGTTTAAAAGCTCAATTCTAACTTCAAAACCAAAATCTTACAACACAAATCAAATTTATGATCCTTTTCAAATTTTTCTTCAAAACCCTTACTAAAAATTTGTAAGAACAAGATTAAACCATAGAATCAACTCATGTTTTCAATCATGTGTACTAACAACCCTTAAGAACACATTTATGGAAACAAAATTAAATTCTAACATTTTTCTACTCAAGAACAAAATTGTGAAACTTCAAAAATTCAAGAGAATTTCATGAGAAATGAGAGAAGGAAGATGTTAGTTACCTTAGCAAGCAAGTGATTCCTAAGTATGCCAAAGATTCAAGCTTGAATGGATGGAAAAATGAAATTTGGAAGAGATGAGTGAGTGAGGGAGTGGGCGGCCGAATGAGAGAAGAGAGGAGTGAGTAGTTTTTTTGTTTTTGCTTCTAAGTCC
Organism: Trifolium repens; assembly: GCA_030408175.1. Classification (NCBI taxonomy): domain Eukaryota; kingdom Viridiplantae; phylum Streptophyta; class Magnoliopsida; order Fabales; family Fabaceae; genus Trifolium; species Trifolium repens. The sequence continues at coordinate 44,504,016 of CP125837.1, read as the reverse complement.
AAACAAAGTTAAACCTCCTTACTAATAACCACTCTTGTAAAATCTAAGCCCTTGGATCAAACTAACCTTTGCATGGCTAAACCCTAGCCAATGGATCAAAAAAAACTCATGATTGCTTTTGAACAAATATCTCCTTTTCGCCACTCAGCTCGTCGCGTTTGCTCTCGGCGAGTCGCGCCTCGCTAACGGACGAAAATCTCAAAAACAGAAAATCTCACAAATAAATGTCCGTCGTAAACCATTTCCAAATATTATCGCTAAATTTCATTCTCCGACTGAAATTTATTTCCTTAGCTCCCAAAAATATTCTGACACTAGATTCCAACTTACGCCGATATATAAAGTCTCCAATTAAAATTCGACGGAAAACAGAAACCGTAAAATTTTAAGAAGCGGGCACAGTTTTCTACTCGTTTTTCCAATAAACGGAGAAAGTCGAAACTCTAAATTCTGAATTCACAGGAACGTTCTCGTATCCAAAAGAGGACTAAAAACCAAAAGCCTGAGCTTAAATAGTACACGAGTCCAAAACCAGTTCCAACTCAGCAAAACGCTGTTATTACACGATACTTAAGAAATTAATCTTACAGAAAACCCTAAAAACTCTTATCTACTACTTACGCTTATAACTTGCGTACAGTACAGTAGAATTATGGGTCTTACATTACTTCCCCCCTAAAAGAAGTTTCGTCCTCGAAACTTAGACATCGCTAAATAACTCGGGGTATTGCTCTTTCATCTTGCTTTCAAGCTCCCAAGTCGCATCTCCCGTAGCTTCATTCCATATTATCTTGACTAAGGGTATCTCCTTGGTCCTTAGACGTTTCACCTTTCTATCCGCAATCTTAACTGGCGGAACTTCAAATGACAAGTTCTCTTTCAACTGAATGTCATCTGGCGTGATCACATGTGACGGGTCAGGAACATACTTCCTTAACTGAGACACATGGAACACATCATGAATCTGGGACAGTATCGGTGGCAATGCAATTCGATAGGCTACCTTTCCTATCCTTTCCGTAATCTGATACGGTCCAATAAATTTCGGAGTCAACTTTCTTGCTTTTATTGCCCTTCCAACGCCAATAGTTGGAGTAACTCGGAGAAATACATGTTCTCCTGCCTCAAATTCTAAGGGTCTACGACGCCTATCTGCGTAACTCTTCTGACGATCCTGGGCGACCTTCATTCTTGCCCGTATCTTCCGGACCTTGTCCGTAGTCTGCTGCACCATTTCCGGTCCTACAATCATGCTTTCTCCATCTTGGTACCAACACAATGGAGTTTGACACCTTCTCCCATAAAGAGCCTCATACGGAGCCATTCCAATGCTCGTGTGGAAACTGTTGTTGTAGGTGAACTCTATTAGTGGTAACACATCGTCCCAACTTCCTCTATCATCTAGCACACATGCCCTCAACAAATCCTCCAAAGATTGATTCGTTCTTTCGGTCTGTCCGTCTGTCTGCGGATGGTAAGCCGAACTTAATCTCAACTTCGTCCCTAAAGCCTCATGTAGAGTTCTCCAAAAATGTGAAGTAAATTTTGGGTCTCGATCTGAAATAATGCTTGACGGTATACCATGGAGTCTTACTATCTCAGCCACGTAGATGTTTGTTAACTTTTCTGCAGTGTCGGTAATCCTGACAGGCAGAAAATGAGCGGACTTCGTCAATCGATCCACTATCACCCAAATAGAATCATGCTTCCTTCTTGTCTTGGGTAAACCAGTGATGAAATCCATAGATATGCTATTCCACTTCCACTCTGGTATATCCAACGATTGCAGCATTCCTGCAGGTTTCTGATGTTCCACCTTAGCTTTCTGACACGTCAAACACGATGCCACGTACTCTGCCACATGTCTCTTCATACCCGGCCACCAATAGTCTAGCCTCAAATCCTGGTACATCTTGGTAGCTCCAGGATGTATACTCAGTTTACTCTTATGCGCTTCCTCTAGAACCGTATTCCTCAAGTTCTTAGCATCGGGTACGCACACTCTCCCATTGCATCTCAAAATATTATCTGATCCCACCTTGAACTCTGTGGTGGTTCCTCTATCTATCAAAGCTCTCTTTTCCATAAGTAGACTGTCATTCTGACAACTAGCAATGTCTTCCATCAACCCGTTCGAAATCGTAATCATACCGAGTCTCAAATTCCCAGGCGCAAACTCTACTTCAAGATGTAGATCTCGAAACTCTTCTAATAACTCTTGCTGACTAGCCATCTGAGCTGAGCATACCGATACACTTCTTCTACTCAAAGCGTCAGCTACCACATTAGCCTTTCCAGGATGGTACTGTAACGTGAAATCAAAATCCTTCAGTGTTTCCATCCACCTCCTCTGCCTCATATTCAACTCTTTCTGGTCGAACAGATATTTCAGACTTTTGTGATCACTGAAAACGACAAAAGTACATCCATAAAGATAATGTCTCCAAATCTTCAACGCAAAAACTACTGCAGCAAGTTCTAGATCATGAGTGGGGTAGTTCCTTTCGTGGTTCTTCAACTGTCTGGACGCATAAGCCACTGCCCTCTTGTGTTGCATCAATACACATCCGAGTCCCTGATGTGACGCATCACAATAAACTTCATACGGTTCGTCCGACTGGGGTAGAACTAACACCGGTGAGGTCGTCAATCGCTCTTTCAGCAACTGAAAACTAGCTTCACACTTCTCTGTCCAAGCAAATGGTTGATCTTTCCTCGTAAGTTGTGTCATTGGTGCCACAATCTTAGCGAAACCCTCGATAAATCTCCGATAATATCCAGCTAAACCCACAAAACTTCGTGTATCCGTAACAGTTTGCGGTTGTTTCCATGCAAGTACGGTTTCAATCTTTGCTGGATCCACAGATATTCCCTCTTCTGAGATGACGTGACCAAGAAAATTTACCGTTTTCATCCAGAATTCACACTTTGACGGGTTTGCATACAACTTTCTGTCACGCAGAACTTGCAAAACCAAGCGGAGATGCTCTTCGTGTTCCTCTTCATCCTTCGAATAAATGAGTATATCGTCGATGAACACCACCACAAACTTGTCTAGGAACGTATGGAAGATCCTATTCATGTAATCCATAAAAATTGCGGGTGCATTCGTCACTCCAAACGGCATCACTAGATACTCATAGTGTCCATAGCGTGAACGAAACGCTGTTTTCTGAACGTCTTCTTCTCTTACTCTTATCTGATGATATCCGGACTTCAAGTCAATCTTTGAAAACACAGACGCACCCTTTAACTGGTCCATTAAATCATCAATTCGTGGCAAAGGATATCGGTTCTTAATAGTAACCTTGTTGAGTTTTCGATAATCCACACATAAACGTGACCGTCTGTCCTTCTTTTTCACCAATAAGACTGGCGCTCCCCACGGAGACACACTTGGTCTAATAAAACCCTTTTCTAACAAGTCCTCTATCTGACTCTTCAATTCCACCAACTCAGCTGGGGCCATCCGATAAGGTGATTCCGAGATTGGTCCCGTTCCTGGATGTAAGTCGATAAAGAATTCCACTTCTCTGATCGGAGGAAATCCCGGAATCTCTAACGGAAAAACATCCTGGAATTGTTGAACTACGCGCAACTCCTCTATATGCACGTCTGAAGTCACTCCTATAAAAGCAAGTGAAATAATTTCTGGCTCTCCATTCCTCATGGTTACTGTAAGCCGGTTCGCCGACAAGTACCTCTGTACTCCTGGTTCGGGGAAAAAGACCATCTTACGAGCACAGTCTAAAATAACATAGTGATACGACAGCCAATCCATCCCAAGAATGATCTCGAGTGACTGAAGGGGTAAACAGATCAGATTGATCAAAAACTCTCTATTCTGAATCATCACTAAACAATGCAAACATGCTGTATTAACCACAAGATCCTTTGCAGGAGTAGAAACATTCAAATCAAAAGGCAGCGGAGAAACAATCAATTTCATACGATTTGCACAATCCACAGATATGAAAGAATGGGTTGCCCCGGTATCTATCAATGCAGTTAAAGTGTTACCTGCAATCTGACAATTCTCATGTATGGCGTTACTAGCCTCGCCACTCACTTCCGTGCCCATACAGTAGACACGTCCCCTAGCAGTGGGTTTGGCTCCCTGCGTCACATTCACAGATGGTTCAGCCTTCTGAGCCTTGCAATCCCTAGCCACGTGACCTGGCTTCTTACAATTATAACAAATAATCCCGGGCTCCGCGTTCCTACAGTCGTTCGCATAATGTCCTTCCTTCCCGCACTTGAAACAACTCTGTTTCGCCGCATTCGGATTCCCTTGATTCACCGAGCGATCCTGCCCTTTGTTATTCTGGGGGCGGTTGTAAGGCTTATTTCCTCGCCTTCCACGGTTCTGAGCCTGATTACTTGGACGACTAGGTCCCCCAGCAGTAGAATTCACATTGCGATTCACTCGCTTATTCTTCATGTCCTCAATTTCCTGACACTTCTCAACCAGCACTTGGAAATTCCGGATTCCCAATGGTATCACTGAATCCTGTAACTCATACCTCAGCCCGTCTTGAAAACGGCGACACATATAAGTCTCATCTATGCCATCCCTGAAGAAACGGAAAAACCTTGACAGTGATTCAAATTTCTTAGCATAAACTTCAACATTCATACTTCCCTGACGCAACCTCAGGAATTCCTCTCCATATCTTTCTCTGGCGGTCTCTGGAAAGTACTTGGCCAAAAACTTTCTCTTAAAACTCACCCAGTTAATTTCCTCGTGAGCGGCCTCCATCATAAGACTAGTACTCTTCCACCAATATTCAGAGCCTCCCGACAACTGGTATGTGGCCAGAGTCACCCTTTCACCCTCGGGGCAGTGGATTGCTCCGAAGATCTTTTCCATCGCCTGAAGCCATAAGTCAGCAGCATCAGGACCTCCCTCTCTGTTATACTTCGGAGGACTCTGATGGTTAAAACTAGTGAGAACTCGAGATCCAGCAGCGAGAATCTCTCTTTCCCTTTTTTCCATGTCCCTCTGCGCCTTAGCATGAGCTTGGGCAGTCAAAGTTGCTGCCATGGTATTCATGGAGTGAGCCAGCTGGTTTATTTGATTCTCATCAGCTCCAGGAGCTGCAGGTGCCCGTCTTGGAGGCATGTTTTCCTGCACAACCACTTTCTGGTTAGATTCTTTTCCAATTCTCTTAGAAATCTTATACCATAAGTCAATAACATCAACACACCAAAACAATGGTCACTCAGAACTAATCCAACTCTAGTTCTAACTCGACTGACAACTCTTACGACACACTTTTCCCTTGATGATCTAATGCCGGGCTCTGATACCAACAATGTAACACCCCGTTTTTCAAAGCCTAAAAAGGGCATTATTTTTTTTTTTTTTTTTTAAAACACAAGACAGAGTGCGCGGAAAATATTTTACAAGAGCCGGCGTTATTCATACAACAGGACTATAGCATATAATAGTGCTTCTCATAAGCAAAGTGTGTACCTGAATATTTACATAACCAAAACATAACATCTAGTCCACGACAAATATACAAAGTAGTCGTGACTAGGAATACTATAGCCAACACCAAAAGAGGCTCATCCAAAGCGTAAGAGTTTAGAGTACAGTCATCCAAAAACATTAGAACCTACTACAAGTCATGCTACCAGTCACCAGCCAACAAGGCCTGTCCAAAAGAATACTACTCTAAGTCAGTGGTCCTAGTCCTAACATGCACAACGGCATCAAGAGTCGTCCGTATCGCTCGATAACAGGACCAAGCTCAAGGTAGAAGTGGGAGATACCAAGTGAGGTACTCCGGATCCTCCAATGGATCCATCCCCTGCAGCAGTCGCTGCCTCCTGAAGAACATCATCCGGCTCCCCTAAAAAGTCGGGTAAAGCCCCATCACCCCAACTACCCATGGAGGAGGAAGAAGTAGTAACTAGACCATCTGTGGGGGTCTCTCCAATGACCGATCCACCACCCTCTGGTGTATCTGGCGCCCCTGGCAGTGGTCCTCCAGGAACCGTCCACAATGCACTGAGCAGTACCGGTAGAGGTATGGTGAAAGGCGGAGACTGCCATATCAGACACTGATGAACCTGACGGGTACCAAGAAAAGTAGTAATCCTAACGCGCCCGTGGTAACTAGCCGTGCCGGAAGCTGGGTCGAGGCTCCAGGCAGGCAGAAGCAGGCGATCAAGGAAGTCCCACCTCGTCACCGTCTCTCTCGTGAGCATCGGTAACAAAGGGTGATCCATGGTCTGGGTGGGAGGAGCCCGCAAATGAAAGAATGCAAGGGTCACCACACATAACACAACAACAAATAGCATGTATATATATATAACAGCGAATAAACACTTAGCAGTTCATATACTTGCACACAGTATCGAAATGCACACCAGCCTATCAATGCAGACTCTAAATGATTGTGATCACCCTAACCGGGTCTATTTCACATGCATGAATTCCGGAATTTTACCTCTCCGCAGAGAGTCGTAGGTCCAACCCCTACTATACCCTTCAGGGCGTCAATACAATCCTAGCGGATTAGAGTGGATCCATTCCCGATAATCGCACCCCGTGGTCCATTCCCGATAACCACGTATTGGACTCAATAAATCCCGCAGGATTAAGGTGGATCCATTCCCGATAATCACACCCCGTGGTCCGTTTCCGATCACCACTACTATGAATGCATGAGCATACGCTTCCCCATATATGCTAATGCAACATCATACATAATATTCGAACATTATCAAATGAATCAAATATTCATACATATATTTCGCAAAATCATATGTAATATCGCATGTATTTTAAACACAGTCTCATCACGAGAATACATAATACAATTGTCAAACAATCACACAGTCCAGAACCAAGCATACAATTATTTGACAGAAAGTAAAGGTGCCCTTACCTTAGCAAGCTTTTGTTACTTTAATTCCGCGAAATAACTACAACACGCGCTACCTAAAATAAATGCAGCGTAACATCAATAAAATATTCCTCGTTTATCCTAACGAAACGAAACTCGCTCTCAAAGCTCCAGAGGGGTCTAAGGTACTTTCTAAAGCCATCCCTCAAGGATTTCAGGTTATACTCAAAGTGTTTAAAAATTCCCGAAGTAAATTGCACTATTTTTATAACACGAAATTCATTTTGTTTTCAAATCAAAAACTAAAACCATTTTGGATTTCTCCACCTCAAGGACTTGTTTCACACACAACAAGACCATTTGAAACACAACTAAAACTTTTCAAAAATATTTTTATGGAAAATCGAAGTTTTCTTGCGTTACAAGTTACACATTTTTTTCTTCCTAACAACCTTTCCTATACTCATTTTTCTTCAAAACTAGGATTATCCAACACACACAAAATTTTCACACAATTGTGGACTTAGAAAAATTTTGAAATTTCTCCCCACACAAGAGAGAGGCCTCGGCCAAATTTTTCAAAAACCCCCTTCTATTCAAAATTTTTCACTTCTAAAAGCATGGTAATATCCCATAATACCTAACTAGCACTTATCAAAGCGATTTAGAAATTATCGAGTCGAATCGCAAATTTTCGAAAAATTTCAAATAAGTTTTTCTTAAGGCAAGAAATCATTTTTCTTTACAAAACATCCCATAGCTTATCAAACATTTAAATCATGATCATGGGAAACAATTTGCCTCTAAACAATTTTCGAAACTCGATTCCTCGAACCATAAATAATTGCCACGGCCAAATGAGGCAAAATGGCAATCCTACACAATTTTTTTCTCATTTGAAACCCTAACCACATTGGTTAGCTCGTAACGATATTCGATTGTATACCCGACTCTTTTTGAAACTCGAAATAAAATTTTTCTAAATTGCGTTCTTCGAGTCGCTCAAGAACACGAGAAATATTTTTTTCTTATTTTTCGAAACAAAATTCATATTCAACAATCCATTTTGTTTAAAAGCTCAATTCTAACTTCAAAACCAAAATCTTACAACACAAATCAAATTTATGATCCTTTTCAAATTTTTCTTCAAAACCCTTACTAAAAATTTGTAAGAACAAGATTAAACCATAGAATCAACTCATGTTTTCAATCATGTGTACTAACAACCCTTAAGAACACATTTATGGAAACAAAATTAAATTCTAACATTTTTCTACTCAAGAACAAAATTGTGAAACTTCAAAAATTCAAGAGAATTTCATGAGAAATGAGAGAAGGAAGATGTTAGTTACCTTAGCAAGCAAGTGATTCCTAAGTATGCCAAAGATTCAAGCTTGAATGGATGGAAAAATGAAATTTGGAAGAGATGAGTGAGTGAGGGAGTGGGCGGCCGAATGAGAGAAGAGAGGAGTGAGTAGTTTTTTTGTTTTTGCTTCTAAGTCCAAACAAAGTTAAACCTCCTTACTAATAACCACTCTTGTAAAATCTAAGCCCTTGGATCAAACTAACCTTTGCATGGCTAAACCCTAGCCAATGGATCAAAAAAAACTCATGATTGCTTTTGAACAAATATCTCCTTTTCGCCACTCAGCTCGTCGCGTTTGCTCTCGGCGAGTCGCGCCTCGCTAACGGACGAAAATCTCAAAAACAGAAAATCTCACAAATAAATGTCCGTCGTAAACCATTTCCAAATATTATCGCTAAATTTCATTCTCCGACTGAAATTTATTTCCTTAGCTCCCAAAAATATTCTGACACTAGATTCCAACTTACGCCGATATATAAAGTCTCCAATTAAAATTCGACTGAAAACAGAAACCGTAAAATTTTAAGAAGCGGGCACAGTTTTCTACTCGTTTTTCCAATAAACGGAGAAAGTCGAAACTCTAAATTCTGAATTCACAGGAACGTTCTCGTATCCAAAAGAGGACTAAAAACCAAAAGCCTGAGCTTAAATAGTACACGAGTCCAAAACCAGTTCCAACTCAGCAAAACGCTGTTATTACACGATACTTAAGAAATTAATCTTACAGAAAACCCTAAAAACTCTTATCTACTACTTACGCTTATAACTTGCGTACAGTACAGTAGAATTATGGGTCTTACAATTACATTTAACGGACAATAACTTGTGCAACCGATTTTTTTTTATGTCAAAATCAATCTGATATGTGTCTTAACTTAAAGGATTTGTGGGATGATGAATAGAGGGTGTAAGTTTGATTTTATGAGGTTGATTTGTTGGATTTTGGAGGGTTGGTGATAAATCTTGAAGGTGTTTTTCAATTTAGATTTTATGAGAGTTTGTGTTTGTCAAACGGTTTTCATGCAAAATTTCAAGTGCTGTCGGTATTAAGTTGTGTTAGCAAGATAGTTTAGGAGGGTTATTTTCCTCTCATATTTTCTTCATTTTGTTCAGCTTGTAACTATGGTTACTAATCGTTTCTAACATTATGCCTATTTGTTAGAGATCATTTAGATGAGAAGTAGCTGCATACTTGCATGCAAGGACGGAGCCACATACCTTTGAGGGTATGCAACTGCACCACCTGAACCTTTAATACTTGCACCAATTATCCTCTTTTATTACTATTTGAACTCCATGGTTGTGTGCACTCAACTCAAAGATATCTTACTCCTTCCGTTCAAAAATATAAGTTATTTTAGAAAAAAAAATTGTTTCAAATTATAAATCGCTTTGCAATACCAATGAAATATTTAATACTATTTTTTTCTATTACTTATTGCTATCTCTTTTTTCAATTCTTTAATTTATCTTTTCCATGTCATTAATGAAGAACAATTTTGTAAACTAATTCATAATTTCTGTTTTACAAGCAACATTAACTACATTTCTTAATTTGTATAATATAGTCAAAACGACTTATATTTTGGAGCGGATATAGTATCTCATTAACGCGGTCCAATGTCATGATTTTGCTGACTTGGGTTGTTTGACCCATTTCTAATTTAGTTTTCCTCTTTCAGTTTTTATTTTTTTAATTACTTTTTTTTGAACAAGCCAAAATGGAATATATATATATATATATATATATATATATATATATATATATATATATATATAATTTTGTGCAATGAGTTTGACCACCAAGTATGTGCCAAGTACTCCCCCAAGAGTTTACAAAGGTATCAGTACATAAGAAGTGTCAAAATACAAAGATCAATACTCAATGCTCAGGCAGAGCAATGAGTTTGACCACTAAGTATGATAATGTGAAGCAAGAGTAACATTCGTCGTCTTCAGCTATCGAAAAGAGAACATCTGGATTTTGTCATGCAGAAGATGCACGGGGCATGTTGCGTTGTTGAACAAACGATGATTTCATTCATTCCACACAACTCAAACGCGGACTGGGGTAAGGCCCAAAAATGAGGACATAGGCCCAAATGATCAAATGATCCAAACATACAACCCATCAAATTCAAATGAATAAACCTGGCGGGAAACAAAGCAGAGGCGACATGCCCCGGTGACGGCGCCCTCGCCTCAGATGTAACTGTGTGTGTGGAAGCTTCACCAACAAGTCATCACGTGGAGGGGAATAACCACCCCCTACCTCCACGATCACCACCAAAACAGGAAGAAACCGCCCATCATCACCGTGTATGAGGCGGAGGAGAAGGAAGAAACCGCCACGATCATGGGGTCCCCATGATCGCAAGAATCCCATAACTGTTACCGAGTAAAATCTATAAATAGGAGAGCGTATTTCATTGTAAAGGGTTCACAATTTTTCAATAAACAAGGAATTATTCATTTCTTACCTATGGTTCATTAATTTATCACCCCCCCTATTTGTTCACCAGAACATTTTGGCGCCCACCGTGGGGCTGCGGTAAAACGATTCCCAGCCTACCACTTCCTAGAGAGGGATATCTCCCAACATGACGGGAGGAACATCCAACCACGACACTGGTTCAAGCCCTGGTATGACCTTAACAGAGGCTGTCACCGAATTGAGGCGGCTTCAAGACAGGGTAACAACCATGGACTAAGAAAAAGCCAACAAAGAAAAAGATCAGGACGAGGATGAAATCAACGACTCCCAACACTTGTCACAAATCCTATGGGACGCCAGAGTCCCAGAAAACTTCAAAACCCCTCATCTGCCAGCATTCGATGGAAAAACCGACCCGTCAGAGCACCTGATGGCAGTAGGAACCCAAACCGCCATCATAGGCGCCGCTGACCACCTGAAATGTAAACTACTCTCAGGTACCTTGAAGGAAGCAGCGTTAAGATGGTACATGAACTTACCAAAAAATTCCATCGAAAGTTGGAGAGATTTCCAACGAAAATTCATCCAACAGTTTTCAGGATCAAAACACATCAAGGTCACGGCCACTAGCCTCTTCACCATTCGCCAGAACCCCGCTGAAACTTTGCGTGAGTATCTGGCAAGGTTCTGTGAGGCTACCATCAAAATATCCAACCCCAACCAGGAGATGTTCGTAGTAGCATTTCATAACGGCTTAAAAGCCGGTCATTTTAACGAATCCTTAGCACAAAAACCAGCAACTTCGATGCAGGAAATCATCAAGAGGGCGGAGTGTTACATCAAGGGCGAAGAGATCAACGCCGAGAAAAGATCTAGAGATGCGAGGGAAATGGAACCAACCAACAGGGGCCACAAAGGCCCAGATTTTTATTCACAGAGGCGACGTCAGCTAGATCACAGAGGACAGGAGCCCCACAGGAAACCATACCATCAGCAAGGAAGGCGAGACATGGTCAGGTTCCCAGAGAAAGAATACACGCCCCTGAACAGAGCGCGAGTCTACATTCTAGACGAAATACTCCAAGCAGGACTCACCAGGCTACCCCAGAAGAGAGGAAAAGAATATCAGTTGGGACAGAACACGAATGCATGGTGCGCCTACCACAGGTGCAAGGGACATGACACCAAGAAATGCTTCAGATTAAGAGACCTTATAGAGGAACTAATAAAAAGTGGCCATCTAAGGAAGTTTTTAGAGGACGCCGCTGACGGGAAGGTCGTAGTCCCAAAAGTACGGAGAGACACTCAAGGAAACCAAGAAGAAAACCCAGAAGGAGAGAAAGTAAGAATAACAATTAACACCATTGCCGGAGGTTTCGCGGGTGGAGGCGAATCAAGTAACGCCCGTAAACGATATGTGCGTCGCTCGGTTTTCGAAGCAAAATTTGTAGGGCACACTTCTATCTCACCCACTCCAGACCTATCTTTCACCAAAGAAGACAAAAGGGAAGTCATGCCCCATGACGACGACCCATTGGTGATTCAAGTCCAAATCCTAAATTGCGACGTGAAAAGAGTGCTTATTGACTCAGGAAGTTCAGCGGACATAATGTACTGGGAAGCCTTCAAAGCCATGCAACTATCAAATGAACACCTACTACCCTACAACGGCACGCTAGTGGATTTTGCAGGCGAACAGGTGGAAGTCATGGGCTACACCACGTTGCTTACAACGTTCGGAGAAAAAGACCAAGCCAAGACTATCAAAGTACGATACCTGGTAGTAAAAACACATTTCACGTCATACAACATCATCATTGGACGACCAGCTTTCAACACTTTAGAGGCGGCCATGTCAACGCTCTACTTATCAATAAAGTATCCACTTGATGATGGGAGAGTAGGAACCATCAAAGGAGATCAAGCCCTGGCACGGCGTTGTTACGAGTCAAGTTTGAAAATAAAGCACAGAGCAACCAACCCCCCAGATCTCGCTCGCCCTATCTCTCAAAGGGGCGGAGTCAATGTGATCAGCCCTCTAGATTTAGAACCAAGAGAAGAATTCCAAGATAGGAGAGTGAGTCCCATAGAAGAACTAGAGAAAGTCCAAATTGGCGAGGCGACACATCAAACAACCAACATTGGCACATCTTTACAGCCTGAAGAAAGAGAAAGGATCCTGGCGACTCTCAAGAAGAACATCGATCTATTCGCATGGCACCCTTCCGATATGCCAGGGATAGACGAGACGATCATCACCCACAAGCTATCCATCTCCCCCGAGACTAAACCCGTCTCACAAAAGAAAAGGAAAGTCGGCGAAGAAAGAAGAGCGGCCATCACGGAGGAAGTAACAAAGCTAAAAGAAGCAGGATTCATAGAGGAAATTAAATACCCATCGTGGCTAGCGAACGTGGTGATGGTAAAAAAGGCAAACGGAAAATGGAGAATGTGCGTCGACTTCACAGACTTGAACAAAGCATGTCCAAAAGATCCCTACCCCTTACCCAACATCGACAGATTGATAGACGGAGCATCAGGATACAAAACGCTCAGTTTCATGGACGCATACTCAGGATACAACCAGATCAAGATTGAATCCCGCCGACGCTCCCCACACGGCATTTATGACCAATACTTGTAACTACTTCTACAACGTCATGCCGTTTGGACTAAAAAATGCGGGAGCCACTTATCAGAGGTTAATGGACAGAGTATTTTCGGAACAGATTGGGAAAAACCTGGAAGTCTATATCGATGATATGGTAGTGAAGACAGCGGAAGCAGGCGAGCATGACCAAGATTTAAGTGACATCCTCGCCTCAGTAAGGAAATACAACATGCGTCTAAATCCCTCCAAATGCTCGTTCGGAGTACAATCTGGCAAGTTCTTAGGGTTCATGTTAACTAACAGAGGAATAGAGGCGAACCCGGATAAATGCCAAGCGATCATTGACATGAGGAGCCCTACATCAATCAAAGAAGTTCAGCAGCTGACGGGAAGGATCGCGGCGCTATCAAGATTTTTATCCTGCGCAGGAGAAAAAGCATTTCATTTTTTCTCCACGCTTAGGAAAAGTGAGAGATTTGTGTGGAGCCCTCAGTGCGAGGAAGCTTTCCAAAACTTAAAAGTTTTCCTCGCCTCGCCTCCGATCTTGACTCGCCCGGAGAAAGATAACACCTTATACCTGTACCTCGCCGTTTCTGACAAAGCCCTCAGTTTTGCGTTGGTACAGGAGATAAAGGGAGAGGAGAAACCCATATATTTTGTCAGCAGGACATTCAAAGGAGCGGAAGCCAAGTATCAAAAGATTGAAAAGCTCTCATTAGCAGTAATTGCGACGGCAAGGAAGCTAAGACAGTACTTTCAAAGCCACAAAATTGTGGTCAAAACTGATTACCCCATTAAAAATGTATTAGGAAAACCAGATCTGGCAGGAAGAATGGTGGCATGGTCAGTAGAATTGTCAGAATTTGACATAACTTTTTCCCCAAGAGGCGTGATCAAATCGCAAATACTAGCAGACTTCGTGCTAGAGCTTACGACACCTGCAGAAGAAAGCGCGGAACAACCTTGGACCTTATCGGTTGATGGAGCTTCAAACATTAGAGGAAGCGGAGCAGGAATAGTGTTGGAAGGCCCAGAAGGAGTCCTCATTGAACAATCACTAAGATTCGCGTTCAAGGCGAGCAACAATCAGGCGGAATACGAAGCTTTGCTCGCAGGAATGAAGCTAGCAAAGGAGATGGACATCACGGACCTTAAGGCGAAAAGCGACTCGCAATTGGTAACAAACCAAGTATCAGGAGAGTTCCAGGCGAAGGACCCACAGTTAGTCAAATACTTGGAGAAAGTACGCAACTTGGCGAACCATTTCAAGTCATTCAAATTGGTGTATGTACCACGAGAGCAGAACACAAGAGCAGATTTGCTGTCAAAGTTAGCAAGCACCAAAAAACCAGGAAGCAGCAGAACCTTCATTCAGGAAACAATTGCAAACCCCAGCATCACGGAAGAAGCAGTCATGATGGTCATTGAAGCGGAAGATTGGAGATCGCCAATCATAAGATACCTCCAAAAAGACGAACTACCAGCGGCAAAAGAAGAAGCGTATAGGCTAAAGAGAGCGGCGGCATGGTACTCCATGCTAGGCGACAAGCTCTACAAGAGAGGATTCTCAGGCCCAATCCTACTTTGCGTAAGCCAGGAGGAAGCCAAGGGAATATTGGAGGAAATACACGAAGGATCATGTGGAAGCCACATCGGGGCGAGAGCCCTAGCAGGCAAAATTCTCAGGGCAGGTTTTTATTGGCCGGAATTACACAGTGACGCCGCCAGATACGTCAAGACGTGTGACAAATGCCAGAGGTTTGCAAACTTACACTACGCTCCGGGAGAGCCACTGAAATCCGTTCTGTCCCCATGACCTTTCTTCATATGGGGGACAGATATCCTAGGACCTTTCCCCGCCTCAGTAGGACAAGCAAAGTGGATCATAGTGACAATTGACTATTTCACCAAATGGATAGAGGCAGAAGCTCTTTCAAACATCTCAGCGGATCAGGTTAAGAAGTTTTACTGGAGGAAGATCATCTGCAGATTCGGACTGCCCAAATACATCGTATCCGATAACGGAACCCAGTTCGCCAGTGAAAAGGTGGTCCAATTCTGCAAAGAAAAAGGTATACAAAACATTTTCATCTCTGTAGAGCACCCCCAGGCTAATGGACAAGCAGAGTCAGCTAACAAAGTAATCTTAAGAGCAATCAAGAGGAGAATCGCAAGCAAAGGCGAAGGATGGGTCGCCCACCTCTTACCAATTTTATGGTCATACCACACCACGCCCCAATCTTCAACAGGAGAGGCACCCTTCACCATGGTATATGGCACAGATGCAATGATTCCAGCAGAGATTAATCCGCCAAGCTGGCGAAGAGACACCCTTACGCTAGAGGAGAATTCAGGAGCATTGGAAGAGAATCTAGATTTAATACAAGAACTAAGAGACAAAGCCCACTTTAGGGAGTTCGTATCAAAACAGAGAGCGGCAAGAAGATACAATACTAGAGTTATAGCAAGAAGATTCAAAGAAGGAGACTTAGTCCTCAAACGACCCATGGGAAAAGATAAGGGAGGAAAATTAGCTCCAAATTGGGAAGACCCCTTCAAAATCAAGGAAGCATTTGAAGGAGGAGCTTACAGGCTGAAAACAATGGAAGGAGAAGTCCTGCACAGAACGTGGAATGTGGCCAATCTCAGGTTCTACTACAATTAAAGCTACCACATGAAACGAGGAAAGCAACGCCACGGCGTATAACTTTTTATTTTTTACAAGTTATTGCATGTGTATCACAAAATGTACTGAAATCTTTCCATTCCAATTAATAAATAGCGATGGGACACTATTTTCTCCTATGAAAATAGGAGTTTTTATTGAGGCCCACCGTTTTAAATTCTTTGGGTTTGTGAAGAATTAACATATATGCCGATGACACGTCCATGAAACGAGTTGAAATTCCAAGGCGTTACCCGAAAAATCTTACGAGTAGGGAACGTCTAAAAAAGACACGGCGCTATCCGTAAATCTTACGAGTTGGATACGACGGAAACGAGTTGAAATTCCAAGGCGTTGCCCGTAAAATCTTACGAGTAGGGAACGTCTAAAAAAGACACGGCGCTATCCGTAAATCTTACGAGTTGGATACGACGGAAACGAGTTGAAATTCCAAGGCGTTACCCGAAAAATCTTACGAGTAGGGAACGTCTAAAAAAGACACGGCGCTATCCGTAAATCTTACGAGTTGGATACGACGGAAACGAGTTGAAATTCCAAGGCGTTGCCCGTAAAATCTTACGAGTAGGGAACGTCTAAAAAAGACACGGCGCTATCCGTAAATCTTACGAGTTGGATACGACGGAAACGAGTTGAAATTCCAAGGCGTTACCCGAAAAATCTTACGAGTAGGGAACGTCTAAAAAAGACACGGCGCTATCCGTAAATCTTACGAGTTGGATACGACGGAAACGAGTTGAAATTCCAAGGCATTACCCGTAAAATCTTACGAGTAGGGAACGTCTAAAAAAGACACGGCGCTATCCGTAAATCTTACGAGTTGGATACGACGGAAACGAGATGAAATTCCAAGGCGTTACCCGTAAAATCTTACGAGTAGGGAACGTCTAAAAAAGACACGGCGCTATCCGTAAATCTTACGAGTTGGATACGACGGAAACGAGTTGAAATTCCAAGGCGTTACCCGTAAAATCTTACGAGTAGGGAACGTCTAAAAAAGACACGGCACTATCCGTAAATCTTACGAGTTGGATACGACGGAAACGAGTTGAAATTCCAAGGCGTTACCCGTAAAATCTTACGAGTAGGGAAAGTCTAAAAAAGACACGGCGCTATCCGTAAATCTTACGAGTTGGATACGACGGAAACGAGTTGAAATTCCAAGGCGTTACCCGTAAAATCTTACGAGTAGGGAACGTCTAAAAAAGACACGGCGCTATCCGTAAATCTTATGAGTTGGATACGACGGAAACGAGTTGAAATTCCAAGGCGTTACCCGTAAAATCTTACGAGTAGGGAACGTCTAAAAAAGACACGGCGCTATCCGTAAATCTTACGAGTTGGATACGACGGAAACGAGTTGAAATTCCAAGGCGTTACCCGTAAAATCTTACGAGTAGGGAACGTCTAAAAAAGACACGGCGCTATCCTTGAATCTCAGGATTCAGATACGACGGAAACAAGTTGAAATGCTATGCCTCCTCGCTTTTATGCTTGTGATTGACAAAAAATTAAAAATCAGGTTGAAATCCCTAGGCGCTACCCTTTAAACTTTGCAGTGGGGGGCGTCCAAAATACTGAAGCATGGTTGAAAGTCCAAAACGTTACCCATAAAGCTCACGAGTCGGGAACGAAGAAGATACAATAGAAAAACGTATCAAAGCACCAGGGCGCAACTTATCAAAGGAGTGACGCCCAAAGCAAACGTCATAAAGGAAGAATAAAGGTAACTTTAGCATATGTTATTATAGTCAGTTGTTTCACCATTGAAATACAGGCGGAAGCACTACTCAGATGATCATTCAAAATAAAGATTGAAAGACAACGAAAGCAATAACAAAGAACTCCAAAATCTGATTTCATTCATTAAGGGTAGGATACAAATTCAAAGAAAACTACATCAAATTCGCATACAAATTCAAAGAAAACTACATCAGATTTGAATACAAATTCAAAGGAAATTACATCAAATTCAAAAGGGTGTACAAAGTGTTAACACTACACGCATCAACACTCGCATAAACAACTTGTTTATCACCCGATTATTGAAAAGTGTATGAGTGCTTAACCTATTACTACAATAAGCATCAACACTCGCATAACCCTAAGAAGAATCGGAACCCCTGGCATTATATTTCCACTCTGACAAGCCAGAGCAGGGGACACCGATCCATCATCCTCGTCCACAAGGGACGTCACTTGGAGGTTTTCACCTTCGAAGATTTCGGCGTCCTTGCCGCAGATTCCACAGTGATTTGGGAACCCTCATCTTTAAGTGAAGAGGGCTCATAAACGTAGAACTCCTCAGGAACGCAGGTCTTCAAGAACTCAGCATAATCTTGGTCAATATCATCAGAACTCGAAGAACTTGGCGAAACTGAAGGGTGTTTCGCCTTAACCTTTCTGGATACAGTGGTGCGTCTAGATAAGGAAGCAGAAGCTTCTAATGTCTTCCTCCCTTTCTGGGATTTAGACCCCTTAGTGACAATTTTCTTAGGATTTTTTCTATCCATCTCAAATCAGTGAATAGGGAGGAAGAGAAGTATCGATGGAAAGATGATGAATGGAAAGAAAAGAAGACAAACGCTATTTATAAACGGAGATGGTAGAAACTAGACCTAAATAACGGCACCCGAAATTAATGGGGAAGATAGTTACAACCACCGCAATAAAGAAGGATTGACCGTTTCAATAGGCGCGCAGAAATCAAGGAGGACTTAACAGGAAATCCTGACCGGTCAAAACATAGGAAATCACGCCATAGAGGGCGTCACATCATACAACGCCATAGAAAGCACACTCCATCTCGCCTCTCGGCAAAAAGGTAGAAGATTCACACACATTTAAAACAACAGGGCTAGCAGTTAACGTCAAATCAAGACGAGACGGAAAACGACGAAAGCAAAGATAATATCCATCGAATTAGAAAAAGCCTCAGAAGGGCACCAAAATATTGTCATTAAAAAATATAATAAGCCCACGCAGGGGCGACAACAAAGTCTAATCAACAAAACAACGAAACAACAAAAGGCGAGCAGCAGCATCAACGGAGGAAAGAAACTATTCAGCAGCTGGAGACTCTTCATCAGGCGATGCCTTTGGTGACGCCTCAGCATTCGGCGTGTCTTGAACTATTTGACCAACAGCAGAAGACACCAACTGGTCGCCCTCAACCATCAACATGGCGTCCGCCTTTCCAAGTTGGTCTCTGTCAATCCCAGGGAAGAGGACCCTCACCTGATCCAAGGCAAGCTGGAAACCCTCCTCGAACTGCTCCCCAATAGTCGCCTCCAGAGTATCCTTGTCAGATTCCCATTTGGTTTTCTCCTCCCTCAAAGAGGCCAAGGTAGCGAGGGCCGCTTCATTATCCTTATCCAGAGTTTTGATGCGCTCATCCTTGGCAGTCACGGTCTTAAGGGCGGCCTCACAATCCCGTTGAGCTATCGCCAATTTCCCTTCATACTCCTTGGTCAACCGAGCAATCTCCTCTTCATGTTTCTCCCTCAGGGCCTTCACGTCACCCTCACACCTAAGTTTGGCAGCTCTGACATCATCCTCGAGGGTGCCAAGTTCTTTTCCACAAGAGCCTCCTTCTCCTTAGCACTGGCAAGTGCCGCCCTTTGGCGAGTCGCCAGGGCATAGTTCAAAAGCAAACCTTTCAGCTCGTACCCAAGAGCCATCCTCATCAGTTCATCAGATCCGGTGCCATCAAAACGAGCGGAACTCCCCGCCATGTCCACCGACCTCGCCAAGAAAGCCTCAGGGTCAAAGAGGGGATCCCAGGGCGAAGCCCCTCCAGTTTGACTCGCCCCAGCTACGGCCTTATCACTTGCAGGAATATCTTCTCTGGGTGGATCCTCGGTCTCTACCAAATCCTTGTACTCCTCCGCCAAATTGTCATCTCTCTTTGATTTCCGAGACAGGGTCTTGGATCTCTTCTTGGCAGGAGACTTAACTTCCCCCTCAACCTTAGGGCTAGAAGCCTTCACTGCAACAGTAATGCGACCTTCGCCCCCCTTCCTCTTCTTCTTTTTCTCCTCCACCTCGCCAATCTCCAGCTGGCTAAGGACCTCCACCTTGTCATCGACCTGCCCCTTCTCGATCTGGGCCTTGCGCGCCCTCGCCTTTTCTAAGAACTGTGCTCTTTGGGCGGGAGTGAGCGTCGACATATCTTCTGTAAGGAAACAAAAAAGGGTTAGCCATGGAGATAAAAGAAAAACACACAAAAGGCGAATGAATTCGAAAGGTAAACTTACTAAGATATTTATCCATAACGCCAGGGGCGCCATCCGCATCCATAAGGTCCCTGGGACTCATCTGGTCACAAGACTCCAGATAAGCCACGGTGTCCCTCTCAAACTCACTTAGACTCTCGTAGATGGCGCCTTTAACTAACCTAGGGTTAGAGGTCCAGTGGAAGGGAAAGAGAGGTTCACCCTCAGGCGAATACATAAGGTTTTGAACCCCCTCAGCGCCACGAACACGCAAGAAGGTCTCCTTATAATTTTTATAGTTAGAGCTATACAAACTAAACAAACCCCTATTGGGCTGAGCACTCAAAGAGACAAGAGAATTGGGACTAAGGTTCTTTATATGATAAAAAGAGAAGAAGACGGCCACTGAAGGGTCGAGGATATCTAGGCCAAAACAAATCAATTCAAAAGCCTTAATGAACGACCAACTGTTGGCGCTAAGTTGAGTAGGAGCAACATTGAGAACCCTGAGCATGGATTGTTGGAACTCAGTGAAAGGGAAGTAAAGGTGAAAATCCTCTATAAATTTGGTATACATGTAAAAGGAGGTCGGGCCAGAAGAAGGTACGCCGGTCACATACTCGCCCTCGTCCACCGGCTCTAACACCACATCATCTTCCTCAAAATCCCCAGAGACATCAAACTTCTCCCTGAACTTCGCCACTCTCTCAGCACTATCATACAATGAAGACACATTCATGGTTGCGACTTCGGAGCCTACAGCGACTAGGGCAACCGATTCGTCTCTTCGTTTTCCTGTGAAAGACGAAGGAGAAATTATTACACAACTACTACTACCACTACTACTATCATCGCCATTACTGCTCTCAAGATCGCTATGAGTAATAGGAACCCCCAAAAGTTCGGTGAAGTAACCGGAGTAGTTCAACGACCCGTCGGGCCTGGTAAAATGATCAAGAATTTGGCGTTCTAAAGGACAACCAACAGGGGGAGGACGAGAAGAATCTCCCTCATTAACATCACCAAGGTCTCTCAAAATGACCATTCTCACAGAAAAACCCTAGAAACCCTAAATCGCGAAATAAAAACGAAAAGGAAAAAGGGCAGAAGTAGCGGTTTATACCTGGTTTAAAGGAGCGGTTACCACTTGAAATTTTGAGGAACGTGGCTAACGGAAATCGCGCGAGAAGAGCGGTTATGAACGTACACTCCCGTCGGAAAATAAAATCAGAAGTTAGCGCAAAGAAGATAGTCAAGAATTTTCGATTGGAATGAGGAATGCAAGATGAAGGAAGTAACATATATATAGAACCAATGGCACCGGTAGGAGAAACCTATTTGAAAAGTTGAAACGTTTTGGAAAGAAAAAAGTTGAAGCGTTGCGATGATTGACGCGTGTCTTGAGGCGAGCCGTTATCTCGCCAAATGTAAGGTCACGCCCAAAGGCGGGATATGGAATACGAAAAATGCAATATTACGAAGAAAACAAAGATTTCATTAATTATAGAACCAAAGAGTACAAGGGAAGTAACAAACACCAAATACAAAGACATCAAAGCATATTATAAACGAAAGGTCCTAAGGTACTGAAAGGGAAACTACTTAAGCAACAACATAGGCGGCCGCGACAACATCGGCCTGCAATTCCTCAATTTCCTCCTTATATTTCTTAGCGATTGTAAGGTCAGGGCTAATTCTATCCTGGTCATCCTGCAACCTCTCCATCTTCTCCTTGAGGCGAGTAAGTGAAGAACGAGTCCTGATGAGCCTTGCGACGTCATATTCAATGTCCAGTTGAAGGTTCCTTTTCCTTTTCATCAGGGGACGGAGTTCCTTCTCCAACACTTCAATACGATTCTCAACGGCCTCCTCGGCAGACAGATTGAGATATAACGATTCCTCTTGCAGGTCAATACTGTCTTTGGTAACAGGTATCTTTTGCTCCAACGTGTTTTCAAGGTCATTATAACATTTGAAAACCGCATTGGTGGTCTCAATGAAAGCGACATCCTTCTCCAAGCGTCGAGACAACTCTAAAGCCAAATCCAAGAAGATCCTCTGGTCATTAGTCAGGCGCCACTTATAATCATTAAGTTCCTCGACATAAAGCTGGAACTCCCCCACATTATCTATGAGTTCGTCTATGTTTTCCTCCACTTTGTCTCTTACACGCCTAATAGCAGGCATAACAGGCGACTCCAACGCAGGAATGGACCGATCCATGGCCATAAGAAACGAAAAAGAATACAACAAGTTAGAAAGAAATCTGGAAAATGTGGACAAAAAGCAAAGTCATCATAAGGTTTATTTATAGGAGAGGGCCGACGCATGCCAGGAGAGGCAAACAGGCAGTTACCCCCGCGATCAGCACGACTGGCTTAACTCCCACTATCACCACTTCGCCTCTTTGAGCCTCGTGCTTGGGGGGCTGTGGACTGGGGTAAGACCCAAAAATGAGGACATAGGCCCAAATGATCAAATGATCCAAACATACAACCCATTAAATTCAAATGAATAAACCTGGCGGGAAACAAAGCAGAGGCGACATGCCCCGGTGACGGCGCCCTCGCCTCAGATGTAACTGTGTGTGTGGAAGCTTCACCAACAAGTCATCACGTGGAGGGGAATAACCACCCCCTACCTCCACGATCACCACCAAAACAGGAAGAAACCGCCCATCATCACCGTGTATGAGGTGGAGGAGAAGGAAGAAACCGCCACGATCATGGGGTCCCCATGATCGCAAGAATCCCATAACTGTTACCTAGTAAAATCTATAAATAGGAGAGCGTATTTCATTGTAAAGGGTTCACAATTTTTCAATAAACAAGGAATTATTCATTTCTTACCTATGGTTCATTAATTTATCACCCCCCCTATTTGTTCACCAGAACAGCAGGGAAGCCAGATATGCTGCAGAAAAGACCGACGAGCTCGTAGACACCCAGCTGAGAATGTGAATCAAGTAAGATGATCCTGAAGAGTATGTGTATCAGCCGCCTAAAAACCAATCCAAGAGCGAACTAGTGCCCACAAGGACCCAAAAGTACTGCATGAGAGGAGACAATGTCCTTGCTAGTGAAACTGCTAAAGTCAAAAGCTGGAATCATATCACGAAGACCATCCAAAGCATTGTTAAAATCAGAGTCCATACTACATACTTCATTGTCTCTTAATATATGATTTTGCAACGATATTCAAATTGTATGAAATATAATCTTATTGTTAATAAATATTTCCATGTTAATATAATAATAAATATTTTTAATATTTATAAATATTTTTATTATTATATAAAATTATTTTTACACTTCTACTAAAAAATAAAAATTTTACACCCTGAATTAGGGTCCTGGCTCGGTCACCGCTTGCGTGAGTTCTTTGACAAGGATTCAAGTCAAGAGCCTTCTTAATCTATCCTTGGCGCGTGTCCTTTATAAGGATATGTCATATGATAGTTGTCTTTATTTTCTTAATTTTCTCTTTTATTCTTTATTTTGTACTATCATGTAACAAAAAAAACAACAAAAACTATTCAATTTCTTTCCTATATTGGGCAGTTTGGATTGACTTATTTTTTAGCTTATGCAAATTAATAAATAAATTTTTATTCATTATTGTAAATTTTTCAAGGCAGTTTATAAAAAAATACTATCTTATAAAAATATAATTTTTATTAGTAACAACTTAGTTTTGCACCGAAAAATCTCAGTTTTAAACAAAATATTTCAGTTTTAGGCCGAGCCCCAGCTGGCCGGACCTTGTCTCCGCCACTGGTTAGTAGAGACATCACTTATTCCTACTAACAAGAAAATTTTATATGTCGGGGTTCGAACGATAGACACTCCAATTATTCTCCTTAAATGTGGAATTTCTACCCACTAGGCTACTTAACCTAAAAAAATGTAAAAAATCCAACGGGTTAACCAATTTTATTAAGGTGAATACTCCGATACCCAACTTGCACATTGTTAGATATTAATAATACCTAAATAAAATTCAATGTCATGTCATATTTTTATATTAATTTATATTTAAAAAACGGAAAATGGTAAACATCGTCTCCAAGGTAATAAAAAGGTAATATGATTTTAAAAGTAGTGCATTTCATGTCTTAAAAATTTATAAAAAAATCTTTTCTACTTAAAATTTTTGCTTTTACCCAAGAGCACTTAGATGAAATGACATGAGTCCATCTCTTCTAGTTTAGCCAATGATATGGGTTTGATCACTGGCTTGGACATGCAGCAGTGTTCAAACTCTTAAGGAGAGTTTGACACTCACTTATCCCACATGCGTACAACTCTAGGGATTAGTCTCTGCACAGAGAAATCTCATTCACACAAAAAAATTGTTACTGTTTCCATTTTTGTATCCTTAATCATTGGGAAAATAAACAACCCTTCCCATCTTAAACTTCACCTTACAAAATTCCGTGAATTTGGAAAAGTGTTATGTTGATATTTTCTTCGAACGAATATCTTGTATTGAGTAGATCTATCAATGTACTAATTTAAATTTTTGAAAAAAATGACTTTGAGTTGATTTTTGTACTGGTCGAAATTTAAAGTGTATTGTGTCATAAAGAGTGAACCATTAGATCTACCTATTTGAAACGATAAAATGGACATATAGTTTGCTTTGATCGAACAAATAATTATCATATTATTTTACCATCATTTTCTAAAGTGAAAAGATTTTTTTTTTACTAAAACAAATTTTCTGTTGATTAAAAGATTTTAATTAAATGAATGTTTGGTTCAAAAGAAGGGGAGAAGAGTAATTTTAATCAAATATATGTTTGATTCACGAGAGAAAGAAAGAGATTTTAAGACTAATTTACATTTTTACCTTTAAAAACTTACGACACTCATATTTTCATTCCATGTTAACTAATTAAAAAAAAGACGCTAACAACTTTTTTATTACTTCCACATCACAAATTGAGAAAATTTCACCAAAGACAACAAACTTGTCAATATACTTTTGAGTAAATTTCACTAAAGAGAAACCTGTCCATTAAAAAACAACACAAAGAATCAAAAACAAAATATTCAATGTTCCAAATACTCAGAAAACATATTAAAGTGCAAATAAAATATTCAAAGACACTATTATAACATTACTATAGGATGATTAATCAGATGCGGCAAAGATCATTTTCATTATCACTGCTCTGCTTTTCGTGCTTCCAATGAACATTGTGTGCCCATAAAGTATCAACATCTTCTCATGATTTGGAGGTGGGACATTTTTTCCAAAATGATGCTTTTGGTTTTGACTAAAAAAGTAAAATTCACATAAGTTATACGATTATTGATTAATAGAATATTGTGAAATACAACATTTGCAAAATTTATCTCAAATAGAGCACCCCAAACTTCTGGCTCGGCTTCTCATAAATGTGTAATTGAATACCAAAAAAATTTGCTCATACCACTTTAAAAATGTCGTAATATTCAGTGAAGTATTTTTCCAACGATTTTTTTTATCTTCAACTTGTCAATTTTGCTTCCAAACAATGCACTGAATTCACCTGTAATATATTGTCATACGCTGTTGTTGTAAAGGTTCCGTTGACTTTATTACTTGTTTCATATTCATGCATGAAATCATCAACAAGAGCATCGTCCAAGAGCAAGTCATTTTGAAAAGAAATTAAACTTTTGCAAAAGAGATTCCTATAATGTACTAATCATGACCGAATAAATAATCGGAAATTTCGAATGGTATATACGAGTTGATTGAAAAACAGGACAAAAAATCATGACAAGAAATATTTGAAGACCCAAAACTTGCTAATTTTTTTTATATGAACTAAAAATAAAATTTGAGATTTTCATGGAGACCAAATGCATATTTATTTTTTGTATTTTTTTTTTTAATTTTACAACTTACTCCCACACACGAGTCATGATTTCTCTTTCTCAAACAAATGTACGTCAAATAAAATAACCAGCGGCTTACGCACAAAAACAACTCCTTCATTTTCTCCAAATGTTCTTCACATGCTCGTCCGTGTTTCTCTCAAACATTTGTCACGTGTCAACACCATCAATGCATGGCACACCATGCACGTATATAACAATCTTAATCTCAATTTCTGCCTTCATAATTCACAAATCACACTTGACGTACATTCACAAAACAGAAAACAATTAGTTCCAATTATTTGATTTTGTGTCCAATTCCAAAAAGATGAGTCATGAACAACCTCGGAGGGAAGAAGGAATAAAATACGGAGATGTATTCAACGTAGAGGGAGATATTGGAAGTAGGACGGTGGCACCGATGGACGCCGCAATGATGCAGAAGGCAGAAAATGCGATGCTCGGGAAGACACAAAAGGGTGGTGCCGCCCCTACTTTGCAAGCGGCGGCAACGAAAAATGAGAGAGATGGAATTGTTGGACATAATGATATGAGTAAAGTTGCAGGCGACAGTGGTGTGAGTATATCTGAGACTGATGTTTCAGGGAAGCATGTTACCTCCGAGTCCATCGGCGGGCAGGTTCTTGTTCTTTCATAATAATATATGAATTTCAAAATAATTAATAATAATTTAGTTTATAATTTTCATAAGTAAATATTAAAATATTTGAATTTTTTAAAAATTATATGGGTACGAAAATTTAGAGACCCAGAGGATATAAGAACAATGATGGGTATAAAAATTGTTACTCACGCGAGTATGAATTTAGATACAAGTATTTTGTTGAAGCTATGCTTTGTACTACCTGAATACAATCTGACTCTAAATGGATGGGATTAAAATTGAATTGTTGCAGCCATGTAATAGTCTCCATGACTCCTTTTCCACCAGCTTCTCTAATATCCTCCGGTTGTCTATCAAACCTTTTGAAAAGCGCCGTAACAAATTGTCCCTCTCTGCGTCACATGCACAAGCACCAATGGTATAACAATTCTAGTCTGCATAGCATGATGTATCCACGTTACATTTGACAGTTCTTTACAGCGGTTTGACCCATTTTTCGCCTTGCGACAGTCTTCTCGCTGTTCATTAGTTCTCCTATTAACATCAAAAGTGGACTGGCAACTTATCATTCCAACATCTTTGGTTTCTTCTCCACCATAAGACCATTGAATCATGGTAACCTTATACATAGTATTAGCATCCAGATCCTCAATTAATTCAAAGACCAGCTTCATAAAACCAGTAGCATTTGTAATATAGCTATCAAAGTTTTTGACCACAAACTTGCTTCCATCCAAACCTCTTGAGCCGATAGGCACCCAAAGAAACAATGCCACTTGTTTTCATAATTCTTGTTGCAACAAGGGTATTTTGAGTCACATTGCACGCTTTCCGATTCATAAAAAATATCTTCACTCTATTTGGTACATTGAGTTGTCAAAATTTCTTCCAATTGCCTTCCACTTTAAGGTGATTATTATCTGTTGTAGTTCTTCTGAGATTGACTAACTTATAAGGCTAAAACAACTTATGCATAAACAAAGATGTGCAGATGCATGCAACATATTGAACAAGATGTCTTAGACATCTTCATACTGGGTAAAGAACATATTCAAGCAACATGTTGAAACAAGATGTCCTAAACATTTGTGTAGGACATCTTGCCCCAGAACGGCTGGATAAAGATTCAAACATATCCAAAGCGCGCGTATCTTTCAAGTTTGTCACAGAGCGCGAATTTGCGATTGCCAGCTGATCAAAGGTTGGATAACAAAGTTTGTTATTAAACCTATGTGTTAGATATGATCGGGAATCATAACTAACTTGGATAAAGTTCAAATTGAATCTTTATCTTATGGAGTTTGTTTTTAAAACAAGATTTGTTTTAATAACTAAATTCCTATAGATTTGCATCTCACAATCTCTACAATCCAGAGGAGCTGCACATCTATAAATAGAGACTCAAGACTAAAGTTTAAAGCACCCACAATAACCGAAGATTGTGAGTCGAAGACCTTGTACCCACTGTGCAAGGATATAGTAGCTACTGAAACTTAGGTTCTAAGGTTTAGTTGCTTGTTGTTCCGTTGAATAATTTATTCACCATCATTGTTAAACAACTAAGTAAGTTCGGTCACTTTGGACAAGTGATCAGAGGGAAGTGAGTAGGTTCTCATATCCAGGGGAGTGAGCTCTTGGGTAGAAAAACACTAGGATTAAGAAAATGCATACACATCAATGGGTTTTGGTGTGCGTTGTAAGACTAAGTACTAATTCGAAGTAGTGGTTTTTCTTTCCTGGATTGGTATCCCCAGAGTAGGTGTGATTTTCACCGAATTGGATAAACAATCACTTGTGTTGTTTATTGCTTTTATTTACTTCAGTATTTTAATTAGCATTGATCATGCCTACCAATTGTCGAACCACTTGTCTGAGACATCTGGTCACATACACAGTTGCTCCAGACATTGTGTACGATATCTGTTCTGCCAGAGAACAGAATTTCATCAATATCTCCTCCATCAGATAGTAATAAGAAGAGCGAACATAATACAAACAATTCTTACTACATCTCCATATTGGTGCATCATAGCATCGCGAGGATTAAACACTTGTTGTATCAGGTTTGTATTCCATGTACCTTCATCTTGATTCGTAAGGGCTGCTACTGTCATGTTTTCATGTCCGTCAGGTATTACAGTAGTAATAAAAGCTTGATTTTCATCCTTAGCCAAGGCTGCCTCCACACATTATTATTGGCACCATCTCCAATCCGCCATCTAATACCTCTCTTGACAAACACCTGAGAAGCGTGGATACTACGCCAAACATATCTTGGATTGTGATCTAACTTCGCATCTAACTTCACATATAGAAAAGTAATCTCATCATATGAGAACTTAGGGCAACAAAGGGGTGCGGAAAAGCCCAAAATACCCCTAACTTTACGATTTATTTCCAAAATTAAGATTTTCATCAATTTTTCCCCCCAAAAGGCAAAAGTGGACAGATAGCGCTACGGATCCGCTATGCCACCGCTATCCACCTGAAAACCGCGACCGATATTTCTGCTTCTCTAAATAGCGGACCTATAGCATAGAGAGGAGGTGTTTGCAGCTACGGTATCCCGATATTTCCGCTACGCTTTATGCATTAAGCCTCTCTAATGTCTACCTTGAAAGAAAAAAAAATCACCAACAAAGAGAAGGTGTGAGAGGCTATCAGCTCATCTACACACCCGGACTCCATGAATGTCTCCTATGCTCTCATGCTTTTTGATAAGCGTAGTAAGACCTTCTGCACACAATATGAACAAGTATGGTGATAAAAGATCACCCCATCGAAGGCCTTTCCCTCACTTAATCGGTCCTACTTTCTCACCATACCATCGATGAGTATTGGATTGAATCAAGTCACAACTTGATCCATTTCCTCTTCTTTTCAGAAAAACTCATTTTGCTCATAACATTCACAAGATACTGCCAATTAACTCTAACAAGTTTTGCTAATATCTATTTTTAGTGCCACTTTCTCAGTTTTACCTCTAACTTTACATTTCATACTGTGTATAGTTTCCATAGCCATGACCATGACATTATTAAGAATAGATCTATCTTCAACAAAAGCTTATTGTTCTATGGAAAAGTACCTTGGAAGAAGACGTTTCAATCAATTTGGTAGGACTTTAGATATGATCTTGTAGAAAACATTACAAGATAGGTCTTAAGATGTGTTGTGTATATTTATTTAATATTCTTTTGATATGAGTTAAAATTAATGATTTTACATTTCGATTTTAAGTAGATAAAATAAGTCAAGGTAAAAACTCGATTCTCAGAACTTTGTCCGAATCCATTTCACTTCTAATTGGACAGGCATAATCTTGGTATAATATAAGATATACTATCATGATATTATAAAAGCATAGATAAGTTTGTTATGGTTTTTTTAGAGTACCCTTAAAGAATTTTGAGTAATTTCAATTTTTTTATTTTTGTCCGAAAGCTTTGGTTCTTTTTTAAGAAACTAAGATATAATTAATAATGCTTTATCATTTGTAATTTTGCAAAATGTAAAACATTTATTAAATGAAGTTTACTTTTTCTTACTTAATTTATTATTTCTTAATTCTTGTGTTAAACTCTAAAAGACCAAAGATTTATGACGGTAGGAATAATCAAAATTAGTCATAAGCCAATTTATAAGTGGAGCGAAAATCAGTTTGTGGATACCACCAAATTATCCATCATTCTTCAAAAAGCAACATATGACCGTTTGCTATTAATCCTTAAGCAAAACTAAGATTGTAGGTGGAAGCTGTTATAATTAATTACCTGATTAACTAATAACTATTATTATGTATATAGGTGGTGGAGCAATTTAGTCATAATGCACCGATGAATACGATGACACCAGCTTCTCTTGTGGAAGACATGAACGCAGGAGCTAGTGGTAGAGTAACCATAGGAGAAGCACTCGAAGCCACAGTTTTGACTGCAGGAAAGAAACCAGTTGAGTGGAGTGATGCAGCAGCTATTCAAGCAGCCGAAGTTAGAGCCACCGGCCGCACAAACATCGTCCCTGACGGTGTTGCTGCAGCAGCACAATCAGCAGCAACCCATAATTCTCGAACAGAAAA
Source organism: Trifolium repens (assembly GCA_030408175.1). Classification (NCBI taxonomy): domain Eukaryota; kingdom Viridiplantae; phylum Streptophyta; class Magnoliopsida; order Fabales; family Fabaceae; genus Trifolium; species Trifolium repens. The sequence goes on along the minus strand of CP125837.1, from coordinate 44,473,278 downwards.
GGACAAGGACAAGACCAAACTCGCTGATATTCTCGCGGTATATAATCAGCAATTTTATGGCATGATGTTTGTGTTTGTTAATTATATGATTGTTTGTTATGATTTGGTGCAGGATGCAACTACGAAGTTGCCAAAGGATAGAGCAGCAACGAGAAGAGATGCTGAAGGAGTGACGGGTGCAGAAATGAGAAACGATCCTTCTCTCGCTACTCATCCCGGGGGAGTGTCTGCATCAGTGGCAGCAGCAGCTAGGCTTAACCAAAACAATAACTAGTTGATAACTTGCTGCCAAAGCTAGGTAGCTACTATATATTGTACCCGAAAAAAAAAAGCTACTATATATATAAATATGTATATTAATTAATGGTTATTGATATGGATATGCTTTTCTGGTTATACTTCAATACACTCTTTCTTTTCTATAATCTTTTTGGAGCAAAAAACAGTGAGCACTCTTCAAAATAGAAGGGTTTGCTGTTCTGTAGTTTCTTTTAAAAATATACAAAATATTTTATTATTTGTTCTCAAATAAGATATTAACCATTAACCATGATCATATATTTATATATTATCGAATAATAAACCGTCAAAAGAATATTGTATAATTTTGTATTTCCTTAATGTGACATTTAAAGGAGTGAATAAATATTGCAGACATGGAAAGTGTTTCTTCTGGTGGGTACATTTCTACCAATAGACACCATTTTGTTTTGTATTTTTAATTTTTAATAAAGCACCATTATGTGGTATCATTTGGGGTCAAGATCAATTCAAATATTTTCCTAAATGGAGGACTCTAATTGGATATATATATATATATATAAAATAAATAAAAAATAAAAAAAGAGAAGAGTTTGATAAAGCTTATATTTAAAATATACGTCATACTAATATCTTATGAATTTGAGAAATTGAGGATTTCATTTGATGAAAATGACGATAATTTATTTGAGATAATAAAATCAGGTTCCATTATAGTTTAGCCCGTTAAACTTAATCACAAATACTTCAACTTCACAGATTAGCTGCTTATTAAGAGGTAATCACAATTCTAAAAAACTACTACCCAAGGTTTAAATATAAGCAAACGTCAAAATGTATCTATTCTCCAACAGATAACTATCATAATAAATTGTAGTTTTTGAAACAATGAATTTTAGAAGGAAAATGAAGCCAATGGCACTTGCAATATACTAGATAGCCATCCTACAAGAATATTCAATTCTCAATAGCTGCAATTAAGGGCTGGAATGGGATTTAATGTTTCAAACAGTTCTCACCAGAAGATCTTGTAATTCAAGAATTCCATAATGTAATGTCAGTTCGTTGGTCAGCCTGAAACCAAACTGATACTTTACATGACTTTGACCATTGCAAGTAGCAAGAACTGTTAGTATATTTAAAAACAATGAGAGGAAAGCCCTAGCTTAAGTTTAATTTTCTAAAAAATGCTTGGATTCAAGGCCCCGACTCATACTTTACACTGTGATTAGGTACAACAAAATTGGCATGACAAGGGAATGTGGATCTGCTCACTGGGATGATTTTAATAAGTTTTCTCCACTCCTTTTGCTGTTCCCTTCTTTATAGTACCTGGTTGCTCAACCAACACATATTTCAGTAACCTGACAGCTGTTTTAACCAATTTGTAGTTCTCGACGTTTAGCCCCAAATAAGTTGTGTCTGAGCTGGAACCAATTGTGTATGGAAAACTTTGATCAATGTCACAACGGCAGGCCAATTATGGGCATGTGCATGAGAAACGGCTGACCATAATTTATGACAGCAATATCAAGAGTAGACTGGGGAAACCTCTAGGTAATTCTATTCTAGTATACAAAAGAATATACAATCCCAGCCAAGACGATGAAGGGTCAAAAACCTAAGTTTTGCTTAAGCTTAAAATGTTTAAGTAATCAACTTTGATAGTGGGCTTATTTGGATGTCTATTTCCCACATGCTAAGCTCAATTTTTCCAGACACAATTCCTTGGTTACTAATCGAAGCAGTACTTGCACCAGCTCCCGTATTCGTAATTCTCTGTCCATCAAAAGAATAAATTTGTAAAACTAAATAGGATTGAAAACAAATAATGATATGTTGGACACGTAGGCTAAAGTATGCATCGTCACTCATATCTGATGTTGTCAGAGTTCAGAATCATAGAGGTATTTATTTTTGTCAAGTGGCCTAGCATTTTCAGACTAGTTAGTGCCTTTTTTGTGGCAAATTTTGAGATTGCTCCACTACACTACTACCTTAGAATATTGCCTGCCTTTTCTTGCTTTAATATTAATTTATTGCCTGTTCTTTATTGTTCCTGGAAGATATCTTATCCAGAATCCTGTTGGTGTTTCTATTTAAAATAGAAGCTGCTTCTTATTTTAGAAAGAAGATAACATTAGAAGTACAAATGTTAAGAAAATAGAACCTTAATGAATATTGTTAAGAGTCCCAAATCGGATGTGAGATGGCCTGAATATAGATTTATAAGTAGTGGCAATCATCAACTTAAAAGTTGGTTTTGTTGAGTTGAGTTAGGTCCAACACAAATTCTAAGATGGTATTAGAGCCTTCTCCAAGATCCGTTTGACTACTTGCTATCAAGTTTCCGCTATCGGACCACATATCATTTGTATCCAATCAAGCCCAATAGGTGGGCGTGAAGGGGTTTATTAATAGTCTCACATCAGATGTGAGATAGCCTGAACATGAGTTTATAAGTAGAGACAATCCTCACTTTAAAAACCGGTTTTGCAGAGTTGAGTTAGGCCCAACCCAAGTTCTAAGAAATACTATGAAATCTAATTTCCACCCAGTACACTAGCATCCACTCATAAGATTTTTTGTAGGTGTTTAAGCTTAAGCAGTCACTTAAAATTATGAGTTAAATATTATTTTGATCTAAATAAAATAAAAATTATGGTGATTTTGATCCCTATATGAAAATTTATGTTTTTAATCCCTAAAAGTGCAAGAATTAATGTGCTTTATTGGTCTTTGATGAGGGACTAGTGATGAACTAAAATAATACTCCCTCTGTCCAAAAAATAAATGACTTGTTTGACCACTTTTATGCTTGCCAATGTACAACTTTGATCATTAATATCTTTAGTTATCTATTATTAAAAATTATAAAAATTGTATATTTTGAAAATACTCATCGAGACAAATCAAACATCTCATATGCTAATATTTGCATGTATATATTAATAGAAAAATATGGTCAAAGTAGATCATATGAATAGTACACTAAGTCAAAATTATGTCACTTATTTTGGAACGGAGGGAGTATCATTTTTGTAAAATACAAGGACTAAAACTATAAACTTTTCTATAGAAACTAAAATCAACAATTTATTACTTTTCGAGAACCAAAAACATAGTTCACCCAATTTATATTAACTTTACCTCGATGTAACAAGCTCACAGAAGGAAGGTAATAGCACAAACAGATGGGAACGATTCCCATGCTTCTCCTTGTCCTCTGCTAGGTCTGTTCTCAAGCATGGGTGTAAGGGGAGAATGGAAGCTACGTCTGGATGAATTAGAAGACGTTCCAGTTCTTGGAGGACATAAGTAATTTCGTCAAGTCTTGCTTTCGGTAATGGATACTCCCCTGCAGGAAAATGAAAATAATTTATCAGGTGAACAATGGGAGATGAAATAAAGATTATCATGTCTACACTCTTTCATCAAAGAAGAAGCTCACCTAAGACATTTTCATCTGTCAGAAACCTGCTCAAGATGTATTCACATCTGTTCATAAGCACCATAATTGAGATTTTGCTGACTTCAGATCTCATCATATTCCAATTGACTTCATTAGAATAACTGAGAACGTTACATAAAAAATGGTCAACATTTTTTTTTACAGTAAACAGTAAAATGGTAAGCATTACAAGGATAGTAATATATAGTGAAAACTAAAAGGCGAAGTGGGAGAAGGAAAGAAAGACTTCATATAAAAGCTGGTTAATATCAGAGTATAAAAAACCAAAAAAGTAGAGGGGAAATCTGCCATGGACAGCATAGTCATATTTTTAGCTATGGTGTGTAGATCAGATCTCATCAACGGAGAATTTGGCAATAGAATGAGTCAATGAGGCATCTATTCAGATCTCCAATGGTGTTACTCAAATTACTAACCAGGAACCTAAACTATACTGAAAAGGAATATGCATAAAATATATTAAAAATTGGATTTCAAAACATTTCTTGTCTGGTAAAAGTATATAAATAACCGACGCATTAGAAAAAAAGTTCGGATCAAGCAGGTCACACTATATTCAATCAAGTAAAAGAATGCTATATGCTCAGAAATTAGAAAATGAAAATTCATTAATATGAATGATAGGCCTTCAAAGGATGGCACCTGCTTAAAGAAAATAACTTCTGTAAACAAGTCAAGGAAAATCTGCTGCAGTGTGGAGGCATCAGCTCTACAGTCTCAACAGGTAATGAGCATGTGCGTGATGCACAACGGTCCAGCGTGGAGACCAGTCGCTCGACAACCTGAGAACAAGCACAGTATTAGATAGGAAATGTAAAATTTGCACGGAAACATCAAGCTAATGGCATTTTCATCGGCCTATATAATCTGAATGGAAAGAAAAGTTAAAAAATAGTCCATTCAATCGCACCATAAAGAGCAAACAACTTTGATGGCGTGAAATATATTATCAGTAACAAAATAATTCCTCACAAGTCATCATAATAAGGGGTGGAACATCATTCAGAAATAGAGTTAACTCAAACAACGAAATTTAAGAACTCTTAATAATCAATAATTTACATGTTACTTTTCCAAAACAGTGCTGTCTGATGTGCTACCATTTTCAGGAGCAGTACTACATGCTAACTTATAGGTTGTTTAAAAATCTCTGAAGAATATATTTATTTGTTGTAGGATAGGAATCACCTGTATCAATTTTTTCACATCAATGCAACTTTATGGTTCGTGGCCCAGAAGTTCATTTCAAATATTTTTAAAACCACATTTTAAATCATAAGTTCATAACCACAATTGAACTTAGAAATGTGAACAATGCAATTCTTAGATGCACATATATTATCATTTGATGAGATAAATTAACCTATGAAGCACGGACTCCGACAGAGACACCTAACACGACACAGACACGTTGACACTGCTAATGTAAAAAATATAGGACACCGACACCGCTACATATTTATAAAAGATCCAAGTCGAGAATCAAAACATATACATGTGAATCTAATTTGAGCAAATTATTTCATTAAAAAAAGTTTTAAACCAATATACGATAGTAATTGACCTATATTTATTCATTTACTATCGAAAGGCTAACAATATTGTAATCAAAATGTAATCTCTTTAATCCATCATTGATTAACATTATTGTTTCGACACATCTTTAGTCCTTGTAAATATGTCTAATATGCGTCTAAGGAGAATAGAAGCAAAGAAAAAATTTGGGGGCACTTGTTCGACACGTGTTGTACGAGTGTCTTATAGGTGTCGGACACAGATCCAAGGAGTGTCAGAGTAAAGGAAAAGATGATTTTTTTTGGACACTTGTCTGAACTATCCGACAGTGAGTGTCGGACACCGCGACACCCTTGATCATAGAGGTGTCCATGCTTCATAGAAATTAACTGACATTTAATAAAATATTTAAAACTTTTAGTTAAGTATTATTCACCTGTTGTAGAGTTATGAATGCACATAAATATAACTATATATACGTATATGATATGGCCAATACCACTGCACAAGTGACACACATGACACATGGTGGTGTCAGACCAAATTTAACGGTTGGATCTTTTGTGCTCTACTGGTCTAAACATGCAGACTCCGTATCATATTTTTTCCAAAGAGGAGTGCTAGCAACACACTCTTTTATTGGTTAAAATTTACATGGGTCCATCTAAATTCTGGTGGGATCCATATGAATTTTAACCAATAAAAGAGGGTCTGTTGAAAAGTGTGTTAAAGAGTGTGTTGCTAGCATTATTCCTGTTCCAAGTCACCCACACTTTCCCTGCAGCTATCGCAAACTGTTGCACAACTTCCTTTTTATTTACCGCCAACCTATCCGACCAGACAGCCACTACATCATCAAGTCCGACCTCCTACTGCCTCCTCTTGTTTCATGAAAAAACCCCCATTGTTGTCTCAGGAAAAATTTCTCATGGTATTTCAATTTGAAAAGCTCCAAAAATGCCTTTATCCACTATTCATGAATATGATGCTTTGCTTTTTGGTTTATATTCAATTGTGATTTTTTTCCTTTACATTTGATTATTGTTTTCAGGCACAAACATCATTATGTCTGTTTCCAACCCCAAGCTTATACAAAGATTCATGGTGGAACCCACTCCACCAAAATTTTCTCTTTATACAATTAGCTGAAGGAGGAGGAAACACAATGTGTTGAAGGAGAGAGGGGCAGAGATTGGGGTTTAATTTGAAGAGGGAAGAGAAAAAAAATTTGAGTGAAGGTGCCAACTTTTGGGGGTTTTAGGAAATACGACAGACATTAAGCTTTTTAATGGATTTAGTTTTACATGATGCTTTTCATTTTCATGGAGGTGTATCGAGAGATAGGTGATGAGTGGGACGACACAGATGAGGGGAAATGGGAGTGAGGGAGGGATATAATGTTGATGATTCACCATATTAGGGTGAGGATAAATGAATCCAAGGGAAAAAATTAGTTGTGCATGGTGAAAAACTTGTCCAACTTGTGCACATTAGAAAGACACCATATGATATGATCAAAAGTTAAAAAACTTCATATTAATTTGAGAGTATGAGTGAGTGATTGAGGAACCTGATAGAAAATGATATTCATTTAGGGAACAATCTAGATTAGCTCCTTAAACTGTAATTCCTCAAAACAGAAAAAGAGATGATACCGCAGGTCATTCAAGAGAAAACCTTTCGAAATCTCAATTTGATAATTTCCTACCTCCCCAAGATCCCAACATTCACATTTATCTCTCCTTCCCAATATATAACTCCCTTTTCCTGATATCTTCCCTCTACCTCTCTCCCTGTCATGCAAGCATCTGCTATTTCTGCTGTGAAATTTCTTCTTTGCCTTCACCATTATTAGTTGGATAGGTTGGTACCCTGATCCTCTTATCACCCTTCCCAATGCACACTCTCCTATAAGGAGGTCTAACAGTAAGTTGAAAACTATTCGACAGTGTAGATAGATTTTACATAACTCATAATTCCATGTATGCATAAATACCAAAATATTCATATTGGGTTCTTGAATGCCAAAGTACCTTACATCTGGCATGAGAATATGACAAAATACATATTCGTGACCATTGTCATGGTAAATCATGAGCTTTTTTTCTTCCTACATCTACCAAGCATTTTTTACTGAAATAATACCAACCAGTAATGCATTTGATGTGCATGTTCATGCCAACTACACGGTGCACCAATTATAATTAACAATATTATTGCTCAAAAACTTACATCCATAGGGGTGTCAATTGGCAATTTGAGGACAGTGTCACCAAGAGTATTTAAGATAATCATCTCAAGTGACTCATCAGCTTCTAACGCCACTGCCGAGAGAGAATTCGAAGAAAGAGCTCGTCCACAGTATCCAACAAGGAATATTTCATAAACATCAGCAATTTCTTTCCATATACGGGTTCTGACAGGTTTAGTAATGCCCGAATGTGGATCACCATTTGTTGATTTGGTGACATAATCAACAAGAACATTATTGAATGCTTCCACTGCTAACCTCCAAAGTGCACTGTCTGGATTGTCTCGTCTTGTTGTCATACATCTGAGAAGTAACAAAATAATATAATTGCACAATACTCAAAATCCAAGGAGAAAAAGGAAAATATTATACACACATCAACAAGGTGGATTAGAGCACTCATTAGGGGTAAGTATACTGTATAATTCCTAGGTGAATATTGATAATACCAGTAATGTTAGCAGTAATAGTGGGTCAACTTAAAAATAAGTGATAAAGACTAAAACTGAAATTAGGTAACGTGGTATTCAAGAGATCCCTGCAATCTCACTATCCTTCAGTAACTTTATTCACCTCTATCTTACATTAGGGCCATATGGGTCAACTTTCCTCTTGATTCTCTTAAACCTCACCTCTATTGTATTGCATAAAAGGAGAAGAGCTGATCAAGCGGCAAAAAGTTCACAGCTATCAATTTGATGAGCAAAAAATCCCCTAAAAGAGATCCTACTTAAAAGGTTGTTGGTGAAGAGTTGAAACTATAGCTTTTTTCTGTTTTCCATCTCTCACAGGGCATACAAATAGATCATCGCTGTTAAGAGTCCCATATTGAATGAGATATGGCCTGAACATATGTTTATATGTGGGGGAAGTCCTCACCTTACAAGCTGGTTTTGTAAATGGTTGATTTTTAGGCCCAACCCAAATTCGAATAATAACATTTTAACATATGAACTATTTTTATGATTGTTAATAATATGAGTTGGTAATTTTTTATTTTGGAAATATATGAGTTGTTAATTAAGTATGTAATAACAGGACACAAATAGCAGAGGAAAAACTTTGCCAAATTTGCTGCCCAACTATTTCTTGGTATTTTTAAATACTTAGATTAAAATAGGACAGATATTAATCCCTAAATAACAGAATTCCCTTTGTGCAGTTATTATTATAAATACAAAATAATGTGACCTAATCTTCAGGACAAAAGCATTATTCTAAAGTTGGTACAAGTACCCAAGCTCATGATCAGTGAGCCTGAGAAAATGTCCCCAAATCCTACTAGTCACGTCACAAGGGAAACCCACCCAGCAAATCTGCTGCAATTAGATCGGTCTGTCCCACAAGCACCGTCGTCATTCGTCATCTCACACACTGTCAGGCCCATTGCTTACGTTTGAAAGGTCGTCTTCTTGTCAGTTTTCTGTCTCTATTTTGACCATTTTCTAATGACATACAACTTCTTTATATGATGTTATTCATAACCTAGCCACCCTTCAGATGATAAAGGATAATTAGCAGAAGACAATATTATCTTCCTTCTTTCCATGTATACATCTCTAATATAGTTAATAGGACAGATTTAATCCTTACAACATTGGGATCCCTTTGTACAATTATCATTATCATATAAAAACAAAATTATGAGACTTGGTTGTTGGTGGCTAGGAAAGGGCTACCTACAGAGAGGTGGATTGTAAAGTGAGGATTGCATCTACTTCATAAACTCATGTTCAGGCCATCTCACATCCAATGTGGGACTTCTTAACACACCCCCTCATGCCCAGGACTATTGGGCTTGGTGCGTGGATATAAATGGTGGGTGGCCCGATAGCGTAAACCTAATAGCAGGTGGCCCAACGGATCTTGGAGAGACTCTAATACCATCTTAAAATAGGGAGTTGGCCTAACTCAACCCTACCAAACCGACTTCTAAGGTGAGGATTGCCTCTACTTTATAAACTCATGTTTTAGGCCATCTCACATCCGATGTGGGACTTTTTAACAATAAAAACATGGAATCTTTGAATTAGAGGGGGTAAAGCAAAACTCGCCCAAATGGCAAGGGGCAAAACACCTATTACCCCTTATATTTATTATAAGGGCTTTATTTTATTTGCCAAATTTTTTAAGTGCTTATTTTTAATCGGTTTTTATAATACACAATTCAGCCCCCCTCTTCTGTGTTAGGAGTCACTTGCTCAATACTAATCCTATCTACCATTAACAGAGTAGTAGCAGAAAAAACTTAAAAATCAATCAAGAGCAATTACTACCTTCCCAGGCTTTGAATAACTTCAGGGTACACAATATACTTTTCAGCTGTAGGTGCCTGCAGGAATAGATCTACCAGCACAGGAACTAGCTTTTCTGCAAATATATAACTAGGAATGCCTGCATTTATAGCCGCAGTTGACTCAGAACCTGGAGACACTGCTACTTTATCACGTGATATTGGAATAGTGCCATTAGGTGCTTCATAGTTCACCGGAGAATCTGCACAGATGGGAATAGATTTTATTTTAACCTAAAGGGAAAACTAAATTAGCTCAGATAGAACCAGATATTTTCATGTCTGGGATAAGATCCGAACCTCTTGCTTGATCTATTTTTCCATCCTCAATCTGTACATGGGTATCCTGTCTAGGAAGATACTGCAGAAACTCTCGAAGAAGAACAGGCCACATGGAAGAAATATGTTCAGTCGGACCTAACAGCGGTACGATTTCCAGTATAGTCCGTAGCACAGGTGGGACATTACCCTAGAAAATTGGAACAAAGCATTTATGAAAAAATTTATAATTAAAAATGATAATTCTGCTACAACTACAAAATAAGTTCTTTCAAATATATAAAAGGATTCTTCATATAAGAAAGGCAAAATTTGAGGAAGCAGCGTCTCATACACGAAAACTACAAAAATAATCAGTTGGAACTGGAACATGAATCTGCTCATAAATATATGGAATTTTCCAGAAATTTTATTGCTGTAAAGCAGATATTAAATTTATTTCCCTTTCTTCAACTGTGCAGCGAACTAAATATGAAGGTAGAGAGTAATTCGTGATACTCCTAAGTTTACAACTCCAACTTCTGTTTTTACAACAACTACTGCCTCTGCTGCCATGTGAGTATAAAGACTTATGAGGATGTCAATGAAGTTAAAGGCAAAAATTTAGAATGTACAACAAAGCCTCTTAAGTTACTTAACAATATACCAGTGATGTTAAAATAAAAATAGCATCCCATCTTTGTGCTGCATTTACTCTTTACAGTCCAAACTCCTTTTCATTTTTTAACAAATCTTAGTTTTCAAATCATTTTGCGTACTTTCTATTGGGCCATGAACACAACACTTAAGAACTCTTCAGTCAACCTGTGCAATTCGGTGAAAATTTCAGCTACACCTCAATTTTTAAACCTAGTTAACACCTTGTTACTGATGAGTAAATCATTGTTAAACAGTTACAATTTAGTGACAACAGCATCTGATTGCATAGTTACTTTTCTTTTCCAAGGTAACAACACATGAACTTCACGACTCTATAATAAGTATTCTGAAAAGTAATATACATGTGGTAATTGTAATATGCTGTGAGGATTAATAAATTGTCTTCAAATTGATTCAAAAATAAATAAAATAAATAAATTGTCTTTGTTTGTGTTGTGTATTGATACTTGCTTGCTAGTTGCTACATATTTCCTGTTGTTTAAATTAAAAATCTTTAGATATTCCTTTAATTGTACAACTTCCTAGGCAAGTGCTAGTATTCATTAAGCATTCAATGTATTTATTGTAATACCATTATAAATACAAGTTGTGTGATCTGAGTATAGAAACACAGAGTTTACATATTTTATTTACACCTCGTATGGGTGGGAGAAGTATCAAAGATAGCAATAACAGTAACAAATGAAAGAAAAAGCTATTTAAATACGGACTTGGTTGTCAAAAAAAAAAAATACGGACTTACAAATTCCATTTCAAAGTTATCATTTGTTAGCATGGATTGCTTCACAGCCAAATCTATGATTGCTAACAACTGTGTGTATATGACATCATTGAACGATCCTTGAGCCTGCACATAAATCTCCCCTGGTAGACGTTCAAAATATTAAGTGAAATCAGCCTCATGTGACTATCATTATCTGAAGCTAACTTGACTGTGGTGTAAATATAAACTTAAAGGTGTCACTAAAATGAAAACTGATATATTACCAAGACCATGCAGAATCTCCTGCTTCACCTTGTCACTGTAACTGGATGGCTTTTTCAGAACATGCTCGTAAACATCAATTACTGAAGTCAGGTAACGCATCGGCATATTTCCCTAATTCATGAACTTTTGTCAATACTTAAATGGGTATATTTCAACTAAGACTGCTTTCTTATATTTGTTCATTGATGAAAAGTCAAAACAGCTAATGTTTAAGATGAAGGGTGTTGTGAGACTCATTTTGGCAGCTAATTTTACATCTACAAACAGAATATCAGCTTTGACTCACTGTCACTACCTTCAACGAATGGGAGTTAACATTTGTCTGCAAACAATTAATTGCAGCAAGTGCTACTTCTTTGCTACCATTTAAAATGCTATTTTCCACAAATTGAAGCAATGATTCCCAGCCTACACAGGGCCAAATTAAATCACCATTACTTGTACATAATACCAAATGAAACTAAACTAGTAGATATATCAAATTTAAATAATGAACGTACCAGACCAAAAGTTACTTAAGCTTGTGAAAAAAGGAAAGAACAATCGCAATATGCGTGCTATTCCACCAAGAACAAGCACAAGGGTTTCATCCCACTGCTTCTGAGCAGTGTTGCGGCTACAAAAATTATTAGAATGTAAGTTTATATCAAGATATAGTGGAATGGGTTATGAAATTAACCAAGTAGTTATCTATAGTGCATCTATAGCAAAAGGTATAGGTGTGATAATGCAGTCATAGTATCAACTTAAACACTGGTGTAGGAATCCGTATTCTGTACACTGTTCCAGAGATTTTCAAACCTACTTTTCTCCCTATCTTTTCAGTTTCCTTATTCCTTAACTTGTTACTAGAGCCGCTTTACTCTCCTCTTTCAGTTTTTAACTCGATATGTGGATCCAACAATTAGATTTTATCTTTTTTTTCTCTTTGAAACAGACAAAGTATATATATATATATATATATATATATATATATATATATATATATATGTTACTCAAATGTTACACCGGTGTAATTTGATCCCTCCCCATATATATATATATATATATATATATATATATATATTCTCCTTTGCTGGGGTTTGAACCCCGGAACTCCCATTTTTTAACCCTTAGCTGAAACCAATTCAGCTACCCAACCCACCCACAATCAGATTATATATTGCAATTCCTGTGGTTTAATACATGGGCTATTGTTCATTGCAAGTTGTGGTTCATTCAGCTAGTTGTCATCCACTGATTTCTCTGGCAGTTCTGCGGTTAGTTTGGTTGCAGTTGTGTGAAGCTCATTACAAGCAGTTACTGGAATTACATGTTAAATTGTAATGCACAATTCTTTATTTTTTTCCTGAGTTTAAGTTTCCGTTTGTCAGCATTGGCTTGCTCAATAGAAGCAGAAGGCTTATATAAGCTCCAGCTTAAGGAAGAGTGTTAACCAATGAAGGGAAATGAAGTGATGTGGGCAATGTTGCCAATTGCAGGTTATGTCATAAGGCATAATTCCTCCATATAAATGTGGGATCGCAACCCATGGCAGCTGGTACAAAAATCCTCTACACCATGGCTGAAATTTAACAACAGAGGATGTGGGATTAAAAATATTTGGTAGTTTTGGTGCATCCAAACTAAAGAATCAAAGTCTCATAATATAGTCATATTACAATTGACAAATTTCTATACTATAAAGTTTGTTATGGAAGAAAAGTCTAATTAGTGGATAAAAGTATATTAGGACTTTAGGGATCACTATCAGGTACATTGTTCAGTCTTTTCAGGCAACAATAACATTTACCCCTAATTTTTTCTCCGCTACTCATTCTCTCTATTTTCTCAACCATGTGTATTACTGAGGCCACAAATAAAAAAAAATGAGTATAACAAAGTCAACAACAATTTCAAATACCTGTGATGTATGAGCATGTGAACCGCCTTTCCTCCTCGAGTTCCAAGTTCTTTCCCTTGCCATTCATCTTTTGATGAAGTAGCAACCTACTTGCCAAATAACCAAAACTTTAAAATACATCCGCTTGCACTGAAAATATAGCTCTCAAATATTAACTACAATACCATGAAAGAAGCACGGTCTAATGTAGGAAATACATAATTCCAAAGACAATCTTCCCACATGCTCTTTGAAAGCTTTTGCCCATGTGTTCCTAATGTTTGGAAAAGTGTCCTGACAGCAGAATTCCGTACCTGCAAAACAAAACTTTCAGGGACAGAAATCCTTCATATCCAGCAGTAATTGTAGAGAGTAATGTTATTTAGGAGGTTAAATTTACTGGTTTTTGCTTTAATGTCCATATTTGCCTAATTGGCATAGGAAACGTATAAGCACAAAACAATGGGAGTATTGAGATCCTAGGGTCTGTTTGGGAGGGGATTTTTTAGGGCTAAGTCTGTATTTTAAAATACTTCAATCAAAGAACAACATAATAAATGATCATAGAATACTTCAACCACACTTAATTTATTTTAATAAAACATTCTATAGTGTTTCGTAATTTAAAAGAAAAAAGCAAGCCCTCACCTCCCCTCCATCCAAACATGCCCTTAGAATTTGGGCTACTAATTCAACCTCACAACCTAGCTTAAGAAGTGAGAATTTTGCCCGAGTCTAATAAAGATTATTTTGGCCATATCTCTAGTCAATGTGGGAAGTAATGCAGAGGTCATTGGCCTTGCTTGGTAGGAGAGAAAATGAGAAGAGAGAAAATAAAACACGGAACCAATGCATGTATTTGGACTAACATTAGTCCAAATACATGCATTGGTTTCCATGTTTTATTTTCTTTCTTCTTATTTTCTCTCCTACCAAACACACCCTGAAGGACACTCGGGATTAAAAAGACAGTATCAATGGAGGAGATCTTGCACAATTGGACGAGGCACTAAGGAGTAAGGATACACTTGACTGGTGTGTCAAGTCTAGAGCAAGCGACAACGTCGAGGAAAATATGTGGGGATAGGAGCAAACCAAATACAAGTGGACTATAATTGTTAGGAACTTTGACTTCAACCACCAGTTCTGACCTTTACACTGAGCATATGGGTTCCAACTTCCTCATGTTCCCTTACACTCGTGGCCATAATAGCTAACACGTCACCTTCTCCTTATCCAGTGGTTATCATTCTAATCCACCCTGTCCATCCAATATGACCATATGCAAACTTGGTTTAAATCAGGAATCATAATTGTCCTACTCTCTAATTCATTTAAGATAAAAATTTAGTGGAACAAGTCTTGGCTGATCTCTAGTGGTTTGCTGCTATGAAAACTGAGTATAAGACACTGCACAGCAGTTATACCTTTTCCTTTGTGTACCCACTTGGATTATCTTCCCTATTTTTGCTTACCCTACGTGACCTAGAACTATTTTTTCCTATGTTTTGTGCACGCTACCCCCACAATCCCATGTTTCATCTTGCCTCTACAATCCCTCAACTCAAGCACTCTTCATTGCCCAAAAGGGTAATTGCCTCTATCACAACAAGACCATGCATCTCCAGAACTTAGTTTAGCATCTTTTGAAGCTCAATCGTGATCTTCCTCTAAAGAAAGTTGTAATACAAGATCACTGCTCCCAAGCCGTCCCCTCACAGAAGATTTCTCCTTTCACAATTCGACTATCATATTGCTTCCTCTATCCTTTTTTGCTATTTATAACAACAGACTGTCCAAACTATACCTAACTATTCTAACTTAAATTTATTACTTCCTCCGTTCTTTTTTAAGTGTCGTTTTAGTATAAAGCTCTTCCACCGAGGTAGTGGATTGTTGTATTCTTTTTCCAATTCTACCCTCACTTAATACACCATTTACTTTCTCTTTCCAAATAAATTTAGCATATACATTCTTCCCCTCTCCATTAAATTTTATGGAAAATGTAAAGTGGAGTTATTGAGAAAGGGTAGAATTGACAAATTGTACTTTAAACTATCAAAACGACACTTAAATAGGAATAAAAAAATTCTTCTAAAACGACACTTAGAAAGGAACGGAGGGAGTATTATTTATCCTAGCAAACATCACCAGTACATGTAGCAAAAGGAGGGAAAAAAGAATAAGGTAAAATATACCTCTGGTCTCTCATCTGCCCCAAGGTTTTGTAGTAATGAGAAAATAGAGAATAAAAGTTTCTCATAATCAACATCTGCATAAGAAGGTCGATCTCTTGCATTATTAGGAACATTACGTGCTTGATCCTCCATCTTTTCGTTGTCTATCTGCTTCACTATGGAACAAACACCTGAAAGGTATAACCATAATAAAAAACTTAATATAATTTCACAATAATGACAGTTTATGACACAGATGGCTTGCCAACATAATTTAAACCTGTGTCTCCTTCTTCAAAAGGTTCATTGAGAAGGCCCTTTGCAATGAAATCAGTCATAGTCCACAGGAGTCCAACTGCTGTCAAGCTTATGTTCAACTCCGTCTTTTGAGCACTGTATGCTCCTGTCACATCAACACACCTGTAATACATATAATATTCCACTTAAGATCTCGGAAAGAGCCTGTTAGAAACTAGTATACATGGGCAAGTTGTGCATACATGAATACAACATTTATGAAGAAACTCAAACACATTACGTTTGCAACCTAAAAAATAGTCACAAGATAAAAAAATCATATTTATGCATTAATACAGTATGCATGTAGGTAAGGTCAAATTTGAGATCTCACACTTGAAGGCAGTCTCTAGGTAAGGCGGACAGTCCATCATTCATTATCACTCGTAGGTTCTAGGCATAAATAAAAATTGGAAAATTAGAAAACATAAAAATGTTAGAGAGGAATATTTTAAAAAATAAGTAACAATTATTTGGAACATGTGAATCATTGGTTCCAGTATTAAACTATTGCTAGTCAAAAAAGAGGTGTCATAAAACTTTTTTTTAAAAATGGCAATGCCCATAAACACAGTTAGAGGTAGAGAGAAATAAAGATTTGTTTAAAACAAAACCATTAAAATAAATGGCCCATACTCTAGCATTATGGAATCATTCGATTTACTTCGCTGACTCCATCTACTGAGAAAAGGTTGGGTTTTTTGTTGTAATAGTTCAAAATCACAAAACTATTATGAATCAAAAGCACAGCTTGGTGAAAAAGAAAACATAACAAACCAAGTCCAAAAGAAAATAATACTACAGTTATCTGCTACAATTTGTAAACATACACACAACAGCAGCGAAATCCAACAGATACACATCATGATAAACAACTGTAAAGATGATAATCATATGTTTTAGGAATAAAGTTCATAACCCATTCAGTTTTTAACATTTTAGTAATTTTATGTAACTCACTTGTTTGAATTGCTTAAAATGTGCTGTTGGGGTAAAAGGAATAGAACTTTCACAAGAAGTTTGTGAAAAATAACAAAAAAAAAGGTTTGTGTAAGTTTTCAAAAACAGAGGGGAGGAATTCTAAAATGAAGAAAATAGAGGGAAGGAATTTTTAATAATTTACTCAATTATTAACTATTAAACCAATTCCTAGAAAACAGGACAAGTAAATATTAAAATAATCGTAATTAAGTTTTCAAGAGAAACTGCAAAAATATGGAGCCAACGAATGTAGATAACAGTGAGTTTTCTCTTGAAAAGGATCCCAATTAAAATACGGTACTTTTCAGAATTGACATCATAAGTAGCTAGAGAGAGGTGCTAGTGGTAAACTCAATATATCAATAGCCCTGTTACAATAAATGCTGCAAACAAACTCAAGATACCTGGAAACCAAGAGTAACAAGATCCTTCTCTGAAACATCTGCTACATACCTGACAGAAGTACAGAGATTAATCAAAGAATCACAAAAAATCAGGGGATAGGAATTAGAAGCCCAACCTCAACATTTCAAGTATATTCGGCCAGCTGTAATGAAGTTTTTCTCCGTATCTCTGGAAGAATTTTTAAAAATAACGTCACTTGAAGAAATTAAGAATAAGTAGATAAATATGAAAACAAAACTTGACCACTAAGAATTAGAATTACCTCTAAGACATGCAAAAGAATTTTCAGAGATCCAACACGAACATCTACACTTTGGGTAGAAAAATAAAGAACCTTTAGAGGAGATATGATAGAACATTCAAGAGACGTCAACTTATCAAGACTGGCTTCCATCTGCATATCATTGTGACACATTATAAATCTTGCTATGAATAAAATATGGGATTCTGGTTATGAAAATGGTAGAAGGTCTAACTTCCTGAGATGTTTGAAGAGACTTGAATTGTTTGTAGTTTTGGAATCGATCAGAACCTAATACTGCAGAAATAGATTGATCGAGCGCATCAAGTGCCATATTTTTCAAATGTGGATTAGGATTATCAGCAAGCTGCAAAATCACATGAGAATATCAGGAGGGACAAAAATGAAACTAACATTGCCGCATCAAAGAAACAAAAGGTAGAGAAGGAAACCTCAAGAAAGTGACTAACAACTTGATCCCAAAATGGCTCAACCCCTACAGAGAAAAAGGATGATAGAGAAATTCTCAAGCCTTAGTAAGACATTCAAGAGTGAAAATATTAACAAAATCTAAATGGGTAAATATCCTAAATATTATAAGTGATGAAAAGTGAAGGACAAACAACATTCAGCGGAACTGTACATTCACTATTCATAATTTTTTAAGCCACATACTGTGAACATTATTCACAAGGATGGATATCATTCTCTCCACTGAAAAGCTGATACTTCCAAGTTTTTGACTTGCTGTTGGTCCCAAACCACTTGAAGTGCCCGACATGCATTGATGTGAAAGTTGACATAATGCAGAGAGGAGGGATTTTACAGCAGATATGTGCATCAAAGCAGAGCTCTCAAAGAGCTTTCAAACAGAAAACAATACAAGGTTAGATCAATTGGCCTATAAATTCTGAACTATTTTCATTATGGGTTTGTCTAACATGTGCAATATTGCACATGTTAAGGGTACTAAAAATAACAACTTTTTATTGAAAAACAGCAATCATTTATTACTAAATTATATATTTAATATAAAATACACAAGTTCCAATACAAATGTACTATTTTAAACTTCTTAACATGTACAAATTTGCACATGATAGAAAAACCCTTTCATTATATGCACATCATCCTAAGTTGGGTGTGGCAGTTAAATTTATCTTCCATGCCGGCCACCAAACAAAATTAAATTTGTTCTTTCACCTGAGAGTTCAACGAAGAGAGTATATTGAAGTCACTGTATTGTGCTGATAATTCCCTTGCGAACTTTGGGACTGGGGTAGAAACCTCCTGCAGATTTCATGGTCATGTACTCTATAAGCTTCTATTGAAGACACCAGAAAGAAATTCAACAAAACTATGCAGCATATGAAACTTAATTTGACACTTTTTTTGCAATGTCATTTTAGAAGTAAACAGACTAGAGTACAACAGGAGAGGATAAGATATTCTCGTGAGAAGAGGCACAAGAAAAGATACTTAGAAAAATCAAACAAGTCAAAAACAGGAAAGCTCTCCAATCCCTAAAAGCATTATTTACAAGGGATAACCACTTAAGAAACCTTTACCAAGCACAAAAACAATCTGATAGGAATCATGTCTTAAAACAGAATTGTTAGGAAGAAATACTTTTTTCTAGATATTCCAAAGAACAACATAAATTGTGTATTAATATAGAGCCATTCCATCAGCTATGGTGCAAATCCCTCAAATTGAGCATAGGAAAAGGAAACTGATCCAGATAGATTGAACAATAAGGAAATGTAAAAAGGCAAGCAACCATTTCATGGCTAAAGTCACGTGATATACATCAAGAGAAAGAGAGCTTTACATGTCTCCTATTTTGCAACAATCAGTATAAAAGGGCTGTTATCATGAAAGCATAACCTATATGGAGAAGGACCAAGAATGGTTGTGATCTACATCTCCATTCTCCAACAACAATAGTTACATTGGGACTCAAAAACTATCTCTGTATTCTACTTTTACTACTTTCTCTTTTAGGAATTTAAAATCAAACAACCAGACCCTTTATTCATTTACAATGACATAGCTTGGCACTATATACGGTGACCACCTATTATCAATATCAAGGAAAAAGGTTGTTGCTTCCATATTGCTAATCCATGACTTCAGCAAAACTTGTTTCATAATTGAAGCTCGTTTTACTGGACAATAATAAAAACAACAAATAAAATACCTGAGTAGTAGCGTGTGGGGAATGAATTGCTCGATCCAAAGCTGCTAAAGTTTCCAAAACCTGCAGGTATTCATCATGACCACTCATGAGGTAAAAAACTAAATCTATTAACAGAAAACAGAAGAAAAATATAACAACGTACCAAAACCCAGGATGGACCCAAAACATTATGCAATCGATGAGCAATGTTGAAGAGAGTTCTCAGGGCCTATATAGTTAACAAAATCAGCCAGGAATATGTATATGAGTAGTTGCAATGACATAATCAAATATACATATCCACTAAGAAAAATTATTACAGCCAAGGAAATAAAGTACACATTGCCATACATATAACCAGAAGGACCACCTGTACATTCTTGGGCGTAAGCACAATGCTATCCCTCTGATCAACTGATACTTCTGACCGCTTTGATACAGGAGACGGCAAAGCACTGCTAATATCTCAAATTATGGCCAAAATCTCAGTACTGTCAGCTTGAATTCTTTAAATCAAATAAATGATAAACAAAAAGTCTTATAATTGGGAGTTGGGCCTAACTCAACCCTACAAAACCTTTGCCTCTACTTTATAAACCCATGTCCAGACCATCTCAGATCTGATGTGGGACTTCGTAACAGAAAGAAATAAGTCGACATTTTAACACCGTACCTCTTCTTTTCAGTTTCCACAGGAAAATTGATGGTAAATTTGCAAAGGGATGCAAGAAACGAGTTCAAAGGTTCTACAGTTCGAAGAATCCCACAAGCCTGTGAAATCATATAATCCCAAATTTGTCTGTAAAAGTTCCAAGTTGATTTCAGATGTCACTAAAAAACCCCAAAAGGGAGATACCTGAGTGAATGCTTGATATCCCTTCAATATTTCTAATACAATGGCCTCTCCTTGTGACCTTTAAATTAGCCACAAGTCAGATGTCAAGAATATATTGAAACCATAAAAAAACAGAAATAGGATAAGTTGAAGCCAGCAGAGAATAAAATAATTCTTAGATAACATTTTATAGGATGAATTTCTCAAAATCCAGCAAACTATAAAATATGTCCACCATGTTGTCTACACTTAATTTTCAAATGAATATGTTAGAAATAATATAAAACCATTGATATGGCTCTATCCTAACAGCTTAAGCTTTTGGGATAATCGGTTATTTGACATGGTATCAGAGCCTCTATGACCAAGTGGTCTAGAGTTCGATCCCGCTCCCCTCACTTTCTAATTAAAAAGTGGAATTTAAGCATATGGTAGGTGGGGCCTATGCATTATCCAGGCTTCAAGCCCAAGTGGGCACTTGCGTGAGGGGGCATGTTAGAAATAATATAAAACCATTGATATGGCTCTATCCTAACAGCTTAAGCTTTTGGGATAATCGGTTATTTGACAGAATAAGTTTGCACTCTATCTTTATGCCTTAGTACTGACTAACACTTTATTTTTGAAAAATACAAAACATATGCAATAAATTTAAAAAAAAAAATCAGATGCAAGACTAACATGACGGTCAATAAATTAAAAGGATGAGATAGAATAAAGTCAAGTCTATAATAGGTTATTAAACAGTGCAAGATTATTCTATTTCCATCAATATCAATTTTTAAATCTACAAAAATAATGCATGTTTAAGCACAAACCTTGATAGAATAAGGGACAATGCATCAAGTATTGTCAACCACAGCGAGTCAATCATTGAGAGGCAGAGAACTGTAGTTTTACCCGTCCATTTTACAGGTGGATTATTATCACATCTAGGGGACTCGAGCTGAATTGAAGTGGAGAAAACATGCCATTAAGCAACATAACCAAAAGAAAGTATAAAATGAAGACAATATATAAAATTACCTCTCCAACATCTATGGCTTCATCTGTTAAAGTTGCAACAGTGAAAACGACTCCCAAGAGTCCTTCAACTGCCAAAGTTATGGCATGTGCTTCACTGGCAACTAAGACTGCAGAATTTGATGCATCATTATCTAGACTCCATTCAATGCCTACAAACAGAACATCGTATAATTTGTTATCATAACTCATTCGAATATCATGATGTCCCATGCTACTACTGAACTTAAACAACCCCCAGACTTAGAAAAATTAAGACACTAAGAAGAAAAGCGGTAACTTTTATGAGTATTTAGTCAGATAGTCAAAGCACAGAAATGTATTAAAATAGTCAGCCACATCAAATCTATCCTGTCATACATATTAATATTTCTTTTTCAGAGAACTGCAAGTCCAATTCTAATTTAAATTAAGGAACATTTTCCAGTTAGCAAAATATAGCCTGATATACACCAATAGCAATTTCTTTCTTGTTCACCACTTAAAACTTTGTTAAGAATTTAGAACAAATTTGACAGAGGAAAAGCCATATAAATTAGGAGATGTAAGCCATCGAATTCAAGCTGGGTGGTTGAAATGGAGGAGGGCCTCGTGTGTTTTATGTGATAAGTAAAGCTTAAGGGAAAATTTTATTGGATAGCTGAACAGCGATGTTGTATGGGACAGTGTTGGGCTGTAAAAACTAAAGACTTCAAATAAATTTATTAACAAAGAACTGTGAAAAATGAAGCTACAGCATTCAGCTGTTAACCAAGCACAAACATAGATGGGAATAATTATTTCAGTCTATTCTAATAGCGGGTTTGAGTCTTGGTAATTTAGTGTCAAAAACCCTTGCTCTAGCTGTGCTAAATGGATTTGCTATTTCCCATAGGAATATTACTCTCTTCGCACCAGCAAATCCATAGTTTATATGGTGGGATGCCAACACCGTCATCCAAGCCTCTCATTTAGTCCTTGGAAATTTATCGCTCTTGGTTAGTCTAACCTTCAGGTTTTTGCTTTCCTTCAAGGACAATAACAACTCTCATCAAATTTTGACCCAAACTATAGTTAGGAGATATTCCTTTTAGTTATGTTTTTCCATGCTTGTACCATCTTTCTTCTAAACATTAGTCTATTACACTGAATTTATAGCGCCCTTTTTTCATGGAAGTTTAAACTACAAGGAAATTCTGAATCACACTCCCTTTTGGGTGCCCTTGAGAACTAGACTTTATTCATTTATCTTCTTTACCTGATAAGAGGAGTTAGTCCCTTGACCCTTCTAGATATTTTTCATGTAAATCTTTTTCAATTGCTGAATAAGTTACTTTCTTCTTCTAAAACGTGAAACATATTATCTAGGGAGTAGGGAGGGATACTTTTCTTCATGATAAACTGATGAGGAAATCTAAGTCTCCCTCTAAGGTCAAGTGTTATTTTTTTGGAGTGGTAATTTATAACAGAAATAATATTAATGGCATGCTGCAGGTTCATGGGCCACACAAGGATATTTCCACTTATAGGTGTGCAATGCATTGTGTTTGCTCCGAATCTTTGCTTCAATTGTTATCAAATTGTTCTGCTTCTGTTTCTATATAGCAATCCATATCAAGTCTTTCCAGTAAACGTTGGGTGTGTCTTACATCCATGGAACAATTTGATAGATACATTGAAAGATTGAGAAACTTTGTTATAATGATCTTCTCTTTTTCATGTGTTCTTTTGTTTTGGAGGATACAATATCCTCCTCACTCTTTGTAATTCTTTCTTTTCATCTCAATAATTTTTCCCTTTTATAAAATGTTCCTATTTGTACAAAAACCGCTCCAGCTGTCAAGCAAACTAAACTAATCAAAGGGTGGCTAGATATAAACTCTAAATCATTATGTCAAATAGGGGTTAGCAGTTAGACTAGTTTTTGAAAGAAAAACAACAAACAAAAAAAGTAATAGAAGAGAAGACAAAAAAGGACGAAAAGGCATTGTTTTGAAAAGCCAAACAGAAAAACATAGAAAGAGCAGATAATATCTACCGTCAGTTAACAAATTATCCGCTAAATATTTTAAGATATAAAAAACGATAATACAAAAATAAAATAATACCTAAGTAACAAAAAAAACCTAAGAAGAGTTGGCCTAATGTGTAGTAATAAGTAATTCATTAAACAGAAAATGGTATCAACAAATATCATCCAATTTTCGGGCTCTTTGTCCTCTTTGTAATTAAAAAAAAAAAAAGTATCATCCAATTACAAAATAGACAGAACAAAAAAACACCACAACAGGATTACAATCAGACTTCCCACTCAGCTCAATATGAACCTCTGGGTAAATAAAGGAAAGTAACACAAATATTTGACTCCACAAAAGAGACAGGTCTCAACAGCATTGTTCCATCAAAATATGAAAATGAATACCTTTGGCTTTGCTACTAAACATTCCTGCAACAGCTGCCAGGCTCTCCTCACTTGTTTCTTGAAACTACAGAATGCAAACGAAGATTTTACTAACCAAAAACTTTCTTAGGTATAGACAAAGGACAGAAGTTCAGACTCCTGCCCCCCAAGGCTATGCGTAAAGGCTGGATGAGAAAATCTATAGTATTATAGAAAGTAGGCAGTATTCAAAGCAATCAACCTGAGATATGCAAAAAAATTCTTTGTACCATGGCTGAAATACATTGGAAACTGAGTAGATTTTTATGCTGTCAAATCATACCTGTACATTTGAAACAACCCTAGCAAGAGCTTTGACCATTCCCTCCACAACATTTGTATTCTTAGGGTGCCTACAATGCCAATGGATAGCAGCAATAGGTAATAATATCCTATCTTGAACCATATTTAATGACAAACCATTTAACTCCAAATCCTTCTAAATGGCTTGGCCTAAGTTTTATATCATACAAGAAGAAATATGAAAAAAATTAAAGAAACTGACTAGGCGGAGAGAGAATGGGACAGATTAAGCGGAGAGTAAGCCTCATAAGGGAATGAAAAGATTACAGTTTAAAAAATGAAAGGTCGTCATAAAGATTAATCTAATGGCTTAGATTTAATCCTCTCACCCTCTCATTTTAAAACCCCTGTCACTTGAAACAACCCCTATCTATCTATCTATCTATCTATCTATCTATCTATCTATCTATCTATCTATCTATCTATCTATCTATCTATCTATCTATCTATCTATCTATATATATATATATATATATATATATATACACACACACACACAAAAGCTTTATCAGTTTCTTGATTATATTAACAAAAATGGATGTAGTTATACTTTCTGAAGACTCGTTGATTCTATATAAATCTAAATCTGTAAAATTTTAATAAGTCAAAAAGCAATAAGCTGTGTTGGAAAGTTTCACCCAACATGCATAGGTAGGACTGAACATTGTAATTTTACAGCATATCAAATAGACCAAGGCCTTTTAGCATTGGGAATAATATATGTTGAAATATTTGTTATTTAATATTATTTATTTTCTTATTTAAGAGTCATTATATTACTCCTAAAATAAAGGAGCTGACTTTGTACTTTTCTCTCCTATAAAAGGAGCCTTTTTTCCTTCATAATAAAATAACACAGTTATCACCTATATGTTTTTCTACATGGTATCAAGAGCTCTCTTAGGGCTAGGGTCATACTGTATTTTTTTCTGACGACCTATTCTTTATCTGACCCGACCGATCCAAACTATGGTGGACCCTGCCCAAACAACACCTCCTCCTGGAGGTCGCGGCGGCAACCCTAATTCCAGCGGCGGCGGCAACCCTAATTCCGGCGGCAGCGGCGTTAATTCCGGCGGCAGCAACAACGGTTTTGGTAGAGGAAGTGGATTTACCATGCCAGACATGCCCAGATTCATGACAAACAACAATTTTAACGGTGGGTTCCGTTATGGAAGAGGAGATCCCAACAACAACTTTTTTGGGTCCGGTTATGGCTACCCGTTTGATGGTGGTTACAGTAACTTAGGAGGCGGAAGTCAAAATAACTCTCTTCAGGTTAATGTTCAGAAACTAGATGGCTCAAACTACGCTGAATGGTCCCAAACTGTTCGACTTATTCTAGAGGGCAAAGGGAAGTTAGGTTTTCTTACAGGTGATGTTCCGGTCAGCAACACATCCTAATTACAGGTTCTGGAAATCTGAAAACTCTTCTATTATTGCCTGGCTTATTAATACTATGGGGGTAGGTATGAGAAAAACATACATGTATCTGCCTACAGCAAAAGATGTTTGGGATGCTGTAAAACTTTCTTACTCTGATATTAAAAGTTTCTCTCAAATTTATGATCTAAAATCAAAGTTATGGAATTTAAAGCAGAATGACATGGATGTCACTACTTACTATAATGAATTGATGGCCCTTTGGCAAGAGTTGGATCAGTGCTATGATTATAACTGGAGGTGTACTGAAGACAGTGTTCAGTTTATTAAGACGCAGGAGAACGACTGTCTCTTTATTTTTCTTGCTGGTCTCAACAAGGAACTCGATGAAGTAAGAGGTAGAATTCTTGGAAATAATCCGCTGCCAACTATCCGAGAAACATTTTCAGAAATCAGATGGGAGGAGGCTAGACAAAGAGTGATGATGGGAAAGCCAAACTCAGCAACTGATGGTTCAGCCCTTGTCACAAACAACTTCGATAAAGACAACAAGAAATATGGTAAGAAAGATGGTAAACTCTGGTGTGATCACTGTAAATTTTGGTGCTATCACACACGTAAGACTTGTTGGAAAGTTCATGGAAAGCCTCCTAATTGGAAAAAGAAGGGTGAGGGTCGTGCACTTCAAGCAACTTCTGATCAAGAGCCACAATCTTCCCCAAATGCATTTCCATTCACTAAGGAACAACTAGACCAAATGTACAAACTTCTTGAGTCTCAAACACCTTCGTGCTCCATAGCCCAGAAAGGTAACTTCCCAAAATCAGCCCATCTTAGTGTCATTCCTAATCGTACATGGATCATTGATTCCGGAGCCACCGACCATATGACCAGTGAATCCAGTTTATTTTCTTCATATAAACCATGTGCAGGAAATTCCAAAATTAAAATAGCTGATGGCTCTCTTTCAGCCGTGGCAGGAAAAGGTTCTATTGTTTTGTCTCCCTTACTAACTATCCACGATGTGTTACATGTCCCAAATTTGTCTTGCAACTTGTTATCTGTCAGTAAGCTAACCACAAATAAAAACTGTCAAGCTCATTTCTTTGATACTCATTGTGTTTTTCAGGATTTGATCTCGAGGACGACGATTGGCACTGCTGAGGAAAGTGGTGGACTCTACTACTTGAAAGATGAACAAAAAACCAGACATCAATTTGGACCAATAAGTTTTCCTTCTGTTAAATCTTTTTTTGTTTCAAATAATAAGGATGACATTATGTTGTGGCATTTAAGATTAGGCCACCCTAGTTTTAAGTATTTAAGTTCATTGTTTCCAAAACTTTTTGTTGAACAAGACATTTCTTCACTTCAATGTGAGGTTTGCGAGTTTGCTAAACATCACCTAAGTTCTTTTCCAATTCAATCTTATAAACCTTCAAAACCTTTTTCAATGATTCATAGTGATGTTTGGGGGCCTAATCGAACAAGTACTTTATCCAACAAAAAATGGTTTATCACGTTCACAGATGATCATACTAGACTTTGTTGGGTATACTTGTTGAAAGAAAAATCTGAGGTAGGTCAAATAATTCAAAACTTTTGTAATTTGGTGCAGACACAGTTTAACACCCAAATACAAGTGTTTAGAACTGACAATGGTACTGAATTCTTTAATAAAATTGTTGGAAATTTTTTTCTTGAAAATGGAATTGTGCATCAAAGTTCATGTGTTAACTCACCCCAACAAAATGGGATTGCAGAGAGAAAAAACCGGCACCTTCTTGAAGTTGCACGAGCACTACTCTTCTCTACCAATGTCCCTAAATATTTATGGGGAGAAGCTGTCTTGACAGCTGCACATTTAATAAACCGTATGCCATCCCGTGTTTTGAAATTTCAAACCCCTTTGCAAAGTTTCTTGAAATATTTTCCTATTGCTTCAGTTCTATCTGATTTACCACTTAAAATATTTGGATGCACAGCTTTTGTTCACGAACACAAGCATCTTGGTAAACTTGAACCCCGTGCAATCAAATGTGTTTTTATTGGGTATTCATCTACTCAAAAAGGTTATAAATGTTTTGATCCTAATACAAAGAAAATATTTGTAACAATGGATGTTACTTTTTTTGAAAACAAACCTTTTTTTGGTAATGATCATCTTCAGGGGGGGAAAATAAATGAAGATTCTCCTGAATTGTTTGAAAACTTAATTATCTCAGAAGATGTGTATATATCACATAATTCTGTTCCATGTACATCTGCACCTAAAGAAAATGCCTTAAAAAAATTGGATGAACTTACTCCTTCCATGAGTAAGGATCAATCAGAATTCGAGGCAACAAATCAAAACAAAGATCAAACAAATATTTTTTTCTGAAATTAATCAAAATGCACCAGATAAAGATCCTTATAATGAAATAAAAAACAGATTTGAGGAAGGAAATCCAATTTGGAAAGGCAAAACTTATGCCAGAAGAAACTGTTGTGAATCCGCTTGAAAATCACACCAATGAATTTTGATGTGTGGAGCAAATTAACCAAGTAACCAAAATAGTTGATAGAGATGATGAAAGTAAATAATCCAAGCAAAAGAGAAGAACACAATCGTTTGTTTACCCAGTTCGGTGTTAATGAACCTAATCTGGGGGAGGGAGCAACCCTTCCGTTCCACTATGATCAATGAGAAACTTTACACAAGGAATTCCCAATTGGGTTACAAGAATTAATCCTAATTCTACCCAAATCCCGAATCCCTTCTTCCGTGATGAAGAGACTCAATTTGACCTAGCTACCCAAGGTGAACCAAGGATGATTCGCCCAAACCCCTAGAATTATACCAAGAATGAATTCTCTAAAACTCTAGTGTGGCAAACCCTAATCCTAATTGCTTTCAACCTTATTTTTCTATGAATAAAGAGTTCCCTATTTATAGAAAAATACATGCCTAAAAATCAGAAACAAATCTATCTTATAAAATAAAACAGAATCCAAAACAGATACACTCCGAAACAAATTTTTCCACAAAATCTGCACAAAAACCGGAACTGCACAATCTGGCTGCGTACTGGCGCCTAGCGCCATGTACCCTGCGCCCCGCGCCAGTCGACAGAAGCCACAGCCATTTCTGGAGGTCTCCTGGCGCCACAGTGCTGCTAGTTTCTTCAGTTTTCTGATTTTCTGAGTTTCTGAGTTTTCAAGGCAATTCTTTAACAATTCTCCACCTTGCCTTTAAAACGATGGTGATCCAATCTACCACCGTGTTGCTCCCTCCATCTTGAACTACTATTCAAGATCATTGGCCAAGTCCAAGTCCCACTTGAACCTTGACCTCTTCCACTTGCTTCCAACAACTCTTGCTAGAATCGCAAGCTGTACCTCTACCTCTTCATCCCTCGGAATGCCTTCCGCCCTCAAGAAGGTCTTGCCTCCCACTACCATAGGATTTTTGGTAGCACCCACAAGACTCACCGCAACCTCTTCAGCCCCCGGAGTGATCAAACCCGTCCTCCTGAAGATACGCTTGCATCCAACTATCATCGGCCTTTTGGATAGTCCTACAAGCTTCACCACCCCCTCTTCGAACCCCGGAATGCCTTCCGTACTCTCGAAGACTTGCTTGTCCTCAACCAACCTTGGAATTTTAGGTTGTTGTTCAAGCTCCAACAATGAACTCTCCTTGTGCCCCACTACCTCAAGTAGCCCTACAAGTTCCCAAGTTCTATTGTCGGTGTTCCCAATTGCTTCCCTGAAGTTATTCAATAGGTTTTGCACTTCTTCAGCCTCAATTGGAACATACCCCACAAGGTCTTCACAGTCGTACCACTTCGGTGCAACACTACCACTCTCCTCCCTATCTCCTTCTTGATAGCCAAGAGTTAGTGTTGTTTCTCCTCCTTTAGTATCACTATCGGAAGCCTCCACCTCAAGTTGAAAATCCTCCACCTTAAGATGAAACTCCTCCACCAAAGTCTCGAACTCGGTACTTCCCCTATGAACCCCACCTTGCAATTTGCAAAACCACTCCACCTGATCTGAAACAACCCCGACGTCCCACAACTCTAGAACATCACGAGAACCACCAGAATCTAGAGACTTACTCTCTTCCGACTCCCAACTCGACACCACAAGTGTCTCCGCTGTTTCATAATTCTCATCACCGGATGAACCATCCACAACATGCGCGGAACCATTCTTGTCCTTCAACTCCGGACAATCCCTCTTGAAGTGACCTTTCTTTTGACAGTGGAAACAAGTCCACTTGTCACTACCTTTAGCCCTAGCCTTCTTACCTCTACTTCCACCTTTTCCACCTGAAACATTTAAAGCGTTAGCACCATCCTCCACCTTCAAGTCTTTAAACTTAGTAAGTTCTTTCGTCCTCAAGGCCGATTGAACTTCCTCCAAGGTAACTGGTGTTTCCTTGCCGTAGAGCATGGTATCCTTGAAACTTTCATAGGACTTAGGTAACGTACAAAGTAGATGTAAGGCTTTGTCTTCATCTTCTAGGTTCACATCAATATTGGCCAAATCATCAATGATTTTGTTGAATTCCGCCAGTTGCTCCGTTATGGATTTCGACTCCACCATTCGATAAAAGTAGAGTTTTTGTTTCAGAAACTGCTTATGTGCCACCGACTTGGTCATATACAATGATTCAAGCTTGGCCCACATACCTGCAGCGTTGGTCTCCCTTGCTACTTCTCTCAACAACTTGTCTCCGAGGCACAAGGTAATGCAACTGACTGCCTTTTCATTCAGAGCAGCCTTCTCCGCATCGGAAAGACTCGCCGGCATCTGTTCACCCTTCAAAGCCTCAGCACAATTGTTATGGACTAATATCGCCTTCATCTTTACCTTCCACAACCCGAAGTCGTTACTACCGGTAAACTTCTCAATATCAAACTTAGAACCCATGGTACCTGATTATCGATTTGATCCTTGCCCCACGGTGGGCGCCAATTGTTGTGAATCCGCTTGAAAATCACACCAATGAATTTTGATGTGTGGAGCAAATTAACCAAGTAACCAAAATAGTTGATAGAGATGATGAAAGTAAATAATCCAAGCAAAAGAGAAGAACACAATCGTTTGTTTACCCAGTTCGGTGTTAATGAACCTAATCTGGGGGAGGGAGCAACCCTTCCGTTCCACTATGATCAATGAGAAACTTTACACAAGGAATTCCCAATTGGGTTACAAGAATTAATCCTAATTCTACCCAAATCCCGAATCCCTTCTTCCGTGATGAAGAGACTCAATTTGACCTAGCTACCCAAGGTGAACCAAGGATGATTCGCCCAAACCCCTAGAATTATACCAAGAATGAATTCTCTAAAACTCTAGTGTGGCAAACCCTAATCCTAATTGCTTTCAACCTTATTTTTCTATGAATAAAGAGTTCCCTATTTATAGAAAAATACATGCCTAAAAATCAGAAACAAATCTATCTTATAAAATAAAACAGAATCCAAAACAGATACACTCCGAAACAAATTTTTCCACAAAATCTGCACAAAAACCGGAACTGCACAATCTGGCTGCGTACTGGCGCCTAGCGCCATGTACCCTGCGCCAGTCGACAGAAGCCACAGCCATTTCTGGAGGTCTCCTGGCGCCACAGTGCTGCTAGTTTCTTCAGTTTTCTGATTTTCTGAGTTTCTGAGTTTTCAAGGCAATTCTTTAACAGAAACAATGATCAAGTAGTAGAAGACCCTATTGCTCAACTTAGCCAAGAATCTGAACCGAGTGAAAGTCAACCGACTCAGACAGGTAAATCTCTCCTTGATCCTAATTCTCTATATACCAACCTTGATGTCCCCATGGAACTTAGGAAACAATATACTGATCTTAATGTTCCTATAGCCAGCCATTAGGAAACCAGGTAGGCCATGTACTAAGCACCCTTTGTCTAACTTTGTATCATATTCAAACTTGTCTCCCTCTTTTGCTGCATTTACTTCTAATTTATCTAGTGTCAAAATTCCTAAGGATGTACAGGAGGCTCTAGAAATTCCAAAGTGGAAGGAAGCTGTTTTCGAGGAGATGAAAGCTCTTGAAAAGAATAAAACTTGGAGTGCCACAACTCTGCCGGCAGGTAAAAGAACTGTGGGATGTAAGTCGGTGTTCACAATAAAGTACAATTCTGATGGATCAATCGGAAGGTACAAAGCTCGATTGGTTGCAAAAGGATTCACTCAAACCTATGGCATAGATTACTCAGGGACCTTTGCTCCTGTTGCAAAGCTTAACACAATCAGAATACTATTATCCCTTGCTGCTAACTTAGACTGGCCTCTCCATCAGCTAGATGTCAAAAATGCATTTCTCAATGGTGATTTAGAAGAAGAAGTATATATGGATTGTCCTCCAGGTTTTGAAGAAGCCTTTGGGTCACAGGTGTGTAAACTAAAGAAGTCTTTGTACGGGTTGAAACAATCTCCGAGAGCTTGGTTTGAAAAGTTTACTCAGTCTGTGAAGAAACAGGGATTTACTCAAGGACAAGCAGATCATACTTTATTCACAAAGTCAGGTCAAAATGGAATGATAACTGTTTTGAAAGTCTATGTTGATGATATTATTCTTACAGGTAATGATGAGATAGAAATGGAGAGATTAAAAAGAAACTTAGCAGCAGATTTTGAAATCAAAGACTTGGGTCCCCTCAAGTATTTCCTTGGCATGGAAATAGCAAGGTCAAAGAAAGGGATTGTTGTTTCTCAGAGAAAATATGTTCTTGATCTCCTACAAGAGACAGGTATGAGTGGTTGTAAGCCTGCTGACACACCGATGGACCAAAGTGCTAAACTTTGGGAGAAAGGGGACACACCAGTTGACACTGGTAGATATCAGAGGTTGGTTGGAAAATTAATACATTTAGCTCATACTCGTCCTGACATTGCCTTCTCTGTTAGTGTTGTGAGTCAATTCATGCATGCACCATATGAAGAACACCTTGAAGCTGTGCACAGAATCTTGAGATACTTAAAAGCAACTCCTGGAAAAGGGTTATTCTTCAAGAAGACCGATGATAAAAATGTGGCAATATTCACTGATGCAGATTGGGCAGGGTCCATTATTGATAGAAAATCAACTTCAGGTTATTGCACATATGTGTGGGGGAACCTAGTGACTTGGAGAAGCAAAAAACAAGGAGTAGTTTCAAGAAGTAGTGCCGAAGCTGAGTTTAGAGCAATGGCCCAAGGAATTTGTGAAGGTATGTGGATTCTCACAGTCCTAAAAGAACTGAAGATAGAGGTAGAACTCCCATTAAAATTGTATTGTGATAACAAGGTAGCTATAAGCATAGCTCATAATCCGGTTCAACATGATCGTACAAAACATATCGAGATTGATCGTCATTTCATCAAAGAAAAGATAGACTCTGGTACTCTTTGCTTGCCATTTATCCCTTCCAATCAACAGACCGCTGATATATTGACCAAAAGCTTGGGAAGAACAACATTTGAATATTTGATCAGCAAGTTGGGCATGCTTGACATCTATGCACCAACTTGAGGGGGGGTGTTGAAATATTTGTTATTTAATATTATTTATTTTCTTATTTAAGAGTCATTATATTACTCCTAAAATAAAGGAGCAGACTTTGTACTTTTCTCTCCTATAAAAGGAGCCTTTTTTCCTTCATAATAAAATAACACAGTTATCACCTATATGCTTTTCTACAATATAATTGAGTTTATTACACGCATACACATGTATATCGAACTTACATATCAAAATGTTGGAAAAGAATCTGCAATGTCCGGGCCTCAACGCAAAACCCCTATACACCACCATTTTTGGTTGTTAGATTAATATAGACTTGCAGAGAAATTCAACAACTCATACAACACAACATAACTGCATTACCCTCAAAATCTCAAGAACTAGAATGCGATGCCATAATGGCAAATCAAGAAAAGTAGCCTTCAGCAACATACTGAGAAAAACCTGCACATAAATCGAAAAAATAGCATCTGTCAATTCCGTGAGATGTTATTTAAAATATATCAAAGGGGGGGGGGGGGGGGGGGGGGGGGGGTTGACAATAAAAGTCAACGTAACAAAAGCTTTCTATCTTATTCTTAGTTTATTGACAAAAATTAAATCTCAGTTTGAAATGACTGTATACATTTGTAGAAGTCACGGAGAATTACATTGTACATCGTACAATTGACAACTCCCCCTGCTCCTCACACCCACCCAAAAAAAGACATTTGCACTGACCATTTCTGTAATAACTTAAATTTGTGGGTCCTGTGACTTGGATGGAAAAGGAAATAGAACCTTACCTCACACTCGGTGATAAGAGATGAACTATAAAGCCTTATAATATGAGCAACTGAGCGCAAAACCAAACGACGAAAGCTAGGCTCACCAGCTTCTCCTTCAACCTGATTGAAATAATAAAAAAATATGAAGTGTCCTTTTACACATAAAAAACAGGGATAAAGAATCTCAATAGTGATATAAAGCTATCATACTACATTGTTCAGGGTACCTCAGCATTAGTACGGAGTGAGGTCATTAGTATTGAACATATCTGCCGCCGTAAAGCCTGACAAGTTTTGTGCAAATATATTAAAATAAATTAACAAAAGAAATGCTGGTGCCTGGTATGACTAAAAGACCAGCAACAACATTCTGAATTACAACAAACAATTCACCTGTTCATAGGGTAACAACATTCTGAAAACAGCCACATAATTGGACAAAATGAACCTGAAATACTCAACAGATAAACCAGTAATTTAACTTTCACCTCTGATGCTTTTAGTAACCAAATTCAAATGTTAATTTTAAGTTACACACACACACACACTAGAGTACCCGTGCAAACACATGGGGATAACAGTAAATGACGGTCGCATTACAAATATGATGAGTATTATCTGTATTAAGCCGCAATCTAATGGCCATAATCATTTAAAAAGATTAGAATATAATATGATACCAATGTGGACTACATGGTCTGTGTTAAGTAGGTATAAAAGAGCCCTCTCTTTGACAATTAAAAAAGACAACCAGATTGGGAGGTTAGAAAATATATCTTGAGGAGTAAAGGGTTGCAAACTTAGATAGAAACTGTAACTGTTTTCCCAACTGTTATCATTGATCTGAATGTTTTGTTTCCATTGAT
The DNA here is from genome assembly GCA_030408175.1 of Trifolium repens. Taxonomy (NCBI): domain Eukaryota; kingdom Viridiplantae; phylum Streptophyta; class Magnoliopsida; order Fabales; family Fabaceae; genus Trifolium; species Trifolium repens. The sequence goes on along the minus strand of CP125837.1, from coordinate 44,438,289 downwards.
CGGTAAAGAGGGTAATTGCATTATTATATAATTAGGTTTATCCTATACACAGGTGCAGACTAGCCATAACCTACACACAGTTTGTAGGTTAACTGTAACTAATTACAGCTGGTACAATCCTATTAGCTTAAGTATTGACTAAGCTACTTCTCTTATAAGAGTTATTTCCATCTTGCAGCACATTTTGATTTCCTGTTTTGCTTTAATGAATAAGAAAAACAAGAACTTCAATTTTTTCAACCAATGAAGAAAGGATGACATGATAAAATAAATAAACACTACTTTGAACATTTCTTGTAATTAAAAAAATACTAATACTGATCAGGGATTCATGGTTCATTCAGGTGACATTTAAGCATAAGAAAACAATGGAATAGATAGTTGATTCGAGGTATCTCAACCAAAATATCTGATCAAAAAGTTGCTGCAAAATTGCATAAACCACAAATTCCAAAGTATTTCTTACTCGAGAATATCAAGTGCAAATGTCCTTTGAAGAATGTTTACGCGCAACCAACTTGCCTGTAGAATAGACAGGAAGTTAATGTCATCCGGTAAGAATAGCATTTAACGAAGTATCACCATGACCACTAATTAAATCAATAAAAAATGAGTGTTGAAACTCTTAGGGAGAGTTTACCACCCATTTGGGTCCCACAAGACTCGAGGGATTAGTCTACGCAAAAAAAAAAAAAAGAGTGCTGAAACAGGTTTCTTAAGACTTGCACACATACAAGAATTTCGAACAAAATGGATATCATGCTACGGGGAGAAAAAAAGTTCCAAATAAGCACATACAGATCCACCTGCAGCAAGAGATGTAAGGTCTTCAAGCAAACGCAGTCCGAGTTTCCCAGTTTCAGTCAATGTCTCCCTCATCACAAGAGGCCCTCCACATGTAGATTCGTGATCTAATGAGCTGCGTGATTATTAACATGATATAACTTCAAATCGTGACAGTTACATAGTCTACATGTAAAAACACTATTAAACAAGTCTTAATTAACAAGTGACACCCTCTCTATAGAAGTAAAAAAGCTGAAATGCACTTAACTCCCCCTATTTTTCCTAATTCGCAGTTTTAGTCCCCCATTTCACAATTTATAAAATTTCGAAGATTTCTTCTTCACCAAATTATAAGCTTTTTTTGCCAATATGTTAAGTTGAATAATGAACTAGCAAGTCACAGGATGGTTTGACATTGCATATGTGGATTAAATCTTACTATTTTATTTTTCATATCATTGAAGTATTGTTTTAAAGATTAAAATTTAAAAAATATAAAACCCTAAAAATAGTATCATATTTCCCCAAAAATATGCAGTGCCACATCATGCAATGATTTGCCAGCTCATTATTCAACATGACACATTAGCAAAATTAAGCCCAAAATTCAGCGGTGAAAAAAATTGTTGAAATGTTATAAATTGGGGGCCTAGATTTTCATGTTTAGAAATGAGAAGACCAAAGTCCTAAATCAACAAAAATAGGGGGACCAAAAGTGCATTTAAGCCAAATAAAATTAATTTACATACACACTTTAAACTGCAAAACATATTAAAAGAATAGTGATCTGCAATTGTATTCACAAAGGGGAAAGCATACTCCGAAAAATTGATGCTTCGGTTAACATCACCAGTAACTGAACTAGTCCGTGAGAGCTGGCGTCCAAAACCAAATTTGCCAGCAGGAAGAGACTCGGCCAAAACTACTCGATCAAAAACCAAGGCCACTGCTTGCCTGAAGGTAGCTGCAGCAGTGCTGCAAAACAATTGCATACAAACACACATATAGGATACGAAAGCTAGCTGATTCTACATGAAATATTTAATTGGTGTAATCTCCAAGTTTGACACTTGGCGTATTTGATTTAGTCCCTATAAAAGGGATATTTATATGAATGGAAGGAATAGATCTTGGTTACATAGTCATACAAGGATGGTCAAGATTGGAAGTTATTTAATGACACATCATGTGGCCACTTAAAAAGCAACACTATTTATAGTACAATCTAATGACCAAGATTTACTCTCCTGCTGTCACATAAAAAAGTCCTCTTAAGTACACACACAGAGTAGGTAGGTGTGGGTGCTTACTTTCGCACACTATCAGAAGATCGGCTGTTTTCAAGAAGCCTGAGACAGATGCCAAGAGCTTGAGACATAGTATCCTGAAATTAACAAGATACGGTGATAAAAAGTCAAACACATATGTAAAGGTGACAACAGTCTGACATTTTTATATGAAAACATTGAAATTGAACCAAACTTGGACTACATGATATTAACAACTAGTCTGTCGTATCATTTTTATCAGTATTTTCATTAATCACGTCATGATTTAGCCATTTGGCTAGATGCTGCCTTACATGGTTTGTCTAACCACCAGGGCCCCAAATTTCCTAAGTAAAACTTCCCCTTAAAATTTAATCAGCCATTTTCTGTACTGTAATGTCATTAGATTTGCTCGTTCTACTCACATAAACATACAAGTGTGCACCAAAAATAATGATAATGAGAAACGTTCTAGTAAAACTCAGACACATATGTAAAGTCAGACATAGTATCCTGAAATTAACAAGATACGGTGATAAAAAGTCAGACACATATGTAAAGGTGACAACAGTCTGACGTTTTTATATGAAAACATTGAATTTGAACCAAACTTCGACTACATTCTACTCACATAAACATACAAGTGTGCACCAAAAATAATGATAATGAGAAAAGTTCTAGTAAAACTCTCTTTAAAAGTCACTCTTTAATTGTGTGAAACACATGTGGGTCTCACCACTTTATGTGGAACCAATTTCCACAGTATTGGAATTTGGGAGGCCTATATTCAACCACAAAAGCTAGCTTGAGAGTTGAAGTTTGCACTACCCTTATAAAGACTATCTATGCCATATCTCGAACCAATGTGGGACTTCTAACACCCCTCTCACGTCCAGGACTGAACAGGATGGAACGTGGAATCAACAACAACGGGTGGCCCAAATATGGGAGGTCGCCACAGCAAACAATAAATGTATCTACGATAGGCTTTGAGACCATATTGGAATTTGGGAGGCCTATACTCAACCACAAAAGCTAGCTTGAGAGTTGAGGTTTGCACACCCTTATAAAGACTATCTATGCCATATCTCTAGCCAATGTGGGACTTCTAACACAAAGTAAGGGGCCCACATTGAATTCAACCAATAAAAGAGCGAGAGTTAGAGAGTGTGTTGAAAAGAGTGTTTCTATCACTCCTCTGATAAAGATGGTTTAGTATGCATTACAAAGTGGAGTGATAAGGAGGTTAGGGGTTCGATTCCCACCCTTAGTAAAAATAAAAATGAAAAACTAACAATATTAATTACTAACATTGATTTTTAGACTTTTTATATCCACCATATTATTTGACTTTTTATATACTTTCTATTTATGTTGGATTTTTGGCTCCCTGGAACCCACATTGATTGGTCCATAAACCAACCTATCCTAATAAAATAAGGCCTTGTTGTTATAATCAAATTTAATTGTGTTATATAGTATTTAGATCATTACATAACTATAGCTCGTATTTCCTTTTCCAATAATTCTAATGAGTTCTGTCGCTAAGTATTGTTAACTCATTCATCTGAACATGTCCTTAACAGAGTAAAAAATAATGTCACAATACCTCTACGGAATAGATTGTCTAATCATAATGTCTTAATTATATCAACAATCCATGTCACAATACATGGTCCTTATTTAGATCTATTACTTTTGTTTTGAATAATATCTATCTACAATCAGCTTACCTACTAAATTCCAGGTCCATGTAAGCTATAATACAGTTTACAAATGGAAAACAATAGCAGATATAGTTAGTTCATGTTATTGAATCTGACCTCATTTTCAGGGTGTAAACGTGACTGGAAAATTATTGATATTGTTTGAAGGGTCTTCAGCTGAACACCCTCGTCCGCCATTTCAGCATGCTGCAGGGGTTAAGCAGAAGCTTATCAATGCATGAGCAAGCCTCCTTACTTGAATAAACATAAATATCACAATCCAGCTCTTGCATGAATCCGTTATAATTGAACTCAATAATCAAATCAATAGCAAAGGCCAAAAAATAAACATTATGACACAACCACCGATATGGCCAAAGGTAAAATCTCACTGTAAGTTTTGAAACCATAATACAATCTAACTAGTTTTAGGCTTACATCTTTAAGTGTAGATAAAATCTCCCTCAGAGCAGATGGAGAAACAGCATCATGAGAGATCAGTTTCTGCAGACACGAGAGTCCAATAATGCTAAGCTTGACTGTTCGAACCTCACACGCCATCAAAAAGATCCGTAATATGTCGTCATTGTGTGCAATTTCACTAGGACTTGATAATGTACGAAGCTGCAAGTAAGAGACATAAATATTATATAATTGCCATTTTCAACAAGAGGTAAAATTGGACAAAACATGCGCGATACTTGGAAAACTACTTTCCTAGAATTATTACACTTCCTGCGTCTAACATAATAAACTCGGAACGTTGCAATGAATTTTCCGTCACCAGAACTTTCCTAAATATTGATCCGATCATCATTCAACAATTGACATTAAAATTTTCCGAGCAACCAAACCTCAAGCATTTACATTGCTTTAAACTAAAACCTACAACTCAATTCAGTCACGCAACATTACAATAATTGCGATGATCTACCAGCTAAGAAGTTGAAATTGAAATCAATAGAATCACATTTTTCTTCCTTTAAAATAAGTTCATAAACTAATCAAACACTTCAGCACAAACTTCCGATTGGAAAATTCGAATCGCAATGCAAAAGAATTTCACATGTTAACTAAAATCAAATGCAATTCATAAGTTCGGTGCTGAAGAGTAACCTTGAGGATAGCGTGCTCTGCACCGTCTTTAACAGCGGGATATCGACGGCGAGCTTCTGCGGAGAGAGCACGGAGGTCGGATTCCAAGACCGCCATGAAAGCCATCTCGGAAGAGCGTCGATGGAGTGAGGACTCACGGTGATCGATTTTGTTATGAAATTTTCACCACTCGGGTGGGGAGAGAAGCGTGGTGCGAGTAGATCTTGAGCCTGCGAGAAAGACACAGATCCGCAACACAGTGACTCACACGTGTGGAGAAATTGGGTCGATGTAAGAAAACTTTGGGCCTCAGCAACCGCTATTACCGTCCTTCACACCTCCCAACTTCTTCGCACACTCCCCGTTGCAATTTTTAATAAATTATTTTTTTTTACTGCAATTTTTAATAATATTTATTCTTGTTTATGTTTAATTTGAATTGTAATAGACTAATATAGCTTTGGTTTTATTTTAATGGTCTTGATAAAAAAATTTATGAAAATGTATGAAGTTAATGATTTTTTTTTACAAAAATAAAATGATATTCATTCATTTGAATTAATAGAATACATCAAATACAATTATATATGAAGTTAATGCATTTTTTTGGAGAATTTTAACTTAGTTTATGTTATTTTGGTTCATGGGTAACTTGTTTTAGATGATTTGAACTTTGTTTGTATTATTAACATGGGCGGATCTGCTTGAGGCTATAGCCACACCAACCCAGCCCAAAGTTTTTTAAAAATATAAAGAAAACTTTTATAAATGATTTCAAATAATTTTGTATATATTGAAGTAGCAACAATGTCACAAGAAAGAGGGGTTTGAATTGTGACCCTTTTTAAAATTAATTGATTAAGTTGATTTATCAAATATAACTCAAGACAATATTTTTTTTCAAAGGTTTGACAATCAACACTTCTTAAAACTCAAGATTAAGCTAAAGGCATACGATGTAAGTTAATGTCTTGATTTTAAGTAGAAAATCTTTAAGTTAAATAGTTTGATTGATTGCGTGTGATTGTGATTATTTTTCTCAAACAAAACAAAGTAAACAACACACATAAATTTATCCTGGTTCACCCAAAGTGGGCTAGTCCAGTCCTCACACTCCTTGTGAGATTATTAACTAAAAACTTTGATCAACACTAGATCAAATACAAATGTCTTTCTTTACTCAAAAGGATTTCTTGCCTTTCTTCACTCAAAATGACTTCTTGCCTTTCTTCACTCAAAAGGACTTTGTTGGAACAAAGTGGGTCTGACATGAACCTCTAAGATTGTAAGTGGTTTTGATGATAACAAAGTATTAAAATTGCAATTGGTATTACTAATGATTATTCTAGTGTGCAGAATTATAAGTTAAAATTCATTCAGAAGCACTATGAATAACAAGAGAGAAGCCAAGCTATGAAGCTCTGAAAGCGTATCGCTGTTCATCAGAAGCTTAAAATTTGCGTGCTGAAGATAGTGCTTCTGAGGACCAAAAGCTAGACTCTGAGGAGTTCAGAAGCTGAAGACCTTAAGAAGCTACAACAACAGCATCTGAAGCAAAAGGAATTTACATCACTCAAGAACTGACAGAATCAGAACCAATGTTTGAAGAACAATCTACTTCAAGGCTCTGTCACATCCACAGGAAGGAATATTCGTTGGTACAACGTTAATCTTATCCATAAGTGGAGCGCATTTGAGGATCGTACTATCGTACTATTATTACTCAAAATGGATGAGTGATAATTCAAATAGCAAGGTAGTGGAATTGGATTTCTTTACCAAAGATGGAAGATTATAGCTATCACAATTGTACGATGAATTCCAAGCTGGCACCTTATCTCTCTACAACGGTCATCATCTTCCTTCAAGTATAAATAGAAGACTCAAATGGAAGAAATGACTACCGTTCTATCACTGCATTTAAGGCTCTGAAATATTCTGACATAATTTGTTTAATCTGTCATTCAAGTCTTAAAGCAATTTGCGTTGTATTTTGTAAACACCTCTGATAGTATATCAAGTGTCCATTAACACTCATTCTTAGATTTTAAGTTTGTTTGTGAAGTCTCTTGTTTAGTGAAACTTGAGCACCTGAGAAGTCTCTTGTTTAGTGAAACTTGAGCACCTGAGAAGTCTCTTGCAAGTGTGCTTGAGCAATCTGTAATCTTGAGAAGATTATAGTGAAAAGCTCTTGTTAGTAACAAGGGGACTGGAGTACTCTCGATTTGTGAGAGGAACCAGGATAAATTTTGTGTCTTTCTTTCTCTCTCTCAGCACCCTTCTTTAACTTTGTGTTTATATCCGCTGCAAACTTGTTTTAATTTTGAAAAAGTTTTTAATTCTCAAAACACAATTCAACCCCCCCTTCTTGTGTTTTTCCACCTTCAATTGGTATCAGAGCTAGGTCTGTTGCCTAACTCACCTTACAGTAAAATAGTAAAGATCCAGGAGGAAAAACATGTCTGCTGAGAAGAACAACAATGAGGTTCCTTTCGACTATGACTCAAACTCACGACAAAGGAGGTCATCTGATAAGGTTCCTTTCTTCAACGGAACTGGGACTAGTTACCCTTTCTGAAAAACCAATATGTATAGCCACATCATGAGTATTGATTGTGATTTATGGGACTTGGTAGAAGATGGAGTTAACTTTGAAAACATGGACTTAGAAGGAGTAGTCAGTTCTCAGAACAGGAAATCTTTTACACCTACTCAAAAGCTAGAGTACAAGAAGCACCATTCTGTAAAAGGAATGATGACTAATGCTATCTTACATGATGAGTACCTTAAAATTGGAGATAAAAGAACTGCAAAGTCTATTTGGGATTCCTTAAAATCCAAGTATGAGGGCAACAAACAGGTTAAGGAGGCAAAGGCTAACTTGTTGGTACATCAGTATGAGTTGTTTAAGATGAAGGATGGAGAGGACATTGAAACTATGTTTTCACGGTTTCAAATTCTACTCTCTGGACTTCAAGTATTAGACAAGAGTTATACGGAAGCTGATCATGTGAGAAAGGTACTCAGAAGCCTACCACCAAAATGGAGACCTAGGGTGACTGCTAGAGTCTAAGGATTTGGATATTGTATCCCTTGAAAGCTTAATTAGTTCATTGAAGAGTCATGAGATGGAACTAATGACTGATGAATCAACCAAGAAGATGAAAGGGATAGCCTTAAGCTCTAAGAGCTCATCAAAGGCTCTAAAAGCTAAGATTATAGAATCTGAAGATGAGGCTTCTGAAGAGGGTCAAGAAGTTGGATCTGATGATGAAGAAGAGATGGTGCTGATGGCTGCTAAGGTTTCACAATGGGCAAAACGAAGCAAGAAATATGCAGACAAGTTTGGAGGATCTTCCAAGAGACTTAGTGCTGCTAAAGACAAGAAGGAAGATCAAAGCAAGTGTTTCAAATGCAACAAGCCTGGTCATTTCATTGCTGATTGTCCAGAAAACAAAAGTAGATCATCAAAGCAAAGCTCTAGCAAGGAAAGATATAAGAGTAAAGTCAAGAAGAGCTTTCTGGCAACATGGGAAGATCTTGACAAAGACTCAGACTCAGATGGTGATGAGGAAGCAAATCTAGCACTGATGGCAACTACCTCTGACAGAGAAGACTCTGAAGCGGGATCAGACTCTGAAGATGAGGAAGAGGTAATTGCTAAACTATCTAGAACTGAATTAGTAGATTCTCTTAAAGATGCCTTAAAAATGCTCACTAAAAAGGCAGGTGAATGTAAGGTCTTGAAAAAGGCTTACAATAACCTGACTGAGAAAATGAACATAATAGTTGAAGAAAATGAGTCTCTAAGAAGTAGAAACTCATTTATGGAAACTCATTATGTTTATGATGATAAGGTTCCTCCAGAGCATGAATTTGCTCTGCAAGAATTTCTTATAAATGGCATGAAGAGAAGTAAGATAGCTTCCTTAATATACCATGTTAGTAGAAACAGACGGGAAGGTCTTGGATTTTCACGTTTTAAAGATAATCCATTATTTTCTAAACCCTCTAAAAGTGATAATTCAAAACCTAAGGCTGTATTTGTTAAAAGCCAATCAGAAGCAATAGTTATACCAGAACCTGAAAAAATAATTGTGCCAGAGGCCAAGAAGTCTCAGACTCTGAAACCTTCAGAGCCTAAGATCTCCAAACCTCAGACCAATGTCAAAATAAATAAAACTCTGGTATATTCTAAAGCTAAGCCCAAGAGTTATACAAAGCCTAAAAGTTCTTCAAAGTGCTTCAATAACTCTAGAGCTCCTGATAGGCCTTATAAACAAAAACAATCTAAGGTAATGAGGACTAACTCTAAAGGACCCATAAAGGTGTGGGTACCAAAGTCTGAGATTGTCTTTGCAGCAGATCTGCACTCAAAGAAGGCCAGAGCAGCATTCTTGGTACCTGGACAGTGGCTGCTCACGTCATATGACAGGAGACAAGCATATGTTCCAAACCCTGACTCTGAAAGAGGGAGGAACTGTGGGATTTGGAGGAAACCAAAAAGGGAAGATCACTGGTACGGGTACAGTTGGTAACTCTTCTCTCTCTATCAAAGATGTTTGGTTAGTTGATGGCCTCAAACATAATCTACTTAGCATTAGCCAATTTTGTGATAGTGGATTTGTTGTTAAGTTTAATAGAGATGCATGTACTGTAATTAGAGAGTCTGATGAGTCTGTAGTGTTCAGAGGCTTAAGGAAAGGCAATGTTTATAAAATTAATCTGTCAGAACTCTCAGAGCAAAAGATAGTTTGCCTTCTATCTTTGAATGATGAGAAATGGGTCTGGCACCAACGCTTAGGTCATGCTAACTGGAGATTAATCTCTAAGCTTAGCAAACTAAGCTTGGTTAAAGGACTACTCAATCTCAACTATCATTCAGATGCTCTGTGTGGTCCGTGTCTGATTGGAAAGATTTCAAAAACCTCTTTTAAACCTAAAAACATTGTCTCTACCTCAAGACCTCTTGAACTGCTTCACATTGATCTGTTTGGTCCTGTAAGTACAGCCTCAATCAATGGAAAGAAATATGGACTTGTTATTGTTGATGATTACAGTAGATGGACTTGGGTTAAATTTCTTAGTGAAAGATGATGCATTTGATGTGTTTACCATCTTCTGCACACAAGTGCAAAGTGAGAAGAGTCTCAAGATCTTAAAGATCAGAAGTGATCATGGAGGTGAGTTTGAAAACGAACCCTTTGCAACTTATTGTGAAGACCATGGAATTGTCCATGAGTTCTCAGCTCCTAGAACACCACAACAAAATGGTGTTGTAGAGAGAAAGAACAGGTCTTTACAAGAGATGGCAAGAACCATGATGCATGAGACTAAACTTGCTAAGCACTTCTGGGCAGAAGTTGTGAACACAGCTTGTTATATTCAAAATAGGATCTATATCAGACCTATATTGAATAAAACAACATATGAACTCTTTAAAGGAAGAAAGCCCAACATCTCTTATTTTCATCAGTTTGGATGTACCTGTTACATTCTGAACAATAAGGCCTACAAAAGAAAATTTGATGCCAAAGCTTGTAAGGGAATCTTTATAGGTTACTCTGAACGCTCAAAGGCATACAGAGTGTATAATTCTGAAACTAACACAGTGGAAGAATCTATACATGTTAGATTTAATGACAAAGAGCCTGACAATAAAATGTCAGAGCAAGATGATAGCTATGCAGGTGTTCCATATCTATATAACAATCCAGAACCTGAGAAAGCATCAGATGCAAATGAAACTTCAGAAGCTGTATTGGAAGAAGTCTCTGAAGAAGCATCTCCAATAGAAGCATCTGAAGGACATGATGATATATCAGAAGATGATACCCAAGCAAGTGTTGAAACTAATGAAGCTCCAAAGAGAAAATTCAAATACAGATCATCACATCCAAAAGATCTTATTCTTGGAAACAAATAGAGTCCAAGAAAAACAAGATCAGATTATCAACAACATGATTCACTTCTAGGACTCATATCTATGATAGAACCTAAGAATGTTGATGAAGCTCTTTCTGATGATGGATGGATTGTAGCAATGCAAGATGAGCTCAATCAGTTTCAAAGAAATGATGTGTGGGATTTGGTACCAAGACCAACACACAAGAACATCATTGGAACCAAGTGGGTATTTAGGAACAAACTGAATGAACAAGGTGAAGTGGTACGAAACAAAGCTAGACTAGTAGCACAAGGCTACAGTCAGCAAGAAGACATTGACTTCACTGAAACATTTGCTCCAGTGGCAAGACTGGAAGCAATCAGGTTATTGTTATCATATGCAGTTAATAATGGAATAACTTTATACCAAATGGAAGTTAAGAGTGCCTTTCTAAATGGTGTCATTTCTGAAGAAGTATATGTCAAACAACCACCAGGTTTTGAGGATTTAAAAAACCCTGATTATGTTTATAAACTTAAGAAATCACTCTATGGTCTCAAACAAGCTCCAAGAGCTTGGTATGAAAGACTGAGTAATTTTCTTTTAGAAAATGGTTTTCAAAAAGGTCAAATTGACAATACACTATTCAGAAAGACAACTAAGAAAGACATCTTAATTATTCAAATCTATGTTGATGATATAATATTCGGTTCTACTAATGCTTCCTTGTGCAAGAGTTTCTCAAAGCTGATGCAGGATGAATTTGAGATGAGCATGATGGGTGAACTAAAGTTTTTCCTTGGAATTCAAATCAATCAAGGAAAAGATGGCACTTACATTCATCAAAGCAAGTATACAAAAGAGCTTCTGAATAAGTTTAATCTTGAAGACTGTAAGATAATGTCAACTCCCATGCATCCTACAAGCAGCCTAAGCAAGGAAGAAATTGGAAGCAAAGTAGATCAAAAGCTGTATAGAGGTATGATTGGTTCTTTACTCTATCTAACAGCTTCTAGACCTGATATTTTATATAGTGTATGCTTGTGTGCAAGATTCCAGTCAGATCCTAGAGAACCTCACTTAACTGCCGTTAAGAGGATCTTTAGATATCTGAAAGGAACTACTAATCTAGGACTTCTTTATAAAAAATCCCTAGATAGTAAGCTAGTTGGATTCTGTGATGCTGACTACGCTGGAGACAAGATAGAGAGAAAATCCACTAATGGAAATTGCCAATTTATTGGTGAAAATCTCATATCTTGGGCCAACAAGAGACAAACAACTATCGCTTTGTCTACAGCAGAAGCAGAATACATCTCAGCTGCTAAATGCTGCACACAGCTTCTCTGGATGAAATATCAGTTAGAGGACTATAACATAGCTGAAAGTAGTATTCCACTATATTGTGATAATACTGCTGCTATTCATTTATCTAAGAACCCAATTTTGCATTCCAGAGCTAAGCATATTGAAATTAAGCATCATTTTATAAGAGATCATGTTCAAAAAGGAACAATAAATATTCAATTCATTGATACTGATCATCAATGGGCTGATATATTTACCAAACCTTTGGCTATTGAACGTTTTGATTTTATTAAAAAGAATTTGAACATGCATTTTATCTCTGAAGAAAACTAGCTCTGAAATGTAGAATAGAATTAGGATCTGAAGCTTTTTCAGAGCCTCCAATAATTCAGAGTCTCTTTTGGGAAGCTCTGAATAATATGGGTTCTGAAGGATAACAGGTTCTGATGAGGTGTCAGATATTAATGAGTTTGGCTCTGAACTAGACGGAAATGAAACGTTTAGTACTAGTTAGTGTACAACAGTTGTCTGTACACGCGTCAGCTGTGATTAAGCCTCTCTTACACGTGTCTAGATCCTGATGGGTAGAGAACAGTTAATGATGAAAATGCAGTTATACAATTTAAAATTAATTTTAAACTGTTCGCGCTCCCTCCCTTTGTGCTTATTTTCTGAGTGTTTATTCTATTTGATATAAATTGTCACTTCACTCACAAAGCACAACTTTTTCACATAATCACTTCCTATACAAACCCTAAAACTCAGAATCGTCAAATTCTCTCATCATCATCAACATTATCTGCAATCATGACTGCTCAACCTTCTGCCATCATCGTTCAAGAACCGTTTGACCCTGAACTCGTGCCAGTAATAGATTTAACCTCTCAAGCGTCTTTCGTCGATCGTCCTTCTTCAACGGATTGTGGTAGAGAGGCTATGGAATTCCTTACTGAGAAATTCGTGGATTTTGAAAGCTTAAAGACTTAACGGAATCGATGTTCAGAGTCTATTCTATGACCAATAGTGGGGAAACTATTTTGATATGTTGAATGGGTTCGTCTACTACGACATTGTGAAGAACTTCTGGCATAAGGCGTATGTGTTTGATGAGTTTAGTGCTAATGAGGAAGTAAATAAGTTAGTGGCTAAGGACAAGAATCTGAAAGGCAAGTCCAGAGTCCAACTGGGTCTAAGAGCGTATAAGGGAAAAGAGATTAGGTCAAACATGTTGGGTATTGATGTGCTTATCACCCCAGAACATGTGGCGAAGATTCTTGGTCTGGATAACAAAGGCCAAGATGTGAATGCTTACAAATCAAAGAGTATGTATACTGAGTCTATTAAAGCATATCTTTTTCCTGCTGGAACAACAGAGAAGCTATTTGGGAATGCAAAGTATTTGAAGCCTGAGTTCAACTTTGCCTTCAGAGTATTTCTTGCTTCTATCATTCCTAGAATAGGAGGAAAGGATACAATTTCTTTACCACACAGGCACTTTCTATGGTTTCTGCATAAAAGGGTGAAGGTTAACTTGGCTAGCCTGTTATTTGAGCACCTGTGCTCCAGCATCATTGAGAATCTACATAAGGCTGTAGCAACACTTCATCATCCCAGATTAATTTCAGAGATCATTCGTCAGACAAAACTTATTGAGATTCTTAGGGAGAAGGAAAAACTAAGAGTCTTTCAAACTGCAAAATTTGATGCTACCATCTTAGTCAACATGAAAAAGAAAAAGAAAGAGGAGCTGATACATGCTGAAAACCCTCTCAAAACCATCTATGAGACTTACTTCTGGTGTGATGGGTTTCCCACCATTTCAGAGCATGATAATGAGGAAGTTATTAAGAATTTTCTGGCAATGGTAAGAAGGGAAACTGGAGCAAGAGTTACTAGAAGTATGGTGGTAAATGTGCCTGATTGGGGTATTTTCAAAGGTCCAAAAGACATCACCAGGTCTAGAAAGAAACCTAGACTGGTAGAGCAAGCTTTTCTTGAAGACTCTGAGAAAAGCAACAGTGAAGGACAAGAGGAACAGTCTGAGGATAACAGTGCTACTGAAGATGATGAAAGAATCACTGAGGAGCAAGTGGCTAAAATTGTTCAAAGGAAGGCTGTTGAAAAGGAGAGGAGATCTAAGAAGAGGAATGAGAGGCCTGCAGCTGCTGAAGAGGATCAACCAGTCAGAGCCACCAAAAGGATAAAAAATGTGGTTGCTAAAAAGAAAGCTGCTGGTACTTCTAAAGGTAATATCTCTAAGCCTAATGCTGATAGCACTTTTGAAGCTCAACCCCTTAGCCCATCATCTCTCATAGACTATACAAAACCTCTTAATGAGATCATACCCTCTCCACAACCTTTATCATCCTCATCATCCTCATCAGAAGGGACTTTTTCTAATACCAGCACTGACTCTTCAGAGCTGCTTATAAGACTCGATAAATTTCAGAAGGAGAAATCCAAGAAAAAGATCCCTGTGAAAAGAACCCCCATGAAAAAGACCCTCAAGAAAACCAAAACTAAGCCACACGAGGAAAACATTGTTATTGACACTTCAATCCTTGACCAACCCACCAACACAACAAGAAAATCACCTACAATCCTTGACCACCTCTCCACACACTTATCTAGTGATGCATTTACCCACTCAAACCTAGAATCACCAAATCACCCCATCAACAAATTTGTCAATACTACTTCTGAACCACCAATAACAATTGTTCAGACACCACCTCCAATATTTGCTGCCTCTGAACAAGAAAATCCACCCACTTTTACACCAGTTCAGGATGAAGTTGTGGCTCATTCTGAACATCACATTGCTTCACCCAAACCTTCAGAACAATCACCTCATCATTCACCTGAACACACCACTGTTGAACCAGCTCAAAACACAGCTGAACAACAACCTCACACCACTTCTGAGACAACTCCAGCTGAAATCCAAAATGTTCAAACACCACCCTCAACACCTCTTATCCATTGTCCTAGCTACAAACCTTTGACAATAGAGGAAGTAATTCTGCCTGTTGATTTTGCCTTACCTATTCTTGAGGACTATCTTAAAAATCAAATCGATATAGATGATGAACCAATCTCATTATCCCTCTCTCCGAACCAAAACATTGACCTTAGCAAAATCAGAATTATCCCTCTCAAAAGAAAGAGACCTACCATTCCTTTCAACAAAGCCATCCCATTTTCAATCCTATCTTTGAACCTAATCTTGAGCTTATAGATATTGCTATCAGTATTAGTCTCAAGAGACTGAAGAGTATGGAAAAGGAAACTCTTATCTTTCCATCAGATGTGGATGCTGAAATCAGAGATATGGAAAGTAAGTTCAGTGAGACTCTGAGACTACTGGGTAATCATGTCAAGGAAAGGATCAAAGGAAAAGGCATGGATGCAATCAGTCACATTATGGCCTCTGCTAATCATTCTCAAGCTCCTAGACTTACCTTCTACAATCATGAAGCAGAGCTTAAAAGATTAGAGCTTTTGGCTGCTATACAGGAAAGTACCAGAATGTCAAGTGAAGCTGCTGAGAGGTTGGTGGATGAAGAAGCAAGATATGCTAGATTAGTGATTGATGCTGAGCAAGCTAGAATAGCTGAAATTGAGCATAAGAGGCTGGCTGATCAAGAAGCGCTTAGATTGGTTGTTGATATGGATGTTCGCATTGCTGAGGTTGAGACACATAAAATCAAGGAAAATCAAGCATCTGAAGAGGACTTTGTGATGCCTGATTAGAACCTAAGTGGTGAAGACTCTGACAAGGGTAAGAAGCCTATTGTTGATACAACTCCTCCATGCTCTCCTATGAAAATAGATGTTCCTTCTACCTCCTCACCTATACCACCAGCAGTTCAAGCAGCTCTAGACAACATCAAAGCTGAGTTATCTGAGGAAATGCAACAAGAGATGGATGAACTAAGGGCTGATATGAGGGCTGACATGAATGCTTCTGTAGAAACTGTTCACAAGAAGATGGATGACATGATGAAGCTTCTATTGTCTGCTATATCTGAGATTAAGAAGCCTTAGCCTTATGTTTGTGCACTTGTTGTTTTTCATGTTATTTTGTAATCTTTTGGATATTTTCTTTTTGTTCTATTAAAAGTTTATTTTATTCATATTTGTGTGTTTGTGTTTGTGTGTTAATTTTATTTTGTTTTTCAAAATTTGCTTCACCATATTCTCTGATAATGTCTGGTACTCTTGTGGTTACTGGCTCTAGTACGAGGTGTTGCAGAGCATCTCAGTTTTTAAACTAATATTCTAGGCTTTTAAAAACCTAAGAGTCCCCCACATCGGTACTCCTGTTTACTCATGAAATAGCTTCCTAGTATTATCGCCTGTTTAACAGCGGGGCAACAATACCGAATGAGGCGTGTCTGGTAACTGGTTTTCTGACGTTTGGAAAGAGAATATAAAAGAAACATGCTTAATCAAAAAGGAAGAAATTAATAGCAGGAACTCTTTATTAGTATTATTGAAGAATTCTTTATTACATATGATAGTGAGATCCTACTTAGAATCAACGTCAGCAGCCTCTGGCTTATTCTTCTTATGCTTTGCACTAACATAAGAAAGTAGGTCACGTAGGGTTGCTGAGCTTCAGCTTGATACTCTTCGTAAGGTTTGTCATCATCATATGTCCATAAGAACTCTTCCAGGTCAGAGCCTATTTCTTCAAGCTCAGACTCTGTCAGAACCACCTCTCGCTTATTTCTTTCATAGAGATGCCTGTTTCTTTCGCAGCGCCAAGGCTCTGCTTCCTTCTTGATCACTTCTTTTGATCCTGAAGCATCCTTCGCAGCTTGCTTTTCCATTGTGTGTTTCTTATGATGCTCTTTGATTATTCTGTATGAATAAAATGAGAAGAATCATCCCTTTTTATAGTGCTCTCAAGCTTTCTTGTCTACCTGGGAATCAACACAGTTCATTTAATGAATATAGTTGTAACCAATTTTTGACTTGACTGTCTTGTTTTCCTGCACGTTTTCTGTGCTTTTTGACTGATGCCAAAAGGGGGAGTAAGAACAGCGTTAAAATTAATGTTAATTGATTTTTTTTTAACTGCTAAAGAACTGAAACTGTTATACTCATATCAATTTCTATCCCTTCTGAACTGTCGTTATGTGATTCATTCTGAACCTTATTGAAAGGGGAGAAAATTTTAGATTTGAAATACATTTTCGTAGATAAAATGAGAGAAGCTTGCAAACCTTCTCTGAATATTATCAGACTCTGAAGGAAGAGCTTACAAACCTCTGCCTCTGAGAGTCAAATATGAAAATTTATTTCAAATTAATAAATTAACTCTTAAACTGTTTTAATTAATTATGGATAAGACTTAGGGGGAGCTTACAAACCTAACCCTATAGATTATCAGACTCAGGGGGAGATTGCAAACCTTTGAAACCTGAAGTCAACATAAATAATTAAATCAACAACAATTGAATTTTAATGCTTTAGTTTGTCATCATCAAAAATGGGGAGATTGTTCGAACAAAGTGGGTCTGACATGAACCTCTAAGATTGTAAGTGGTTTTGATGATAACAAAGTATTAAAATTGCAATTGGTATTACTA
This sequence comes from Trifolium repens, assembly GCA_030408175.1. Lineage (NCBI taxonomy): Eukaryota > Viridiplantae > Streptophyta > Magnoliopsida > Fabales > Fabaceae > Trifolium > Trifolium repens. Next base: position 44,420,642 of record CP125837.1, on the reverse strand, counting down.
ATGATTATTCTAGTGTGCAGAATTATAAGTTAAAATTCATTCAGAAGCACTATGAATAACAAGAGAGAAGCCAAGCTATGAAGCTCTGAAAGCGTATCGATGTTCATCAGAAGCTTAAAATTTGCGTGCTGAAGATAGTGCTTCTGAGGACCAAAAGCTAGACTCTGAGGAGTTCAGAAGCTGAAGACCTTAAGAAGCTACAACAACAACATCTGAAGCAAAAGGAATTTACATCACTCAAGAACTGACAGAATCACAACCAATGTTTGAAGAACAATCTACTTCAAGGCTCTGTCACATCCACAGGAAGGAATATTCATTGGTACAACGTTAATCTTATCCATAAGTGGAGCGCATTTGAGGATCGTACTATCGTACTATTATTACTCAAAATGGATGAGTGATAATTCAAATAGCAAGGTAGTGGAATTGGATTTCTTTACCAAAGATGGAAGATTACAACTATCACAATTGTACGATGAATTCCAAGCTGGCACCTTATCTCTCTACAACGGTCATCATCTTCCTTCAAGTATAAATAGAAGCCTCAAATGGAAGAAATGACTATCGTTCTATCACTGCATTTAAGGCTCTGAAATATTCTGACATAATTTGTTTAATCTGTCATTCAAGTCTTAAAACAATTTGAGTTGTATTTTGTAAACACCTCTGATAGTATATCAAGTGTCCATTAACAATCATTCTTAGATTTTAAGTTTGTTTGTGAAGTCTCTTGTTTAGTGAAACTTGAGCACCTGAGAAGTCTCTTGTTTAGTGAAACTTGAGCACCTGAGAAGTCTCTTGCAAGTGTGCTTGAGCAATCTGTAATCTTGAGAAGATTATAGTGAAAAGCTCTTGTTAGTAACAAGGGGACTGGAGTACTCTCGATTTGTGAGAGGAACCAGGATAAATTTTGTGTCTTTCTTTCTCTCTCTCAGCACCCTTCTTTAACTTTGTGTTTATATCCGCTGCAAACTTGTTTTAATTTTGAAAAAGTTTTTAATTCTCAAAACACAATTCAACCCCCCCCCCCTTCTTGTGTTTTCCCACCTTCAGACTTTTACAAACACTCAATCTACTTCAACGAATAGATTTGAGCAATTACGTACAATGAATGTGATTGATTTGTTTTGTGCTCTAAGAACACTTTGTGATGAGTATGATGGATTGACAATTTTTAAGCAATTTGTAAAAATACAAATGTGAATATAAGAATTTTGAACGTGACTTGCTTTGAAGAGTTTGTAAACTTGTTGGATTTTTGCTTCAACAATTGAATGGCTCACTTGATGTATAAACTCTTGACATAAATCTTCATATGACTCCTTGTATATATAGCCTTGAGAGAGCAAGAGGAGCCTATGAGAGAGGAGAAGAAAATATGACCATTTGAATGACTCATTGGTTGGAGATATTTTTCTTCTATTGTGAACAGTGCATTATCGTTGCTTGAAGAAAACGTTATTGTTGAACTTTTGCACTTCAGAATTTTGTATGGATACTAAGGTTTTTACGTGGCTATTAGTGTGTCCATATGAGAGGATCTTTTTCAAATTCCTTTTGAGATTTTAATCAACATGTGTGGATAAAGTTTTTGCCCTTAAAGGGAACAACCCATGTGCTCTTCTTGTCTTGGTGACTCATCTCATCAATCATTTGGAGAGAAAGTTATGCTAAGGCTTAGCTTAGTGTGTGACCTTGATCATAAACCCTTTCTTCTCTTTAATCATAAAACGTGTATGACTAAGTTTGAATCTTTTGATTTGGATTTGCAAACTTAAGTTCAATAATAATTGTGTCATGAAAAGAACCTTTATGCCATGTTTGGCATTATTCCATTTAATAATTGGTTCTTGAATTCAAACTTCTTTTGATAAGGCATAGAGAATATTCATTTTAATCATTTATGTCATGACTTGATTGCTTTCATAATTATCTCTTGTTTCTTAATGTGACGTCACTGTTTTGGTTTTTATGAATGTGATACTTTGCAGAGTGCGTTATCGTTGAACCACCATAACGTTATCTTATAAAAAACATTCTCACAAAACACATTAGTAGATAACAAGTTAATTATGATAATTGAAATTAATTAATATGTTTGTTATCTTTAAAACATCAAATAGAATTTTGCCTCAACATATATATTTGTACAAATATTAATGTAAATATTAGTTTAAAGTTTATTATTGATGACCGTAAGTTCTTCGTACACATATTAGTTTAAATATTAATGCAAATATTAGTTCATAATCTATTATTGATGATTCAAGTCCTTCGTTATACGTAAAATATTATTTTAAGTTATATGATTTAATTTTATAATAATCAAATTTGACTTTGTAAAAAAATAATTGATAACTAAGTGAATTTGTAGTATTGAGTAAAATTAGCAATTGAACTAACATATAAATATGAAATGACATAAAAAAATATGTTTATTTAATATTTCATTTTTTCAAGTAAGATAATATGGATAAAATTGAAATAAAAATTAATAAGTTATAAGTTAATTGAATTAGCTTATCAAAATAAACTATAAACTACTATAATTTTGGGTTCTATATATTTTGGTCCAAGGTAGGATTTGGTGAAGCATCAAACAATAGTGATATGCATGATTTAATATATATTCAACAAGTTATAGTGCTTTTTTTTCGAGAAATTTTGTGGTTTTTTTGGATATAGTTTGTTGGTTTGCTTCTTCTTTTTTTAATAGATTTTTTTTTGGGTTTATTGTTGTTCTTTTTTTGGATATACATGTTATATTAGTTTGTTTAACTGAATTATCAAAATGAAAGTAGTTCATAAAATTTTTAGCACCACTAAATTTTTATGTCTGGGTCTGCCCTGATTATTAACCAAGAGACCTTGTCTTTTTTATTTGTTGTTTGATATGTGATGACTAAATTTAATTTGTGTTATTTTGGATCATTGATAATTAGATGTGTTGTGATTTGGTTTGCTGGAAATACATTGTAGGTTTGGATATTTGAGTCTAATTTGTGAGAAAACAAATGGTCTCTATTTATCGTGTATGCAATATAGATTTTGTTCAACTTGCAAAGAAATTAATGATCAAGTATATATTATATATATGTATAGTATGTATGCATGCTTTTTTACCAAAATTCTTGCTGAACAACATAATTTAAAATAAATAAATAATTTTTTTGCCAATTTCAATTGTTTTTTGGACAAACAAAAAAAATATGGGCTAGGCCGAAATCCGTATAGAGTCGGGCCTGAGCCATCAGGCCCGGTCCAATACCATGTGCCACATGAGCCATGACATTGGGCCTCAAAACTGAAGGCCTCAAAAAAAATTATATAGTAGGTTGTATTAGTAAATAAAGGGGGTAGAAACTTAAAGGAGTTCTTCAAATTGTTAAGCTCAATGCTGCTAGGCCCAGTTTGTTAAAAAAAAACAGTTAAAAGAAGAAGAAAGAAAGAACACGGGTTGTTGGCTGCATGACCAAGTAGGCCTAGTTTGTCAAAAGAAAAAGGGTTAATAGATTTTTACCCCCGTGCAATGTTAGCGAGTTTTGTGATACCCCTATAAAAAAAAATTGTAGATTCCCCCTTGCAATGTTAAGATTCGCTGTTTTACCCCCTTGACTGCACAGCGTGGCACATGACTGGGTGGAATCTCCACGTGGATATAAAAAAAAATTAAAATTTTTTTTGCCACGCTGGACAATGATAGTGTAATTCATATTTTTTTTTTTAAAAAAAGTCAAAAAAAAACCTTTTGATTTAACTTTTTTTTTTAAAAAAAGTAAACTTTAAAAAATAAAATAAAGAAGAACAACCAACAATTGATTCAAAAACAACATCATCAGAGCAACAACAACTAAAAACGCAGGTTCCACAATCAACATCATCAACTAACATCATCAGCAACTAAAAATAAACAATAATGAAACACAACAATTAATCTCTCTTCCTCACTCTTCAAATCCCTTATTAACTCTTTTCAAATTCCCCTAAAAAATCTTCAAATATAGTAAGGCAAGACAACACAATAACTGTCATTCATTTTTTCATCAATTCAATTCCTTTGCATATCCAAAAACCTATTTCCGTTCCATGAATCTCTAGGAATGTCCCAGGAACCCATTTTCGTTCGGATCTAAGATGTTGACGATGGGTTTTTTAGATCTGTGTATTTTTGTTCTGAGTATGGATATATAGTAATTGTTAGAAATAATATAAAACCATTGATGTAGCCCTTCCTAATAGCTTAAACTTTTAGGATAATCGGTTATTTGACATGGTATCAGAGCCTCTATGACTAAGTGGTCTAGAGTTTGATCCCCGCTCCCCTCACTTTCTAATTAAAAAGTGGAATTTAAGTATATGGTAGGTGGGCCTATGCATTATTCACGCTTCAAGCCCAAGTGGGCTCTTGCGTGAGAGGGCGTGTTAGAAATAATATAAAACCATTGATGTAGCCCTTCCTAATAGCTTAAGCTTTTGGGATAATCGGTTATTTGACAGTAATGGCTGAGTTTTATTTTTCTGGGTGTGAATGAAGCTTTTTTTTTTCTTTTACTGATTCGGTGATGAAGATTTTGTGATGAAGAATAATGTGTTCTTTTGGGTGTGAATGAAGCTCGTATTTTTTTCTTTTTCTGCTAATCCCTTCCCTTATCTCTTTCCTATAAGTTTCCCGGCGAACATCTTGCCGGAGAAGATGACCGGAGGCGGCGGAGGTGCGACAACGAAGTTTAGAGATCAATTCTCGCGTTTGGAAAATAAACCCTTCCCATTGCCATCCATTTGTGAACCCAGATTCAACGTTCATATCGTTAATTAATTTCTTGTTGTAATTTTTGAATTAATTATATTTCAAAAGTTTGGTATCTAAAATATCCACTTTGTCACACGTGCTATTTTTCTTAAGCCTGTTAACTCCACTTCCTAATTAATTGTTATTTTTGTGCCATGTGTTATTTGGCTAAGTCAAGTCATATATCAGAAAGGTTATTACCTCTTATCAAGTCTCACTACTTGTTTCTCAACTAAAGTCTCCTACATATATGCCTTGAGTGGATTATCATATGAAGTGAATTTCCACATTCTCCTATTTTGTAGCAACAGTCATATTTCCTTTAGCTATATTAGAGAAGGTTTGTTGATACTAAAGAGAGAGATCAGAGAAAACAACTTCCTCTCTATAAAATCACTCTGGGTTATCATCTTCCTGATACTATATTTTTCTTGCTGCTTCTGTAACCTTGGTTCACCAAGAAGAGTCTGTTAAATCCTGGGGGTTAGCATAATACGCGGAAAATCCTTGAGGCAGTGCGTTCAGCACGTCTCAGACTATTTTTCACGTTTGTTTGTTTTGTAGGTTTTTGTTGTTACAGTTAAAAAGGAAGCATCAACTACAACAATCTCAAGATTTTGATTTAATGGCTGACAAAGAGATTAACAACGAAAACGAGACTCCGGTTAATGACGATTCAACACAACCTAAGAATGTGACTCCGGTTAATGACAGTTCAACTCCACAGCAGAACGTTGTTCTCGTTCCTACCACCAGCTATGCCAAACAATTTCCTGACGTCACCAAAATTGAAGAATTTGATGGTCAGAATTTCAAACGGTGGCAGGACCATGTCCACTCTATCTTGGATATGTATTCAATTGCAAATGCCCTCACTGAATCAAAGCCGGCGTCGACTGCTACGGAAAAAGTTATTGAACAGTGGACATATGCAAACAGGGTATGTCGGTGCACAATTCTTAGTACACTCTCTAATGACTTGTTTGATGTCTATTGTGCATACAAAGAAGCAAAAGACATATGGCAATCAATGGCTACCAAGTACACCGCTGAAGACGCAGGAAAACAAAAGTTTGTCATCAGTAATTATTATCGGTGGGAAATGGTCGAAGAGAAGGACATCCAGGCGCAGATGAATGAATATCACAAGCTATTGGAGGATCTCAAATCAGAAAACACCACTCTTCCGGAAGCGTTCGTTGCTGGGATCCTCATTTAAAAGCTCCCTGAATCTTGGAAAGATTACAAGAATCAACTCAAACACAAACAGAAGCAGTTGCCTTTGGCTGACTTGATTACACACATCATCATTGAGGATACCAATAGAAATGAGGCCAAAGATGCGAAAGCAAAGTCGTTGGCTGCTCGAGCAAATATGGTGCAAAACAGAGCTACAAATAAGAGGTATGATAACAAAAAGCCTGATCACAGTAACAATATAAATTTTGTCCCTGGTGTTACTAACCCCAATTTAAAGAGAAAATGCACTTGTTATGTATGTGGAAAGCCAGGTCATTATGCTCCTCAATGCAAACATAGAAAGAGAAATGGAAATCCTCCCAGGGCTGAAGCTAATTTGGCTGAAGTTGCAGGAGATGATGACATGATTGCTGCTGTTGTTTCTCAAGTGAATATGGTGACTAATATGACCAAATGGGTGGTAGACTCTGGGGCTACCAGACACATATGTGCAAATAGAGATGCCTTTTCCTCCTACTCTTATGTGGGGGATGATGAAGCTCAAGTCTATCTTGGCGACTCTAGAACCGCTGCGGTTAATGGGAAAGGCAAAGTATTACTGAAGCTCACTTCTGGCAAAACATTTGCTTTAAGTGATGTGCTACATGTGCCTAGTATTAGGACCAATCTGATTTCGGTAGCACTGTTGAACAAAGTCGGGGTTAAAGTATCATTCGAATCTGACAAGATAGTAATGACAAAAAATGATTTATTTGTTGGGAAGGGGTACTGTGATCAGGGACTCTTTGTCCTTAGTGTTCCAGATTAGTTTGTTTTCATTCCTTTATGTTTCTGTTTAGTATGTTTCCATTCATTTATGTTTCAGACTGGTTATGTTTCCATTCCTTAATTTTCAGAATATTTAAGTTTTCATGATGTTTGATTTTCCATTATATACTCTGTGGTATTTAATTTTTTAATTGACAGTTCATTCGAAATTGTTGATCGTGCGGAAGTAACATAAATGTGTTTAAATGCATGCCTGTATCTCATTTCATTCCTTTATCAGTTATTGTTGGAGAATTTCCAAAATATACTTGAAAAGTTGTAATAGTTAATTTGAAATTCAAATTTACATTTTTGAAAACCTTTCAAGGGTTGTGTCCCTTCACCATTTGGAATAAGTTTCTCTATAATTAGAGACACTCAGGAGGCATAAACACATAATAATGAGAAAATCATGAGTTTCATGAATCAAAATTTTTGCCTAAATTATCTAAATCATTTCTTCATTTCTCTAGTGCACGAGAGGAATCGAAGGAACTTTGTTCTGTAAACTATCGTTGATTGATATGCTTGATGTGAGTGTGCAAACCATGTCAAAGTTTCCAAAGTATCCTGAAGGGGATTCGACGATGAACCCATTTGCATCCAGTTTTCATAAACTGGTGGGGGCCAATCGAACCTAAAGCTTAGTGTGATACACACGCTTTGGAATTTATGTGCAATGTTCATCATGTTCTTCATCATCTTCTTTTGTTCAAGTATTTACAGCGGACCCCAACAAAAGTTCTAACAATCTTTAGGTTCGATTTATGATTTGTTTGTGATTAAATATGACTGCAATTTTAAAGGAGATGATGATCAAGAAAGATATCTTGAAGAGATAAGTATTCCTGCACATTTTATTTACGTACGACATCTTAAATTCATGCTTATATATCTGGTTATAGATAACCATGACATAAATTATGTTATATATCAAAGTACTTTAATTACTATGAATATTGATCATGAAATGCAAGAAAATGAATAAGATATTTCATAAAGCAGTATCCACTTTCGTTTAACAAGTAACAATTATCGAATAATTGTCGGTTTCAAATTTTGGTGCCTTTTCATTTGGTTGATGTTAATATATTTTCTTATATATTTGAAAGTGTATGTTCTTGATGAAAGATTATATGCAGAAGATTGTTAATTGTGAATAGGTACTTGTGCGTTGTTGATGAAGAATTATAATGGTTCATGATTGGTTTTGAATGAACGCATTTTATAAACAATTTGGGTGTTGATTTTAACAAGTATCATTTAAAGAAGAAATGAACACACATATGTATGACTATAGTGAAAGATACACAATTAATTTGTTTTGATATATGATATGCATGATATAGAAACTATTCAAGTATGTGAATTTTTGACAAGTATAAATAAGTTTGGTTTGAGACATAATTTTACTTTAATATACAAATAGTGTATATGACTTGCCATAAATATGAAATGCATATTTTAGTGATATTATTGTTCTGTGCAAGAAGTTTTAAAATTTATAGTTGGTGATCTCATGTTATATGTATATCATAATATGAAAGTTATTGTTTATTTCTTGCCTATTGATATTAAAAATGATTTGAGTATATTTTGAAATTATTGTAAGTTGATAATTGTTCATGGAGGAATTAAGTTATTGGAAATGTTAATGATTTCAAATCATTGTTTGTTTTTCTAATATGATGATTATTTGAATTTACCATAGAACATATGATACATGAAACTTGCTTTTGAGATTTAGAATTTATGATGCATGTATTAGTTATGTGATAACTAATATGAAAAGATTTCTTATGATAAAATTGAAATAAATTCTAAAGTTTTATTTTTAAGTTCATGTGGAGTATATTACTTACATGTGTGACCCAATTTATGAAATGAAAGTTGGTCAAGACAAATCTTTGTGATCATGTTTGTTGATGCTATGCATACTTAATGTATTGAATGTATGGTATAATGGATACATTCAAGTGGAAATAGAATTTCAAATTTAAATGATTATTATATATGTAATAGCAAGGGGAGAATGACATAAAGATTGTGCATATAACACAATATAATCAAATGACAAAAGTGTCATGGCTTTGTGTCGTGATAGTGGGTTAAAACTATCAAGAATATATAAGGAATATTCAAAGTTTGTAAAATGCATAGTTATGTGGTTGATTGAATGTTCAAAGTTATAAAGTTGAAAAATCTTGCAATTCTTTGACGAAATGATTGACAAAGATATGATGTTTTCGGATATGATGGTTAAGTCATTGAAGACATCATTAGGGATGTGATACAAGCCCATATATAATTGATCACCAATGGTGGAAACTCAACTCACACTTGAGTAAAATCAAGTCTTGAGTTCAATGGTGAAAGTATACTATTAGAGTGATTGAAGTACTTGACAATGAATACATCCCAAGAGGTAAAAATACTTGGACTATAAGAACAAAGTGGTAAGATGAGATTTTCCTCTTAATAGACATATAGCATATGTTTGCTTAAATGCATAATTATAGATACATTTATGATATAGTCTACCTATATGAGAATGAAGTGGGGCCGCTTCATAGAGTTCAAGGGCTTGACTATTAAATTCTCATGAAAAGGATATGAGACACAAGGCCTTAACAAATGTGTCATTTTGATAATTCGATCAATGGTACCGAGATTTCATGTGTGAGTTATGCACACTTGTTCTGATGAATAATTGGTTCAAAGCTTGTCTACCAATCTATTCGGGGATGAATGGAAACTTAACTTACTAAGTAATGGTTCAAATCGTGAGATACCTTTATCTGAAACCATGAGATTTCCGGAATAATGGATTTAGATATATTTTGAAAATGGTGGGGGATTGTTGGAGAATTTCCAAAATATACTTGAAAAGTTGTAATAGTTAATTTGAAATTCAAATTTACATTTTTGAAAACCTTTCAAGGGTTGTGTCCCTTCACCATTTGGCATAAGTTTCTCGATAATTAAAGACACTTAGGAGGCATAAACACATAATAATGAGAAAATCATGAGTTTCATGAATCAAAATTTTTGCCTAAATTATCTAAATCATTTCTTCATTTCTCTAGTGCACGAGAGGAATCGAAGGAACTTTGTTCTGTAAACTATCGTTGATTGATATGCTTGATGTGAGTGTGCAAACAATGTCAAAGTTTCCAAAGTATCCTGAAGGTGATTCGCCGATGAACCCATTTGCATCTAATTTTCATAAACTGGTGGGAGCGAATCGAACCTAAAGCTTAGTGTGATACACACGCTTTGGAATTTATGTGCAATGTTCATCATGTTCTTCATCATCTTCTTTTGTTCAAGTATTTGCAGCGGACCCCAACAAAAGTTCTAACAGTTATTTGCATTTTCACATAATTCTATAAGATATTATTTGGTTGTTGTGCTATTATTATAAGGTTAATTTCACATAGGAAACGTGAAAAATTGTGAACCTTAAGAGTTATGTTTCAGTTTGAAACTATAAAATCAATTAATATATGCATGTGAAATATATCTTAATTTTGTGACACATCGAGAGGAATTGGACTTGAGCCATTTGAAATTAACAAGTATTGGTAACCCAACCTTTGTGATTGGAGATCCCATGAATAAGGTTCATATGGGTAAGAACAAGTCATAAGTTAATTCTGCTAACACTAAATTTTTAATTTGTCCTTTTCCTATGATGTACTTGAGAAAGTGTTAGACACTGCATTATTGAGAGGTTGAGCTATAAAGCTTTTAATGATTTTCATATCTCTTATGGATGGTGTATGATTTGCAGCATACACTTTGATGAAATCACCTATATGAGTGTCAAGTGGGGCCGCTTGCATGAGATATTGGCGAAATCTCTAGAGCACTCATGAATACCGGGCACGCGCACGGCCTATTAGCGCACCACATCGTCATCAGCAAGAATTGTGGGGGTGTATGCGAATGGTAGACCTCTAACATACGTCAAGTGACTTTGGTTCATATAACTTGCTACACCAATTTCACTGTGTGTTAAGTACTACTGTTCTAGGACTGGTTCTTATAGCTTGCTACACCAGTTTGATGCTTACATCCATATTGTTAACCCATAAATTTACCTTTCAACTTTCTTTAAACATTTGAAATATGTGGGGATTGCTGTAATTTTTGAATTAATTATATTTCAAAAGTTTGGTATCTAAAATATCCACTTTGTCACACGTGCTATTTTTCTTAAGCCTGTTAACTCCACTTCCTAATTAATTGCTATTCTTGTGCCATGTGTTATTTGGCTAATTCAAATCATATATCAGAAAGGTTATTCTTATCAAGTCCCACTACCTGTTTCTCAACTAAAGTCTCCTACATATATACCTTAAGTGGATTATCATATGAAGTGAATTTCCACGTTCTCCTATTTTGTAGCAACAATCATATTTCCTTTAGCTATATTAGAGAAGGTTTGTTGATTACTAAAGAGAGAGATCAGAAAAAACAACTTCCTCTCTATAAAATCACTCTGGGTTATCATCTCTCTAATACTATATTCTTGCTGCTTCTGTAACCTTGGTTCACCAAGAAGAGTCTGTTAAATCCTAGGGGGTTAGCGTAATACGCGGAAAATCCTTGAGGACAGTGCGTTCAGCACGTCTCAGACTATTTTTCACGTTTGTTTGTTTTGCAGGTTTTGGTTGTTACAGTTAAAAAGGAAGTATCAACTACAACATTTCTAAACTGATATTGTGTCTCTGTGTATGTGTTTTCTTTATACCAGAAACAAAATTAAACTGTCAAAAAAAGTTGAATTAAAATTTGTTTATTTTTCAATTGGGTTTTGATTATGATGTTACAGTTTTGAAATTTTTAAAGTTTTGGTATCTGGGTTGTTTTAAAAATGGAGTGTTAGAGTAGTGTTGATGGAGTGATGGAAGAAGACCAACTATAAAACAAGAACACGGTTCTTCCCATTAATCCTTTCTTTCATTTTCATTTTTTTTTTGTTTTAAATTTTACACATTTTAAATAATAATAAGTTAAAAAGTGTGACAAAATTTTTTTTAAAAAAAAAAAATGAATTGCACAGTCATTGTCTAGCGTGGCAAAAAAAATTTTAAAAAAATAATTTTATATCCACGTGGACATGACATGTGGAGATTCCACCCAGTCATGTGCCACGCTGTGCAGTCAGGGGGTAAAACCAGTGGCGTCTCCAGGAACCTGGAGCAGGGGGTTCAAACTTTTAAAATTTAATTAATACTTATAATTATAATATATATTCAAAAAATTACATAGTACTCAATTAGTTAGTACTTAATTAGCTAGTGCTGTAACATCCCAAATTTTATTTAATACAAGAAAGTTAAATAAAATCAATTATAGGAGTCTAATTGGAGATATTTCTATTAATTAGAAATATAGAGAATTAGAAAGAATAAGAGTAAGATGGTAATAAGTGGAAGGGCAAAAGAGGAATTGTCCATGATAGAGTTTATAAAAAGGGGTCAAGGCTTTCATCCACTCCATTCTTTCCACTTCCTGAAACTTAGAGCCAAGAAGCATACACTTCCTCCCCCTCTTTCTCTGCATGAATCAGCAGCAACAACAACTCATCAATTCATGTTCCAATTCTTGTTGAAATTAACATGCAAAGATCCAACCCTCTTCACCAAACCGTTCGCATCTTAAAGAGGTAAGTTAGCACCTAGATCCTTCTCTTTGCCTCAAATTCGTGCTCCTACTTTCCACCCTTATAAACATAAATTCTGTTTGGCCTTGCATGTATGAGAAACAAGTTGGATGGGTTGTTCTTGAACATAATGAATGGAAGCAAGTTCATGAATTTGGAGGATCATACGTGAAGTCAGTTATGGTGTGGAAACTCAGAAGCTGCAATAGAGCTTATGTATCAGTGTTAAAGCTTCAATTTCCAGGTGGGTTCTTAGGTTAGTTAGTTAGTTTTCCCCAAAATCAAATTATGCATGATAACTTAGGATTAATTAGGAATGTTGTGTGAGGGGAATTAACTCCCAAATTTCCCTCCACTCTGTCTTATATTATATATATTTTGCAATTGCACTGCTTGGTATGAGGATTGTAGGTGTTTACCTTTGAAAAATGTTGATTTTCGCAAAACAGAGGCTATTCTGCATGAACTCGCCGTAGCGAGCAGCTAGCGACGTTCATGGCGAGCTGGGATTTTCTGGGCTGATGATACTCGCCATGGCGAGCTTTTGCTCGCCTAGCGAGTAGATTCAGGCCTGAACCTATAATCTCGCCATGGCGAGCTAGTGACTCGCCGTAGCGAGCCCTGGAGGACAGACTTGTACACTCGCCAAGGCGAGCTGATGACTCGCCCTAGCGAGCTTACACAGAATTGTACTTTTTCTAAATTATTTTTAAAACTTTCAACACTCGTTTTATATCCTCATCAGGGTCAGATAAATTGCAATTGTATGAATAAGTATAATGTTTTATAGGGTGTTAATCACAGATGATCTTTAGGGATATAACTTAGGAAATTAGACTTTGCATGTTCCCCGGGCTTGGGAAAATTATGGTAGTAAGAACTAAACTAGTATCAGTCAATTAGGTGCGATTTGTGATGTCGCTTTATGGACTCCCAATGGGATACTCCATTAGGATATGTTATTGTGAGCTGCATGCCGTGACCGAATCGGTTGACGGATATGGCAGGCCTCTGAGACCTGCTCACCTCAGAGTGACCTCGTGTTTAAAATGAATAAGATTTATTGATTTGTGTTACACCTGTAATGCTGTTATTATGTTATGTTACGTATGCTAGTATGATACGACTGATTAGGTACCCCGGTGTAGTCACCTTTAGGAGGGTAGTAGGACTCACTGAGGCTTAGTAGTCTCACCCCACTCCAAACCAATTTTTTAGGTAGACAGGTTAACTGGAGCAAGGACCAGGATGGAGCTGATGATTGGAGATGAGCTTGGATCATCGCATTAGACGATTTAGTCTTCCCTTGTTTTAATTTATCTGTATACCTTGGATTATATTCTATTTCCGCTGTTTTGTCTTAAGCTCATCAACTGATGTAAAGAATTATTCTGTAATTCGTTTGTTATCTATCTTTGCTGTAAGGAATTCTTGTAATTCAGTTGTCAAATCTATTTAATTTAATGTACTCAGATTCAATTATGTATGTCTTGACTAAATATTCTAGATATTTTAGTTGGGGCGTTATAATTGGTATCAGAGCAGGTCGATCCAGTATCGAACCTTGGGACAATTCATAGAATTGACAATGTCTTGATCTTTCTTTTGCAATGCCTGGGACAATTCATTTGAAATACCCAACACATTTTTCATCAAATGCAATGTGAGTGCAAAATTAAAATCATCCATCCGAAATAAGTGGATTATGGAACGGTGACAAATGGTGTCACAGAAGTAAGAAGTAAGCCTGGAATTTGTAATGAAGCAGCCAGGCGAATGAATTAATCTTGTGACGTAACAACCCAGGAGAAGAGTCGTAGTTTGAAGGAAATGCAAGTATACCATTAGACGGAAATGTGTAGTGCATAACCGTAATCTACTAACACTGTGTGTCATGTAAATCTCCTGAACCTAGAAAACAACTTTATCCTACCGAGCCTAAAGTTAGCCAAGTCTTTTAACCGAGTAGCAACCAGTAACAGTAGTAGTAAACCAAGACTCATTCCTGAACGTTTAGTTGTCCAGAGCAATCGAGGAACTCCCCTGTATTAGTCAAACTTAGATAAACTTCACATGTATACCATTGATTTTGAGAAGCCGAGAAGTCCACCCTGTTAGGAGAAAACTTAGTAATACCTCCGACAAGTATCGTTAGTTCCTAATGACAACTAGATAAGATTAGCCTAAGCCTATCAAACCTTAAGTGTTCTCAATGGAATGAGTACCCTCTCTCAATTAGTAACCTGTAATTATCCCGAACGACTAGAGACTTGGTTTTCACTAGTATAGCGATTAGAATTTTCTTCTAGCAGTACCACTACTCTTATGTTCCCTAATTAGAGACCCAGTATAGTTGACCAATAGGTATCTCCGTAATAGAAATTCAGATCAAGCCACTTTATGTTCCTAGATTAGCAACCCAGAATGGTGAACCAGACGAGTACCGTAGTTATAGAAACTCAAAACAAACTACCTAGAATAGAGAAACCCAACTAGGACACCAGCACTTCCTAATATTCCTGCAAGACATTAGTGTTAAACAAACTGTAGAGACTAGTTTACAATTAAGAGTCCTGTTTAGTACCTTGAGAACCCATGGGAACACTATCATAGGATAGTTTAGTAACCAAACCTAATAAGTTAACATTTAGGACGTCACTGTTAAATGCCAATAATAGAACCTGGTCATATAGATATAACCTTACCTCGTGCCAAAAAAAAAAAAAAAAAAAAAAAAAAAAAAACTGAATTATTCATTATCAACGTATAGGTTAGGAGCCAACAGTAGTGCCATGCCACGTAAATTTAACCTTGCTTCACATTAAAACTAAACTCTCCCTTAGCAATACCGCATCCGAATAGATTTATCATAGGCCGTTAAATTAAGCACCCCCAAACTAGTAACTCAGCACTTTAGACCAATTAATTGCCTCAATGAGAATAGAGGAATCCTAGCGCTCATACCTCAACATTCTCATACCCCAAACCTAGTAGGTTAACACTTGTGATGAAACCTGTAGGTGCCAATTAAATAGGATCAGCCTACCACTTGATACAGAGAATTGCACCGAACCATCATAGATTAAGTTTTGATTAGAATGACAATTAAGAATTACCTATGACACAACCAGTCGCTGAGATCGATTCGTTGAACCTACTATTAGATAGTTTAGAGACCGATAGTTTAGATCAAAATTAGTTGGACTTTAACCAAACGAAAAACATACATATGAACCACTTAGCTAAGAAGTTAGTAGGATCAGTAACCGTGCCTCGAGAGTTGCTCATCAATTATCCCTAGGTTAGTAATTCAATATTACAGACCAGTTAGTAGCCGGTTGAGGTTTAGATTTGGCCAGCCATATTCTACCACTAGCGTAGTACCAAATAGTATGAAACGCGACTTGATATATCCAATTCAACATTAGTTCAACCAGTCACCAAACAAGTTCCTATATTTAGAACCTTTGAGATAAGAGACCGGTAAGATTAGTTAACCAGCCAATTAAAATATCATTTAGAATGTTAATACTAGGTATAGGTGATGTAGAGCCACCAATTCAGTGCGAAACCAATATTAATAGCAGGCCGTAGTAGACAACAAACACCTAGGTCAATCTCTAGGTATATGTTAATTACGCAGAAACAAGTAACTAAATTTGACTTTAGCGTTAGCCATTACCGACATTCTCTCATAACTAAACCTTCCAACTTAGAGCCTATGTGAATCAGTTAGACCTACCGGTGAGAAGTTGTCAACAAGAAGCATGAGTGAAAAACCTAGTTGTCCCACCCTGAGGGTTCTGACAGAAGAAATAGAATTATGGAACATCAGTCTGAAACAAGAGGAGACCAATCTTCAATTTCATTCCATTCATAGAAATCCGCTTTCAGCCAATTTGATGAACCGAACAATGTTCAATTCAATAATCACAAGTCTTGGACCACAATGAACGTGTGTACTCTCTAACTTGTCTGAGTAGGCCTCAGATGAGAAAATCTTTTCCGCATTTTAAATACTTGTTCGTCAGGTGCTAAGCACAAATTCAATTAAGATGCAATCATCCAAACTCATCGATGTCTGTCGGTCACACAGATTGTGTATAAACGTTGCTCCTAAAGTAACCTCGTTCAATGCCTTCAGTCTTTCAGTCTTGTCGTTAGTGACTCCATCATATTCGTGGAAGCCAGTAACTCTTGTGAACCCACAGATAATTTTGAATTCAATCTTTCGCTGTTGGTTGATCTGCTAATCAACATTTTAGATGTTCTGATACATATGATCTAGCTCTGGGCCAACTAATCAGTTAAAATTTGTGTACTCGAATCCGTCAGTCTGTTTTTCATTGTAACTAGTTACCTATTTCCTCGTAGCAGCGTCAGCCGAATTCAATATTTAGTTTGAATCTTATCCAAACCAGTGGACTTAAGCTCTACAAGTGAAATCAGTATAGAGCATCCAAACCTTTTAGCCCCGTGTTCTAAATCTTGTGATATCAGTGTGTTAATCTGGAGTATCTCTATCGAACATTTCCATCTTCCGAATTCATTTTCTGTAATCTTCTGGGAACCATCCCTTAACCTTAGTGATCCGTTAGTTAATTAGTTCAGTAAGTGATCTTAAGTCAACCAGTTCAGTTCAGCCTCAGCAACACAATCTCAACCTTGAGTGTTCAACTAGCCAAGTTTAGAACTCGGCTGTGTTAACCAAGCTCCATACATTAATTACCAGTGAAGGACTTCAGACAAGATTGACCTTTAACCCAAGGAATAATCTGAACCTAAATGCATCCGCGTGTTGAATGTACGGCTCGATCACCGTGTCATGCCAGGATGGATAAAGATTGTAGGTGGGATTTTATCGGATAACTATGGGTTCGTCTGCGGGCGAGTTTAGCTCGTTGGCAGAAGAATCAGTAGTGTCTAGACAACTTTCCACTCGTTTTATATTTAAATCGATTCTGGAGTATTTAGTCGGCACACGTGGTGCAGTTGTACAAATGACACATCATGCATAATAGTGTTCGGAAAGGAGAACTACCATGAGGAGGAAGATTTGGGAATCTGCCTGTAATAACACTCAAGCTTATACCATAGATTCTAGTTGTACCCAACCAGGCCAGATACCGACATTCAAGTCCGTTGAAGTTGGAGTTGTATACCGGTGGTAATGGAAGGAAGTTGATCATAACCGAGGCATTCAGAACATTTTAGACTAACGCAAAGACGACACTGCCAGAAGGTGACAGTAAGTATTCGAATCAGAGTGCGCAGCACTGGAACCGTTGAGGACGTGGGAATAGCCTCCCGCTAGTAACCCCTAAGAGAGGAAAGTTTTATTCCAAGGGATTGAATACGTTTGACCGGAGAATAGGAGAAGTTTGGATGTTGAGTACGGATAGTAACGATCTACTCTGAAGTGGAATGAAAGAATTCTAAATTTCGAGGACGAAATTTTTCTAAGGGGGGTAGATTGTAACATCCCAAATTTTATTTAATACAAGAAAGTTAAATAAAATCAATTATAGGAGTCTAATTGGAGATATTTCTATTAATTAGAAATATAGAGAATTAGAAAGAATAAGAGTAAGATGGTAATAAGTGGAAGGGCAAAAGAGGAATTGTCCATGATAGAGTTTATAAAAAGGGGTCAAGGCTTTCATCCACTCCATTCTTTCCACTTCCTGAAACTTAGAGCCAAGAAGCATACACTTCCTCCCCCTCTTTCTCTGCATGAATCAGCAGCAACAACAACTCATCAATTCATGTTCCAATTCTTGTTGAAATTAACATGCAAAGATCCAACCCTCTTCACCAAACCGTTCGCATCTTAAAGAGGTAAGTTAGCACCTAGATCCTTCTCTTTGCCTCAAATTCGTGCTCCTACTTTCCACCCTTATAAACATAAATTCTGTTTGGCCTTGCATGTATGAGAAACAAGTTGGATGGGTTGTTCTTGAACATAATGAATGGAAGCAAGTTCATGAATTTGGAGGATCATACGTGAAGTCAGTTATGGTGTGGAAACTCAGAAGCTGCAATAGAGCTTATGTATCAGTGTTAAAGCTTCAATTTCCAGGTGGGTTCTTAGGTTAGTTAGTTAGTTTTCCCCAAAATCAAATTATGCATGATAACTTAGGATTAATTAGGAATGTTGTGTGAGGGGAATTAACTCCCAAATTTCCCTCCACTCTGTCTTATATTATATATATTTTGCAATTGCACTGCTTGGTATGAGGATTGTAGGTGTTTACCTTTGAAAAATGTTGATTTTCGCAAAACAGAGGCTATTCTGCATGAACTCGCCGTAGCGAGCAGCTAGCGACGTTCATGGCGAGCTGGGATTTTCTGGGCTGATGATACTCGCCATGGCGAGCTTTTGCTCGCCTAGCGAGTAGATTCAGGCCTGAACCTATAATCTCGCCATGGCGAGCTAGTGACTCGCCGTAGCGAGCCCTGGAGGACAGACTTGTACACTCGCCAAGGCGAGCTGATGACTCGCCCTAGCGAGCTTACACAGAATTGTACTTTTTCTAAATTATTTTTAAAACTTTCAACACTCGTTTTATATCCTCATCAGGGTCAGATAAATTGCAATTGTATGAATAAGTATAATGTTTTATAGGGTGTTAATCACAGATGATCTTTAGGGATATAACTTAGGAAATTAGACTTTGCATGTTCCCCGGGCTTGGGAAAATTATGGTAGTAAGAACTAAACTAGTATCAGTCAATTAGGTGCGATTTGTGATGTCGCTTTATGGACTCCCAATGGGATACTCCATTAGGATATGTTATTGTGAGCTGCATGCCGTGACCGAATCGGTTGACGGATATGGCAGGCCTCTGAGACCTGCTCACCTCAGAGTGACCTCGTGTTTAAAATGAATAAGATTTATTGATTTGTGTTACACCTGTAATGCTGTTATTATGTTATGTTACGTATGCTAGTATGATACGACTGATTAGGTACCCCGGTGTAGTCACCTTTAGGAGGGTAGTAGGACTCACTGAGGCTTAGTAGTCTCACCCCACTCCAAACCAATTTTTTAGGTAGACAGGTTAACTGGAGCAAGGACCAGGATGGAGCTGATGATTGGAGATGAGCTTGGATCATCGCATTAGACGATTTAGTCTTCCCTTGTTTTAATTTATCTGTATACCTTGGATTATATTCTATTTCCGCTGTTTTGTCTTAAGCTCATCAACTGATGTAAAGAATTATTCTGTAATTCGTTTGTTATCTATCTTTGCTGTAAGGAATTCTTGTAATTCAGTTGTCAAATCTATTTAATTTAATGTACTCAGATTCAATTATGTATGTCTTGACTAAATATTCTAGATATTTTAGTTGGGGCGTTATAATTGGTATCAGAGCAGGTCGATCCAGTATCGAACCTTGGGACAATTCATAGAATTGACAATGTCTTGATCTTTCTTTTGCAATGCCTGGGACAATTCATTTGAAATACCCAACACATTTTTCATCAAATGCAATGTGAGTGCAAAATTAAAATCATCCATCCGAAATAAAATGCCTTTTGCTTCAGCTCTTGCATCCCCTGCCAATACATCATCTTTCAACTTTTGAAGAACATTAGTTACAGATTTGAACATCAATATCAGATTGACCAAAGTTGCAAAGTGAGAATTCCAACGAGTATTAGCAGGTCTCTTGAGATTAGTTTCTTGATTCAAACCTCTACCGCTAACAATTTCTCCATTTTTCAATGCATTCTTAACCTTTTTCATTTTGTTCTTCTTTAAGCATGTCATTCCGTTTACAAGATCCCACAACAACATTTATTAAAATGGATACTATGCTAAAAAGAGAGCAAACTTCAAGGTGATCTTTGGCAATAACAACTAAAGCAAGTTGTAATTGATGAGCAAAGCAATGCACATAAAATGCCGATGGACTTTCTCTTAAGATCAAGCTTTTGAGCCCACGAAGTTCTCCTTTCATGTTGCTAGTACCATCATAACCTTGTCCACGAATTCTTGAAGTAGTTAGGCCATGTTTGCAAAATAGTTCATCGATGGCCATTTTAAGTGCCACGGCGGTTGTAGATTTAACATGAACAATACCCAAAAACCGTTCAACAATACTTCCATGTTTGTTAACATAACGCAAAACAACCGCCATTTGTTCATAGTTAGATATGTCTCTTGATTCATCAACAAGAATAGCAAACAGTTCATCTCCAAGGTCATTAATGATAACTCTAGTAGTTTCGAGAGAAGCGGCATTAACAATGTCCTTTTGAATTGATGGACAAATGACTTTGTCATTTTCAGGAGCATTCTCCAATACAGCTTGCCGCACTTTCTTTTTTCTGTCAGCATAACACCAAAATTCAATATCTCACTCATTCTCTCTCACGGGAAACAACAAGAACAATGTTATGTATCAAGAGGGGGATCAAATAGCAAATGAGGAGGAGATAGAGGCTCAGGTGAATTTAGAAGTGGACCAAGAGGAAGCTATGGATGCTATTACACCAAGAAGCAAGAGAATTAGGTCCAGGCCCAAATGGCAGACCGGATTTGTGATGACTATGGTCAAGCCCAACAAGAAATAGTCTGCTTAGGATTCTAGAATAATCTCTTCATTGTCTTTTGTTTGTATTAGAATAGGGTGGGATTGGAATAACGGTAATAGTACCTTTGATAGCTGTGTTATGTACTATCCTTAGTAGTGGCCTTCCCACTCCTATTATCTCTATATGTATTGAACAATGGAATGAAATGAAGCAGCAGAAAATATTCAGTCATTTATTTTGTTAAGGAGGTGCTCCCCTCGAAGGAGAATAATTTCTTTTATTGTTTTTAGCATTGCAAAAGCCTTTCAAACAACACACAAACTGATTTCAATCCTGCTATGTCATAAGAAATCAAAGGTAAGAAAGTTGGAATTCAAACTCACCCCTTTTCTGTCTCGTGAAATCAATCAGCCCCTAACCTCAATTTTCAAGTTCATCGTCCTTACCCTTGCATACATACATCCTTCTTCAATTCCAAACTCTCAAGTGTTGAGTATCTAAGGTAAGGAGAATAAATTCCACTCCACATCAGTTTTATTAAACTTGCTGGACACTAAATCATATGGATTAGAATTTAGTTTTGTTACTCTCATCTTTGAAGTTCATGCACGTGTTCTCAAATTGGGTTCATGAAGTTGTTGAACGCCCAAGAGCAAGGCTGAAGAGTGAGGACTTTGGTGATGTAAAAATTGGAAAATCAATCTGGGATCTAGAGTTGGAAGAACCAATAAAATGGTGATGATTGGAAAGGTTTAAGGAAACCCGTATTTGAAAACAGGTCTGTACTAAATCGATCACTACTCTCTCCTCGTAACTCTGACTGCGTTGATTCTTTTTGGTCTAGTTTACTAACAAAATTCCGGTCGTTTTGACATAAGTTTCCCTAATTTTGTTCCAGTATTGAGTTCTGTATGAATTTCTAAAGTTGGAGGTTGGAAACAGGAAATTACTGAATTCGTGGTGGTATAGGTCTGTACTTAATCGGTAAGACATCCATCCCTATAACTCTGATTGATCTGATTCCAGTTGCCATAGTTAGAGAACTCAATTCTAGTCTTTTCGACATAGGTTTCGTAATTTTTGGCTCAGTAATGAGTTCTGGAGACTCATTTGAAGTTCAGGGTCTGATGCTGAATGTTGGACTACGAGTTCTAAGTGTTATAGCTGTAAATTCTGGTTTTTGGCGAAATTCGAATATGCCGTTTGACTACGGTCTGGCAAGTGCACCAGTCTGTCGTCGAGTAATAATTCACACTCTAGGTGTCTAGAATGAGTTCGTATCCACAGGGATCGTGCCGCAGCTTTACTAGCGTCATTTAAGCTTGTCATAATTTGCATTCGCTTTGGTTTTTGAAAAGGTTTTTATAAAAATAGCGTAATGTTTTGCAGAAATATAAATTGCAGAATGTATAAATAATAGATTCAAGAAATATAGAGGCTAGGTATGGTGGTTGGACTCCCTCCCTTCTTCATATTTGGCATGACCGGTGTATAACATAGTTACTTAGATTATGTTCGGCGGTGAATTATCCTTGTTGTAGTAATACCTTACTATTACGCTATGTCTATTAAAGTTTCCTTACATTAACAACTAAGATACCTACGAGAGCCTAACCTCGATGTGTCACATACCTTAATTACTAAGTGAGTTGTTTATAAACATGAACCTTCACCAATTAACCTCTAGGTCCTAGTATCGGGCTGTTCATCTTCTAAGTGCTCATATCACACCTAGTGCATGATTCCTCCTCTAACCGCTCAGTTCACGACTAGTTTAGGACGTTACCGTCTCTATACACCTAGCATTATTTACTACGAGTTCCGGACTAATACCAAGTCAAAACCTGATATCAATTCTATGGGCGCTCCCGCTTATTCGGCCAGATTACAAGAATACGTTATTAAAATGCACGAAAGTAAATAACAAACATAATTACTAAATATCATTTATTATAACTTAGACTCAATCACAGACTCCAAATATTCATAGGGGAGTTCATCTTCTCCACCACAACCTAAGGCATAATAATAAAGACTACATATTTAAATTACAAGAAATTATAACCTAAATACAAAAGCCTAAAGAAATCATACCTTGCTGAGTTAGTTTTCCCGTAAGGGGAGAAAACTATGCCCAGTAGAGCTCCTCTGAACCTCTCCTTATAGTAGAGAGTGTTCTACTATTTCTGAATGAATAAAACAATGAATGGGAGGCTCTATTTATAGTTTTCGTAATGGGCCTCAGCAAGGCATCACAGCACGATAAGGCCATCGTACTGCGATGTGAAGATTCAGTTCAAAATTATAACTGATCATGTGCATTTCATCAGCTTGGGCGCCAAGTTACTCCATCGTGCTGCGATAGCACACATCGTACTGCGATGGAAGATTTTCTTCAGATTTATTGCTTCTGATTTCTTGGTGAACAAGCAGCTCCCATCGTGCACGATGGGAGCCATCGTGTTGCGATGGAATGCTGATTTTCTTCACTTTTTGGGCTTTTTCTTGTCTTTTCGCATCTTGGACTCTGTCTTGATGCTTTTTCTTGTTTTTGTAGGTTTTCCTTCGTATTTGGGCCTGTCTTGGTCATTTTACTACTAATAATAATACTAAAAATGACGTAGAAATTCCTGTCATCACAACCTCAAACTTAAACTGTTGCTTGTCCTCAAGTAACATGCTGTCAGACATGATCGTTAGAGAAATATGAGATAAATAAGATGATTGGAATTTCACAACCTTGCTTAATATTTCCGCAATGGTACCGCTGATTTCTTACCGCAGCGATCATGCTCAGTCCTGCTAGGCTCAGGAGACGTCGATAGTAGCAAATCGGATAAATGTCTGCAAGAGTCCATGTTCAACTTTTTCTCTCTCTCACATTTGTGTTTTTCGCTCATAATTGAAAGGGTTATCTCTCAATCATCGCACAACCTGCCATTTTACCATAGGCTTGCAAGAATTCTAAGCAACCAGTCAAAATTCAATATACATGCATTTTTGGAGGTCTTTTCAGGGTTATAACGTGGCTTAGGTCAACGTAGGACATTTTTGGGAATAGTAGGCTAAACATTGGAGTTAAGTTCTACTTTGTTGTTCCTTTTTGTGTACGCAACATTTGTTCCTTAGGGTGTCTTTTTGTGTTGATATTGGAAAAATAAGAACCGGATGTGTCTTTGTGTGGTTCTTTTCTATCACTGTTTTTGCCCTTTGGCTCTCTCTTTTGCCTTTTGGCTTTTTCTTTTGCCTTTTGGCTTTTCTCTTTTTTTTATTCATTTTTTTGAAGAGACTATTTTTTTTTAGGGATCTTTTTTTGATGTTTTTCCCGTCTCTTTTTCATTTATTTTTCTTTCTTTTTCTTTTTTTTGTAGTGATAGTTCACCGTATACCCACCCCAAACTTAGACGTTGCTAGTTCCATGAGCAACCCCAAACTTATTTTGTTGCCAAGACTTTGAGAATTATTACCTAACTTCAAAGAGGGTAAATCATTGTTTTTCTGGTCTATAGGCTTATATCGTGGTTTGTCACCGAAAACAAAGGGATAATTTTTTTTACGGCTCAAATTTGACTAGCAAAGGATAATAATATATAAAGGGTGGCTTGAAAAGGCTCTAGGTTATAACAAACAATTGCCTCAATGCATATAATATCAAATCAACTAGTCAGCAGAGAATTAGAGCAAGTTCTAGAAAATAAGCAAGTGCACGGTACTCTCATAGTAATTCGAAAGAAAGTGGTAATACCGTTTGGAAATATTTGGCTCAAATCCTCACATGGCTTAGGTATCTGAAAGTTGAACATTTGTCCCACATACACCAGCTTCATCACTCGTCTCTCTGTCTCCCGAACTTCGCACTTCGGAGCAATCACCTTTGGTTTCTTTATGAAGGCGTGAAATTCGGCTCATCAAAATTTATAACTTACTTCGCCGCAATCTTACCTATAACAGTTTATCATGCACTAGATAATAAACAGCAAACAGTTATTTAATTTTTTGTAAGTTTGAATAAGTGCTGCTTACAGATGAAAATGACATGCAAAATTCTAGTCATATTTTATTGAATTGAAAACTGAAATGAAAATACTGAAATTGAAATACTGAATTCAAAATACTGAAATTAAAATACTCATCCTTGGGTTGCCGCCCAAGCAGCGCTTTTTTAGCCTCTCATTAGCTTGAGGAATTTCCTCCATTACAGAGGATAGGTTCGCATGTCTCTCATCTGTAGGAGCTTTCGCCTTAGTTCCTCCCTCTTTCTTGTTGCTTCTTTCATACTTCTCTGGGTTCTGTCTTTCTTTGAAGGGTGCATAGCAGAGTCGTCCATCATCATCTGTTGGTACTGTTTTTATAATGGACTTCCATTTGCCTCTCGGTGGATGTTCCTTCTTTTGTTCTTTCTCAGCTTTGACCCTGTTTATTCTTTCTTTCTTCAGCAGCAGGCTTCTTCAGAGGTGACGTATTAACCCCAAACTTAGACCTTTTGGCCACTTTTCGGTATCTGCCCCATGCTTTGACCCATGTTGCTTGGACGTCCACTTCAATAGTTAACCTCTTCATTTTATCAGTGAGTTCCTCGGGTACCTCCTCTTCCTGAGCTGTCTCTAGCTGCGCCATTTCATTCTCCAGCTCCTCTATTTCTATCTTCACTTGTACTTCTTGAGTTGAAGTCGGTGGTGTAGCTTTCCTGTCTTTCCACTCGAGCATGAAGCACTTCTCTTTTCCTGCATTGAAAGTTTTTACGGTTGTTGACTTACCTCCACTCCTTAGTGTTATTTCTCCAAGGTTCATGTCAATGAGGGCCTTGCAGGTGGCTAGGAATGGTCTTCCAAGAATTATAGGATGTTCTTCATCTTCTCCAATGTCTAGGATCATGAAGTCTACTAGAAATTCTATGTTCTTGACTTTCACCAAGACGTCTCTGACTGTGCCTACTGAGTGGATGGATGACTGATTAGCTAGTACGAGTTCTCGAGCTATCCCTGCACTGGGTAATGCGAGCTTGAACTTATCCGCCAAAGATAATCGTATTACGTTCACACTTGAGCCTACATCACAAAGTGCATTGACTCCTGCTTTCCCAATCTGACAGATGATGGTGACGCTTCCAGGATCTTCCTTCTTGGGTGGCAATTGTGATCTTTTTGCTACTCTTTCTTGGAACTCGCATTCAGTCTCTCTTTTGTGCTCCTTCTCTTTAAGTGCCATGCATTTTTCATTACCTTCGTCCTCCATTTTCTTGATTAGATCTTCCACTTCTTTGTCTTTAGTGTAGTCTTCTTCGAAAATGCGGCAGGAACCGATCAGCAATTCACGGATCACATGTTTCTGATACTCAATCTTCCGAGTCCTCCTAGCTGAGAATGGTCTTTTCACATAGTGCCTGAATGTTGGTGCCACTTGCATCCATTTCTTCATCCATTTTGTATGTTTTGTCCACCTGGTGTCTAAAGGTATCATGGGCTTCCAACTGCCTTCCCTAGATGGTTTTGAGACATCAGAGAAATTGTCCCCTTGAGATTCAACTTCTATATCTGCCAGGTCGTCCCAAAATATTCCTTCAGAACCGTTGTTGTCGTGAGGTGGTGTCCAGTCTGGTTCTTGCTTGATGCTGACCTTCCCGCAGTAATCCCTATCGTTTGGTTCGTCTCCCATGGCTTTGGTGGTAGAGTCTTCTTCTGTTTTGAGACTACTGGATTTTGCAAGCTTTTGTGCTCGCCTTCTTTTCCAAAGCGTTTTTTCGGGTTCAGGGTCGTACTTTAACTCCAGAATACCTGTTATCAAGCACAACAATTGAATACCTTCAGTAGCACTGGAAAAGTAAATGTGAAACTCTTTTTGGTTAGTCTCATGTGTCTTTTGTCACTATGAAAATTCCCAGGTAAGTGAGGTGGATCACAACGGATCGCTTAAATACCAAGACTTATCCTTAGCCAGAACTTTCACAGATCAAAATCCACAATCATCAACAAGATTTTTTTTATTTTTAATTTTTTTTTGTATTTTGAAAAAAAATTTGACAAGCTTAAATAAATCTAGTAAGGCTTTGTAAACACAATCCCCGGCAACGGCGCCAAAAACTTGACTACGGTCTGGCAAGTGCACCAGTCTGTCGTCGAGTAATAATTCACACTCTAGGTGTCTAGAATGAGTTCGTATCCACAGGGATCGTGCCGCAGCTTTACTAGCGTCAATTAAGCTTGTGATAATTTGCATTCGCTTTGGTTTTTGAAAAGGTTTTTATAAAAATAGCGTAATGCTTTGCAGAATGTATAAATAATAGATTCAAGAAATATAGAGGCTAGGCATGGTGGTTGGACTCTCTCCCTTCTTCATATTTGGCATGACCGGTGTATAACATAGTTACTTAGATTATGTTCGGCGGTGAACTATCCTTGTTGTAGTAATACCTTACTATTACACTATGTCTATTAAAGTTTCCCTACGTTAACAACTAAGATACCTACGAGAGCCTAACCTCGATGTGTCACATACCTTAATTACTAAGTGAGTTGTTTATAAACATGCATTATAACCTTCACCAATTAACCTCTAGGTCCTAGTATCGGGCTGTTCATCTTCTAAGTGCTCAGATCACACCTAGTGCATGATTCCTCCTCTAACCGCTCAGTTCACGACTAGTTCAGGACGTTACCGTCTCTATACACCTAGCATTATTTACTACGAGTTCCGGACTAATACCAAGTCAAAACCTGATATCAATTCTATGGGCGCTCCCGCTTATCCGGCCAGATTACGAGAATACGTTATTAAAGTGCACGAAAGTAAATAACAAACATAATTACTAAATATCATTTATTATAACTTAGACTCAATCACAGACTCCAAATATTCATAGGGGAGTTCATCTTCTCCACCACAACCTAAGGCATAATAATAAAGACTACATATTTAAATTACAAGAAATTATAACCTAAATACAAAAGCCTAAAGAAATCATACCTTGCTGAGTTAGTTTTCCCGTAAGGGGAGAAAACTATGCCCAATAGAGCTCCTCTGAACCTCTCCTTATAGTAGAGAGTGTTCTACTATTTCTGAATGAATAAAACAATGAATTGGAGGCTCTATTTATAGTTTTCGTAATGGGCCTCAGCACGGCATCGCAGCACGATAAGGCCATCGTACTGCGATGTGAAGATTCAGTTCAAAATTATAACTGATCTTGTGCATTTCATCAGCTTGGGCGCCAAGTTACTCCATCGTGCTGCGATAGCACACATCGTACTGCGATGGAAGATTTTCTTCAGATTTATTGTTTCTGATTTCTTGGCGAACAAGCAGCTCCCATCGTCGCACGATGGGAGCCATCGTGCTGCGATGGAATGTTGATTTTCTTCACTTTTTGGGCTTTTTCTTGTCTTTTCGCATCTTGGACTCTGTCTTGATGCTTTTTCTTGCTTTTGTAGGTTTTCCTTCGTATTTGGGCCTGTCTTGGTCATTTTACTACTAATAATAATACTAAAAATGACGTAGAAATTCCTGTCATCACCGTTAGCAGCAGTTCAAGCATCATTCAGGTGGGTCCTTAAGTTCTTAACCATAGAAATTATTTTAGAAAGCCTAGAAATCCCCAAATATGATTATGCATGCAAACATTAGGATTTAGGATTAAAATCATTGAATGAGTAGGAATAAATCCCAATTCCTACTCCTATGTAATCAATTTATTACTGTAAAACTAGTTTGTGACGAGTTGCATGAAGATTGTAGGTGAAAATATTGAAAAATGCGTTTATAGAAAACAGGGGTCTGTTCTGCGATACACGCTGTAGCGAGTTGTTACACGCCGCAGCGAGTGGTTGTGCTGCAGGACTGGTATAACTCGCCAGGCGAGTTTTTGACTCGCCGTGGCGTGTGTTACAGGTCTGGCAGCATGAAAGTCGCTGCAGCGAGTTTGAGCACGCCGTAGCGAGTGGACCAGAAACAGAACCTATATAATTTCATAAAATTTCTATATCACTCGTTTTATGTCCGAATGCAACTTGGCTTCATAAACATGTTCAATAGTATTAAATCGATTACATGGTCAGAGAATAATATATATATATATATAAATATGTATCTATAACATGTTTAGGATACCTTGGGGGGATATATATTGGTTAAAATTGTTATACTCATTAAATTAAAGGGTTAAATAGTTGATACCCCCTGCAAAGTAGGTCGGTTTTGGGATACCCCCCTGTAAATTATTTTTTTGAGATTCCCCCCTTGCATACTGAAGATTCTTTGGGATACCCCCCTGGAGTGACACCAAGGCAGGGAATCTCCACGTTGCACCTATGTGGCACCTCCACGTGGAATTTTTTGATTTTTGATTTATTTTTTTGTGCCACGTGGCATTAAAAATTTAAAAAAAAAAAATTTAAAACCAAATTTTTTTTTCTGTATTCGTTTTCTTTATTTTTTATTTATTTAAACATTTATATTAATTGTTTTAAAAACACAGTAAATATTAAAAAATTTAAAAATAATTGGATAAAAGCTTGAAGTGAGAATGTGAAGGGTTATTTTGCAATCAGACCCTGTAACTCACAAAACCTAAATGACGAACACCAAGAAGAAAGCAGCGATGAAGAAGACGAAGAGCAAGATGGCGGAATCGAAGACGCCGGCGATGAAGCAACATGCATCAACGATGAACAAGCAACCTACGAGGAAGAAGACGAGTAAAGGAGCGGGAAAAACGAAGACAAATGCGACGAAAGCTACGAACACTGTGTAAGTTTCTATTTTCGAAAAAGTTAAAATTGAAATGGAATAAATGTTGAAAATGGTAGCTTTAATCACATAATAGATTCTCTATAGTGGTAGGACCGATTCTCACATGGATGCCGTTTTCAATGTTTGTCGTTTAGTGTAGTTGTTTATTGTGTGTATTGTACATAGGGTTGTTGT
This sequence comes from Trifolium repens, assembly GCA_030408175.1. Lineage (NCBI taxonomy): Eukaryota > Viridiplantae > Streptophyta > Magnoliopsida > Fabales > Fabaceae > Trifolium > Trifolium repens. The sequence goes on along the minus strand of CP125837.1, from coordinate 44,390,710 downwards.
TGTGGGTTTTGACTGGGATGAGTGACATGTGTGTGGGTGTGTGTGTCTTATGTGCTAAAAATTGTTTTCTTTCTTATTCAGAGAACAAGGAATATTCACTGCTGTATTTCACCATGGAGGTGAATTAGTTACTGAAAACAATAAGAGGTTTTACAGGGGTGGAGTGCAGACAATAGTGAGTGGTGAAAAATTAGATGATTGGTGTTCAAAGTATCATGTGTACAATTTAGTGAGGGGTTGGGGGTATGCAGAGAATAGCTTTAGGCTATGGACTATCTTTGATAATTATTATGATGGGGCTATGTGGAAATTGAGAGAAGATGATGATTATATGGAGGTTGCTTCATTTATAGTTGGTAATGGAAGAGATGCACCAATATTTGTGGAGCACTTAGTTGAAAATGAAAATAATTCTGATGATGAGTATGATTCAGATTATGCTAAAGGAGTTAAATTTTATGATAGTGAGGATGAGAGGACAGTGGGTTTGGATGATGGGTTTGGTAGTGTTGCTGATGAGAGTATTAAAAATGAAAATAACATGAGAATTGTAGTTAGTTCAATAGGGTGCAGTGAGACAAATACTAATTTTGAAGATGGAGATTATGAGAGTGAAGAATTGAATAGCTCAGATCCAGATGCAAGTGATGAGGAAAGAGGGCTGAGATATGAGAAATTTAGAAAAGAACAAATGGGAAAAACATACAAACCTAGGTTTGGAATGGAATTCACTTGTCTAGCAGATTTTAGGTTGGCAATAAGAGACTGGAATGTGAGGAATGGATATGAGTTAAAGTGGGTTAAAAATGAGGGAGACAGAGTTAGGGTGGTGTGTGCTAGAGGGTGTCCTTATCTGGTCTTGTGCTCTAAAGTGGGCCAGGAGTTAACATTTGCAATAAAGACACCAGAGGAGCAAATGGTCCATAAGTGTATAAAGTCACTTACCAATAAATCTGCTAACTCTAAGTGGGTGAGTAAGTCTGTGGTGCAGTTAATGCACACAAATCAGAAGGTGAGGATTAAGGATATTATTCAACACATGAGGACCCATTTTTCTCTAAACATCAATCCAAGCACTGCATGGAAGGCAAAGCAGTATGCAACTGCAATCATAGAGGGAGATTCAGATAGACAATATGCACTGTTAAGGAGATATGGTGATGAGTTGATAAGGGTTTGCAAGCAAAACACTGTCAAAATTGGTGTGGAGAGACCAATTGGTTCACTACATCCCAGGTTTGTGGCTCTTATTATTTATTTTTTTAGATCTACTAGATCTACTATTTATTTCTAGGTCTACTATTTTGACTTCTTAGTAATACTCTTTTTAGATCTACTGTTCCTAACACTAAAAATTGTTTATGGTAGGTTTGCTTCGTTTTATTTCTGTTTTGATGGATGTAAAAAGGGATTCAACAATGGTTGTAGACCATTTATTGGGGTTGATGGTTGTCACCTTAAAACCAAATATGGTGGACAACTATTAATAGCTGTTGGGAGAGACCCAAATGACCAATATTTTCCTTTGGCATTTGGGATTGTTGAAACTGAAACAAAAGAAAGCTGGAGGTGGTTCATTCAATTATTAATGGAGGACATTGGACAACACAATAGAATTGTGTTTATATCTGATCAACAAAAGGTTTGATTTTAATTTGATTCAAGTCTTTATTAATTTGATTTTAGTTATTAATTTGTTCTTAGCTTAAATTGATGTTAGTTTCATTCATTATAGTTTGGTGTTTTGTTTGTTTATTTATGGTAGGGATTAGTAGCAGTGTTTGATGAAATGTTTGACAGAATAGAGCATAGATTATGCTTAAGGCATTTATATGCCAATTTCAAAAAAAAAAAATTGGAGGAGGAGCTTTGATAAGAGATCTTATGATGGCAGCTGCTAAGGCCACTTATATTCAGGCATGGGAGTCTAAGATGGATGAGCTGAAGAAGGTAGAGTTTAAGGCATGGGAATGGCTTATGAAGGTTCCAACCAAAACTTGGTGTAAGCATGCTTTCAGTCACTATTCTAAATGTGATGTTCTCATGAACAATCTTTGAGTCTTTTAATGCAACAATACTGTCTGCTAGAGACTGATGAAGATGGTGCTAGGAAAAGAAGAAGGGTTGCAACATATACTTGTACTAGATGCAGTCAACCTGGCCATAATTCATTGTCTTGCAAGGCTAAGGAACAATGTCCAAAAGGTTTGAAAAGAAAGGTAACATTTGTAATTTTGTCTGACTTGTAATTTTTTTTGGTACAATATTATGTGTTGGTAATTAATGTGTTGTAATTTTTGGCAGAGGAAACTTGCAAAGGGAAAAGCAAATGCTGGCTAAGGCTCAGGTCCTGCACAAGGGCAACAACCAACACAAGCTTCACAAGATCAAGAGCCAACTCAAGTTTCAACAATCCCAAATGCCAAAGGAAAATATTGGTCATTTGGGTCTCTCCCAACAGCTATTAATAGTTGTCCACCATATTTGGTTTTAAGGTGACAACCATCAACCCCAATAAATGGTCTACAACCATTGTTGAATCCCTTTTTACATCCATCAAAACAGAAATAAAACGAAGCAAACCTACCATAAACAATTTTTAGTGTTAGGAACAGTAGATCTAAAAAGAGTATTACTAAGAAGTCAAAATAGTAGACCTAGAAATAAATAGTAGATCTAGTAGATCTAAAAAAATAAATAATAAGAGCCACAAACCTGGGATGTAGTGAACCAATTGGTCTCTCCACACCAATTTTGACAGTGTTTTGCTTGCAAACCCTTATCAACTCATCACCATATCTCCTTAACAGTGCATATTGTCTATCTGAATCTCCCTCTATGATTGCAGTTGCATACTGCTTTGCCTTCCATGCAGTGCTTGGATTGATGTTTAGAGAAAAATGGGTCCTCATGTGTTGAATAATATCCTTAATCCTCACCTTCTGATTTGTGTGCATTAACTGCACCACAGACTTACTCACCCACTTAGAGTTAGCAGATTTATTGGTAAGTGACTTTATACACTTATGGACCATTTGCTCCTCTGGTGTCTTTATTGCAAATGTTAACTCCTGGCCCACTTTAGAGCACAAGACCAGATAAGGACACCCTCTAGCACACACCACCCTAACTCTGTCTCCCTCATTTTTAACCCACTTTAACTCATATCCATTCCTCACATTCCAGTCTCTTATTGCCAACCTAAAATCTGCTAGACAAGTGAATTCCATTCCAAACCTAGGTTTGTATGTTTTTCCCATTTGTTCTTTTCTAAATTTCTCATATCTCAGCCCTCTTTCCTCATCACTTGCATCTGGATCTGAGCTATTCAATTCTTCACTCTCATAATCTCCATCTTCAAAATTAGTATTTGTCTCACTGCACCCTATTGAACTAACTACAATTCTCATGTTATTTTCATTTTTAATACTCTCATCAGCAACACTACCAAACCCATCATCCAAACCCACTGTCCTCTCATCCTCACTATCATAAAATTTAACTCCTTTAGCATAATCTGAATCATACTCATCATCAGAATTATTTTCATTTTCAACTAAGTGCTCCACAAATATTGGTCAAACATAAAAAGAATGATAAAAAGAATGAATCAAGTTTCATGACGATAATCTAGTGCATGTTACAAACAAGATATAGGTCAAACATATCCTAAAATTCAATCGACCTCATTACCAATTAATAATCTAGTTCTAAAATTATCATGCCATATAGAACGTCACACAAATCACACATAAGGACATGCATAATAATACACATAAACTCTATTACAAATAATAACATTAAACTATCAATTCAATTATCATATATAGGTCATATTGAATCTATGTTGCATAAAATAAATTTCATTATCCCATACTAGTTCTAATAATCAAACCATTACTATCTTGGCATTTAATCTACTCATGCTACAATACAAAGGAAACAACAAGTCTCGTATTTGAGCAACTAGAGCAAAACATCATCCATCATCAATCAACAAATATAATTGAATCATGTTACAGTCACACAATTCACAAAATCTCTAATTATGGTTGATTAAAATACAAGAGTCGTGACCTTGAGCATACATAGTTGTAATTAACATGTAGGCATAATAATAATCATGAATCAACATCAAAACATGTGAAATTACCTAATCATCACATTTTGCTCATAACAATTCAAGCATTAACAAAATAGAACTTAAATCATCATTACATTAGCAATCAAACATGAAGCGAGAATTATAAATGTTAAAGTCATTGCCAATTAAAACACAAGTTTTCAAGAATCAAGAAGACAATATATTAACGAGGAACTAACAATGAAATTCATGAAATTAATATCACACATTATCAATAAGTTATTGGAATACATAGAATTCATCAATACATTCTTATCTTCCTATATCACAAAGATTTCATGAATATTCATCAATCATAGTCATGTTGAAGTATTCAAGTAATTCCACTATTTCATTCATGCATATAAATTCTCAATTAATTCCACGAATACATACATACATATCATCATTTAATTAATTCAATCATACTACACAAGCAATCATCATAAATAAATTATTACAACATTTATCTACGACACATGCATACACAATCATACTTAATTTCATATAATCACAGATTTTCATCAACAAATGAATCTATACTAATATGCGAACATAATCATTTTAAATAGATCAATAACAAGAAGACGTTATCATGTAAGTCATTATCTTGAAATCAAAACAACAATGATGAATGCATATTCATTATCAATTACGCATAATTATATCATGTTATTATCACTCACTTATCATAGAACTCATAAACAAATACAAGCAAGTCAAAACTACACATAGATAACTTTATGCACATATAACTATTATAATCATAAAACATAACATTCATCATGAATCAAGATCAAAGAACACATACTCATTACTTGACTAGATAACTTACACAAAGATAGTATTCAATCTCATCAAGTACTCATCAAAAGAATAGATAACATAATTTAATTCATATCATTCATAGTTCATGAATAAACAATCACAAAGTGTATTCATAAAATAAACACATCACAACTTATCAACGTTTATGAAACACTAGATTCATAAGTCAACACTAATTAAAACACGAGTCTCAAGAATTAAGTAAAACAACATGTCAACAAAATTTATGAAACTAATCATACATTTGCAAAATAGTTTAATAGTGACTAAGGTGCAAGTGTAATTACACTACAACAATTAAATCACAAAAGATATAACAATCGCATAAACACACGAGTGACTCTATGCCCACTTAGTCTGAAAGTATAGACCTGCTCTGATCGACACATAGCTCATACGGTCCGAAGATAACCGGAGCTCTGATACCAAATTGTAACATCCAAACCCATAATTGTATAAAATATACCTTTATAAAATATTACTCGAGAATATGCAACGGAAAATAAAATTTGATCTATAAAAGGTTTGGTTCGAGTATTACATCGTACACATAAAAGCTTACTAATAACTTAATTAGTAAAACAATTATTGTACAAGATAAATTTCTAGGAAAATACATCTTTATATACATTAGAAATAAAAAACAAGACTCTGAATACACAATAAAGAAATGATCCCAACCCCGTGTCATGATCAGAGCGGAGCTTCACCGTCGACTCGGTCACAAACATAACCTGAGAATCTGGATCCCAAATCCAGCACATACACAAAACAGAGGGTTAGATAATATAACCGTAAAAAGAATCTAAGTACAAGGACACACTTAATACTTAGGACATGACATGCTCATGTCTAACAATTCAGTCCATAACAGATATCAATCTCATATCATTCATATTTTATAATCGTAAAATACATTGCATCATAATAATATTTCATTCTCAAATCAATTGACAAATACATAAGCATCATCATCAATTATCAGTCATTATTACACATCTCATAATACACATAATCGATTGTTAAAGATTAGCAGTCAATGCCAAGTATCACATTTAATCACAAAAGATCAAGGATGCACAATAATGACAATTACCATATAATTATTCACCTTCATCTCCTAATGCAAACTAATGCCAATTATTCATGAAATGCTCCCTAGCATTTACTAATGCATGAGGTACCTTATCAATTCGTTGGAAAACTTATCCCAACTATACTTTAACCACCTCGTTAAAGTATTATCATACCTTAGTCACCTTACCAAAGTATCTGCTCATCATACATATATGTATGCATGAATGTCAAATTACCAAACATACGTTTTAATCATCTCATCCTATAAAGGATATCACAATCAATGTGCTTCAATCACCTCTTACAAGCACATCTCTATTAATTACAAACTATGTACTTCAATCACCTTTTACAAGTACATCTACTCCATTAAATTAAATAACATTAATTAATCTATCACATACTTTAATCACCTTACTAAAGTATCTATTCAACATAAAAGGATAACACAATCCATATATACATATTTCAACAACATTGTCATAAATACATATCACCTATTAATTAAATCACATTAATTAATCTTCTCGAGTTATTACACATATACAAGAATATCGTTATGACATAATTCATTATCATAATTACTCATTCATGATTCAATACTAGCTTAAGCACTCAATCATGTTATCTTCAATACGTCATTCATATATAAGCTATCATGCCATTCTATAATCAAAAGACCATAATTAAGACATGTTACAAGCATAGGATTCATTAAATTAAAGTCGGAATAAAATTGCATTAGGTGACTTTCGCGCAGGCGAAACTATGGCTCGCGTGCGCTACAGTGTCTCGCGTGCGCGAAAACTCCAGTCGCGTGCGCGAAGAACATGGCTGAAAAGAGATGTGTTCTCTGCCAATTTCGCGTGCGCGAAACAGGGTTCTCGCGTGCGCGAAATTGCCCAGAAAACACCCCTGTTCGTGATTTTCATGTCACAACTCATAAAAACATCATTTTTCTTGCTTTCAAAGATTAAAGGTTCCAACTTTAAATGTTTATAACCAAATACAACATGAAAGTATAGACCAAAACATGATCAAACATCAAGAGATGAGAATCCATAGATTTTTGCATAACATTTCAAAAACTCATATCAACACATAATTTTCTTACAAACATCTACACATTCCCATTTCAAACCCCAAGATTCATAATTTTCGTATTGCAATAACTCAACAATTATTAAATCATGCAAAGGAACCATTTTTATTCAATACAAACACCCACCCAAAAGAAAAGAGTGTAGAGAGTTTGGGAATGGAGAATTAGACATTCTCCCCTCTCTATGCTCACTCTAATTATATTATCTAACCTCATACCTTAGATTGAAGCTTTAAATCTCTAAGCTCTACACTTTGACTCCCTTCTACATCTTCAAGCTTGGTTCTTCTACACTTTCTCTCTACCTCCCTTTCTCTCATTTCTCTTTCTTCCTCCACCAAAATTTGTGACAAAAAATGAGTTTCTCTCTCTAACTTTCCCCTTTTATAACTAGGTTAACACTCATCAATTACCAAAATACCCTTACTAACTTAACCTAGGCCCAATACCAAAGCCCAATAACTCTATTCAAACCAATTAACTCATATGACTAAATAACATGCATATTTATATCTAGTAACTTAATTAAATAATAATAATACAATTCAACACAAGTTAATAAACACACATAAATAAATAAATATAATAATCACGTATAAATAAACAATTAATAAAATTGGGTCGTTACACCATACATATTGACCCAATTTCTTCCCAATTTCCTTTCCAATTTCCTTGCCAATTTCCTGCCCAAAAACTTTGCCAAATTCCTGCCCAAATGAATTGCCAAATTCCTGCCCATATGCTTTGCCAAACTCCTGCAAACCCTTGCCCAACTCCTCCCCATATGCCTTGCCAAACAGTTGTCCAAAGGCTTTGCCAAATTCAGCACCAAGCTGCATTGTTGCAGCATGACCTCCTCCATTAGCAGCATTAACTTCATGCAATTCATCATCCCAAACTAAAAATTCACAACTATCAAAAGTCTGCAAAAATTCATATGAATGCCAAAACATAATTGTTAACAAACCTTCATTCTAATTCGTATAATTGATAAAACATAATGTAAATTCGTATAATTGTTACCCCGCTATTTCGACATTTCCAAAACTTTCGCTTTGGATTCAACCCAGTGTTTGAAACCCACAGCTTCATAGGAAGCTCACAACCACATCTGGGTAAATTGGAGCTGCTTGAAGTTGCAATTGATGAGCACTTACTTCCACCCATATCCAAAAACCCTAATTCCCAATTTGAGTAAAATCACAAACAGTCACAACGAAGATGAAGAAGACAAATAATATGACAACGAAGAAGAAGAAGCACGAAGGAGAAAAACTTACCAGTGATTAACACGACGGAATACACAATGAACAACAAATTCGACGAAGAAGAAGAGAACGATGGAGAATGAACGACAGTGTTGAAGAAGAACACTTTTTCTTTCTTTTAGTTTTCATTTTAAACCAACAAATATTAATTAATTATTATTAATTAAAATAAATAAAAAATAAAGAAAACGAATACAGAAAAAAAAAATTGGTTTTAAATATTTTTTTTTTTAATTTTTAATGCCACGTGGCACAAAAAAATAAATCAAAAATCAAAAAATTCCACGTGGAGGTGCCACATAGGTGCAACGTGGAGATTCCCTGCCTTGGTGTCACTCCAGGGGGGTATCCCAAAGAATCTTCAGTATGCAAGGGGGGAATCTCAAAAAAAAAATTTACAGGGAGGTATCCCAAAACCGACCTACTTTGCAGGGGGTATCAACTATTTAACCCTAAATTAAATGGTAATTATAAATCATATTAAATAATTCCTTAGAATTCTGTTTATTATTATGTGAGCCAACGTCGGAATCCGAACCTCAATATTCGGTAGTACGCAGAGTCAAGCACCCGGGACCGGCGTGACCTTTGAAAAGTAATTTGACAAGATTAATAATTTTGTGACACACCTTATTTATTAGTAATACTTTCATATTAAAACAGTTTGACTTAGATTATTACATACTCTAGTTCCCCGGTGTAGTCACCTTTAGGCAGGTAGTACGACTCACTGAGGCTTAATAGTCTCATCCCACTCCATACAATTTTTTTAGGTAAACAGGTTAACTGGAGCAAGGACCAGGTCAGAGTTGATGATTGGAACTGAGCTTGGATCATCGGATTAGAAGATTTTAGTCTTCTCCTTGTTCTTATTTTATCTTGTTTATTCAGAATTTTAGTATCTTTCCGCTGTATTGTATCAGTTGATCACGTTGTATTCGTGAAGTTGTTTCAATTCATTTAATTATTATGTAATTTTAATGTACTCAGATTCAATTATTTATGTCTCGACTAAATATTCTAGACATTTTAATTGGGGTGTTATACTAACCAATTGCCAAATTCATTAAACCAAGACGGACAAAATCTTCTCATTAAATTTCCAATATTTCTTTGAGGAAAATTGTGTTGATAAGGTTGGCATGGTCCTCTTTGTAAATATGCTCTGCGTATTTTGTCTCGGTCATTAGGATGATATGCTGACATTTTAGGCCGGTTTCCAGGATCTGATGGTAACTCTTCTAAATTACACTCAATATGGCGTGGTTGAGAAATAGATCCTTGCTCATTCAATGATACTTTTCTCTTAAAAAAGTTCTCCATAATCTCCTTGCCTATTAGTAAATAAATGAAAACATAGTTAGTAAATGAAAACTTTCTAATATTTAGTAATGGTTACAACTTACAAGTTAAAGAACAACAATATTTAGAATTAGAAGCTCAGACATCAATAATCTAATTAACTCAGTTTTTTTATAAGCATATATCTAATTAAACTCTAATAAGGACGTTGAGGAAACAAGTTCCTCTATAATATGCTTTAGTTTTCTTTCTTTATAAAAAAATGCCTTTGATAAAAAGTTTAAAATTCCATATTTGATCAATTTTAAGTGTTCCCTTACTCTTTGGTAGATCAAATTGCTGCTTGGCACACAAAGATCAATGAGCAAAACATCAAAATAAAAATATATTCTCAGTAAAAAAGCAAATCAATTTTTTTACCAATCCATGATTACTTTTAAAAAGTTCACTACTCAGTAACCATTTGACTATCATACTTTTATTTGAAAAATATGAACAAACTATCAAGCCACCAGCCCCATATTAGAAAAACACAAACATTAACCCATCTATCACCAAGTTTTGTAAACAAAGGTTACAAATAGATGCAACTACACCATGACTTCAACAAAATACACACACCAATATCAATCTAAGAAACAATTGAAACAAACAAGAAACAATAACATTCAACAAATTTTAAAATTGGGATTTTAGAAATTTCCCAAATCAAAAATTCCTAAAACCCTAAACAAGAAATTTCAGTACCTTAAATCTCAAAACCTTCTGCAATTCGATCTGTATATTAGAGGAGAAGGAGAAGGACGGTGGTTCTGGACTCGCAGACACGCAGAGAGAGACCAACAAAGAGAGATTTGTGAGAGACTCACATAGAGAGACAAATAAAGATAGACGAGCAGAGAGAAACGAAACGAGAAACCCAAAGAGAGAGGAGCAAAGAGAGGCGAACTGAGAGTAGTGGTAGTCGCAGAAGCTCCGGCGGCGGCGAGTGGTGGTGGTGGTCGCAACATTTGAGGGAAAGAGAGACTTACATTTTAGTTTAGGGTTAGAGAGAAGGTAGAGAGAGAATGAAATTTGAAAATGAATGAGGTAAAATTAGTTTGGGTTTAGTTGGGGTCGGTGGTTCAATAAAATAAAACCTGGCGGTTCAAAATATAAATTCTATAGGGAGCTATTTGTATTTTTTTTAAGTCCAGGGGGTTCACTTGAACCCCTCAGTCATATGTGGAGACGCCACTGGGTAAAACAGGGAATCTTAGCATTGTAAGGGGGAATTTACGAATTTTTTTTTATTGGGTATCACAAAACTCGCTAACATTGCAGGGGGTATAAGCCCATTAACCCAAAGAAAAAACTTAAAACACAAAAGTAGGGAAAAATTAATTAATCTTCATCAAAACAAAGGTTTTATAAAAGAAGCAAGAAGGGAAAAACAAAGTCACCGCCATCAATCTTCATCACAATTCACAAATCACAACAAAGGTTTGAAGTCTACCGCACCACCATTAAATTATTCAAATAGTTTCCATCACCGGCGTCGCTCTAATCGGTCTCCATTAAAATTGAAACGAAGGTAAAAATTACAATTTTACAATTTTAAACTAAAAATTATAATTTGGGTTTTCTCTTTTTTATGTTATTTGCAATTTAAATTGAGGATGATTTTTTTTCTGTTAAAAAATTGCATTTATAGGGCCACATTTAATATTTTGCACATAGCCTCCAAAAATTCGTAGACGGCCCTGCGAGCCATATTTTATCCAACCCGATTTTGATCCAGTTTTTTTAACTGTACCTGATGTAGCCCTTAAGTCCCCTCACCCCAGTCCTAAACAGACCAAATAATATTTATGTACAACCAAGTCTCAATTAGTAAGTTTGTATTATTCATTATTTTACAAGTGCATGTGTGTGTGTTACACATAATATAAGAATTGGACAGGTTTTCGAAGAACTTTAAAAAAATATTTATTTAGTATAAATTTTAGAATAATGTAATATTCATACATTTCCAAAGCATTGCCCAAATATTGTGTTATATCGTTTTTATATGTTATATAGGTTATTGAATTTTTTTAAAATAATCAATATTTATTCTCGATAAATTGCGAAAAAGTTCAATATTCAAGCAATCCTAAATTGTTCAAAGATTTTTTTTCCCTTTGTGAGATTTGGATTGATTTTTACAATCAAGTTGTTTCTTCATTTATTATGGAATGTTTGAATTATAACACAAAATTTGCTTTTAATGAGAATTTTTCTTCTCGAATATAATATTTGAGATATTTTATGGTTGACATCCAGTCATCTAACCAGGGTAAGTATCTGATGTTAATACTAATTAAATACCAATCCAGGAAAGAAAAATCACTAACATGAATTAGTACTTAGTCTTACAACGCACACCAAAATCCATTGATGTGTATGTCTTTTCTTAATCCTAGTGTTTTTCTACCAAAGGGCTAACTCCCCCTAGATATGAGAACCTATCCACTTAACTCTAATCACTAGTCCCAAGTGATCGTAGTTTTCTTCGTCGTTTATCACACTATGTTGAACACTTCATTCAACAACAATTACCCAGCAACAAAATACTTAGAACCTAAGCTTCAGCCGCTGGTATAATCTTGCACAGTAGGCATAAGTCTTTGACTAATGATGAAGTATCAAAGTAAGTATAAAAATTATCGTATCCGCAGGGATTGTAGTGAATCAAACGAAAGTAGTGGTTGAAATCATACGTAATTTAATTTGCATAAATAAAAAGGGGGGATTTTTTATGATTAGGGTTTTAAGAATAAAACGGCAAGAAATTAGGATTTGACTTAGAAAGAGAAGGCGATTGGATCTTTTCGGTTCATCTAATTATTATTATCTTGGTAGTTCATGCATGTTAACAAGGTTTACAAATTTAGTTTCACGATTCGATTAAAAAAGGTAACTATGCCCAATCTCTTGGTACATAATCCTCTCCCTTGATCATAACTCCCTAATCTCTTAGGTTATTCATGATCAATTGAGGTTTTGGCACTTTAACCCTAGAATTCTCAATTAACAATTCGAAATCTCTTAAACAACGGTTAATTGAATAACTATTCCTAGATCGATGATTTATTCCTATTCTCATAGTAAACAAATAATTGGAATCATGACACAAGTGATCAATTTATGTAAAGCATTAAGAACAAGTGATAATTAACTGAAACTAACTTCGTAATTCATTAACATGTCATATAAGACCACATGGTTCAAGAATAATAACAATTAGAATCCCCATGGATCCAATCAAAGAAGTTTAGCTACTCATAACTAAATTAATAACATAAAATAGAGTAATAGAATTCATTACAAGTAAGATTGAGGTGTTTTAACACTTGAAATCTCCTTGTTGCACTTCAGAAATCGCCTCAGAGAAATAGTTCTTTGCCGTCAAACTTCTGTTTTCCTTATTGTGACAGAAAATTCAATTTATAGAACTAGGTTACGCGCCCGCGCCTGGGCGCAAATGGCAAGGAATTTGCAATTCTGATCTTCATGAAAGTTGTAGCTCTTGATCTTAGCTTTCGTTTGCCGCAAGTCCCGCGTCATTCCGAGTTACGAAACTCTAGATATGGTCAAAATACCGGGCAGACGTCATGATGCAAATTGTGCTGATTTTTCTTCTTTTTCTTGTGCTTCAAGCCAACTTGTAACGATGCTATTTTCTCTTTATTTAATTACGGAAAACGTTATAAAACCTAATAATGCCTTGACTTGTTGTTAAAAACATAGTAATGACGTGAAGTCATCAACTAACAATCTTCAGTTATTGCTTGTACTTCAAACTTTAGTCTTGAGTCTCTTTATATAGATGTGCAGCTCATCTGGATTGTAGAGATCGTGAGATGCAAATCTATAGGAATTTAGTTATTAAAACAAATTCTGTTTTAAAACAAACTCCATAAGATAAAGATTCAATTTGAACTTTATCCAAGTTAGTTATGATTCCCAATCATATCTAACACAAGGCTTGATAACAAACTTTGCTATCTAACCTTTTAAACAGTTGTCATTTGAAAATTCGCGCTAGTAACAAGTTTGGAGGGATTCACGCGCTTTGGATTTGTTTAAATCTTCATCGACCTCTTCTGGGGCAAGATGTCCTACACAAATGTCTAGGACATCTTGTTTCAATGTTGCTTGACCATGTTCTTTACCCAGTATCAAGATGTCTGACACATCTTGTTCAACATTTTGCATCTGCACATCTTGTTTATGCACAAGTTGTTTTAGCCTTATATTAATGTAGTCAATCTCATAGGAACAACAACATGGAAAAGTAAAAAGCAAACAAGAGTCTCTAAATCCACTTTAAATCGGAGTAACATATCAAGTCTAATGTTTGTTTTGAGATAACTTGGCTTCGTGGTCTTATATATGATTGAATTTGAATTTTCCCAATCAGAACCAACATTTCTTTATCCCGACAATATAAGTGATATTCAAATTTTTGTAAGTTGTATTTTTTTTATGAGTGCACCAAACATATTAAAATAGACCAAATGATTAAGAGACACAGTATCCACCACTCATGACACATTTTGTTACTATATATATTTTATCTACAATATAGTTATAACAAATTTATGACTAAATTTAAAGTAAAGGTTTCAAAATTCATAGCTACACGGTCACTTATTGAACTGTCTGCCCAAACGTTATCATTCAACAAAGTGTTAATCAAAACGTTGTTCAGCTTATTTTAGACCACGCTTATGACGGTAGAGCTTGAATGAGAATGATTACTTCTTTTATTTAAGCTATTTGCTAGTATGCACTTCAGTCAAATGTCATTTGTTCAACTTCACGCCTGATGGATTCAAAAAGTGGTGAAGATATGTAACGCTCTCCAAAACTAGGAAAAATAGTCTGCACAACAATTATTCAACAACATTTATTTTCTCAAAGGAAAAAATATGTATTAAAATTGAAAAAAGTACAAGAAGTACTAAATAAAAAAATATGAAGGATTTCTGTAAAAAATAAAATAAAATAATGAAGGATTGTAAACTTACAACAATGAGCTTTCCAGCATTTTCTGGTCTCTTTCCTAATTTTATTGCAGCTGCTGTTGCAGCTCCTGATGAAATTCCCATCTTCAAAAGACATTTGTATAATCAACATGAAAAATAATGAAAGTTTAACCGATATACATATAATTTTTTGTTACACAATTATTGAATCATGTCATACCAATAAACCTTCTTTCAAGGCAAGCAACTTAGCAGTTTCTATAGCTTCTTCACTTGAAATCTGTAATTTATAATATAACCTTGTTGGTCAAAACAGAATCCCTTGTATTAGCATCTAGAATTGAAAATGTTGTTTATATTATTCCATAAATCACAAGAATTCAAAATTCAAAATTAATATTCCTCACTGTCACTACGAATAAACACAACATCTGTAATTGATAATATGTGTATGGGTGTAACATGTTTATACAAAACTTATCAAACTGAGAAACCAATCCAATCCAAATTGAAACTTAAATGATTTAGTTTGGTTCAGATCAAAAACTGAAATGAACCAAATAAAATCGAACTAGTTTGGTTTGATTCTTGATTTTCAATATTAGAAACTGATGAACCGGCGAACCGAACCAATAGAGAGCATAAAATAGTTTGAATGGAAAATGATAGTTTGAAAAATTGATAGTAGATAATACAATGAAAAAATAATAGCAAGAAATACATATGATAAATGTATTGTTAAAAAAAGAAACGTTTTAAACTAATCAGTCAAATCAAACCGGTTAATTTGATTTGATTTCAATTATGATAACACTAAAAACCAAACCAATGAAAACTTCATCGGTTCAGACACTTTTTTTTGACTAAAATCAGATCCAAAGTGAACCAATTACACTCATCAATACATGTCAATATATGTAAATCAACAATTCACATGATATATGATAAATTTGAACTTTTTACTTGAGATTACAAAATCATTTTTTTCTTTTTTATCTCTATGTTTAATTTTAGTAAATCTTAAATTTATTGTGCAACATATTAACAAATAATGAAGGTTCACTTATGCAAGAAAAAGAAAGAAATGGGAAGTTGGAAACAAAAGAGTCTCATTTTATATTAAGGAAAAGACAAGTATTTGGATCAAAATTGATAATTGAATAGCAATGTATTAGTGTTGCAAGCTACCTGAATAACTTCATCTAGGAGATCAACTTCCAAGACAGGGGCAATAATACCAGAACCGAGCCCTTGGATTAGATGTTCGCCTTAGAAATATAAGCAAATAAAAAAAATCAATCATTAAAGGACCTCAAGTTGGTGCCTAAGGACTTGCTTAAATATTAAAGAATAAAGTTATGACATATAGCAAGAAATTTAGTAGCTGGATGTCTTAATCTTAACAAGAAATCCAAGGGCTACATTGTCTTTGTTCCAATTTGGACTTGGTTCCGACTCTCTTGTACAAATTTGAGAGTGGATTCTCTCAATTTATTTTTTCTCATGTTTCTCAAGTGTGTACATCTCCACCCTTAAATTCATCTTTTTTTTCCTTCTCTCTCTCCTCCCAAATCAATGGTTGTAAATAAAATTAACCATAATGTCAATCGAGAGAATCCTTTCTCAAAAATTTACATCTATATATTGTGATAGATTGATTAAGAAACAATACTGTAAATTATTCTTGAATTTCTTTCCTTGACTTATAATCTTCCATGACATGATCCGTTTACATTTAATTTAATACTATATAATTTCCAATTTGAATTGTTAGTATATGTTACAAAAAACCTTTGTTCTCGTGCGTTGCACTGGTACTCCGGCTAGTAACACTAAAATTAGCAATAGAAAATTGAAGACCAAAAAAAGATATTCTGAATAGTTAAAATCACCTGGCTTTCCTCCATTTAAAATTGCACTTTCAGTGGGTTCGACGCCATACACCTAGTCGAAAAAAGCAACATAAATCATAAAGTTGGCACAAATAAATATTAAGATCACCAATTGTTAGTTGGTCCAGTAGTGATTGACGCTGAACTTAATAGGGAGGACCACAGTTCGACCCCCACAACTGCGATCGGAAGGAAGCTGAAACCATTTGACCAGATCAAACTTTTTCACATATTCATACCTTGATTTTTGGGTTTGTCTCCTTGAGGAACTTGCCAGTACCAGTTATTGTTCCCCCAGTTCCTACCCCTGCAACCAAAATATCAATTCTCCCTCCAGAGTCTCTCCAAATCTCAGGACCTGTGGTCTCATAATGAATCTAAAACAATGAAAAATTAATTGGCTATAGTTTTTTCTTTGCTTTCTCTTTTCAAACTATCAATCAAATTAGGAAATATGAATCATCAACATACCTTTGGGTTAGCAGGATTTTCAAATTGATTGAGCATATAACTATTAGGTGTCTTGGCTAGTATCTCATCTGTTTTCTCAAAAACTCCATCAGCTCCTTTTGCAGAGTCTGTAAGATATACCTCAGCTCCAAAAGCTAGCGGTATAATTTTTCTCTCAAGACTTACATAAGATGGCATAATCAGTAAAAGTTTATAGCCTTTTAGTGCTGCCATTGATGCCAATCCTATGCCGGTGTTACCACCTGTTGGCTCAACAAGAACAGTCTTTTGAAAAGATTAAACTTATATCATACATTCAACAAAATCAATAAAAATATACTATATGTGGTTGAATATATAACACAATTGTCCATGTAAATTTTGTAAAAGAAGTGCATGGCTTTACTATTGCATGTCTTAGTATAGGTAAAAACCCGAGTCCCACATTGAGAATATAAGACCAATAGTTTATAAAGAGTGGTATTTGAGGACCCCGTCAGTTGTGTAGGAAGTGTATTGTGAGGTTGTGAATGAGAGTCCCGCATTATTTTAAAAAGTGAAAGTCGAACAATATATAAGTGAGATATCATAAATTTAATGTTTGCATTCACGTAGTTGAAATTCCCGTAAAAATTTGAATTATACCAAAATCTATACATCTAACTTGACTAATTACCTTTCCAGGTGTAATGAGACATTTCTTCTCGGCATCTTCAATCATGCTCAATGCTATCCTGAGTGAGAAAAAGGAAGATTATCATTACAAATTCTTATTTAAGAATCTTAAAATCTTACAATTCAAAAACAATTATAGTTTAATCAAGACATTGGACTCAAGTGGTAAACGAGTACGTTCTCTTTAGGACGAATTATTTGAGATAAACTGAGTTCGATTCTGCACGACAACAACTTTTTATCAAACTTTACTTATCTCACAGTCGAACTCTCTAGATTATTAGAGTCCATTCTCTTGAAAATCAAATGGCTAATAAAAAAAAACTAGTTTGTCAAATTAAAGAATTCCATTTCCATACCTATCTTTAACACTGCAGCATGATTGCAAGTATTCTAGCTTAGCAGCAATACGGGCTACACACCCTTCAGTAATGTTGTTTAAATATACCAATGGAGTGTTCCCTATTAACTTCACAATTAAACAAACAACAAAATTATTATTATTTTTAAAAGCTAAACATAAAGATTACAAAAAAAAAAAAAAAAAGGCCCGGACCAGGTTAAACACTGTGCGGCCTCCGCCAACTTTTAATAAAATATCTCATTTGATAAAAAAATATAAGGATGTTAATTTTGATATATTTTATTGACATATCAAATAATTTTAAATTAATATTAAATTTTATATTCATAATCTATGTTATAATAGTTTTCAATGCAACGATAATTTTGTAATGCGTATATGCAATAGAGAATTATCATATATATGTAGTTTTATAATAGGGATATTTATATTTTGTCAAAAAATAAGGATGTTTATAAAATACCCAATTAAATAATTTTTATGAAAAACTATTTTAGGGAATTTTTGAAATTATGATGCAGAAGAATTTATAACAAAATAATAAAATATTGTTTTAAGAGAAACTATTTACATCAACTTTTCATTTAAACTTTTATAAACAAATTATTTGTTAAAAAAAAAACAATACAATATAAAAATCACTTTTAAAAAAGGTAAAAGTAGCTAGGACAATAAGACATTGAAGATAAAAGATATAAAACAAAAAATAGTTATTAAGAGAAAATATTACTTCAGTGATATCTTTCTTGATTGCAAATTGTGGCTCCATGTTATCTGATGAACAAAGCCTGCAAAAGCTTGATTGTTTAGTTCCTTTAAGAAATTACCAACAACAAAAGAAAACATCATAAAACTCAAAAGAGAAATTAAAAGTTGTAGTACCAAGCCAAAGTTGAATCACTTATTAATATTAACTTGTATATGTCTTCAATGATTGTTGAAAAACCAACAAGTCTCAGCTTGACCGTGTGTGTATTTATTAGATTTTTTTGTTGGCTTTTGATCACTTGGCCGGTGTAGTGTGGTCCTAAATAGCATATTGCCATATTCATTTGTGGTGCTAATATATGGTGTGGATAAGAAAAATTGTACTCTAATCACTTTGTTTCACTCGTTTCCGATAAGTTAGATCTTATTAACTTTTCTTTTTATAATGTTCTTCAAAGCATTTTGATTGAAAACTAAAATCCAAAAACCTATGTATGGAGTTCACAATCATAGATACTAGGCAATTGGCATTTTTTTTTTGTGCTGAACAGAGCTATCTAGATATGGAGGACCCTCTCGATATGCGATCAATTTTAGAGATAATTCTTTGTGCTCGGGTAGGACCATAGGTGATGAATGATGATGGACCGAGAATAACTTTTGTAGCAGTTTCTCAGAGTGTCAGTTATCAATTTCAGCCATTAAATTTAGATCCAACAGTTCAAAACTGTAAATGCAGTGAGAAATACATTTCTGGTGAAGACAAAGTTCTCCCTAAAAATATTTAAAATTATATTTGTATTAAAAGTCACACATTGAATATGAGATGACCATAAAATGATTTTATAAGTAGAGGTAATCATCATCTTACAAGTCAGTTTAGTAGAGTTGAGTTAAACTCGAAAAAAAATTTAAATATGGTGCCAAAGCCTCCTCTAAGATCCGTTGAGTTAGTTGATATTAGTTTTACATACCAAGTCCAATAGTGTTGGGCGGTAATGCTCACTTTACAAGTCAATTTTGTAATATTGAGTTAGGGTCAATCATATTTTGAATTCGATAGAGTTACACAAATAATATGATGTGTGGATCAAATTAACAGTAAATGTTCTGCATTGGGCCTAAAGCCCAATCACCGGGGATCTCCTCCTCTTCTACGCCGAACCCAGCCCAACTAGATGCAGGCTCAAGGATACATCCTCTTGCCCAACGATCAAGGTATTGGATATTTATTTTTTTTATAAAAAGAAATTTTAGAAAATGTTTTTGTATTTTTTTGTTATTGATGCAAAATGTACTTTTATTTTTAAAAATGGAAGATACAAAATATGTAATTTTTTAAAATAAAGGAAGAAAAATAAGATATTAGTGTCGTGTTTTTGATTAAAATGTATATCAATTTTTTATGTTTGTGGAACTCCGTGGATACTGTGGGGTAATAATATAGTGAGCTAATTTTGTAAGTAATAACTACAGTTACTAAACAACTACTATATAAAGTAATTATGTTTATGAATAAGGTTGAATTAAGTCCATATAACAGTTCCTCCATATAATTTCCATTGGCTACAAGGCCACAACGATCTACTTAGACTTTAACAACAGCTGCTAATGTGTCTTACACCAAATAACAAAAAAAAAATGATCTTGCCATAGTGTCATGCATGCACTATCTCACACACTATAGCTCAGTGGTAAAAATATAATTTTGTAACTTCAAAATTATTAATTTAAATTCTCTCCGAGAAGATTGTAGATTAATAAATTACTATTATACTACCACTTAAATTAATAAAAAAAGACAAATGGGACAGTTTAGCAACTATTCATTTGATTATTTTGATAATAGATTTATTATTAAAATATGTAAAATTACATTGATAGTTCTTTATTAGCTCATACTGTTAAGATTTGCATAATTTGGAGAAAGTGGAGAAAACTCTAGAAAATCATCAAGAGAATAGAAATCATAAGGATTCATTTTGATAAAAGATAACAAGAGAATGATAATAGATTGATCAAAAGATTGATAAAAGAATGAATGAAAAGTACAATAGAGTGTCTTATTTATAGAGCTACATGGAGTAACTAACTCCCTAACTAACTTTCTAACCTCCTAACCAACTTGGTAACTACCAACTAACTCTAGTTGATCTATATTCTTAACATCCTCCCTCAAACTCAACATTGGTAAATTCACCAATTTGAGTTTGGATTACAAAGCTAAAACCAAACAAAGAAACAAAACATTGAATTATGGCTTGTAAAATCTGCACAAGTAGCCTTATAGCACCTTCCATATTCTGCAGCAAGTGACCTTTCAATTGGATTGATCAAATAACCAGAACCTTGCAGTTGGTATCAACCTCTTTGTCTTGAATAGAAGTGCTTCTAATGTACAAGCAGATTAGCAACACCAGAGGAACATAACATCAGAGGCACTTACTATACCAGAACCAGCTCAAAGCAATGATCCAAATGACACATGACTTGAGCAACTATTCTCATGCATCAATAGTGCAATTGGTACTGTTCCAAAGAAAGTGAAACTTGAAGCTCCACTTTTAGTTCCAATTGGTAACAACTACTCTGTCTGCTACTGAAGAGGCTTTGCTTTATCCACAGAGTATCCTCTGATGTTCAGAGCTTGATGTTCAGAACCTTATACACTTCAGAAGCTGAACAAAAGAGGCCAGAACTTCATGATTCTTCTGATATTCATACTCTGATAAACCTTCAGAACTTCAACATCAATGCGGCAATGTGCAATATAGTGAAGTCAAGTGCTAAAATTTTTCTTTTCACCTATATCCATGCATATTTCCACTAGTAGCAACCTTAATTCATGGCATTTTCCAACTAGCCGAATGCAAACAAAACATCAAACAATCTTCTGATTCTCCACTGGATTGAAAACCATAGGCTAGAAAAATTCACACATATGGATAGAATGCTACCAGCAAGCAGCAACAAGCATTGGAAAATCCAATTTTCAATCTCCATCTTCTCAAAAATGCCAACCATATCAAATACTAATTACTAACAATCCATTCCCTAAACTCCAAGAATAAATCAATTGTAGTAAGGAGCATTAGGATGCTATACAAAAACTGTTGAAAAATCAGTTCAGTCTCAATGAATCCAACGAATCTGAACTACAGGTTGCAAGAAAACAAGCACAAACTTGACAGTCCATGAAATTAATGTTCTGATTGAATTTCAAGAGCAAAATTGAACAAAGAACTGGACTCAAATCAGCAACACAACCATCAATTAAACTTGAACAATGTTGTAGAACCAAAACTCTATATTGTAATATCCTCCCTCAAACTCATAGTAAGAGAATCTTAGTATGAGTTTGGAAACAAAGACCAAACAGAAATCGATCCAGGGAACCACAACAGATAAGGATCCAAGATTGTAGGACGGAAAATAGTGGCGATCACCACCAGGATCAAAGACGGTGACGCTGAATTCATCGGCAAATTCAATAGAGAACACGATGACCAAACGAAATAATAATAGCAGAGAAGGTGTCAAGGTTATCATACCACCAAACGTTGCGGCGGAAAGAGGCTTGACTACACCGCCGGGATCGAACACAGTTTCGACGGCGAGAACGGTGTTACTAGCGAAGGATAACAAGTGAGTTTTGACGACGATGTCGTAATAATTGCGGCGAGAATCCTCTACTAGATCCATTGATTCTGGAAAAGGCTTTATCAATTTTGTGATTTCTTCAAAGGAGATATCAGCGATGAAGAAAGAACTCTGAGATCCAGGATTTGACATTTTCACAAATTCTTCGACCTTCTCTATCTGAACCTTGTTCTTACTGGTGATGGATTGTGAATTTTCAGAAGTGATGAAACATTTGATTTCACCAATTTTGATGGCAGAGCTATCAATTTCATGCGCAATTATTGGAGCTAAAGGTTTGGAATCAAGAATTGTGTGATGAAAACTACCAAAAATGATATTGAAATCGCCACATGTTGTAGCTGCAGTTGAAATACGATGTTGATTTGCTGTAATTGATTCAATAACAGAGGAGGTTGCAGTAGAAATCTCTCCCTCTTCCTCTGAAATTGAATCACTCAAAGGATTTTGAATCAAGATCGAAGAATCTTGTGGTGATTTGCGAAGCAATGGAAGAGGCAAAAATTTCTTCTCCAACTTCGATTTCTTCCACAAGTGACAAACAATGGAATGAACCATTACAAAAGATGTAGGATCAAAAAGCACAGTGTAAATTTCTTTGTGATAGGCAATGGAGGAATCCTCCGGTACCGGAACAATGGCGGAAGCGGAACGTATTCCCGGTGATCGAAACCGAGGTGATGATACCATGTTAAGATTTGCATAATTTGGAGAAAGTGGAGAAAACTCTAGAAAATCATCAAGAGAATATAAATCATAAGGATTCATTTTGATAAAAGATAACAAGAGAATGATAATAGATTGATCAAAAGATTGATAAAAGAATGAATGAAAAGTACAATAGAGTGTCTTATTTATAGAGCTACATGGAGTAACTAACTCCCTAACTAACTTTCTAACCTCCTAGCCAACTTGGTAACTACCAACTAACTCTAGTTGATCTATATTCTTAACACATACAACCAAACCAAACTCTTCCTTTCTTGCACACAACATAAACCACACTTAAAACTTTATTTGATGTTTAAAATACTTGAATAAAACATTATGAAGTATTAAGTGACCTTAATTTGCTATTGTCACTCAAGCAATCAAATCATCCAACTCTTTGGCAAAAGCTGACATAAATTTAGTAGGCAATGATATCAAAACAAATGTACCTTCCTCCCCTTTTACATTTTGACCCGGAACATGAACATGTACTGAAGGAAAAGTCCCAGCCCCAGGTTTAGCCATTCCACCATAAATTGCCTTCCCCCATCCAAAATCCAAATTTCCAAGTCCAGCATATGTGGTATCCAACACAAGACAGGACCTCACTATAGTAAACAATGGCTTTCCTTTAGTCACCATTAGATCCGCCGCAGAATGCATATATTCCTCACTCACTTCATCGCTTTTTTTTTTATCAATTCCACAGCAAACTCTAACGACTTTTCACAAAGCTCCCCTGCGGTTGTAACAGCCGCAGGGAAAGCAAAACAGTTTCCATAGTAACCAAATGGAATTGGAGGATCGAATTTATCACGTGCGTCCGCAATGCACATCATTCGAACCTCTTTGTTTGGATTTGGTTGTGACACTTTCGTGTGGCAACGCCAAATGTACGATGTAAGGACTTTGAAGGTGGTTGACTTGCTATCGAGATCGTGTGGAAGTAAGCTTCGAATTGCGGCTATTTCAGTATGTCCGTTTGGATCCCGAAATGGACATTTGAAATATCTCATTTATTACGGATTATGAAATAATGATAAAAATTGGTGCTAGGATATTTAATTATTTTGATTTTTAACCATTTATAAATGATTTTTACAAATATTAATTTTGAAAAGAAAAAAAGCATACTGGTTATTTTGTGTTTATTTATCACAATAAAATTACTTTTTAAAAAATATCATCTATCAAGATTTTAAATTGCGGTCGCCGATTTGGTTGCGATTGCAGGTGTTGTGGATGCGGCCATTGCAGTTGCTGCAACGCAGATTATGGCTGTTGCGGTGTGAAATAATTTTGGGTTAATAGGTTTTTACCCCCTGCAAAGTAGGCGAGTTTTGCGTTACCCCCTGTAATTTTTTTTCTTGAGATTACCCCCTGCAAAATTTATTTTTTTCATTTACCCCATTTTTGTTGACGTGGCAGGCAAAAAGTCAAGTTTTTTGCTGACGTGGCAGTTGACTTTTGCCTACCACGCCAGCAAAAAGGGGGTAAATCAAAAAAATAAATTTTGCATGGGGGTAATCTCAAGAAAAAAAATTACAAGGGGGTAACGCAAAATTCGCCTATTTTGCAGGGGGGTAAAAGCCTATTAACCCAATAATTTTATATCCGCATAAACACAGAATAAAAACTATAATTATTGTAATTTCATATATATCTTTTATTTATAGTAGTTCTCTCTATCACAGTTGGCAAATTAACCAAACAGCACAGAAACCAAACTTCCAAACACAACCTAGAAACCTAGGCTAGAACAACATGAGTGAAAATTCACTTGTTCGGTGTGTTTCATCTTCTTCTTTTCTTCAAATGTTCATCTAGATTCTAATTTTCTACCCATTGCGGTCAAAATGTCGTTGCATTGTGGAAATACGCCGTTGCATTGCGGTTTTGTTGTAGCATCGCGTGTGATTTAAGTTCACACCGCAATTGCGGTCTGATTTGCGCTACCGACCGCATCCGTAATATTGCGGCCGCAATTTAAAACCTTGTCAGCTATCATAAATAATCTTCATAAAATTCCTATTTAAAATAAACTTTTATTTGAAGTGGTGTTTAGATTATTTTTTACAAATACAGTTTTAGATTAAATCATAATAAAAGTGTTCATAACTCTTGTTTATAACCAGATTAAATCATAACCAAAGGACGACAGTTCATAACCAAAGTGTTCATAACTCTTGTTCGGTTCATAATAATCTAATATGGATTTTTTTTTATGAACTCTTGATTGAAGTGTGTTAAAAATTGTTATATATTATTATGAATTCTTGTTCGGTTCATAATAATCTAATCTGACACTTCAAACAAGTTTAAAAATTGTATTATGAACTCTCGTCCTTAATTGGTAAATTCTTGATTTATTATGAACTCTTGTTGGCTTTAAATTTTTAGATTTGATCCTCAATTAATAACTTTGGTGTGGTCAATGTTTAAGATATGAAAATATGTCTATTTCAAACACTTTAATTTCATCATATATATTTATAAGCATTTTGCCGTTGTATAAGTATCAACTTGGATGTTGTGAGTTTGTTTGCAGATATTTTTCTTACATAGTTTTTAGCGATTTGAATTTGTATTGTACGATGTATTATACGATTTTGAATTAATGTCGTTTTTAGTCCAAAAAATATTACGTTCTTACTAAATAACAATTTTTTAAATTATAAATTTTTCATACCATTAAAATATGACAAATTCTAAAATGGATCAC
Organism: Trifolium repens; assembly: GCA_030408175.1. Classification (NCBI taxonomy): domain Eukaryota; kingdom Viridiplantae; phylum Streptophyta; class Magnoliopsida; order Fabales; family Fabaceae; genus Trifolium; species Trifolium repens. The sequence continues at coordinate 44,364,813 of CP125837.1, read as the reverse complement.
TTCATCAAGTGGTCCATGGTGGACCAACTATGGATAACACTAAGACGAATACGAATTTGAATTTTACAAAATCCACCGTTGGATTGAAAGTTTGTATAATATATATCATCCATAAAAAAATTTAGAAAAATTGAAAAGCATTTAATATGTTATTGAGATCCATTAAAATTAATAGTTTATGGATTTTTATTAAATACCGTTAATTTTGATAAATTTCAATAATATATCAAATGATTTTCAATTATATTTATAATACATAAACAAATGTTTTTTCAGATAAAACTATATTAGTATCGTATGAAACAAAAGAGATAATAATTTATAATAATAAAGTCGGCCCTAATATTTTTAGAGAGGCAAGCTTTTTCTTTTCTCTAATTTTTCTTCTTCTTCTTTCATCAAAAGGGGGATTATTTGGTTTTCACATATATAAAGATTTTCTTTTGTTTTTTTATTTTATTTTATCGTCTCAGTGTGACGTTGTTTGATTTATCATCTTCGTGCGATGTTCGTTTGATTTCTCGTGTGGTGCTTGCTTTCCCGTCTTGTTGCGATGTTCGTTTGATTCAATTGGAAGATCAGCTTCGGTCAACTACCGATTCATCAGTGACTAAGTTCGTCAATGATGCAAATACGGAGGCATATGTATTTCGATTTTGATTTTATCACTTTATTTGTAGACATGAAGATGTCAATATTTTATGCTATTAAGTTTGATGTTGTAAGTTTATTCGCAGAATTATCTTTTTATTTTTAGAGGTATTGAATTTGTAATTGAATCTCCTGATTTATTATGTCATTGGCTTGATTCTTATGTCACTATTTTTAATTGCTACTATGTCACAATTTATAAGTAAAAAAGGTTCAATTTTATCATTTTAAAAAATTGTTTTTATTTATTCCTGTTAAATTAAATACAAATTGTGTTTAATTTGTTCTCTCTTAATGCTTTAAATTATTTCTGTTTTAGTTTTATTAATAAAAGTTTGAAATAATACACGTAACTATTCTTTGAATTTAATTATCTAATTAATATTACAAAAACTCTACGTAAAATTAATTTATATGTGGATACATCTGATTATTATCTAGCGATATGTACGTTGCTAATGAGTTTTAGATCCTCTCATGAATGAATCTAGCATGAGAGAGTCATATATTAAAGATTTAGCCATTAAAATGTATTGGATCCCCTTATATTATATTTTTTTCTTATAATTTGAAACACCCAAAAAAAGTTGATTTTTTTTTCTTATAAATCTAGATGGAGGAAGTAATTTATTTTTATCAAATAAATTAAATTTTTTAGTCATTAAATAAAATATCTAATTAATGTGAAAAATGTATTCTATATATGGTTTAATTTCACCAAATTGTTCAAATGTAACATCAGCATCAGCCTCAGCCTCAGCCTCAGCCTCAATGAACATCACACCTTCTTCATTACAATCCACCACAAGTTTACCACCAGCTTCCTTAAGTCTACCAGCCAGTGGATAGTAAAACACAAGTGCTTGTGCAATTGCATTTCTTATGACTTCAACCGGGTCTTTCCCCGACATTGATGGCTCGTTACGATAGAATTGTATGATTGGTATATTGGCGCGAAGACCGGCTTGTTCATCTATATCGGATAGTTGCTTAGTTTCGTGGGATGTGGGCGTAGCCGGAGCAATGAGCTCCGGTTGACGCCTTCGGACGGGGAAAACAATAGGAGATGAGGATTGAACTTGTTGAGAAAAGGCCATTGGAGAAGAAGGAAGAATTAGAGATTAATTTGTTTAGCTTCAAAATATGATGTGTGAGTGAGTAGAGTGGGAACATTGATTTATAGTATTAAGAAAAATATAGCAACATTTATTACATATTTGGATTTGGATTTGAGGGATAGAAAATACCAATGTGATAATGACTAATGAATGTTAGTTTAAGTAAAAATCTCAACAGTATAGTTAGTTCGTTATACATTGATTAATAACAATAATTTTGTCAAACTAATTTAATGCTAATATACACACATTTTTTTATTTTTTTTTTATTGGATGAAATTAAACTAAGTCTTACCATTTTGAAAATGGGTTAAATAAGTTTTTATTCTATAAAAATATATCATATATTTTGTTTTTAGTTCCTCCTAAAAAAATTTAGAAAATTTTTGTCCCTAAATATTTTTCGTCACTACTTTTGATCTTTACTTCTTAAATCAACCCTTATGTATCCTTCAAAATTTTGAATAGTTTTTACATTCATATTTAATACAAATTCATCCGGTCAAAATTTATAATTTTTTAATAAAGAATAAATTAAACATGAATTTTAAAGTTTTTTGCGCTAAAAATTCATATTTAATTTATATTTTGTTGAAAAATTTTAAATTTTATAAAAGATATTCCTATAAAAATATGAAAATGACTTACAAACCCTTCAGAAAGTCACGGTTGAAAATATCTTAAGCAAAATAAACTTAGGAGTTATGGCACATATTAACATAATAAATGTAGAAATAATTTATTCGACTTGTGGTGTATTCAATTCTCTAAACATTAAATTTCTTGTATCATTACATGTTATATTTCTATTGTTTTTCCATTGTTTTCTAGGTGGCTGGCCCCCTACCATTGTTTTCTTAGGAATAAATTTGCATGTGCGTTTCTTTACTGTTTGTTTGTATAACTAAATTGGTTAAGGAGAATGTCGTGGAAATTCATTAACGTGTGTTCTATGACTCATCGATTAAATATAGAAATTAACTTTTTGAGTTTAAAGTACATTTTTTGGTTATAGTCTAAGGTTGAATTATTATAGTTTAACAAATGAATCGAATGTACCGTTTAACATAGTCCATATTATATTACCGAAATATGGGCACTATTCGACTAGATTGGCTCGTTCCATATATGAAACTATTTCAAGTCACTTTTGAAAAATCATGGCAATAACTATTATTAGAAGATCGGTTTTTATGTTATACCTTAAACCTCTTTGCAAATGTTCTTTATTTTCTTCATATAAAAAGTCTTGAAAACTTCCCTTTTGATCTCATTGTTCCACTGAAGCAAATGTTTTTGCAGATCTATTGACTCGTAAAAGTCATAATGACTCTTTTTTTCATTATTTCTTTTATGCTTTGTTTCGATTGTGAAAGAAAATTGAAGCAAATAAAGTTGAAGAAAAGATTGTTAAGGGAAAGAAAGTGAAAAGAAAGTAAGTAAAAAGTAAGATGATTTTAAAGTTGTTTGGTTCAAGGGAAAGTGAGAGAAAAGAAAGAGTTATATTTTTTAAAATGACATTAATACCCATTGATATGAATTATTTTATATATGATTACTTGAGTTTTTTTGTCTTTTTCCAATACACATTGCTTCCCTTAAGGTGTGTTTGGTTGTGTGGAAAGAAAGTGGAAGGAAAGAAAATTACGGAAACCGATGGATGAATTTAGACTAACTTTATGTCCAAGTTCATCCATCGGTTTCCGTAATTCTCCCTTCTTCCACTTTCTTTCCTTCATACCAAACAAAGCCTTAACTTTCTTCCCAATCTGGAGGGATGAGAATCTTCTGTGGGGCCCACCAAAAATTGATCTTTCCTTCCACTTTATTGAGCAACCAAACAAGGGAAAGGTTTTGTGTTAATTTTGTTAACTCTTTACTAGACATTCGTTTGAGTTTATTTTTTCATAATTTAACATATAATAATAATTATGCTCTTATAATGTAAATAATTTTACATAAATAGTATTTCGCTATAGCATTTCACTTTCTTGATATGACATAAAAATTTAAATTATTCTAATCAAATGCTGGTATAAAATTAATTTAAACAAACAATATGTATGTCTCTATTAAATTTTTGATATATTACATAGTAGCATATCAATTATTAAAGGGATTGGCTTTTTTTGTTTTTTGTGATTTGATACCATTAACTGACACCCTTATCACATTGCAATGTCATGTCAAGGACTCAAAGTCTCATACATACAGCTTTGAGATTTGAGAACCACGAGTCCCACGAGTATGGATACATAACAGATGCTTTTAAATGAAGCCCTCTCCTTTCAAGTTTTACAATTGTGTGATTTCGGCTTCTCAAGTTTGAATCGTACAATTTTAATCCTTTTAAGTTTTACAATTATTTGATTTTAGCCCCAAAATTTCAATTGTGCAATTTTGATCCTTCTAATTTATCATTTTTTGCATTTCCTAGCTTCCCGTTAACTTTTTTGAAAAAAAATTGATTAAAAATAAATAAAAGATTTTTTAAAATTTAAAATATGTTTTAAAATTTTAAAAAATTATAAAATAAAAACATATGTTTTCAAAAAATGTATTAAATCTTTTTTATAATTATTGATTAAAAAATAGTTCATAAAATAATTGTAACCTATTTTTCATAGCAAAATTATTTTATATGTTATTTTTAAAAACAAAATTTCATTTATTTTTATTATTATTTTAAATGCCACATAAGCAAGTTTTAGTAAAAAAAAAGTCAACAGGGGCTGACAAATGTAAAAGAGAATAAATTTGGGAGGTCAAAATCGCACAATTGAAACTTGGAGGCTAAAATTGAACAATTGTGAAACTTAGGGGTTACAATTGCACAATTAAAATTTGGGGGCCAAAATCACACAATTATGAAACTTAATAGGCCAAAATTAAGCATTTTTATTATTAGGATATTGATACGAAGTTTCCATATAACCCTTGATTAAGTATTTAAGAATTAAGATCCTTTAATCGATTGAATCAATTCATTGTTAGTTCCATAACACAAGTTTTAATTGATAGAAAAATGAGAAAATTTGTGTCATAAAAAAAATGAGAAAAAAATACTTGAATGATCACAAATTCACAAGTGTTTGATCACGAGATTTGGTCACGCCCACATAAAAATATATTTAAAGAATACACATAAGAGTTATTTAAAAAATACACATTATTTAATTCTTTTGTCTTTCTACCATTTTTCAATTTTGTGAAAGTGACCAAATTCTTGTGACAACATAAGAGTTTCTCGAAAAAGGGATAAGCTCTAAATAACTATTATCCAGACAAATTCTAACCGGTATAAATTTTAAGTGATAAAAATTTCAAAATAATTACTATACATAAAACAAAATCTATATAATATAGGATAAGTTCTGACTGGTATAAATTTCAAAAGAGGTGTGTTATATACATGGACAACTCATGGAACAACTAAAAGCATGTAAGGTAATATGAATATTGACACATAAATCAATACAAATAAAAAATTATTTAAAAAAACTAAAAGAACTTTGTGTGAAAGGTTGTTTAAAAGTTGTCTCAAATTAGTTGTCAAAATATCATTTATCATTTCAAAATAATTATTGTATACAGACACATTTTAACTGATATAAATTTTAAAATGATTATCACTTGTCTACGTAGCACATGTTCTAATTGATAAAACAAAATTAAAAAACTTAGAAAAATTCTAACTTATATAAATTTAAAAATAAGTTGATTATAAATAATATTTGTAATTAAATTTGGAATAAATTCATAATCTTTTTTCTTCCCTTTTTTGACTTATGTATCTAACGATAAATTATATACTACAAATGATATATGCAGGTTACAAATGCTGAAGCGTTGTGTTTATGAGAGTTGTGTTTATGAGAGGTGCGGGTAAGAGACTTGTGCGGCACAAGTCTCTTACTAGTATTTTAAATTTTTAATGATATTTTATTATTGAAAATATTAAGGCTTAATTGCAGTTTTGGTCCCCCTATTTTTACCATTTTGCAGTTTTGGTCCTCCTATTTTAAAATTCGACAGTTTTAGTCCCCCATCATAATTTCTTACTATAAATTGGTGATTTGATTTGTTTTAAAAGACATAACATATGAATTGGTGATGAGAAAATACTAACGTCGATGAAATTGTAAGAAAAATTCTTCATTAAAGTAATTTAAAACACATTGTCTCACAATATTTTAGACCAAATATGTACTAGGGAGATCAAAACTGTCGAATTTTAAAATAGGGGGGACCAAAACTGCAAAATGGTGAAAATAAGGGGACTAAAACTGCAATTAAGCCAAATATTAAACATTATCCGTCCATCAAATTGAACATTTATTTTTTGTCAATTAAGTAGCCTAATGATTATAACCGTGGCCTTGAGGTAAATAAGTGGGCTCATGAGCTTAGTTCAGTTGGCAAAGACATTGCATTATATAGGGCTGAGCATGAAACCGAGACCCGACTCGAAACTGATATAATCGACAACACATTGAAGCATTTGGTCGGGTGCAGGTCAGGTCTCGGGTCAATAATTACAAAAAATCGAGCATCAACGGTTGCATATGTGCGGGTGTGGGTCTCTAAAATTCTATCTTTTCATAACTGAATTCGGCCGAACAACCATTAAAATGCAAATCAATTTTTTTCCGTCTTTCCCTACTCTCCTTGTATACTCGTCACTTTTTTTTTTCTTTTCCATTTTTGATATATGAGAGAAATGTTATATTTATAAGCTTATAATTACGCTGATGAAGAAAATGTGGAAGTTATTCTAGATCTATTTTAATTTCTATTTTTTTTCTACTTGATATATTATTGTCTTTAGATCTACAGATTTTACGAAAATAACTTAATAAAGTTATGACAATGATTATGGGTGTTTGTGGGTCGGGTTGGACCAGTTTTAACCAAACCTATTATCCAGCTCGATTTTTTGATAGGGAAGTAAAAAAAAAGAACAAAACTAAAAGGAAAAACTAATCATGAAAAAAGAAAGTTCTCACTGCGTCGTTCTTAAGAAGATCATGAACGCCTTATGGATGAGAAGTATGAGTCAAAAAGTCAGTATATGAGGAAGCTCCAAGTTTAGCGAAGAAACCTGGACATGATTTCTCTCTCTAAGTGTGTGATAGAGAGAAACATTGGTCTGAGAGAGCAGCTCTTTTATATCTAGAATCAATACAACATGGATATGTTAATATTGTATAACCCGTATATTTTATGTTAAAATATAATTGATTCGCCCGGTAGTCAACGAGTTGAATTGGATCAATGGATCGTTACATATAATATTTTAAAAAACAATCAAAAGAAATATATACTTTTTTTGACATAATCGAAAGAAATATAATTAAATAACATATTTCATATAAATTTCAAAATTTTAACTAAATTTTACTATTTAAAATTTAAACACTTGAAATCACATGAAAACTTCAAATATAGTATCGAAATTTAAGATTTTAACATGTAAAATTCTTAAACTATATTATCAAAACCAAAATATGTAACAATTTTTTTAGACGGAGTGCACATTCGCAAATTCATGGGCTTTAGAATCATAAACCTGTTACCATGAAAGATTCTCTTCTCACCCCCCATGACTCTTTTTAACCCCCCAATATTCCGATTTTACCCCTGTCCAAAAACTTCAGAACGTGTTTTCCGAAGTTTTTCTAGTTCAAATTCGTCGAAAACTTCAGAAAATACATTCCGAAGTTCATATTCAAGGCAAAAAAAACTTTGGAAAACGCGTTCCGAATTTTAAACTCAAGGGCAAAAAAGGAAATCCGGGGGGAGGGGAAAAAAGAGTCATGAGGGTGGGAAGAGAAATTTTTTGTTACCATAACCAAATCACTTTGAATTTGAATGGGTTAGTTTGATTTAAACCTACAATTGAACTGATTCTAGTAAAATGAGAATTGGGTTGGATTGGGTCAACGAATTGAACGAGTCACCGGTATCCGTGCCACACCATAAAGTAATAAAAGTAATGGTTCATTTAAAATTGGGTAAAATAACTGATACCCCCTGTAATGTGGGCGTGTTTTGCTTTTCCCCCTATAAAAAATTTCCTTGCAACTCGCCCCTTACCAAATATTGACTCTTTGCATTTGCCCCCTATTACCAAAATCTGGCAGCTGACTGGGCGTTTTCGCCACGTGGCAAATCCACGTGTATTTATTTTATTTTTTATTTAAATTTAATGAGACACGTGTCACTGACACGTGTCAAACTAATTATTAATTATTATTTTTAAAATAAACTAAATTTAAAAGAACAAAAAAATGGTAGAATTGTCTCCACAGCAGCTCGAACACGCGCCCTCCTCCATCCAGGGCTCACCTCTTAGCCAAATTAGCTGCACGCACGCTTGTGATATGGAAACACCTTAAAATATATTTGAATCAATCAAACAGCTTAAAATAAATATTGTGTTAACTAAAACAATTTAATTACTGGAGTATAATTTATTAATCATAAAACAATAATATAACATTATTTCCTTATTAAAAAATGTATTCTTTCATTATCTAAAAAAAATGTATTCTTTTGTTATTTTTTTGCTACACTATTTTATTTTTGACTAATATTCAATGTATTTAATTTTGACAAAATAATAAAAATCATTTTTAAATATTAGAGAAAAAAAGAAGTGAAGATGAAATTTGTGTCTTGTGAATTTGTTAAGCAGTAAATGAATGAACCTTTAGCGAATGCGAAGATCTAATTTTAATTGTAATTTTTAATCTAAATTAATTTAATTTTGAATTGTATATTTGAAATTAAAAATTAAATTACTTTTAATAAAAAATTACTTTTGAATATCTTAATTAATTTTTTAAATTAATTTTTAATCTGAATATCTTAATTATCAAAAGTAATTATCAAAAATTACTTTTGAATATCTTAATTATCAAAAGTAATTTTTAATTTCAAATATACAATTTAAAATTAAATTAATTTAGATTAAAAATTACAATTAAAATTAGATCTTCGCATTCGCTAAAGGTTCATTCATTCACTGCTTAACAAATTCACAAGACACAAATTTCATCTTCACTTCTTTTTTTTCTCTAATATTTAAAAATAATTTTTATTATTTTGTCAAAATTAAATACATTGAATATTAGTCAAAAATAAAATAGTGTAGCAAAAAAATAACAAAAGAATACATTTTTTTTAGATAATGAAAGAATACATTTTTTAATAAGGAAATAATGTTATATTATTATTTTATGATTAATAAATTATACTCCAGTAATTAAATTGTTTTAGTTAACACAATATTTATTTTAAGTTGTTTGATTGATTCAAATATATTTTAAGGTGTTTCTATATCACAAGTGCGCGTGCAGCTCATTTGGCTGAGAGGTGAGCCTTGGATGGAGGAGGGTGCGGGTTCGAGGTGCTGTGGAGACACTTATTTTACCCTTCAAAATTTATATAGTGCATAGACACTTATTGAACTGTTTGTCCAAACGTTATTCAAGAAAAGTTTTAATCAAAACATTGTTCAATATACATTATAGACCACAGCTTGTATCAGGTAGAGCTTGAATGATAGTGATTACTTATTTCAGCTATTTATTCACTTCAATCATGTGTCATTTGTTCAGCTTCATGCCTGATAGATTCAAAAAGTGGCGAAGATAAGTAACGCTCTCCAAAACTAGGAAAAATCACCTGCAAAACAATGATTCATAATTATTCAACTATATGGTATTAACAAATAAACTGCAATTCACATCAAACATTAAGTAACATTATCATTTCATAATGCTGCATCAACGAATAAACTTATTAAGGATCGTAAACTTACAACAATGAGTTTTCCCGCATTTTCTGGTCTCTTTCCTAATTTTATTGCAGCTGCTGTTGCAGCTCCTGATGAAATTCCCATCTTCAAAAGACATTCATATAATCAACATGAAAACTAACATTAAAATATGCATACTCACCGCAACATATTTGAAGAGTTTTTACTTTTTATATAACACAAAATAACCAAAAGCAAAATACTACAAAACCATTAACAAGAATCATAAGTTATGAATCATGCCATACCAGTAAACCTTCTTTCAAGGCAAGCAACTTAGCAGTTTCTATAGCTTCTTCACTTGAAATCTGTAATTTACAATATAACCTTGTTGGTCAAAACAGAATCACTTGTATTAACATCTAGTATTAAAAACATGTTTATATTTCATAAATTTCAAGAATTCAAGATTCATAATTAATATTCCTCACTATCATCATGTATCAATGTTGCAAGCTACCTGAATAACTTCATCTAGGAGATCAACTTCCAAGATAGGCGGAACGATACCAGCACCAATCCCTTGGATTTGATGTTTGCCTTTGAAATGTATGCAAATGGAAAAATTAATCAGTAAAGTGACTTATTGTGATACATTGATTAAAACAATATAACAAATGAGTCTTGAATGTTTTTCTTGACTTATAATCTTCAAGAGTTGTGAAATCACCTGGTTTTCCTCCATTCAATACTGCACTTTCAGATGGTTCTACACCATACACCTAGAGGGGAAAAGCAACATTAATCATAAAGTTAGCATAAATATAAATGAATCAACACAAAAACTTGTTCACATGGTAAACAATTGATACCTTGATGTCTGAGTTTTTCTCCTTGAGGAACTTCCCAGCACCTGTTACTGTTCCTCCAGTTCCTATCCCTGCAACCAAAGCATCAATTTTCCCTCCAGAGTCTCTCCAAATCTCGGGGCCAGTCGTCTCGTAATGAATCTAAAACCATGCCAAATGAATCGTCTACATCTTTCTTCAACTCATAACCAAATTAGGCAATATGAATTATGATAATACCTTTGGATTGGTAGGATTTTCAAATTGATTGAGCTTATAACTATTTGGTGTCTTTGCTAATAGCTCGTCCGCTTTCTCAAAAACTCCATCAACTCCTTTGGCAGGGTCTGTCAGATAAACCTCGGCTCCGAAAGCTCGCAATATAATTTTTCTCTCGAGACTCACATAAGATGGCATAGTCACTAAAAGTTTATAGCCTCTCAGTGCTGCTATTGACGCCAATCCTATGCCGGTGTTACCACTTGTTGGCTCAACAAGAACAGTCTTTCCAACCATTGTTTAAAAAGAATAAACTTAGATCATACATTCAACAATATGGACAATACTATAGTTGGCTGAACATGCCCCTTTCAACATTATAAACAATAACATAGGAAATTTTTAATCAAACACGGTAATGAAATGTGAATAACACAATTGTCCATATAAAATCCATGTGTAGAAGTGCATGGCTTAACTATTACATGTTCGAGTATCGGAAACACCTCAAGTCCCAAATTGGAAATAAATAAGACCTTAAAAGAGTTAGACCCAATATGAAAACCTAATATGGTACTCCTTCCGGCCACTATTATAAGCAAAAAACCATTTTTTAGGTTCATTGGAAAGTTGATGTATCTGGTGGTCTATATTAGAGCTTGACACCCCCCACCTTACGAATTGGATTCGCACAGCCGTCTAATCTAAATAGACGGCTGAGATCAATTCAATAAGTGAAACTGACTGTGTGATATGGACCGTCTGACCTCAAATCAACAGTCGAGATTAACTATTGCATGAAACTGTGTCAACTCGCTCAGACTTCAGGTGATTGTGATCCTCACCTCACAAGTCCGGTAAGAAAACCTAGATATCTAACTTGACTAATTACCTTTCCAGGTGTAATGAGACCTTTCTTTTCGGCATCTTCAATCATGCTCAATGCTATCCTGAGCGAGAACAACAAAATCATCATTACAAATTCTTATTTAATTAAGATTCTTAAAACCTAATCTAAGCAGTTGCGCACAGAGGATACCCGGTTTATGCAAAAAAAAAACTCTAGTTTGTGAAATTAAAGAATTTGATACCTATCTTTAACACTGCAGCAGGATTGCAAGTATTCTAGCTTAGCAGCAATACGAGCTACACACCCTTCAGTGATGTTATTTAGATATACCAATGGAGTGTTTCCTATTAACTTTACAATAAACCAAACAACAAAAATTATTACTATTATTTTAGAAAAAGTAAACATAATGATTAAAAATAAAGATAACAATAACAAGGTAGGATATGATAAGAAAGTGAAGATAAAAAGTAATTAAGAGAAAATAATTACTTCAGTGACATCTTTCTTGATTGAAAATTGTTGCTCCATGTTATCTGATGAACAAAAAGCCTGCAAAAACTTGTTTGTTTAGTTCCTTTTAGAAACCAACAACAAAAGAAAACATCATAAAACTCAAAGAACAAAATTAAGGAGATTGGAACTTAACTCACTTGCATAAGTTGTGCTTGTGCGTCTTCAATGACAGTTTGAGATTGTTGAAAATTTGTCAGGAAATTTCAGCTTGACCTTGTGTATTAGATTAGACTTTTTGGCTCTAGATATAATCCAAAAGCTGTCTTTCTCTCTGACGGAAGATCCAAAAGCTATACTGTTTAATGGAAAATTATCATTAAAATTATATTTTTAATCCTTTTAAGTTTTAACTTAATTTAGTCAATACTTTACTTTTTTTATCTTTTTTATAACATTTTATTTATTTTTTATGTTTGAATATAAGGCAAATTCTAATATAGATCATTTTTTCAAGTGATCCATGGTGGATCAGTTATGAATACTATTATAATGAATGCGAATTTTACAAAAATCATCGTTGGATTGAAAGTTTATATCATATAGATCATCCATAATTTTTTTTAGAGAAATTGAAAATCCTTTGTTATGTTATTGAGACCTATTAAAATTAACGGTTTATGAATTTTTATTAAATACCGTTATTCTTAATTGTTCTCAATAACATATCAAATGATTTTCAATTTTTCTAAATTTTTTCATGGATAATCTATATGATATATAAACTTTCAATCCAACGGTGGATTTTTTAAAATCCGTATTTGTTATAATAGTTTGATCATAAGTCCACGGTGGATCACTTGTGAAAGTGGTCCACCGTAGCATTAGTCTTAAATATAAATCTTAAGCTTTAAATTTTTTAATTTTCTTTCTTTATTCGCCTTCTTTCATAAAAATTTCGTTTTCAATAAAAAAATCTTAGATTTGAAGTTTAAAAATTATATACAAACATTAATAAAATGCTAAAAAAATAAAAATAACATAAGAAAAATATAAAAGACTGATTGATTGAAATCAAGTTTAAGAACTATTCATCAAAAAAAGAAAGTTAAAGAACTTAAAATATATAAAGAGCAGGCAAATTTTATGGTACATAGGACAAATTTCATTGTACTGGTACATTAGATTATTAAATTAGTAGGTAAATGAATAATTTTTTGAAAGAAATCATTTTCCTATCATTTAAAATATTATAATAACTAAATACTATTTATCAAAATTGTAAAAAAATAAATTATTATATTTTTTGAATTTTATCACTCATAATTTGCAATTATAGTCAATTTTGAATTTTTTTATAAAAAAATGTAAAAAAGTTAGTGTAATGCTTATAAAACATTGAAATTGTGTTTTTTCTTATGAAATTATCATCTATGAAATACAATAATAGGCAAATAATTTTTAGATTTGTAAAATAACCATTAATTTATTAATTAAACAATCTAATGTACCGGTACGTTGAAACTTTTCATATGCACCATAGAAGCTCCCTAAAGAGCATTGCTATTTGTTACGGGAGAATTTAACCAAGAAAGGCAAGGATGATTACATGTCATGCTATTAGTGGTGAGTTAAAATGTAAACTCCCTTGTTTAAAGGAAATCATTAGGAGGTTTGCTGTGGAAGTGTAAGGGCCTGTTTGAAACGGTTTTAGTTTTTAGTTTTTAAAATGTGTTTTATAAAAGTGTTTTAGAAAACTATTTTTAAGAAGAGAAAAGAAAAAAAAAGCGTTTGGTAATGTAATTTTCAAAACTATTTTACAAATGAGAAAATTTGTTTGGTTACCTAATTTTCAAAAACAATTTTGGAGACAAGAAAAGTTCGAAAAAAAAGTTACAGGTTTTTTTGCGGAAAAATGTTTCGATTTCAAATAAAAATAATTTTGGAGTTTTTTCCGGAAAAAAACTTTCCGATCTTTTTCGGGGAAAAATTTCGATTTCAGATAAATATAATTTCGGAGTTTCGATTTCAGATAAAAACAATTCCGAAATTTTTCCCGTAAAAAAAGTTTCCGATCTTTTTTCACGAAAGTTCCTGATTTTTTTTCGGAAAAAACTTTCCGATTTGGGAAAAAGTTTTTGATATTTTTTCGGAATAAAAGTTTCGATTTCATATAAATACAATTTCGGAGTTTTTTCGAAAAAAGTTCATGATTTTCGCTAGAAAAAAAGTTTTTGATCTTTTTTTCAGGAAAAAATTCCCGATTTTTTTGGGAGGAAAATTCCCGATTTTTTTGGGGAATAAATTTTGATATTAGATAAATACAATTTCGGAGTTTTTTCTGAAAAATAGTTTAAAATATTTTTTAAAATAGTAAAGACTTTGGTTTTTGACAAATTTTTTACGAGGGATTACAATTTGTTATTTTAAAATTTCAAACACAATGAATTTTTTGTTGCTAAAATTCAGACACAATAATTTGTAAAAGTGGACAATTGAACGTTATATATATTTTAAAAATATTTAATTAATAACAAATAATCAATATATTGAAGGTATGAAAAATTTTGCCCAAAAAAAAACCAAAAATTTATGTGATATGGATACAGTGTAAAAAGTAATAAAATGAAAAGCTGGTTTGTTCATTTATTTACTAAACTGCCATTAATGAAAATTTGCAGTTTTCCGCGTGATTTTGATAAAAATGAAAACTACAATTAGAGAATGAAAACACCCAAAAGGTGTTTCAGTTTTTTAGTTTTAAAAAGAGATAAAGAAGCAATTTTCAAAACAGTCAATTACAAAACAATAAACCAAACAAGTTTTTTCCTTTGATAATTTTTAAAAACCAAAAAACAGTTTTAGAGAAATGAATCAAACAAGCCCTAAGTGTCACTCTTGCATTTCTTACTTTGTTTTGTCCGTAAAAAATAGCATTTTTCATATATAAATAGAAGAGTAGTGCTATATGTTACGGGAGAAAAAACACAAGAAAGAGAAGAATTGTACTATATTGTTTTAAAAAAATTGAAATTGCTATAAACTAGGAAGTTTAGAGGAAATCATGGGGAGGTTGGTTATGAAATTGTAAGGCCATGATCTATTCTTCTCTTTCTTGCTTGTTAATTTCTTACAAACAAGCATTTCCCTAAATAGAAACCTTTTTTGAATTTTGTTACGAATTTATAGATGGTTGCCCATACAGGTTCTTCTCATTAAACTTCAAATATCCTACTTTTAACTCACTTAACATTTTGTCAAAAAAAAAAAACTTACTTAACATTTTTTTTCTCAAAAACTCACTTAAACTAAAACCGCACCGGTTCAAAAAAATGAATTAATTATAAAACCACATTTATCAAACATGTCTTTTGACCAAAAAAAAAATTAATTAAAAATCATACTTACCAAACAAGTGTCACATTTGATAGATATTTAGCTCTTTAACTAATATTTCAAGATACATTTTTGGTTGATGCATATGGAAAAATATTTGTTAAGATTGATTTTGGCCAGGAAGAATATATTAATTTACCAAAAAATTAATTAAAAACCACACTTTAATTTTTTCCAAAAAATCTTAAAAATATTGCATATGGAAGTGGATACCTTTTGCGGGCGAATGGACTCTCCCCATTGGAAAAAAATTAAGGAAATAATGTGTGCATCTAAATCATTGAATCTAAAGTATGTGATAATATTTTAATTAGAAAAAAATGAAGAAAAGATGTTGAATGGTTAAGATATAACAATTGAGGAAAATTGAGGAAAATTGAGAAAAATAAAATTGAGAGGATCTTTTCTCCTCATGCGGCAGCAGTACTACTTAGGAGATATCGTGTGTATGAGAAAAGATAAATAAAAAATAAAGAGATGATGATGATGATGATGATGATGATGATGATGATGATGAGAGACAGTTGCATGACATTATAGAGAGCAAGAGGAAAAAAAGGTAGGAGAGGATCTACATCGGTTGCACATGAGATTGGAAATCATGACTTTCCAGTTTTTATTAATACATTTCTTTTAAATAGATGAAACTAGTTTTGAGATCCGTGACTTTTATTCGATATTTAAGTTCATCATTATAAAATTTTATTTAAAATAAAATATTTGAAAATTTATTATAAAATATAAGTTAAACTATTATTCTCTTTCTTGTAAAACTTACTAAATATGTTTTTTCACTAAATAAATTTGTTTTATTAAAGCTATTGTCCAGTGTGTATTTTTAAAATAAATTATAATTAATATATTCTAATTATTCAAATTTTTATTTAGATGATATTAAAAAGTTAATAAATTTAGCTTATTGATTTATGTTAAACATATATGTCCGGTGCATGTTTTTTGTAATGAATTATAATTACCAATGACAAATAGTTATCCAATTTCTTTTATGTACCAGTGATGAATATTTGTCATGTATTTTATAAAAATTATTTGTGAATGTATTTAGAATAAAATATTTGTTAATTTGTTAAAAGTATTTTTAAAATATATTAAATTAATAATTTTATTTTATTAAAGTAATTGTCTCGTGTATATTTTTACAATAAATTACACAGTCCATTGACTTTTATTCAATATTTAAGTTCGTCATTATATTAAGGTATAAAATTTATTTAGAATATAATATTTAAAAATTTGTTATAAAATATTGTTAAAATATAAGTAAAATCATTGTGCTCTTTCTGGTAAAACTTATTAAATTAATTGTTTTATTAAAACTATTGTCCCGTGTATGATTTTTGTAATAAATTATAATAATTAATAAAAAAAATATTTATTCAATTCCTTTTATGTATCGGTGATAAATATTTTGTCATGTATTTTTAAATTATAAATTGTGCAGTTTTATGTAAATTTATTAAATGGAAAAAAAATATTAAAGTTATTGTCCCATTATATTTTAATAATAAACTATAATTATCAATGACAAATATTTAACCAATTTTTTTATGTATGAGTGAAAAATATTTGCCCGTATTTTTTATATTTATCGATAAGAACTAATTGTCTTGTTTAAAAAGAAAAACTATTTGTTAAATTTTTTTATGTATTAGTGATCAACACTTGTCCCGTGACATTTTAAGTATCAATCACAAATATTTATCCCGTAATTATTATAATATATATTCATCAAAATGCATTTCTCTTGTATTTTTCGTAAAAGAGTAAACAAAAATAGAGTAGTTTTTTTAATAATTAAAATAGAGTAGAATTAAACTTTTATATAAAAAAAGAGTAAATTGAAAAATATAAAAATGTTTTTTTTTCAGAATAAAAAAAATTACATTCAAGGATAGAATATTTGAAATATTATTAAAAATTGACGAGGACAAATCATGTTTTTTAGTTGTAATTTCTTTTAATATATTGCGTTTTTGTTTCTATTTTCACATTCTTAATCTTTTATTATCAATCGTTAGTTGGTTCAGTGGTGATTGACGTTGAACTTGGTAGGGAGGACCACGGTTCGATCTCCCACAACTGCGATCGGGAGGGGGCTGGAACCACTTGATGCCAAAACTGTCCCACGAACCAGATTCAACTGGTGGTGAAAACTAAAAAAAAAAATCTAATCTTTTATTGTTGACATAATCTTCCTTTTTTTTTTTATATAAGTAGGCACAGTATATTTTTTCTAATTCTTCTATTAGGTTCGTCTATTTTTTTTATTTTTTTTTCAAAGTTGTCGTAACTTATTATTATTATTATTATTATTATTTTTATCTTTTATGCTTATCTTTTTATTTTCCTATTTTTGTATTGTATCTTTTTATTTAGTTTAGAGTTAAAATTATATTAAGGGCGGAAAACTTGAAAGACTATTAAGAGTAATGAGGACAAATTTCATTTTTTAGTAGTAGTTCTTTTTAATATATTATAGGTAGATTTATAATCTTTTATCGTAGACATAATCTTCTTTTTGAATGGAACCCCATACTCCTCCCACTCTTTGGTTAAATATGATATGATAATGAATCCCTTTTGCTAAAATTTCAGACTTCCTTTCCCATTATTTCAAAAGGCTCATTTATGACAGCTTTAATGAATTTGAATTTACAAAGATAAATAACCGAAAAGCATGGTGTTATTTTTCAGATGTCTATGTAAAAGGCATATCTGATGGTTCAAACACAAAAACTGCAACATGAGATGATACCATTGCCTCCCACTTCAAATTTCAGAAGCAAAAAAATTCATTCAAATTACTATCCAAGTTCAATGCTCGAAGATAATGTTCTCCGCTTCTCGCTTCACAGATTCAAAGAGCACGGATGATAGATAACGCTCTCCAAAGCTAGGGAAAACAACCTATTTATGTATCCAATGAGCCGGTTAGTATAATAATGCTAGAAGAATTGGTTAAAGATTAGATGAAAACTGGTTATGATTATAATCAGCATATGACACATTATATATAATCATCATAACTAAGCTAAGTAATTATAACTCGGCCGCTCTGATACTGAATGGAATAAACTCTAATACGGAAAATCATGCATTTGAGGAGATTGCTCGAGAAAACATTAGATAAGAAGTACCGCTATGTAGCATAGTCAAATACCACCGAAAAAACTTAAGGTCGAAACTAGGTCATATTTAAAGGGGAGAAAAGTAGCAACTTCTCTAAAACTCTTTCCTCTTAAGGCCACATAATTCAATTGATATTACATCTAAGCAACATTTAGAAGAATATTTAAAACTTAGATGAACAGATAACAAACTTACAACAATGAGTTTTCCAGCATTTTCTGGCTTCTTTGCAATCTTAATAGCAGCGGCTGCAGCAGCACCGGATGATATCCCCACCTGCAACAGAAGTTCACCAATAAAATTTAAGTATCATTAGAATTTTCTTTATCCTCCCCCTATCCCTTAAACACGCAAAATAGAAAGACGGTTCAGACGTTTCAAATGATACTAGTAACACAAAATGATAACTTACCAGCAAACCTTCTTTTAATGCAAGAATTTTAGCAGTTTCAATAGCTTCTTCGCTAGATATCTACAAAAGCACAAAAATAAGAATTGTCATTTATTGATGGACTATAGGGTGTAGAACAAATAGATTATATGGATATTTAACATGCATTTTCATAGCAAATGAATTATTGTACTTTGATCGGTCCGAAGGATGAGTGGTTTTCTTTTTTAAAAAATGGGGATGGAGAGACTATTATTAATTAAAGTGACACTAATAGTCGTTTTACAACTGCCCCTGAGGGATTTGAACTATGTCCCTTGATGTTAAAAAATCAAGCCTTTAACGTTGATCTGACAGACACTTCATGGACTGCATACTCTTAAGTTGAACAAAAGTACGGCTACATATTTTTACTTAAGCTTCACTATTGAAGGGAGTACATCAAATTATTATACATAAAATATATTTATTTAACGGCAAATATATCTCAAAGATTCACACCTTACTTGGATTACTTCATCAAGCAAGTCAACATCCAGAACACCAGGGATGAAGCCAGCACCAATTCCTTGGATCTTATGAGGGCCTTGAACATGGAAAATATCACGCATTTGTCAGGGGAATGATGCATAAAAGCGGAAGGCATTTGATAAGTCTATACAAATTACAAAACAATGTACAAAATAAAAGTGATAAGTGATGCACAAAATCCAACTTTTTCTTCTTGTTAATAGGATGTTGGAGCAAAGGGGAGAAGGAAAATCATAATCAATACCATTTTGAATTCCAAGCAAACACGTTCAGTAGTAAGTATCACACAGAATCCATGTTTTTACAAGAACTTGTCAAGTGTGCATATTGTGTACAAGTGCATATAATCATCAAGGCAGTAACTACCAGTGACAATTTATGTGCCTCTAATTATAGGAATTAGAAATCGGATTTGCGAATGGTGATTTAAAAGAAAAATCCTTACAAATGATATAAATGAAACTTAGACCGGTGAGAAGAACGAAACTTGCAATAATAATAAATAATATGTCAGACTCACCAGGTTTCCCTCCGGACAATACTGGACTTTCAAGTGGTTCAACACCATATAGCTGACGAAAACAAAAAAACAAACTTGTAAGCAAAACGAGAATATTGGAAAAAAAATATAAAACTTGCAAAAGAAACATGCCTAGAAATTTAGAGGGTAATGACTAATAACATACAGTTACAAATTCAAAAGCCTAACCTTAATATCAGGGTTCTGCTCTTTCAGATATTTCCCGGCACCTGTTACTGTACCTCCAGTCCCTATACCAGAAACAAGGGCATCGACTTTTCCACCAGAGCTTTTCCAGATCTCTGGTCCAGTGGTTTCATAGTGAACCTAAACGTAGGTGGAAAAGAATGAGTTAGTTAATTCACTTCAACCAAATGATTCTCTAAAAACTGCATATTAGCGGAACTAATACCTTTGGATTTGCAGGATTTTCAAATTGCTGAAGAATGTAAGCATTAGGAGTCTTTGCGAGTATCTCTTCAGCTTTCTGAACAGCTCCTTTCATGCCTTTAGCTGGATCCGTGAGAACTAACTCAGCACCAAAAGCACGAAGAATGGTTCTTCTCTCAAGACTCATTGAAGCAGGCATGGTTATAATAAGTTTATAACCCTTAGCAGCAGCCATGAATGCCAAACCTATGCCAGTGTTTCCGCTAGTAGGTTCGATGAGGACACTCTACAAAATGAACAACAATTATTAACCTTGTGAACTCATCTCTTATTTGATAATCAATAGCCTAAAATTTGAGAGTGATTATGACTCTCAATTAAAATTAAATAACATCTTTCATATCGTAGTTACAAAAGTTGGTCATAAGTTGCATGAATTAAATATCAAGAAGGAAACAAAATGATTGAAAAACAAAAACTAACTTCTTGCGGTCTAATGAGTCCTTTCTCCTCAGCATCTGCAATCATGCTATATCCTATTCTGTATCAAATGAAAGAATTATATATCAACACAAAAACATTCAGGTCCCATGTTTGTAGCTCGGTTGCTGAGTTAAGGGACACCAAAAGAGTTTTAAGAAGATAGTCCTGACTTCAAACCCTAGAAACTAACATAACCACCAACTTACTGCAATAACATTTGTCTATAATCAAAGTGACGATACATGAGAAAACATGCTCTGACAACCAACATTCTTTTATACCATTTGTGTTTGACACTTTTGGCTTTCTAGCATCCGATGTTGTGGATCTTTTGAAAAGAGTCCAAAGGATCATGCATAGTAATGTTGTCTCTCCTAGGTTATGAATGTAGTTTTCAGAAGGACTGGTTTTGCCATCCATAAAGGATTAGCAGTGCAACTTGTTGTCTATTTGTCTTTCATTCATGTGTAATTATTTTTTATATATATAATAAGACAATTTTGAAAAGAAAAAAAGCACAAACATTCAAAATAGATCAATTGGCATGAAATCATAATAGAGGCATGAATATCAATAATGCAACTTCAACATCAAAACTACATATCCCACCATGTCAAATAAAATGATCTCATAATCAAATCCAATAAACTAAAACCAATTTGAATCAATCTCTTAACCAACAATACAAATAACACTATCAATGACATTACTACAATTCAATAAAGAAATCAAGACAATCTTAGAAGAAAACATTTGTAGTAAATTTTGAAATCTAAGAAAGAAGAAACCTACATACATACCTGTCTTTGACACTAGAGCAAGGTTCCATCATTTCTAGTTTTGCAGCAATTTGAGCAACGCAACCATCGACAACATGGTTGAGATATACCAGTGGAGTTTTTCCAATCAACTGTGCATTACAATAAAAATGAAGAAAAACTATATAAACATATTCTTAAGTAAGAATGTTTCACTGACACTCCTCAAATTAAGCGTATTCCGGTGTCAGACACAAACACTAGTGATACATATATGAATACATTATTGAATTGTGTGAATTTATCAAATTTTCAACGTGTTAGTAACTTACTTGAGTGACATCTTTTGCAATGGTTGAGTTGTCATCCGCCATTATAGGAATTGAGAGCAAAAAAAGAGGAAATTGTGAGAGATGGGTTAACAGTTGAGAGAGTGTTATTTCTGTTGTGGTTGGTTGGTAGGTTGAAAATGAAAACAGAGACGAGACGAGAAGAGACAGAGGTGTTGTCACGTATAATTGTAACTGTAGAAAAGGAAGGACACGTGGCGAGTATCTGGAAAAAGAAAAAACAAATATTCTTTTCATTGGGGTTTGGTTTGACGTTGAATTTTCCCGTTTTTGTGTTCTTGGTTCATTCACTCATTATCATTCATCGTATTATAATTCTGTCGCGCTCCCTTTGACTTTTCTTACCAAACCAGCCTCAAGTATAAGATAAAATTGGATTATCGGTTTCTCTTTTTTATCCTTCTCTTTCATAATTTTTTATCTACTCTCCCTCCTCTCTTGAACATAACACCCATTCTAAATATAAGAGAAAATTATTTTTTTAGATTTTTTTGAGAATTTATTATATTTAATTTATAATATAAGTTAGATACATTAGATTCTCAATAAATTTAAAGAGTCATTTTTCTATTATATTTAGGATCGGATGAAATAATTTTTTTTAGTGTGGAGAGAATAAAAAGAGAGATAAAGAGTTAGGACAAGGAAGAACAGAAAAGAGAATGAGATATCTAAACTTATATCACACTTTATCTATAAATGAAATATATTTTATTTTTTACGAGTGTTGAATTGAACGAACACAAAATGGACCAAAATAGATCTTCACTTTTAAATATATTATATTTTAAATATAAGAAAATCTTTACTTTTTTAGATATATTGGAACTTTGAAAGTTTGATATATCTGAGTCTAAATGGACTAGATACATCAAATTTTCAATGTATCTAAAAAAATAATTTTTTTTCTTATATATTTATTTTTTGATCCTTTTAAAAGATATATTTGATCCTTATATATTTAAGACTAGAGGGAGTAGCATGTTAAAACACAAATTCAATTGAGTTAGCTATAGTTTTCTATTTTTATCAGTGTGAGATGTTGAAAAACAAGATGGAAGATAATTTATAGTTGATTGTTTGAATTATTTACTTTGTGAGAAGAATTACTTCAAATTTGATACAAATTCATTTAGTATTGAATGAGTTGTTGAATTTTATGGTTAGTATGAAGAAACGATGCGTACGATTTAGATATACAATATAATGTATTTAATTATTTATTATTGAATATATTTAACTGTTATAAGTTATTTAATATTTACTTCTGCATCCGTCCCATTATATAAGAACCTTTGCCAAAAATCAC
The DNA here is from genome assembly GCA_030408175.1 of Trifolium repens. Classification (NCBI taxonomy): domain Eukaryota; kingdom Viridiplantae; phylum Streptophyta; class Magnoliopsida; order Fabales; family Fabaceae; genus Trifolium; species Trifolium repens. The sequence goes on along the minus strand of CP125837.1, from coordinate 44,341,634 downwards.
GGGTATTAAGAAAAGTTATTGGAGTAATAATTATGTGTTAAAAGAGTGTGACTACTACTAAATTACTCTTGTGTATAGTTACATTTATTGTTGATTTTTCATATTCCAAGACAAGTTAATAGTAGTACTCCCTCCGTCCATATTTATAAGACCTAGTTTAACAAAACACGGGTATTAAGAAAGTGAGTTTTAATATTAAAAATTGATTGACAAATTATATTGATTTTGCATGTTTACCCTTACAATTAATTGTAGTGATTTGTATCAAACAAAAGAGAATTTAATGCTATTAAAAAAACTATGGAAAGTAAATAAGGGTAAGTTTGGAAAAAAAATTAATGTCATTGATAATTGTGAAATGGTCTTATAGAAAGGGACAAATATTTTGTTAAACTAGCTTTTATAAAAAGTGACAAAGCGAGTATTTATAAAGACTATATATGTTTTGGAAAAAGTATAATAAATGCATCTAATTATTTGTAAAGAGCCTTGTAATTAGGGACAATTTTATTTTTTTTGTAAAAGGTCTTATAATTGAGGATGGAGGGATTTTTTCATTTTTCGGCCCCCATTTCATAAATTCTTGGATCCGTCCCTATTAATATTCTCTATTCCTTATTATAAAAAATATATTTATTTTAGATTTATAGAATAATTGATATATTTCGTCTATATTATTAAGGCTTAATTAGTCTTTTGGTCTCTTGACTATTTTTTTGGTTTCACTTTGACCCCTTAACTATTAAACGTTCTGTATTGGTTCCTTAACTTTGTTTCCGTCGATCAAATTGGTCTATTTCATTAACTTTTTAACCCCAAATTTAATTATAACTGTTTGATCTTCTTCTAATAAGAGAGACCATCGAATTTTGCAGGTCTACCAGAGCTTACAGTGCACTATCACCAACTATACTTTTTTCTATTTCTTCATCTTCTCCCCTACCCTTCTTCATTACTCCATCTGTCTCGTATTATAAGCAAAAAAATTTACTTTTTAATGTCCCAAATTATAAGCAAAAAAACCAACTTTAATCATTTTTAAGATTTACTTTTACTTATTCTCATCAAAGTAAATGCAAATTGCATTTAATTTACTCTCTCTCTTCGTTTTCTCATAATCAATAACCAATAGAAATTCTTATAATATGGGACAGAAATTCTTAGAAATTCTTACATCTTCCCACAAAACTTATTTCAAGAAAAACATAAAAAGTGATACTTCAAATTATCATATTTTACTTTTTTTAATAAATGTAAAAATATTTTTTACTTATAATATGGGACAGAAACAAACCCAAAAAATAAAAACATAGATCTAACTTGTTTAAGTTCTCAACAAACAAGCACTCAAGTCATTACAAGCATTATAATAACATATAGAAAAATAAAAGGTTTAAATGCAGTTATAGCTCTTCAAGTTTCACAATTATGCAATTTTGGCCCTCTAAATTTCTTAATTGCTCGATTTTAACCCCTCAAGTTTCAATTGCTCTATTTGACCCTCCAAGTTTACCTCATTTTGCATTTGCTAGCCCCTCGTTGACTTATTTGACTAAAAATTGCTTATGTGGCATTTTAAAATTAAATAAAATATTTTAAAAATAATTAAAAAATGCGTTTAAAAGTGTAGCTTAGAAACTTGGGGGGTGTTGCTTAAAACTGTAGCCGTTCAAATATAAACAGTCACTTTGTAGCTTAGTGATAAAATAGAGTATTATTCCTCTAATTATTTCTCTCATGTTATCTCTCAGTTTCTTAATCCAATGGTTGATAAATTATAAAAAGCAAAAAAATATTTAAGAAGAGAGAGAACAAAATTGAATCAATGATTAAGATTACCACATGACCAAAACATGAGATGAATAATTGGAGAGGATCCAAATCCATACCCCATGGGTTGTAAACGGAACTTTGTTCCAAACTTTTCATACATTCAGTTTTAAGCTTATGGGCAAAAAGGTGACAAAATATCATTTTGGTATAATGCAATAAAAGTAAATAAACAATAAAATAGATGATTTTGGGTTAACAAGTGATTGGAAATTGTTGGACTTATGATTTATTTAACTATCATTTAATGTGAGTGAGTGATAAATGGTGTCAAGACTTTTGTGAGCAATGATTATCTTGTGGTGTATGTCTATAACGTTATATTATGGAATGGGGGATAAATGGTTCCTACAAGCAAATTCAAAAAATTAATTACCTTTTATATGTATAACTATGATTTTTTTTACATCAAATGAAAACATAATGTTAGCTTTTAAGTTAGCTTCTATAGTATTTTTACGATTATTTATTTGTAATTTGATTGGTTGTATATGTTAAAATTTTTTGCATTGTCAATGCATAAAAAATAATTTTAATAATTTTTTTTTTTGTTGGTAAGTCACTAAATATTAGTCTGTGATAAGATAATTGTTATTTTAGAACATCAATGAAGTATTAATAGTTGGTAAAATTACATTTCTAGTCCTTTAAGTTTTAACCTTATTTTTTATTGGTCTTTATGTTTTCCCTCTCTATGCTCAATTGGTTATATTTATGGGTAATCTTAAGTTTAAAAGCAGAGACAAAATTGTGTCCAAAAAAAAAAGCAGAGACAAAATATTGGCCGAAAATATTTGAAATATCATTGTTTGAAGAATTTTTTTTTAAGGAACTATAAATGAAATATTTTTTTTTTCTATAAGTATAAATGATTTAACTTGAATATTCATTATAGATTGCAAAAAAAAAAGGATGTTACATAATTAGAAGTATGTTGTTAAATTAATAAATAATGTAATTAAAATTTTGAAAAAATCTCATAAAATGGGAAAAAAAACTCAAGGGCCTTATATTTGAAGATTTTTTGTATAGTAGCATAGAAAAGGAAAGCAACAAAAAAGATATTAGCGTGAAACATCTTTAAGGTATCAATAAGGAAAATACTCTTTAAATTTTCAGGGGACTCCTAAATAACAAACTCAAAATAGTTTGCCAATTCCAACTTAGCAAGAAAATCTACATTAAAATTTTCATCCTTAAGAGAATGAGATAGTGACTTCCCCGTTCATCTTTATCATATCTTGGATATTTATAATAAATCTGCATAACAGTGAACCATGCTAATTCTTCAAGACGAGGTTGATAATAGTTTGAAAATCCGAATAGCACAAAATTCTCATAAATCTCATGTCGGTAGCAAGCCTTAGCCCACAATAAATCACTAGAAACTCGGCGAAAGTATTACCCATAATGTCCAAATGTCAACTAAAATCAATGGTTCAGCTACCCTCTCCTCACCTAAACAGACCACCAAACTCAGTTCTAACCCATATACCTAAATAACACCCATCCACATTAAAAATATAATGATTTTAATTAAAAAATAATTTTAAAAAAATAATAAATACTCTTGTGTTAATGATTTTAATTTCAATGAAATGATTTTGACTTTTAAAAATGGATCATCCCATGTGCATTAAATGATAAGAGATCACACTTTCACACGAGATAATGAGTTAAAATGTTAAAAAAAGGTCACACATTTCATATTTTTCTCTTCTTTGTGAATAATAATGCGAGTTTAGGTGATATATTTTGTAACCGATAGTTAATTAATATGAGCTTGATGGAATCGTTGAGCCAAATTGAATGAAGCAACAGTAACAAACAAAACAACTATACAATACAACAACTCGTTCGTAACGATTCTTTTCTCCTTTCGTCGTTCCCAAACCCATCTAAACCTATGGGAGTCCCAGCTTTTTACCGATGGCTCGCCGACCGTTACCCACTCTCGATCGCCGACGTACTTGAAGATGAACCAACCGTCACTGACGACGGCGTTCCGTTACCTATTGATGCATCTAAACCCAATCCTAACGGAATGGAGTTCGATAACTTGTATTTAGACATGAACGGTATCATCCACCCTTGTTTTCACCCTGATGGCAAAGTATGTAGTAGCAACATTCTTCGCTTCACCTCTTTTTTTCTTTTTCCCAATTTTAACATATTGTTTCAAGTTCTGCTACAATTTTCTTAATTTAATTCAATTTAGGTGTGTTATTATGTTAGTGATCTAATGTGAATTTGTGAGCTGATAAGCTAACTTATAGTGGAAAACTGAAAAGTTAGCTGGTAGCAGATAAACTATCTGATTGAATTTCTATTACTAGTTAAAATTAACGGTTAAACTGGTTTATAAATATGAGTTGACATGAAAAATAGATCTTTAATTAATATTTAATTTTTTAGATAGGATAATAGAGGTAAAATTGAGAGAAAAAATGATAAGCTATAAGCTACTTGAATTAGATTATCAAAAAACGCTATAAGCTAGTAAAAATAAGATGCAAGCTCGTGAGGAAATCATGGTTGCCAAACAAGTCTTGGTTTGACGTATGAGCTATAAGCTAACTTATTATGCTTGCCAAATAGACCCTTGGTGCAATTGCATTGTTATGATTAATTGATTTTATAAATGCAGCCAGCACCAGCTACCTATGATGATGTGTTTAAATCGATATTTGATTATGTTGATCATCTATTTTCGTTGGTTCGTCCGAGGAAGCTTCTCTACCTTGCAACTGGTATGAGTACGATTATATTATGATGTAGTTGTATTTTCTTTGTTCTGTAACATGTTAACATCACTCGTTGTGGAGGTGTCATATTTCTGATGTTAAACCCTAGGGATATTAGAAGTTAGAACTTTATGTTATAGCCTAGAAATCACATTAAAGCAATGTCTTAAAAACTGGTCCGGGGATCAAACGGTGAGACGTCTGGATCCTGGTTCAATTGGTTTAACTTGCTAAAAAAACAAAGAAGTGCACACAAAAACTCAGTTGAACCAATTGCAGTTCAACTGGTTCAGACTCAGTTCAATCCGGTCCAACTATACCGCTGTACAACTGAGATCTAACCAACCAGTTAACTGACCGGTTCCTGATTCAACCGGTTGAACCGACTGATTCGGTCCGGTTTTTAAAACATTGCATTAAATAGGTGGGTGTATCAACATTCCAGCAGTTTGATTTGAAGTCTTGTGAGGATGTCATGTCTTCTTTCTTTGCACTTGTCTCTTAATTTTTTTTTGCTTCTATCTAACTAGACCGACAGCAATATGGTTTGAAGTATGAAGATTTAAACTCAGTGCAAATCTTTTGATATCCATATTTTTAGCAAAAAACTCGCATCCAATTTTCGGAAGGCTACAATGTTATCCCATAACATAAATTCTCTCTGTCCATCTTTATGTGTTTTTGTCTCTTGTTTCCTTACTTTGAAATCTGCAGATGGTGTTGCACCAAGAGCAAAAATGAATCAACAACGTTCTCGGCGCTTCCGAGCTTCAAGAGATGCAGCTGAGGCCGTAAGAATGTTAATATGGTCATGCTTTCAAGGTTCTCGTACTTTTTTCAGATGGATTTACTGTGCTCATGTGTAAACATTATAGGAAGCTGAAGAGGAAAGGTTGAGGAAAGAGTTCACTGATGAGGGAACACTTTTGTCTCCTAAAGACAAGCCTGAGACTTCAGACTCAAACGTCATTACCCCTGGTACAAAATTTATGGCAACTCTGTCAGTGGCTCTTCAGTATTATGTACAGACTAGATTGAACCGCAACCCTGCCTGGAAAGACATAAAGGTGCCATTGAAACCGGATCCTATTTACTCTTTACGCCACTTGACCCCTTCAAGATGGGATGATTCCTTTCTTGTGGAGTAATCCCATCTATTTTCTTTTCCCTTATACATCTGGCTTTCAGGAGGCTTTGTCTATATATATTTATTTACGGGCTGCATTGGATGATTAATTATTTGAAGGTTATACTTTCTGATTCAAATGTTCCTGGTGAGGGAGAACATAAAATAATGGAATACATCCGGTTACAACGTAACGTTCCTGGTTTCAATCCGAATACTCGACATTGTTTGTATGGATTGGTGAGTGTTGCCTTAATTTGAATTTTCATCATATCTGTTTATGGTGCTTTTCTCCTTTCCTTGATTTTGCATGAAATTATATGATCATCAAACCAGGATGCTGATTTGATTATGCTCTCCTTAGCTACCCACGAGGTTCACTTCTCAATATTGAGGGAGGTTAGTTTCCAATGTGTGAATTGCTCAGATGATTTTGTTATCTCATTGATATCGATTGATAGTATCAAATGATTAATTGCTTGATGGACAGGTAATTACTTTACCTGGACAACATGATAGGTGTTTTGTGTGTGGCCAAGTTGGCCATTTCGCAGCTGATTGTCACGGTAAGCCAGAAACTAAAACCGAGGACGGTAATACTGCTGATGATTGCCCAATTCACAAGAAAAAGTATCAGGTTAGAGGATTTGAATCCAGCATGCTGATCTGAATCTTCATTTTACCTTTTTTTTTTAACTTTAAACTAATTCGTGGTATTCACAGTTTCTTAACATTTGGGTGCTTCGTGAATATTTGCAATATGAATTGGAGATTCCCAACCCTCCTTTTGTGATTGACTTTGAACGAGTAGTGGATGATTTTGTATTTTTGTGCTTCTTTGTCGGCAATGACTTTCTTCCTCATATGCCAACATTAGAGATCAGGGAGGTAAGCATCTGTCAGGCAACATGGTACACTAACCTGTACTTGAAACAGGAAATATGGCATTGCCATTTACATATTTTACTATGTATATTATGTGGGTCTTAACATGCTTTGGTTATGCCTTTTTATTCCACTGCGTATTTGTCTTCCTACCTAATTGTCAATGTTGTACTCGTTATTCTATTTCAGGGAGCAATAAATTTACTGATGCATATATATAGGAAGGAATTTACTGCCATGGGTGGCTATCTTACTTATGCCGGTGAGGTAATCTTTTTATAATCCCGTGTCATTTTTGTTTGTCAAAATGTCATTAGGTTGTGATGTGTTCTTATACAATCTTCAACAATGATCTATTCACTTCTTCAGTTGCTTATATTGTACTTGGATATAACTCTTATATCGTCAATTTGGTGTTTCTTCTTTTTTCAAAGAGTGTTGAATTGTGAATATCTTTATCCCTCCCAGGTTTTCTTAGATAGAGTGGAATATTTTATCCAATCTGTCGCTTTTCATGAAGATCAAATCTTTCAGAAACGAGTTCGAACTCAGCAGGTATTTTGCTTTCTAATTAATTTTTTGAACTGATATGCATGGACTGTGTGGTACTTTCATTCGATATTATGTAGTAGGTTGCTTCCTGATATGTTGTTACTATAATTATAGGTGGCAGAAAACAATGAAGAGATGAGAGCTAGGGCAAGAGGAGTAATGCTTCAACAGCCACGTCCCTCATTTTCCGACAAGGTCAGTATTAAAATTTATTGCCAAAATATTTTTGTATTTTCTTGACTAAATTTAGTTTTTATGTAGTTGACTTTCTGCAGCATGTTTCGGAACTCTACCAGTATAATTTTTCTGGATTGCCAAAGTAATTCTACTGGTGAATCCCAAACATGCACGGAGGGTAACTTGTCTGTGACATGAGCAATCTAGAAATTGTTGCAAAGTTTTCATAATGAACTACATGTTTCTTATTTTCTCAGGTCAAGTTAGGGGAGCCTGGATACAAGGAAAGGTATTATGTTGAAAAGTTTGGCGTATCAAGTCCAGAGGAGATTGATAAAATTAAGAAAGATATAGTAAGTCCTATCCATTTTTCGTACGTACAATAATCAACCTTGTCTAATTATTTACTGTTATTGGATCACATTGCATGCTTATGTATTGGACTGACTCCAATATATTGTTAGAAATATAGACCATATTTTTCACCTAATAACTTCAGCTTTTTGAGTAGCTGATTCATAAAAATCTGAGTTTCAGTAAAAGATAGGCGTATTTGTGCATGGACACACTTCAAATCCAATGAGCCATTGCATGAAGGCTGTGCTATACATAATAAGAAGAGTTAAAACCATTCATGAACCACTTGTATTGTATCTTTGATCATGATCATTTTTAGATGGTCTTGGAATTGTGATCCATGTTTGATGGTCTTGAAATTGTTCCAAAGGAGAAAATGGAGTCTGTTCATGCGAATATGTTGCCATTGTATGAATCAGTTGATACCGGTGTAAACCAAATTCAACCTTGTACCTAATAACAACTTTTTTGCTGGATATATATATCTCAAAATCCAATGTTGGATTCAGATTATGCTTCATGCAAATTCTTATTGTTGGTAGAGGAACTTGTTGATTTTGAATATTTATCTTCCTCGTGACAATTATCCTGCTCATTCTCATTAGTTTGTGGCTTTTGAAAAATAAAAATTTGCATTATTGTCTTTGTTGTCCTTGTAGGTTTTGAAATATGTGGAAGGCCTTTGTTGGGTTTGCCAGTATTATTATAATGGTGTATGCTCATGGAAATGGTTAGTGATACTTTTATTTATTAGTTATGGTACAATAGTTAGTTATCAATTGCTTCGTTTTCATGATTGACTTGGTAGATTGGTAAGTTTACATGCATGACATGATATGCTGTTAGTATCAAGTTTTGGTGGTCCAACTCCTCTTGTAAACACTTACTCAGAAAATGCTGAAGCTATCCCACTGTTGCTCTCTCAGAAGGGCAAGTCCAACTACTCGGACCTTTTGTAGGTCTTTATGATTATTTCTTTGCTTAAAGATATCCTAGTGTAATGGATAGGCATGTATTAAGGCATCTGAATATTGGAATGTGATAGAATAATCTTCCTATTGGACAGCTTTATGAAAGAGGAAATAGATAAGTAGTTAGGGTAAAGGGATTACTGAAGTTGCTGCAATTGCAACTGCCAATAGTTAGTTGATAGAAATTTGGGACCAAAGCTATTATTAAAAGGAGGAATTAAACAAAGAAAGGAGTTATTTGAGATTTCTGGAGTTGGTTTATGGAGGCTCCAAGTTCCTCAAATTTACCTAGGTTTCAAGTATTCTGTCATGCTTTCATTTGTGAGAGCAATACAATTCATTCTTCTGTCAATTTATTTCTTCTGTAATCATTCTGATATCAGCTCTATCAAAACCCTCCACTCAAAGGATGACAAGATGTTGAAAATAATTTATCCATTATTTTTTTCCTTAATTTTATTAAATGATTAAGTGAGTGTGACATGCGCATACCAGGTCCAGAATCTTTCTATTGTGTGTGAACTTCTGTGCTACTCACAAACATATTGTAGACTAGATTGATTTGATGACTAGGATATAGTCTTTGCTGTCTGAGTTGCTTTTAGATAATTGATGTGAATTTCTAGGAGTGTCTCCTTTGTTTTAGCTTTAGTTGAATTGCCACACATAACTATTGTTCATTTTTCTCTCTATTGACTTTTAATGTTTTCCCAGGTACTACCCATATCATTATGCTCCTTTTGCTTCTGATCTTAAAGATCTGCTTGATCTAGAAATAATATTTTCCCCGGGAGAGCCATTCAAACCATTTGATCAGCTTATGGGGGTCCTACCTGCTTCAAGGTTCTTCCTCTCTCCTGTCCTTAGATCTATACTGCTTTTCTATATATGATCTGCTGATACTAATTTTGTTACAGTTCAAATGCACTGCCCGAAAAGTATAGGGATTTGATGACTGATCCTTCATCGCCTATTTTTCAGTTTTATCCTGCTGGTGAGATAACTTGTCTATTAAATTTGTATTCTGCTATATTATACATATTTTCTTATTCTGGTATTACATGGATACCTTTTTGACAGATTTTGAGATTGATATGAATGGAAAACGATTTGCATGGCAGGTAATGTAGTGTTTTTTATGCATTCAAACTGTTTATGAATTAACCAAGGGTGAAGGTTGATCTTTTAAACTACTTTTGGGAATTCTTTTCAGGGTGTTGCCAAATTGCCATTTATTGATGGGAAGAAATTGCTTGCTGCCACAAGGAAGCTTGAAGACACATTAACGGTAAGTTCTGTTTGGGTGTGTGGAAGGGAGGGAGGGAGAGGAGAGGAGAAGGGGAATTGTTAAATGTTATAATAAGCTGTAAGATCAGGCCTGCCAATTCTTCTACAATCCACCGGGAATATTTTGATGTTTAGGATTATGTAGGGATTCTGCATACGAATCGGAGTTGTTTCTCTTCTGTGATTGTTTATTTTATAGAAACTCTTGAATCATAAAATGAGTTGCATTATGGTGTTAATTATTCCTCTGTTGTATTTTTTGTTTCCAATTGCTGGAAGCTTATGTTTTGGATCTTTTTTACTCTTACTCTTCAATTAGTTCAATAGATGTTTCAAATGGATAGGTAACTGCAAGATGCATTGAAGTGTTGTCGTGTTTAAAAGCAAAAGAGTTCAAGATTCATAGTTGTGTCTTTACTGCTGAATTTCCGTTTTGTTAGATGCAGGAAGAAGAACAACTTCGGAATAGTGTGATGCTTAATTTGCTTTATGTCAACCGTGCACATGATTTGGCTTCACATATTTTATTGTATTACAAAGTTTATGGCCAATTACCTACTCATCAAAGATTTGTTTCACCAATTGACACAAATGCTAGGTTGGTCAATGTCAATGTTCGCCACTCATCATTCATGAATATCCGTAGATATTTACGCGGCTCATATGCTTGTTTTGTTATTTCTGTTATTTGTTAGCAGTGGTGGGATGAATGGATATCTTTGGGCATGTGAGAGAAATGTTTTGAGCTCTATTGTACCTTCTCCCATTGATGGATTGCCAGATATCGAGAGTAATCAAGTCCTGTAAGTTTTTTCTTCTATACTCGCCTAGTATTTTAAAATCTTTGGTGGACTCTTATTGAGTGTTCTTGAATTTCAGAAATATTACATATCTTAATCCTTCTAGACATGGACACATCCCAAAACCTCCTGATGGTGTAGTGATGCCCAAAAAGGTTTGTATATGCTATCCACACTTAGCATCCCACTTAAGGTTTATTGGATTTGTTCAGGAAAAAAAAAACTTATGGTTTATTGGTTCATAGTTCATACTTCATTCAGTGAATGGAGTTATGTGAGTGTTAATTATTCATTTACCTAATTGCGGAAATAACTAGGCTAAGATAGTTGGCATGGATGGAATCATATATATTTTGGCCTAATGTTATGTTTCACTCAAAAAATAAATGTTGATCCCTTATATTCCCTCCCTTCCTGGACCAGTTATATTATACAGACCCCACTTACTTTGACATTGTTTTTATTTGCAGATATTAAAAGACACTGATATTAAACCTTTTCCAATACTATGGCATGAAGACAATGTTGGTCGGGGACAGCAAGGAATGGAAAGGTGAGAATAGAACTATGAGGATGTGTAGTTGCTATAATATAATTTTCATGTTCTTGCTGTCTATACTTCAAACATACAAAAGACTCTACCGAACAATACCTTTTTTTTTCTTTTTCAAATGGCTCTACCAAACAATACCTGATGATTAAGCTTAATGTTCCATATAATAAAGGTGCCAATATAAGTCATTGCCATCTGTTTCCATAAATGATGATTAAGCTTAATGTTCCAAATGACTTTCAAGTTATACATGTGAATTTCTAGATGCCTGTCCTTACTTTTGTCTATGTGATGCATCTGACAGGTCACAAGTACCTGGAGCAATAACTGGATCTCAATTAGGAGAAGCAGCTCATCGTCTTGTCAAGAACAGCCTCAACATTAAATGGAATAATACATCCCATGGATTGTTGGAGCAACCTCCACATCGCCATACAACGAACAGGTTCCAGTCAGCTGGACCATCTGGATATGGAAAGTATTATGGAGAGAACACAAACAGTTATCATGGAGAACATAATCACCACAGCATTATGGCTAGAGATAGATATCCAATTTCATCTAATGGTGGGCAGATGGACAGACGGAATTTTAGAATACAAGATAGGTCACGTCATCAAGAACAGTTCCAAAATGTGAAGTCTGGGTTTTCTGCTTTGACAATGGAGGAAGGATCGAGACCTAAGCCATCAAGGCTGCCATCTTCTGGACCACCAACCAATATAGAAATTCAATTTGTGCAGAACACTGGTCCTCCAAGACCGCCTCCAACTTCTGGACCACCAACCAATATAGAACCTCAATTTATGCAGAACACAGGTCCTCCAAGACCGCCTCCAAATTGGAATAACAAAGCATCTATGAATGGAATGTATACTAGGCGTCAAGAAGTACCTCATCATAAGCAGGTAAAGAAGGTTTACCAAGTTAAAACACGTTTGCCCCAAGAAACTTGAGATTGTGGGAAACAATAGTGGCGTTCGTGGGTTTAGTTGTTTTGTGTTTGAGATGCCTTTGTTTCTCTCTTCCTATTCCTCATATTGGAGCTATGTTGTCTCTCTTCCTTGAATTGGAGCTATGCTCTCTTTACAGCCATTGTAGTTCCATGATCCAACATGGATGCATATTGATACACTGTAGTGATTAATTTGACAGAACAATGATGTTTGAAGTGTTATATGATAATAATTACATGCAATGGAGGTGCTGCTCTGCTTTGCCTTGATTTGACAAAGTACCTACCTCATTCATTGATAAGGGCCAGGCTTTGAAAAGGTGTGCAAGCTACAAAATTTGCACTTTTTCATGGATTAGCATGGAAATTGTGTAGGTTGCGGAGAACATCAATTCACGGCCTAGGAATTAGCGCAATTGTTGTTTTGTTCCATGGTATGGAACTAGCTAACTAGGTTGTTATATTTTATGTGTAAAGTATGGTCGTGCTTTATAACTTTTTTCAGAGAAGGCTTTGTAACTTGTCTTTACAATTAACTTGTACATAGTTGGTGTGAATAGAATTTGACATGCAATGTTAGATATTTATTTGGAATTGTAATGCCCAGAATATATATTATGCGTTGGATATTAATATAAAAAAAGAAAGAAAGAAAGATCGTGTTTGACACATAATTTCTCTCTCGGTCAATTCCTTTTCCATTTTCTTGTATCATACCGATATTGTGGATGATAACGTTTGTGATATACTGAACCGCTATACAATTGTGACTGCCGATTTGAATGATAGTACCACAGCCATTGGTTTTGAAATTCTTGAAAATAAGTTTGTGCTTGAGCCTTGAGGTTTATTGTGATGTCAGCAGCGGATACGATCCAGGGTGAAATCATTGTGTTGGAGGGTTCCAGGGACTAGATTCCCGGGGTTATGGTAAGAAGAATTGGTTACAATGTAGATTTGACCTTTTTCCCCCATGACAGGGTCCAAATTCAATCCCTCAATCCACCAAGTTCGGGTCACACTACTAGCAATCATCAATCCAATTTCCTATTAAACAAGAGCTTTGGTCCTCTGAGAGTAGTTCCCTTATGTAAAGTTACACATCAATTTCATGCCATACCAGAGATAAGTAGTGTTTTGTTTTGTTTAGTGAAACAGTGAATAACAATAAAAATGCCATTGAAGTTCCATAACCACAATTTGCATGGTAAAGATATTGATTTGGGATGAGCACCAACACATTAAAAGAATACAGAAGCACAAGCCTTGCTGCTGCGGCATGGCTGCCTTATTTCTGTCCGGCGATGTGGGTACTATTTAGCTGTGTGTGATTAAACTAACGAAAGTTGACGTCGTTTAAATGAGGTGATATCATAGTATATTTATTGTACAGTATGTAAGTTTTGTCCTATATTATATTTAAAAAATAAAGTAGTACAAAAAATGTATACTATATTAAAAAAGGATTGATATTGAAATAACTAATGTTAAAAACCACAATTGATCACACTGATAATCAGAAAATCCACAATTGATCACACAGATAATCAAATATAATTTCCCAATGTTGAACATAAGAAAATGCCATTGCTAAAAATTCTGAAAGACAAAATGCAAAATCCTTCATTTTGGATATTAAAATGCTAAGTAACTGTAAAGTAAACTCCTTGAGTTTCATCTATCACAAATCACAACTGCATGTTTTACAACACATCAGAATACAATCCTCTGCATTCTGAATTCTCTCTGTAAATGTACAAGAAAATTCTACAACAGACTAAACCAAAAAATTAAACAAATTATTGAACTGTTTCTATGCAAACAAATGCAATTATCATCAAAAGCCAATGCTGTATTCTTTCCAAACTAACAAACAAAGCCAAAGCTGCAAAAGAAAAAATCACTAACTGAGTTTGTGTCTAGATATATGCTATTATGCTATCAACTATTGATGGTTGTTTCCTCCTCTAGCTCCAGCTCCGGAAGACGATCGCAACTCCTCCAAAGCAACCCTGATCTCATCCTGCACCAGCTCCAATCGCTTCGAGTACACTTCCAACTCCAATATCTGTTGCTTCTTCCACTTCTCATCCACCACTTTTTCACCATTCCCAAGATTCAAAAAACTAAATGGTATAGGATCCAATGAAAACCCTCTTCCCCCAAAACCAAAAGGACTCGCCATGGTGTTACGACTCGATAACTCCTTCAACACCGGCGTCAAGCAACTCTTAACAGTCTCTTCAATCAATCCAGGTATGTTATGTGTATGACTACCGTTACTTTTATCACCATTTTCACCATCAACATTGCTACTATTGTTATTAGCAGAATTATTATGATTATCCTTAGTCAAAGCTGAAGAATCATTCAATTCAGGCTTCTCCTCCAATCGCGATCGCTTACGCGATGGCGTAGTTTTCTTCTCAGTAATCAGCTCATTCTTCACCGGTGTTATCATATGAGCTGAATTAGGGTTAGGGTTAGGGCTAATTTCTTCATCGTCTTCCACTGGAACACCAACGGCAATTGGAGTGACGTTGTTCCAAATTTTGTGTGAAATTTCAAACGTAGCTTGATCATGAGGAGTTTTGAAGATAAATTCCTTACCAGAATCAAATTTCTGAAGAACGTTCCGATACTTTTTCTTCAACCTTCGGAGCTTATCAACAAGCTGGCTCTTGTTGAAATCGAGTTGAATCTTGGACTTAATTTGATCATAGAAAGAACCAGTGTCGTTGTGATAAGACGATCCACGATTCGCGTTGTAATCAAGAAATCCTTGCAAGATTACGATCTCATCTTCGTCAGTCCAGAGACGTTGAAACATTTTCCGTGAATCGTTCTTCTCTTCCATTTGGTCACGTTTTGGCTCAGGCGAGTCGTCGACGACAGTTGATGCTGAGGCGTTTGGTAAGGCTAATATGACGGTGGGGACGGCGGAGGAAGGTGATTGTTCGGTTTCGTGTGGTTCGACTAAAACTTCGTCAAATTCTTGTTCTACTTCTTCTTCGTATTCGGCTTGGAATTCGACGAATTCTTGTTTGGGTGAAACGACACCGTTTTGAAAGAATGCTGCCATGAGAGAGAGAGAGAGAGAAGGTGGAGTTAGTTATGGTAAGAGCGTGACCGGTGGTGACGGTCACGGGGTTTGTTTGTTTGTTAAGTTGTTGGTTGGAGTGTGAATTCAGTTGGTGGAAATAATAAGAAGAATAAGAAGACGCATGATGAGAATGTGGTGGAGTGGAGTGAAGATGCCGTGTGGATTAGGGCTTTACGCTATTTGGACATACTATTACTTTCGTCACCTTATGGTTTCTCGGCGCGCCTTACAAAATGATCAAAATATCTCAGTTTATGACTTGTGCTACGGACACCTCCAAAAATACCCTACAATTATAACATTTGTGACTTAAGTCACAAATATTATTTTTCAAAATTACTCATTTTTCCTACATCCATGGTATTTTGATCATTTCGTAGGGCACGCGAGTAATTCATAGGGTGGCAAAATGAAAAGTCTTTGGACCAAGTAACGGCCCATGTGATTTTTATTTATTTATTTTAATAATATTTCTTTTTTATTATTACATGAGAGAAAATGAAGGATTTGGATCCTCTATAGCAGACTCTATCATATGATTTCTTTCGTGATAATCTTAATCATTGATCTCTCTTAAAAACGTATTTTTATTTTTATTTTTACCCTTTAAATTAAAATATGTAATCGTTGGATTAGGGCATGACAAATGACAGAAGACATTGAGCAGGAGATGATCCACTTCCAAAAAAGAAGATAAAAAAAATGAGTCTAAGTTTGCTATATTATCTATGTTTCATTTGTCATTTATTTATGAGAGAGACAAACACAAGTTAGAGATTAATGAAATCTATTTGTGGGATTTAGGGTCTGTTTGGCAAGCCTCAAAAACTGACTTATAGCTTATGTCTTATAGCTTATAAGCTAAAAGACCCGTTTGGTAACAGTTTTTCAGGAAGAGCTTATAGCTTATTTTACTGACTTATAGCTTATTTTTCATAAGCTAATTCAAGTAGCTTATAGCTTATCATTTTTTCTTCCCATTTTACCCTTATG
Organism: Trifolium repens; assembly: GCA_030408175.1. Classification (NCBI taxonomy): domain Eukaryota; kingdom Viridiplantae; phylum Streptophyta; class Magnoliopsida; order Fabales; family Fabaceae; genus Trifolium; species Trifolium repens. The sequence goes on along the minus strand of CP125837.1, from coordinate 44,325,301 downwards.
ATTTTATCTTAAATCCATTTTTATCCTTTACTATAATTTTTTATATAGTATAATTTAAAACAAAATATGTTGTGCCTACTTTTTTTACGTTGTTGCACTTGCACCTATCTATTTTTCTTTTATTGTGTTGTATACCAATTATTTTTTTACGTTCTTGAATTTTTTTTAATTGTTGATGTATCTAGTTTTTGGTACAACGTTACTATAGCCTGTACCTATTATAATCTCTTTAATATGTTTAATCTTTTTTTTTTTTTGTACATTATGTTTAATCTTTTCAATAAAGTATAAAAATTGAAATAAAGATATATTTAAAATGAAATTTCAAAGAATAAAATTTAACCTCTATAAAAAAAGATTAAAATTTAATTTAATATTATAATAAATAATAATAATATAAAAGATAAATTAAATTATAAATTTAAATCACTAAATTTTAAGTATTTTAAATATTAAGTAATTACCACTTGAATCAATTTATTATTGTTTTGTTCAATTTTTTTATAAAATATAAAAATTGAAATGAAAATAATTTTAAAGTAAAATTTTAGTGAATAAATTTCATTCTATATTAAAATATAAAAGATATATTAAATTAAAAAATTAAATTACTAAATTATAATATCTTAATTAAATTTTTTTTATTAATTATGAATGCCCTTTTATGTCATTTCACATTTATCTATGATTGAACCGCTAATTTTACCAAACACTTTAATTAGCTTATCAGCTATAAGTCATCAGCCATAAGCTATCAGCTATAAGCTATCAGCCATCAGCCATAAGCTAGCTTATCAGCCATCCGCTATTTTTGCCAAACAGAGCCTTAATAGGGAACCATGTAATGAAGTTTCCACCATCGTTAACGATGACTAATCTTCCTCGGGGAACCCGACATGTCACACAAGGTAGGTTTTCCCCTCCCAACCGAATTTTCTCCATACGCATGAACCAAAAATTGAACATCTAACCACATGCTTAAGTGAACCAAGACTCTTACAATTTGAACAAATTCATTGTTGGCATCTCTAATGCTTGTTTTATTGTAATTTTATGATATTTTTATACGATGTCAAAAATTATATAATAGAAAAATGTTATTTAAACATAAAATACTACACCAACTACGAATCAGGATTGCCCTATTGTGAAATGATCACGCAGTAACCAAAAATTGAACATCTAACCACATGCTTAAGTGAACCAAGACTCTTACCATTTGAACCAATTCATTGTGGGCATCTCTAACGCTTGTTTTATTGTATTTTTATATGATATTTTTATACGATGTCAAAAAATTTATAATAGAAAAATATTATTTAAACATAAAATACTACACCAACTACGAATGAGGATTGCTTATTGTGAAATGATCACGCAGTAATAAATCTAGATTGTTGATTTGAGATCGACGGTCTAAATCACATCAACAGTAAAATAATTTCAACCATCAAATTAAATTGGATATTTAAGAATTATGAAGTTACGTCACGAAATCCAATTCCCACCAACTACCTACAATTGGTACCGTTATTTATACATCATACATTAACTTTTTTATTGTCTTTCATCCGTTCTTACTTTTCACTAATTTAAAATTTATTGATGTGTACCATGAGAAAATAAATTGTCTCCATTTATAATTAGAAATTATAGATAAACATTCAATTTCTATTCATAGTAAATGCACAACTACCATCAACGAACAAACGGTTGGTTCAATACTCTAATATGCGGAAAAGAAAAAAATATGTTCTCTCCTCAACAATGTTGTCACCATTGGTTTCTTGGATTTTTTCACCCTCATCTTCTTCCTCATCCTCAGAAGAAGAAGAAGAAGAAGAATTAAGTCTTGACATTAACAATGAAGAATCAGACTATGAAAACTTTGAAAATGACAATGTGGAAGACCAAATGGAGAATGTGGATAACGACGAAAAGGACAATTTTCTAAGTCCATGCGACGTTGATGACACCATTCCCATTGCACTTGCGGCTTCTGATGCATTCCCCGCTGTGACGGTGGCCTTGCCTGCCCCCACAGATGACACAAACACCGCCACCACATCCGCTGCCACCACTATAGCAACACGCTCCACAAGACAACGCAACAACAAGTATTCAGGCGGCGTTAGACAATATCAGAGGCTATGGACAAAGCAGGACGAGATGGAACTGTTGAAGGGATATCTGGATTACATCAAGCAGCAAGGGAAAACAGCTACCACTCTTCAAAGCGACGTAGCTTCGTTCTATGATCAAGTTATGCCTAAATTGAACACATATTTCAATAAGAACCAGCTTGTTGAGAAACTACGTAGGTTAAAGAGAAAACACAAGATGATTTTGGACAAAGGCAAAGAGGTTCAGGTTTCTTTCAAGATTCCGCATGAACAGGCGATTTTCGAAATTTCCCACAAGATTTGGGGCAATGACACGGACAATGATGTTTTGGATGTTGATGAATCAAGACATGTTTCTGAAACTCCTGATCTAATTGACAATGTTAAGATGAAGAATGAACATGTTGACAATTGTGAAGAAACAGATAAAAGGGTGCACAAACGTATGAGGTTAACAACAGATGATGTGAACACAAAAAATGACCAGAACTATAGCGACGTTACTAGTATACATGGCTTCATTGAGGAAACCATGAGGTCCTGTTTCTCACCATTGTTGAAGGAATTGTTGGACGATGCTCCTGTAGAGCCACTCGGCGCGTTGCCAATGATGTTATCCTCTGGGGAGGTGAGGGATGAGCACTGGTTAAAACGGAGAATTTTGGAGCTTGAGGTGTATTTGAACCGGTTGGAGTTGTTGCAGGGCCAGATCAAGGCTAGATTGGAGGAGTTAAAATCTAGCTTAGATTGACCAAGGTTTTACTCTTTAGTGATTGTGCACAAGCAGCTTGTGGCTTCTTAAATGGGAAATGATATATATAGCGAAAGACTACTTCCCGAAAGTGTCTCGAATTGTTGTGATTGGCCAGTCAATACATTGGCCAACCATGTTTTCCACTAAAATCCGAATTTAAAATATCCTCTATGTTTACTAAAGCGACACACCAGTATTGTGAAAATTTCGGGAAGGTCCCTTCGTTGTGTATAGAACTGTTGTTCTCAAATAGGTTTCTATGACTTGTGACGTAAATAGTAGAATAGTTCCATATTCTGTAAACTTTTGTACTATATTTTGTAGTTTTCCCTCCAACGCAACTCTCGAACAATCAAACTCAAATGGTTTATAAATTTAAGTATCAATGACCATTTTGTTAATGCCTTAAACATAATACCAAGTGTGTCTTTATTTCAGTCATCAATTCTCCTGAGAATCCACAGTTACAACGAGAAAACATATTAACGACGAGGAAATTGAAATTTCTGGAACAATTGTAACTTGTATTCTCTTTTACTTGCATGATTAAAGCAATCATCAAATAAACTTGCCCTTTGTCTTTTCAAATACTTCTTCTCCGCCACTATCGTCTATCTTTTTGATCTCCAACTGAGGAAAACCAGCATCCTTCCATGCATCGCCAATAAAACAACTAAATCCAATTGATCATGCAGCTTCTGCTGTGGCTCCATAAACCAATCTCTGCTTGATGTGAACATAAGACAAATATGTTATCAAATTAACAGAGATTATAGAAACGCTCGGTGTGATGAGAAAATGAGAGGCTTCAAAGGCTTGCCTTAATCCTTGAAAAATGAATAGCACCAAAGCACATTGGACAAGGTTCACAAGAAGCATAGATTTCACAGTCAGCAAGAGAAATTTGATCCAGCTTTAAACTAGCCTGCAGATAACTTCCAATTTAATTGTGTTTTTCAAAACTCTCTGATATCGATATCCATATCTATCCGAGACAACAGAATGCTGATAGTAGATGATGACAAGTAAAGATTAAACAAATAATATCAAACTTCGGGTTATTTGGCTTAATGTTTTGATTACTAATAATGCACAACCGTCTTTGAGGGAATTTGAATTATGTTCTATGAGGTTGTAAGATCAAACTTTTACCACTGAACTGACATCTCATGAACAATTTCATATTTTGATCAAACAATAGAACATGCTACATTGTACCAATCTAGATACTATGATGCTTGTTTAAACCATTTTAAGCCACACCAAAGAATGTAGGGAGAGACATAGAAATACAAAAACACTGTCCTAACAAAATAACTACAGTAGTGCTAGCGAATAGTAACTACAATAAGCTATATAGAAATTTCAGATTACACAAATGAAGGATAAAATTAATTTTACCTCTCTTATAGCAGTAATCTCAGCATGAGCAGTGGGATCTTTGTTTCTTAAAACCATGTTATGACAGCTTACAACAACTTCATCATTTCGAACAATGACCGCACCATACGGACGTCCATCACCACATTCAACAGCTTTATATGCTTCTTCAATAGCTACTCTTAGGAACTTGTGGTCTCTATCCTCTACAGAAGCAAAATCAACAAAAGATATCATTACAATTTTTTATATAACTCATAGATGAGAGAATTACATGAAGAAGTACAATAAGTCTTATATAGTTAATGATAACAATTAGCTATAGTCAGTAACTAATTAGCCTAAACTACATATTGATTATTGTGATTAAGACTAACTATTACATCATAATATCCCCCTCAAACCTGAAATGTCTTTACTACCCTTTCAGCTTGGAAAATACAAAAAATGAAATGCCGGTAAATCGTTGACGAAAAAGAATATGAAATGCTAGAAATACATAGTTTTTTTTAACCATCCATATATTTTTTAATAGAATCGAAAATGTCAATAAGACTAGAATGAAATTGCTTAACTATCCATTTTCTTCATTGATAGAAGCCAAAATGACATGAGGCTAAAAAAAAGAATTTTGATTGCTTAACTATCCACGATCTTTATCGATAGAATCTAAAATGTCAATTAGGCTATAAGAAGTATAAGAAGAATGTAGTATGATTGCTTAACTATTCATTACCTTTGTGAAAGAGGCTAAAATGCATATAAAGCTAGAAAGATAAAAGTTTGCTTAACTATCAATTTTCTTTATGGGTAGAATTTTAACTGTTGTCCCTATGAGCATAACTCAATTGGTATGGACATTGCAATATGCAGTCGATGGAATTCGAACATGATATTCTCCACTTATTCACTTAAAAAAGTGAAACTCTCATCACTAAATTACATAACAAAAGAAAAAAATAAAGCTTAAATGCCAATTATGCTAATTAGGGTAAAAAGAATAAATTTTGCTTAATAGCCATCTATTTTCTTTATAGATAGAAGCTTAAATGTCAATTAGGCTAAAAAGAATACATCCATCTTTCTTTCTTTTTTTATGGATAGAAGTCAAAATGCCAATTAGCTTTGCTTAGCCAATATGGCTAAAAAGAATGCACCCATTTTCTTTAGATAGAAGCCAAAATATCAATTTGGATTATTTTTAGTCTAATTGACATTTTAAGCTTCTTTGGCTTCTTTCCAAGAATATAGATTCATAAATCTGGATGGTGATTTGTGTTTCTCTCACTTATTGCTCCCCCATCAAGTCAAACTGGACTCTGATACTAGTATTGTTGGACCGTGACGGAAGAGTCTCACTGGGTTTGATCAACACATTGGACATTAAACAACCACACTAGTGACTTTGACACTACACTTTCATCCAAAACATTAAGGCATTCTTTCACTTGTATGTTGTTCAACCTCTAAGTATTCCAACAATGCAGGACTTAAATCCCATTTGATATATAAAAGTAAAATCTGTTTTTTCCTCCATAGTAATACAAGAGCTACTATTATTAGCAAAGTGGAACACAGCAAATAAGGTAAGTGAAGATGTTTAGACTTTGAATAGCATCTTAATGATCAAACGAGATGAATATATATGAAGAAAAAGAAAGGTATCAATTTTGTATTGCATTTGCATTACCGTTAGCAGCAGCAGCATCCTGCTCCATGATGATGGTATTAAGAAAATGCTCTCACGAGAGTCTTTGACTTTTTTTTGTTGAGAAAATGTTTTTCAATTAAGCGGTGCTATATTTTAATTTAATTATGGGAGCAAAACCTCGTGTTGTTTATTTATTGTGGACACTGGACCATGGCCTGCAAAGAATCAGAGGACAGTGTTCATGGAAGATTTCAACCCCTGTGTCTCTTTTTCACCCCTGGGTTTCCCTTTTTACCCCCTGAAAAAAACTTCGGTAAATGCGTACCGAAGTTTTAAACAGTTGAAAATACATGTTTATACCCTTAAAAAAAGTTCGGTAAATGAAAACCGAACTTTTGAGGAGTAAAATTAGGGGTAAAATTGAATTTTTGGGGGGTGAAAAAGAGACACGGGGGTGGGGAAAGAAATCTTCGTGTTTATGTGGTGGTGGTGGTGGTTATACCGGGTCCATGGCTTGGTAATTTTTTAGGTTAAGAGTGTGTTTGATAAGTCCAATAAACTAGCTTATAGTTTATTGGACTAGCTTAAAAGTTAGATTTAAAATAGATGTGTTTAGTAAAAAAAATTTCTCATTAGCTTATAGCTTTTTTTGAGATGCTATTTTAAGTAGCATTTGAGCTTATAGCTTATAGCTTTTTTACAGTTTTTTCTATTTTTAACTTTTAATTTAATTTAATTATTTTTTTAAAATAAAAAACCACCCACTAACATACATGTCCTTTTTTCACATTTTATATTTATCAACCATTTAAAAGCTAATTTTACCAAACAGACCTAAATATATATATTTTTTGGGTTAGAATAATATGGAATTTTGGTTATAGAAAAAAATAAAAATAAATAAGCATTGGGTTATTTCATAGGGTGGCTGATGACGTGGAGTAACATATATTTGATAGACCTGAAATAAATTAAGGGATGATTTTACTATTTTGAAAAATTCAAAGACTAAATTGACCAATAGTCACAAATTCAAAAGTGAAGTTGCCTATTTACTGTTTATTTTATTGTCAAAATTATATATTTAAGAGGTGTACTTGAATGAGATTTTAAAAATCTATTTTAACAGAAAAAAAAATCTTAAAAATTTTAAAAGATTTTATAGGATCATACTCTACTCTAGGGCCACTCCTATTCTAGGGCCAATATTTCTTGCTTATAAGCACTTTTCCTCTATAGTTTTGAGTAAATATGTTGCTCGAACTGATTAATACTATACAGATCGGTTTCGATTGAATTTACATGTTTTTACAATTAAGTTCAAATCGAACCAAACCGATAAACAACGGCTGATTTGGGCCTAAGCAATGAGAATAGTTACAAATTCTATAATACTCCCTCCGTTTCTTTTTAATTGTCTTTTATTATCATATTTAGCGTTTCTATTTAATTATCTTTTTTGTATTTTATGACTATGATTTGTCAATTATACCCTTTGTCAATTGCTCTTATCTTTTTCCATAAAACCAATTAATGCTATATATTTGGAAAATTAAATCTTTTTTTTTCTAAAATTTTTGTTGGTACATAACATATTAAATTTTGCTTTTTTTTTGTACATAAAATATTAAATTTATTAGAAAGAAAAAGTATGGGCAAAAAAATAGGAATTTATTGCTGGATTAAAACGAGGGTATGATAGGAAGATAACGTGCACAAATACACTTCCTTAATTTGGTGTTATCATTCTAAAAAGACAATTAAAAAGAAACGGAGGGAGTATTATTTATCTGTGTGAGTAATGAGAATCAGTAGGTTGGATTCTTTTGCATCATGTGCTTGTCTTTTTTAGCTTTCGCTCCTAAATTAACATCATTCATGAATTTAAGTATCAAAATCAATGATCATTTTCCAATACCTCAAGCTTAATATCAAGTAACCAACAAGAAAACAATAGTACTAGCAATAGCAAGTGTGTCTTTATTTCAGTCATCAATTCTCCCGACAATCCACAGTTACAACGAGAAAACATATTAATGACGAGGAAATTGAATTTTACGAAACAATTGTAACTTGTACTGCTTACATGATTAAAGCAATCATCAAATAAACTTTCCCTTTGTCTTCTCAAATATTTCTTCTGCACCACTATCGTCTATCTTTTTTATCTCCAACTTAGGAAAACCGGCGTCCTTCCATGCATCACCAATAAAACTACCAAATCCAATTGATCCTGCAACTTCTGCTTTGGCTCCATAAACCAATCTCTGCTTGATGTGAACATAAGACAAATATGTTATCGAATTAACAGAGATTATAGAACCGCATGGTGTAAAGAGAAAATGATAAGCGTCTCGAAGACTTACCTTAATACTTGAAAAATGAATAGCACCGAAGCACATTGGACAAGGTTCACAAGAAGCATAGATTTCACATTCAGCAAGAGAAATTTGATCCAGCTTTTGACTAGCCTGCATATAACTTCCAATTAGTATAACATAAGCTACTATTCATTTTAGAGAAAGAGAAATTTCAAATTACAAAAATGAAAGATAAAATTAATTTCACCTCTCTTATAGCAGTCATCTCAGCGTGAGCCGTGGAATCTTTGTTTCTTAAAACCATGTTATGACAGCTTACAACAACTTCATCATTACGAACAATGACTGCACCATGTCCATACGGGTGTCCATCACCACATTCAACACCTTTATATGCTTCTTCAATAGCTATTCTTAGGAACTTGTGGTCTCTATTCTCTGCATCTTATAACAAGAGAAAATAGACAAAAGTACATTATAGGTAATTGAAATTATCATTTAGCAATAATATTTTTTAAACTATAAAAGCAAAATCAACAAAAGGCATCATTATAATAAACAATTTTAAGTGCAAATCAAGTATGAAAAGAAGAAAAGAGAAACAGCTTAATTTGCAATTTGTTCTCATATTAAAGTCTTGTTTAGGTAAACAGCTTAATTTGCAGCTTATAATATAAACACAAATGAATTGTTCTCATATTAAAGTCTTGTTTAGGTAAACAGCTTAATTTGCAGTTTAAGTTGTTCTCATAAGGGGAGTCCGACGATCATCTATATAGGGATAAGAGCGACCACACAAATGAATTGGACACCACATCTTAACCCAAAACTTTAATAACTTTTTCAATTAATGTGAGACTCTCAACCATACACTTGCTACACAACTATTTTTATTATACACGATAAAATAAATTCAAATTTGTTCCTATAAGCTATAAGCTACTTTCATAGCAGCTATCTTAGAGAACTTATAGAAATAAGCCTAAAACAACTTATTATCAACATGTCATAAGTTCTCTCAAACAGTCTAACAATTGTTTCTTTTATTAGTAAATAAGTTTAAATAAGTCAATTCAAACACACCCTTGTGCGTTTGGATTCGCCAATCTAAAAGGTGATTTGATTTGTGTTTTGTATATGTTCATACATTTGTACCTACCTAGTAGTTGGATTTTTTATTTTTTTTTGAATGTCAAATATAATATATATAAAAATCTGGTCTCCGTACAAGATGAGCAGAGACCAGAAAAGGAGGCTACAAACAAAGGCGCCGTATATATGCGGAACACCAATGATAACACCAAAACAGTCAACGCCTAAAACTCCCCGACCATCAGAGGCCCTCTACCCGAACCCAAAAGGAAACATCTAGACACTAACTTCCAGTCTCGAAGCAAAATTGACTGGCCCATCAGTATCCAAAAGACAGCTCCTTAAGTCAGAAGTTGAAGGGACACCAACAGAAGTAAAGCTTAGGCGGATACGTCTCAGCTTGCAGACCACCTCCAAAACAGTCAATACCAGTACGATTGGTTTACCCAGTTGAAACCTGCAAATCTCAACAGATTTGGACACCATCAGAAACTCAAAGAGTCCTGCAAATCTCAGCAGACTTGGGAAACGGTCAGAGAATCAAGTAACAAAAGGTAACCTTACGCACAACATCAACCACACACCCACGCACCAAAATTCACTTAACAACACCTCGCCAACCCCAACTCAACCCCAAAGGTGCGATAAAACAACAACTACTGTCAACACGGAGTGTCTACGCGCCTAACTCTTTCGAGCACAACAAGACAGAACCACCAAAGCCTAATCAAACCCAAACTGTACCACATCACCTCACCATCTTCCCCAGCCACCACCACCACTTCAATACCAATAACCCACCACCACGTCCGCGACAAGATCCGCGCAAATAACCCACCATGTCCATATCCGCGTCGAAACACCACATCGGCCGGAAAAACACCCACTGCGTTTCCGGCGCTACCACCACACAACCAGCCCACCGGCGCCGAACCAATCGGCCAGATGAACACAACCACGTCCGTCAGTAATGCCACCACAAAGAATAGAGTAAAAGAAAACCAAAACAAAAAACCGACAACGACAAGGAACATACGAAACATAACCAAAAACAACAAGAACAGAAACAAGCAGAGCAAAACGAACAGCACCAAGAAGAAGAACGGAAAACGTAGACTTTGTCGGAAACAAACCAAACAGAACAAACAGAGGCAAAGTAAACCAAAATAGAGCTAGAAAAGAGTGAAACGGAAACAGAAAAGAAACAAACAAACCTCGCCGGAAAGAGGGTCACGCTGCCGGCATCGAACAAATAAACCACCAAAACCCACCGCTGTCAAGCAGATCGGAAGACCAGCGACTCAAAGCAACCACTCAGAAGAGGATCCATCACCAACAACACGTACCTTACAAAACGGCGGCGAACCGGAGGAATGGCGGCTGAGAAGGTTTAAATGCATCGAAGGATCCGACACCGGAAGAAAAAGTGCGAGACAGAACCGAAAATAAAATAAATAAAAAATAAAATAAAATAAAAACGAAACCGGTGGTGCAGAACAGATCTCATCGCACCACCCCTTCACACTACATCTTGAAAGAGATGGTTTTGGATATGCAGGGGAAAGTTACGGCGCTTGGTGGAGATTTAGTGTTAGAGAGAAGAGAGAGCGTGGTCTGGGCTTGTGAAAAGTGAGAGCTACTCTAACTTCATTATTCAATAATATGATCATTAAATCTGTTTTCTATCCATAATAATGCAAGTGAAAACCAGTAATCAAAAGCGAAAAAATTATCAAAATATTAATACCGTTACCAGAAGTAGCAGCAGCATCATGTTCCATGATGATGGTATAAGAATTGGGTTGATAAGAGAAGTTAAATGGGGGTGAACACTTGGTAAAGGAAGGGTATGGTATGGTATGGTATGAGTGTTTGCATGTGAGAGGTATAGATGTCGTTTGATAGTGTTGAAAGGTGTTAGATTGCATGTTATGAGGTGTTGAACAATGAAAGAATAACTAAGGAAAAAAAAATCAAATAGTTATTCATCAAAATCTCATTCAATGACAAAAATTAAACTATGATCTATCTCTCAAAAACAGAGAACAAGAAATTAACTAAAACCTCAAACTATTTACCACAAGAAAATAGAAGTTGTACAATAAACGTCAATAAAATGTTAACGTATTTTTACGAGTGAAATATGAACATAATAGAAGACAATAAATTATTGCTCAAAAAAAATGAAGAAATACAAATACTAATGGAGAAAAGTGATAATGGTGATATTGAGAGAGAGAGAGAGAGAATGATTTACTAGTTTATGGTTATAACATGATTAATTGATACGATAACTGTCAATGTCAAGCTTACCAATTTTAGAAGGCAAGATTATAAATATCAATTAATACATGTCTCTGAATGTGAACCTGTTCAAAAATATTCTTGTCCATTTTTACAAGAAATTCTTTCAATTTTCTACAACATCTATTATTTTTATTTACCTACATACACTCCCAATTATGTGACCTCATTCTAAACATTAGAATAAACACTGACGAATCCAATTTTTAAACAAGTATTTCAAGGTTTCTATTGCGCTTTAAGATTCGTTTCAACACAGAACAACAAACCATCCAATTGAGAAACAAGGGTATTAGGTACCACAATCAATTAACTGATTAAAAACAAGTAAGCAGCTTAAATTGTTCAACTGAATTCTCAAAAATTGGTCACCGCTGGTACTCAGTCTCAAACACATAAGTAATCAACAAAAGTACGAAAGACAATTACAGCAAAATCCTCCATTCTAGAAAGCTACAAGACTATAGAATAGCCTTAAGAAAATACCAAAAACAAAATAACTTTAATATCATAACAAAATGGCTGAAAACTTATTTCTTCTTTCCACCCTTGGCAGCATCACCAGCCTTGGTCTGCAAAATTAACATGCCAAAGGTTAAATACTTTACAGATTTACAAAACAAATTATATAAAATGAAAACTTATTAGAACAGAAGGTATGTTTTACCTTCTTTACTCCACGAATCTTCTTTGATCTGTTCTTTCTTTCCTTCATTTGCTTCCTAGACTTTTCAACCTTAGTATCAAGTCCGTTCTGCAATAGAAAGAAGTGAAAAAAAAAAATTATTATTCTGAATACCATCAAGAACAAAGGGAAAATCAAAATTAATTAGTAGCCAGAATCACCAAAATACATTCACAAGCAAAATTAACCGGTATGAATTTTGGAGAATTGCAAGAGGAGATTAGAGCACATGGAAATCAGGAAATAAATATTAATACAATCACTAACAATTACTACAACTAAATCATTTTATTATAAGAAGATTGACACCACTTAACAAATTCTTCAAAAGAATGCATAATTATAAGAAAATTAGTCTCTAAATAAATTGAAAAGTGAAGCACATATCTACAAGACAGTATTAATAATTTAAACACCAGAAAGAAAACTTGAAATTAAACAAAGGGGCAAAATTCTAAGATACAAACACATTGAATGCCCAAATCACAACAAAAGACACTTTTTAACAGCTAAGAAATACTGAAACAGCATACCAAATCATTTCCCCTCTGATCAAAAGGAAAAATACATGATACATTACAACATATAGTATAGAGTACTGCTAGCTAAACAAATCAGTCGAAATCAAACAAAAAAGGGATTAACTCACCCTGATAAGTCTGTATTTTGGCTCATATTTCTTAGCATTCTCCACGGAATCATAGATCAAACCAAAACCTGTGGACTTGCCACCACCAAAATGAGTTCTGAACTTGAAGACGAACACGGTGTTTGGGTCCTTCACATCATAGATTCTAGCCAACTTCTCTTTTAGCTCAGCCTTCACAACAAGCAATAAATTAGCAAGATTTTCCGACATTCATAAACCATCATTAACTTCAAATCACATAATAATAAACCATAAACACAAAAGTACCTTGGAAACATTTGCCCTTCCAGGATGAAGAACATCAATGACCTGCATCACACAATTTAAAAAAAAAAGGTCAAAATCAATAATCAATAATTTGAAACCAATAGCATAATAAAAACCCTAATGATTTGCATCACACAATAAAAATTATCCCTAAGCCTACCTAATATATGATATTATTACAAAACATTTAACAGAAATGTTAAACTGTGAAATAAATCATCTATATGATAAAATAAAATAAATTAATCGTTACATTATTTTAGAGAAAAAAAAACCAATTAAAAATCACATTCATATAAACATAATCATAAAATAATTTAGAGGAAAACAACTAAAAATGTTTCAAATAATCGCAACAATAAAATAATTTTCGGCAAGAAGCAACTAAATCTATATAGTTAAGCTACAACGTTGTGTAAATTGAAGAATACAAAGATCTAAATCGATGTGATAGATTAAAATTAGGGTTTATGAAAAATAGAAAATGTGAAAAAGCGAAACTCACAAATTGCTTCCTGGAGAGAAGCCTGTTGGTCATGAACTTCCTGGTTCGGATGGTGACTGCCTTGTCCGCCATGTTGATGGTTGTTGTTCGGCGCCGGTAATCGAGTTACAGATACACTCTCTTTGACGCAGCGCACACTCACAGGGTTTGAGACGAATGAATGGGAGAAAACCCTGTAATTTATACGAAACCCTAGTTCAAACTAAACTGGGCTGGCCCAATTTGTGACCATTCTGCCACTTTAACCCTTTATTTGGTCAATTGTTTTAGTAATTTCTATTCGCACCCTATGTTTATTTGTACATTTCTTTATGGTTTATTTAACTTTTACTGAAAATTTTACCCAAAACATCTAAATTTTATAATTTAAATTTTCCCACGGTAAGAGGATTACATACCTTAAATATGGATAAATGAGAAATTATGGGATTTAAACTTGTGTCCCAGTTCTTAGTGATAGTTACTGGGTTGAACTTACGAAAAATTCTTACACAATAGTATAATGTTCTTAATTGATTTGGCAAATTATTATTACTAATATGTTGAATGAATTGGATAATCAAGATAATGTTCTATGATGAAAAATAAATAAATTTTTCATTTTTCTGTGTAAATTTGTGGTGATCTATCATAAGTTGTATTATGAGCTTGAGTATTAATTGGTCAAATGAAATATTGACAAAGACGGTTTAAGTTGAAGAATTACATAACTAATCATTTTGGTGAAGATTACAACAGGTTGTTTCTTACAATATTACAAAGTATATATGTATGATTGAGAATAGGTTCAATTGGGTTCACTACAAACCTTATGGGGTACACCAATGTTTTGAACTTCAATCAATAGTCAATGGGTGCCCCTATGAATAGAGGAAAGCATGATACTCGACATGGTGAAGCCTGATAGTACAAGACTATCTATAATAAGGTGCAAATCTCGGGCCAAAATGATTGGGGAGCGGCATAGATTGATATATTCTCACTGCAAACTACCTTGATATGAAAGTAGAAACGGTCTTATGCTCATGGCTCATGATAGGAGTCTCCATGGAGTACATTCAACAAGATATTACTAATAAAATTAGACGACTAACTTTGGATGAAGAATTAGGATTGTTCATTGTTATATCCATTATAAAGTATACTAGATATATAACCCATTCGTTGCACGGGTTTTATTAAAATGATTTACAAAATGATTATTATCAAGAATAACAATTTTGGTAGATGTGTTGAACTATTTTTTGAGTTTTAAAAAATGACTTTTAAATTTTTTTATCTCGTCAATTAAATGTAGAGTCGGATAAAAATTATTTTTAATATAAATAACGGGTCATTGACATGTAAATAGAAGTGCAATAAAATAGTAAATTATAACAAAAAATCTTTTGCTAATCTTTTTTTTTAGTTAAGAGAATAAATAAAATCAAATAACAATTTAATCATTATTGCACGGGTTTGATAATAATTTATTTTTAAAAAATACTCTATTGGAAATAATAATTTTGATAGGCGCGTTCAATATAGTCTTTTAAATTCAATTTAAAATATTTGAATAAAAATATTTTGAACTTCTTTAACATGTCCCATGTGGCCATGTTAGTATCATTATATATGTAAAAATTATATCAGTAGACTATTTAAATATAAGAAAAATCTATTTTAATATTTTACAATTTTTATTTTTGTTTTCTTGATATATTATCGTTGTTTTGTAAATAGTATAATACTTATATTTTTAAGGATCAACGTCGACTTATATCCACTATATATTCTCTTATGTTTCTCGCATTTTCTTTCACAATTCTCTCTCTAACTTTATCTTAATTATATTTCAATCTTTTTATTAATATCATTATTATTATTATTTTTATATAAAAATGATAGACACTTGTCTTGACCTTTTTTTTTACAAACACTTGTCTTGACCTATGAAGCCTCGATACTCAAAAAATGGTGACAAATCGTGTCCGATACGTACTCGATATCGATACTCTTTCGATACGTCCAGATACTCGTATCGAAAGAGTATCGATTAAATCATTATTTTTAAATAAAAAATAAAACCCGATACACGTATCCGATACGTCCCGATACACGTATCAGAAAAGTATCGGTCATATCATTATTTTTAAATAAACAAATAATATCCGATATGTCTTCGATAAGAAGATTGATTTTTGGATAGTATTTGTGATCTTGTTTGGATAGTATTAATGGTGTCTTTTTTGTATAATACACTACAATAAGACGTGTAACTTAAGATGTATCAATAATCATTATGTTCTGGGATAGTATTAACTTAAGATGTTCTCGTGTATCAGACATTGAGAGTTTCCAGTATTGATTGACTTTGAGTTATTATGATGCTCCTGTATCAGACATGCTTGTTTGTATCTTTAGCACTTATTGTGTTTTTCCTTTGTCAATATAATTTTTTACTTTTAAAAAAAAAAAAAACTATGGTGTCCTACTATATACTGTAAGAGGTTGTTAAGAGTTTGAGCTTGTCCCAAAATTTTAGTATAAGAATATATGCTTTCTGTTTTTAATTATTAATATTATTGATTTTAGGTATGTTTATATATTTTGTATTTATATATTTAATTTTAACTTTAATTTTTAAATAACGTATCGCGGTAGTATCGGATTGGGAATTTTAAAAATTTTCACGTATCGGCGTATCGGTATCGTATTGTATCCGTATCGTGTCCCATATCGGGGCTTCATAGGTCTTGACCTTTAGAAACTCAATTATTGTGTTTATGTAAATAGTGTTTTTATTTGACAAAAAATAAAAGACATTCAAAGAGCTTTGGAATCAACTTTGTCAAATTTTATATTAGAGCTAGACTGTAGAAGAACAATACAAAGCGTTGTACGAATTTGATTAAAATGTTTTAATAAAAGCTGCGTTCTATAAAAAGTGACTTGTAAAATTTTTTAAATTTTTTTCTTGTTAAGTGAATCTCTAATATAGGAGAAAGGATCCTCTCAATTTTTTTCTTTTAAGTTTTATCATTTGTTACATTTTAACCATTGACCGACTTTTTATTTTTCTAATTAAAATATTATCATATGCTTTTGATCCAACAATAGTTTAGATGCACATATTATTTTCTCAAAAAAAATTTCCCAATGGAGAGAATCGTTCTCCTAATATAGAGAGGCGGATAAAAATTACTTTTAACATAGAAAATATGCCATTCATGTGTATTAGAGCTATCAAAAGAGCCGGCCCGACCCAGCCCGGCCTAGAGGGCCAAAACATGTAAAGGGGCTTAAGTGGGCTGGCCCATTAAGGCCCACGGCCCAGCCCATCTAGCCCGGCCCGATAAGCAAGGACATGGGTCGATGGGCCGGCCCGACAAATTTTCATATTTTTTTTTAAAAAAATTGACAATTTTATTTAAAAAAATTCAATGGACAATAAAACTACATATGTATCGCACACAAACTAGTTGTTATTATTTTTTTTTTCAAATAAAGGTAATCATAACAAATTTGTTTTTTTTAAATAAAGATAATCATAACAAATTTGAATATTTTTATCTAACAAATCTCATCTTTTGTTACTTATTTTATCTAAAGATTTTATGCTAACTAAAATTCCTTATTCTTAGATATTTTTTTTAATTCTTTAAGGGGCCGGCCCAAAAGCCCGTGGGGCCAGCCCATGATGGTCCATTAAAAAATAGGCCCGGGGGGCCAGCCCAATAAGGCCCAATAATCTTTTTTTTGAAGCCCGGCCCGTATAAAACTATAGGGCTAATGGGCCGGCCCGATAGCCCGGCCCATTTTTACAGCTCTAATATGTATAGAGCTGTCAAATGGGCCGGCCCAGCCAGCCCGGTCCGGGCCCATAGGGCCAAGACATCTACTAGGGCTTAAGTGGGCCGGCCCATTAAGGCCCAAGGCCCGTAGCCCAGCCCAATAAGCAAGGGCCTACATGGCCCGATGGGCCGACCCGACAATTTTTTTCATATTTTTTTTTATAAAAAATTGACAATTTTTTTGTAAAAAAAAAATTCAATGGATAATAAAACTACATATGCATCGCACACAAATTAATATCCATAAAAAAAGTGAGTGTCATGATTTCATGAAATAATAAATACTTCAAAATATCCATGCAAATCTCATTTTTTTCCTTAAAAAAAAACAAATCTCATCTTTTGTTACTTATTTTATCTAAAGATTTTATGCTAACTAGAATTCCTTATTTTTAGGTAAAATTACTTTTAGATTTTTTTTTTAATTCTTTAAGGGGCCGGCCAAAAAGCCCGCGGGGCCAGCCCATGATGGTCCATTTTAAAAATAGGCCCGGTGGCCCAGCCCAATAAGGCCCAATAATATTTTTTGGGAAGCCCAGTCCGGCCCGACCCGTATAAAACTATAGGGCTACTGGGCTGGCCCGATAGCCCGGCCCATTTTTACAGCTCTAAATATGTATACATAAAAATCAATAAAAGTGCATTAGAATAGCGTATTATATTAAAAATTTATTTTATTAATCTTCTTTTTTTTGGTTTGATTTATATCTCTTCAAATTAGTGCAATTTTTTATTTTAATATATTTTAAGTTTTCATGGAAAAAAAATAGTAGCCTATTTTAATATATTCTCTACATCTATCATTCTATGTATCTATCAATTCTCTTTATCTTAATTATACTCCAATCTATTTATTATTTTATATGAAAAATGGTAGATACTTGTTTTTACCTTTATAAAAATAAGATGGCATGTTAATTAATCGTAAATTCTTTTAAAGGAATGGATTTTCTAAACTTCAAAGAGGTTTTTTATATTAGAACTAAATATATTAGACTAAATATTCAAAGTGCTTTCGAAACACCTTTGTGATGCATGTGTAAGTTGTATTTTATAGGGCTAAATATATTTTAATTCCTCTAAATATATTTCAAATTAAAGTCACAGCATTATTAAAATGATGCGTCCTACAATACACCTTTGTCATTATTATTAAAATGTTGTCATATTGCTGAAATAAAATGATGAGATTATGAGTTCATTAAGCATGTGGAAAGATATATACTTAAAAAAAAAATACACTAAAAATAAGTATTTTGTTAATTTTAATTTTATGGGTTTGACATTATTTTGGCAACTTGTAGTTCAAATCATGGATTTACTAAGCTTGTGGAATGAAACTTATCATAAAGATCAATTGGAAACTTATCTCCTCTAAGAAATTTACAGTTTTACTTACTAAAAAATATGCAATTCGTGTGCTAGTTTATTGGATTATACAGAAATTAAGAGAGAGTGTGAAGCTTTTTTACCTTACAAAGATACATATCTCTCTTATTTGCTCAATCTTAACTTTTTCCGATTTTCAAACCAATTGACCAATCAATATATTAGAGCAACTTTAGTCCATATCATGTCATAGACATCGATGAATTAGTTAAGACATATATGAAGATAAGAAAGAAAGAAAAAAAACCATAGGAAAAAATTGTAGAATATCACCCAAGAGTTGTGTTAGAGAAAGTGATGCAAGAAGACTCAACCACAATATTTATTCTTCTTCCTTTCATAATTCTCTAGTTTTACAATTAACATATTCATCTTCATATAGAGAATCAACAATAGTACTCAAATAATAATATTAATAAAGAAAAACCAATCGTTAGTTGGTTCCGTGGTGATTGGCGCTGAACTTGGTAGGGAGGACCACGGTTCGATCCCCCGCAACTGCGATCGGGAGGGGGCTGGAACCACTTGATGCCAGAACTGACCCCCGAACCAGATTCAACTGGTGGTGAAAAACAAAAAAAAAAAATATTAATAAAGAAATGTTTGATTAAAATTTTTTGGAGCAACTTGTACATCGAATATCATTTTGCATGTGAAAATAAGTTCTAAATTATTCGATTCTACCATGATTTTGTAACAAAAATTGAATAGGACTGTTTATATATTTTGTCACTTAAGTAAAAGTTGTAACTGACTTTGCATTGATATAATAATACGCAAAGATCCATTAATATGTAAAATTACATGAAATGATCAAATTTATTCGATATCTATTATCGATTATAAAATTAAATAGAAATCCCAAAAAGACCATAAAAGTATTTCAAAGATAGTAGTAAAATGTACAAACCTATCCATAAAAATATTTTAAGAATTAAGTACAAAACCAATGAAAATTGAATAGACCAATAACAAACACACATGGTAAAAATATTCAAAAAGGCATGGCATTGTCACACTATAGGACTTTCTGATGTTGATCGAGACACAAAGGACGAAATTGTGATCTGAAAACTCATACGCACAAAAATAACCGTCAAGTTATAAAAAAAATTAGAAAGAGAAGTGTTGGATATGCCTTGAGTTCTGTTGTCTAGCGCGGGGCGCGAACGGGCTGGCGCCAGGCGCAGGCTCGTGTTGGTTTGCTGATTTTGTGGAAAATATGTTTTGAAGAATATCTGACTTAGATTGTGTTTGTTTTTAAATATTAGATATATTTAAAAATAATAGGAGATTTGGTTTTATTTTAAAAGATTTGTTTTAAAATAATAGGCATATATTTTTCTATAAATAGAGGTTGTTTATTCATAGAAAAATTGGGAGAGCAACAAATAGAGACAAGATGTAGGGAATTAGGGTTTGCCACCACACAAGGCTAGGGTCTTAGGATCCTAGGAGTTTGGGCAAATCATTCTTGAGATCATCTTGTGGGATCACCTTGGGTAGACTAGGTAAAATTGAGTCTCTTGGCCACGGGAAGAGATTCGGGATTTTGGGTAGAATTAGGATTAATTCTTGTAACCCAATTGGGAACTCTTGTAAAGTGACTTCTTTGATCTAGTGGAACGGAGAGTTGCTCTCTCCCCCAGACGTAGGTCTTTATTTGGCCGAACTGGGTAAACAAATTGATCGTGTTCTTCTCTTTTGCTTGAATTATTTACTTTCATCATCTCTATCAACTTTAATTTGGTTACTTGATTAATTTGCTCCACACATCAAAATTCATTGGTGTGATTTTATCGTCGAATTCACAACAATTGGCGCCCACCGTGGGGCAAGGATCAAATCGATAATCAGGTACCATGGGTTCTAAGTTTGATATTGAGAACAAACAATAATAATCACGAACAAGAATAAAACAACGAAAGCGGTAAAGAACACAGTAGATTTGTTTACCCAGTTCGGTGTTAATGAACCTAATCTGAGGGAGAGAGCAGCCTCTCCGTTCCACTATCGATAGAAACCTTGATTACAATGAGATTCTCCACAAGAGTTACAAGAATTAGAGTTTTCCTAATTCTACCCTAGTCCCGAATCTCTCCCCGTGACCAAGAGATTCAATCAATAAGTGTTTCCAAGGTGATAGAATGTTTCTCCCAACCCTAGAGTCTTCCCAAGATGTTCTCTATTAACCCTAGTATGTATGTTGGCCTTAGAAACCCTAAAAAACACCTTAAAAAAGTCAGAAAACGCACAACCAATATATAGGCTCGCGCGCCCACGCCTGGGCGCAGCTTCCCACGCCCACGCCTGGGCGCAGCTTCCCACGCCTAGGCGTACAGACAGAACTGATCCCAGCTCTGCACGCCTGGGCGCAGCATCTCACGCCTGGGCGTAAATTGGCAGAGGCTCCCAAAAACATGATTTTCTGAGTTTTCAAGGCAATTCTTCACAAATCTCCACCTTGCCTTCAAAACGATGGTGATGCCAACTTCCCATCAACCACCATGCTGCCACACCTGTTTACACCACACCCTCTTCGAACCCCGAAGTGTACCGCTTCGTACTCTCGAAGAATTGCTTGCCTCTCAACTTAACCTTGGAATTTTAGGTAAGTTCCACAAGCTGCAATCCTCAAATTCTCCTTGTATCCCAACTACCTCCAGCAGTCCTACAAGTTTCCAAATTTGATTACCATTGCTTCCAATTGCCTCCCTGAAGTTCTTTAACCTGTTTTGCACTTCTTCAGCCACAATCGGATAATAAACCACAAGGTATCCATAGCTACACTCCTTTGATGCAACATCACCACACTTCTTCCTATCTACTAGATAGCCAAGAGCTAATGTCGATTGCCTTCTTCTAGTCCCACTATCAGAAGCTCCACCTCAAACCGAGATTCCTCCACCAAAGTCTCACTATGTTTCCCACCTTGTAATCTGCAAAACTTAAGTATTCTTATCACCGCCTCTTCAGGCTGATGTTGAGTATTGTTCCACCGCCTCTCCAGGCCGAGAACCATCTATGGTTCCAAGCTTGTGACTATGAGTGCTCCCGCACTCTCATAGCCTTCCTCATAAGCTTCATCACTAACCGCAATCTCCTTTACCTTCTTGTCTTCGAGGCACCGGATAACCACACTCCATGTTTTATCCATCTTCTCGACCATTAAAATTGCTTCCATCTTCACTTTCCACAATTCCAAATTGTTACCGGAAAGTATCTCCCATGGTGCCTTAATTCGTTTAAACCCTTGCCCCACGGTGGGCGCCAATTGTTGTGAATTCGATTGATATCACACCAATAACCTTTAGTGTGTGGAGCAAACGGTTAAAGCAACCACAAATTGAGAACAAACAATAATAATCACGAACAAGAATAAAACAACGAAAGCGGTAAAGAACACAGTAGATTTGTTTACCCAGTTCGGTGTTAATGAACCTAATCTGGGGGAGAGAGCAGCCTCTCCGTTCCACTATCGATAGAAACCTTGATTACAATGAGATTCTCCACAAGAGTTACAAGAATTAGAGTTTTCCTAATTCTACCCTAGTCCCGAATCTCTCCCCGTGACCAAGAGATTCAATCAATAAGTGTTTCCAAGGTGATAGAATGTTTCTCCCAACCCTAGAGTCTTCCCAAGATGTTCTCTATTAACCCTAGTATGTATGTTGGCCTTAGTGGGATGCAAGCGTTTCTTCGAGAGTACGGAACTGAACACTCCGGGGGTCGAAGAGGTAGCGGTGAATCTTGTGGGTGCTACCAAACATCCTATGGTAGTGGGAGACAAGATCTTCATGAGGGCGGAAGGCATTCCGAGGGATGAAGGGGAGGTACAACTTGTGGGAAGCAAGTGGAGGATGGTGCCTATGTCGAGGTTCAAGTGGGACTTGGACTTGACCGGTGATCTTGGATAGAAGATTCAAGATGGAGAGAGCAACACGGTGGTTGATTGGATCACCATCGATTTAAAGGCAAGGTGGAGAATTGTTGGATATGCCTTGAAATCTCAGTTACAAGAAGTCGGAAATTCTGAAGAACATCTGCCAGCTAGCGCGCGGCGCCAGGAGAGGCCTCGTTTGGCCTGTGAGTTCTGTTGTCTAGCGCGGGGCGCGAACGGGCTGGCGCCAGGCGCAGGCTCGTGTTGGTTTGCTGATTTTGTGGAAAATATGTTTTGAAGAATATCTGACTTAGATTGTGTTTGTTTTTAAATATTAGATATATTTAAAAATAATAGGAGATTTGGTTTTATTTTAAAAGATTTGTTTTAAAATAATAGGCATATATTTTTCTATAAATAGAGGTTGTTTATTCATAGAAAAATTGGGAGAGCAACAAATAGAGACAAGATGTAGGGAATTAGGGTTTGCCACCACACAAGGCTAGGGTCTTAGGATCCCAGGAGTTTGGGCAAATCATTCTTGGGATCATCTTGTGGGATCACCTTGGGTAGACTAGGTAAAATTGAGTCTCTTGGCCACGGGAAGAGATTCGGGATTTTGGGTAAAATTAGGATTAATTCTTGTAACCCAATTGGGAACTCTTGTAAAGTGACTTCTTTGATCTAGTGGAACGGAGAGTTGCTCTCTCCCCCAGACGTAGGTCTTTATTTGGCCGAACTGGGTAAACAAATTGATCGTGTTCTTCTCTTTTGCTTGAATTATTTACTTTCATCATCTCTATCAACTTTAATTTGGTTACTTGATTAATTTGCTCCACACATCAAAATTCATTGGTGTGATTTTATCGTCGAATTCACAACAAGAAGTGCAATATTTCTTCAATTACCTTTTTTTATTATTGTTTTCTTATGTTGATTGAGACATAGAATGAATCTAGGATCTGCAAACACACAGGCAAACAAAAAAAAATTAACATCCTCTTGATTCTAATTGTTATGCAAACACATTGATAGCAAAATATTGTTTTTTATCAATCTAAGAAAACTATAAACTCTTTATTAGCCACTTGATGAATAATAAAAAAGTTAATATAAAAACAGAAGGAAGAAAGAAGAACCAATGAATTCATAACAAAATAACGGAGAAGAAAATAAAAAATTATCATGCAAACAGTGATGCGTATCATAGTAAGAATTTATAGAAGATAAATATTCATTTCATTTAAGCATAATCATTTGTATTTTTTTTTTGATAATCAAAAGTTGAATTATAAGGAGTACAAGGTGTACTCGACCCTTACAATTCAAAAAGAAATACAACTATATGCTTTGAAAGCAATTTAGAGGATTATTACACCAATCGGAAAACGCTAAATTTGCGTTGTTCCCTACACGGCTAATGAACCAAAACCACGAGATATAAGTAATTTGGTCGACAAGGGAAGGAACATTGACATCAACTCCTCTAAATAATATATTGTTGCGCGATCTCCATAAGCACCACATCGTGGCTAACCAAATAATGTGTGTCACTCTTTTGTATTTCTTTCCTTTGATTAATTCTCCAAACATAAGCATATGTTGCTGCACATTGCTTGCATTGAAATAGCTTGCACCCATCCACCTGAGAACATGATTCCACACAGCAACAGTAACCTGACAGTTAAGGAAAACATGCTCCAAGGTTTCATCCATATTGAGACACATAACACAGCACCTGTCAACATTAATATTGAGGACTCCTCTATGAATTAAAGCCTCCCTAGTTGGTAGCTTTTCGAGCAACAATCTCCAACCAAAAATACTAACCTTCGACGGAACATTGTTCTTTCATAACTTCTTCAAAGAAGCTGTTGTATCATCATCAAGAGGATCCACCACGGATAAATTCAGCACCACTCATATACCGATTTGACAGTAAAAACACCAACATTAGAAGGAATCCACCTGCGCCTATCCGCCACTGCATAACATAATCATTTGTATGTTATGATTGTCTTTTCATGTCATTGTGGTAATTAGTGCATACATTTTTTCATGTGGAGTTAATTAAGTTACCCTTATTTAGAAGAGTAACTACTCACTGACGAAAACTATTACCCAAGAATATGAACCAAAATATTGAACCAATTATTGTTGTTGGTTTTAGTTTATGAAATTTATTGTTTGTCGTAGAACTTCTCATGTGCCATCAATTTATTAAATCATGTTTATTAGGAGCAAGTGGTAACCCATCATCACAATCTATATTAATATGCAATAAGAAATGACACATAAGCACCAACTATTGCTTAGAAAAAGAGAAAAAGGGAAAAGCTCTATTAGGTTGACACATAAGCAAATTAGAAGTTTGCTTTACAATAGTACTAGAGATAAACCCGTGCGTTGCACGGGTTCGATTAAACTATATAATTAAAATATTTTTATAAATGAAAAATAATAATTGTGATAAGTATAATTACACAGTTATATAATAGATATTATTTTAAAATATGATTATATTTAATATTAGTATATGTATAAAATTAAAAAAGATTGTTTAGAAATATAAATTTTCTATTGATTTATATCGTAGTTTTGTTTATATTTTAATATAATAATTCTCTTATAATATTGCATAAGTTTGAAAAAATATCCTATATTTTATTTTAATAGTGTAAACATAGATCTTAGTTTTTTTTATATGAATTGCAATTGTATTTTCTTTTTTTTAAAGTGAGTTGCAATTAGATAGTTAATTGTCACTTTGATTTTTATTTGATGTATCGCGTATTTTATTTTTTTAATAACAATTGGAGTTTATATTTTTTTTAGTGAGGGTTCTATCCCCTCCTTCTTCTTTTTTTAACTTAATAATTTTTATTTGTGATTTTCAGTTTAATTTAGTATTGCTTCTTAGAATAGTAATCTTTTTTTATAGAGAAATACTCTTAAATCATATTCTCAAAGTCCTAAATATATGTTACAACCATATTTTTCACTTATTATAAACAATTGTTAATTTAATTATACGACAGTGCGCATGCCTCTACGCACGAGCCGGATTAGTCGTCCACCTTTGGTGGGTCGGAACCGGTGCGAAAGCAAAAAATTAAAAATTAAAAATAGATGATAAGTTTTGTAACTTAAAAGTGTCCAGGGTGTGATATTATAAGATAGTATTAGATAATTTTTTTTTTACTGAGAGTATTAGACATCATAAGGTTTTTCTTTTGCAAAATATTATTTTATATAAGGGCTGATAAAAATTATGCTTAAAAGGCAAATACTGCTACTCAAATTTATTTTAAAATTATCTTACATATAACTCATTCAATACAAAAAGTTGTTTCATTCTAATGGAAGTCGAATAGTATGTAAATCTTTTAAAATTATATTAATGGAAGTTGAACATTAAAATCAATAGTAATCTAATAAAATGGTCTATATAGTGCTCTATGATAAAAAAATACCCTTAATCTTTATAAATTTCGAGGCACTACCAAGTATAAGAACGGCCGAGAATTTTTTTGTGTCGAAGACTTAAAAAAATATTAAGGGTCATTCACTCTTTAATCTATTGCAAATAGACCAAATTATGAATATATTGTTTCCAATTTTTTATAATTTGCGTATAATTTATCAATATGATCATCAATTGTATATAACCAAATCTCCAAATATTAATTTGATTCAAATGATAATATAATCATTAAAAGAATATTTAAATTACAACTTAAAAGGAAATAAAAAGATATTTGTAAGAATAAGATAACATATTGTCTACTATTAAAATTCATATATATTTATATTCATACTCAACCAACCAATATTTTAAGTACAGGGTATATGAGGTAAACACATAAAGATTATATATTTGATCATCAAAAGAAAATAAGAAATAAGTAAGCTAAAATTTAGACTAATAAAATAATACATGAAAAAGAAAAGTCTAATTACAAACATTATAGATGGCTTACACGACTGTTTATACAAATATTAGAGTTAAATACATATTCTTACATCAATTATCACTTCATAGGTGTAAGACCCAATATTTTACTGTACAGTTTTCCTAAGGAACTTTAGCGTCGGCTAAGTTTTAGGGTTTTTAGTAGAAGCGGTTTTGTGAGTATCGTCGCATTAATGGAATTTTTGCTGAAACGGGGCCTGTTTTGTGCTCGTGCGCTGGAAAGGCACAGACTTTCGGGTCGTGGTCCTCTTTTAAGTATGAGGAGATTTCTGTGAAGTCAGAATGACGAGTTTTGAATTATTCTTGTTTTTGGAAAAACGAGTAGGATTTTACCCGCTGATGGAAAATCTTACTGCGTCTGTTTTAAGTGAGGTTTCGGATGGAAGTTTCATATATCTGCGTGAGTTAGGATATGTCCTGAGATTAATTTTCTAAGGTATGGAAGAAAATTACAGTCGAGGAAAAAGATTTAGCGATAATATTTGGAAACGGTTTACGACGGACGTTTATTTGGTAGAATTTATATTTTTGTGATTTCCGTCCGTTAGCGAGGCGCGACTCGTCTGTGAGGCGTAAGTTTCTCATGAGAAAGAAAATATCTTGTGAGGATAAGCTTAGAATTGATCCAATGGCTAGGAGTAAGTCTTGAAACCTTTTTACTATTTGATCCAATGGTGGATATGCAACAAGACCACTTGATAGGAAGACTTTTGGATGACTTTTGTCTTAGAAAAAAAATCACAAAACACTCCTCTTCTTTCTCTCCATTGCCGTGGCTTTCTTTCTCTCTTCCACCATTGAGAAAAATCTCATTTCTTCACCAAAACAATCCATTTCAAGCTTGTTAGAACTAGGAAAAATTGCAAGGATCATCCCCTCTAAGGTAACTAGACTTCTTTCATCTCTTAGCTAGCTAAAATCATAGAGTTTGATGGATTGTTAGATTATGTTCTTGAGAGGATTTTGTGAGAAATTGTTGATGAATGATTTCTCTTGCTTGAAAGTTGTTCATGAGTGAATATCTAGGATGTTTAAGCTTAGTTGTTTTGATTTCCATGGGTTGATGAGATTCTCATGAGATTTTTGAGCTAGAGTTTTCATGAAAATTCTATATTGATCAAGAACATGAGTAGTTGTTTAGTGATTGTGAAATTGATGTTGTTTTTGAACCTTTTAGAGAAATGGATATATGAAAAATGGTTTTGTTTTGAAAAACATGGAAATATATTTGTTGGGGTTCATGAGATTTTTTTGAGAAAACTCATGTGATTTGTGGATTATGTTTGGAAATGTTTTGTTTGATCAATTAAATGATTTTGGGAGCTAATTGATTTAGACTATGGATTTGAAAAGGAAAATTTTGGGAGTTAGCTTGTTATTTTGGATTCTGATTTCTAAACTTGGTTTTTAGCTTTCTAATCCCTTTTTATTAATTTATAGAAGTGGTTGGGATTGGAAACGAGTTTTTCGGGTACTCGGAAAGTGCGTAACTTGTAACGCAAGAAAACGGCCATTTTGCATTTCAAATTATTTAAGACTTTTGACAATTGTTTTGGGTCCTAAAAATAGTACAAATAACTCATGGTGGTTGATCAATACGATAGTATTTGGTATGGTATCCGAAAGAGTGGATTTTCCTTAGAAACCTTTAGGTTTTTGGGGTTTTTGGTGTAGTTTCAATACTATTGGTTAGAGAACAATGTATTGATTGTTGCGCTGCTTGTTTTAGGAAGCGCGTTGTGTTGTTTGAGCGTGTGTTGTTGACGGAAGCTTGCCGAGGTAAGGGCTCCACTTTATTTCTGTCTTTTCACTGAGTTATAACATGTTTGTTGGTTATTTTCGGTGATGCGTGTTTGTGTGTTTAGCATGTATGTGTTATGTATTCTCGTGATGAGAAAGTGTTTACAATACGTGCGTTGTTTTACATATGATTGGAGATGTATGTATGAACAGGTGGGTGAATACATATGATTGGAAATGTATGTATGTTTGTTGTGGTTTGTTACATATGATTGGATATGTATGTATGTTGTTGGGATGGTTTACATATGCTAGGGAGGTATGTATTTGTTGCATTAGTATACATGGGGAATCATATGCTCATGCATTGTTAGTGCGTAGTGGCGGGAGTGGACTACGAGGTGTGGTTGCGGGAGTGAACCCACCTGATTCTTATAGGGTTTTATTGAGTTCAATACATGGTTGCGGGAGTGGACCATGGGGTGTGATTGCGGGAGTGGATCCACCTTAATCCTTTGTGATTTTGTTGAGTTTGATACATGGTTGCGGGAGTGGACCATGGGGTGTGATTGCGGGAGTGGATCCACCTTAACCTTGTGATTTCGTTGGTGTTTTAGTAGGGGTTGGACCTACAGTTCCGGAACTCATGCATTGTGGTAGCTAGGGTTAGTACCACGCATTGTAGAAGTCTGCATTAGGCTTGGTGTGCATTATATATATAAACCCGTTGATGGGAATTGCTTTGGTGGTTAAAGAGCTTTCTCTTGTGTTTGTGGAATTATTGTTATGTGTACAATCTTTCGCACCGGTTATATATATATATACCTTTTATTTTGTGGTGACCCTTTCTTTCATTTGCGGGCTCATCCCACCCAGATGATGGGTTAGGTCGTGGTGACGACGGTGGCTGTTCTAGGCCATAGTGAGCACGTGGTGAAGCTTAGTATAGTTAGACTATGCGCCGGTGTGTTTTGTGCACCGTGCTTTTTGGTTAGCATAGGGTTTTCTAACTTGTTTTGTTGTAAGTATTTGAATACTTAGACTTGGACTGTAATTATTCAGGAATACACTTTGCTTGTCGAAGCACCTTATGGTAATGAGTTCTTTTGCATATTTGAATGCCGGCTCATTGAAAAATATTCTATGCGCACTCTGAGTGTTAGTTAAAAAAGAAAAAAAAAAAAACTGCCTTTTTTAGGCCTTTGAAAAACGGGTTGTTACAATAGGCAGTGAGGATGCAACGAAAGCAAAAATGGAAGGCCGCTTGTTCTCCTTCCTCACATGAAAAAATAATCATAGTCATATTCATATTAATCAATATAAGAAAATAATAAGAAAACATGTTTGAAAATTAGACTTAAAAAATATTATAACGTTTAAAAGGAGACTAATATTCGGGGAATCTATATAATAGGATAATGGGCATCAAAATAATGAAGAGATAAGAAATACGTGAACAATGAGAAAGAAAACAAAAACTACCTTATACAAAATTGAAGAACACGTGAGAAATTGTTTAGAGAAAATGATGATTAGTGAAAAAAATGCATAAAATTATGTATTTATACACACAAAGACTATGATTGGAGAGTAAAAATTTGTACAAAGTATAACCAACCAATTTATTAATTAAAATTTTGTATTAATACAATGAGTGAGTGAATAGTCATAGTTAAGGAATATCAGTTATGGAATAAGAAAGGAATATGCATATAATTTATTTTATATATTGTTTATTTATAACTAACCAAATTTTTTTTTACCAAAAAAAACTAACAATATTTTTTTGTATTTTGTATTGTTCTATTTTATTTTTATTTGATTATATTGTATGAACGCATATGTATCGTGGCAATTGAATCAACTATAGCCACTTAATAAGATTTAAACCATGCTATTAAAAGAGTGTTATTCATTGTTTGTAATGAAACCTTTCACATGGAATAAGATAGGTTGTGTAGCATTAGCTATTATTTAATGTCAAAATTTTATTGATTATTTTTTAATTAAAAATAAAAGATAGAATAAGAGAGGTTGATAACTTTGTAAGAGAGTATGAGAAGCTTTTTTAGAGTGCCACATCAGCACAATGGAGGCTTATGAGCTATATAGGAGCTTCCTTTTATTAGTAAAAGAAGATAGTATATTATATTATATGTGGAGATAATTAAGTTACCCTTATTTAGAAGAGTAACTACTCACTGACGAAAACTATTACCCAAGCATATGAACCAAAATATTGAACCAATTATTGTTGTTGGTTTTAGTTATGAAATTTATTGTTTGTCGTAGAACTTCTCATGTGCCATCGAAATATTCCAATATAATTGGTAATGGTTATGCGTTTTTTATTTTTAATCATCAATTTATTAAATCATGTTGATTAGGAGCAAGTGGTAACACATCATCACAATCTATATTAATATGCAATAAGAAATGACACATAAGCACCAACCATTGCTTAGAAAAAAGAGAAAAAGGGAAAAACTCTATTAGGTTGACATATAAGAAAATTAGAAGTTTGCTTTACAATAATATATATATATTATAGTATATAGATAGATTATCTTTGTAATTGACTAATTTTTTATATGTGACGTTAATATAATATTTTGGTATAATTAATATTTTTGTGATTAGTTGATTCTATCAATGTGATTATTTGATTCTATTTGATTTATTTAACTATGAAATTACAAGATTAGAACCTCGTGTATATAACTAGCGTTAATCCCGTGCGATGCACGGGCCAGCTATTCTTTGAACAATCCTCTAATTAAATCATATCAAACATTTCTCAATAGTTTTGAACCAAGTGATATGAACCTTATGTGAAAATTTGAGATCCCATTTGGCCATCCCAAAGGTAGCACAATAATACAGCAGCAGTGATCAAATTATAAGGCAAACTTACCTGTTAGACTAAAACATATACAATAAAATACAAACAAGATATCCAAGGACAATCATTCATTTTCAACACCTAAATATTCTTTAACATCAAGGCCTATATCCCAAAACTTTAGTGGTTGTTGGGGCACAGAGTATTGGCAAAGAATGTGTATATCCTGCAAATTCCAAGACACTTGGGGTATACATGATTTTTCTCTCGCAAACTTTTACACCAGGTGCCTCTTCAAAAGCAGCTTTAAGTTTTTAGGTTGTTTTCTCCTAGACTGAATGATCTGTTCATTAACACATATCCATGACGCTTTTCTGATTCAGGTAAAAATCTATGCAAATGCTTCAAGAAGACGGATATTGCTAGCCTATGACTACCCTGATTATTTAGATAATTATTAATAATAATCAAAACAAATGGAAATAAACGCACAAATGCAATTAAAACAGATAAAGTTAAAAGTACAACAATTAAAACAAAGGCACACAGCCGAATTCGAATGCCAAACGAATAAACCCTAGATCTTAAAAAGCAATACAACAAAGAAAAAATAAAAGCAAGAGCTAAATATCGTAATTAGGAAAGCTCATTCAAAATCGACCTCTCACAATAATTATGCATACAAGTCTTAATGGATAATCCATAGCCAAATATTATTTTATTTCAAACATCTAAATATTGGAGATGGAAAAATGGATCATATCCATCGTGTCGGCCCGTTTAGCCTACCTCTGTCTTTAAATATCATTATCTAATTAATACTAACTAACACCACATTCCGTCTATATATAGTTAACTATATATTATTATTATTATTATTATTATTATTATTATTATTATTATTAAATATTGATTTTTTTTTTAAAGTACTGAAGAGTCAATCAATATCCATTATTTTCTCTAGTGATTGTAAAAAAATTTGATCGCTCACTTCATTGCCATTTCCAAATTCCAATTCCAAACTCTCAACCCTAAAAAAGTGGCTTCTTGGCTATTAAGTTATGTACAATTATTAGTAGCTAAACGTTTTTGCATTGTATTCTTAGTTATGAATGAATGCATTACTTATGTGCTGTTTTTATTTTTTTTTAAAAGAAAATGCAAAATATTTGTTTTTTTTAAATAAAAAAGAAAAAATAACGTCATACTACTATCATAATTTTGACCGAAAAATA
The DNA here is from genome assembly GCA_030408175.1 of Trifolium repens. NCBI lineage: Eukaryota > Viridiplantae > Streptophyta > Magnoliopsida > Fabales > Fabaceae > Trifolium > Trifolium repens. Next base: position 44,292,678 of record CP125837.1, on the reverse strand, counting down.
TAACTTTTTAATTAAAATTCGATATTTGTGGATCCCCGCGGGAACCGTAAGGATCAGTGGGTATGAGGACAAATATTTCCCGTGGAGACAGGGATGGAGGCAATAATTTTTCCGGAGGCAGTTCGGGGCGGGAAACAGGGAAGCTTCCTCCGCACATTTCCCGCCCCGTTGACATCCTTAATAGAATCCACCAATTGATTGAGTTTTGCTTATGCAAATTATGTAATCAACCAATATTTCTAAGCTATAATTGCACCTCTATATTTGTGAGGCTTGCCACATTAAAGGCAAAAAAATCTACGCGAAAGTAAACTATGAGCTCTAGTACTATTTTCCAACTAATTAACTACATGGAAGTTGTGGACTACAATGTCTTCGACCAGTAGGTGTAGCTATTCGACTATTTCTAACCCAACTTGTCTCTTTGTTATTCTTCATCATTCTTCACAAATTTAACCTTTGCCATCAAGAACAAAGTGCTAAAAAATGGTTTCATCGAACTCTTGCCATGTTCTAAAATGAAAGAATGTTTTGAAAGGTTTTCTTTTCAAAAAGAAATGCATGGGGGTCTAATTTAAAATATCTACAACGAATGGTTGACACTAATTTATCACAAAATAATTTCTACCCATTATGCCATATGATTTGCCTTGGTTTAGGTCACAAAAATAAAAGAAATATATAGTCAACATCACTTTGATATTGATTTATGAACTGACAAAAATATAAAATCCCTTTGAAAACCTTGTCTACCAGCTTAACCTTTTAAGTTAGTAGTTATGCCAAATAATGTTAGAAGGGTCTCAAGCAAATCAAGATATTTAACTCACATTTATTTGTCCAAAGTATTACCATAATTTTACCCAATAGAGTACATTGCACACTAAAAAGAAGGCCTAACCAAAAAAAAAAAAAAAAAATTAACTTGGTTAGAAACTATTTTTTATTCACTTTAAAGACAAATTACATTGATACTACTCAATAGTAACAAATTATATTGATACTACTCAATATTAACAACAAGATGTAATCATGAGAGTGAAAATTACAAAACCTGCATAATATAACAGGGAGCACCACATGAAATCATAACACAATGAAACTAAAGAAAAACAAATCCCTCAACAATGTAGATAAATTTAAGCAAATATAATATATCCCCCTCAATATGCAAAAAATTGAGCTTTTCATCCACATGTATCAAAACCTGTGAAAACATACAACAACAATGAATTGTGGTTACCAAATCGGGATTCAAATATGTATTCGGAAGACTTTTTTTCTGAGCTGAACTGTGAATCGTAAGATGCGTTGGCAACAATACTAACTAAAATAAAAGTAAATCAACACACCACATTCCGTATATATAGTTAACTATATATGCATGAGCACCCTTCCTATCCTTGAATTTAACCAAAACAACACCCTGAGGGTGATTCTCACATACCTACAGGAAAGATAGAAAAGAAAAGGCAAAATTGAAAGTCAAATACAATGTTACACGGATATGAGTACAGAAAATAGTAGCACTGTCATTGGTACAGGTATAGGTACAACAAAATTCCTGAAAACAGGATATGGGTACAAGAGTTATGCTATATAAAAATTTTAAATATATTTAAGTACAAACAAGCAAAAGATCCAGATGAAAAATAGAATTTAAATAAAAATCATCAACAAAACTATATAAACTCGTGAAGTACATCCAAAAAGTAAAATATACCAAAAGACGCATAATTTTAAGGGGTGAAGTAGCAAATACTTTCATTTAATAGCAAAGGCTTGCATTTTGTACAGAACCAGCTCATTGTCATGGTTAACCGAAATGAACCTGTGCTGAATACACACTCACTACTTGTCTGAAACTATTTGAGAATGTCCACGCATCATATTACATGGATCTAAAGTAAGGTTTGAGGACATTACTGAGACCTTCCACACTCAATTTCATTAACACCATCAACTATATTGTTATCCATTTTCTTGAACAAATACTTCCTCGGTCTCAAAAAATAAGAAAAAATTAGTCAAATAAACTTAATGACCAATTTTTGCTTATATTTTGGAACTAAGAGAGTATGTGAATTGAGGATTCGAGGGATGAACAAATGCGTGACACAAACATAAGCTATCCAAACAGTAGAAAATCCTTTCCTAATTATCTTATTTGTTCCACACCCAATTATCGCACGATAAAACATGAAGACGTTGGAAGGGAGCACCATAACCACACCAAGCCATCCAGTTCAATTCACAAAAATACGATAAACAGAACAACAATTACATACTGCACAAAACCAGTCATGTTCACGGTGTCTTCAACACATCATATAAAACAAGCATGTAAATGGTTCAAATAAGGCAACCTTTATCATAAAACTCATCATTCATGACATTAGTATTTGTATAAGAATCAACCAAGTTTACAATTGAACTAAAATATGCATTTAGAGAACTTATGCTGAAGGAAAATGCAATTCCTCAAAGTCAAAGGCTTCACTCACCCTTTATCTAATTTAAGATTTATAATGAATAATTAAGTTATAGGAAAAATAGACTATTAAACACATATCAAATTTATGGAAACAAGTACATTAACCTTCAACCTATTAGTGAAACTGTATTTTTAACATGATCATAATGCAAAGAAACACAATATCAACAATAGAAACAAAAGAAGATGCACAAATTAACAAAATATAATGACCCATAAAAAATAAAACAATGGCTTTATAGGAAATTATTGAATCATAATCTAGTGATACATAAAGATATGCTTAGATGAAGTTGGGAGAAATTTGGAGGCAAACTAAATTTGATTATATTTAGTTTTCAAACCAATAGTTGGTTCTCTTAAACACCACTTACACTTTAATAGATTTCGGCTAGTTGACAAATCACAATCCAAAACAATGACATCAGTGCACACGCTCAAACCTCATTTTAACCCTACCTCTCCTCTTCATTGTTATTATTGACTTGAGACTATGACTTAACAGGCTAATATTCCTCATTCCATGAAAACTTCAATGTGGAAATATTATATAAAACATAAAAAGGTGAGAATTAAATACTTATCTATGCCAATGTGAGAATTAAATATAGCAGTAACTAAAAATGTAAACTATATAAAAGGTAGACTCCAAACAGTATAGCATATAAAATGTAACTAAAAATGTAAAACATTGTCACATTTGATAAATAAATTTGAAGTCATGATTATACCTTCAATTTGATTAACTCTCCAACATCATTTATTTGAAGTCTTTCATACTTGATGCATAAACTTTGGAGTACTTTGGAGTGCTGGTGGTTTTTTCAATAATGGAAGGTCAACAAATCCTTTTTGACAGCATATAGAAAACTCAACATCAGCATGGCTGGGCCTTGACTTCTCCGCTCTTTCTTCCAACCAAACGTTGTGCTTGGCACCACTTACACTTGATATAGGGATCACCAAGTTCAAGACAAACTGAATGGATTAATAAAAAAAAATTATTAGGACTTATAGTTATAAATTTGGATGGTGACAATTTAAAAACAATTTAATTCAAACCTTCTCTCTCAGCCTTAGCATACATATGATTTTAATTCCATTAAGTTGTGTTGCTCAAAAGTAGTTCCTGCATATGCATAATCATCAGTAATTGATGCAAGCTTTATAATCAATCTTAATATGAATGTACAAAGAACAATAAAACTAAATGATACAATTGTTTGATGAATCCAAACTTGCATTCTAAGTTTCTATATCAGTACGTCAAAATTTAATCTTATACCATAAAATGATTCAATTCACTTGTACTCCCTTTTTCTTTGATTAGCACGTGAAAGATTTGTTGGGTTTATAACATCAGACATGGCAGAAGAAATAGATCTTGAAAGATCTATTTAATAAAAATAAAGGATTGTGTCAATAAAAAATTGAATAAAGATCAAAGGTTTTGTCAAAATTGTATAGTAGCAAATTGAAATCATATGAACCTATATTGTGACCAATTGAAGCCTCACCAAATGTGTTATTACAAACAAGCGAAATTGGAGACTCAAAATTCATATCAGGACTTGAAGTGTTAGATAAATTAGTTTGGTTGGATATCGCATGAACTGTAAAGATATTTAGAAAGGTATTTGAAAACTCACCGTATATTTATATACTTCAATACCCATTGATGCAATGATGATGTGAAGATGCCTCAGACATGGTAAGCAAAAGTCTGAAGCTACGACCTTGACGCTAGTTCCAAAACAACACGAATGAAGAAAATTAAGGATTTGCGAAAAAAGAACGAAATTGAAATTAGTAAGCTTGCTATAAACCATGCATCTAAATAGAAAATCATATAAAAAACAACATAAACCAAAACAAACTGCACAATATACACAATACAAATCTCATTCTAGTCACATACTAATTAATGTGTATATCAATTGAACAAAAAAAATTCAAAACTCATTAAACAGAACAATGGTGAAACCCATGAAATCCAAAGACAAGAAAAACAATACCTCTTGATCTGGTTCCAGTGGTGTGTGCTTGTCGATGGCAGTTCTAACGCATTCGTTGTGAATGCAGGGTTCCTTCCATCGCGGCTCCAATTGATATTTTCACTGGATAGAAAATCAAAGCTACTCCACGTATAAGGCCCATAAATTAGTATTAAAGAGTTATTTTTTTCCACTATATAGAGGTTTAAGCTTAAATATGATATACGAAGATAAAGATACATATTTGACATTCCAAAAGAACTAAAACGGCTCAGAACTGACCTCTTTCACATTCTTAGCAAGTTCAGTCATAGTAAACTCACCTGAAAGAGTAATGTATAATCAACTCAATTCAAACCAGTACAACAGAAAAATCAAGGCACACTGCACATAAGAATCATTAAAATCAAACACAAAACGGCAACAAAATCAAGATTGCAAGCAAAAACCATTAAGTGAGTGATTCAGGCAAAAACCATTAAAATCAACAAATCAAAAACAAAATCTACCTTAAGAATCCAATCGATGGCTTCAGTTCTTGCCGCAACATCCAAAACTCCAGATTGCAATCTATTCAAGTAATCAACACCAGGCTATTGCTGAGATTTAGAGATTAATGAAGAACACATACAAACTTGAAGAAAATTGAGCTGGAAAGAGAAAAGAAACCTGACAAAGCAAGTGAGAAGCATTCTTTCTGCAAAACGAAGACCAAGTGAGAAGCAAGGAGAATTAAACAGAAGGCAGCAAAGAAGAACATGGATAAGCACTGTAACCACAATGAAAACAAGTGCAATCGGCGCTGATCCACCATGGAAAATACATAGGGTAAGAAATCAAACCTGATCAGTAAACATAAAATTCCTACAATCGATAAACCGACAATACAATTTTGCCAAAGAACTCAACATCAACAACTATGATGGTTTTAAAATCATCTACCCCTATAAAATTTACACTGTGTAACTGAAAAAAATAATCATTGATTAGATGCAAAACAATGGCACCAGCGAAGTAAATTACAGCTTAAATCCATACAATTACACTAAGAAATTGGTAAGGTTCCTATTGTAAGTATTATAGATTGATTGATAATTTCCATCTCAACAAATTGTTGTTAGGTATATATATTGTATATATGACTCAAAGCACATATATAAAATACACAAGGACATTTAAAAGGAACTTAACAGAGAGAAACAATTCTCATTGGATATATCACTCAAAGAATATATCCCTCCTTAATTTTAAGCCCATGAATGGTTTTTAACCATGAGTTGAATTTGATTGTCTAATTAATCAGTATAATTGATACCAACCTACAATTAAAATTAAGTCCTCTCTGACACATTTAATTTTGATCTAGACAAAGCTTAATAGAGAAGATTCAATTCTTCACCAGTTTCCTCTCTAACAATAGCTAAAATCATCTCAATCATTTGAAGAAGCTAATATTGAAATAAAACCAACAGGATCTAAATAAAACCAAACCAAACAAACATATTGAAATTGAAAATAACAGAATATAAACACATAGATCTAAACTACAATAACATATGAAAAAAAAACTATAATATAAATAAGAAAAGGCTCATACCGTAACTCTTGATTCACATGAATGTTCATCTTCAAGATGAGAACACAAGGACCCTATATCAAACTCTTCATAACAATACGGACAAGGGAAATCTGGTCTCACCTCTTCTTCAACATCCAAATCATCTATTCCCAACCGATCTAATAAAAACATCCCATAAACAAAAATCAGATTTTTATTAGACCCATAAAAATTTTCTCAATAAAAAAATAAGAAAAATTAGAACCAACATCAAAACAAATCTAAATGAGATGTTGGGTGATTGTGCTGAAGAGAATAGTGACGTTTAGCGGCGGCAAGACGAGAAGTCCAGAACTCAGAATCCATCGAAGAATCAAAGAAAAAGCTTGAAAAAATGAAATGAAATAAAAGTGACGAACCACCTTGAAGAAATTGAGTATAAATTTTTATGTAAATGAAATGAAAAACTATTGAAACGCCACAATTTCTAAAACCCAAAACAGATAAATCAAATCACCCAAATTAAAACTACATAACTAAAGAAACAATCTTTACAACCTAAAAACAAAAAAGTTAAAAACTTGATAGAAATGAAATTGAAAACTAACCAGCCTGAGAAGGAGGAAGTGGTTTGGAAGGCAACTTAGCTGGCTTCTTAGGAGCAGTCGACCAATCCCACAAATTTCAAGCAAAGAAATAATAATAACCTTTTCAAATACCAATCAACCCCAGAAAAAAGAATACATTTCATTACCAACCAACCCTAGAAAAAAAATCCATTTTTTTAATTACCAATCAAACCCCAGAAGAAGAAAAAACGGCATTAATTTTTACAATTACCTGGTGAGAACGAATGGCAGAAGACGCAGGGTCTGGAAAATCAAAACCGTTTACGAAACAATAACAGAACAGAAATCTATAATGATTAAATCAAAATCCGAAATAAAAAATAAAAAAATTGATGAAGTAAATAGCAAAGGAGTTTGTTGCAGAGGAGTTTCATACCTTGTATGCAGTTACGCACAATCGTTCTCCTCGAAACCGCATCGCACAAGAAATCAACCTTCCAGCCATCTGAGAAAAAAACAAAAAACAAAACATAAGAAGAAGAAGAAGAGAGCGAGACAGAATGAAAGAGAAGGAAACGACAAGACAACACATATAGGCGAAACAGATCGGAAACGAGACAGAGAAAATGAAAAAGGAAACCTGACCAGAGAGAGGGAAAGCCTGAAACCACACATATCACCTTTACTCCTTTCTCCCTTTACTGCTTTCTCTGCGCCACCAAGTGAAAAGGAAGCAAAAGGATAAGAGAAGTAATGAAACGGCACGCGAATGTCTCGTGCTGCGAACAGTGCCTGGAGGGCTGAGAGGCCTCCAATCCCACTTTGGTGTGGTTTCTATTGTAAGTATTATTGATCTAGTTAAAGAAAAAGGCATGTAATTTATCATAGGATAAAATACATTTTTCCATATCAAAATTACATTAGATGTTGCCAGTTAAACAAAATCCTAAATTACTATTATTATAAAACAATAACACAAAATATTCACTTTTTTGACAAAATATTCACTTTTAAATAGTTTAAAGGACATGCACTGCCAGTGTAAATTAATTTTACATTGTCAACCAATCATAACCATATTTTTTCATTGTCAACCATATTCTACACTGTCTGTATATATTCATTTTCCTCAATTTTAAATACCAAAAATCTATGCTTCTGTTGTGATTTTATTGGGCAACTAAATAATCTATATTTAATAGACAAAATTATATTATAAGTCATTTATCTTATTTATTTGTAACATATTGGTTCTTTAATTTTTTTTCATCCTTTACCTTTATAATAAGTATGTACAAAGGTAAAGTGAGATTTCACCCTGCATTTTATCACTTGGTCTATTGTGTATATCAAATCCAAAGGTAAAGTGGGTATTCATCCATGCATTTTATCACTTTGGTAATGATATTTTTAACGAAAAGTCAAGGTAAACATTGTTGAAATAACATGGAATGTTTCATTTTAGTCGCTTTGTCTAACTCTTCTGTAGATCATCACAGGTCAATGTTATGGATACTTTAAGCATACTTAGCCGTGATACTGATTCGAAAGTAGCAATGGTAAGTTGGTAAAGTCACTTTAATTATTATGTTTTATTTATCTCCTGATCAATGTTTTAAGGACCAGACAAAGATCGAACCGGTGTAATCTCTGATTTGGTTTAAGAGAAAAAAAGGGAAGAAAGAAAAACACAAAAACCAATAAATGAATTTGGACTTCTTTCTCTCAAACAAAACACACCATTATTATATACTTCCTCCATATATATATATAAGACCCTTTACAAAATTTTAGATGCATTTAATACTTAGGCTCTGTTTGGTAAAAAATAGTGGATAAGTGATAAGCTAACTTATAGCGGATGAGATTATAACGTATAGCTTATAAGTTAGCTTTCAGCTTATAGCGAATAAGCTAGCTGATTGAATTTGTAGTGTTTGATAAAATTAGCATTTGAACTAGCTTATAAATATAAAATAACATAAAAAAGATATGTTTGATTAATATTTAATTTTTTTCAAGTAAAATGATATGAGTAAAATTGTGAAAGGAATAAACTATTTGGAAAATGTTTGCCTCTACCGCTGTTTTGTCTACAAACTGATTTCTCAAAGCCATTAAAAAAAACACAGATTTCTCAAAGTCGAATTTTGTCTGGTGATTGGTTTTCTTGTTCTGCCATATTTCTATAAATTAATTGAATTTGAGTTTTTAACCCTAAAGTTTAAGATTATAATTGCATACAATTTTTTAGTTTTTTTGTATTCAATTGCATAATTTGTTTGACCCATTAGTAGACAAGCATGTAAGAATCTGCTAGACTGCCATTAACACACTCTTGAAGCTTGACCATAAAAAACGAAATCAACCATGGATGTTACTATGAATGGAAAAAACTATTTTGATGTGAGATTTGTTCCCGATGGTCGTAGTTTTGCCGTCGCTGAGAAATTGGGACTTTTTTTGTTTGCAATCAGTAGCTATTGGGAATGATAAATTGGATATTGCAAAATTGAAATCAATTTGAATTGTTAACATACAACTGATTAACTGGTAGTAACAGTGAATCTATATGTGATGATACTAATGTGTCAATTGAGTTAGGTTTGTTCCAAATAGAGAAAAGAGGAAGACCGACACTGACAGGAAGAAAGGAATGCAAAATGTTTTTTTTTTTAATTTCTTTTTTCTTTTGTTTCGTGTGCTTCAGCGGTTCAATAAAGATTTAAGTGAAAAAAAGATCCGAACCCTTGGTTTTAATCTAACCGCTGCAATTTAATGCTCTCATCCTCTCATTATAACAACTACTCTCACTTGATACATCCCATATATATATATGAGTCAGGATCCGTTCACACCAACTAGTTTGACACCAAATGGTACACCTTTCAATAACGTTTTAACTGATATAAATTTTACAAAATCCACCGTTAGATTGAAAGCTTATACTCCCTCCGTCCAAAAAATATAAGCAAAAATGAGTCAAAGAAACCTAATGTATTTGGTTAAAAATTTGTATCAAATATATTCACTTTTGTTGACCTCTTTTTACTTATATTTTAGAACGATGGAGTATCATATATATCGTCTATATTAAATTTTACAAAAACATAAAATTGTTTGATTAATTTTGGTTGACTAGATACTTATTTCCCTCCCCAAACTTTCTCTTTATTTTGAATTCTTTCTATATCTTACTAGACCCTCAATTGTACTACAAGCCACACAGATACTAAGCATAGAATAATAGAAAGAAACATGTGATATGAATAAAATAATAGTGGCACTTAATTAGACTATTTAAAATAATTACTCAATACTTTTAAATAAGATTATCATCAAGTAGTTAATATAAATCTTTAATTTTTTTTCACAAAATAAATTATAGGACCTTCTAATAAATCAAGAGAATTATTAAAAGTAATATATAAAATTTTGGGGCGTTACACTAATGGGACAAATAACACTTTGTTGTACTTAAGAGACACATAATAATTATAAAAGAAATTAGAAAGTCTTTTTACAATGTCAACCATTGTTAAAAGAATATAATGAAACATTGTTAAAAAAATGAAAAAAAGTAATATGCATTAACAATGTAAAATAATTTTATAATGTCGACCAATAACCATAATATTTTTTTTTCCAAGTTTCCACTTCACCTCACTTTCTTAATATGACATGACAAATTGATGATTTTTATTGAATGATCGTGTAAAATTATTTTGCACTATTAGTGTATCTCCATTAAACATTTAAAAAAATTAAGAATGAATTATCTTTATTTAATTTTTAAACTTTTATATGACCTTCTTACTAAAAGTACCTAAAGGGACAAATAACACATTGTTGTACTTAAATTATAAAAGAAATTAGGAAGTGTTTGCACAACTCTATTAGTACTAAAAATTATTTAATTATTGTAAGGAGAACATGGGCTTTATAAATCAAAACGTGATAAAATAAAGTTATATTGATACATTCGAACGGTTGAAAATATGGCTAAAATTTTCAAGTTTCCTTATTGTAACAATCCGTTTTTCAAAGGCCAGAAAAGGCATTTATTTATTTATTTTTTTTGTACACATCAGAGTTACGCATAAAAGATTTTAAATGAGCCGGCATTCAAATATACAAAAGAACTCATTACCATAAGGTGCTTCGACAAGCAAAGTGTATTCCTGAATAATTACAATCCAAGTCTAAGTATTCAAATACTTACAACAAGACAAGTTAGAATCCTATGCCTAAACCCAAAAAGCACGGTGTACAAAACACACCGGCGCATAGTCTAACTATACTAAGCCAAAGCTCCAACCTCTCACTGGGGCCTGGAACAGCCACCGTCGTCACCACGACCTAACCCATCATCTGGGTGGGATGAGTCCGCAAATGAAAGAAAGGGTCACCACAAAATAAAAGTATGTATATATATAACCGGTGCGAAAGATTGTACACATAACAATAATTCCACAAACACAAGAGAAAGCTCTTAACCTCAAAGGTAATTCCCACCAACGGGTTTATATAAATAAATCACCAAGCCTAATGCAGACTTCTACAATGGGTGTGACAACCGATCTCTGGTTCGCCACATGCATGATTTAATTCCGGAATTCAACCTCTCTATAGAAGGCGTAGGTCTCTGGTGGGATAACACCTCCTACTATTGGTGGGATAACACCAGGTAGAGTCACACAAGACAATACCAAAACAATCACGGTGGGATAACACCGGGTGAGTCACACAAGACAACCACCAACTCAATAAAATCCAGTAGGATTTGGCGAAGTCGCACAGACAAACGCCCGGTACGTAGGCAAAGTCACACAGACATATACCTAGGCACGCAACTATGAAATGCATGGCATATATTCTCTTTGGCATATACAGGATAGTCACACAGACAAAATCCTCGCGTAGTCCTATCCGACGCACGCATTCATATATGCTCATGCAAACAATCACATAGCCTAAAGCCTATGTACAAAGCATCACAACATACATACATTTTCTTACTCATATGTAAATTGCACACTTAGTTATAACCACGTTCTCATCAACGAGAATACATAAATACAACATGCCAAAGCACACAGCAATTGCATACACAGCAAAATAAAGCATGTCGTAACCGTTTTGAAAGACGGAAATAAAGTGGAGCCCTTACCTCGGCAAGCTTCCGTTTACTACAACTCGTCCAAACAACACAACGCGCTTCCTAAAACAAGCAGCGTACCATCAATACATTGTTTCCCAACCAATCGTATTGAAACTAAATCAAAAACCCCAAAAACCTAAAGGTTCCTAAGGAAAATTCACTCTTTCGGATACCATACCAAAAACTACCGTATTGATCAACCCCCATGAGTTATTTGTACTATTTTTAGGACCCAAAACAATAGTCAAAAGTCTTAAATAAATTGAAATGCAAAATGGCCGTTTTCTTGCGTTATAAGTTACGTACTTTCCGAGTACCCGAAAAACTCGTTTCCAATCCCCGCCACTTCCATAAATTAATAAAAAGGGATTAGAAAGTTAAAAACCAAGTTTAGAAATCAGAATCCAAAATTTTAGGTCCCAGAGCTCGCCCTGGCGAGTTGACAGCGAGTGAAGGCAGTGAGGACAGGTCTAGCTCGCTCTGGAGCTCGCCCTGGCGTGTTGTCATGACCTGTGACACTCGCCCCAGCGAGTAACCACTCGCTCAGCGAGTTGCACCTGTCATGACAGCAAAAGACAGCAACTCACTCCATCTTTTTCCAACCAAGCCTAGTTTGGTCCTATTAATTCCCAACATCTTTTCAAGGCACAAAAGCAAACCATTTTCAAAAGCAAGCAATACATTCCCGAAAGCATGTTGGTTGCTTCGAGTGCAAGTTATTTGATTTTCATTTCCAAAATCAAAACCAAATCCAAGCACAAGTTTTATTACGGGCCTCAACCGACCGGTAATCATTTTCAAACATGTTTTCAAAGTAAAAAGTAACACCACATGTCACAAGAGTTTTAAACCACTTTGACCTCAGAAACACTACACAAAACACTTGGGAAATATTTTCATAAACCCCAAAATATTTTTCATCGGATTTTCTAAAACAAAACCATACAACGCATTTCCCTTTTGCCCAAAGGTTCAAAGACAACGTTTCTTTTCAAAACCTTACAACTTAACCACATGTTATTGATCAATACAATACCAACCCAAAACCCTAACTCTTCTCATGAGATTTTTCACCACTCATGGAAAACAAAGATAACAAAGCCTACACATGCTTCTCTAAACCTCATGAACAACATTCATGAAACAAGAATCAATTCCTAACCTATTCTTATGAAATTTCTCCCAAGAACATAATCATAAAAATCCTAACTCCAAGAGTTATAACCAACCAAAAAGAAAAGGAAAAGGGTGGTTACCTTAAGAAAGTGACTCTCTACAACAATTCCTCAAAGCTCCCAAGCTTGAAATGGACACAAATGGTGAGGAAATGGAAAATTTGTGAAGGTTAGAAAGAAAGTAATGGAGTCCACGTGAAAGAGAGAAAGAAAAGGAATGAAGTTTGTGATTTTACTAAGTCCACAATGTCATGACCTCCTTACTATTACAAAGCCTCTTGATAGCCAATCCACCCTTGGATCAAAGTCAAAAGTCCAAGCTTAAACCCTAGCCATTGGATCAATTTGCTTTATGAATAAGTCACAAGATTTAATCAAATCTTCCAAAACAAGTCACGTACTCAGCTCTCGCGCGTCGCGACGAACGTAAATCACAAAAACGTAAAACCTACGGAAAGAACGTCTATCTTTTAACATTTTCAAAACTTATCGCCGAATCTTTTTCCACGACTGTAATTTTCTTTCACACCTTGGAAAATTATTCTCAGAACATAACCTTACTCACGCAGATATATAAAACTTCCATCCGAAACCTCACTTAAAACAGACGCAGTAAGATTTTACAACGACGGGTAAAATCCTACTCGTTTTTCCAAAAACAAGAATAATCCAAAACTCGTTATTCTGAATCCACATATAACTTCTTATTCAAGCAACAGGATCACAAGATAAAAGTCTGTACAATTACAGTGCACGAGCACAAAACTGACTCGATTATAGCAAAACCTAATAATTTACACGATGTTTCACCACATGAACACATCGAAAACCTAATCTTCCTTAAACCAACTATACAATGAAATCTTTGGTCTTACACTTATGTTATGATAATCCTTTTTTTCCCATTTCTTGTTTCAACGCAATTTCATCGTAAGCCTTTTTTATCTCCTTTTTAAATTTTATTCTTTACTTCGTAGGCAGTATTTTATTTCACTTTATGATATTCTTTTTTCTCTTTTTGCATTATATAGCTAACATTCCATGTGTTCGTGATCGTGATTGTCCAAATGGACCTTGGTGCTCATATCCTTCTAAAATGAGGTGTAAAAAAGGTTACTGTATGTGTATATAATTACAAATTAGCTCCATAGATTATATGAGCGACGGACCCAAAATAATACACAAATGCACTGCTAAGATATTCCATAAGTTGTTATATTGTTATTATGATATCTATTAATAATTATTTAGTTATAACTATGGTCTTCATTTACGCATATCAAATTTTCTTTCTTACCCTAACAATGTCTATCAAAATATCTTTAATTGTTAAGTCAAAAATTAATTTTTATGGTAGTTCTGAGCCTATAATTTTATATTTATATCATAATATTGATACATTTTTGCATTTTTCTCACATTTTAATTGATATTTCACCTACCTTTATTTTTTTTAACAACCGTGTATGCTTTGTTCTCGTTAATGAATATGAAAAACTAAAAATTACTATAAAATTATAATAATTTACTGTAGTATCTATGACTCCATGAATGTTTAATATGATTTTCGAGTTTAAAATAAAACTTATATAACTATAAGTCAATATAATTAAGTAAAATAATCATTTATTATTCTACTTCTGCATTTATCATTAGAACATCATCATGTGATATAAAATGAAGATCTAATAGCACTAATGTGTGTACCGTGTAAAATATGTGGAAAAGTATTTTAAAATTAAATTAAAAACAATAGTTTAATACTTATGATGTCAGGTTTTAAAATTATTTTAAATTTGATGTAATATTTGGATTATATATTAGAAATGTGAAACAAGAACAAATAAATATAAGATGATCTTTCTCTTACAAAAAATATAAGATGATTTTAAACTTTCATGTTATATATAAAATATAGGTAAATTCTAGGCTTTAATACGAAAACAGTCCCTGCAGTTCTGTCTTGTTTTGATTTAAATATGGACAACTTTTTCGAGTGGTTCATGGTGGACTAGTATTTAAAAAATATTTAAAATATTATCAATATTATATGTTGTTGTTTGAAAGTATAACCGGTGAGGAACAAAAAATACACCATCAGATATTTTTAATGGTTTAGATTTGTTAGAAATAACTTGCAAATTCCTACACACAATCCTACCTCTATGTTTCCCCAATTAGTGTCCTCTTCCTCTAATTTTATGATTTTATTTTATCCCATGCTGCTTGTTCAGCCACCGTCTTCCCATATCAATACCAGTCTTGCAACTTTAACACTCATTATGTATGAACAATTTTTCATCACCTAATTAATTTATGTTCACATTTAGTTATTAAAAAAATTTGGTCCACCACTTTGCCTAAAAAATCTGGTACAAATGTAAAAAACACTGATGACAGGAATTTCTATGGTATTTTTAGTATTAGTTTTAGTAGTAAAATGACCAAGACAGACCCAAATACGAAGGAAAACCTACAGAATCCAAGAAAAGCATCAAGACAATGTCAAGAATACAAAAAGACAACAAAAAGCCAAAAATATGAAGATTTGTGCTGTTCATCGTGCCACGATGGCTTCCATCGTGCCACGATGGAAGCTGCTTGTTAGCCAAGAAATCAACAGAAGAAAATCTGAAGAAAATCTGTTCATCGTGCTACGATGCTCCTCATCGTGGTACGATGACCTTACTTGGCGACCAAGCTGATGAAACGCACAGGATTAGTTATAATTCTGAACTAAATCTTCCCATCGTGCTGCGATGGACCTATCGCAGCACGATGGCTTGCTGAGGCCCATTACGAAAACTATAAATAGAGCCCTCCTCTCATTGTTTAAATCATTCAGAAATATAGAACACTTTCTACTATAAAGGAGGTGTTCGGAGGAGCTCTAAGGGCATAGTTTTCTCCCCTTACGAGAAAACTAACTCAGCAAGGTATGTTTTCTTTATGCTTTATGTTTAGGTTATAACTCTTGTAATTTAAATATGTAGTCTTTTGTATTAGATGCCTTAGGTTGTGGTGGAGAAGATGAACTCCCCTATGAATATTTGGAGTCTGTGATTGAGTCAAAGTTATAATAAATGTTATTTAGTATTATGTTTGTTATTTACTTTCTTGCACTTTAACAACGTATCTCGTAATCTGGCCGGATAAGCGGGAGCGCTCATAGAATCTATATTAGGGACACCTAATATTCGTCCGGAACTAGTAGTAAATAATGCTAGGTGTATAGAGACGGTAACATCCTAAACTAGTCGTGAACTGAGCGGTTAGAGGAGGAATCAGGAACTAGGTGTGAACTGAGCACTTAGAAGCTGAATGGCCCGATACTAGGACCTAGAGGCAATGGGTGAAGGTAATAATGCATGTGTAATGAATAACTCACCTTGTAATTAGGGTATGTGACATAGCGAGGTTAGACTCTCGTAGGTACCTTAGTTATTAAAGTAGGGAAACTTCAATATACATAGTGTAACAGTAAGGTGTTACTACAATAAAGGAAAAGTCACCGCCGAACAATAATCTGAATAACTATGTTATACACCGTTCATGCCAAATAGGAAGAAGGGAGTGAGTCCAACCACCATACCTATCCTCTATATTTCTTGAATCATTTATCTTTATATTTTCTGCAAGCATTACGCTATTTTTATAAAACCTTTTTCCAAAACCAAAGCGAATGCAAAATCAACAACTTAAATAACGCTAGCGAAGCTTTGGCACGATCCCTGTGGATACGAACTCATTCTAGACACCTAGAGTGTGAATTATTACTCGACGACAGACTGGTATACTTGCCAGGATGCAGTCAAGTTTTTGGCGTCGTTGTCGGGGATTGTGTCTACAAAGCGTCGATAGATTTATTTAAGTTGTCAAAAATTTTCAAAAATACAAAAAAATTAAAAAATCAAAAAAATCTTGTTGATGATTGTGAATTTTGATCTGTGAAAGTTCTGGCTAAGGCAAAGACTTGGTATTTAAGAGGTCCATTGTGATCCACCTCACTTACCTGAGAATTTTCATAGTGACAAAGACACATGAGACAAACAAAAAAAAATGTAAGTTTTAAACATTACCTTTTCCAGTGCCACTAAGGTATTCATTGTTGTGCTTGATAACAGGTATCCTGGATTTTGAGTACGACCCTGAACCAGAAAGAACATTTAGGAAAAGGCGGCAAGCACTAAAGCTAGCAGAATCCAGTAATCTCAACAAAGAAGGAGATCCTACCACCAAAGCCATGGGGGACGAACAAAAAGAACCAATGAGAGATTACTGCGGGGAGGTCAGCATTAAGCAGGAACCAGAATGGTCATCACCAAGCAACCACAACAGTTCTGAAGGGATATTTTGGGACGACCTGGCAGACCTAGATATGAAATCTCAAGGGGACAACTTTTCCGTTATCTCGAAACAATCCATGGAGGGGAGCTGGCCACCCATGATACCTTCAAATGCTAACAAGTGGAAAGATCACGAGAAGTGGCTTAAGAATTGGATGAGGCTGGCACCAAAATCCAAGTTCTATGCAAAAAGACCATTCTCAGCTAAGATGTGTAATAATTTGTTGGTTTTATTTGTAAATTATTGTTAATAAAACCTCACCTTTAGTGGTCCATAGGTTATGGTGGTTTTGGTTGTCAAGAGTCACAAGATTAATGATAATTATTTGGGTGGTAATGGCTTGTGAATTCTTGATGGTAGAATTAAGCCTATAAATACACTTTGGTCCCTAAGCTTGCTCTCACTTCATCTTCATCATTCAGAAAATATACACCATCTATAGTATTGAGAGTAAAAGCTTAGAAGACTAAAAGAATTGTGATTCATAACACTATAACAATGGCTGGAGGTAACTATAATTTCTATTTTCCGCATTTAGTCTATTGATCTTGTTGTTCATTTGTTATCAGGAACTCATGATCAATGAATTAAGTCTTACATTTGGTATCAGAGCTTTATCTGCCTCTGCCTTGTTAATTATCAGCTTTTCATTTTGGGTAATTTTTGAAGATTTCATTTTGTTTTAAGTTTAAAGCATTATTATTGCAAAACAGTATAAGAAATCTTCATTTCATTGAGTTTATAAGCTTTGAATTATTTAAGTCAATCAAAATAGTGCCCAGAATATCAAGAACCGTTTTCAAGTTTTGAAATTTTCAGTTTTGGGTATTTTGTTTTAGACCCTTTTCATCAAGATTAAAATCCAAATTGTATTGGAAATCTTTTGTACGGTCATTCTGGGTTTATAATTGACAATTTTCATGTTTAAATTAAGCTGAAACCGTCGGGTTTCAATTCGGATTCGCGTGGGTTTTCAACCGGGTCGTTTTGACCCGTTTGGAGGTTGAAGATGAGTAATTTATTTTAATCATTATTCATGTTATAAATACTGAATGCCGCAAATAATATCTTAATTAAGTCATGCGGCGCAGCGGTTGAGATGATATCTTACCATTGCCCGCATCTCCTGCATTTCGTTTCCTTCTTGTTACCATCTGGCTATGTGTTTATTTCTGTATATTATTGCGCTTTAATAGTATATATATATATATATATATATATATATATATATATATATATATATATATATATATACACTGCATTGCAATTTTAAGAAAAATTATACAGAATTTAGATTCAGGGGAATTTGATCAGAGGCCCTTTCTGTAAAAAGATCAACTTCTTGACTACTGAGATGGGTAACAACTGTATTTATACTTTATCTTATTGAAGTTTTATATAATTGTATATGAGAACATTTATCATTATGATAAATATAAATTTATTTTCTCATATAATTTAGTTGTTATGTCTAGTGACCTTTATAATTTTAATTAGTTTTGGATTAGCTGCAGCACCCTTAATTAATTAAAATTATTTCTAAGGTTTTAAGGTCACATAAGGAATTAGATATAAAATTGTGATTAACTATACATTATATAATGAATTTTATCCAGCAGGAATTTTTATTATATTTGTATGGTTAATTAGGATAAAATGTCAAATTATTTTCATAATTTGCCCGCAGGGATTATGAATTGGTATATAATTTGATAGTTTTATCATAAAGTACAATTTTTGGATGGAAAATCAAATTATTTTACACATATAAAGTGAGAATTTGTGTATAATTTGATTTTGTAAAATTTAATAAATCTTATTACATTAAAATTTAGCCCGCAGGTAATTTTATGTTATAAGATTTATTTTGGGTATGTTTACATTGGTAATACATACACTAAAGATAATATATATGCCTCAAGATTTTGACATGAGCCTTTTGAAATTTTTCAGCTTCTCAATATGTTGTTTATTCTGATATCAAACATAATGTTCCTAAGCTCGAAGGTAATTCATTCTCTTTTGTTAGTTATGAATCTAATATGGCTGATGTTAATATAAACACCGGGTGGATTGATTCTGGATCAACAATCCATATAGCAAACTCCTTGCATGGTATGCAAGACTTAAGAAAGCCAGTGGGAAGTGAGCGAACTGTCCTATCCGGAAGCAGGATGGGCTCACATGTGGAGGCTATTGGAACTTGCATTTTAATTTTGGACAATGGTTTTGTTTTGAAATTAGAAAGGACCTTTTATGTACCAAGTTTCTCACGAAACTTGATTTCAGTTTCTAGACTTGTACCATTTGGATATTCCTTTCATTTTAAAGACACGTCATTTGAATTATTTTATAATTCGAAATGTGTTGGGAATGGTATATTGTCTGATGGCCTTTATCGTGTTAATTTACAAAACAAATCCATTTATAGTTCAATGCATGTTCAAACTGGCATTAAGCGGTGTAATATTAACGAAAATTCTTCTATGTTGTGGCACCAGAGATTAGGACATATCTCCATTGAGAGAATTAAAAGGTTAGTAAAAGATGGGGTACTTAATACTCTAGATTTTGCTGACTTTGAAACTTGTGTTGACTGCATTAAGGGAAAGCAGACCAACATTTCTAAGAAGGGTGCCAATAGAAGTTCAAGCATATTAGAAATAATTCATACAGATATATGTTGTCCAGATATGGATGCACATGGTCAGAAATATTTTATCACCTTCATAGATGATTACTCACGATACATGGATATTTATTTGCTTCATAATAAGAGTGAAGCATTGGATGCCTTCAAAGCCTCTAAGGCTGAAGTTGAGAACCAATGTGGAAAGCAAATAAAAATTGTGAGATCTGATC
Organism: Trifolium repens; assembly: GCA_030408175.1. Taxonomy (NCBI): domain Eukaryota; kingdom Viridiplantae; phylum Streptophyta; class Magnoliopsida; order Fabales; family Fabaceae; genus Trifolium; species Trifolium repens. Next base: position 44,272,519 of record CP125837.1, on the reverse strand, counting down.
GGGGTGGTGAATACTATGGTAGATACACTGAAAATGGACAAGCACCTGGTCCACTTGCTAAGTTTCTTCAAGAACATGGGATTGTTGCCCAATATACCATGCCTGGTTCTCCGAGCCAAAATGGTGTTGCAGAAAGAAGAAACCGAACTTTATTGGACATGGTGCGGAGTATGCTTAGCAACTCTAATCTTCCTAAATCCTTGTGGAATGAAGCACTAAAGACGGCTGTGTATATTCTCAATCGGGTTCCATCTAATGTAATATCCCAACTTATAAATTATCTAACTAATTCTAATTAGAATTTGTTTAATAAAATTAGAATTTAGTTAGAGGTGGTTAATTAATTAAATCATGGGATTTAAGTGTGTTATGTGTAAAATTAGGACTTTTAATTCAACCTAAAAGTACACACTAAATCACTAATCTCACAATTGGAATTTAATTAGCACAAGAGCTAATTTTTCCCTCCCCCACTTTCTCTCCCTCGTGACTCATACTCCATTATCCTTCTCTAGCCTACACCTCACACATTTTGCATGTTAGAACCAAGCAATGTAACTGATCTCTCTCCACTCACTTCAGCAAAAAAAAAACAAAGCCATGGAGCTCACTCTCTCTTCTCTCCCTCGTGAACCAACAAACAACAACATAACTCCAAATCCCTCAATCTTGGTTAACACTAGACCTTGTCATCATGTCACCACCACTTCCCAAATTGCAGAGATGCCTCACATGCATCAGAATCTCTGCTACCAACTACTGTTCCACCAAACCCCAAGCTTCACAAGATGCAAAACAACAACACACATCTCTTCACCCCTTGCCAACCAACCACAATGCATGCATGTCCAAACCTTAGCCAAATCATGTGCTGTTCAACATCAGAAACCTCACTATTAATACCCCTTACACTCAGCTGATTCAATCATCAAACACACTTCAATTCTTGAGTAAGCTAGGAGTTCATCATTTTCATCAAATTCCAATTTCTGTCCAAGGGGTTCGTGGGTCTTGCTAGGAGTTGCAGTAGCTATTTAGAGAGCCCAGAAGCAAGGTTAAAGCTTCAATTCTAGGTGGGTTCATAGGTTAGGTAGTTAGTTTCCCAAAATCATGAAATTTTGCATGTTAACATGAGAATTAAGGAAAATGTTGTGTGACAGGAATTAACTCTCAAGTTCCTCTCCATTCTGTCTGATATTATGTATATAAACTTACTGCAACGATTCAGATGAGGATTGTAGGTGTTAATTTTGATAAATGTTGATTTTTCGTGAAACAGAGTACATTCTGTATGAACTCGCCACAGCGCGTTGCTGGCGAGTATTCATGGCGAGCTGGGTTTTCTGGGCTGATGAAACACGCTCTGGCGTGCTCTTGCGCGCTCAGCGAGTTGATTTAGGCCAGGACCTATAATCCCGCCGTGGCGAGTTGGTAACACGCCGTAGCGAGCTCATACAGGACAGACCTATAAACTCGCTCTGGCGAGTGGTAACACGATGAGCGATTATTGACAGGAACATACCTGCATTTTAAAAATTTTCTAAGAAACCTTAAGCACTCGTTTTACGTCCTCACCTGAGTTAGATATTTTGTAGTAGGGTAATTTATATAATGTTAAACAGAATGTCAATCACAGATAATCTTTAGGGTATAACTTAGAGATTTATAGGTTTGTATGCTCCCCGGGATTGGGAACTATTGGTAGAATCAACTATATTAGTATCAGTCAATTCAGATACGATTTGTGATGTCGCTTTATGGATTCCCAATGGGATATTCCATTAGGTTATGATTATGTGAGCTGCATGCCGTGACCGAATCGGTTGTCGGATATGGCAGGCCTCTGAGACATGCTCACCTCAGAGTGTCCTTGTGTTAAAATGAATAAGATACCTCTTTGTGTTACACCTTTACTTATGTTTATATATTATGTTATGTTGCTAGCATGTTATGACTGATTAGGTTTCCCCGGTGTAGTCACCTCTAGGAGGGTAGTAGGACTCACTGAGGCTTAGTAGTCTCACCCCACTCCAAACATTTTTTTTTCCAGATAAGCAGGTTGGTTAAGGTATGCTGGATTTGGCGTGCTCGTGGCTGTGCTTGAAGATTGCATAATTGTTTCATGCTTTCTAGTTTCTTGTCTTATTGTTGTATTTCCAATAATGTTCTATTGTTTCCGCTTTTCGCTTCCGTTGAATTTTGTATCCGTGTTGTACTTAGCACCTGCGTGTGCTTAATTTCCGAATTGTAATAATAACGACTCAGTACCAGTAATAATTGTTAGTGTTTTCAACCTGATAGGTTGAGTATACTTTAGGGTTGGCTTCATTTGTTAAAATAAGCCTTTGGACCGGATGTGGTGACTGATGTGCACACATGTGGTACCTGAACTGAATACCCTAAAAACGCGCTTTCATTATTTGCGTGTGATCTTTTGAAAAAGATTTGTTTTGAAACAAACACATCCACGCTAGCTTGCGCGCCAAGGAACGAGCTGAAAGATTGAAAAAGATTCAGAAAAGATTTAAGAAGGCCGGTTTGTTACTAGAAGATTCAAAAAGATTTAAAACAAACATATCTTTTGTTAAAAGATTGAGTTTGTTACTTGAAGAATACGATGGCCAGCTACCAGTTCTCGTTCTATATGAAGGAAGGCTGAAGACTTGTTTTATTCACCGAAATCAATATTCATAAATCTAGTCTTTAGGATTTCGAGTCTTTGTCCCTTTGTTTCTTGTTTCCATTGATACTTGAACTAGGGTTGTATTTAGCTCTTAAGCTTTTAAGCACATAGCTGTTCTTTTCTTGGTTCTAATTTGAAACAAGGATTGAACTTTGAATCACTCAAAGCTTTGAAGCACGAGTAGGTTCTTTAGGTTAGGAGTGCGTCTCCATCATTGAGTTTGTAAAAATCCTTGTGAGGAGCAAGGTCCTTGTGAGGAGCAAGGTAAAGTCCTTGTGAGGAGCAAGGCAAGTCAAAGTCCTTGTGAGGAGCAAGGCAAGTCAAAATCCTTGTGAGGAGCAAGGTCCTTGTGAGGAGCAAGGTAGGATAGCTAGGAAGTGACTAGGGGTAGTCATATCTTGTGAGGAGCAAGGTAGAGTTAGCACGGGTAGTGTCTAAGTGAAAAGTTGTAAACTGGGTTGTTTAGCTTTGAAGTAGAACTATCATAGTGGATTCATTCCTGGATTGGTATCCCCCAGAGTAGGTTGCGAGTTGCGCTGAATTGGGTTAACAAACTCACTGTGTTCTTTATCTTCTGCACTTTATTTTCCTTGTTCATCAAGTTATCATATGTGTATGATGTTGGCACATTAGGCAACACATCGTATACCTAAACCCTAACGTGCTCCACATCACGCTACACATCTGTAACTTGCTACCGAAATTTTCAATTGGCATCAGAGCAGGCACCCTGTTCTGTTTTAGGGTGAGCTCCAGGGAAGATACTTTCTGGAACCATGGACAAGGATGGAACTTTGGTCAGCAAACCACCTCTTCTGGATGGCACTAACTATGACTATTGGAAGTCACGCATGGCAGCTTTCTTGAAATCCATTGATAGTAGAACTTGGAAAGCAGTGCTAAGAGGTTGGGAACATCCCAAAGTCAAGGATGCTAATGGAATTGATACTGAAGAGCTCAAACCAGAAGAAGATTGGACTCCAGCAGAAGATACACTAGCTCTTGGCAACAATAAAGCTTTAAATGCATTATTCAATGGAGTTGACAAAAACATGTTCAGACTCATCAAACAATGTACTGTTGCCAAAGATGCTTGGGAGATACTCAAGACAACCTATGAAGGGACCTCCAAGGTAAAAAGTTCAAGACTTCAACTTCTCCACTCAAAATTTGACATGAAGGTCACAGCTATTGAAGAAGCTCAAAATATTGCAAGCATGAAAGTAGAAGAAGTAGTAGGCTCTCTTCAAACCTTTGAGATGAACTTCAGTGATAAAGTTGAGAAGAAAGGAAAGAACATAGCCTTTACCTCCAACACTGATAGCAAGGAAGCTGATGATGACACTGACACTAGAGAAGATCTCTCAGAAGAATTAGTGTTGCTTGGAAAACAATTCAACAAAATTCTGAAGAGAGTGGATAGAAGACCAAGGAGGAATGTGCAGCACATCCAGCCCAACATCAGTAAACAAGGGAACACCTCAGCAAAATCCAAGACAGAAGAAGAAGACAGGGGTGTTCAATGCTTTGAATGTGAGGGCTATGGTCATATCAGAACTGAATGTGGCACATACTTGAAGAAACAGAAGAAGGGTCTAGCAGTAACTTGGTCAGATGAAGATAATTTTGACAATGAGGCAGACAATGTGACTGCAAACCATGTAAGGGCAATGACTGGTGTGTGCTTCTCTGACAATGACTCATATGATGAGGAATTCACTTTTGAAGAATTAATCTCCATGTACAAAAACATGTACCTCAAAAGTGAAGAAGTATGCAGAACTGTTGTAGAACAGAAAAATCACATTAAGCAACTCAAGCATGACAAGCAGGAGCTACAGGTTAAAGTAATCAGCCTTCAAGATGAAATCAAGCTTCTATCATTCAATCTTGAAAGCATGACTAAATCTGTTAGGATGATGGGCACTGGAACGAAGAAACTTAATGAAATCCTCAGCATCAAAAATCATCTCAATGACCCAACTGGAGTAGGCTATGAAAAAACTGATAGCAAAGAGACTCATCAGTCAAACTTTATTCCTGCTCAAAAAGGATTTGATAATGAGATGATGTTACCACATCCTGCACCACATCAGACACACGCACACAAGAAGAGGTCCACTACAGTAAAGTGTCACTATTGTGGAAAGAATGGTCACAGCAAATCCTCCTGCTACAAGCTCCATGGTTATCCAAAGAAGAAATCTCAACCTCAACACAGAGCTTATCATGCAAAGGCCAGAACCAAGAAGGAGTGGAAGCCAAAAGCCAAAGTTGCTGCTCATATAGCACATACATCTCTCAGAGCTTCATCAAGAGAAGATTGGTACTTTGATAGTGGGTGCTCCAGGCATATGACAGGTGTAGAAAAATTTCTGAAAGATATAAAGTCATACACCACTAGTTATGTGACCTTTGGTGATGGAGCTAAAGGAGAAATCAAGGGAATTGGGAAACTTCACAACATTGGTTTACCAAAACTTGATAATGTTTTGCTTGTGAAAGGGTTAAAGGCAAACTTGATCAGCATAAGTCAACTCTGTGATCAAGGACTTAAGGTTGATTTTACAAAGAATGAATGCCTTGTAACCTCCAACAAAGGAGAGCTGCTGATGAAAGGAGAAAGGTCAAAAGACAACTGCTACTTATGGATTCCTCTAGAAACAGCTCATTCCACTACATGCAATGTTAGTCAAACAGATGAAGCAAACCTATGGCACCAAAAACTTGGGCATCTGCACTTAAGAGGAATGATAAAACTCATCTCCAAAGAAGCTATCAGAGGTCTACCAAAGCTAACCATTGAAGAAAAGAATATCTGTGGAGATTGTCAGATAGGCAAGCAGATCCAGATGTCACACCCAAGGTTGCCACATCAGGGACATCAAGAGTTTTAGAACTTCTCCATATAGACTTAATGGGACCTATGCAAGTTGAAAGTCTTGGTGGAAGAAGGTATGCCTTTGTTGTTGTGGATGATTTTTCTAGATACACTTGGATAAGCTTCCTCAAAGGAAAGTCAGATACATTTGAAGAGTTCAAAGATCTATGTATTAGACTTCAAAGGGAGAAAGATAGCTCAATCATCAGAATTAGGAGTGATCATGGCAAGGAATTTCAAAACTCAAAATTTGCTGAGTACTGCTCAACTGAAGGGATAACACATGAGTTCTCCTCTCCAATCACACCACAACAAAATGGGGTTGTTGAAAGAAAGAACAGAACCATACAAGAAGCAGCAAGGGTCATGCTACATGCAAAGAAACTACCTTACTACTTCTGGGCAGAGGCAATGAACACAGCATGCTATGTTCATAATCGTGTTACATTAAGAGCAGGCACCTCTACCACTCTGTATGAGATATGGATAGGAAGAAAACCCAATGTCAAATACTTCCATGTCTTTGGAAGCAAATGTTACATCTTGGCTGACATAGAACAAAGAAGGAAGCTGGACCCAAAGAGTGATGAAGGAATCTTTCTTGGCTACTCAACAAACAGCAGAGCCTACAGAGTCTTTAACAACAGGACCAGAACAATGATGGAATCAATCAATGTTGTTATCAAAGACTACCCTGATGAAAAAGTGCATGATGAAGTACCAGATGTGGGCACATCAGACCCCCTACCTGAAAACTCTGAAGTTGAGGAAAATTCTGAGAAAGTAGATCAAGAGTCAGATCAAGGTCAGACTAACAAAGGTCCTTCCATCAGAATTCAGAAGAATCATCCTAAAGAGCTAATCATAGGAAATCCAGAATTACCAGTCATGACTAGGTCAAGGGAGGTAATCTCCAATGCTTGCTTTGTATCCACCATAGAACAAAAGAATGTTAAGGAAGCCTTGACAGATGAGTGTTGGATTAATGCAATGCAAGAAGAGTTGAACGAGTTCAAGAGGAATGAGGTGTGGGACTTAGTTCCAAGACCTGATGGGGTCAACATCATAGGCACCAAGTGGGTGTATAGGAACAAGTCTGATGAAAGTGGTGTTGTCACAAGGAACAAGGCAAGGCTTGTAGCACAAGGATACTCTCAGATTGAAGGTGTAGATTTTGATGAAACCTTTGCTCCAGTAGCTCGTCTTGAGTCTATAAGGTTACTTCTAGGGGTGGCATGCATTTTGAAGTTCAAGCTTTTTCAAATGGATGTAAAGAGTGCCTTCCTCAATGGGTACTTAAATGAAGCACAGCCAAAGGGATTTGTTGATCCTAATCTCCCAGATCATGTCTACAGATTGAAGAAAGCTTTGTATGGGTTGAAGCAATCTCCTAGGGCTTGGTATGAAAGGCTAACCAAGTTTCTTCTACAACAAGGGTATAGAAAAGGAGAAACAGACAAGACCCTGTTTGTGAGACAAGAAGAAGGGAAGCTCATAATAGCACAAATCTATGTAGATGATATTGTGTTTGGTGGCATGACAGATGCTTTGGTGAAACAATTTGTGCATCAAATGCAATCTGAATTTGAGATGAGCCTTGTAGGCGAATTAACCTATTTTCTTGGTCTACAGGTAAAGCAAATGGAGGACACAATATTCATCTCTCAAAGCAAATATGCCAAGAATATTGTGAAGAAGTTTGGAATGGAGAGTGCAACACACAAGAGAACTCCTGTAGCAACTCATATTAAACTCACCAAGGATGAGAAAGGTGTCAGTGTTGATCAAAGCCTATACAGAAGCATCATTGGCAGTCTACTTTACCTCACAGCAAGTAGGCCTGATATCTCCTTTGCAGTTGGTGTATGTGCTAGATACCAAGCTGAGCCTAAGATGAGTCATCTCACACAAGTCAAGAGAATTCTGAAGTATGTGAATGGCACAAGTGACTATGGTATTATGTACTCTCATGGTGAAGACTCAAGGTTGACAGGGTATTGTGATGCTGACTGGGCAGGCAGTGCAGATGATAGGAAGAGTACCTCAGGTGGATGTTTCTTTCTGGGCAACAACCTAATTTCATGGTTCAGCAAGAAACAGAATTGTGTAGCTCTTTCAACAGCAGAAGCTGAGTATATCGCAGCAGGAAGCAGTTGTTCTCAATTGCTTTGGATGAAGCAGATGCTGAGTGAGTACAATGTGGAGCAAGATGTGCTCACATTATACTGTGACAATATGAGTGCTATAAATATTTCCAAGAATCCTATCCAACACAGTAGGACTAAGCACATTGATATTCGTCACCATTTTATCAGAGATCTAGTTGAAGACAAGGTTGTGACCTTAGAGCATGTAGCCACAGACAATCAACTGGCTGACATTTTCACAAAGGCTTTGGATGCAAGTAAGTTTGAGACATTAAGAGGCAAACTTGGTATTTGCCTTCTTGATGATCAATAGCAACCTTGCTATTGAAGCGTGCAATGGAGACCTGCCTATTACCTCCGTTTGTTTATGCACGCTATCCAAAGGCAGTCATCACAGGTTTTTCTCAATTTCATATATCAAGACTATTCCACCTTTCATACTGTGATGAAGAGCTATGTAGAAGATCCTGATGTAGAGCTCAATGTGGTCCACATTGGAGCCTCTAAGAAGAAGTGAAGAATCCTATCCAGAGCTGAAGGTTACAAATAATGCTATCTGCAAGAGCATTTGGTATATCTGGTATAGGAGAGTAGAATATGTGCAAAGCAACTCAAAAGCATTTAAGTTTGAAAGCATAGGGCATAATCATAATCATAATCATAGCAATATGGATGATTCATTGTGCTTAGTCATGATCATAGAAATATGGATGACCTTTATGCTTAGGATCACAATCATAGAAATATGGGTGATTCTTAGTCACAGTCATAGCAATATGGGTGACTTAGTTACAGTCATAGAAATATGGGTAACTTGTACATGCTTAACTATGGATTGCTAGACTATATGGATTCTGTGAAGACAAATACTGAAGAAATTGAAGACTACTGAAGCATCTCTTTCTGAAGACCGTGGTTATGTGAGGTGCTTAGATCATTTGTCAATAGATCCATCTACTCAGTAAATGGCCCCAGTTTTTTTTCTCTTTCTGATCTTAACTTTTTGTCAATATTATGGCTAAAAAGGGGGAGAAAGGATAAGTAGTATATCTAGGGGGAGTAAGGTATAAGTAGTACAATACATGTGCTACATGTGCTCTAGTACATGATGTGATGCCAGATGTGTGCACATCGTAAAAATGTGCTTGTATTCTGCACAAACTTTGAAGACTTTGAAGAGACCAGACGAATAAAGACCGATCCTTTGAAGACTGCTGAAGATGGTGCTTGAATTTAGGGGGAGTAAATATTTCACTGAAGCTATCAAAGACACTTCCCCTCTTGACTGTGTGCATGATTCATCACATTGCTTGTATGTTGGGAGTTTTATTCTCTCAGAAGATATGAGGCAAGATTCCGCTGCTGCAACGCCTCTGATGTTCTAATGAATCTCTCCAAAGTCTAGTTGGCTGACTCCAAAGGTTATTTTAGCCACAATTTGCCAAAGGGGGAGATTGTTAGTGTTTTCAACCTGATAGGTTGAGTATATTTTAGGGTTGGCTTCATTTGTTAAAATAAGCCTTTGGACCAGATGTGGTGACTGATGTGCACACATGTGGTACCTGAACTGAATACCCTAAAAACGCGCTTTCATTATTTGCGTGTGATCTTTTGAAAAAGATTTGTTTTGAAACAAACACATCCACACTAGCTTGCGCGCCAAGGAACGAGCTGAAAGATTGAAAAAGATTCAGAAAAGATTTAAGAAGGCCGGTTTGTTACTAGAAGATTAAAAAAGATTTAAAACAAACATATCTTTTGTTAAAAGATTGAGTTTGTTACTTGAAGAATACGATGGCCAGCTACCAGTTCTCGTTCTATATAAAGGAAGGCTGAAGACTTGTTTTATTCACCGAAATCAATATTCATAAATCTAGTCTTTAGGATTTCGAGTCTTTGTCCCTTTGTTTCTTGTTTCCATTGAGACTTGAACTAGGGTTGTATTTAGCTCTTAAGCACAGAGCTGTTCTTTTCTTGGTTCTAATTTGAAACAAGGATTGAACTTTGAATCACTCAAAGCTTTGAAGCACGAGTAGGTTCTTTAGGTTAGGAGTGCGTCTCCATCATTGAGTTTGTAAAAATCCTTGTGAGGAGCAAGGTCCTTGTGAGGAGCAAGGTAAAGTCCTTGTGAGGAGCAAGGCAAGTCAAAGTCCTTGTGAGGAGCAAGGCAAATCAAAATCCTTGTGAGGAGCAAGGTAGGATAGCTAGGAAGTGACTAGGGGTAGTCATATCTTGTGAGGAGCAAGGTAGAGTTAGCACGGGTAGTGTCTAAGTGAAAAGTTGTAAACTGGGTTGTTTAGCTTTGAAGTAGACTATCATAGTGGATTCATTCCTGCATTGGTATCCCCCAGAGTAGGTTGCGAGTTGCGCTGAACTGGGTTAACAAACTCACTGTGTTCTTTATCTTCTGTACTTTATTTTCCTTGTTCATCAAGTTATCGTATGTGTGTGATGTTGGCACATTAGGCAACACATCGTATACCTAAACCCTAACGTGCTCCACATCACGCTACACATCTGTAACTTGCTACCGGAATTTTCAATAATATTCTACGTTTTATTCTAGACATAGACGTGGGGTGTTATAATTGGTATCAGAGCAGGTCGGTTCAGATCGTGCCAGAGTTCATTAGTATTACGAATCCAATCCCAGTAGTTGTCTAGGTCTCTAACATTTGTTCTGGGTGTCATGTCACTTTAATCCTAGCTAACTTGATTTGATAATGGCAGTTAGAGCACTATGTCAGGAGCAAGACGAGGACCTGGAAGGCCAAGGAGGAACGTTGATGATGAGCCTGAGATGTACGGAGATGCAGATGCTAACATGTGGGCTGAAATGATGTACCAGCAACAGCAGTTTCAGGCCCAGCAAGCTCAACAGCATCAAGAGTTCATGACCATGTTTCAACAACACATGAACAATCCTCCCCCTCAGCAGCAGGGATCAAGTGCTGCATTCAGAGAGTTCTGCCGCATGAGTCCCCCAGAGTTTTATGGAGAATACAATCCAGCGAAAGCCAGAGAATGGATTCAACGGATGAGTGGAATCCTAGAGTCTATGGATTGCACTGAAGCTGATAAGGTGGTATTCGTCTCCCGCTTCTTTAGGGGCGACGCTTGTAACTGGTGGGATGGTACGAAGGCGTATATGGAGGCCAGTCAAATGGAGATGACCTGGGAAAATTTTCGACGTCTCTTTGTCGGACATTACATCCCAGAAAGTTATCAGTTTCAGATGGAGCGAGAATTGACCGAATTGAAGCAAGGAAGTATGTCTGTGGCAGAGTATACCATGAAATTCAATGAATTGGTCAGATATGTGATGGATGGTAACGACGCTCCCTCCGAGTCGTGGAAAATGAAGAAGTACAGGTTTGGGCTGAGAGCTGACATAGCGCATGACATCTCCATGCAGCATATCACCACTTTTGGCGATTTGGTGCAAAAGAGCTATCATGCTGAAGCAGACCTTGGCAACATTCATAAGGAGCGGAGTGAAGCTGTTCAGAAAAGGAAGGGTTCTGGAAAGTTCAATTTGCAAGTAAGGACAAAAGGTTCTACCAGCAAAGGGAAGCAGAGTTATTCCCAGCGTTCACCAAGGAACTGTGCAGAGTGTGGATTCCCACATAGCGGAGAATGCATGAAGGGAAAGAATATGTGTTACTACTGCAAACAGTCGAGCCATTATAAGCATGAATGCCCTAAGCTGAAGAAGCACGGAGATTCCAGCGGTGCTTCAAAGAGCAAAGGTCGGGTATACTCACTTGACGGTGAGGAAGTTAAATCTAATAATGCTTTAATTATGGATGTATGCATGTTAGGTCAGTCTGAAGTTTTGGTCTTGTTTGATTGTGGAGCCACTAATTCCTTTATAGCCGTTGACTGTGTTCAGCGACTGGAATTACCCTATGTCCCTTTAATTCCTCCAATGACCGTAGCTGTTGCTACAGGCGGCAAAGTTACTTCTAAGCGTGTCTGTCAGAATTGTCCTGTCCTTGTGGGCAGTAAAGTCTATCATATAGACTTAATCTGTCTACCCTTGAAAGATATTGATGTGGTCCTAGGCATGGATTGGCTTTCCGCCAATACCGTGTACATAGGATGCGCTGAAAAGAATTTGTTCATTCCAACCGAAACTTCTGCGGAAAGTAGAGCCCTCACTGATTTGCTTCAGAACACCCATCAGATGATCCAGTACTTAGGTGCTAGTAGTAAATGTTTCAGTGTCTTGTTTACCATAGATCCAGAACCCAGTTTGAGCCCCAGTGATATTCCTATCGTTAGTGAGTTCTTAGATGTATTCCCAGATGACATTATGAGTTTACCTCCTGAAAGGGAAGTTGAGTTTTCTATCGACTTAGTTCCTGGATCCCAGCCTATCTCTGTTGCCCCTTATAGAATGTCTCCCTTAGAGCTTCATGAGCTAAAATCTCAACTAGAAGAGTTGCTTCAGAAACACTTCATTCGACCCAGTGTCTCACCATGGGGAGCACCTGTGTTATTAGTCAAAAAGAAAGACGGTACTATGCGTCTGTGCATTGATTATCGTCAGCTAAACAAGGTCACAATCAAGAACAAGTATCCTTTGCCCAGAATTGATGACCTTTTGGATCAACTTAGAGGTGCTACCATCTTTTCCAAGATCGACCTTCGGTCTGGATACCATCAGATCCGTATCAAGTCCTCGGATGTTTCCAAGACAGCATTCAGGACCCGTTATGGACATTATGAATTCTTGGTCATGCCATTCGGTTTGACTAACGCTCCAGCCATATTTATGGACTACATGAATCGGATATTTCAGCCTTACCTTGACAAGTTTGTTGTTATCTTTATTGATGACATTCTGATCTATTCTAAGGATTCACAGGAGCATGCTGAACACTTGAGGATTGTGTTGAGCATTCTTAGGGAGAAGCAACTGTATGCCAAATTCAGCAAGTGTGAATTTTTGCTATCTGAAGTTAAGTTCTTGGGACATGTCATATCGCAAGGCGGTATGTCTGTCGACCCATCCAAAGTGGAAGCGGTGTTGAATTGGGAAAGACCTAGAAGTGTGACCGAAGTCAGGAGTTTTCTTGGCTTGGCAGGTTATTACCGGAGATTTATCTTAGGATTTTCGGAGATTGCCTTGCCGTTAACACGTCTGACCAGGAAGGGTGCAACCTTTGATTGGGATGCCGCATGTGAATGGAGTTTCAGAACCTTGAAGGAAAAGCTAACAACAGCACCAGTGTTAGTGATTCCAGATCCAACCCGCAAGTATGTAGTGTATTGTGATCCGTCCAACAAGGGACTTGGATGCGTACTGATGCAAGATGGTACAGTGGTAGCATATGCATCCAGGCAGCTGAAACCACATGAGCAAAATTACCCTACCCATGATTTGGAGTTAGCAGCCATTATCTTTGCCCTCAAGATCTGGAGACATCACCTGTATGGAGTACAGTTTGATTTATTCAGTGATCACAAGAGTTTGAAGTACCTGTTTGATCAGAAGGATTTGAATATGAGGCAACGACGATGGATGGAATACCTCAAGGACTTCGATTTCAACCTCAATTACCACCCGGGAAAGGCAAATGTTGTAGCAGATGCCCTGAGTAGAAAGACCTTATATGCGTCAGAGATGTTGATGCATCAGTGTGGTCTGTACAAGAAGTTTAGAGACCTCAACCTGAATGTTATGTATCGGAAGAGCGGAATTCGAGTTAATACAATTGAGTTATCCTGTGAACTGCGCCCAAGAGTAGTGCAGGCTCAGCAGGAGGATGTGGAACTGCAGAGGAGAGTGAACCATCGGGAGTTCTCAGTAGCTACGGACGGTGCCATTCTCTATGAAGGACGACTTTGTGTACCTCAGGATGATGAGTTAAAGAGGTTGATATTGGAAGAGGCACATAAGAGTGGATTTTCAATTCACCCTGGATCCACCAAGATGTATCATGATCTGAAGGAAACTTATTGGTGGCCGAATATGAAGGCAGAGATTGCGGAGTTTGTGTCAAGGTGTATTGTATGTCAGCAAGTGAAAATTGAACACCAGAAACCTCGAAGACCCTTGCAACCATTAGATATACCTGAGTGGAAATGGGAGCATATCACCATCGACTTTGTAGGAGGACTACCACGCAACCAGAGAGGTCAAGATTCAATCTGGGTAATCGTGGACAGGTTGACTAAGTCTGCACAATTTATTCCGGTGAAATCCACCTACAAGGCCCCTCAGTATGCAGTCATCTTTATGGAGCAAATTGTAAGACTGCATGGTGTACCTCTCAATATTGTGTCAGATAGGGACCCAATTTTCACTTTGAGATTTTGGAAAGCATTTCAGAATGCGATGGGTACTCGGTTGAAAATGAGTACGTCACACCACCCTCAAACTGATGGTCAATCGGAGACGACTATTCAGACTTTAGAGGATATGCTCAGGGCATGTGTACTAGAGGACGGTGGTACTTGGAGTAACCACTTACACTTGATTGAGTTCGCTTATAACAACAGTTACCATGCCAGCATCGGTATGGCACCCTATGAAGCCTTGTATGGCAGAAAGTGTAGAACACCCTTATGTTGGACGGAAGTCGGTGACCGTGGATTCTTGGGACCGGATATCGTCCAAGAGACCACTTTAAAGATTAAGTCTATTTGGGATAAGTTGAAAGTTGCTCAGAGTCGGCAGAAGAGTTATGCTGACAGAAAGAGGAGACCGCTAGAATTTCAGGAAGGTGATCATGTGTTCCTGAGAGTCACACCAAAGTTGGGTTTACGAGGTGTGTTCAAGACCAAAAAGCTCTGTCCAACATTTATTGGACCTTATCAGATCCTCAGACGCGTCGGTCCTGTAGGCTATCAGTTAGCTCTACCTCCTTCTATGTCAGGGTTACACGACGTGTTTCATGTGTCTCAGCTTCGGAAGTATATTCCTGATCCTTATCGACCAGTAGAACTTGAACAGATTGATCTTCAGCCAGACCTAACCTATCAGCCGGATCCTGTGCGGATTGTGGAACGTGATGCTAAAATCCTTCGGAACAAGAGAATTCCTATCGTCAAAGTTGAATGGGCTCAGTCCCCAGACGGCGAATTCACTTGGGAACTGGAATTCGACATGCGCAAGAGTTATCCTTATCTCTTCTGAGGTAAATTTCTTAATTTCGAGGACGAAATTTCTTTAAGGGGGGTAGGTTGTAATATCCCAACTTATAAATTATCTAACTAATTCTAATTAGAATTTGTTTAATAAAATTAGAATTTAGTTAGAGGTGGTTAATTAATTAAATCATGGGATTTAAGTGTGTTATGTGTAAAATTAGGACTTTTAATTCAACCTAAAAGTACACACTAAATCACTAATCTCACAATTGGAATTTAATTAGCACAAGAGCTAATTTTTCCCTCCCCCACTTTCTCTCCCTCATGACTCATACTCCATAATCCTTCTCTAGCCTACACCTCACACATTTTGCATGTTAGAACCAAGCAATGTAACTGATCTCTCTCCACTCACTTCAGCAAAAAAAAAACAAAGCCATGGAGCTCACTCTCTCTTCTCTCCCTCGTGAACCAACAAACAACAACATAACTCCAAATCCCTCAATCTTGGTTAACACTAGACCTTGTCATCATGTCACCACCACTTCCCAAATTGCAGAGATGCCTCACATGCATCAGAATCTCTGCTACCAACTACTATTCCACCAAACCCCAAGCTTCACAAGATGCAAAACAACAACACACATCTCTTCACCCCTTGCCAACCAACCACAATGCATGCATGTCCAAACCTTAGCCAAATCATGTGTTGTTCAACATCAGAAACCTCACTATTAATACCCCTTACACTCAGCTGATTCAATCATCAAACACACTTCAATTCTTGAGTAAGCTAGGAGTTCATCATTTTCATCAAATTCCAATTTCTGTCCAAGGGGTTCGTGGGTCTTGCTAGGAGTTGCAGTAGCTATTTAGAGAGCCCAGAAGCAAGGTTAAAGCTTCAATTCCAGGTGGGTTCATAGGTTAGGTAGTTAGTTTCCCAAAATCATGAAATTTTGCATGTTAACATGAGAATTAAGGAAAATGTTGTGTGAGAGGAATTAACTCCCAAGTTCCTCTCCATTCTGTCTGATATTATGCATATAAACTTACTGCAATGGTTCAGATGAGGATTGCAGGTGTTAATTTTGATAAATGTTGATTTTTCGTGAAACAGATTACATTCTGTATGAACTCGCCACAGCGCGTTGCTGGCGAGTATTCATGGCGAGCTGGGTTTTCAGGGCTGATGAAACTCGCTCTGGCGTGCTCTTGCGCGCTCAGCGAGTTGATTTAGGCCAGGACCTATAATCCCGCCGTGGCGAGTTGGTAACACGCCGTAGCGAGCTCATACAGGATAGACCTATAAACTCGCTCTGGCGAGTGGTAACACGCTGAGCGAGTATTGACAGGAACAAACCTGCATTTTAAAAATTTTCTAAGAAACCTTAAGCACTCGTTTTATGTCCTCACCTGAGTTAGATATTTTGCAGTAGGGTAATTTATATAATGTTAAACAGAATGTCAATCACAGATAATCTTTAGGGTATAACTTAGAGATTTATAGGTTTGTATGCTCCCCGGGATTGGGAACTATTGGTAGAATCAACTATATTAGTATCAGTCAATTCAGATGCGATTTGTGATGTCGCTTTATGGATTCCCAATGGGATATTCCATTAGGTTATGATTATGTGAGCTGCATGCCGTGACCGAATCGGTTGTCGGATATGGCAGGCCTCTGAGACATGCTCACCTCAGAGTGTCCTTGTGTTAAAATGAATAAGACACCTCTTTGTGTTACACCTTTACTTGTGTTTATATATTATGTTATGTTGCTAGCATGTTATGACTGATTAGGTTTCCCCGGTGTAGTCACCTCTAAGAGGGTAGTAGGACTCACTGAGGCTTAGTAGTCTCACCCCACTCCAAACAATTTTTTTTCAGATAAGCAGGTTGGTTAAGGTATGCTGGATTTGGCGTGCTCGTGGCTGTGCTTGAAGATTGCATAATTGTTTCATGCTTTCTAGTTTCTTGTCTTATTGTTGTATTGCCAATAATGTTCTATTGTTTCCGCTTTTCGCTTCCGTTGAATTTTGTATCCGTGTTGTACTTAGCACCTGCGTGTGCTTAATTTTCGAATTGTAATAATAACGACTCAGTACCAGTAATAATATTCTACGTTTTATTCTAGACATAGACGTGGGGTGTTATATCTAAGGCTGTCCCAAAGACACCTTTTGAATTATTTAAAGGTTGGAAACCGAGTTTGAGACATATGCGCGTTTGGGGATGTCCATCTGAGGTGAGGATTTATAACCCACAAGAGAAGAAATTGGACCCGAGGACCATTAATGGGTATTTCATTGGATATGCCGAAAGGTCCAATGGTTATAGATTTTATTGTCCATCTCACGCAACTAGGATTGTGGAGTCAAGAAATACAAAGTTTCTTGAAGATCACTTGATTAATGGGAGTGATCAAATCAGGAACATAGTTTATGTGCATGATCATATAGAGTCCCAACCTTCGGTTTCAGGTGATAGATTGGTTGCTGTTCACAATATCCCTCAAGTTCAAATGGATTGAAATTCTGTTCCTAGGCAGGACAGATGTCGTACACAATGTCTAGGACAATGTGTCTGTAGTCCAGATGTCTCAGACAACTGGTTCTGTTAGACTACTTGGCTACCACTTAGAAGGGGGGGTTAAATAAGTGGCCCCTTTTTAAACAATGTCGATTTTAAAAAATATTTCGTTTAAAAGGAATGCGCGGAAGTACCACCGGATCGGTAGTCTCTTTGCACCCGATTGATCACTGGAAATGTAGTATAACCTTGGACATATGAAAAGACTTAGAAATGTTCGTGTGCAAAATACTCAAATTAAACTATTCACTTAAAACAGCCCAAGCAAGTTATTAGGTATATGAATCTAATCCAATCACAATCAAGATGAGTATCAATTGAATTTCGGTGCACACGTACGAACACGAAAATTCAATTGATTAACAATTAAAACAATTATGTAAAGTAAAAGATTAGGAGAGAAAGACACAAGAGATGATTAGGGAGTTCCCCAGCTTTCGTGTCGTCCTCGCGGTCGGCCGGGTACGTCTCCCCCCAAATAACCAAACGGGTTATTTGAGCGTATATTGATTAAAAAAGATGAACACAAGTGCACAATTTACAATCGACTCTAATAACACTATATTGAATCAAAAGTAAACTATGCGAATAAACCTCAACAACAAACGAAGCTTCGCCCTCTGATTCCAACGATCCTACCCGTGCAAAAATCCTCGCAACGATCGTCCAGCCGAGTCCTTTGCTTCTTCGTTGTTGATCCTTCAAGATATCGCACAATCTTGAACCCTAAAGAGAAACCCGATCCTTCTTCACAAACCAACTCGATCACGTCTCTGATTCACCGCAAGCCGTATCGAACGTTATCGATCAAATGTGCAATCTCTATTCGAATGATCCCATACTCAATCTTCAATTAATTGCAACTTGATGGAAGATGATGATCTTGTGAAGAATAACTCTTTGATCCAAATTTTTCACCCAATTTGAATCCAAAGTGTTTTTCAAAGCTCTTTCACTTTCTCACAGGTTCTCTCTTTCTTACCATAACAAAGCACATTGCTATTTATAGAGAAAATAGAATTGAGCAAATTTAGGCAAAACTTAACATACGTGTATCGATACAAATGATGGTTTGTATCGATACAAACCCTTTGACCAGCGTTCAAAAGTGAAAAATTGACCTATGTATCGATACAAACACGTGTGTGTATCGATACATACATCAGTTTCTTGAAATCTTGACTGATATGTATCGAAGCATGCAAGCATGATTCGATACATCATGCACTCTCTGGTTTTCTGAGAGATATGAGTGTGTATCGATACATGCAAGCATGATTCGATACACAGGTGACTCTCTGCCTCTGAGAGACCACTTTTGTATCGATACAAACAATATATGTATCGATACAATTTGCACAAAATCAGTCTGAAGTAATTTCAGGACATTTGTATCGATACACATGTATATGTATCGATACATAATACCTAAAAATCAATTTTTCAAAGTTTAAAAATAGTTTTTCGCTGTCAAGTCATTTGTAATGTTGCCAAAATATGTTCTACTCTATTTTCATGTGTTTTGACAATTATTAAAACATGAGGGTGAACTGGTGCACTTACATTCTCCCCCTTTTTGATAATTGTCAAAACTTTGCATAAGCTAACTAAGCCTATACCTAATATGCAAATAAAATAGCAATATGTATACAGACGCAATTACACCAAGGCTAACAATAAGCACGCTCCCCCTGAATTGATGCTATAATGCGTTTGCTATTGTTGATAATATTCAAGAATCTTTAGCTATTCATCCTTAGCTTGTGCAATACAAATCTCTCCCCCTTTGACAATATCAAAAAGAAGAAGAGAGCTCATTAGAAGTATCAAGTTCAAACAATTTTTAACCATAGTCATATCGTGCACTTACATTTGCCGAAATGCACTATATGATGAAAGTTCCTAATCAAAATAAATACGTACAAGATATGCAAGTATAATCCAATGGCGAAAAACCAAATATCATGACAAATATGGAATGTAGAACAACAAACCAAGTCCAAAGCATGAATATTGTAACAACATCGTCATTATAAAGAATTAACATATCAAAATACGGGACGAAATAAACAAACCATGCAACCAATGCATAAACATAACCAATAATCCATACAAACAAGATTATCCAAAATATAAAGTCATACAAACCAAAATGTAATGTTGTCCAAAACATGACATAATTGTATCCGTACAACCATATCGAAATAAAGAAAGTCATAAGAAATAACTAAAATAAAATTGTTCATGCGGAAAAAGAAAATAAAATGCAATAAACAAAGTCAAACATTATCATCATTCATCCATGTTGTCCGGGTTAGGAGGAGGGTTAGGTTGATAGTAGCCATGCATCTGAGCTTGCATCTCATCAAAGCGAGTAGTCACATAGGTTCGGAGATCATTGGTGTTGGTGTACAACTCTTCAATTCTAGTATTTTGGGTTTGGTAGTTTTGAGTGTACTCATTGTAAAAGGTGGTTTGTTGCATGCTCATATTCCTTAGCATGCCCATCATTTCATTCCAATTGCCGCCTTCTTCACCTTGACCTACACCTTCACCTTCACCTTGCCTAGCATTTCTTCTTGGTCTCCTACCTCTTGGAGCAGCAGCTTGATCCACATTTTCTTCCTCTTGACCATGGTAGACATAGACATTGTCAACATTTAAGGTCCAATTCATCTTTGCCATTTGAGTATCACTAAATTTTGTAACCTTCCAAGGGTAGTGTACTCAATGGGAAGGTTTTGGCCAAGCTTAAACTTTCTCAAGATGCTAGCTATCAAACTACAATATCCAAAGCTTTGATCACGGCTAGAGTTCCTCAAGTCGAACATTCTACTCACAATATAAAAAGGCCAATCAACTTTTCGGTCTTCCATTAGCAAAAACATGAGATCAATGTCTTTTCTATCCATTCTAGAACTTGCACTCTTAGGACGCAATATATGACTTACAATCCAGTAAATCACTCTAGCATTCACAGTTAATTTTCCGGTTCCCATAGTTTCCGGAATATTTCCATTTCTAGTGATGGAGGAGATGAAGACATTAGAATCATAATCAACCTGGCTAGATTCAGAGTAGGCCAAAAGATCTTCTCCGGTTATCCTACTACCGGTACTCATTCCAAACAAGTCAAACCACATAGTTGCATTAAACCTATAAACCTTACGTCCCCAACAAAATTCAAATTCAGCACCATTTCTCTCCTGCAACCCAGCATAGAATATCCTAACCAAAGTATCATTGTATTTGGTTTGCAAATCACAAAAAGTGTCAAGTTGTTCGTTTTCAAGAATTTCCGCAATATCATCGAGACGCAAATTTCTAAGTGTTTCAGTATTAACCGATTTCTGAGGCAAAATGCTCCTAGTTCTACAATATTGCGTATAAGTGGTAATGCAATCCTTGTGAACAAATTCTTCTTCCCTAAGTCCAAGATTTGGAACATCATTGCTACTATTTCCTACTTCCTTTTCTTTTCTAGCCTTAGTTTTTGGTGCCATTTCTAGGAGAGTGAGAAATAGAACAAATTACCTTGAATTTTTGATGTAGAACTTGAAGAAATTTCACAACCAAAGTTGAAGAAACCCTTGTCTTGAATGTCGAGATTATGAAGCTTGAACTACGAAATTGATGAAGGAATGTGAATGGGTAATGAATTTGAAGTGGTTTAGGGTCAAGTTTTGTGAGTTTTGGTTGAGTTTGAGGGAGATTGAGAATTTGGGAATGAGGGTTTTGAGAGAGTTTCA
Organism: Trifolium repens; assembly: GCA_030408175.1. NCBI lineage: Eukaryota > Viridiplantae > Streptophyta > Magnoliopsida > Fabales > Fabaceae > Trifolium > Trifolium repens. Next base: position 44,251,372 of record CP125837.1, on the reverse strand, counting down.
CGTGGAGAAGAAGAAGTGTTTGGTTTTTGATGAATGAATGAATGAAAATTGATCTATAAAAGGTGTTTTCACGTGTTTGTATCGATACAAACTCATGTTTGTATCGATACAAGTCAGTTTTCTGCGAGCATGTATCGAAGCATGCTAGCATGTATCGATACATGAGACGGTGTCTGTCCAAGCTGAAGAGTTATGTATCGATACAAACATCATATGTATCGATACATATCAGTTCATTTTGAAAATTTGCAGAATAACTAACATGTATTCATACAGAGTTTATTTGTATCGATCCAAAATGCATTATTTTAAATTTTTCTCAAAACACATGAACTTATAAGTTTGAAAAATAATTTCTATGACTTCCAAATAACATGTATGTATTAAACGCATATAATCAACACAGTACACACTTATGCATGTGATCAAAACATTATCAAAGCATATCATAACATGAGAACACATGTTAAACCATAGAATGCATGATAAGATATTCACATATATGATTTACAGTACCAAGATGAATCATACGTATTTGATTGTATGTGTATGTATGCACAATAAGTCACACAAAAAAATAGAACAAACATATACAAAACAAGTATGGACTTAATATGGTGTTTGTAATGATCTTTGTCAAATCCCCATTTTAAACATATGAGTCTCAAAAACTTATAAATACTTTTGAGCAAAATTTTTGGAAATGGAGGATTAGACAACTATCAATACAAACTTCATATTAAGATGAAAAGGTATATGTATATGAAACCAATGTACAAATGCTAAGAAAAAAATATAAAAGCAAAGATAGAGAATAGAATCTTCCCTTAAGTGTTAGATGTAGGAAGTGATCAATTTCCGTAACCTTGTAAATGTCGAGTTGAAGCTTTTCTCATCACTTTACTTCTTCATATGTCTTGAACGCCATTGTTGTCGGTGTCTCTCGTCAATGGTTCAAGACGTTTTCCCTACAAACTTAGACATTTGAAATAGGTCCCCAACTCATGTTGGGTCCTAGGTGGTTAGTAACAAAACTATTGCTTGATTTAGGTATCCATTGCATTTTGCCTTTTGGTACTAAAGTTTTTCGAGCTTGGCACTTGGCAATAGTATGACCCTTATCACAACAATAGTGACACACGATGTTTGGATTACATTTCTTATGACTCTTTTCAACAAACTTATACTTTTTATTTTTAGGTTTCAAAGGTTTGTTGAACTTAGTCAAATCAACCGAATATGTAATCTCCGGTTTAGGTGGTTCTTTTAGCTTATCTTGTAACTTTCGCAAGTCTCTATATAAGTAAAAACATCCATCACATCCGGTCCTATCGTTACCATAACTATCAAAAGTCGCAAGAGGTTTTTGAATCATAGACTCTTTGAGGGCTTTCAACTCAAGCTCCGTTTCCGAAACTTTTGCCTCAAGGTATTTATTAACTTGCATTAAACCTTTTAGTCGTTGAAAAGCCTCTTTAGTTTCTTTGTGTAACTTTTCAATATTCCAAAAGCGTATATGAGCTAGAGGGATTTTGATTTACCTTTTTGGGAGCAAGTTTCTTGCGATCATAGGATGTCAAGCACACATTTGCCAATACATCTTCACCACTTGAGGTAGAGCTTGATGATGAAGAGGAAGATGAGCTTCCGCTTTCCCATGCAACATAGGCTTTCTTACCTTTGTCCTTGCTTCCCTTTTTGAATGATGGTGACTCCTTCTCTTTTCTCTTGAGCTTAGGGCAATCCGGTTTGAAATGACCAACTTGGCCACACTCATAGCATGCCCCTTTCTTGGAGTACCTAGCATCTTCATTCTTCCGGTGGTAACCACTATCTTTTCGAAACTTCTTAAGATTGTCATCGGAATGTCTTATCCCATTCTTTCTCACATATCTATTATAGCGTCGAACGAAGAGCCCCATTTCCTCATCATCGGAATCGTCTTCGCTTGAGCTACTCTCCACTTGCTCAACCTTTTTGGACTTGGATTTGGAGGCCTTTAGAGCAATGGACCTCTTATCCTTTTCTTTTTCCTTTTCGTTGTGTTTCTCCTTTTTCTCACCTTTCTCATGCTTTTCCAACAAATTAAGCACTTGTTCATGTTCCGTTAGCTTACCAAATAAGGTTGTGAGACTTAAAGTTGTAAGATCATTCGCTTCTTTGATTGCGGTGACCTTTGGTTGCCATGACCTATTAAGACATCTCAAAATCTTATTAGTAGCATCTTGATTTGTGATTGGTTTTCCTAGACCATGTAACTTGTTGGTAATTTTTACAAATCTTTGTTGCATATCCGCAATGGTTTCACCATCTTGCATATGAAACAATTCGAACTCTTGAGTTAAGGTGTTTATCTTGGATATTTTGACTTCATTAGTACCCTCAAAATGAGTAACTAATGTATCCCACATTTCTTTGGCCGTTGAGCAATGCGACACATGATAAAATTGTTCAATCCCAAGGGATGAAATAAGTATGTTTTGTGCCTTTGCATCGTAATTGACCTTTTTCTTATCATCCTCCGTCCATTGTGCCATAGGCTTATTGGTGACAATGTCATTAGGATCGGTGTTTGTCGGAACAAACGGACCGTTCTCAATAGCATTCCACACTTCACCATCAAAAGAATTGATGTGTATGCGCATACTACTTTTCCAATAATCAAAATGGTCTCCATTGAATATAGGAGCCCTATTATAAGCCCCTTTGGGTGCAAAAGCCATGTTTTCTAATAATTGGCACAAATTACTCGGTTTAATCGTTTAAAATCGAACCGGGCTCTTGATGCCACTTGTTAGACTACTTGGCTACCACTTAGAAGGGGGGGGGGGGGGGGGTTGAATAAGTGGCCCCTTTTTAAACAATGTCGATTTTAAAAAATATTTCGTTTAAAAGGAATGCGCGGAAGTACCACCGGATCGGTAGTCTCTTTGCACCCGATTGATCACTGAAAATGTAGTATAGCCTTGGACGTATGAAAAGACTTAGAAATGTTCGTGTGCAAAATACTCAAATTAAACTATTCACTTAAAACAGCCCAAGCAAGTTATTAGGTATATGAATCTAATCCAATCACAATCAAGATGAGTATCAATTGAATTTCGGTGCACACGTACGAACACGAAAATTCAATTGATTAACAATTAAAACAATTATGTAAAGTAAAAGATTAGGAGAGAAAGACACAAGAGATGATTAGGGAGTTCCCCAGCTTTCGTGTCGTCCTCGCGGTCGGCCGGGTACGTCTCCCCCCAAATAACCAAACGGGTTATTTGAGCGTATATTGATTAAAAAAGATGAACACAAGTGCACAATTTACAATCGACTCTAATAACACTATATTGAATCAAAAGTAAACTATGCGAATAAACCTCAACAACAAACGAAGCTTCTCCCTCTGATTCCAACGATCCTACCCGTGCGAAAATCCTCGCAACGATCGTCCAGCCGAGTCCTTCGCTTCTTCGTTGTTGATCCTTCAAGATATCGCACAATCTTGAACCCTAGAGAGAAACCCAATCCTTCTTCACAAACCAACTCGATCACGTCTCTGATTCACCGCAAGCCGTATCGAACGTTATCGATCAAATGTGCAATCTCTATTCGAATGATCCCATACTCAATCTTCAATTAATTGCAACTTGATGGAAGATGATGATCTTGTGAAGAATAACTCTTTGATCCAAATTTTTCACCCAATTTGAATCCAAAGTGTTTTTCAAAGCTCTTTCACTTTCTCACAGGTTCTCTCTTTCTTACCATAACAAAGCACATTGCTATTTATAGAGAAAATAGAATTGAGCAAATTTAGGCAAAACTTAACATACGTGTATCGATACAAATGATGGTTTGTATCGATACAAACCCTTTGACCAGCGTTCAAAAGTGAAAAATTGACCTATGTATCGATACAAACACGTGTGTGTATCGATACATACATCAGTTTCTTGAAATCTTGACTGATATGTATCGAAGCATGCAAGCATGATTCGATACATCATGCACTCTCTGGTTTTCTGAGAGATATGGGTGTGTATCGATACATGCAAGCATGATTCGATACACAGGTGACTCTCTGCCTCTGAGAGACCCCTTTTGTATCGATACAAACGATATATGTATCGTTACAATTTGCACAAAATCAGTCTGAAGTAATTTCAGGACATTTGTATCGATACACATGTATATGTATCGATACATAATACCTAAAAATCAATTTTTCAAAGTTTAAAAATAGTTTTTCGCTGTCAAGTCATTTGTAATGTTGCCAAAATATGTTCTACTCTATTTTCATGTGTTTTGACAATTATTAAAACATGAGGGTGAACTGGTGCACTTACAGGTTCGACAATTGGTTATGAGGATCACAGATATTATTGCAGTACTGAAGTAAATAAAAGCAATAAAGAACACCAGTAATTGTTAACCCAGTTCGGCGCAAACCAGCCCTACTCTGGGGGATACCAATCCAGGAAGTGAACACTACTAATCCGAATTAATACTTAGTCTTACAACCATACCAAAAACCCTATTGGCATGTATGCCTTTTCTTAATCCTAGCAATCTTCTACTCAAGGGCTAACTCCCCCTGAATATGAGAACCTACCCAACTCCCTCTAATCACTAATCCCAAGTGACGACAACTTTAAACTCCAAAGTTTAAAGACTTAGTTGAATGCCAACATTCAACAACAAAGCTACAAAGTATCAAAACCAATACTAAGAGCCACAAAGCTGCAAAGTATCAAACAACGATACTAAGAGCCACTAATGCTTTGCATAGTAGGCACAAAGCTTTGAACTCACAATCTTCAGTTCTTGTGGGTTGAGTTTTAAGCTCTATGTTGAGTTCTATTTATAGGCGTGCAAATCTTCAGATCGTCTTCAGTCTTTCAGATGCACTACAATTAAGAGTTAGTTTTAAAACAAACTTGTTTAAAAACAAACTCCAAAAGATAAAGAAATTAATCTTTATCCACAAATTAAATACGAATCCTAATCGTATCTAACACTTAAGATTAATAACAAACTTTATCATTAATCCTAATCTCAGCTTGTTACTTAAAGATTCGCGCTTCATTCAAATATAAGCATTATCTTTTAAGCTGAACTGGGTTCAGATGTCCTACCCACATGTCTTGGGACATCTTGTTCGACATGTTGCTTTAACATGTTCTGAACCCAGTGACAAGATGCACATCTTCAATATGCACAAGTGGTTTAGACTTAATTACTTTAGCATTGGTGCTTCAGTTAAGTCACTCTGACCAAGTTGTTTTAGCCTTATGATGCAGCCAATCTCAGAAGAACTACAATCTCCCCCTTTGGCAAATTATGGCTAAAACAACCACAAACCACTTTGTTGAGTGTGCACTCTTCAGTCTTCAATCTTCAAATTCTTCAATCTTCAAATTGATCTCTGTTGATGCAATCTTCTGTTCTGAGATCTTTAGGTCTTTAATGTCTTTGATCTTCAGAATCTTGTGTGTCTTCAATATTCAAGACTTCTTTTAATCTTGAATGTGTGATGAACCTAATCTAGTATGAGACAGTCTTAGTCTTGTCTTCATATGATCCATTACAAAATTTCCTAAGTCTAGAGATGAGATACCTAGTGACTTAGTGAACCAAAGTCTTGAGTTGCAGCGGAAAGTACTTAATCAGAGTGATCAAGACTTACTAGACTTTTTAGAGGTTCAATTTGAGCATTTAGATTATGCTCTGGACACACCTTATTAAGCATAGCTTTTAGTTTTTAATTTTTTCTAAAGCTTGCCATATACATCCGTAAGCAAGAGAATAATTCTACTTGCCAAAGTGCTGTTCTTAGCATCAATTATTTCTCCCCCTTTTTACCATAATTTGTCAAAGGTTGAAAGGAGAATGTTCATTGATTTAAAGAGAACGGAACAGCTTACAAAAGTGCACTTTATCATTAGTGCCGGATGTTAAAGCCTCCAATGTCTAGGACATTTGGTAGGCCACAAGAAGTAGAACAGAAAGGAAAAATACAAAAGTACTTATTTTCCTACATTAATCAGGGTCTGTTCTTCAAACTTCTTCTTCTTGTTCTGCTTCAGCTTGAGCATCTCCTTCATTCTCGGCAAGATTCTTTGTCAGTTGTAGTATCAAGTGATCCACACAGGTTTTTCTGATAGTACTTGATTTGATAGTTTCCTCCAGCTCTTTAGATACTTGAATAAGCTCAGTAAGCACCTTTTTCTGTGAGCTTTTGTCTAGTGGAGCTGAGGTCTCAACTGCTTCTTTTTCTTTGAACTCAATGTCTGGGACATGTGGTTCAGCAAACAGCTTGCGATTGAAGGATATTGGTGGAGGTCTTCTACTTTCATATTCCTCAGGAAGCAGAATGCTTGGTTGCTGACTAAGAATTATCTCAGTAATCAAGCTCGGAAAGGCTATTGGCAGCTTTGTTGCATTGGTTTCCACATGTTTCATGGTCTGTTCGAAGACATGTTTGCCAAAGTCCAATTTCTTTCTTGTTCCAATGAGGTATATGAGTTTAGCCAAATTCAAAGTTATACCTGAGCTGTGATTTGTTGGGGCCCAATTAGCTGTGCCAATTCTGTTGAGAATTGCATACTTGACTGTTAATTTTGATGTTGGTAACAGTCATTTCTTGTTCCAATTTTTTGCTTGACCAGCAGTAATTTCCTCAGCAATTTTGTCCATTGAGAGGATCTTGTTGCTTTCAGCTTCAACACTCCTTCCCAGAAACTTGTTGATTGTTGTTGGAGAGAAGTCAATGTTCTTTTCTCTTAGCAGAACCTTGTGATAGTCATCACTCCCTTCTTCAGCGCATTCTTCAGTGAGATTAACCATGAACTCTCTAACCAGCCTTTCATAGCACTTGCCAACCCCTAGCACAGTCTTCATGAGTTTGGCTTCTTCAAGGAGTGTAGTAATTTCCTTGTAGGAGAGTGCTTCACTGCTTAGTTCCCTTTCAGTAGCCATTCTTCTCTGCCCTGCTATCTTCCACCTTTGTTCATTTTCTTTAGTGTGGAAGGATGTTGAGGTTGCAGTTTTTCTCTTCTTTGACATGATGTCTGGGACATCGTCTTCGGCATCAGGTTCAAACTCACTTGAGGACTCTGGCTTCCTCTTCCTCTTCTGAGACTTCTCTTCTAAGTAGGATTTGGGAATCTCCACCTTCTTTCCCCTATTCCTCCTTATTCTATCAGCAATTGACTGAAATCTTCTGGGAGCAATCTCTTCACTTTCTGTTTCTTCCCCAATCTCTATGACTTCCAGGGTCTCAGAGATTTCTGCTTCTTCTTCGGAGAGAGGTGTCTCTTGTGTATCCTTTGAATCATCTTCTATTGGATGCTCTTTGGATGTCGTGTCTTTTGATGTTGAGACATTTGCTTCGACATCCTTGATGTTGAGGTCGGATGTCATGACATTGTCTTCACCATTCTTCTCTTTCTCTGTTTGAGGCTCAAGGTTCTGGTTTTGAGTGGCCTCTTTCAGAGATGATTCATCAGGATTTTGTTCTTCAGCCCTCCTTGGTGACGATTGTGCTTTTAGCAGAGATACTTCTATGGTTTCTTCACTAAATGTTGAATTTGTGAAGGGCCTGACCAATGTGTTGCTTCTCCTTTTCCTTGTCGTCGTTCTTCTTCCTCTGGGAATGATCAATTTGTCAAGATCAACCTCTTGTTTGTTGATGGTTGAGTCTGAAACCCTAGCTTGATCACTAGGTCCTTCGCTTTTGTTGATTGCTTCGTTGTTTGAGCTCATTGTGATTTCTTGACTTATGTTTGTTCAGAGTTTCTTTGAAGAAGATTTCTTTTGAGAAGGTTTGAGAGATGTTGTACCAGATGTTGAAGCGTGTGTGATAGCACAAGTGATGATCTTGGTGGCTTTTTATAGACGGAACTTAGGTAGTATGTTACCTTGTTTATTGTGCAGAAGTAATGATGATTAACGTTATAATCTTTCTGCACGCCACCCCGTCACTTAATGTTCTACACGCTTTTGGACGTGTGGAACTCTAGAGCTCCTTTTCCACGTTCAGGTTGAAGTGATTCAACTTCCTGACGAGTGTACAGATGTTGGGACATCTGGTAGCACATCTGGTCATTCTCTTCCTTGACTGTCAAGCAAGCTATTTTTGGACTAATGTTGGGAGGAGTCCATTTATAGCACTTGTTCGTTGTCTTGACACCTTTCATCACTACCTTTTGATCATCAGCAATAATGCACCCAGAATTGCTGAAGTACACATCTAGTCCTTGTTCACATAGTTGACTAATGCTTATCAAGTTTGTAGTGAGTCCTTCAACTAGTAGAACCTTGTCTAGGTATGGTAAGCTGGGATCTCTTAGCTTGCCTATTCCTATGATTCTACCTTTTGCACCATCACCAAAAGTGACACTTCCTTTGGAGCAAGGCCTTAATTTCTTAAGGTATTTTTTATCTCCAGTCATGTGTTTGGAGCATCCACTGTCAAAGTACCAGTCTTCATATGAGGATAGCCTGATACAAGTATGAGCCTTTAGTTTTGAATCTTCTTTTGGCCTCCATACTTTCTTGACTTGAGTCTCTTGGTACTTTTCTTGTTGAACAAGAATCTTCTTTTCATTCTTCCTTGGTGATCTTGGTCTTTGAGGATAGCCATGAATTTTACAGCATTCCTTCATAACATGTCCTGACCTACCACAGTGATCACATCTATTGAAAGCTCTTCTATTTTGGGAGTATAGCTTCTTAAGATGTGGTCTAGGTATGTGCTTCCTCTGCTGCTTGTGGAGCTGACCCATGTTCTTATTCCTTTTGTGTTGAACAGGATGTTGAGACATGTGGCTTGACATCTCTTTCTTGGTCTGAACATAGTGCGGAGATGTGTGGTCTATGATCCTGTCTATGTGCTGAACAGGATGTTGAGACATTTGGCTTGACATCTCTTTCTTGGTATGATCATATTGCTGAGATGTGTGGTCTATGATCCTGTCTGTGTGTTGAACAAGATGTTGAGACTTCTGGCTTGTCATCTCTTTCTTGGTATGTTCACAGTGCTGAGATATGTGGTCTATGAGGTGTATGATCCTTTCTTTATGTTGAGCAGGATGTTGAGACTTTTGGCTTGACATCTGGTCCATAGGCTTCTGTAGAGGAGGAGTTACCTTTTCTGGAGCAGATTCATCCTTTTTGAAGGGATGATCAAATCCTAATCCAATCATGTCTTCAGCTATTTTCTCTGTTTCAAGGAACTCATCTTCTGAGTCTGATTCATAGTTTAGGCTCCTTAAGGTTTCAGTCATGCTTATGAGTTTAGACTTTAAGAAGTAATATTCTTCTTCCAGAGATGCTCGCTCCTTGTAGAGAAGTTCTTCATTATCATCACTGTCTTCAGTGTCTGTGAAGTTTTTGCTCATACCTGAGAATGCATTGTTTGTGTCTTCATCTTCACTTTCATTCTCAGAGTCAGAGTGAATTGCAGCTAATCCCTTTTTCTGTTTTCTGAGAAAGTTGGGACATTGTTTTCTGATATGCCCAAAACCTTCACATTCGTAGCACTGTACCTCTGTTTCTTCTTCAGAGTTTTCTTCTTTTGACTTGCCTTGTGCCTTGTTGTTGGACATCTTGTATGGGACATTTGTCCTCCACTTAGCACGGATCCTGTTCACAGATTCATTGAACTTCTTGGTCAATAGAGCTATTGCTTTTGATAGACAATCTTCACTTTGGTTTTCCTCAGATTTGAAAGCTAAATTCTTCATCTTCCTTTCAGGTCTATCTTCAAAGGTCATCTCAAAAGTTTGTAGTGAGCCAATGAGTTCATCAACCTTCATCGTGCTCAAATCTTGTGATTCTTCAATAGCAGTTACCTTCATAGAGAATCTCTTAGGTAGTGATCTAAGAATCTTTCTGGCTAGTTTCTCTTCAGGTATCTTCTCTCCTAGAGCAAAGCATGAATTTGCTATGTCTCGAACTCTAGTGTTGAATTCTGAGATGGTCTCATCATCCTCCATTCTTAGATTTTCGAATTTTGATGTGAGAAGTTGTAGCTTTGACATTCTAACCTTGGAAGTTCCTTCATGCGCAATTTGCAGAATTTCCCAGGCTTGCTTGGCTTCTGTGCATGTGTTGATCAATTTGAATATGTTTTCATCAACACCATTGAAGATAGCATTGAGTGCTTTAGAGTTGTTACTGGACTCAGTCTCCTCTTCTGGGGTCCAATCTCTTTCGTCTTTTAGTAATGAAGTACCATCTTCTGCTGAAACTATTGGGTGATTCCAACCTGTAACAACTGCCTTCCATGCTTTTGAATCCATGGATTTTATGAAGGCAGTCATTCTTGCTTTCCAATAGTCATAGTTTGATCCATCCAAGACTGGTGGTCAGTTTATTGATCCTCCATTCCTGTCCATCTTGAATAAGATTTTGTCTCCCTGGAGCTCACCCAGCAGGTTAGGGTGCCCGCTCTGATGCCAATTGAAATTCTGTTCCTAGGCAGGACAGATGTCGTACACAATGTCTAGGACAATGTGTCTGTAGTCCAGATGTCTCAGACAACTGGTTCGACAATTGGTTATGAGGATCACAGATATTATTGTAGTACTGAAGTAAATAAAAGCAATAAAGAACACCAGTAATTGTTAACCCAGTTCGGCGCAAACCAGCCCTACTCTGGGGGATACCAATCCAGGAAGTGAACACTACTAATCCGAATTAATACTTAGTCTTACAACCATACCAAAAACCCTATTGGCATGTATGCCTTTTCTTAATCCTAGCAATCTTCTACTCAAGGGCTAACTCCCCCTGAATATGAGAACCTACCCAACTCCCTCTAATCACTAATCCCAAGTGACGACAACTTTAAACTCCAAAGTTTAAAGACTTAGTTGAATGCCAACATTCAACAACAAAGCTACAAAGTATCAAAACCAATACTAAGAGCCACAAAGCTGCAAAGTATCAAACAACGATACTAAGAGCCACTAATGCTTTGCACAGTAGGCACAAAGCTTTGAACTCACAATCTTCAGTTCTTGTGGGTTGAGTTTTAAGCTCTATGTTGAGTTCTATTTATAGGCGTGCAAATCTTCAGATCGTCTTCAGTCTTTCAGATGCACTACAATTAAGAGTTAGTTTTAAAACAAACTTGTTTAAAAAAAACTTTAAAAGATAAAGAAATTAATCGTTATCCACAAATTAAATACGAATCTTAATCGTATCTAACACTTAAGATTAATAACAAACTTTATCATTAATCCTAATCTCAGCTTGTTACTTAAAGATTCGCGCTTCATTCAAATATAAACAAACACGCGTGCTTAATGGATAAGCATTATCTTTTAAGCTGAACTGGGTTTAGATGTCCTAACCAGATGTCTTGGGACATCTTGTTCGACATGTTGCTTTAACATGTTCTGAACCCAGTGACAAGATGTCTAGGACATCTTGTTCAACATGTTGCATCTGCACATCTTCAATATGCACAAGTGGTTTAGACTTAATTACTTTAGCATTGGTGCTTCAGTTAAGTCACTCTGACCAAGTTGTTTTAGCCTTATGATGCAGCCAATCTCAGAAGAACTACATGGATGTTGATCAACCACCAATCATTGAGATACCACAAAATGCTGATATTCCATTAGATCAAATTGATCATCAAATGCCTGAAAATGATGAACAATTAGTTGAACAACATGATCCACAAGAAAATTTTGATTCAACATTAAGAAGGTCTACTAGGACAAGAAAACCAGCTATTCCTAGTGATTACATTGTGTATCTACAAGAATCTGACTATAGCATTGGAGTTGAGAATGATCCTGAAAACTTTGCACAAGCCATGAGTTGCAAAGAGTCAAATTTGTGGTACGATGCCATGATTGATGAAATGAATTCCATGAAAACCAACGGTGTTTGGGATCTTGTAGAGTTACCTAATGGGGTGAAGCCCATTGGTTGTAAATGGGTATTTAAAACCAAAAAGGATTCATTAGGTAACATTGAGAGAAACAAGGCTAGACTCGTTGCTAAGGGATTCACTCAGAAGGAGGGAATTGATTACACGGAGACCTTTTCTCTTGTATCAAAGAAGGACTCTCTCCATGTCATCTTGGCACTTGTTGCACATTTTGACCTTGAGTTGCACCAAATGAATGTGAAAACAGCCTTTCTTAATGGTGATTTAGAGGAGGTGGTTTATATGAAACAACCTGAAGGTTTCTCCACTAATGATGGTGAGCACTTGGTTTGCAAGCTTAAGAAATCCATATATGGTTTGAAACAAGCATCCCGCCAATGGTATCTTAAGTTCCATGGGATAATTTCTTCATTTGGATTTGTTGAAAACCCCATGGATCAATGCATATACCAGAAGGTTAGTGGGAGTAAAATTTGCTTTCTTATTTTATATGTGGATGATATTTTACTTGCTACCAATGATAAAGCTTTTCTACATGAGGTGAAACAATTTCTCTCTAAATTTTTTGATATGAAGGATATGGGTGAAGCATCTTATGTCATTGGCATCAAGATCCATAGAGATAGAACTCGAGGAGTTCTAGGTCTATCTCAAGAAACCTATATCAATAAAGTTTTAGAGAGATTTCGGATGAAAGATTGTTCACCGAGTGTTGCTCCCATTGTGAAAGGTGATAAGTTTAATTTGAGCCAATGTCCTAAGAATGAATTTGAGCGGGAACAAATGAAGAACATTCCTTATGCTTCAGTTGTTGGAAGTCTTATGTATGCTCAAGTATGCACAAGACCCGACATTGCATTTGCAGTTGGAATCTTAGGAAGATATCAGAGTAATCCAGGGATGGACCACTGGAAAGCTGCAAAGAAGGTGTTGAGGTACCTTCAAGAAACTAAAGATTATATGCTCATGTATAGGCAGACGGACAATCTAGATGTGACCGGCTATTTAGATTCTGACTTTGCTGGTTGTGTTGATTCTCGCAAATCAACATCAGGATACATCTTTATGTTGGCCGGAGGTGCTATTTCATGGAGAAGTACTAAACAAACTTTGGTTGCTACTTCTACCATGGAAGCTGAGTTTGTCTCCTGTTTTGAGGCAACTTCTCATGGTGTATGGCTTAAGAGTTTTATTTCTGGGCTTAGAATCATGGATTCTATATCTAGGCCTTTGAAAGTTTTTTGCGATAATTCAGCTACTGTCTTTATGGCTAAGAATAACAAAAGTGGAAGTCGAAGTAAACACATCGACATTAAGTACTTAGCCATTAGAGAAAGAGTTAAAGATAAAGTGGTGCTCATTGAGCACATTAGCACTGAATTGATGATCGCTGATCCTTTGACTAAGGGCATGCCACCACTAAAATTCAAGGATCATGTAGAAAATATGGGACTTGGTTCCTCTTTATGATTGTATACATTCAGTTTATTAATAAAACTCTTATATATTACGGTATTTTCTCATATTCATGCGCGCACTTCAGTTTTTGGGAAAATATATTTGTTGGACCAAGAATAAACATATGGTTTATTCATTCAGTCTTATTGTTACCACATTAAGTGTATACTTGAGAAATTAAATATGTTGTAATACATAGATGATAATACTCGCGTTTAAGAGGAACTATCGCTATGATTCACATGTTTATTTCTTAAGGAAGGTACTTAATGACTCATTTGAGCCAAAAATTAGACCCTATGGACCAAGTGGGAGAATGTAATAATTTGTTGGTTTTATTTGTAAATTATTGTTAATAAAACCTCACCTTTAGTGGTCCATAGGTTATGGTGGTTTTGGTTGTCAAGAGTCACAAGATTAATGATAATTATTTGGGTGGTAATGGCTTGTGAATTCTTGATGGTAGAATTAAGCCTATAAATACACTTTGGTCCCTAAGCTTGCTCTCACTTCATCTTCATCATTCAGAAAATATACACCATCTATAGTATTGAGATTAAAAGCTTAGAAGACTAAAAGAATTGTTATTCATAACACTATAACAATGGCTGGAGGTAACTATAATTTATATTTTCCGCATTTAGTCTATTGATCTTGTTGTTCATTTGTTATCAGGAACTCATGATCAATGAATTAAGTCTTACAAGATGCGTCGGAAGATAGAGTACCAACAGAACGTTGTCCGTGAATGGTTGTATAGGTCTGGCACAGTGTTTGTAGAAGACTACACCAACGTCGATTTCGACGACAAAGCTGTAAGTGCACTGATGAAAGATCTGAAGGATGACCGTAAAGAACAGTGCAAGGCGCTAAAAGACAAAAAGCGCACGCACCATGAGGAGAATGCTGATCACGAGTTTAGAGAAAGCTTGGCAAAAAGATTGCAACTGCCACCTAAAAAGGAAGATCCTGGAAGCGTCACCATTATCTGTCAGATTGGGAAAGCAGGAGTTAATGCACTATGTGATGTGGGCTCAAGTGTGAACGTAATACCACTATCTCTGGCAGATAAGTTCAACCTAGCATTACCTACTGCAGGTACAGCCCGAGAACTCGTATTGGCTAATCAGTCAACCATCCGCTCGGTGGGCACAGTAGAGGATGTCTTGGTGAAAGTCAAAGACCTAGAATTTCTAGTAGACTTCATGATCTTAGACATCGGGGGAGACGAAGATAATCCTGTCATTCTTAGAAGACCTGGAAGATTACAGCTATCACAAATTGTACGATGAATTCCAAGCTGGCACCTTATCTCTCTGTAACGGTCATCATCTTCCTTCAAGTATAAATAGAAGACTCAAATGGAAGAAATGACTACCGTTCTATTACTGCGTTTAAGGCTCTGAAATATTCTGACATAATTTGTTCAATCTGTCATTCAAAGTCTTATAGCAATTTGCGTTGTATTTTGTAAACACCTCTGATAGTATATCAAGTGTCCAATAACAATCATTCTTAGATTTTAAGTTTGTTTGTGAAGTCTCTTGTTTAGTGAAACTTGAGCACCTGAGAAGTCTCTTGCAAGTGTGCTTGAGCAATTTGTAATCTTGTGAAGATTATAGTGAAAAGCTCTTGTTAGTAACAAGGGGACTGGACGTACTCTCAATTTGTGAGAGGAACCAGGATAAATTTTGTGTCTTTCTTTTTCTCTCTCAGTACCCTTCTTTAACTTTGTGTTTATATCCGCTGCAAACGTGTTTTAATCTCGAAAAAGTTTTAATTCTCAAAACACAATTCAACCCCCCCCCCCCCTTCTTGTGTTTTTCCACCTTCAATTGGTATCAGGAGCTAGGTCTGTTGCCTAACTCACCTTACAGTGAAACAGTAAAGATCCAGGAGGAAAAACACGTCTGCTGAGAAGAACAACAATGAGGTTCATTACGACTATGACTCAAACTCACGACAAAGGAGGTCATCTGATAAGGTTCCTTTCTTCAATGGAACTGAGACTAGTTACCCTTTCTGGAAAACCAATATGTATAGTCACATCATGAGTATTGATTGTGATTTATGGGACTTGGTAGAAGATGGAGTTAACTTTGAAAATATGGACTTAGAAGGAGTAGTCAGTTCTCAGAACAGGAAATCTTTTACACCTACTCAAAAGCTAGAGTACAAGAAGCATCACTCTGTAAAAGGAATGATGACTAATGCAATCTCACATGATGAGTACCTTAAAATTGGAGATAAAAGAACTGCAAAGTCTATTTGGGATTCCTTAAAATCCAAGTATGAGGGCAACAAACAGGTTAAGGAGGCAAAGGCTAACTTGTTGGTACATCAGTATGAGTTGTTTAAGATGAAGGATGGAGAGGACATTGAAACTATGTTTTCACGGTTTCAAATTCTAGTCTCTGGACTTCAAGTATTAGACAAGAGTTATACTGAAGCTGATCATGTGAGAAAGGTACTCAGAAGCCTACCACCAAAATGGAGACCCAAGGTGACTGCTTTTCAAGAGTCTAAGGATTTGGATACTGTATCCCTTGAAAGCTTAATTAGTTCATTGAAGAGTCATGAGATGGAACTAATGACTGATGAATCAACCAAGAAGATAAAAGGGATAGCCTTAAGCTCTAAGAGCTCTTCAAAGGCTCTGAAAGCTAAGATTATAGAATCTGAAGATGAGGCTTCTGAAGAGGGTCAAGAAGTTGGATCTGATGATGAAGAATAGATGGTGCTGATGGCTGCTAAAGTTTCACAATGGGCAAAACGAAGCAAGAAATATGCAGGCAAGTTTGGAGGATCTTCCAAGAGACTTAGTGCTGCTAAAGACAAGAAGGAAGATCAAAGCAAGTGTTTCAAATGCAACAAGCCTGGTCATTTCATTGCTGATTGTCCAGAAAACAAAAGTAGATCATCAAAGCAAAGCTCTAGCAAGGAAAGATATAAGAGTAAAGTCAAGAAGAGCTTTCTGGCAACATGGGAAGATCTTGACAAAGACTTAGACTCAGATGGTGATGAGGAAGCAAATCTAGCACTAATGGCAACTACCTCTGACAGAGAAGACTCTGAAGCAGGTTCAGACTCTGAAGATGAGGAAGAGGTATTGCTAAACTATCTAGAACTGAATTAGTAGATTCTCTTAAAGATGCCTTAAAAATGCTCACTAAAAAGGCAGGTGAATGTAAGGTTTTGAAAAAGGCTTACAATAACCTAACTGAGAAAATGAACATAATAGTTGAAGAAAATAAGTCTCTAAAAAGTAGAAACTCATTTATGGAAACTCATTATGTTTATGATGATAAGGTTCCTCCAGAGCATGAATTTGCTCTGCAAGAATTTCTTATCAATGGCATGAAGAGAAGTAAGATAGCTTCTGTAATATACCATGTTAGTAGAAACAGAGGTGAAAGTCTTGGATTTTCTCGTTTTAAAGATAATCCATTATTTTCTAAACCCTCTAAAAGTGATAATTCAAAACCTAAGGATGTATTTGTTAAAAGTCAATCAGAAGCAATAATTATACCAGAACCTGAAAAAATAATTGTGTCAGAGGCTAAGAAGTCTCAGACTCTGAAACCTTCAGAGCCTAAGATCTCCAAACCTCAGACCAATGTCAAAATAAATAAAACTCTGGTATATTCTAAAGCTAAGCCCAAGAGTTATACAAAGCCTAAAAGTTTTTCAAAAGGCTTCAATAACTCTAGAGCTCCTGATAGGCCATATAAACAAAAACAATCTAAGGTAATGAGGACTAACTCTAAAGGACCCATAAAGGTATGGGTACCAAAGTCTGAGATTGTCTTTGCAGCAGATCTGCACTCAAAGAAGGCCAGAGCAGCATTCTTGGTACCTGGACAGTGGCTGCTCGCGTCACATGACAGGAGACAAGATTGAGAGAAAATCCACTAGTGGAAATTGCCAATTTATTGGTGAGAATCTCATATCTTGGGCCAGCAAGAGACAAACAACTATCGCTTTGTCTGCAGCAGAAGCAGAATACATCTCAGCTGCTAAATGTTGCACACAACTTCTCTGGATGAAATATCAGTTAGAAGATTATAACATAACTGAAAGTAGTATTCCACTCTATTGTGACAATACTGCTGCCATTCATTTATCTAAGAATCCAATTTTACATTCCAGAGCTAAGCATATTGAAATTAAGCATCATTTTATAAGAGATCATGTTCAAAAAGGTACAATAAATATTCAATTCATTGATACTGATCATCAATGGGCTGATATATTTACTAAACCTTTAGCTATTGAACGATTTGATTTTATTAAAAAGAATTTGAACATGCATTTTATCTCTGAAGAAAACTAGCTCTGAGATGTAAAATAGAATTAGGATCTGAAGCTCCTTCAGAGCCTCTAATAATTTAGAGTCTCCTTTGGGAAGTTCTGAATAAAATAGGTTCTGAAGGGTAACAGGTTCTGATGAGGTGTTAGATATAAATGAGTGTGGCTCTGAACTAGACGGAAATGAAACGTTTTGCACTAGTAAGTGTAAAACAGTTGTCATTACACGTGTCAGTTTGTTATATTTCTTCTTGCAGTGTCTAGATTCTGATTGGATGGGGAACAGTTAATGATGAATTTACAGTTATACAATTTAAAATTAATTTTAAACTGTTCGCGCTCCCTCCTTTGGCTTGCTTTTTCTGTGTATGTGTGCTACTTGCTACTTATATGTCACTTCACTCACAAAGCACAATTTTTACACAAATCACTTCCTACACAAACCCTAAAACTCAGAATCGTCAAAATCTCTCATCATTCTCAACACTTTCTGCAATCATGACTGCTCAACCTACTCACGTCATTGTTCAAGAACCTTTCAACCCTGAACTTGTACCGGTTATCGATTTAAACTCTCGAGCTTCCTTCGTTAATCGTCCACCTTCAACTGACTGTGGTAGAGATGCTATGGAATTTCTTACTGAGAAGTTCGTAGACTTTGAAAGTTTGAAGGTTAATGGAATCGACATTCAGAGTCTATTTTATGATCAACAGTGGGGAAACTATTTTGATATGTTAAATGGGTTTGTCTACTACGACATTGTGAAGAACTTCTGGCATAAAGCTTATGTTTTTGATGAGTTCAGTGCAAATGAAGAAGTTAGTAGCAAAGGATAAGACTCTGAGAGGCAAGACCAGAGTCCAATTGGGATTAAGACCATTCAAGGGAAAAGAAATTAGGTCTAACTTACTGGGTATTGATGTGCTGATTACCCAAGAACATGTGGCAAAGATTCTAGGTCTGGATAATAAAGGTCAAGATGTGAATGCGTACAAGTTGAAAAGTAAGTACACTGAGTCTATTAAAGAAGACCTTTTCCCTGCTGAAACAAAAGAAAAGGAATTTGGAAGAGCAAAGTTCATGAAGAAGGAATTCAACTTTGCCTTCAAGGTCCTTCTTGCTTCTATCATTCCCAGAGAAGGAGGAAAGGATACAATCTTTGTACCACACAAGCACTTCCTATGGTTTTTGCATAAAAGAGTAAAGATTAATCTGGCTAGTTTGTTATTTGAGCACCTCTGCTCCTGCATCGTTGAGAATCAAACTAAGGCTGTAGCAACACTTCATCACCCCAGGTTGCTCTCTGAGATAATTCGTCAGACCAAGCTGATTGAGATTCTTAGGCAAAGGGAAAAGCTAAGAGTCTTTCAGACTGCCAAATTTGATGCCACTATTTTGGTCAACATGAAGCTAGTAAAGAAAGAGGATCTGATAAAGCCAGAAAATCCACTCAAGACCATCTATGAGACATACTTCTGGTGTGATGGATTTCCCACTATTTCAGAACATGATAATGAGGACGTTATCAAGAACTTCCTGGCAATGGTAAGAAGAGAAACTGGAAAAAGAATTGACAGAAGTATGGTGGTGGGTGTGCCTGATTGGGATATCTTCAAGGGTCCTAAAGATATCACCAGGTCTAGAAAGAAGCCTATACTGGTAGAACAAGCTTTGCTAGAAGAAAATGCTGAAGAAAGTAATGATGAAGGACAAGGAAATGAATCTGAGGAAGAAAGCATTGATGATAAGGTTGACAATGCTGCTGAAAGGTTAGCTGCTGAGGAAAAGGCCAAAGCTGAGGCAGAAGCTGCTGAAAGGGCTACTGCTGCTAAGAATGAAAAGGAGAAGAGGACAAAGAAAAGAAATGAAAGACCATCATCCTCTGGAGATGATGACAATGTTCCTCTATCTGCTAAGATCCCCATCAAGAGGCAGAAGATGGTAGCCTCTAAACCTCCTTTGAAAGCTGCTGGCATCTCCAAAGGTAATGTTTCTGAGCCTAATACTTGTAGCAATTCTGAAGCTCAAAACCAACCTCCTCCTAGCACTAAAATAGATTTTACCAAACCAATCAGAATGATTATTCCTCCCCCAATATCATCTGATTCGTCATCATCATCATCATCTGAAGGTACCCTCTCTGACTCTAGCAGTGAAACTATTTCAGAAGTCATTAAGAGGGCACCTGTACCAAAACCCAAAATCAAAATCTCTACACCCAAGGAAGCTGTTGCTGAAGACACTTCCTTCTTACATCATCTTACACCACATCTTTCTGGTGATGCATTCACACATTCAAATCTCAACTCACCAAATCATCCAATAAACAAGTTCTTGAATGTGACTGCTGAAACACCTATAAAACCAGTAGTTCAAGAACCTCCCATTATCACTGTTGAAACACCACCCCCACACTCTGCTGCTCCTGAACAAAATAGTCCAAACACTATCAACACTTCTGAACCTGAGAAGCAAACACCTCAGATGCCACAGTCTAAATCACACACTCCTCCACCCTCTGACAAATGTGATGACAACCATTCTGATAATCAAAAGCATCACATTCCCACTGAACCAAATCCTGCTGAAACCCAAAACATTGACACACCTCCTTCAACACCTCTCATCTATGGTCCATTCTTCAAACCTTTGACCTTAGAAGAACTTAGCCTACCAATTGACTTTGCCCTACCTATTCTTGAGGACTATCTCAAAAAGCAAATCAATATTGATGATGAACCAGAATTAACCTCTGAAAAACCTTCTATTGACCTGAGAAAAATAAAAATAATCCCTTTCAAAAGAAAAAGACCTGAACCCACCATTCCTTTCAACAGAAACCATCCCTTTTTCAATCCCATCTCTGAACCTAATCTTGAGCTTTTAGACATTGCTATTAGTATTAGTCTTAAGAGATTCAAAAATATGGAGAAGGAAACATTTGTCTTTCCTTCAGATGTGGATGCTGAGATTAGGGACTTGGAAGACAAGTTCAGTGAGTCTCTGAGGCTCTTGGGGAATTATGTAAAGAGTAAGATTGAAGGAAGAGGCATGAATGCTCTGACCCAGATAATGCGTGCAGAAGAAATTTCTCATGCTCCTAGGCTCACCTTCTACAATCATGAAAAGGAACTTCAAAGATTAAAGCGCTGGATGATGAGTATAAGAGGCTCTCAAGGTTTGCATGTGAAGCAGCTGACAGGTTGGTTAGAGAAGAAACTGCTTATGAAAGTTTGGTTTTAACTGCTGAGCAAGCTAGGATAGCTGCTGAAGTAGAGCGTAAGAGGCTTGCTGATCAAGAAGCTCTCAAGTTGTTGGTGGATAGAGCTGTTCACATTGCTGTGATTGAGACTAACAAGATTTATGAGAATCAAGCAACTGAAGAGGATTGCATTATGCATGATCAGAACCTCAGTGAGTGTAACAGCCCGTTTTTCAAAGGCCAAAAAGGTCAATATTTTTTTTTTCTTTTTCAACTAACACTCAGAGTGCGCATAGAATATTTTTCAATGAGCCGGCATTCAAATATACAAAAGAACTCATTACCATAAGGTGCTTCGACAAGCAAAGTGTACTCCTGAATAATTACAATCCAAGTCTAAGTATTCAAATACTTACAACATAACAGTTAGAATCCTATGCCTAAACCCAAAAAGCACGGTGTACAACCCACACCGGCGCATAGTCTAACTAAGCTGAAGCTCCAACCTCTCACTGGGGCCTGGAACAGCCACCGTCGTCACCACGACCTAACCCATCATCTGGGTGGGATGAGCCCGCAAATGAAAGAAAGGGTCACCACAAAATATATAGTATGTATATATATAACCGGTGCGAAAGATTGTACACATAACAATAATTCCACAAACACAAGAGAAAGCTTTTAACCACCAAAGCAATTCCCACCAACGAGTTTATATATATAATGCACACATAGCCTACCAATGCAGACTCTACATGATCGTGACACCAATCACTGGCTGCCACATGCATGAATTCCGGAATTTAACCTCTCCGCAGAGAGTCGTAGGCCCTGCCTACCACACCCCGCAGGGCATCAATAAAATCCTGCGGCCCATCACGGTCACCACGTAGGATTAGAGTGGATCCAATCACTGTCAATCACACCCCGCGGCCCATCACGGTCACCACGTATTGGACTCAATAAAAATCCCGCAGGATTAAGGTGGACCCAATCACTGTCAGTCGCACCCCGTGGCCCATCACGGTCACCACGTACTATGAATGCATGAGCATACGATACCTCTTATCTATGCTAATGCACCGATTACATACCATCTAGCATATGTAATCCCATATCATATTCATACATATATTTTCACAATCATATGTAAAACAACGCACGTATTGTAAACACTTTCTCATCACGAGAATACATAACACATACATGCCAAACACACAAACACGCATCACCGAGAATAATCAACAAACATGTTATAACTCAGTGAAAAGACAGAAATAAAGTGGAGCCCTTACCTCCGCAAGCTTTCCTTAATCTCTTTCTCGTCTAAACTATTAAACGCGCTACCTAAAAGTTAAGCAGCGTACAATCAGTAAAATACTCCTCGATTATCCTATCGAAACGAAACTTGCTCTCAAAGTTCCAGAGGGGTTTTAGGTACTTTCTAACTCTCTCACCTAGCGATTCCAAGTTCTTCCCAATCCGATAAAAATTCACGAAGTTAAAGACATTATTTTTCGCTACAAGAAATTCATTTTGTTTTCAAAGCATACCAAGGACCACTATTGTTTTCAACCTCAAGGAACCCATTTTCACACTACAAAGACATTTGAAAACAAACCAAAAACTCTTCAAAAATAAATCAACAAAATCAGAGTTTTCTTGCGTCGCAAGTTTCAAATTTTTCTTACCAATTAAAAACTCTATACTCATTCTTTTAAAGCCTATGATCACACACCAATGTCATGATCATTTCTCACCATTGTGGACTTAGAAAATTTTGAAATCCCATCACCATTTCCTTCCTTTGGCCACGGCCAAAAATTCTAAAAACCCACAATCACTCAAAAATTTTCGATTCCAAAAGCATGGTAATATCTTATAATACCCTAAAATCATTTACTCGAACAATCCAAATCATTTTAAATCGAACTACACTTTTTGACAATTTTGAATGGATTTTCCTTAAGACAAAAACCACACATTTTCTTCTCCAACAAACCATATCACAATTATTTCTTTAAAACCATGATTAAGTCCTCTTAAAATGACTTAACAAAATTTGAAAACTCTTCCCTTTCCCTTAAATGGTGCCACGGCCAAACTAGGAAAAAATAAGGCCAACACCTAAATTTTTTCATTACAAAACCCTAGCAAGAACACTCACCAAATTATGATCCAACCATGGAACAAGCTTCTACTTATCATGAATAAGTTAGATAAACTCTTATAAACAACTTCCTAACAACCTTGATCAAGAAAAACTACTTTCTAAAATTTTTCTAACAAGATCATAAACTTTCCAATCCAAAAACATCTTAAGAATCAAGCTTATTCTAAGGAAAAGAGTGATTAGTTACCTTAGGAGATGATTCTAAACAAGTTTCCTATGATCAATCAAGCTTGAAATGAGGTGACTTGGTGTAGAAATGCAAAAGTTCACAAGATGCAAAGGTGGAGAAGGAAGCCACGGCCAAATAGAGAAGGAGGAGTGAGTTTTGTGATTTTGCTTCTAAGTCCAAATTGCTTAACCTCCTTACTATTTAATTCACTCTTGATCAATCTAAGCCTTTGGATCAAAGCAAAACTTGCAAGACTAAACCCTAGCCTTTGGATCAAAACAAACTCATGATTGCTTTTTGAACAAATATCTACTTTACGCTACTCAGCTCTCGCGTTCGCTCTCGGCGAGTCGTACTTCGCTAACGGACGGAAATCACAAAAATATAAAATCTACCAAATAAACGTCCGTCGTAAACCGTTTCCAAATATTATCGCCAAATCTTTTTCCTCGAATGTAATTTTCTTCCTCACCCTCGAAAATTAATCTCAGGACATATCCTAACTCACGCAGATATATGAAACTTCCATCTGAAACCTCACTTAAAACAGACGCAGTAAGATTTTCCATCAGCGGGTAAAATCCTACTCGTTTTTCCAAAAACAAGAATAATCCAAATCTCGTCATTCTGACTTCACAGAAATCTCCTCATACTTAAAAGAGGACCACGACCCGAAAGTCTGTGCCTTTCCAGCGCACGAGCACAAAACAGGCTTCGTTTCAGCAAAAATCTCATTAATGCGACGATACTCACAAAACCGCTTCACCAAATACCCTAAAACTCGTAGCCATTACTAGAGTTCCTTAGAAAAACTGTACAGTGGAATCTTGGGTCTTACAGTGAGCCAGATTCTGACAAGGGTAAAGCTGCTATTGTTGATTCATCTCCTCTTAGATCTCCACCAAGACTTGTTCAAGGCTCTTCCTCATCTGCCATACCTTCAGCTATGCAACTGGCTCTGGATGAGATCAAGAGTGACTTAAGAGAAGAGCTGAGAAATGAAATGGATGAATTTAGGGCTGATATAAGAGAAGATGTGAACAAATCTGGTGAAGCCACTAATAAAAAGATAGATGCAATGATGGAGCTCCTGCTGAAGCTTACTCAACAACAACCCAAACCTTAACTTTTATGTTTGAGCACTTGTTTGTATTTATGTTCTTATGTAACTTGTTTTGGATAATTTCTTCTTGTTTAATTAAAAACTTAGTATTATCCATGGTTGTATGTTTGCGTATCTGAATGTGTGTTAATTTTTTTTTGTTTTTCAAAATCTAAAATCATATTCTCTGAAAATGTCTGGTACTCTTGTGGTTACTGGCCCTAGTGTGAGGTGTTGCAGAGCATCTCAGTTTTAAACTAATATTCTAGGATTTTAAAAACCTAAGGGTCCCCCACATCAGTACTCCTGTTTACTCATGAAATAGCTTCTTAGTATTATCGCCTGTTTAACAGCGAGGCACCAATACCGAATGAGGCGTGTCTGGTAACTGGTTTTCTGACATTTGGAAAGAGAATATAAAAGAAACATGCTTAGAGAATAAAGAAATTAAAGCAAGAACTTTCTATTATTAATGAAAAGTCTTATTACATTGATAGTGAGAACACTACTTAGACTCTACGTCAGCAGCCTCTGGCTTATCTTTCTTAGGCTCTGCTTCAGCAGTGTTTGCATCAGAAAGATAGTCAAGCATGGCTTGGTGAGCTTCAGCTAGATACTCTGAGTAAGGTTTCTCAGGATCATATGTCCATAAGAACTCTTCATAGTCAGAGCCTATTGCATCACGTTCAGACTCTGTCAAAACAATCTCTTGCTTATTTCTTTCATATTGCTGTCTGTTTCTTTTCAAGTGTGAAGTTTCAGCTTCCTTCTTGATCACCTGTTTTGATCCTGAAGCATTCTTCGTAGCTTGTGTTGAGTCTTTGGTTGTTGGCTGCATTTTTGGTGAAATAAACCTTGAAGCAGGATGCTGGATCCGATGCCTCAAGCATTGCCTCAAGCATCATATCAGGTTCTGGAAGTGTTACTTGTGCGCCAAGTATGCGCATTTTCCTTTATGCGCGTTTCTCTCTCATGAATCATATCTTGTGCTTTAAGAAAGATTTTATTTTCTAAACATATCTTTTGTTTAAAAGATTGCTTTGGAAATTATTGTGAAGATTGGAAAAAGATTTATTTTCAAAACATATCAAATCTTTTGGAAAAAGATATGATTTGTTTTTATTTTGTGAGTTGGATATTCTCTTGGATCTGATCTTCTGAAGCCCATGTCACCAGCTATATATATATGGAAGGAGCTAAACCTAAATAAAGTGTTGTTCACGCCGTCGTGTGCTAGTATTAAGAAATTAGGTTTTGCGTGTGTGTTATTTTTGTGAGCCTTTCTTGTGTCACCTTGATGCAAGCTTAGGACGTGTTCTTGAGTTGTAATTTTGTGTTCCTTCTCCTAAGCTTTGAAGTACGGAGTTAGGACTTTTGGTGTTTTACACTCTAAGCCTTTAGGTACGAGTGTGTAGTTTTAGGAGTGTGTCTCCAAATCTTTGTGTAATTGAGTTATTGAAATCCTTGCTGTTTGTAAGGTTGTTAGGGAGTGAGATGGGATCTCATATCTAGGAGTTCCTAGGTAGAAGAGTCATTGGTAGTGCCTAGGTTGTAAGTTGTAAACGGGGCGTTTGCTGATAGCTTAGAACTAGGGCTATTATAGTGATATTCCTTCCTGGATTGGTATCCCCCAGATTAGGGCTTGTTTAAGCGCCGAACTGGGTTAACAAATATCCTGTGTTCTTTATTTGTTCGTTTGCTTGTTTTATTTCATTGCGTGCGAGGCCGGATAGATTGCTAGAGCATCGAGTAGAGCATCGTGCATAGCGTGCCAGGAATTTCAATTGGCATCAGAGCAGGCACCCTGCCTGTTCCTAGGGTGAGATTCAGGACCTGAATTCTCTGGCATCATGGAAAAAGATGGAGGCTACATGAACAGACCACCGTTGCTCAATGGATCCAGCAACTATGACCAGTGGAAATCCAAAATGACGGCCTTTTTGCGATCGATTGATAGTAAAGTGTGGAAAGTTGTGCTAACTGGATGGGAATGCCCTACCTATACTAGCAAGGAAGGTACCTCAACGGGGGTGAAAAAACCTGAAGTAGAATGGACTCCAGAAGAGGAAACTGCAGCTCATTACAATCACAAAGCCATCTATGCTCTCTTTAATGGAGTAGACGCTAGTGTTTTCAAACTTATCAAAAACTGTGTGTCAGCCAAAGAAGCATGGGAGATATTAGAAAAGTGCTATGAAGGGACTACCAAAGTAAAACAGTCAAAGATTCAACATCTCACATCCAAGTTTGAATCTTTAAGAATGAAAGATGATGAGAGCATCCAAGATTTTCATTTGAGTCTTCTAGACATTGCAAATTCTTTTGAAGCCTTAGGGGAAAAAATTTCTGATGAAAAATTATCAAGGAAACTTCTCAGGTCCCTTCCCAAAAGGTTCGATATGAAGGTAACGGCAATTGAGGAAGCACATGACATCTCCACTATGAAGATGGATGAACTTGTTGGATCCCTCCAAACCTTTGAAATTGTTTTGAATGAACGTGGTGACAAGAAGAACAAAAGCATTGCTTTTGTTTCAAACACTGATGATAGCAATGACCAAAGTGAGGATGAAGAGGAAGATAGCATAGCTGATGCTATTGCCATGCTTGGTAGACAATTCAACAAAGTGTTGAAAAGAGTTGGAGGTAGGAATCGACAGAATGGGCAGAGCATCCAGTTCGACATCAACAAGCAGCAGAATAGTCTGAAGAAAACCAAGTCTGAAGAAAAGAGCAGTCAAGGCAAGGGTGTTCAGTGTCATGAGTGTGAAGGTTATGGACACATAAGGTCAGAATGTGGTACTTATCAGAAAAGACAAAAGAAAGGGCTAACCATTTCTTGGTCAGATGAAGACAGTGATGAACAAGGTGAATCAGCAAGACATATGGCTGCCTTTACTGGAACTTGCGTTTCAGATTATGACTCAGATGAAGATGGTGACGTATCTTATGAAGAACTTGCCAGCACCTACAAAGAATTGGTCACTAGATATGAAGAGATGTGTAGGATTCTTGAGAAACAGAAGAAGACCATCAACAAACTTCAAGCAGAAGTGAACATGCAAGTTGAAAAGGCTACACAGGCAGAAGAAAAAGTCATCCAAGTGAATGCTCAAATGGATGATCTAAGGAAGCGTGTCAGCCAGCTGAACTCAGGAGCAAATCTTCTTGAAGAAATTCTGGATAATGTACCAGGTGGAAAGTTAAAGTCTGTTGGATACAACTACTCTAGTCTCAATCAGTATCAACAGAATCCTGAAACCAAGTTTACATCCAGTGAAGAAGTATTTGACCCCTGTACTGGAAAGGTAATGCTGGAGCATCAGACTCGACATTCTAAAGCCTATCCTGTTCCAAAGTTTGCTCTTGATTCAAAACCTCCTGTTCACCAAAGACCCAAAAATCAGAGGAGATATCGCAGATGGGTATGTCATCATTGTGGGAAACGAGGACACATTAGACCTTTTTGCTACAAGCTGTATGGGTATCCTGATCAGAAGCCTCAACCAAATGTTGTGCAGAAAGAGGAAGTTATCAAGAAGGAGTGGAAGCCGAAAGGAGAAAATGTTAGTTTAATTGCTCACACATCCCTCAGAGCTTCTTCTAGGGAAGATTGGTATTTTGATAGTGGATGCTCTAGACACATGACTGGTGTTGAGAAGTATCTTATAAATGTGAAACCGTACAAATCTAGCATTGTAACTTTTGGAGATGGTGCAAAAGGAGAAATATTAGGAATTGGGGATCTGATCAACCATGGATTACCTAACTTGGAGAATGTTCTCTTGGTTAAAGGCCTCACAGCTAATCTAATTAGTATCAGCCAACTATGTGATCAAGGCATGAAAGTAAATTTCACCAAATCTGAATGTCTTGTCAATAATGAAGAGGGTCAATTACTGATGAAGGGCACTAGATCTAAAGACAACTGCTACTTGTGGATGTCACAAGAAGAAGCCCACACATCCACTTGTCTTATTTCCACAGAAGATGAAGTCCAACTATGGCACCAGAAATTGGGTCATCTCAACCTGAAAGGGATGAAGAAAGCAATGACAGCTAAAGCTATTAGGGGGCTACCCAGACTCAAGATTATTGAAGGGAATGTGTGTGGAGAATGTCAAATTGGGAAGCAAACCAGAATGTCGCATCCAATGTTGGAGCATCAGACAACTTCCAAGGTTCTTAAAGTGTTACACATGAATCTCATGGGACCCATGCAGGTTGAAAGCTTGGGAGGCAAAAGGTATGCTTTTGTGGTTGTTGATGACTACTCTAGATACACATGGGTGAATTTCATTAGAGAGAAGTCAGATGCCTTTGATGCTTTCAAGGAACTGTGTACTCAGATTCAAAGGGAGAAAGGAAGTAATGTGGTAAGAATCAGAAGTGATCATGGAAGAGAATTTAAGAAATCCAAATTCAATGAATTCTGCTCTATTGAAGGGATCAAGCATGAATATTCTTCTCCTATAACTCCACAACAAAATGGTGTAGTTGAAAGGAAAGGGAAAGAAACTGAGGTTGCAGCTGAGGCAACAAAGTCTGAGAAGAAAAAGATTGTTGGACCTACTAGAAGATCAAGCAGAGTAGAGATCCCTTCTAAACAAAAGAAGCAAAGCTCAAAGAGAAAAACACCAAAGAAGAAGAAAACTGTTGGTGGTGCATCTGGTAAAGATGTTGAGGACAATGCTCCAAGCATTGTGTCTTCTAAGAGGAGAATTGGTGGAAGATTCATTCCCCCAAATGTTCCTGATGTACTAGTGGATAATGTTTCTTTCCACTTTATTGACGGTGCTGCAAAGTGGAAGTATGTTTTTGCTAGAAGAGTGGGTCTGGAAAGAGAATTATCTGATGAACCTAAGTTTGTGAAAGAAGAAAGAGGAAAGTTTATAATAGCTCAAATCTATGTTGATGACATCGTGTTTGGTGGAATGTCGAACACAATGGTCCAACATTTCGTCCAGCAAATGCAGTCAGAGTTTGAGATGAGTCTTGTTGGAGAATTGACTTATTTTCTTGGTCTTCAAATAAAACAAATGGAAGACACCATCTTTATATCCCAGAGCAAGTATGCTAGAAACATCATCAAGAAATTTGGGATGGACAATGCTACACACAAGAGAACACCAGCACCTACCCATTTGAAACTTACCAAAGATGAAAAGGGAGTAAGTGTAGATCAAAGTCTCTATAGAAGCATGATTGGGAGCTTGTTGTACTTGACTGCAAGTAGACCTGACATAACTTATGCTGTTGGAGTGTGTGCTAGATATCAAGCAGATCCTAAGGTAAGTCACTTGACTCAAGTTAAGAGAATTTTGAAGTATGTGAATGGAACTAGTGATTATGGGATAATGTATTCCCATTGTGAAAATTCTATCTTATATGGATATTGTGATGCTGATTGGGCTGGAAGTGCTGATGATAGAAAAAGTACTTCAGGAGGTTGTTTCTTTTTGGGGACTAATCTAATATCTTGGTTCAGCAAGAAGCAAAATTGTGTGGCCCTATCTACAGCTGAGGCTGAGTATATAGCAGCTGGGAGTAGTTGCTCTCAACTTGTGTGGATGAAACAAATGCTGAAGGAATACAATGTTGAACAGGATGCTCTAACATTGTACTGTGACAACATGAGCGCAATAAACATCTCAAAGAATCCAGTTCAGCATAGCAAGACCAAGCATATTTATATTCGCCATCATTTCATCAGAGATCTTGTTGAGAATAAAATTGTCACATTGGAGCATGTGGGCACAAAGGAACAAGTTGCAGATATTTTCACTAAGGCACTAGATGCAGTTCAATTTGAGAAGTTGAGGGGCAAGTTAGGAATTTGCCTCTATGAAGAGTTATAGCAGTTAATGAGCTTAAGGCGTGCAACTGTCAGTTTTTTCTTCTCCAACCTATGTTTGCACGCTATCCTAGGAGAATCAGATCAAATTCTTTCTTCTCATTACATGTGGTATATGCTATCATATGTCCTATCCTCAGGTGTGTGTTATCTGTTTGTTTGCATTTGTCTACTCATTCATGATCGTTCTGATGTTGGTAGCTGTAGATCAGTTGTAGCATGTTTGCCTATAGAAGCATGCGTATGTTATGATGGTTACACATGGCTTGTCTGCCCCATGTGCATTTTCAGTTGTGGTATGGTTGCATATAGCCTGTCTGGCCTATGTGCATGAGATTGAGTAGTGAGGGGAGGAGTAACTCTTGTGGTAGTTGATGGTGATTATTACTATTCTTGTATGTGCTCCTTATGAGAGAGAATCTATTTTTCTCTGCATGCTGGTAGTGAGGGGGAGCTGGTGAGTTATGTATCCCGTCTGTTGGTGTGTATTAAAGCCCTGTACTTTTGTACTCTCTGCTGGTGTGTATTTGTCAAATTTGTGGCCAAAAGGGGGAGTAATAATGTGTTGATTAATGTTTCTGGTATGTGCTTCTGATATGTGCTGGGACTGTGAACTGTGTTTGTTCTGGTATGTTTGTTCTGGTATGTGTGCTCTGATATATGCAGGTGTTTAGGGGGAGCTGAGTTGTATTATGCAGGGGGAGATGCTGGATACGATGTTCCAACATCCTATGCATGTGTGCAGGGGGAGTAGCTATGCATGTGTGCAGGGGGAGTAGTGTTGTGAAAATGCTGAAGCATTCTATCCCACATCCTATCAAGTTTATTTTCCTGACCATTTAAGGCGAAGTAGTTATTTTGCGTTCCGCTGTTGCATGCCTCTCTGATAATCTTAAAAAGATACATCTTATTCTTTTCTACTGTTCTCCATGAAGGAGTAGTATGGTAATGGTTTTGAAGGATAGCTGCTACTTAATCTTTATGCTTGTGTGATTATGTTGAGAAAAAGATATGTAGTTGAAGTATCTGTTTAAGTAGTATCTGTATGGTCATAATGTGTTTTAGCCAAAAATTTGCCAAAGGGGGAGTTTGTTGAGTCTTTGGTTGTTGGCTGCATTTTTGGTGAAATAAACCTTGAAGCAGGATGCTGGATCCGATGCCTCAAGCATTGCCTCAAGCATCATATCAGGTTCTGGAAGTGTTACTTGTGCGCCAAGTATGCGCATTTTCCTTTATGCGCGTTTCTCTCTCATGAATCATATCTTGTGCTTTAAGAAAGATTTTATTTTCTAAACATATCTTTTGTTTAAAAGATTGCTTTGGAAATTATTGTGAAGATTGGAAAAAGATTTATTTTCAAAACATATCAAATCTTTTGGAAAAAGATATGATTTGTTTTTATTTTGTGAGTTGGATATTCTCTTGGATCTGATCTTCTGAAGCCCATGTCACCAGCTATATATATATGGAAGGAGCTAAACCTAAATAAAGTGTTGTTCACGCCGTCGTGTGCTAGTATTAAGAAATTAGGTTTTGCGTGTGTGTTATTTTTGTGAGCCTTTCTTGTGTCACCTTGATGCAAGCTTAGGACGTGTTCTTGAGTTGTAATTTTGTGTTCCTTCTCCTAAGCTTTGAAGTACGGAGTTAGGACTTTTGGTGTTTTACACTCTAAGCCTTTAGGTACGAGTGTGTAGTTTTAGGAGTGTGTCTCCAAATCTTTGTGTAATTGAGTTATTGAAATCCTTGCTGTTTGTAAGGTTGTTAGGGAGTGAGATGGGATCTCATATCTAGGAGTTCCTAGGTAGAAGAGTCATTGGTAGTGCCTAGGTTGTAAGTTGTAAACGGGGCGTTTGCTGATAGCTTAGAACTAGGGCTATTATAGTGATATTCCTTCCTGGATTGGTATCCCCCAGATTAGGGCTTGTTTAAGCGCCGAACTGGGTTAACAAATATCCTGTGTTCTTTATTTGTTCGTTTGCTTGTTTTATTTCATTGCGTGCGAGGCCGGATAGATTGCTAGAGCATCGAGTAGAGCATCGTGCATAGCGTGCCAGGAATTTCAGCTTGTTTTTCCATTGTGTGCCTGTTTTGATATTCTTTGATTATTCGGTGCGAATAAAATGAGAAGAATCAATTCCTTTTATAATGATTTCAAGCGCTCTTGTCTACATGGGAATCAACACAGTTCATTTAATGGACATAGTTGTAACCAATCTCTTGACTTGACTGTCTTGATTTCATGCATGTTTGTTTTTTTTGAATAATGACAAAAGGGGGAGTAAGGATAAGCGTTAAAATTAATGTTAATTGATTTTTTTAACTACTAAAGAACTGAAACTGTTATACTCATATCAATTTCTATCCCTTCTGAACTGTCGTTATGTGATTCATTCTGAACCTTATTGAAAGGGGAGAAAATTTTAGATTTGAAATACATTTTCGTAGATAAAATGAGAGAAGCTTGCAAACCTTCTATGAATATTATCAGACTCTGAAGGAAGAGCTTACAAACCTCTGCCTCTGAGAGTCAAATATGAAAATTTATTTCAAATTAATAAATTAACTCTTAAACTGTTTTAATTAGTTATGGCTAAGACTTAGGGGGAGCTTACAAACCTAACCCTATAGATTATCAGACTCAGGGGGAGATTGCAAACCTTTGAAACCTGAAGTCAACATAAATAATTAAATCAACAACAATTGAATTTTAATGCTTTAGTTTGTCATCATCAAAAAGGGGGAGATTGTTGGAACAAAGTGGGTCTGACATGAACCTCTAAGATTTTAAGTGGTTTTGATGATAACAAAGTATTAAAATTGCAATTGGTATTACTAATGATTATTCTAGTGTGCAGAATTATAAGTTAAAATTCATTCAGAAGCACTATGAATAACAAGAGAGAAGCCAAGCTATGAAACTCTGAAAGCGTATCGCTGTTCATCAGAAGCTTAAAATTTGCGTGCTGAAGATAGTGCTTCTGAGGACCAAAAGCTAGACTCTGAGGAGTTCAGAAGCTGAAGACCTTAAGAAGCTACGACAACAGCATCTGAAGCAAAAGGAATTTACGTCACTCAAGAACTGACAGAATCAGAACCAATGTTTGAAGAACAATCTACTTCAAGGCTCTGTCACATCCACAGGAAGGAATATTCGTTGGTACAACATTAATTTTATCCATAAGTGGAGCGCATTTGAGGATCGTACCATCGTACTATTATTACTCAAAATGGATGAGTGATAATTCAAATAGCAAGGTAGTGGAATTGGATTTCTTTACCAAAGATGGAAGATTACAGCTATCACAAATTGTACGATGAATTCCAAGCTGGCACCTTATCTCTCTGCAACGGTCATCATCTTCCTTCAAGTATAAATAGAAGACTCAAATGGAAGAAATGACTACCGTTCTATTACTGCGTTTAAGGCTCTGAAATATTCTGACATAATTTGTTCAATCTGTCATTCAAAGTCTTATAGCAATTTGCGTTGTATTTTGTAAACACCTCTGATAGTATATCAAGTGTCCAATAACAATCATTCTTAGATTTTAAGTTTGTTTGTGAAGTCTCTTGTTTAGTGAAACTTGAGCACCTGAGAAGTCTCTTGCAAGTGTGCTTGAGCAATTTGTAATTTTGTGAAGATTATAGTGAAAAGCTCTTGTTAGTAACAAGGGGACTGGACGTACTCTCAATTTGTGAGAGGAACCAGGATAAATTTTGTGTCTTTCTTTCTCTCTCTCAGTACCCTTCTTTAACTTTGTGTTTATATCCGCTGCAAACGTGTTTTAATCTCGAAAAAGTTTTAATTCTCAAAACACAATTCAACCCCCCCCCCCTTCTTGTGTTTTTCCACCTTCAGAAGAAACTGAAAAGTGGCCAGAAAATCTAAGTTTGAGGTTAATACGCCACCTTTGAAGAAATGTGCTGCTGAAAGAAAGAAGAACAACTGGGTCAGAGCTCAAAAGGAAGAAAAGAAGGAACATCCACCAGAAAGCAAGGGGAAGTCCATCATAAAAACAGCATCTTCAGAAGATGATGGACGACTCTGTTTTGCTACTAGGGATGGCAATTAACCCATACCCAATGGGTACCCGCAAAAAATACCCACAACGGGTAGGGTAAAAACCCGCACTATGGGTATGGGCATGGGCATGGGTAATTACCCACAAAAATGAGTGGGTATGGGTGCGGGTACGGGTACCTTAGTACCCACCCCGCTTACCCGCACATATATATATATTTAGAGTCAATCTATAAAATTAAAGAGCTATTTATATAATGTATAAAATTAAGGAGCTATTTATTTTTTTATTTATTATATATTATATGTGTAAAATTAAGGAGCTATTTTTAGAAACAATCATAATGATTATGACATATATATAGACATATTATATTCACTCTCATATTTGTTATACAAAGAAGAAAAAAACAACGTACAATAAAACCCTAGTAGCTACCTACCACTCAACTCAAAGTCTCAAAGCTTGCTCTCTCTATTGTGGTAAGTCTCTCTTTGGCCATCTTCTCTGCAATGTTTCTATTACTTATTTATTTGCTTGGAGAATAGTATAGTAGAGTTTTGTTTATGTAAATTTTATTTTTCATGCGTGTTTGCTTTAGTGTTGACATGTTGTGTAGGAACCTTTCTATTTTTTTTACTTTGTGTAGGAAACTTGTTATGGCTTTGTATGACTGTATTGGTGCTTTAAAGTTTTTTATTGGTTTTAGGCTTGTTAGTTAAGTGTTTATTGGGTTTGGTGTTAAAATAAAATTTTAGGGGATGTATTAGATCTAGAATATGAAAGACTATCTTAATCAAAAAAAAGTTTGAAAATTTTAAAAGACTTTGTGAGATCGTATTGACAATGTAAGATTTTAAAATTTATTATTTCTTGCTTTATTTGTAGGACCTTAAAATTTTACATGGAAGTACAAAAGGAATTTGAAAGTAACCCCACTCCATCACAACCTCAAAGTGCACCGATTGATAATGTGGATAAGGATCAATTGCAACCCCCAACTGATAATCTTCCTGTTGCCGGTGATGGCAATGATGATGAATTGAATGACAAGAAAAGAAAATCATCTGATGTTTGGAACCACTTCAAGAGAAAATTAGTTAATGGACAAGAAAAGGCTATATGCAATTATTGCAGCAAAGCTCTGACTGGTAGAAGAACTGATGGAACACACCATTTAAGTCTACATTATAAGAAGTGTAAGAGAAGGCCATTTAAGGATATAAGACAAGCAATCTTGTTGAGAGAGCAAAAGAAGATAGATGGGTCATCTACTTATTTAAGTAACTATCATTTTGATCCAGAAAAATCAAGAGAAGACCTTGCTCGTATGATCATACTTCATGAGTATCCACTTTCAATAGTGGATCATTTAGGCTTTAGAACATATTCTGAAGGTCTACAACCTTTGTTCAAGGTTCCTAGTCGAAACACAATTAAAAATGATATCATCATGATATTTCAAAATGAGAAGGGAAAGATTATGGGACATTTAGACAAGATTGGGAGTAAGATTGCTCTAACAACTGACATGTGGACAGCTAGCAACCAAAAGAAAGGGTTCATGGTCATTACAGCTCACTACATTGATAATGATTGGCATATGCAAAGTCGCATATTGCGGTATGATATTTAAATTTTGCAAACTTTATGAATTACATATAGTTTCTTTGGCATTGTGTTAACGTTTTTAAAATTGTTTTGCAAAATAGGTTTGTGTATGTAGAATGTCCACACACAGCTGAAGCTCTTTCAAAAGTTATGGTAGAGTGCATGATGGATTGGAATATTGATAGAAAATTATCAACCATCACTTTGGATAATTGCAGCACTAATGACTGTCTTGCTGGTATGCTGTTAAACAAACTTGATTGTTCAACTCTTATGCTTGATGGTCAATTATTTCATATGAGGTGTTGTGCCCATATTCTAAATTTAATTGCTCAAGATGGTTTAAGTGTTATTGGAGCTGGTACAGAGAAGGTTAGGGATAGTGTTTCTTTTTGGACAGCCACACCCAAAAGAGAAGAAACCTTTAGAGAAGCAGCCCGTCAAATAAAAATTCCCATCACAAAGAAGCTTGCTCTTGATTGCAAAACTAGATGGAACTCTACTTATCATATGCTTGTTGTTGCACTAGAGTATAAAGATGTTTTTATTCGTTTGAAATCAAAGCCTTTGTATTCATCTTTGCCTACAACAAGTGAGTGGGAGATTGCAAAACAAATATGTAGTAGGTTACAAGTCTTCAGTCGTGTAACTGAGATGTTTTCAGGTACACAATATCCCACAACAAATATATTTTTTCCTTTGGTTTGTGAAATAAAACTCTCTTTGAAACAATGGCAGACCAGCTCAATTGAGGCTATTAGAAAAATGGCTTCACAAATGGTTATTAAATTTGACAAATATTGGTCTGTAATTCATGGAATTATGGGGATTGCCATTGTTTTAGATCCAAGATTTAAATTCAAGTTGTTAGAGTACTTCTATCAGAAGCTTTATGGAAGTTTGTCTTCTATTGAAATTGACAACATTAAGAAATTATGTTACTCATTGTTTGAAGATTATCAAGCTAAAACCAATGGGTTGTCGGAAAACTCATCTGAAAGTTTAATTGATAAGGAGGTGAATTCAGAAAATGGTAATAATGCCAATTTTCTTAGTGGTTTTGACTCATTTGTCAATGAAACTGATGATATACAATCAAAGTCGGAGTTAGATATGTACTTGGAAGAAAAAGTTTTGCCTAGAAGTGCTACATTTGATATTCTTGGATGGTGGAAAACAAATGGGATCAAGTATCCAACATTGCAAAAAATTGCTAAGGATATTTTGGCAATCCCAATCTCCACCGTTGCCTCAGAATCTGCTTTTAGCACTGGAGGGAGATTGTTGAGCCCTCATCGTTCTAGGCTTCATGAGAATACTTTGGAGGCACTTATGTGCACACAAAGTTGGATAAAACATGAAAAACAAGGTAATAATTATTTAATAAATTATTTATTTATCTAAATTTGTGTTTGGTCTAAAAATTGATTTTGTTTTATGTTGCAGCCTCAATTGGTATTACTGGATTAATGCAATATTTGAATTTGAAAGATAAGCGTTTTCAGTCTTTTCAAGACTCTGATTCTGACGAGGAGGTAAAATTACCTAATAATTCGGTCTTGTTAATTGTGAATATATAATTATAGTAACTAATATAATATATTATTTATCACTTTCTTTTGCAGATTTCAGAGAATACCAATTCAGGACCTGCATCTTCATAGATTCCTCTTTTTTATGTTTATTGAAATATATGCTCATTTGACAATTTTTGG
This sequence comes from Trifolium repens, assembly GCA_030408175.1. Lineage (NCBI taxonomy): Eukaryota > Viridiplantae > Streptophyta > Magnoliopsida > Fabales > Fabaceae > Trifolium > Trifolium repens. Next base: position 44,213,855 of record CP125837.1, on the reverse strand, counting down.
ATGTTAAGTTTTAAAATACTTTGGTTTGTAATATTTGATGACTTGGATTTGAGATATTTGAATGAATTTTCAATTGAATTACATTGATGATTATTATTTATTGATATATTATAATTAAAGTACGGGTAACGGGTGTGGGTATGGGTACTTAGGTACCCATAGGGTATGGGGACGGGGACAAAGAGTGTCACCCATGCGGGTATGGGGATGGGTACGGGTATTTTTTCAAACTGCGGGTATGGGGATGGGGACTATAGTACCCTACCCATACCCTACCCATTGCCATCCCTATTTGCTACCTTCGAAGAACAACAGGACGCAGAAAAGTATGGAAAGAGCAACAAGAAGGGAGGAGCTAAGGCGAAAGCTCCTACAGAAGAGAGAAACATGTGATATGAATAAAATAATAGTGGCACTTAATTAGACTATTTAAAATAATTACTCAATACTTTTAAATAAGATTATCATCAAGTAGTTAATATAAATCTTTAATTTTTTTTCACAAAATAAATTATATGACCTTCTAATAAATCAAGAGAATTATTAAAAGTAATATATAAAATTTTGGGGCGTTACACTAATGGGACAAATAACACTTTGTTGTACTTAAGAGACACATAATAATTATAAAAGAAATTAGAAAGTCTTTTTACAATGTCAACCATTGTTAAAAGAATATAAGATAATGAAACATTGTTAAAAAAATGAAAAAAAGTAATATGCACTAACAATGTAAAATAATTTTATAATGTCGACCAATAACCATAATATTTTTTTTTCCAAGTTTTCACTTCACCTCACTTTCTTAATATGACATGACAAATTGATGATTTTTATTGAATGATCGTGTAAAATTATTTTGCACTATTAGTGTATCTCCATTAAACATTAAAAAAAATTAAGAATGAATTATCTTTATTTAATTTGTAAACTTTTATATGACCTTCTTACTAAAAGTACCTAAAGGGACAAATAACACATTGTTGTACTTAAATTATAAAAGAAATTAGAAAGTGTTTGCACAACTCTATTAGTACTAAAAATTATTTAATTATTGTAAGGAGAACATGGGCTTTATAAATCAAAACGTGATAAAATAAAGTTATATTGATACATTCGAACGGTTGAAAATATGGCTAAAATTTTCAAGTTTCCTTATGTTATGATAATCCTTTTTTTCCCATTTCTTGTTTCAACGTAATTTCATCGTAAGCCTTTTTTATCTCCTTTTTAAATTTTATTCTTTACATCGTAGGCAGTATTTTATTTCACTTTATGATATTCTTTTTTCTCTTTTTGCATTATATGGCAAACATTCCATGTGTTCGTGATCGTGATTGTCCAAATGGACCTTGGTGCTCATATCCTTCTAAAATGAGGTGTAAAAAAGGTTACTGTATGTGTATATAATTACAAATTAGCTCCATAGATTATATGAGCGACGGACCCAAAATAATACACAAATGCACTGCTAAGATATTCCATAAGTTGTTATATTGTTATTATGATATCTATTAATAATTATTTTGTTATAACTATGGTCTTCATTTACGCATATCAAATTTTATTTCTTACCCTAACAATGTCTATCAAAATATCTTTAATTGTTAAGTCAAAAATTAATTTTTATGGTAGTTCTGAGCCTATAATTTTATATTTATATCATAATATTGATACATTTTTGCATTTTTCTCACATTTTAATTGATATTTCACCTACCTTTATTTTTTTTAACAACCGTGTATGCTTTGTTCTCGTTAATGAATATGAAAAACTAAAATTACTATAAAATTATAATAATTTACTGTAGTATCTATGACTCCATGAATGTTTAATATGATTTTCGAGTTTAAAATAAAACTTGTATAACTATAAGTCAATATAATTAAGTAAAATAATCATTTATTATTCTACTTCTGAATTTATCATTAGAACATCATCATGTGATATAAAATGAAGATCTAATAGCACTAATGTGTGTACCGTGTAAAATATGTGGAAAAGTATTTTAAAATTAAATTAAAAACAATAGTTTAATACTTATGTTGTCAGGTTTTAAAATTATTTTAAATTTGATGTAATATTTGGATTATATATTAGAAATGTGAAACAAGAACAAATAAATATAAGATGATCTTTCTCTTACAAAAAATATAAGATGATTTTAAACTTTCATGTTATATATAAAATATAGGTAAATTCTAGGCTTTAATACGAAAACAGTCCCTGCAGTTCTGTCTTGTTTTGATTTAAATATGGACAACTTTTTCGAGTGGTTCATGGTGGACTAGTATTTAAAAAATATTTAAAATATTATCAATATTATATGTTGTTGTTTGAAAGTATAACCGGTGGGAACAAAAAATACACCATCAGATATTTTAAATGGTTTAGATTTGTTAGAAATAACTTGCAAATTCCTACACACAATCCTACCTCTATGTTTCCCCAATTAGTGTCCTCTTCCTCTAATTTTATGATTTTATTTTATCCCATGCTGCTTGTTCAGCCACCGTCTTCCCATATCAATACCAGTCTTGCAACTTTAACACTCATTATGTATGAACAATTTTTCATCACCTAATTAATTTATGTTCACATTTAGTTATTAAAAAAAATTGGTCCACCACTTTGCTTAAAAAATCTGGTACAAATGTAAAAAACACTGATGACAGGAATTTCTATGGTATTTTTAGTATTAGTTTTAGTAGTAAAATGACCAAGACAGACCCAAATACGAAGGAAAACCTACATAATCCAAGAAAAGCATCAAGACAAAGTCAAGAATACAAAAAGACAAAAAAAAGCCAAAAATATGAAGATTTGTGCTGTTCATCGTGCTACGATGCTCCTCATCGTGGTACGATGACCTTACTTGGCGAAGATCATGGAATTATCCATGAGTTCTCTGCTCCTAGAACACCACAACAAAATGGTGTTGTAGAGAGAAAGAACAGATCTTTACAAGAGATGACAAGAACCTTGATGCATGAGACTAAACTTGCTAAGCACTTCTGGGCAGAAGCTGTGAATACAGCTTGTTATATTCAAAATAGGATCTACATCAGACCTATGTTGAATAAAACAACATATGAACTCTTTAAAGGAAGAAAACCCAACATCTCTTACTTTCATCAGTTTGGATGTACTTGTTACATCTTAAACAATAAGGTCTATAAAAAGAAATTTGATGCCAAAGCTTATAAGGGAATCTTTATAGGTTACTCTGAACGCTCAAAGGCATACAAAGTGTATAATTCTGAAACTAACACAGTGGAGGAATCTATACATGTAAGATTTGATGACAAAGAGTCTGACAATAAAATGTCAGAGCAAGATGATAGTTATGCAGGAGTTCCATATCAATACAACTAACCAGAAGCTGAGAAAACATCAGAAGCTAATGAAACTTCAGAAGCTGAAATGGAAGTAATCTCTGAAGAAGCATCTCCCATAGAAGCATCTGAAGAACATGATGATATCTCAGAAGATGAAATGCAAGAAAATGCTGAAGCTCCAAAAAGGAAATTCAAATATAAATCATCACATCCAGAGGATCTCATACTTGGAAACAAAGAAAGTCCAAGAAAAACAAGATCAGCTTATCAACAAAGTGATTCATTATTAGGACTTATATCTATGATTGAACCTAAGAACGTTGATGAAGCCTTAACTGATGATGGATGGATTGTGGCAATGCAAGATGAGCTCAACCAATTCCAAAGAAATGATGTGTGGGATCTAGTGCCAAGACCAATACATAAGAACATTATTGGAACCAAGTGGGTATTCAGAAATAAACTCAATGAACAAGGTGAAGTTGTGAGAAACAAAGCCAGACTTGTAGCACAAGGCTATAGTCAGCAAGAAGGGATTGACTTCACTGAAACTTTTGCTCCAGTAGCAAGCCTGGAAGCAATCAGGTTATTGCTATCTTATGCGGTGAATAATGGAATAACATTATATCAAATGGATGTTAAGAGTGCTTTTCTAAATGGTGTTATTTCTGAAGAAGTGTATGTCAAACAACCCCCGGGTTTTCAGGACTTAAAAAATCCTGAACATGTTTTTAAACTTAAGAAATCACTCTATGGTCTCAAGCAAGCTCCAAGAGCTTGGTATGAAAGACTGAGTAATTTCCTTTTAGAAAATGGTTTTCAAAAAGGTCAAATTAACAATACACTATTCAGAAAGACAACTAAGAAAGACATCTTAATTATTCAAATATATGTGGATGATATAATTTTTGGTTCAACTAATGCTTCTCTATGCAAGAATTTCTCCAAGCTTATGCAGGATGAATTTGAAATGAGTATGATGGGTGAGCTTAAATTCTTTCTTGGAATCCAAATCAACCAAGGAAAAGATGGTACCTACATTCATCAAAGCAAGTATACAAAAGAGCTTCTGAAGAAATTTAATCTTGAAGATTGTAAGATAATGTCAACACCCATGCATCCTACAAGCAGCTTAAGCAAGGAAGAAATTGGTAGCAAAGTGGATCAGAAGCTATATAGAGGTATGATTGGTTCTTTACTCTATCTAACAGCTTCTAGACCTGACATTTTATACAGTGTATGTCTATGTTCAAGATTTCAATCAGATCCTAGAGAACCTCATCTAACTGCTGTTAAGAGGATCTTTAGATATTTGAAAGGAACAACTAATCTAGGACTTCTTTATAAAAAATCCCTAGATAGTAAGCTAGTTGGATTCTGTGATGCTGACTATGCTGGAGACAAGATTGAGAGAAAATCCACTAGTGGAAATTGCCAATTTATTGGTGAGAATCTCATATCTTGGGCCAGCAAGAGACAAACAACTATTGCTTTGTCTACAGCAGAAGCAGAATACATCTCAGCTGCTAAATGTTGCACACAGCTTCTCTGGATGAAATATCAGTTAGAAGATTATAACATAACTGAAAGTAGTATTCCACTCTATTGTGATAATACTGCTGCCATTCATTTATCTAAAAATCCAATTTTACATTCCAGAGCTAAGCATATTGAAATTAAGCATCATTTTATAAGAGATCATGTTCAAAAAGGTACAATAAATATTCAATTCATTGACACTGACCATCAATGGGCTGATATATTTACTAAACCTTTAGCTATTGAACGATTTGATTTTATTAAAAAGAATTTGAACATGCATTTTATCTCTGAAGAAAACTAGCTCTGAGATGTAAAATAGAATCAGGGTCTGAAACTTCTTCAGAGTCTCTAACGCTCAGAGTCTCTAATGGGAAACTCTGAGTGAAAGAAGTTCTGAAGAATAACAGGTTCTGATGAGGTGTAAGATACTAATGAGTCAGGCGCTGAGTTAAGCGTAAGTGAAACGTTTTGTACTAGTAAGTGTAAAACAGTTGTCCTTACGCGTGTCAGTTTGTTATCTTCTCTCTTGCACGTGTCTAGTTTCTGATTGGATGGAGAACAGTTAATGATGAATTTACAGTTGTATACAATTTAAATTTAATTTTAAACTGTTCGCGCTCCCTCCTTTAGTTTGTTTTCTCTGTGTATGTGTGTTACTTGCTATATATAGTCACTTCACTCACATAGCACAATTTTTTACACAAATCACTACCTACACGAACCCTAAAACTCAGAATCCCAAATTCTCTCAAAATTCTCAAAATTTCTGCAACAATGACTGCTCAACCGTCTCGCAACATTGTTCAACGACCTTTCAACCCTAAGTTACCACCAGTGATCGACTTAAATTCTCAAGCCTCATTCGAAGAACCCCCAAATTCAAATGACTGTGGTAGAGAGGCTATGGAATTTCTCACTGAAAAGTTTGTAGATTTCGAAAGTCTGAAGTTAAATGATATTGATATTCAGAAGCTATTCTATGATCAACAATGGGGTAATTATTTTGACATGTTAAATGGGTTTGTATACTACGACATCGTCAAAAATTTCTGGAACAAGGCAACTATCTTTGATGAGTTTAATGCTGAAGAGGAAGTTAGAGAAATGGTTGCAAAGGATAAGAGTCTTAAAGGAAAGACAAGAGTTCAATTGGGGTTAAGACCCTTCAAAGGAAAAGAAATTAGGTCTATCAATGTATTGATCACTCAAGAGCACGTGGCAAAGGTCCTAGGATTGGATAATGAGGGTGAAAACGTTAATTTGTACAAAGTAAAAAGTAAATATGCTGACTCTATCAGAGAAGATCTCTACCCTACTGGAACAAGAGATGCTGAACTTGGAAAGGCTAAGTTCATGAAGAAAGAGTTTAATTTTGCCTTCAAAGTTTTTCTTGCTTCTATTATTACAAGAGAAGGAGGAAAATATACAATCTCTTGGCCTCACAGGCATTTCCTATGGTTTATGCATAGAAGAGTTAAGATTAATCTGGCTGGTCTGTTGTTTGAGCATCTCTGCTGGGCCATTAATAAGAGTCATCATAAAGCAACAACAACAATTCATCATCCAAGGTTGATCTCAGAGATAATTCGACAAACAAAACTGATAGAGATTCTGAGGACCAAGGAAAAGCTAAGAGTCTTCTGCACTGCAAAGTTTGATGCAACCATCTTAGTGAATATGCAACTGGTTAAGAAAGAAGATTTAAAGAAGCCAGAACATCCTCTCAAGAAGGTCTAGGAGAAGTACTTCTGGTGTGATGGATTTCCAACCATCTCAGAACATGACAATGATGAGGTCATTGAAAATTTTCTGGAAATGGTTAGAGAAGACAGTGGAGAATATGTGGATAGAAGCATGGTAATCAATGTACCAGATTGGGATATCTTCAATGGTCCCAAGGATATCACAAGATCAAGGAAGAAGCCAATAGTATTTGAGCAAGCTATGGTTGAGGAAGATGCTGAGAATGCTAACATAGAGCAAGGTGAAATCAATGAAAATGATGACATTGATGAAATGGTAGATGTTGTTGAGAAGGAAAGGAGATCTAAGAAGAGAAATGAAAGACCTCCACCTTCTGAAGAAGGAGAAAAGACTCTGCCTGCTAGACCTGCTAAGAGGACAAAGATTATGGCTAAAAGACCTCCAAGGAAGGCTGCTGACACTCCAAAAGGTAATGTTTCTGAGCCTAATACTTTTAGCAATTCTGAAGCTCAAAACCAACCCCCTCCAAGCACTTCGATAGATTTTACCAAACCACTTAGAATGGTTATATCGACCCCAATATCATTTGATTCATCATCATCATCTGAAGGTACACTCACTGACTCTAGCAGTGAAACCATTTCAGAAATCATAAAAAGGGCACCAAAACCAAAACCAAAACCAAAGCCCAAACACAAAACCAAAACTCCCCCACTCAAAGAAACTGTCTCTGAAGATAATTCCTTCTTAGACCATCTTACACCACATCTTTCAGGTGATGCCTTTACCACCTCAAACCTAAACTCTCCAAATCACCCCATAAACAAATTCGTGAATGCTACCACTGAAGCATTCCAAGAACCACCCATAATCACTGTTCAAACACCACCTTTGACCTTTGCTGCTCCTGAACTAGAAAATCCAAACACAACCATCACTTCTGAACCTGAAAATCAACCACCCCCTCAGAATGATGAAATTCTACAACCTGAACTACACACTCCTCAACCAGAACAAAACATCATTGCACCACATTCTGAACATATTCAAAATCCACCCTCTGACCAATGTGATGACATTCCCTCTGACAATCAAGAGCATCACATTCCTACACCACCCACACTTTCTGAAACCTTTGAAAATACTCTCCCATCATCACCCCTCTCTTATGGTCCAAATTATAAACCTCTGACCATAGATGAACTAAACCTACCCATTGATTTTGCTATACCAATTCTTGAGGCTTTGTTAAAAGCATATATAAATGTTGATGATGACATAATAACAACCTCTAAGAACCCCTTTGATGAACTGAGAAAAATCAAAATCATTCCTCTCAAAAGAAAGAGACCTGAACCCACTATTCCCTTCAACAGAAATCAACCCTTCTTTAATCCAAATTCTGAACCGAACCTTGAGCTTTTAGACAATGCTATTAGTATTAGTCTTAAGAAATTTAAAAGCATGGAAGAAGAAGTACTGATCTTTCCCTCAGATGTTGATGCTAAGATCAGGGAATTGGAATATAATTTTAGTCAGCCTCTGAGGCTCTTGGGAGGATATGTGAAGAGCAAAATTCAAGGTAAAGGGATGAATGCTGTTACACAGATTATGGATGCTGCTGAACGATCTCATGCTCCAAGGCTCACCTTCTTTAACCATGAAGAAGAGTGTCAACGATTAGAATTGCTAGCTGCTGTGAATGAAAGCATCAGAACATCACTTGAAGCAGCTAAGAGATTAGCAGAGGAGGAAGCTGCATATGTTAGCAGAGTGTTTGATGCTGAGCAGGCTAGGATAGCTGCTGAAGCTGAGACAAAGAGGTTGGCTGAGCAAGAAGCTCTAAAGGTGTTGGTTGAAAGAGCTGCTCGAATTGCTGAAGTTGAAACACAGAAGCTTCTTGAAGCTCAAGAAATGGGTCCCCAACAGGGTGAGGACACTGTTATGATTGATCAAGAGACAGTTGAGCCAGCTTCTGACAGAGGAAAAGATATTGTTGTTGACTCTACTCCTCCAAACTCTCCAGTCAGACTCTCCAGAGAATCCGGATCTTCATCTATTCCTCCAGCTGTTCAAACAGCATTAGATGAGATAAAAGAAGAGATGAAGAATGAAATAGATGAACTCGGGGCGGATATGAGATCTGATATGAATGCATCCACTGAAGCCACCAACAAGAAGCTTGATGAGATGATGGACTTTTTGAAGAATCTGGCCAGCCAAATACAAAAACCTTAACCTTTATGTTTGAGCACAAATCTTTTTGGTTAATGTTTTCGTTATGTAATTCTTGGATAATCTTCTTTTGATTAATTATCGTTTGATTATTCATGTTTATTTGGTTGCGTATCTGAATGTTTGTTTATTTTATTTTCAAAAATTAAAATTTATATTCACTTATTATGTCTGATACTCTTGTGGCTTCTGAACCTAGAGTAAGGTGTTGAAGAACATCTTGTTTTTAAACTTATATAGGCTTTTGAAAACCTAAGGTTCCCCCACATCAGTATTCCTGTTTACTCATGAAATAGCTTCTTAGTATTATCGCCTGTTTATAAACGGGGCACCAATACCGAATGAGGCGTGTCTGGTAACTGGTGTTCTGATATTTTAAGTTGAATATAAGAAACATGCAAGAAAAAATAAACAATTAAAAAGCAAGAAATTTTTTATTAATTGATGCAAAGTCTTATTACATGGATAGTGAGAAAACTACTTAGACTCTACATCAGATTCAGCCTCTGACTCTTCCTTCTTGGGCACCTCTGGCTTCTCAGCAGAGCTTGCATCAGAAAGAGAGTCAAGAATGGCATTGTGGATCTCAGGGTCTGAGTACTCTTCCTCAGGATCATATGTTCTAAGGAATTCTGCATAATCAGAATCTATTTCATTAGAATCTGATATCTCAATCACTTGCTTGGTTGTTTCTTTTGGCTGCTTGTTTCTTCTCGAGCGTGAAGATGTTGCTTCCTTCTTGATCTCCTTCTTGGATCCTGAAGCTTTCTTCATTGCTTGATTTTCCTTTGTGTGCTTGATATTATATTCTTTGATTATTCGTTGTGAATAAAATGAAAAGAATCGTCTCCTTTTATAATCCTCTCAAACAATGGTTATCAACACAGTTCATTTAATTGAACATAGTTGTAACCAATTCTTGACTTGACTGTCTTGAGATGTGCGTTATTTGACTCATTTATTTTGTTTTTCGTTACTTTTTGAATAATGACAAAAGGGGGAGTAAGAATAAGAATAACGTTAAAATTAATGTTAATTGATTTCTTAACTGCTAAAGACCTGAAACTGTTATACTCATATATTATGAATCAATTTCTATCCCCTTCTGAACTAACGATTAAATGATTCATTCAATCTGGACTTTATTGAAAGCGGAGAAAATTTAAGAATTTGAAATACATTTTCATAGATAAAATGAGAGAAGATTGCAAACCTTCTCTGAATATTATCAGACTCTGAAGAAAGAGCTTACAAACCTCTGCCTCTGAGAGTCAAATATGAAAATTTATTTCAAGTTAATAAATTAACTCCTAAACTGTTTTAATTAATTATGGATAAGACTTAGGGGGAGCTTACAAACCTAACCCTATGGATTATCAGACTCAGGGGGAGATTGCAAACCTCTGATACCTGAAGTCAACATAAATAATTAAATCAACAACAATTGAATTTTAATGCTTTAGTTTGTCATCATCAAAAAGGGGGAGATTGTTGGAACAAAGTGGGTCTGACATAAACCTCTAAGTGTTTAATTGGTTTTGATGATAACAAAGTATTAAAATTGCAATTGGTATTACTAATGATTGTTCTAGTGTGCAGAATTATAAGTTAAAATTCATTCAGAAGCACTACGAACAAAAGCAGAGAAGCCAAGCTAAGAAGCTCTGAAAGCATATCGCTGATCATCAGAAGCTTAAAATTCAAGTTCTGAAGTTAGTGGCTCTGAAGACAAAAGCCAGACTCTGAGAAGCTCAGAAGTTGAAGACCCTAAGAAGCTACGACAACAGACTCTGAAGCAAAAGGAATTTACGTCACTCAAGAACTGACAGAATCAGAATCAATGATTGAAGAATAATCTACTTAAGGACTCTGTCATATCCACAGGAAGGAATATTCGTTGGTATAACGCTAATCTTATCCATAAGTGGAGCGCATTTGAGGATTGTACAATCATACTATTATTACTCAAAATGGTTGAGTGATATTTCAAATTGCAAGGTAGTGGAATTGGATTTCTTTACCAAAGAAGGCAATGTACAGCTATCAAATTGTACGAGCAAATTCCAGCTGGCACCTTATCTCTCTGCAACGGTCATTACCATTCCATTCAAGTATAAATAGAAGACTCAAATGGAAGAAATACCTACCGTTCTATCACTGCGTTTAAGACTCTGAAATATTCTGACATTACAGCTTCTATCTGTCATTCTTAGTCTTAAGGCAAATCTGTGTTGTATTTTGTAAACATCTCTGATAGTATATCAAGTGTTCATTAACATTCATTCTTATTCTTAAGTTTGTTTGAGAAGTCTCTTGTTAGTTGTAACTTGAGCATTTGAGAAGTCTCTTGTTAGTTGTAACTTGAGCATTAGAGAAGTCTCTTGCTATTGTGCTTGAGCATCTTGTAATCTTGTGAGATTTTAGTTAGAAGCCCTTGGAAGTGCAAGGAGACTGGACGTACTCTCGTTTTGTGAGAGGAACCAGTATAAATTTTGTGTTTTTCTTTCTCTCTCTCTGTTTCATTATTGTTTTGTGTTTAATCCGCTGCAAACTTAGTTTTTATTTGAGAAAAAGTTTTAACTTTTAAAACACAATTCAACCCCCCCCCCCCTCCTCTTCTTGTGTTTTTCCACCTTCACAAATGCTAACAAGTGGAAAGATCACGAGAAGTGGCTTAAGAATTGGATGAGGCTGGCACCAAAATCCAAGTTCTATGCAAAAAGACCATTCTCAGCTAAGATGCGCCGGAAGATAGAGTATCAACAGAACATTGTCCGTGAATGGTTGTATAGGTCTGGCACAGTGTTTGTAGAAGACTACACCAACGTCGATTTCGACGACAAAGCTGTAAGTGCAGTGATGAAAGATCTGAAGGACGACCGTAAAGAACAGTGCAAGGCGCTAAAAGACAAAAAGCACACGCACCATGAGGAGAAAGCTGATCACGAGTTTAGAGAAGGCTTGGCAAAAAGATTGCAACTGCCACCTAAAAAGGAAGATCCTGGAAGCGTCACCATTATCTGTCAGATTGGGAAAGCAGGAGTTAATGCACTATGTGATGTGGGCTCAAGTGTGAACGTAATACCACTATCTCTGGCAGATAAGTTCAACCTAGCATTACCTACTGCAGGTACAACCCAAGAACTCGTATTGGCTAATCAGTCAACCATCCGCTCGGTGGGCACAGTAGAGGATGTCTTGGTGAAAGTCAAAGACCTAGAATTTCTAGTAGACTTCATGATCTTAGACATCGGGGAAGACGAAGATAATCCTGTCATTCTTAGAAGACCATTCTTAGCGACCAGCAGGGCACTCATTGATATGGACCTTGCCGAGATGACACTAAGGAATGGGAGAAACGCAACAACCATCAAAACTTCCAAGACAAAGAAGGATGAATGCTACATGCTCGAGTGGAAGGAGGAAAAAGCTACACCACCGACTCCAGCTCAAGAGGTACGTGTGAAAATAGAGATAGAAGAGCTGGAGAATGAAATGGCGCATCTAGAGATAGAGACAAGTCAGGAGAGGAGGTACCCGAAGGACTAACTGATAAATTGAAGAGGCTAACTATTGAAGTGGATATCCAGTCACCATGGGTCAAAGCATGGGGAAGAAACCGAAAAGTGGCCAGAAAATCTAAGTTTGAGGTTAATACGCCACCTTTGAAGAAACGTGCTGCTGATAGAAAGAAGAACAACTGGGTCAGAGCTCAAAAGGAAGAAAAGAAGGAACATCCACCAGAAAGCAAGGGGAAGTCCATCATAGAAACAACATCTTCAGAAGATGATGGACGACTCTGTTTTGCTACCTTCGAAGAACAACAGGACCCAGAAAAGTATGGAAAGAGCAAAAAGAAGGGAGGAGCTAAGGCGAAAGCTCCTACAGAAGAGAGAGACATGCGAACCTATCCTCTGTAATGGAGGAAATGCATCAAGCTAATGAGAGGCTAAACAAGCGCTGCTTGGGAGGCAACCCAAGGATAAGTATTTAATTCCAGCATTTTCAATTCAGTAATTTCATTTCAGTAATTCCTTTTCAGTATTGTTTTTCAATTCAATAAAGTATACTATAAATTCTGCATGTCATCTTCATCTGTTAACAGCCCTTTTCAAACTTACAAAAAATTAAATAACTGTTTGCTGTTTATTATCTTGTGCATGAGAAACTGTTATAGGTAAGATTGCAACGAAATGAGTTATAAATTATGATGAGCCGAATTTCACACCTTCACACAAATACCAAAGGTGATTGCTCTGAAGTGCGAAGTTCGGGAGACAATGAGACGAGTGATGAAGCTGGTGTCTATGAGACAAATGTTCATGCCTTCAGATACCTAAGCCATGTGAGGATTTGAGCCAAATATTTCCAAACGGTATTACCACTTTCTTTCGATCTACTATGAGAGTACCGTGCACTTGTTTATTTTCTAGAACTTGCTCTAATTCTCTGCTGACTAGTTGATTTGATATTATATACATTGAGGCAATTGTTTGTCATAACCCAGATCCTTTTCAAGCCACCCTTTATTATTATTATCCTTTGCTAACCAATTTTGAGCCGTAAAAAAATTATCCCTTTTGTTTCGGTGACAAACCACATTAGAAGCCTATAGACCAGAAACACAATAAATTACCCTTCCTTGGAGTTAAAGTAATAGTTCTCTAGTCTTGGCAACAACAAAGTTTGGGGTTGCTCATGGAACTAGCAACATCTAAGTTTGGGGTGGGTGTACAGAGAACTATCACTACAAAAAAAAAATGAAAAGAGACGGGAAAACATCAAAAATTCCCTAAAAAAATAGTCTCTTAAAAAAAATGAAAAAGCCAAAAGGCAAAAGAAAGAGCCAAAGGGCAAAAATAGTGATAGAAAAGAACCATACAAAGACACATCCGGTTCTTAATCTCTGATATCAACACACAAAAAGGCACCCTAAGGAATAAGGTTGCGTACAAAAAAAGAAACAAAGTAGAAATTAACTCCAATGTTTAGCCTACTTATCCCAAAAATGTCCCACTTTGACCCTAGCCACGTTATAACCCTGAAAAGACCTCCAAAAATGCATGTATATTAAATTTTGACTGGTTACTTAGAGTTCTTGCAAGCCTATGGTAAAATGGCAGGTTGTACGATGATTGAGAGATAACCCTTTCAATTATGAGCGAAAAATACAAATGTGAGAGAGAGAAAAGGTTGAACACGGACTCTTGCAGACATTTGTCTGATTTGCTACTATCAACGTCTCCTGAGCCTAGCAGGACTGAACATGATCGCGGCGGTAAGAATCAGCGGTACCATTGCTGAAATAATATGCATGGTTGTGAAATTCCTATCATCTTTATTTATCTCTTATTTTTCTAACGATCTTGTCTGACAGCATGTTACTTGAGGACAAGCAACGGTTTAAGTTTGGGGTTGTGATGACAGGAACTTCTATGGTATTTTTAGTATTAGTTTTAGTAGTAAAATGACCAAGACAGGCTCAAATACGAAGGAAAACCTACAGAATCCAAGAAAAGCATCAAGACAAAGTTAAAAATACAAAAAGACAAGAAAAATACAAAAATATGAAGACTACATATTTAAAAAGGAAACAAAGGAAAAATTAACTCCGCAAGGTATGTTTTCTTTAGGCTTTTGTATTTAGGTTATAATTCTTGTAATTTAAATATGTAGTCTTTTGTATTAGATGCCTTAGGTTGTGGTGGAGAAGATGAACTCCCCTATGAATATTTGGAGTCTGTGATTGAGTCAAAGTTATAATAAATGTTATTCAGTATTATGTTTGTTATTTACTTTCTTGCACTTTAACAACGTATCTCGTAATCTAGCCGGATAAGCGGGAGCGCCCATAGAATATATATTAGGGACACCTAATATTCGTCCGGAACTAGTAGTAAATAATGCTAGGTGTATAGAGACGGTAACATCCTGAACTAGTCGTGAACTGAGCGGTTAGAGGAGGAATCAGGAACTAGGTGTGAACTGAGCACTTAGAAGCTGAATAGCCCGATACTAGGACCTAGAGGCAATGGGTGAAGGTAATAATGCATGTGTAATGAATAACTCACCTAGTAATTAGGGTATGTGACACAGCGAGGTTAGGCTCTCGTAGGTACCTTAGTTATTAAAGTAGGGAAACTTCAATATACATAGTGTAACAGTAAGGTGTTACTACAATAAAGGAAAAGTCACCGCCGAACAATAATCTGAATAACTATGTTATACGCCGTTCATGCCAAATAGGAAGAAGGGAGTGAGTCCAACCACCATACCTATCCTCTATATTTCTTGAATCATTTATCTTTATATTTTCTGCAAGCATTACGCTATTTTTATAAAACCTTTCCAAAACCAAAGCGAATGCAAAATCAACAACTTAAATAATGCTAACGAAGTTTTGGCACGATACATGTGGATACGAACTCATTCTAGACATCTAGAGTGTGAATTATTACTCGACGACAGACTGATACACTTGCCAGGATGCAATTAAACACATATCACTCACCCAAGCTTTTTACCTCTTTAAGCATGTTAAAGGTTCAAAAAATTAATGATTGGCTTCGAGAGAAATGTTCTTGCATGCGGTCAAAAATATTTTAGAAGTTACTGTAGCCATTCTCACCCCAATAATAGCTACTATGACAATAACAAAAGATTGAAATCAGTTTCTATCCTTTGAGGTTTTTTATTTTAAGGTTTGGCAAAAGTGGTTTTTAACACTTAATAAAAATCTGGACTTGTAGAAATTTCACCATTGAAGCACGTTTCAAGAGATTACAGTTGCACGGGTGAGAAGAAAGGTGTGAATTGTGTGGAAATATGTAAATGTTCTCATTTTTCATTGTATCAAATTTCGGCCATTGAGTCCTCACCTTAGAATTCACCTAATTTAATAGTTATTCTTATTTTTATGGTTGAATTAAAACAACATGTGATAAAAATGCAACTTGTACTGGATTGACATTTACAACTCATTTTTTTAGCCATAAATATGAAGAGAATCCTGTTTTTCACTTTTAAAGAGTATTATCGACGATCATTAAGATTTCTGATAATTTTAATCATTAATCCACGGTGGACCACTTGTGAAATTGGTCAACTGTAGCATAAATTGGATTATTAACAATAAATTTCAGTAATCATGACACAAGATGTGTTAATAATAAGAAATAAGATAAATTGGATTATTTGTTTTCTTTTTGTGATGTGAGATATATATTAGAGGTGAGTTAGCAAACACATAATTAAAATCAGTGTAGTTATAATATTTTTTATTGTAAATTTTTTTATAATTATTGTAAAAAGTTTGTGTATGTATATATATATATATATGGCATATCTAATGAGAATGTCATTTTTATATGAGAATGATAGAAATGATTATTATCCTTTAGATCAAAATTCAAAGTTTAAAATTAAAAGTCTATACATGTGTTTCACACTAGTTAATTATTTCTCTTAAATCTTTTCTAGAAATTTGTTTAACGACAATCTTGTTCCAAGAATTTTATGTCTTGCTTCTTCCCTACTATGAAGGACACCACCATTAACAACACTTATTTCCATCGCCATTATAACACCCATATGATTTATCTAGAATATTGACAAGAACAACATAACTGAATCGAGATATATTAAAATACATAAATTTTAAATTCAAATACATGAATAAGACTACAAAAATCCAAGAATGAATACATAATTGAACTGACAATTGAACATAAACTATCTGAGTCTTATACAAAATATAAGAAAATCTTGACGTTAGCTCAACAACTGAACATAAACTATCCGAGTCTTCATTTTTGGCTTTTTTTTGATGATTTTTTAACGCTTACTTCTTTGATGTGTGATTGCAATCCTCGTCTTTATGCATGATTTGGTCTTAAAAGCTACTAAAAATTACATAAAATAACCTAAATACATGCTAAAAAATATTATATAATTTCCTGTCATCACAATCATAAACTTAAATTGTTGCTTGTCCTCAAATAACACGCATGTCAAATAATATCGCAAGTGAATTAACAAATAAATTTAGATTGCAGGAATCAATAGATAAGTATGGTTAATGTGCAAGAGTTAATGTGTAAAAAAAATAAGCATGGTTAAGTAATATCACATGTATCTATCTTTTTTATGGCCATTGATTCATGTCTTTTTGCATATTACTCCTTCCGTTTCTTTTTAATTATCTTTTTAGAATGATAACACCGAATTAAGGAAGTGTATTTTTTCACGTTATCTTCCTATTATACCCTCGTTTTAATCCACCAATAAATTCCTATTTTTTTGCACACACTTTTTCTTTCCAATAAGTTTAATATATTATATACAAAAAAAACAAATTAAAAAAAAAGATTTAGTTTTCCAAATATATAGCATTAATTGGTTTTATGGAAAAAGATAAGAGCAATTGACAAAGGGTATAATTGACAAATCATACCCATAAAATACAAAAAGGACAATTAAATAGAAACGCTAAATATGATAATAAAAGACAATTAAAAAGAAACGGAGGGAGTATTTAGTTAATTTATGTTGGGATTTAAGAGGGGTTTTTCAAAAATGTAATCCTCTTAGCGGAATAATCCCGATGAACGGATCTTGATTAAATCATTAATCACAAATCAAATAACACAAGTTTATGCGTTTACCTCTTGAAGCGCAGAACCTTTGAAACAGAAATAGTTTCTGATCACAAGCAAAGCAACCTAGCGATGCCTCCACTCAGTCCACACGAACAGTTCCTCCAATCGCAGTCCTAGCTGAAACTTGACTGGAGGCTTTAGAGAGAGAATGAGGGTTTAGAAAATTAGGATTCTGAATTCTAAATTCAGTTGAGAATATTCTCTACACAAAAGTTCTATTTATAGAGTCTCTTGTGTGACCAGCAAGTCACACCTGCTTGTCCTTATCCTAATTTTTTCATCCCACTAAAATGCGACCAATTATCTATTATAATTATTCTGTAATTATCTAACTACCAATAAGTCTCACTTATCATTTTATAAATAAATCTTATTTATTTACTTCGTAATTATCCGTTATAATTATTTAATAAGTCCCACTTATTATCTTATAAATAAATCTTTTTTTTTACGAAACCTTATAAATAAATCTTATTTATTTATCTTATAGATAAGTTCAACTTATCTATTTCTTTCATATATATGTTCTATGTGTGTGACCCTGTAGGTTCCCGTAACATTGGTAATAATATTAAATCATGTATTTAATAATATAAAACAATGATTAGCATCTAGCAATACGCCGTTGTCACCCAAGTGACGAGAATGTCATGTGATCTAACGAAACCTTTATATGTGATAACGAACTTGTGTATCATTATCCATTTGCTCTTTATATCTATATTGAACACTAGGCATAGATTGTGTCACCCTTGTATGGTTCAATATCATATTTCTTGATCCCGAAATATATTGAGCAACGAATAAGCTCAATATCTCATATTGACTTAGTTCGGCGTGGCGACGCATTATATCAGTCATATTCCATCAATAGGCCTATAGATATTACTCTCGTTATGTAGGAGGGGCAAATCTCATCTAGGTCACTCATGTCCCTCAGCATGATGCGTGAAGTACCTATTAACCAACTTTATAATTATCCTTTTACAGCTAACGTTTGAATAGCAATAAAGTACTTGACTCCACATCTAGGGATCATAGTTGGTTCAGGTCTAAGGATGGTATACACCATTATCACAATGAGAATAACTTATGACACTTTTTATAACATATTATGTAGTATTCTCATGGTGGGTCAATCCGGTGTAAATATTACTCTTAATATTTAGACTTATGTATAGACTTAATATCTCCATATTCATGACCCGTGAGATGTGGTCATCAATCTCAATACATAATAGTCTCCGCGCTTTAATATTATCCCAATTCAAATTAAAGTTTGACTATGGATACTTTAAGAATATTGTCCTTATGTTTAATGGGGTCTCACGGTTAAGTCATATTTAATGTTCCATTAAATAGACTAACTATTCTAGGGACTTTATTATTTTGAAAAACAAACATAATAAAGAAATGTCTTATTATATATATTAAATATATAAATCACAATCATGATACAAAAGAAAATTCTATCAAAATAGATTGGCTTTTAGGGCTTACTCCAACAATTTACATGTTTTAAATAAAAAATTTCAACATGTCTCGATCCTCAAATATTTTTTGTAAAATTTTTTGTCTCTATTTTAAATCAATTCATACACATCATTTGTAATTTTTAATTTTTTTCCGCAGTCATGTTTAGTAGATTATAGAAATCTCTCTTGCAAAAGGTTAATTTTTTTAAAGGGTTAAATAAGTTTTTGGTCTTATAAATATCTCAAACTTCGGTTTTAGTCCCTCAAATATTTTTTGCTATAAACAATTTCAATAAGTTTTGGTCCCCCAAATATTTTTTGGTCTCAACTTTTGGTTTGTTTTTTTAAATCAACTCATTTGTATCATTCAAAATTTGAATTTTTCCGCGGTCATATTTAGTACATTGTAGAAATCTCTTTTGAAAAATGTTATTTTTTTTAAGTGTTAAATAAATTTTAAGTCCTTATAAATATCTCAAATTTTGTGCCACTATAAAAAAAATCCAACATGCTTTGGTCCCTCAAATATTTTGTGTCACAACATTTTGTTGTGCTTTTGTGTCAACTCATCATGTAGACTCTTTACATTTTGGTTTAACTACATATTTGGTCTCTTATTATCTTTATTTTAGGTTTCAAATTGATCCCTTATATTTTAAAAGTTTCAATTTAATCCCTTATGTTACTGATATCAACGCAAGTTCATCCTTTTTATTAAATTGAGTTTTTTTCCCCAACTTTTTGTTAAAAATTGAGTTAATTTCGTCTAAAACTTCCACGTGACGCCCTCCTAAGTTGTCCACGTATGCAAATTTGTTAGTTACATGGACGATTTAAACGGAAATTTGACTAAAAGGACTATATTGAAACTTTTTAAACTTAAGGGACCAAATTAAAACCTAAAATAAACATAAATGACCAAATATGTAATTAAGCCTTACATTTTTCAATGATTTTATGTATTCATGTTTATAGTAATATTATAAGGATCTCTCTGAAAATGACAAATAATAGGAGTACGTTACAGGTTCAAGTTGGATGTGGAGGTTTTTAGAAAAAAGTAGTATAATGTGATTTGATACCAACAAATACAACGCTAATAGAATATGTTCATCATTGGAAGAAATATTTATCATTGATAATTACAAACAAAAATATTTTGTAATAATACTCAAGTATAAGATAGACGTTTGACATCGATACATAAAAAATAAAATGACAAAATATATTAATTCTTGATAATTATAAACAAAAACACTAGATAAATATTTGTCATTGATATATAAAATAAATTACAAAATGAGTACTTGTTATTTGGTGAAGAAAAAAGCAGAACAAACTGTAGTTCTTCTGAGATTGGCTGCATCATAAGGCTAAAACAACTTGGTCAGAGTGACTTAACTGAAGCACCAATGCTAAAGTAATTAAGTCTAAACCACTTGTGCATATTGAAGATGTGCAGATGCAACATGTTGAACAAGATGTCCTAGACATCTTGTCACTAGGTTCAGAGCATGTTAAAGCAACATGTCGAACAAGATGTCCCAAGACATGTGGGTAGGACATCTGAACCCAGTTCAGCTTAAAAGATAATGCTTATCCATTAAGCACGCGTGTTTGTTTATATTTGAATGAAGCGCGAATCTTTAAGTAACAAGCTGAGATTATGATTAATAATAAAGTTTGTTATTAATCTTAAGTGTTAGATACAATTAGGATTCGTATTTAATTTGTGGATAAAGATTAATTTCTTTATCTTTTGGAGTTTGTTTTTAAACAAGTTTGTTTTAAAACTAACTCTTAATTGTAGTGCATCTGAAAGACTGAAGACGATCTGAAGATTTGCACGCCTATAAATAGAATTCAACATAGAGCTTAAAACTCAACCCACAAGAACTGAAGATTGTGAGTTCAAAGCTTTGTGCCTACTGTGCAAAGCATTCGTGGCTCTTAGTATCGTTTTTTATACTTTGCAGCTTTGTGGCTCTTAGTATTGGTTTTGATACTTTGTAGCTTTGTTGTTGAATGTTGCCATTCAACTAAGTCTTTAAACTTTGTAGTTTAAAGTTGTCGTCACTTGGGATTAGTGATTAGAGGGAGTTGGGTAAGTTCTCATATTCAGGGGGAGTTAGCCCTTGAGTAGAAGATTGCTAGGATTAAGAAAAGGCATACATGCCAATAGGTGTTTGGTATGGTTGTAAGACTAAGTATTAATTCGGATTAGTAGTGTTCACTTTCTGGATTGGTAACCTCCAGAGTAGGGCTGTTTAGCGCCGAACTGGGTTAACAATTTACTGGTGTTATTTATTGCTTTTATTTACTTCAGTACTGCAATAATTCGTGATCCTCATAAACGTTTGTCAAACCAGTTGTCTAAGACATCTGGACTATAGACACATTGTCCTAGACATTGTGTACGACATATGTCCTGCTAGAGAACAGAATTTCACAAACATTTGTTAATTTTGCACTTTACAATATTTGATTTATTATAATGTACTCTATTAATATTTTTTGTATTATTTTAAGAGATTAATTGTTATGCATTGACAGTGAAAATATTTTTACACATAGATCCAACCAAATCATATCATAGTGTCACTTTAATAGGTTTGTTTCTAAAATATTTGAATAAATTACTTACATGTCATGATTTGATTGGATGCGTGTGCAAAAAAATGTTACACGGTTAGTGCACATAAATTAAATCCTTATTTTAATTAAAAAATATAAATAAAAAATAAATTATAAGTATAATGTAAGTATGTAACATTAATTATTATTTTTACGCAAGATAATATTGTTCTACCGTAAAAAATAAATCATAACAACACCGCAATCAATGCATATACCGATACATATTTAAATGATGAGCTTGGGGCTTAGAAGACAGCCACGGAGAAATTAGAAACTTAGTGCATGTTTGGTTTTAATTCTGGAGCAGCCAGAATTGATTCTAGATGTGCAAAATTGATTCTGACTTGTTTGGTTTCTCAAAAGTAGAATTGATTCTGGCTCCAGAATTGATTCTACTTGAAGGTAGAAATCGTAGCTTCTGATTCTAGAATTGATTTTTACACTCAAATTTTTTGTTCAACTCACTTTTGCATGAATATATCCAAACATAAACCATTTTAATTTAAAATCAATTTTTCCCAGAATCAATTCTGTCAAAATCAATTCTCGTCACCGCAGAACCAAACATACACTTACATGAATTATTTTCCATTGCAAATATTTCATCTAAGAAAGTCAGCTAAACTGAGGTCACCGAGTGAACCAATCCTACTAGTCAGCTGCCGGCTTAGTTGGCAGTTGGGCATAAACAGAGATTTTGATTCTTTTGGTGGGCCTTTCATCCTCTTATTTATTTTACCAATCATCATTTCTTTTGGAAAACAACCTCATCATCCATGATTGAGTAAAAAGCAAATGGATGATTGAACAAGTTTTTATAGCAATTCCATTGGGTGATAACACCTGGTCAGAGCACCCACATGCCCCCCAATAACTGATGTAGCAAAAAGTATTTGATCTTGTAGTAGTATACTACTATCATGTCCATGCATATTTATTTTTTAAAAAATTAAAAAATTAATATGGTATCAGTATTACGATAGTTGACAACATGATTCTCCTCAGAAAAAGAATCTTTTATTCGATTTTTGGAATAGTTTGAACTACTAGTAAAAATATTATCACATGTTCCATTGCTGACTCAGTGATTAGTCTCAAACCATCTAAATCGCAGGAATCAAAGATCCTTTTTATTATTGATTAGAAAGGAAAAATCCAATTGAGTTTCATCCATAAATGCACCAACTTGTAACACTAAATAGTATTCCGTAATAATGATGCAACAAGTAACCAATGTTAACACCGTACATTGTTCCTTTGTCCTTCCCAAAAGCACCTGGATTTTGACTATGCTCTCTTGGTTACTATAGTCATGAGGACTAACGAGTGGTGTGTAATCAAATCAGTGAGTATCCACACGCTTTGCTTGGACCCAATCATCTATGGTTTAAACTTTAAACAGTGTTTTCAAAATCGAAGTAGATATCGAACCGGCGAGAGACGTATGCGTCATGATTCAATTGGTTCAACTACTATATATAACAAATAAATAAAAAAGTAAAAATAATTTATAAAAAAAAGAAAAAGGTAAAATCAGTTGAACCAAGGCAGCAATGTAATCGGGATCAATTCAACTGGGAAACTAGCCGGTTCTCTGTTCAATCGGTTGAACCGGCTGATTTGTTTTGATTTTTAAAACATTTGGTTTAAGAGTAGATTTGATCCGGTTTACTACTCAAATATGGAATTCCATACTTGAGTGTTAAAGTAAGCAACTTATTGTGGTCTTATTAAGACCACGATTTCCGCAATACAAAAAGTACAAAATCACTAAAATTAAGAGATGAAATCAGCATCACAGACAGCACCATAGGATCAAGATAAAGGTTCGAAGATTCGCATTTCGACTTCAGTAAATCAAGTTCAAAACGCAAAATTAAAATGTCGGCCATCCAATCTTAATTCAATGGCACTTAGGGAGCCTCCATGTGAAAACTCATGTATATTGTATAATCTACAAAAGAATTCAATAATAGCCTCAGGAAAATTATATATCAACAGCATCAACAGGGAGAGAAACTGTCCTGTGCAGAGAGTGCGGAAGCAACGAACCAGTATAAAAACTCTTTGCAGTAACCATACCTTCTACACCAGAAGATTCCATCGCCTCGCAAATTTGGTTTCTTACGGTGTCCGAATTGGGGCTGCTTTTATGAACAGGTTTCAATCGAATCCCATTGTTGCCTCCGTTTAATGTTTCTGCCAATGAAAGTGACAAAATGGCGGCATAATCTGTTATGTACTCTCCTCCGTTACCACTATGAGAAGTTTTATTATCTGTTAGCCCGAGTTGTTGATCCTTACGTTCCCGTAACTCCATTTGGTATCTTGCTTTGAGCCATCTCATTTCTTTCTCATGATGATTGTCAAGACCACAATATAGCGATCGGATATTGGAGAAATCATGAGTTCCTGATGAATATCTCGGGGAAATTGTTGCACC
This sequence comes from Trifolium repens, assembly GCA_030408175.1. Classification (NCBI taxonomy): domain Eukaryota; kingdom Viridiplantae; phylum Streptophyta; class Magnoliopsida; order Fabales; family Fabaceae; genus Trifolium; species Trifolium repens. Next base: position 44,189,824 of record CP125837.1, on the reverse strand, counting down.
AACAGGAAATTTATTTTCCCAAACATTCTGTCCTTGATCTTCAGCTAATATTGATTTATCTATTTGTTCATTTTGTTCATCAGAATGACTTTGATCTGAATCTACCGGACTCAGTTCACGGCTTTCATGCTGATTCCATTGCCTCTGATATTGCAAGCAATCCGATCGGTTTGATATGTTCAGATTCTCTCTAACATGATTGTCATACTCCTCTGATGGGAATGTAATCTCCTCGAACCGGCCGTGCATTGAAGCACATCCGTGCTTACAACATTCGGGAAGTTGCAAGTTACCCTGATTATGCGAAAGAAACTCCATGAGGGAGCCACTTGAAGTATGATTAGACACACAATTGCGGCAGAAACCTTGATTTGCAAAAGGGGGAGTTTCGATGATTCCTGGTCCGGATTCCCATTCAGGTACCAAGGAAGTGATTGCCCCATCTATCATATCTGCTATACTGGTAACATCCTGATCGGTAATGTCAAGTTCTCCAACCATCTCAGTCGCCACACTTATGGCTGTGTCCAGCTCTATGTCAAATGGGAAATAAATATTCCGAATGTGGCCTGTGTCATACAATTAAGTCACACCATTAAATATATACCAGTAGCATTAAAGTCGTGCCAAAGCATGCACGTACGTTGAACAAAACAACACGGGCGCGTGGGATTTGGGGCACAAAGATATGACACGCGGCATATAAGTTCATTCATTTATATATAGTAAATAGATAAATATGACGTGTATATAGTTTTAAAATGAAAAGTGACAATCTTACCATCTTTATCAGAAATTCTTAGTCTCAAAAATATGCCGCCGTCCTCTTTCTTCTTGCCCTTGATACTTATGTCAACATGTTCAGAGGGTTCGTCATCATCATGGTGCTCAAAAAGTTCAATTCCACAGGCTTCATTATCAGCCGGCTGAATATACGAGTCTCCTTCATAACCAAAGCCATTTGAGTATTCATTACTGAAGTTACTAAAGCCTCGATGAAGATCGTAGAGCGGCTGCCTGAAGAGGGGACCAAAGTCATCAAATTTTCCACTGTCTACAGGTTTCAAATCATATTCATAATCATCGATTTGAAGAAAAGGGTCATCGAGAAGCTCCCTTGCAGAAAGTCTTAGAGACACTGTGGCCAAGCATTTATCAACAAATTCCCGCACTTCCGGATCCTTAACTTTATACAAAGCATCTGGCTTTTTCCCCTGGTGATAGAAAATGCGAATGAAATTTAGTCATCGCGGGAAAAAAAAACCCTTTATAACAATTGTGGAGAGATTAAGAGTAAAAACTTACAGACATAACTTTCTTGTATATTTGAGCTGGATGCGTGCATTCGCTATAAGGATATTCAAATGTGACCATCTCTAATATGCACATCCCAAAGGAATATATGTCGACTAGTTCATTATACGACTCTTCGTATACTTCTGGTGCCATGAACTCGGGCGTTCCTACAAAACAGTAACGTAACTAGAATCATGGATACTTTTGTCCAATTATAGTTTAAACATTGCTTCCACAGCCAGGAAATATTACGGTTTCTTTTGACGTCATCAAATCATTTCAAAAACAGTATCAACTACGTGAACTAATTGGCATTAATATTTGTGCTAGTCACGTCTTCCATTGATACCTTACGATATACGTTACTAGTTAATGCAATTTAATAAACATACCAACACAATGTGCAGCATGAGATTTCCGAAGAATTGCGGCTAGACCAAGATCCCCAATTTTGACTTCTCCTTGATTTCCATTGACAAAAATGTTATCACATTTGAGATCTCTATGGATCACTGGCGGATCATGGCTATGTAGATAGAGAAGTCCTCTCAGGATCTGTATGCACCAATGCTTCACCGCTCGGATGTTAACTCTCTTGTGCTTTTGCCTATACCTGTTACAATTGAAACATACAAGCTAAGAATTCAAAGATGAACAGACACCACAAGATCTAAAACATACAAAAACGCGTACTACAACGTAGGAGGAAAAATAATCGGAACTTACTGTCTAAGTGTACCAGAAGTGAACATTTCAGTTACAAAGTTAATGTTCCTATTAGCAGTATCAACCCAAGAGGTGTAAAATTTCATAATGTTTTGGTGTTTCAATGTTTTCAATAGATGAATTTCGCAGTAAAGCCTCTCAAGATCTTCAGGACTTTGTAAGAAATCATACAACTTGACCTGATTCCAAGCAACTTCAATCCCTTCATACTCATCAAATGCCTTATATCTGCATCAATTGAGAACCCATCAAACAAAAAACAAATCTATCAAAATCCCATTTTTACAAACTCAAAACAAAACAAATAGAAGCTCAAATTCTAAGCAAATCAACACTAGCCCAGATAAAAAATCCAACTTGAAAACCCAAAAAGACTTCAAATTTAAGACCAAACATAATAAAAATGAAATGGGTATCATCATAAATGGGATGAGTTTATAAACATACACTGTTTTTGAAGCTCCTTTGCCTAGGATTTCATTGTACTGCCAAAAAAATAAAAAATCATTAAACTTAGCAAACTAGGGAGAATGGGAGATGAAGAGAGAGAGGGTATACTCTGCCATATCTTCCAGTTGGATCAACTTCAACAAACTCAGAGTCACCTTCTTCAAGGTGTGTCACTCCATTCATTCTCTGCTTCACTTGATGCTATGTTTTTTTTTCTCAGGATTTTTTTTTTTTTGGTTTTTCCTATGATTAGATTTCTGCTTCTGTTCCTCTTTTGTTACGACACACATGAACAGAGACCGAAAGAGAGGAACAGGCAGAAAGGAACAATATTTATATTTCTCAAAAAATAATATTTTTTCACAACCTTTCAAACAGATTTTTTTTATTTATTAAAAAATAAAAAAAAAAAATATATATATATATATATATATATATATATATATATATATATCAATCGATAGTTGGTTCAATGATTGATTGATGCTGAACTTGGTAGAAAAGATCACAGTTCAATCTTCCGCAACTACGATCAGAGTTAAAACTATTTGATATCATAACTGATCTATGGACCAGATTAAACTGGCGGTGAAAATAAAATAAAATAAAATAAAAGAAAAAAATTTATCCAAAAATTCACGAGAAAGAGAGATAGTTAGAAGGGAAAAAAAAACTATGAAATTGTTTTTTTGTGTACCACATTTTTTAGGGGAATACAAATATTGCCACCCACCCCATGAAGGAACGTGACAAATAGACAGCGTGAGAGTCCTAATTACATATGTTTGGGTCCACTTTAGTCTGTTAAACTGGATTTAGTGATGTGGTAATTTTTGTTTTGGATAAAATAAATTTTTTTATAGAGATAAAATAATATTTTTAGTGATGATATAATTTTTGTTTTGGATAAAATAATATTTACGGAAAGTTGATGTAATGAAAGATATAGGCAAAATTACACTAAATGTCCTTTATCTTATTTTTTTTTAACATTTTGGTCTTTTATCTTTCTTTTGTAACATTTAGATCCTTTATATTATTTATTTGTAATAATTTAGTCATTTATCTTTTTATTTTTTCATTTACATCCTTTATCTTTTATAATATGCACGAGTAAACCCTTTTTTCTTTTTTTTTTATTTAAAAAATGCTGAATTTTTATTTTTTTAGATACTTTTTTATTAAAATTCAAGAAATCCAAATTTTAATGAACATTGTTCATCATCTTCATCAATATCTTCATCTTCTTCCTTAAAAAAGATAAAAAAAATCAACCCAAAAATTCTAAAAAAAAAGGGATTGAATTAAACTACAATACAACTTATTCCTTGTTGGCCTACCCAATCCAATCTAACTCTAACAACTAGTAACTTCAATTGAATTTGGGATTAAAGCTAAATTAACCCGTGATGCAACTTATTCCTAGCTAGCCTACCCAATACAATTTATTCCCCTTGATGCACCTAAATTAACCCCTTTCTTGTTTAATTGAATTTGGGATATTTTTTAGGTTTAATAAATATAGGGTTCATTAAAATTTAGGGATTTTAAATAACAAGTTATAAAATTATCTATGTTTTTGTTGCTTTTAGATCTTGTTTTTCATAAATTTGGTTTGAAATTTTTTCCAGATTGTGTTGAGGTGTTTTTCCAGATTTTGTTTGGTGTTTTTCGATATGCCAGTTTTGGATTGAAGCTTGTTGTCTTCAAGAATTTATTTACTGTTGCAATTTTTTTTTCTTTCCAACCAAGTGTTTAATTACAATGTTCATGTATGTTGGATGATGAACATTGTTCAACAAATTCTGGGTTTGTTTACTTTTAATAAAAAATATTTTTTAAAAAATAAATTATGTATTTTTTAATAAAAAAAAATAAGAAAAGGGGTTTATATGTACATATTATAAAAGATAAAGGACTTAAATGGGAAAAAAGAAAGATAAAAGATTAAAATGTTACAAATCAATAAGATAAAGGACTTAAATGTTACAAAAGAAAGATAAAGGACCAAAGTGTTACAAAAAAATAAGATAAAGGACCTTTAGTGTAATTTTGCCAAAGATATAAGTGTAAAGATTCAATAATGACATTAATTACATTGATTTTATATTGAAATTCAATAATCAAAAAAAAAAAGATGAATATCATACTGTTCAAGTTAATTTTTTTTAAAATATATTAAATGAGTTAAAATTGGTGTAGAATTGCAAGTATAAAAAGTTTTATATTTGAAAAAAAAATTGAAATATATCAAGTCTGACATTGAATATGAGTAACTTAGAAGATCGATAAACTTAGTGTGATAAGGTCTTGAGTGAAGATTTTATGTCAGAATCATTTGTGTAGTTGTTCTTATCTCAATGTGTTGAACTAATCTAGTGAGAGTATAGTTTGATTTGAGATGATCTATAAACTTAATGTCTTAAAAATTCCATGTTTAAAATGTGTATAGAACTTTCGGAAAATTTAATTCGTGTACACTTAAATTTGGTTTTATACATGCATCTAATTAAACTATTTTATACTACTTATTTAAGTTAATTAAACTATTTTATACTACTTGTTTTAATTCGTGTACACCTAAATTTGTTTTTATTTTACTGGATTTTTATATTTTCTTTAAAGTTGATTATTTTGAAATTCTGGCTAATTATATACAAGTTTATAAACAAGTTGATTTATTAAAATGAACTAAGATAATTATTGTGTGATGCATCTTTTATGCTTTAAACACTTATGAAAATGATTGTGATTAGATACTCTCAGTTCAGGTGCCCTCTGCTGTAGTCATCATTAGTTGGTAGTAGGAGCTAACCGAGGCTTAATAGTTTCAACCCACTCTATTTTTTTTTCTTCAGATAAACAAGTTTACTAGAGCAAGGACCGGGTGGAAACTGATGATCGAGGCTAAGTTTGGATTATCGGATGAGAAGAATTGTCTTCTTTTTTGTTCTTGTTTTTGTATTAATCTGTTGTTTTCATTAGTTTCATTCTGCTGTGAATTTTGTAATTAGAAGTCATTCTGTAATTTAATATACTCAGATTCAATTATGTATATTCCGACTAAATATTCTAGACATTTTAATTGGGGTGTTATAATTGGTAACAATATTCATCATATATAATTCACCTTTTTCAAATGTTTTTAAACACACATGACCAACATGACAAAAAAAAATAATGAAAAACTCTTTTGAAACTTTAATTTAAAATAAATGGCCTCGTTAAATCTTGATTGGCTTTTTATAGATTTTCTCTTTTGGAGATAATCTTATTCGATTTTGAAGCATATCACTCTAGATAGTAAATATTGTTAGACAGAATTTTCAATTGTGTGATAACATAGTAAATATTGTAGGAGTTTAACTCATATTCAACTAGAATTAATTTTATAATTTTTTTTTGTGTTAATGTTCTGATCATAGAATTCAATCATAAAATAAATAAATGCTTACGAGAAATTATCGATAAAATTGAATTCTATTTTTTTTCGAGTGATGCATTTTAAGAGTGTTCATTAATCCTTTTTATATGAAATGTTTTGAAAAATTGTTTTTGTCCTCTGTATAATAAACACTCTTTAAATTTATTATTTATTAAATACACGATTTTATTTATATCCTTATTAAATATGATCAAATAATACATTTCAAGCTAGTCCATGGTTCTTTCAAAAAAAAAAAAAAAAAGCTAGTCCATGGTTAGTTTTAAAATAAAATTTTAGAACATTTAATAAAAATATTAATTTTCTTAGTTGTATGATTTTTTCAAAGTTTTTTTTTTATAAAAATGATCAGATAGAAATTTAATATATCAACAATCCCTTGTAGTATATTGCCTGCATTTTTTTTTCTCAACCTACATATTATTAATGCTCCAAATTATGGGCACTAAAAATATCTACATCGCTAACTACAATTGAACACATGTTTCTTGAGGTATGGGTAACATATCTCTTGCGTATTTGTTTTACCAAAGTTCCTTAGTTTAGCAATTTTTATTTTTAAAAATATGTCAGATATGTTGAGATAGATAATAATATTATATTATAGTATTGCGTAAAATAAAATAAATCATATTATAAACATTAAATATTTTACTTTTTCTTTTGACAGGAATTAAATATTTTTCTTAAATTTTATTTCTAATTAATTAATATTTAAAGTTTTATAAGTTGGTCAAACTATATACATTGAATTTTTCCTATAAAGAAAACTATATTACATATCCTTAATAATGGAAAAACTATTTTTTTTTTGAAGCTGCAAAATTTTATTAAAAGACAACGCCTCCACAAGAAGTGAAAGGAATTATCGAGGAAACATACAAACAAAAGATAACGTGATATAACACAATTACCAACACCAAATCAAACACCCCTAACCACCCATACACCAATATTGATTCGCTAAACCCACCAGAGAAAACCCCTACTCGACCCTAGGAGACACCACTAGGCACTAACTTCCGAACTCGAATTAAAATTACTCGGCCATTAGACCCATAAAGTAGCCCCGAAAGTCAAAGGTTGAGGGACCCCGGTAGTCAGAGAATCGACAGTCAACACCTGATGCCGTAGAGTTCGACCAGATACCAGAGACCTGCAAGTCTCAACAGACTTGAACACCCCTCAGCGACTCCAAAGAGTCCTGCAAATCTCACCAGATTTGAACATGGACAGAGACTCATATATCAGGGAGAATCCACACACACTCAGTATTAACCATCCACCACCTCTCCATCACCAATACGTCCCAGAGGTACGATAAAACGACAACGTCCGTCAACACGGAGAGTCTACGTACCCCACCCTTTCGGGTGCGCCAGGACAACTACCAAGACCAAGAAACACCAATCGCACACCGCATCAACCACCACCACATCACCTCTAACACCCAAAACTCAAGACCACCGCATCAACATCGAAGCACCCACCACCACATCACCTCCTCAGCACCTCCACCCACCACCACCACACCGTCAAAATCCGCCGGAACACACCCATTGCGTCGCCAGATTCGCCGCCATAAAACAACGAAAACACACCCGAAACACCCTCCAACACGCCAAATCTGTCACCAACACCAAATCTGGTGACGAATCCGACACGCAGAGGGCTAAAACACCTCACCGGCACCGGAATAGTTCTAAAACACCTCACCAGCACCGGAATCGAATCTGAAACACTGCACAGAACAACGCAAACAGAACATCACCAAAACCCAAAACTATTAATAAAGTTTTTAACAAATTTTCAAGTTTCAGAACAACTATTTGAAATTAAAAAAAGCCCTTTAAAATAATTTATCTTAATAAAATAAAGTTTTTAACAAATTTTCAAGTTTCAACCATAGTAAAAAAACTAGTATTCTCAAACTATATTTTTTCAAAAAAATGTTATGTATACCTCTCGGAAAAAGGAAAAGAAATGTTATTTAAATTAAAAAAAAAAAAAATGGCAAACATCCTCTTAAACCGTGTTTGGTATACCAGCTATATTACCCAACAAATAATGTCACATTCAAAATATAGTTTGACCATATATTTTTATCCAATTGACCCCTTTTCTCCCTTTTTTTTTTTTTTTACTATAATGACCCTTTCTCCTTGTTTCAATAATGATTATTGTAAAAAAATATTAATAAAGAGCTCAATAATGACAATTTTTATAACACATCTACCCCAACACTGCAGAGACAAGGCCTGCAAAATAAAATAAGCAGTCATATAGTATGTGGCTGGTGGTGTTGGACTTCCACAAAAAAATAAAAAAAACTCTTCAATTTTTTTTTCCTCTCTCACTTCATCCTCTAAAAAAATGCACCGTTTCCATTTTTCTGCAAGTGATATATATAATATTTTTTTATAGACAAAATTATATATTCATTTAATATGTTGATATATAACTCATATATAGTGTTCAAAATATGCTTAACTCATCTTTTGTTGATTTTAGTTTTAATAATTATATAAATCATGAAGAATAATCTCATATGAATTCAAGTCAATTCAAATCTCTACCACTATTATATTTGCAACAACATAATTGCAGTGTGGTCTTACTGCCGGTACAATTTAGAATTCCTAACAAATCTTTTGTTCTCGTCGAGTCTAGATCAAAATAATATATAAAAGAAATATTTTAATCAATATGAAACTCTTATATAAAATTGAGACAAAACTTTTTTTTTTTAATCAAACAAACTTAATGCATTTCATTAACTAATAAATACTCAATACATAAGGGAGTAATCTCAAATCTATGGAAGCTAGCCCAATAATTGGCTGCCCTAGCAAGAGCATGAGCAACCGAATTTGCTTGCCTCCAAACAAACTTAACCTCAAAGTTTGAAAAAGATGACATAAAACTAACAATATCATAAACAATTGAAAGAAACTCAGAGTTGCATCTACGCTTCATGTGAATGGCATCAACTAACACCTTCGAATCACTTTCAAATTGAACTCGATCCAACCATTTATGTCTAGCTTCTTGCATAGCTAAAAGTAAAGCCATGCTTCTCCCTCTACAGTTGAAGACACAGACTGCTGCCATTGTGTCATGCCAGTCATGAACTAACCATTAATATCACGAAAACACAATCCCACCGAGGTCTTCCCAGAACCAGTAACGAAAGCAATATCAACGTTGCAATTTTACCCAGCCTGGATCTGGTTTTTCCCACCGACATAGACCTGAGTATGTAGTTGTATTCACGTTGTCACGTTGTAGTTTATGAACTGAGTACCAATCATTCCAAGCATCAAAGGCATGTCTTCCGATTTGGCTTTGCATCTGGACATTGTCATTCCAAATGTTATCATTACGATTGTGCCAAATGCACCAGAGTAACATAGCCACTCTTCCAACTGAATCACTACTCTCATGGCTGCACAAAGCGAAAACACGATCCATAGCAGTAGTTTGCTGGTATGCATTGTTATGTAAGACCGAAGAAAGACCAGCTGAACACCAAATGTCACAAGCTACCGTGCAGTTAAAGAACGTGTGAAGCTCATCCTCAATTTCCTCATCACACACAGGACAGTTGAGCGTACACTCCACTCGCCTTTGCAACAATACGAAACTCTTATATAAGAGAAAAGAACAAAAAATATGCACTAACACTATAAAATAATTTTACACGGTCAATTAATAATTAATAACTATATTTTTCGCTACATCACCTCATTTCATCCTATCTTTTTGATATAACATGATAATTTAATAGTTTTTATTGAATAATCATATAAAACAATTTTACACTGCTAGTTCATCTTCATTAAACTCATAATAGAAATATTAGACAAAACCCAAACAATTCGACAGTCTCAATTTAACCTCTATGATTCTACTATGCATGATTTCGGTCAAAGACACAACTAATTATTTTTTGTTATATATAATGCATATTCCTACCAATTGAGTTACGTTCATGAGACAAATAATTCGTAATATTTAGCAATATTTCAAATATGTAATACAGTACTTATTTTAAATTGATACGTTCTCATTGTGATCACCATCTTGTTTATTTTTTTAATATGTAGGGATCGATCCTTGTATATTTTAAGATTCCAAGTTTGATTTCAAACAAAAAATATTCCAAATTTGATTTCTTTTCGTTGATTCTTTTAGATTATTAGATGCCGTACATACTTTCCCTAAACAAAAAAATGCCGTACACTTCGAAGAGGATGATAGCACCTTTTACAATAGAAAAATAAATATCATAGCCCTTTTTCTAAGGAGAAAAGGATAGCTGCCTAACATAACAATAAGAAAAGAACAAAGAGGTTAAAATGAAAATTTTCCTCAATGTTTCCACAAGGAAGAGTTGGGTGTTCAGAAAAATCTGGTCATTCTATTTGACCACACATATATATTTAGTAAAAGTTTAAAAAGAAATTAATATATATTTTTAAAATAATTAAATAAAATAATTTTGTATAGATGTGACTAAATACTTATTACCCTGTTGACTATACTCCATCTGTCTCTATTTATAAGAGTTAGTTTGATAAAATACAAATTTTAAGAAAATTGATTTTAATATTAAATTGATTGTCAAATTATATTGGTTTTATATGTTTACCCTTAATAATAACTTTCCTATAATTAATATAATATCCACTTATAAAAATAAAATAAATGCTATTAAGAAAAATTATGTAAAATAAATAAAGGTAATTTTAGAAAAAAAATCAATATTATTTATAATTGCAAAATAATCTTATAAAAAACACATATTTTTCGTCAATCTAACTTTTATAAAAAAGGGAAGAGGGAATAATACTTTTTAGTTTTCAATTTCATGGTTGAAAAATAGTACTAGTAGTTTCCGTAGATGCCGTACACACGTTGAAAAATAGTAGTACAAAGTACAAACAATAAAATTCAAAGTTATAGTACTACTTTTTGTCAAAAAAAGTTATATATTTCTTCCTCCATTTTATATATAGTCAAAATTTAATTTTTAAATTTTTTAAGAAAATAATATAACTAGTATGAGTATTTTTTTAATGAATTTAAAAAGTTAAAATTTATATATATATATATATATATATATATATAGTCGGGATTAAAAGACACCAACTAGTTTGACACCAAATATTACACCGCTTAATAACGCTTTAACAAATTTAAATTTTGTAAAAATCACTGTTAGATTGGAAGATTATATCATATAGATTAACGGTTTAACGAATTTAAATTTTGTAAAAATCACTGTTAAATTTTATAAAAATCTAAAATCATTTGATATGTTATTAAGACTCGTCAAGAATAACGGTATTTATTTGATATATTTTTTTTCAATCAATGATTTAGACATTATCATCGCAGATCCGGAAACATGTATATTTGTAGGTATTTTGCCGTTGTATGTCTAAGTCTATATGGCCAAATTAAACCGTAGTAGGGCTGGACAAAAAAACCGAAACCCGTCCCAATCCAAAAATACCCGTAAAAAATAAAGTGATTTGGGCGGTTTATAATGGGCCAAGGGTCAGCGGGTTGAAAAATTCAGTTTGATGTGGGTTATTATGGGCGAGTCCGGATAGAGGAAACTTGACCGATGGTGCCCGAAATCCGCCCGCATGAGTAAATCAAAACGTTGCGTTTAATACTTTCCTTTTGTGATATGCACACTTTAAGCTTTTCTTCCGTCTCCTCTTCATATTTTCTCACTTCACCTCAAATCCATGGAGACTAAAACAATTATGGAACATTTTGAAACCAAAAACTTGATCTTTATTCATCTTGTTTGTCTAATTTTATTTGAAACTTGTTTGTCTAATTTTGTTTGTCGAACTTGATCTTTTTATGTTGATATAGGGTTTGTAACACTTTTCTTTTGTGTTTGTCTCATGATTTTCTCATCTCTGGTTGCATATTTTCGGAATCTAAATTCCAAAAGTTCGGTTTGTGGATTAAGATTTCAAAGGATTTTAAAAGACTTTTTTCTAATAAAAGAATCATGTGGTATTCAATCAAGACTTTTATAAAATCTAAATAAATCTAGTGGTATTCAATTAAGACAATCATGATTTTTTTTTCAAGGCAATAAAATCCGTTGTTATTCGATTGAGATTTGTCAAGACTTATAAAATGTCTCTTGGTATTCAAAAATCCATAGATTTTAGTGGATTCTTGTATGTAATGGATTTTGCGAGACTTTTTAGTTAAAAATGCACTTGATAGACTTTTCCAACAATCTCACCAAAAGCCTTGAGACTTTTTTGAACTCTACAAGACTTTTTACTTTCATCATCACCGTATCAGGTTATTACTTTTGCAGTTCATCACTGCACCTGAGTTTTTCTTTTTCTTTTCTTTGTTCACTCAACAATCTCACCAAAAGCCTTGAGACTTTTTCAAACTCTCCAAGACAAACTTTCATCATCACTATACCAGGAAAAAAAACTCTTCTACTTTACCTATCAAATATGCTTTTTTGCAATTTTTTTTTTAACAAATTCTACATCTTTTTTATAAACTTTTGATTCATTACAACTTTTGTACAATTCTTTTTCTTTACAAGGTAAATTTTGTTTCTTCAATTTCTTTTTTAATTTTTTTTCAGCAAACCATTTTTTTCCTTCACATTTATCTGCTTCTGATTTCCATCAACGGTGGTGGTGATAACCTTTCCATTTTATTGGTGATTAGGAATATATACGTAAAAAAAAGGAACTTGGAGTTTTCTATTGTAAGGTTTTTTTTAAAAAAAATATTTGGAATCCAAAAAAATATAATTTCTTTTATTAAAATTTATTGATTCTTTTAAAATTTTCCTAATATACAAATGTTTCCTAATATATAAAGTATTATGAAATCTTGATTGAAAAAAGTCTTTTGAAAAAAGTCCCTCAAAATCCATTCAAATCATGTGTTAAAAATTTTGATTGTAAAAAAGTCTTGTAAAAAAGTCTTTAAAATCTCACAAAATCAATATAGTCCAACAAAATCTCATAAAATCATCAAGATTTTTTTTGCCAAAATTGTCTCATAAAATTTCAATCCAATACACCCCCCTTACTTTTTATTTCTAACCGAATCAAACCGCTCAATAACCCGTTTAAACCGTAAATCTGAACCCGTGAAAACCGATATCCATTTTACGGGCGGATTGGACCTTATTTTTTGACTCTGCAGTTTTACTTAGATAACAACTTTGGACTTGAACCCGCTCAAATCCGCCCAGTGCCCATCCCTAAACTGTAGCCAAACAAATAAAGTAAAAGAAATCTTGTCCAAAAAAAAAGTTAAAAAAAAAGGCTCATTGACCATGGAATATTGACCATTGGGGATTACGATTCTTAGATTATAACCCAATTTGATATGCTAATCTAATTTATGGGACTAATTTTTTCTTGCCAGATTTGTAATCTTCACTAAAACCAAGTGTTGAATAGTCACGGACAGAGTTTAAGATGTAGTGATAGCGATCATGTCATGGCAAAGATTCTTACTTACGGATCACACGAATGAAAAAGACAATATAACCTAGTTTTGGTAAAAAAATAATAATTAAAACATAATAAATCCATAGTCAAGGTTTGCAATATAACGGTGTAAAATGCAAACTAACGTCTTTATGCTATAATGTGATATAAATAATAGGAATAATATAGAAAATGAGTAAGAGATGAGAGAAAGAATGAGAGAAAGAATAGTATGTATTATTCACCACTAGGATTATGGTTACATTACAATGATACATAAGTCTTATATATAGAAAAACATAATGGGTCAAATATATGTGCCAATGACTTATATGGACATCCACTAATAATATTCATAACACTCTCCCTTTGATGTTCATCGAGGATATGCCTCATTAAAACCTTTACTAGAAAAAACTCATTGGGAAAAAATTCCAGTGAAGGAAAAAAAGTACAACATCCTTTGTGTTTGAACTGACTCGTTAAAATAGTGCAGAACACAATTATATCTCCCCCTCATAAAGACAATTATATCTGAGACGGAGAAAACCAATTAATCTTCTATATAGTTAATCAAAAGCTTTGCTTGCACTACAACAAATTTGCCATATACCCACAGACATACTTAGTGACGGTCAATAAATCCGTGGGTATTATACAAGTGATCTGTAGGTATAGCACTCATACAACTTAAATAAAAATTCCCACAAAAATAAAAACAAAATTTAATTGTTATATAGGGAAAAGGAACACCACCACTTCAAAACTTCTTCTCACGGAGATCGTTGTTTCTCCAAAAATCCTAAATCTCTTGTTTCGCGACTATTGATTGATTATGTTCTGATTGTGTTCATATATACCTCTCTGATCAGTTTACAAAAACATTGCTTCTTTGTTTTTGTTCCAGCACGTGATTTTTTTCTTCACAATTTACTATCTCTTGGGAGCATAGCCACTTTATTCACTTCTTGATTCAGAACGAGAAGATTTATTTAGTTTCCTTATCACCTACACTTTCCCCCAAATCCCTCCTCCACATCTCAATCCGAAAAATTAATTTTTTCTTAATTCCTCCTCTTTTCATCATTCACTCACCCAAATTGAATCCTACAAGAAATTCACCATAAACCCTACAACATCTCACTTTTCAATTTCCTCCTCTTTTCATCGACTCACCACAAACCCTAAAACCTCAATTCGCTCACCCACCCTTGTCCAACGATTTCGATTCCACTCAGTTTTCTCATCGTCCCTTCTCCATCGATCGACTCATTCGTTCACCCTCCTTTATCCATCGCGTCCGAGTCCCCTGATCTATGATGCTTCATCCGTCCATCATGAGGTATTGCAACAAGGTAGGTTTGTATATGTTTCTCATGAAATTACCCATTCAAAATTTATTTAATGTATACATTTCTTAAAACTAGTCCTCTTTCTCTTTTATCTTGTGCCATCTATGAGATATTTGTTTGAATTAAGTCTCTGATTGATGTGTTGTTGCATGTTATCAGTATAGAAGATACTTATGAGCCACTGATAGTTTTTGAGATTCTCACAATAGAGAAGAAGCCTTCTATTCTGTCACTACAGACACATGTGACAGTGTTGGAAAATCTAGGTTCATCTTCTGATATCAGGTTTATAAACTATTATGCTTTATTTACATAGTTGTTTCCCTATTAATTTTTCTTGCATCATTAACTCCATTTTTTGTTGATTTTCAGGTAAAGTGACACTCTTTTATGTTCTGTAAGATTTGAATGAGAGCTTTTACTACACCGAAAACTGTTATTTGCCTTGATTTGAAGGTTAGTGCTACTTAATATTTAAACTTCTGCTGCAGCAATGTTGGTAAAAGTTTCCAATCATAAAGTCCATTGCTTATTCAAGGATGATATTAGATGCATTCTAGAATTGAATCAAACATAAAATGTGTGGAAGGGGAGAATTCCTGGAGTTTATATAGTTTGAGTTAAATGAGGAAACATTTGTTCAAACATAGCCATTAGGTGAGTTTTGTTCTTTATACGGGTGTGTCTCTAGCTTGGATTAGTATAGAGTCCAATACAAAGTTATGATAAAGAAAGTGAGACAAATTGCATAGACTATCAAAGCAATCATATAATCTCTACCTTAGTCGCCATAAAACAAAGTGAATGTCATTAAATTGATATAGATTGTCATGATTTGATCCAATGTCTAGTATATTTGTAATCCAATTCTACTTTGTTCAAATGAAGGAAATCCTTTGTGTACCAATTTGAGACGGTTATCTATTGGTTTGCTTTGCTGATATTGGGCTCCTTTGTTTTTTGGAGTTTTGGCAGTTTGGTCATGTTTAGTTGGCAAACCATTGTGGTCGTAGCTGCTAGTGTAGTTGTGTATTCTTTGTTCTTCTCGGGTATGTCTTGTACTCCCAGTGACTGTTGCTATAAATATTTGTTGATTAAAAAAGAGAAGTTGTTAACTCTTGTTTTTATTTTGTTGCTTTGTAGTGTAGAACTGCAGGTTAAGTTGCTGCATAAAGTTTTGACCGGCTAGTGCAGGAGTGTAATCTTTTATGCGGATTCGGGAACATCTTGTGACCGGTATCTCGCTTTTGTAGTTTTAGCCGATTCAAAAAAAATATAAATTACTGAGGTATCAATCTAACTATCTATCTATGTTTCCTTTAAAAAAATCTATGTTTGTTTTATACAATGATAAACTTATTATATCTAATCCAGTGTTTTGTCAATCCCACTTCTAAAAATGATAGGCCAGCAAGTCACTTCCAAATATGGGAATCAGCTTAAAGGTGAAAAATATGGGAAAGAAAGCTACCACAATCTTATGGACGCAGTACCTGATAAAAATATAAAGGTGATGAGAATTGTTGATACAAGAATAGGCAATGCAATGTCGATCACTTTGGAAATCACTTTGCAGCCGCAACGAAGCTAGTTTTAATTCCAGGTGAGATACCTTGAAATTTATTTGTTAACAGTTCATTGTTTGTTAGATATTCATGATTGTCTCTTGTTAATGTCCCTTTAAAATGAAGTGGTGGAATTTGAGTATGAAAACTTATATTCACTTGTTTTCGATAAATTACAGATGCTAGTGCCCCTCACCAAACGAATTCTCCAAGTCGTGTGACACTAATGAAGATTGAAGTTAGAAGGATGAAGATGGTCGAGAAGATCTGAAGAGAGTAAATTTGAAAATTTAGTGGACGTGATACGTTATTTTCTTTGTAGCATTGATATTGTTATGAATTTATATATTTTTAAATACATTATATATATTGTTCTTGTAGAAAAAGAAAATAACATTATTTTGTTCTCAGATTTAATATAATTGAGATTTTCATTTATTTTGTTTCATAATATAGTGTCATCTATAAAAAATAGTTTGTGGTATATGAAAAAAAAAATTGACACTTTTATTATTAAAAAATAAATAAAATTTGTTTGGATAAATGAATATTTGACCAAAAAGAAAAATACTTTGAAACTTATACCGATGGAAAGATGTGTGGGTAAATCAATTTCATAGGTTTCATTGGCTGTGGGTATAGCTCTGGGGTTTTGTCCAACAGCTGAAATTACCGTAGCTACAGCCTATTGGGACGGAAAATATCCGTGGGTATAGCGAAATAAAGACCACGGAACAAAACGTCCGTCGGTATAGGTTTTTCGGCCTATACCCACGGTTTTTGGATCTTTACCTACAGTTTTTTGCCGTCACTATATGTCAAACTTCTTGTAGTGTTGACGACGACTTTGTAGAGAGATCTGATTCTTCTACTTTAATATACTTTTCTTTGCATTAGCCTTGATGCAATACCATCTTCTTCAAATTTCTTGTATGTGTAGAATCACAAACCTCAACAAAACCACATTCTGAATTTTTTGGATGTTGTGTTAAAACTTCCACATAATTGGAGGATATTATTGTATCTCTAAGATACAAATTATATACTTGACTTTGTTTCAATATCTTTGAGTTTATTGATATCATCACATACATAATTAGCAAAATGCATTAGTGTTCTCAACAGAACTAATATATGGTACTTCAAGACCAATTCAAATAACTGAGCATTTTCTTGAGACATGAAATGATCTTTGTTCACATCAAGTGACATTGTAATCAACAAATTATATTTGTCCATATCAAACTGATTTAGTACATTTGATATATAAGTTTCTTGATGGACAAATTCTTGTTGAAATACCAAGTTTGCAATTTCAAACAAACTTTTATCATCAAACATATTTCATTTCAAACTTTTCTTTAATCAACAGATTTCGGAAGCTCTTCAGAAGTTCTGATAATATCATCATAATAGAAATCGATTATAACAAATCATCTCTAAATCTTTTCTATTAAAAATAGACAAGTGTTGTCATTCTCATGTTCCTCATTTGAGATTACCCACTTCATTTGAGAATACACACTAAAATATTATACGACATACACCTTGGGTGTATGAGTACACAAAGAGACTTATTCATTTTAATAAGTCATCTCTTCGATAGTTTGACTATGTCTCACAAAAGCGAAATCCTTCAGGGATTCTCATCATTATTAAGTGACACATTCAAGTACGTTAAAACATATCTTTCACATAAAGTGAGTATTTCATATGCTACTCAACTTAACTAATTACAAAGAGGTTTTTGAATTCACTTCAGGTGAATATGCCTCTTGAAAATCAATAATAGACATTTATCCATATCCTTGAATAACAAGTCAAACTTTAAATATAATTTTCTTTTTCGCAAGAAAATTGATTCTTATCTCATCATTTTCACATCTTCAGATGTACGGACTGCAGGTCCAAAAATCTTTCACTATACAAAGTGACTTTAATTACGTAGCAATTGCATCATTTCATTTAGACAATCAATGTGTTGTCTATAATTTTCAATAGACTTTAGTTCATGATCCTCATTATCTCTTATCACATATAGCGCTTTATTATGTGCAAAAATATTGTCAACGTTGACTTCATTTCGGTTCCATCGTATTCCATTCATGACATAATTTATTGAGATCTCTTTATTTTCATAAATTTCAGGTACCTGATAAGTTCTTCTGGAACTGGAAAATCAATAATGTCAAACACTCTTTTCAAAATTTTCGTATCCTCACTTGGGTCATATTTCATATTAGCTCCTTTTCTTATTTGAGGATTTTTATCTTTGGAACCGACTGGTCTACCATGCTTCAGGGTGGTTAAGACTCATTTGCAATATAAGATTGTCCAACAAGGACATCCATTTTGATTGGAGCATTAGCAGCAGATAGTTTATTTCATAAACTTTGCAAATGATTTATCTTATGAACTTCTAGTTCATACTGATTTCTAAGAGGATCAAGATGATATAATTGTTGGATATTTGGCTGTTGGCATCATTTTTGCAAAAACAAATATTCAAGCAAGATGTTTGATGTAATGCTCCAACATTTGGTACGTGCTCGGTATGCTGTGTTTGCGCGCTGACTTGGCGCCTTTTCTATTTATGGAATTGCTTCTTTTTCTTGAATCCTACTATTTCTGGTATCTTCAGATATTTTCTTGAGCACCAAGACGTTGGTTTCTCTCTCTGTATACTGAAGATTCTATGAAGATTATTTATTTCCTTAAGATGTGATATATTTAAGGAAAGATTATATTTGGTTCAAGAATATTTTTGAGCTGGATCTTACACCTTTTTACAGCTGTGTTTTAAGCTCGATTTGCTCAGCAAACCCATGCTAACTCGTGGCTATATAAGGTAGACTCAAGACCTAATTTTATTCACCGAAACCAATATATCAAAATGTAGACTTTTAGGGTTTCGTGTCTTTGTAAGCCTTGTGCTTTATTTGTGAGCCTCTCTAGTATCATCTTGATACTTTTGTAGGACTGTATTTTTGAGTTGTAACTTTGTATTTTCTCCAAACCTTTTAAGCATGGAGTATGGTAGTTTCTAGGAGCGTGTCTCCAAATCTTTTGTTAACTTCTCCAAAGCTTTGAAGCACGGAGTTAGTTTTGTTTTTGAAAGTGTTTTCAAACCATATTTATAAATATCATCACAGGGTCTGTGATTGAGTGGAAGTGAGATGGGATCTCTGCTCTAGGAGGTTCCTAGGGTGAAGTCTTACGGGTAGTTGCTAGGCGATAAGTTGTAAACGGTGGAGTTTAGCTTTGAACTAGGGCTATTATAGTGGATTTCCTTCCTGGATTGGTATCCCCCAGATGTAGGTTGTGGTATGCATCGAACTGGGTTAACAAACTTTGTGTGTTCTTTATTGCTTTCTGTCCTTATTAGTTATTTTTGTTTATGTCTACTGTCAGCATAATGCTTCAACATTGATCTCGACATCTCAAGTGTTGAAACATTCGATCGAACATCTGATAGCTGACGCGCCAGGAATTTCAATAATAATAATAATAATAATAATAATAATTTATTTCAAGTGATTCATTTGAACTTCTAGTTCACATTTTCAGCTGCTTATTCTCTCCCCCTAATATTGGGAAAACTAATTTCTCACTTGATAATCAGCCTACAAGGCTGTAAATAAGTCTCCAATTTTTGCTCAAGATATTTTATAATAGATGGAGATTCATATCAAATATATTTTCCCAATATTCTTTAATAATTCATCTTAGTGCATTGTATTGGAGCAATTGGAACATACCAACACATCCAAAAATGCTTAATTATGAAAAATATTAGGTTATAAACCTAAACTCAATCGCATATTGAGGGGGACTTACATATAATAACTTGTTGGTTTGATGCGGATCAATACATGTTTAAGTGTTCCCAAAATATAAATTAGAAGTTTTGATTTCATAAGTATCGTTCATGTAATTAACTTTAGACGTCTAAAGAATGAGTCTTCAAGTCCATTTTTTATGACCATATACTTCAAGATTGTAACAACCCGTTTTTCAAAGGCCTGAAAAGGCAGTATATATATATATATATATTTTTATACACATCAGAGTTACGCCTAAAAGATTTTAAATGAGCCGGCATTCAAATATACAGAAGAACTCATTACCATTTGGTGCTTCGACAAGCAAAGTGTATTCCTGAATAATTACAATCCAAGTCTAAGTATTCAAATACTTACAACAAAACGAGTTAGAAAGCCCTATGCTAACCAAAAAGCACGGTGCACAAAACACATCGGCGCATAGTCTTAACTATACTAAGCTTCACCACGTGCTCACTATGGCCTAGAACTGCCACCGTCGTCACCACGACCTAACCCATCATCTGGGTGGGATGAGCCCGCAAATGAAAGAAAGGGTCACCACAAAATATAGGTATGTATCTATATAACCGGTGCGAAAGATTGTACACATAACAATAATTCCACAAAACACAAGAGAAAGCTCTTAACCACCAAGCAATTCCCACCAACGGGTTTATATATATAATGCACACCAAGCCTAATGCAGACTTCTACAATGCGTGGTACTAACCCTAGCTACCACAAAATGCATGAGCTCCGGAATCGTAGGTCCATCCCCTACTAACAATATCAATAAAATCCCGTAGCTCTCCCGATCACTACAAGGATTAGAGTGGGCTCTCCCGATCACCGCACCCCATGGCTCTCCCGATCACCACGTATCGAACTAAATAAAATCCCGTTGCTCTCCCGATCACTACAAAGGATTAGAGTGGGCTCTCCCGATCACCGCACCTCGTGGCTCTCCCAATCACCACGCACTAACAATGCATGAGCATACGATTCCCCATGTATACTAATGCAACAAATACATACCTCCCTAGCATATGTAAACCATCCCAACAACATACATACATATCCAATCATATGTAACAAACCACAACGAACATACATACATTTCCAATCATATGTATTCACCCACATGTTCATACATACATCTCCAATCATATGTAAAACAACGCACGTATTGTAAACACTTTCTCATCACGAGAATACATAACACATACATGCCAAACACACAAACACGCATCACCGAAAATAACCAACAAACATGTTATAACTCAGTGAAAAGACAGAAATAAAGTGATGCCCTTACCTCGGCAAGCTTCCGTCAACAATACACGCTCAAACAACACAACGCGCTTCCTAAAACAAGCAGCGCAACAATCAATACATTGTTCTCTAACCAATAGTATTGAAACTACACCAAAACCCCAAAGACCTCATGCTTTCTAAGGTAAAACATCTCTTTCGGATACTATACCAACAACTACCGTATTGATCAACCCCCATGAGTTATTTGCACTATTTTTAGGACCCAAAACAATAGGCAAAAGTCTTAAATAATTTGAAATGCAAAATGGCCGTTTCCTTGCGTTACAAGTTACGTACTTTCCGAGTACCCAAAAACCCCGTTTCCAATCCCAACCACTTCCATAAATTAATAAAAAGGGATTAGAAAGCTAAAAACCAAGTTAGGACATCAGAATTCAAAATTTTGGGTCCCAAGGGTCGCTAGAGGTCGCTGGGCGACCACCTGGCGATGGCAAGTCAGAACTTCCACGCCCAGGGCGAAGGCTGGCGACCAACGGTCGCTAAGCTACCATCTCGTCGCTGAGCTACCACACCAGGACAGGATTGGTTTTCTTCATGACATAAGCAACAAAACTTGTTTTATTCAATTTTTACCCAAAACAACTTTTCACGCAACACACGTCATACGCATAGTATTGGTTCCCAACAACCGTTTTCACAACAAAGCAATAAATTTTCGAAAGCATGTTGGTTGCTTCGAGTGCAAGTTATTTGGTTTTCATTTCTAAAATCAAAACCAACCCAAGCACAAGTTTTATTACGGGCCTTAACCGAACGGTAATCATTTTCAAACATGTTTTCAAGGCAAAAGCAACGCCACATAACTCAAGAGTTTTAAACCACTTGGAATACCAAAAACACCACACAAAACACTTAGTAAATATTTTCATAAACACCAAAATATTTTTCATCGGATTTTCTAAAACGAAGCCATACAACACCATTCCCTTTCGCCTAAAGGTTCAAAAACAACGTTACTTTTCAAAACCATACAACCTAACAACATGTTATTGATCAATACATAACCAAACCAAAACCCTAACTTTTCTCATGAGATTTTCCACCAACTCATGGAAAACAAAAACAACTAAGTCTAGACATGCTTGTTAATCCCTCATGAACAACTTCTATGGAACAAAAACAATTATGAACCATTCCTAAAATTTCCACCTCATGAACATCAAATAATAATCCATCAAACTCCAAGAGTTTGGCTAGCAAAGAGAAGGGAAGAGGTTCTAGTTACCTTAGAAGAAGAATCTCACAACTTCAAGCTTTCAACCAAGCTTCTAATGGATGATTATGGTGAAGGAATGCAAAATTTCACAAGTTGGGAAGGTGGAAAAGAAGGCCACGGCCAAAGAGAGAAAGAATGGAAGGAAATCTCATGACTTTGCTACTTGTAGATATCTCATTTAATTCCTAGCCATTAGATCAAATAGGATAAAGTTCTAAGATTCAAATCTAGCCATTGGATCAATCCAAGTCTATCCTCACAAGATATTTCCCATAACCTCTTACAACAAAACGCACGTTCAGTTCTCGCGCATCGCGACGAACGTAAATCACAAAAACAGAAAACCTACGGAAAGAACGTCTATCGTTAAACATTTCCAAAACTTATCGTCGAATCTTTTTTCGCGACTATAATTTTCTTCCATACCTTGGAAAATTATTCTCAGAACATAACCTCACTCACGCAGATATATAAAACTCCCAACTAAAATCTTACTGAATTCAGAACCAGTAAAATTTTACAACAGCGGGTAAAATTCCTACTCGTTTTTCCAAAGACGAGAATAACCCAAAACTCGGATTCCTGGCTTCACAGAAATCTCCTCATACTTAAAAGAGGACTACGACCCGAAAGTCTGTGCCTTTCCAACGCTCGAGCACAAAACAGGCTCCGTTTCAGCAAAAATCTCATTTATACGATGATACACACAAAACCGTTTTACTAAAAACCCTAAAACTTAGCCGACGCTAAAGTTCCTTAGGAAAACCGCACAGAAAAATCTTGGGTCTTACAAAGATGTTCAATATCAATTTTGATTTGACATACGATACTTATCAAATGTTTTTTTTTTATATAAAAATGAGCTCTTAACCAATCAGTACCTCACAAACTTCTGCTTGTGAGTTGACAATAAACGTACATGTGACCATTTAGTTGATGCATCAATTAAAAATATAATTGGCTCACATGATATATCAATAAAATATGCTCATTTACTTAATTTATCAAGTTCTTTTTGGAACAAAGCTTAACACATAAAATTATTAGAATGAAGGAACTTCGGGCCCTTCAATACATATCTATTGAATTTCTTTTTTGCATCATAATAATCCGGGATGACCCTACTGGTATTGCCAATGATAAATTTAATATGATTCGTAAACTTCTGGTTTACATATTTTGTGTTTCAATTGCACTAGCATATTTATAAGTGTAATATAAACTTCTGGTTTATAACTTTTTCATTACACTTATTTTACTTATAGCTATGAATCTTCGTGATTCATATTTTAAAAGATTTTATCACGGTGCTTCTGGACCGTATGCTATGAGTCTTCAGGATTCATATTTCAAAAATTTCACTATGGTGCTTCTGGACCATAAATTGTGAATCAATATTCAATCTCTATCCATTGTGTTCTTCAAGAACTACATAATAAATCACTATCAATTTACAATCCTTCAATGATGTAGAAATATTGAATTCATCTGGAATTCATAAAAATTGATTTTTTTTCTAAGTTCTTCAGGAACTAGACCATTTGTTGAATTTTTCGGAAATTCATAAATTAAATTTCTAAGTTCTTTAGGAACTAAGATTGTTGAATTCTTCAGGAATTAATAGATTAAATTTATTAGTTCTTCGAGAACTAATTTTGTTGAATTCTTCAGGAATTCATAAATTAAATTTCTTAATTCTTCGGGAACTAACACTACAAGAAAACAGCATATTAGTGGCGGCCAGAAGCCCTCGCAAACAGCCAAAAGCCGTCGCTATCAAAGGATTTAGTGGCGGCCAAGTGGCGGCCACAGGACGTGAGGAAAACGTCTGTAGGTAAGTTTATTGACGGCTTAGGCCGTCGCAACTGGAAAGGACGAAATTTGTGGCGGCCAGAGTCGTCAGTAGGCAGTAACGGTCAAAAGTCTGACTAATGGGTTAGCGACGGCTCTGGCCGTCAGTAATTTTGAGTTAGCGACACACCAGGCCGTCACAATGGCCTGACGAACCTGCGCCACTGACACAGCCTGCCACCTATGTAGCGACGGCTTCAGCCGTCACAAATGTTTGGCGCTTTTTTTTTAAAAATAATAATTATTTAAATTGTTTTCTTAATTTATTTTAAAAACAGATTTATTTATTATTTTTAAAAAGAAATTTATTAATCATTTTGAAAAACAAAATTTAACATAACATAAATTTAAATATATATTAAAACATAAATAGAAATTAAAGATCCAATAACGAACAACGAAAGACGATAATTGTCTCGAATTACAAACAAAGTACGATAATTGTCATGAAATTACAAACATAGTACGATAATTGTCTTCAAATTACAAAATAATTAAAATAGTTCCACAACTCTAGCGAAATAAAATATAACAACTCCAGCAAATTACAAACATGCATTAACCGTTTCTTCCCCTAGTTCGTCCTCCACTTGATCTTCCGCCGTTAGTCCTTCCGGCACTTCCATTGTTCATCATGTTTTGATTCCTACCCCCGCTCATAGGAAATTCATTTCTACCACCGCCTTGACCATTTTGTGCGCTTTGAAAATTTACACCCGCTTGAACATACCCATTGCCTTGAAAATTTCCATTACTTTGAAAATTGAGGCCGCCTTGAACATACCCACCGCCTTGAAAGAATGGATTCCCGTTGCCTTGAAAATTTGCATCGCCTTGAAAATTTGGATGCCCTCCGCTTTGAACACTTGGATTCCCTCCGCCTTGAGAATTTTGATTCCAACCACCTTGAGCATTTTGATTCCAACCGCCTTGAGAATTTTGATTCCAACCGCCTTGAGAATTTTGATTCCCTCCACCTTGATTCCAAGAACCCATGTTTTGAAATTCAGCATTTGAAAAACCGGAAATGTGAAGGTCATCTCCATCTCCTAGTAATTCCTGCAACAAAGGTTCATTCTGGAGACCATTAAAAAGATCATCTGGCTCAGTCGATGGTCGGTTGACAGGAACATTAATATCAGGTCGGTACTCATCCTCATCCTCTTCCTCTGCCTGCTGTCGAGACTGGTTTCCTGATGATCCTGATTGAAATTCGGCTCTCAGCCGCGCTTCCATTTCTTGCATATCCCGGTCATGTTTAGCAATCAGTCGGTCTTGTTTAGCTGTCAGCCGCGCTTCCATTTCTTCAAATGTTTCCCCACTTTGATTTCGAGATGTAGCTATGCTAGCAGTACTGCCCAAAGAGTCACTTGAAGTATCAATAAATCCTGCCGGTGTCCTCTGAATGAAGGAAGATGTACTCCCTAGACCAACGATACGACCATGATGCTTTCCTCCAGAAAACTCCACAAACTTGTCTATTATCATGTTGTGGATTACATCTTCACTTTTTCGCTGAGAAGGAGGAAGAGCAGCCTCAGTAGCTTTGAGCTCCGCTATATACACCTTAATCAAGTCCTACAAAAAAAAAGTAATTAATTAACATAAATAATAATCAATTATTAATCTCTAAAAAATCCAATTATTTATTAATTGAACCATAAAAAA
This sequence comes from Trifolium repens, assembly GCA_030408175.1. Lineage (NCBI taxonomy): Eukaryota > Viridiplantae > Streptophyta > Magnoliopsida > Fabales > Fabaceae > Trifolium > Trifolium repens. The sequence goes on along the minus strand of CP125837.1, from coordinate 44,163,594 downwards.
AAACTCACATTGGCTCTTTTAGCTTTGACATTATCCCAAGTACCATCCTTTCTTTTATGCAGCATTTCATTCATATCACATAAGGTTGGGACACGACCATATTTCTTGAAAAACCTTATGCGCATGGTGCCAGATGATGTGGAACCACCAGTGTGGATGCTCGCTTCAGGCATCTGAGCCCTATTTTGTTTATTTCTCTTGCACTTCTTAACGTAATCTGGCTCATCCCACTTACGACACAACTCCGTCCATGTAGTGCCTGGGCCAATCCATCCAGGTGGACCCTTACCATCATGATACCCATTTCGTGCATCCCTGAGAAACGAGGACAACTTCTTCGAGCACTTGGTGTCAAAAATCTTGATAACTTCACCCTCACGTCTCTTTTCCCAAGTGCATTGATTCTGCATATGAAAAAAAAAAATTATTAGTCCACTAAAATTAATTCAACTTTGACGATAAAACTATAACTTACTTTGAAAGCATTAAAAAAACGCTTCCACACTGGAATATCTCCAACTTTAGCTGCCTTAATCTCTCCCCACGTCAACCATGGTTGTTGGTAGTTTTGATGAATTATTGTAGTAAGAGCGTTTGTAGCTGCCCTTTGTGGTTGAAAACTGCACAATATATCATAATTTTGAATTAAAATATATATATATATATATATATATCATAATTTTATGAAATGTATAATTAAAATAATTCTTACTCTGATCCGTATGGTTCAATAATGGTCCGATTATACTTATCAACCAAAAGAAATTCATCAGGATCCTCAAGGTCGGACGGAAGGATCGGGTCATCAGCTGGATGCTCTTCATCGACTGTCTGTTGTGCCGAAGTAGTTGTTGCCGGTGGTACCAGGTTTGAGTTATGGACAAGTTTCCGCTTAAGAGCACTCGGTGCAAGCCTCTTGTTCACAGTTGGCTCAACAGATTCTTCTTGATCATCCATCTATACACACAAAACTTTGTTGATACACACAATTATTGACAATATAAGATACATTCTTAAAAACATAAATATTTATTAACGACATAACATAGTGCTGGATACATTCTTAAAAACATACATAAATATTTATTAACGACATAACATAGTGCTGGATACATTCTTAAAAACATACATAAATATTTATTAACGACATAACATAGTGCTGGATACATTCTTAAAAACATACATAAATATTTATTAACGACATAACATAATTAATTATCGTCATCCCAATCTGAAACAACTTGGTCGACTTGACACTCATCTTCTTCCACATTATCATCGTCCTCTTCTTCAACATCACCATTCTCGGGTACTTCTTCCGCTTCTCCTGCCCCGACCCAAAGACGGTCGAAAGATTCAACTTCAATCACTTGGTTTACATTGCCCATCTCATCGAGCTGATATGGTTCCGCTTCTTCTTCTTCTCCATCTTTTTCAATTCGACCCCTTGGTTTTGTCGTTATTGCGGCACACCACCCTCGTTTGTCAGTTTGTGTTGATGGATAAGGGGCATAGTAAACTTGTCTCACATTATGAGCTATAGCAAATGGATCAAATGGTTGATATCTCCTATTCATTTTTATGTCCACAGTGTTAGTCTTTGAATTATACTTTGTACCTCTGTTTGATGGATCATACCAATTACAATAAAATAATACTACTGCTTTCTTGTAATCAAGGTAATTATATGAGATCTCAATTATGTTGTCAATCACACCGTAAAAATCACTCTCATCATTTTCAGTTATACCTTTCATACACACTCCACTATTTCTTGTTTCTTTTCCTTCCGTCCAACTCTGTGTATGAAATTTGTAACCGTTGACAAAGTATGTGTGCCATTGTTTAACATTTGAAACCGGGCCATCAGATAAGTTTCTCAAGTGTTGTATCATAGGAGTTGGTTCTAGATGATACACATGCTGTCTAAACCAATTTGGAAAAAACTCGTGTATACTCGCAGAAGATTGTTCCGGAGTTATCCCCTCAGATGACAAAAATAACTCTAGGTATGGCTGAACTTCAGTACAATTAATCAACACGTGAACATGTGCCGATTTTAATACCCTTTCACCAGGAAAATAAACTTTCTCCATGCCACCATGACGACCAGGCAAATTGAAAACTGATAAGTTTAATGGATGGACAAAACTTTCATTGCCATGTTCGTTCCTACGAGATCTTTCAAAGAATGTGTCTTTAAAATAATGAGAACAAAAGTGGATGGTTTCACGATGTAAATAACATGCACAAATGGAGCCTTCAACTTTAGCTTTATTTCTCACTGAACGTTTAGAATCTCCCATGAACCTTTCAAACGGATACATCCATCTATATTGAACAGGTCCACCAAGTCTAGCTTCATAGGCAAGATGCACTACAAGATGCTCCATAGAATCAAAGAATCCAGGAGGAAATATTCTCTCTAACTTGCACAATATCATTGGAATCTCATTTTCCATCTTGATCAAATCACCATCTCTTAGTGTTGCTGAACACAAATTCTTAAAAAATTGACTGAGTTCAATAAGGGGATTCAATGCATGTTGTGGCAAAGAACTAAATGCAATAGGGAGTAAAGACTGCAAAAAAACATGACAATCATGACTCTTCATCCCACGCATTCTTCCATGGTCAACATCAGCACATCTTGCCAAATTTGACGAATACCCATCGGGCATCTTGAGCTCTTTTACCCATCGGCAAACTGATTTTGCTTCATCAGCAGATAAAGTGTAGTTGGCACGAGGTTTTAGGACTTTTCCATTGGGTGCAGTCTTCAACAACAAGTCATTACGTTTACAATAAATCGCAATGTCTTCTCTAGCTTTATCATTATCTTTGGTTTTTCCTTTGACATTCATCACAGTGTTGAAAACATTTTCAAAAACATTTTTTTCAATATGCATAACATCAAGGTTGTGACGCAAAAGGTTGTCTTTCCAATACGGCAAATCCCAAAAAATACTCTTCTTTGTCCAATTGTGTGTTAGCCCGTAACCCCGCGGTTTTAAAGCAACACCACCAACTACTTGTACCTTTGGTTTATCTTTAACTTTATCCCAAACTTGTTCCCCAGTCAAATATTCAGGCGGTAATCGGGTTTCAACCTCACCCTTAACAAATGCAGTTTTATTTCTTCGAAATTGATGACTGAGAGGAAGGAATCGACGATGACAATCAAACCACGTAGCTTTCCCACCGTTTTTCAATGTGAAAGCTTTTGTGTCTTCCATGCAAATAGGACATGCCAATTTACCATGTGTCCCCCATCCAGACAACATCCCATAAGCAGGAAAATCATTGATGGTCCACATCAAAGCTGCCTTCATTTTGAAATTTTTTTTGCGGCTGATATCATACGTCACAACACCTTCCCACAATCTCTTCAAATCATCAATCAAAGGTTGCAAATAGATATCAACACCAGCAGTCGGACTAGATGGCCCAGGTATTACAGCAGCTAAAAACATGTAAGGTTTTGACATACACATTTCGGGCGGAAGATTGTATGGGGTAACAATAACGGGCCAACATGAGTATGGAGTGGCTGATACTTGAGTATACGGAGTAAACCCATCAGAGCATAAACCCAATCGAACATTTCGTGGATCTGAAGCAAAACCAGGATTTACTTGATCAAAATACTTCCATGCAAGACCATCAGAAGGATGTCGCAACTCACCTGAACTTCTTTTTTCAACATTTTCAGAATGCCATGTCATTTTTCTCGCAGTTTGCAATGATGCATACAACCTTTGCAACCTCGATACTATGGGTAAATAGAACATAGACTTTCTTGGTACAGGTTTTCTCCTACTTGACCGCGAATTTCTTGTTCCACAGTATCTTGGTTCTTGACAAAATTTACATTCAAGTAAGTCACCATCACTTACACCAAATTCATTGTCATAGAACAACATACAACCATTGATGCAACAGTCGATTCTCTTCACTCCTAGTCCTAGCTTCGAAACTAGTTGTTTTGCCTCATAATAAGTTTGTGGCAAATCACCGCGGAAGGACATGGGTGTTGTTACGAAGCATAATTTCGCAATCAAATCCATGGCTAATTCTGGCACTAGATAATTAGATTTTAAACCCAAGAGTTTAATACACACTGTCAACTTCGACTCTGTAGAATCTTCAAACAACGGTGTATTTGTATCTTTTAAAAGTTGAAAAAATCTCCGGGCTTCAGCATTTGGAAGTTCATCTCCTTCATATTCATCTTCTGATCCATTGTTCACCACATTAAACCCAAGAGCATCCTCTATCATATCATTCATAGCGGCAAAGGGGTAGTGCTGATTATAATTTTGTGGAGCTAATAGCACTGGTGCAGCAGTACTACTTGAACCACCTTCATCTCCGGGGAATGATTCTCCGTGACTTGTCCAATTCCAATAATTAGGTTGGAATCCATGTTTGAACAAATGAAGCTTAATCTCATCTTCGCTGCGGAATCGTGTACATTGACATTTCACACACGGACATCTAATTCCTCCCTCACTCAATACAACGGGCCTCAGTTTCACGCTATCAATAAATAACTTCACCCCTAATTTAAACACTTCTTTAACTTGTCCTCTCTTTCCATCGTCATATCTATCATACATCCACCTACGATCCATTTCTGGACATAAATAAATAGATATTATATATCGACGTGCGACAATTAATTTATCTATTAATTAATATTTGCTTTTTTTTTCAAAAGCAAGGGGGGTATCAACTATCATAATATATAGATATATCATGTATAGTCATGGGTAAATATATGATTTTATTTAAAAAAGCCTACGTTAAAAAAAATTCATGGATAAAAATATATATTTAACAACTTTATTAAAAAAAGTACATATATTATATATAATGGATCATTACTTTTCTTTAAAGTAAAATAGGATAAAAAAATAAAAATATGGTTACTTGAGTCGAGTAAAAATATAATAGGTAAATATTTATCTATAATCTAAATTATGTTCTTAATTTATATTCAAAGTAAAAAATTAGTTAACAAAAAAGTTATTATATCCAAATTGAACAATAATTTTTCTTTATAATAAAATGTACAATATATGACAAGTGTTATAAATATAATAAAATAGGATAAAAATTAAAAATATGGTTACTTGCGTCGAGTAAAAATATAATAATTAAGTATTTTCGTAAAACAAATTATAAATGTATAATCTAAATATGTTCTTTATATTTAAATAAAAAAACTAGTTAATTAAAATTAGTTAAAAAAAATATTATATCCTCAAAGAATAATTTTTTCTTTAAATCATATAAACAATAATTTTTATTAATTGTAATCATACGTATGCAAAATTAGTTAAACAAAAAGAACATCATTAAACAAATATGACCTACTAAATTTTTATTTTACAATATGGCACATGCTACTTTAATATTAACAAGTTTATTAATCACATGTTACTAATATTTTAAATAAATCACATACAAATATTTCTTTTTTACAATTCACATGTTACTAATATTTTAATTAAATCACATACAAATATTTTTTTTTTACAATTCACATGTTACTAATATTTTAATTAAATCAGATACAAATATTTTTTTTTACAACTCACATGTTACTAATATTTTAATTAAATCATACAAATATTTTTTTTACAATTCACATGTTACTAATATTTTAATTAAATCACATACAAATATTTTTTTTACAATTCACATGTTACTAATATTTTAATTAAATCACATACCAATATTTTTTTTTACAATTCACATGTTACTAATATTTTAATTAAATCACATATATAATCTAAGTTATATTACTTACTTGTTGTGCCGAGTAGTGTCTGACTTCAAGCTTCCAAAACTAACCGATGAATCAAACACAGCAAGAGAAACATCCTCTAAATCAAAATTTTAAAAAACTATTAACAAAAAATACAATTACTGACAGACACAAACAAAGCAAGAGAAACATAGCAAGAGAAACTTACTTATTATGTCGAGCAATTTCTATATATTAAACTCCCAAACACAGCAAGAGAAACAAAACAACATTTTCTGCAATAAAATAAAAACTATTAATACAAATTCGTAATATAATTTAAATAATAACATCAAATAATAAACTTTGAAACTTGATCAAGTAATAAAAAACACTTACATTTTATTAAGACATCAAAAATTGATGAAGAACAAAAGCTTGTAGAGAGAAATATGTTGGAGAAATTTAGTGAGATGTTAGAAAAATTTAGAGAGATGAATGAATTGTGTAAATGTGAATTGTGAATTGTGAATTGTGTTAATGAATTGAAGTAAGATTTATTGATAGTTGATGAACATACTTCCTTTCCCAAGCAATGCGCAGAACGGTCGCTTTTTTTTGCTGAATCGAGGCATGTTCCGACGGCCCAGACCGTCACAAAATCCGCCACCTGACACAGCCAGGCCAGCTGGTCATTTTTGAAAATCGTTACGCATTAATGACGGACAAAGCCGTCACTAAGTTTTGCACGGATTTCCTGACGGACACAGCCGTCGATATGCTTAACGGTCAAAACCATTAATGACGGTCAAAGCCGTCGCTAATTATTGGGCGGATTTTTAATGCGAAAATATTATTTCTTTTTTTTCCTGGCGTTTTTCCATTTATTGTTGAGGACTTGGGCCGCCACAAACGTAACGAGGGCTTGGGCCGCCACTACCCAATTCAAAAATTCGCCACCAAATCATGGTTTTCTTGTAGTGTAATAATAATATCTTTGCGATCCTTCAGGGATGCATGAATATATTCTTTCGGAATATATATGGAATAAATAAATTACAAAACTGAAACATAATTAAAGAAAAATGTTTTTCACAACATTTTCATGGTTCGGTGGGTTTGATGCCATTAATTGTATGTTCATTTTGTTGTGTATTAATTTGTGCAGCATATCATAACAAAAACAATATTTCAAACGGTTAATTAGCAAGTTACATCAATGTACTATTATGTTACATAAATTAAAGTTTGAATCAACTTTAGATTACTCAAGAACTAGCAGTGTGTATATATATATATATATATATATATATATATATAAAGGCTAAACTGCATATTTGGTCTCTTACGTTTATTTTAGGTTCAATCAGGTCCCTTACGTTTTAAAAGTTTCAATTTGGTCCCTCACGTTATCAACGCTTGCATTAGTTAGTCCCTTCCGTCAAAATTTTGTTTAACTCCGTTTGAATCTTACATGTGGCTAACAGTTTGGACACATGGATGTTATTTTGGACACGTTCGATAATATATATAAATTTTTTTGGGGCCAATTCCATTATTATAAGTGATATATATTAATTTTAATTATTATTTTTTTAATTAGTTAGCATCCCATATGGCACTGAATGTGTCCAAAATAACGTCCACGTGTCCAAACCGCCAGCCGCGTGTAAGATTCAAAAGGCGTTAGTCAAAATTTTGACAGAAGAGACTAACTAATATAAACATTGATAACGTGAGGGACCAAATTGAAATTTTTAAAACGTAAGGGACCTGATTGAAATCTAAAATAAACGTAAGGCTATGTTTGGATTGATGGAACAGAACGGAGCGGAATAAGATGGAATAAAATGGAATGGAGAGGAACGGAGCGGAATGGAACAGAGATTCCATTCCATTGTTTGGATGTATTATAAGGGAAAAGAACTAATATCACATTCCATTGTTTGGAAAGTGGACGGAAAGGAATGAGTTATAATTATTTAATTCCATTTTCACCCTTTATTTTATTTTTTTACAAAATTTTCACCCTTTATAAAAAGCATAATATGTTGAATCTCTATATTATTTGTCATCATCTAGACCATACAAATAACAGGATCCACATTCATGCTAAAAGAACAAGTTGCGAGCCACATTGTATTTGTCCTTAAAGTCAATATGTGTTCACTTGATTTAGGGCGCGTTTGTTTAAGCTTTAAAAAAAATGATTTTTTTTAAAAAAAATCTAGAGATTTTTTTATAGAGATTTTGAAGAAAATCTAAAGCTACTTTGTGTTTGTTTACAATCATAAAAATCTATTTTTTTAAGAAAAGAAGTTCATACACTTAGATTCCTTAGTTTTAAAAAAATAGATTCTTGAAAAGCTATTAGAAATAGCTTTTCATTTTGGGGCTAAAAATGATTTTTAAAAAAATCTATAACAAACACTATCAAAGAAGGTCAAAGAATCGGTAGACCAGATGCATCCGCTAAAAGCCCCGGGTCCAGACGGGCTTCCAGCACTATTTTTCCAAAAGTTCTGGCATATTGTTGGAAGGGACACCACTTCCCTTGCTCTTAGTATCCTCAACGATGGAAGGTCCCCTGAGTGCTTAAATAAGACTGTCATTGCTCTTATTCCTAAGTGTAAGAATCCATCATCCCCAAAACAATTTCGGCCTATAAGTCTTTGTAACGTTACTATGAAAATAGTGACAAAAACAATAGCCAACCGTATCAAGAGTTTTTTACCGGAGGTGATTGATGAAGAACAAAGCGCTTTCGTCAAAGGGAGACTCATCACAGACAACGCGCTTATAGCAATGGAATGCTTCCATTGGCTAAAAAAGAAAACAAAGGGGAAGAGGGGAACAATGGCTTTCAAACTAGATATGGCAAAGGCTTATGATAGAATGGAGTGGCCTTTTATCAGAGGGGTCCTTCAAGCTTCAGGTTTTCCTATGAGGATAATTCAACTTATCATTAATTGTATCTCCACTGTTTCATATCAGATCCTAATCAACGGCCAGCCAAGTGCAAGTTTCAGCCCTGAGAGGGGGCTCCGCCAAGGTGACCCAATCTCTCCTTATATTTTTATTTTGTGTGCTAATGTTTTATCTGGCTTGTTGCATAAAGAATCTCAAAGTAACAATATCCATGGTATCCAAGTAGCAAGACATGCTCCCAAAATAACTCACTTACTTTTTGCGGACGATAGTCTTTTCTTTGCAAGAGCCAACATCCAAGAAGCAAAGATTCTAACTCAGGTTCTAACCAAATACCAAGAAGCCTCAGGACAACTAGTGAGCCTTGATAAGTCTGAAGTGTCTTTTAGCCGAAACGTGCCTGTCATTGAGGGAAATATAATCTGTAACAAGATTGGAGTAAAGGCTGTGACATCTCACACAAGGTACCTTGGTCTCCCAGTTATTTTTGGTAGGTCTAAAAAGGAAGTTTTTTCCTTTGTTCAAGATCGTATTTGGAAGAAACTCAAAGGATGGAAGGAGAAATGTTTATCTCGGGCAGGGAAAGAAACTCTAATCAAAGCTGTCGCACAAGCCATTCCTAATTACATTATGAGTTGTTACAAGATTCCAGAAGGATGCTGCAACAATATTGAATCTATGCTCTCTAAGTTCTGGTGGGGGTCGTCTGAAAACCAGAGGAAAGTTCATTGGCTAAGCTGGGACCGTATGGGAAAATCTAAATCCAAAGGTGGATTGGGTTTTAGAGGTTTTAGTGACTTTAACAAGGCCTTATTGGGAAAACAATGCTGGAGATTCATGAATGATGAGACTTCTTTGCTATCCAGAGTTCTCAAAAGTAGATACTTTCCCAAAACCATCTTTATGGCGGCTAACACCGGTCATCAACCAAGTTATGCTTGGAGGAGTTTAATGCACGCAAGGGAAGTTATTGCTTTGGGTATGAGATGGTCTATTAGAAATGGTCAGAAGGTTAAAATTTGGTCAGACCCTTGGATCCCTAACAACTCAAATTTCAAAGTTTGGAGTCCAATAAAAAACCTTGAGCCTAATGCTATAGTTTTCAGAGCTAATCGATGTTGACACAAAGCAATGGAAGCGTGAATTGGTAACTAACAGTTTCAACAATTATGAAGCCAATAAAATTCTTAGTATTCCCATCTCTTGGAGGTTGGATGAGGATAAAAGGATTTGGAACTGGGAAAGAGATGGTAATTATTCAGTCAGGTCAGCCTACCACATTTTGAAAGAAGGTGCAAGTTTAAATACTCCAGAATCCTCTGTTGCTGGGGACCAAGGTTTTTGGAAGGCTCTTTGGAAAGCTCAGGTGCCTCAATGTGTCAAAAATTTCCTCTGGAGAATGGCTAGATATATTCTACCAACTAGGAAAAGATTGGAATCAAAAGGGATTAATTTGGATCCAACTTGTCCTCTTTGTCATGCTGAGAAAGAATCTCAAGACCACTTGTTCATGCATTGCCAGGTGGTTCAAAGGCTTTGGTTTGTTTCTCCACTTGGTCTACATGTCCCTTCTACAATGAGTTTGTCTGAATGGATGAATAAATGGCTCACCAACTCCAACCTTCAAGCAGCTCAATTATTTAGTCTCACCCTTTGGCGCATTTGGAAAGGACGAAATGATGCTGTTTTTAATAATTCTCCTTTTTGTCCTGTGAAAATTGCTTCTGATATTTATGTTTTTGCATCTGAGGTTAATGAAGCCTGCAACTTGTTTACAGGCGAAGGTAGCTCTAGTCTGAGCACTACTGCTGTAGTAGATGGCTGGGTTTGTCGTGCTGTGGGGGTCACAAAAATTAATATTGATGCTGGCTGTTTTGAAGATAATTATACGTGTTGGGGACTGATTTCTAGGAACTCCGAAGGCGGTGTTTTAACAGCGATGACAAAAAGGGAAACAATTAAATCTACTCCTTTAGTGGCTGAAGCTTTAGGACTGAGATGGTGTCTCAATTGGATTCTTGAACAAAAATTGCAGGATGTGGTTGTGGAATTAGACTCTGAAATTGTAGTAAAATGTGCTTCTGGGTCTTTATGTAATACTGATATTGATATGATAATTGTTGATTGTCTTGACTTATTAGGTAGATTGACTAATGTTAGGATAGTTGCTGTTAAGAGGTGTAAGAATAGGGCTGCTCATGGCCTTGTAGGAATGGCTAGAAATGTAGGATCTATGTTGTGGTGGGGAAATGTCCCTGAACCTGTTGCCTCTATCATTTGTAATGACCTTTTTTTATTGCATTGATTGAGAAGTTTCATGTCAAAAAAAAAAAACATTACAAAATGGATTTTTTTAAGAAAAAAATAGATTTTTTTTTAAAAAAATCCCAAACAAACGCACCCTTATCTATACTAATATATAAAGGGGATACAATTTTTTGGGATGGCTTTTTTGTAATTCCTATTTTACCCTTAAAAAATAACTTCCACGTAAAAATAGATTTTCAGTTTTTTTTAGTAAATAATATATTTTTTTTCTTAACAACTAAGCACAACTTCCACATAAAAATAGATTTTCAGTTTTTTTATAGTAACAAAAATATAATTTTTTCTTCTCAATAACTAACAAAAAAAAAGAGGTTACATAGTTATCAATTAAGTCCAATAAAAAAGAAGATTAAATAGTTATTTATATTTGCACAGTAGAGAGTATCGATCACAAAAAAAAAGAATATCGATCACACAAACGGGCACGGAACGTGCCCGTTTGTGCTAGTTGTTTAATAAGAATACAAAATAATTTGTATAAATAGATCACACACAACAAGAAATTTAACTTGTAGCTACGGACAAAAACTGTCACTAAAAGTCCAAAATCCGTAGGTAAAGCTCGTTTTGTCTTTCACAGACGGACAACTTGGCCGTGCATTATGTACGCCATATGGCAACGGAATTTTGTCCGTCTGTCATTGCTAAACGCCTGTCACTATATGTTTTTAACCTTTACCTTCGGATAAAACCGTAGGTATATCCAAGAAAACAATTTTACAGAAAATACTTTTACTCACAGTTTTTGCTGTCACTAGAAGTAACCATTATTTTTGTTATTTATTTTTTATATTATTATACATTCAAATGAATAAATTATTGAAATCATTATTATTAAAATATTTAATTGATTAAAAATAACAACGAATTTAGAACAATTAATGAAACAACACTTAAGCCATTCTCTCATAATCCAACTGAATTATATCTGTCAATGCACCATAGTAGTTTATTTCTCCTTCCTTAGGGTGTTTATCTCTTGAACTAGCATAACTTCTTGTCTTAACAGTAACGCAAATGCCACTATTTTGAGTCTTTAAGCACCTTTCGCGCTTCTTCGTATGGAATCTAACTCTGTTAACAATATAACCACTGTAGTTTCTCACTATTTCTAGTGGGCCACGTGCTAACCATTTGATTTCATCTGTGACTATAACACTTCATTGTTCTTCCAATCGTGCGACCTAACAAAATTTTATTTTAAATGAATATGAAATAATACAATATTGATAAAGGAAAAAGCTTTATAAAACTTACTCGTTCACGAAACCAATCAGAAAATGTTCGACTATGAATTTTGTCAATTTCATATGGTGATAGCCGACGATTTCGATTTTGTCTCTTGATAAGGTCAATGTGTTCTCTACAAAAGGTACCAAAGCAAAATTAGAGACATTACACTTCAAAAAAGGTAGCAAACCAAATTTTAATACCTTTGAAACGGATCAACATTATTGTTGTTGAAAAGCACATATCTATGTGCTTGCAGCAATGTCATTTCATCAAGAGAAACTCGAGAAACTCTTTTTCATTTCTTCACTTTGAACCCAACGTGTCTTTTTCTCCCCAATGGTCTACCTCTAAGATTAAAAAGACTTGCATTTTCCGTTAAAAAGGAATCATCATTTCGACTTAGTCGATTAAAACTGGTTTCCACTGCAGAGAGATATCGTGAACAGAATATCAAGCATTCATGAGCTAAATAACCCTCTACAATAGACCCTTCTGGGTGAGCTCGATTACGAACAAATGACTTTAGGGTAAAAAGGAACCTGCAAAAACATTTTTAGATTAAAACAAGACAATATCATTTTCCTTTATAAATTAAAATGCTATTATATAACTAAACAAACTCCATACCTTTCAATGGGATACATCCATCGATAATGAACTGGACCTGCAACTTTTGCCTCATATGCCAAATGGATTACCAAATGAACCATTACAGTGAAAAAAGACGGAGGGAAAATCTTTTCTAATTGGCACAAAGTTTCAGCTATATGATGCTCCAAGTTCTCCAAATTATGCTCACTAAGCACCTTGCCACATAGTTCTTTAAAGAAATTACAAAGATCACTTATAACTTTACTCACTTTGTCGGGCAAACACCCTTTCATAGCTATAGGAAGAAACTCTTGCATTAAAAGGTGGCAGTCAAAGCTTTTAAGGCCAAATATTTTGCGCTGCTTAACTTGCACACATCTTGGAATACTAGATAAATACTCATCTGGAGCTTTCAGATTTTTTAGCACTTCCAAGAATGATTCTTTTTCATTTGAAGTCATTTGATAACAAGCTCTAGGACAATACTTTTTACCATTTCTTTGATGTATCCTTGGGTGTAGCTGACTTCTTATACTCATGTATACAAGGTCATAACGTGCCTTATCATTATCCTTTGACTTTCCATCTAAATGCAATAATGTTCCAATGATATTATCACATACATTCTTTTCAATATGCATTACGTCAAGGTTATGACGAAGAACATTATATTCCCAATAAGGCAATGTAAACAAAATGCATCTCTTTTTCCATGGTGACAATGTCCCAATTCCATGATCTTCCATTTGTGTCAAAGCAATAGTTCCATTGGGTAGTTCAGGAGGAGCTCTAAACTCTTGGTTTCCATCAAAATGTTCTCTATTGTATCTCCATTTATGGTTAGGCTCTAACCATCGATGATGACACATATAACAAAACTTTTTACTATAACGCAACCACTTAGAGGTTGTGTCCAAACTACAACATGGACAAGCATATCAATTGTCACTGTCAACATCCTATGCTGCTCATCTCAATCATATTTAAGATGGGAAATCAAATAACCATAAATAATCAACCTTTCATTTTCAATCATTCAGGATATATTTAATTACCTCATTCAACATCCTATGCTGCTCATCTCTAGCTTCAACAACACGATCCCTGTCATTGCTATCAACCACAAAAATAAGCCCTTGTGTATTTTGGAAGTAATGTCTCCACAGAGGACGGATCTACAGAGAAAAACATGTCAATTGTCACTGCCGTCAGTGTCGTGTTGAGTAAAAAGAGACTTAATATACCTCAAGAGACTATATATTATAACAAGAGCCAAAGGGGCTCCAACTTATGATACACTAACTCCAAAAAGTTAGATAAGGTAATCAAGAAATTGATCATAAGTTGACAACATCAATAGTCTTTATTTTAAATCAAAAAGAGAAAATTCCATTTCCATGTGGTGTATGATATTGATAATCAGCTAGGCATCACCATACAATTTGCATAAGCATCATTCCACGATTAACTACATGTACATCCGAACAATATATGTATTTTGAATCACACACATTTGTATCTTAATCCATTAAAAGGATTACATCTATCTATGTGATTGTAACAAATTGATATTCATTGATTCATCACAAAAATTTACTAATTAGAACTGAAATTTGGAAAAGAGATCATATCACATTCACAAACATATACTCAATCAAGGAGAATTTTGGCCAATTACCATGCTATAACATCAACAAAAGCATTATGTATATATGTACAGTGTGATAAAACTATCAATAAGTAAAATAAATTGAACGATTGGAGCGATTCGATCGATTTTCCGGATTTGAACGATTGGAGCGATTCCATCAATTGCAATTGAGAACAATTCAAAACAATTGAGAACAGTTCCGAACGATTGAGGAACGATTTGGAATCCTAATTAGTTCAAACTACAAAATCAAAATCCTAATTAGCTCAAACTACAAAATAACTTCTCATTCAAATTTTAATCCAAAATCAAATTAACTCAAACACTAATCATCTTAAAAAGTACAAGTTCAGTGAATGTGAATGTTGAACCTGAAGCTTGAAGTTGAACGGAGCTTGAGAATTTGAAGACGATGAAGTTCAGCGAATGTGAGAACGAAGCTTGAAGTTGAACGAAGCTTGAGAATTTGAAGAAGAAGAAGAAGAAGAAGAAGACGAAGTTCAGTGAGCGAGCATTTGAAGAACGAACAGTTTAGGGTTACTTTCAATGTTTCTACGAATCTGGAGAACGAACGCAGATTTAGGGTTCAGAGTGAACGATTTGGAAATCAATCGAGAATGAAAGTGAAATCGAATGAGTGAAATCGAAGAAGAAGGGAACGAGTGAAGGAATGAGTGATATTGAGAAGAAGGGAACGAGTGAAGGAAGGAGTGATATGATAAGTTAATAATAAACAAATTAAAATAAAATAAAAAATGTAAAAGTCTACGTTTAGTGACAGATATGGCCGTCCGTAGGTAAAACTTTAAAAAGTGGCGGTGGGTATAGGTGACTTTTCTTGTAGTGACAGCGCAAGCACAAATAATTATAAAGGTGGACTGAAATTACAGACATACACAACACAACCACATCCAAACACTTGCAACCAATATAATACTACCTAGACTTCCAGAATCAAAACAAAACCCGTATAAGAAGAACCGCTAAACTAACATGAGTATAAAAATTAAAAATGATGTCTAAGTCGAGTATGAATGTCTACATCGAGTTGCAGAAGAGTTGAACTGTTGAAGCACGAGCAATGAAGAAGAAAAAGTGAATGAAGAGAAGCAAAAGCAAGGGTAGAAGAGTAGGAACAAAATTGAAATTGTATTATTAATGTGTTCCATTCCATTGGATACACCCCAAATTGGGAGGAATGAAAAATTGAAGGATTGAGTGGTATAGGATGGAATTGGTTCCATTGGGTTCCATTCCATTCCATTGGTTTTTTGCAAATCCAAACAATGGAATCTTATTATATACCTTTCCATTCCATTCCACCACATACCACCAATCCAAACATAGCCTAAGTGACCAAATGTGCAGTTTAGCAAAAAAAAAAAAACGAAAATTGATTTCATCATATAAGAATAACCCCAAAATAGTTTGATGAAATAATGAAACATATTGTTCTTTAATTAAAAATACCGATTTCAATATCACCAAACTAAGCGAGATTGATATTATATGAAATTAAAATACACTTACTTGTCTATAATCACATGCTTTAAGATTTAAGGTTCTCAAAGTTTCATCCATATGGTAGAGTCTCGTTCTGATAACCTGTTATAAACTGATCTAAATGATAGGAATAATATAGAGAATGAGTGAGAGATGAGAGAAAGAATAGTATGTATTATTCACCACTAGGATTAGGGTTACATTACAATGATACATAAGTCTTATATATAGGAAAACATAATGGGCCAAATATATGGGTCAATGACTTATATGGACATCCACTAATAATATTCATAACGCTTTAAACGTGTTAAAAAACAAAATATGGTGAATAAATTTTAAAATTTGTGTATTTTATTTTTTAAAAGTATAAAAAAATGCTCATTTTAATATAAAAATTTCTTCTTTAATTTTAATTTATTTAATTAGGGTACTCGACGTATTAGTTAGCATGCCCTATAAATATATCATAAACGAATTAAAATATCATTATACATTAGAATAGTTGCTTTATTTGAATACAAATGTATAAATGGTTAGTAAGACATTCACCAATTATTTAACAATTTTAATCCCTCATAACCACTTAGAATATTTTATCAAACACTAAAATATACGTGACTACAGGATAAAATTATAGAAGATTCTCGAAAGGTTAATGATATTTTAACGAATCTCTTTAAATATTTTTTTGTGGGGTAGGGATGGAGAGTCTCGAAAGGTTTATTGGGTCCGTTGGAACAATGTTTGTAAGGGGGTATTGGTGTTAGAAGGGTTGGAGAATGGTTTTAAAACATAAGTATGAGTGAAATTAGGGAGGGAGGGTGTAAGATTTTGGTGTGGTGGAAATATATTCTTAGTATTGTAAAGGGTCTTTCAATGAGGTTGATGAATGGTTTGAGAATTTTCTCTTTGGACAGGTAGGCAATAGGGAGGAGTCATTGTTTTGGGATGTTACGTGGTTAGAAGAAGATGTGTGTTTGAGGGAGCATTTTCCTCGATTAGTATGTCTTTTTTTGGACCAAGGTGTGATAGTGAAGGAGATCGTAGAGGTTAGGATGTGGGATAGGGGGTAGAGTTGGAGGAGATCTCTTTTTGCATGGAAGAAGTTGTTGGAAGGGTGTTGTGGTCTTTATTTAATGTTATTTTGCATAGAAATGTCCCTAATATGTTGATTTGGAGGTCGATGAATTGATATGTTTTTATAGTTAAATGTGCTTATATTTGTTTGACTCAAAGAGAGGAGGACGCAAGTATTGAGATGGATATTAATGCTTTGGCTTGGAATAAAGTGATGCCATTAAAAATTTTGGTTTTGCTTGGTGCTTTTTGAAAAATCAGATTCCTACTCGAGATAATCTTTTTTAAAGGGATTCTTAATATTGATGTTCAACGTTGTATTTTTTGTTGTGGTGTTGTTGATTATTATCTCATCTCATCTGTTTTTTGTGTGTTGTTAGTCACACAAGGTGCAGTATGATGTTCTAAAATGGCTAGGTGTGCAATGCACTTGTTATAATAATGTGATTGCTTATGCTCAACAATTCATCGATTTACATGTTCGATTCTTGAAGATTAAAGATTGCTTTCAAACTATTTGGTTAGTGATAATTTAGATGATTTGGAAGGCTCGTAATGATTGTTTATTCTTTAACGAAGCCTTTGATGCTGACAGACACAATGGTTTCTCAAATTAAAATTCAAGTTTGGTGGTGTCTCTAGATGAAAGTTAAAAGTTTTGATTGCACTTTCGTCTTATGGTTTATTAACTCTTTGCTCTGTTTGAGTCTGTGAGATACGTAAATTTGTTGTGTTTGGCTATGTTTTAGCCTTTTGCTTTTTTTATTATAATTTTGACTTTTGTTAGCATTTAGATTGTGCACACCTTGTGCTATAATTTAGAGTGATATTTTTAATATAATTAGTTCTTTAAAAAAATGAAATATTCAAAGTGGTTAGTGACATAAATTTATACATGTTAGAAAAAAAAAGTTTAATATACGATGAACTATACTTATCGTGTTGTATTTGATGTCGACAAATGTGTCCAAATAAAATAACATTTTCGTGCAGTGTAGCAGAGGCGGTGCTGCACTGCACCGAGGGGGTGCATGTGTACACCCTGAAATTATAAAAATTTAACTAGTACCCCTATCTGAAATTATAAAAATTTCATTAGTACCCCTATATTTTTTACTTTTTGCACCCCCTGATTTTATTTTTTTGCACCACTTACCCAAAACTTAAAACAATTTGACTTGACTCATTTTTCCCTTCAAACTTCTCTCAAACTCAAAAAACGTAACATACTTCCTCCACCACAAAGAACCGCGCGCCTCCTTCTCTTTTCTCCGTGACACCATACCCGACCTCCCTTCAGTACTCTTTCTCTCTGTTCGGTTACAGCTTGGTTGGACTCAAAACGAAAACAAAACAACTCACCAAAGTGAATCCATCACAGCTCGTCTACTGTCAGCCATCCTCCACCCTCCTCCGGCCACGAATAACTGATTGCAACGTCCAACAACCTTGAAACAATCACTAAAGTATCAATCAAAATATATATGGTTTAAGTTTTACAATTTGGGAATTTTTTGTATATTTCTTTTTGTTTTTATTTTGGTGAGTGTTGAAGAAATTGATTATGGTGAAGGAGAAGTGTGTGTGTGTTTTTGTTCCTATTTTGGTTTATGAAGGAGAAATGGTGAAGAACTTGATTGAATGAGTTTGTGTTTTGTTGTGATAAATTGAAATTGACAGAAACAGAAGTGGTGAACTTGATTACCTAGAGGTGTTTTTTATAAATTGACAGAAACAGAAACAGAAGTGTTTTTTTGTTTCTATTTTGTTTCGTGCAGTGTATTTCTAGTCCTAGAGTTACCTAGAGGAACAAAAGGAACAGATGAATGGTCGGACGATTGTCTTGTTATTTATGTTAAAAGAGATGTGTTTAACAATATTGATAATAATTTGATTATTCAACGATTTCAATATATGAGTCCGCGTAGCGGACAGTTGTAAAACATATATACGTAATTTTTTTAGTACAATATAATTTTTGAATATATTATATATGAATTTGCATCTATGGATATATATTATAATTATTAAAATATCGATTAAAAATGCACCCCCTGATCCAGGGTTTGAGCACCTTCACTGTAGTGTAGTTGTGTTGGAAGGGAAAAAATGATGGTAAACTTATGGTTGTCTGAGTGGTAAGATAATCGAACACATTAAATAAATGGTATGAGATTCGATGATAACTTTCTTACACAATAAACAAAATGATCTGAGATTCAAGACCATTGAATATTTAAACCTTGGATATATTAAATTAGATGAGATATAAGATGTGTTTTGACGTAAGAAAGAGGGTTGGATACATGTAATTTGCTTGTTTTCAATATTATACTTATGAAAAAATGACATTGAAGGTTGAAGACGAATAAGAAGATCGTGATTTAAGGTGTTTGTGAATATATATGGTGTGTCAAGCGGTAGTGTGTTGCATGAATCTAGTAAAGATTCAATATGGTGGAAAGACAATCAATTAAATTAAAATAGGAGAGGGTAAATTAGTTAAATAAATTTCAAAATTTATTATCTAAGTTTTTCATTTTTAATTTATTAACTTTATTTTTTAATTCCTCTAAATTTTTCTTTCAAATTTTAGTCATTCTATTTTTTTTGTTTTCAGTTTTAGTCATTTTTTTATGGCTTAAATATCATTTTTGTCTCTGTAAGTTCGTGGTTTTTTTGTTTTAGTCACTGTATCTTTTTTTCTTGCGATTCATCCCCGTATGTTCAAATCTTTTATATTATAGTCCCTAAAGCTAAAATCCGTAGAGAAATCTGCAGGAAATTAAATCCGCAGGAAAATTCGCAAGTTTCCTACGGATTTTAGTTTTAGGGACTAAAACTTAAAGATTTGAATATACAGGGATGAATTCACAAGAAAAAAAGATACAGGGACTAAAACAAAAAAATCACGAACTTACAGGAACGAAAATGATATTTAAGCTTTTTTTTATTCATAAAAGTTCATGTGTCATGTTCCAAATGACTTTTTTAAAAAAATAATATTATTATTAAGACCTTAAAATATCACTAGTTTAACAATTTAACTATTTAATCTTTAATTTTTATTAATTTATCAATAACTCTAAATTAAAGATTAAACAAATGATATTTTAAAATTTTAATAATATCATGCCATCAAAATAAATTATTTTGAATATGTTACATAAATTTTGTACGAAGTTAATTTAATTCTCACTAATACTTTTGTAGAGAAATAAATATAAATATCGTTGTAATTATTCTTCAAATTTTAAAATTTTCTCTATCTTAAATTGGAGCATCATTTTTATTCTAAATTTAAATTCAATCAAATGGTGTTGGATTAAGAGTTTAAAGTGTATTCCAAGGTTTTAGATTTAATTTTTCTTAATGTTAATTTCGATGGACTAGTCCATATAGAATAGAAAAAACCGACTTTAAATAAAATCCCACAAGTGGGCCGTGAGATTAATTCCTTGGATTAATTGATCTTTTAACCGGATATAATTTAAAAAAAAAAAAAATTGAGCATGTGTGCTGCATGGAGGTTAGGGTGCATTTTATTTGGTCAACCCATGTACATACAAGTAGATCCTTGACCTTCTTCGCCCAATGCTTTTTTTTTTATCTCTACATCTAATCTAACCTTTGTTTTATTTTTTGATTAAACATCTGATCCTAACTTTTTTCTAATTCTAACTTAACACATAGTGAGTTCCATTAGTTTAGCTCAATTGGTACTTGGTAGGACATTGCATTATATATGCAGGGGGTCAAAGTTCAAACTCCGGTCTTCCCACTTATCCATCTTAAGAGTGAAATTTCTAGCAACTAGACTACATGACCAAAAACCTTAACACATAGTCAAGTTCCCAACAATAAACATGCATGCTCTTTTAAATATACTTTGGCCTTTAAAGTTTTTTTTTTTTTTGTACAATAGCCTTTAAAGTTTTTTTAAACTACTATATTGTTTTGTGTTCGCCGAAAATTAATTTTGCCATTATAAGTGAGAGTACATTGTTTTTACATGCAATCTTTGCTTTTTAAATTTTAAATTGGCTTAAACATCATTTTCGTCCCTGTAAGTTCATAAATTTTTGGTTTTACTCCTTGTATCTTTTTTTGTTGCAAATTAATCCTTGCATGTGCAAATTTTTTTTATTTTAGTCTCTAAAGCTGAAATCCGCAGGAAAATCTGTAGGAAAATTCGTTGGTTTCCTGCAGATTTTAGTTTTAAGGGACTAAAACCAAAATATTTGAACATACAGGGACTAATTTGCAACAAAAAAAGATACAGGGTCTAAAACCCAAAAATCACAAACTTACAAGGACGAAAATGATGATTAAGCCTTTTAAATTTGATTATATGAAGTGACAAAATACTAAATTTTCATTAATATTAGTATAAAATAAATTTAATTTTCAGCATGATAATTTTTTCGTGAGTGAACTGTAAGTATCTTTGTAAATAAATTTTGAGTCTTGTATGTGTCCTAACCCAATGACCCTAATTTTGAAGTCCAATTTATACAAACTTCTTTTTTATCAAACATAAAATAAAATTGATTAATATATATGAGTAATTTAGACTACATTTCCCTTTTATCTTATTATAAGTGCGTTTGATTTACCTTTAAAAAAAGTGATTTTTTCATTTTTTTTTTAAAAATGACTTTTATGATATCTTCATTAAAAATAGTAAATGTTATTTCAAATACTTTTTTTTATTAATTAAGAGAGTGATTTTGACTTTCAATAACTTCAATATTCAGGTTAGAGATTTTAAATTAATAAAAATCACAATTTTTTAAAAAAGCATCTCTAAAAAATGATTTTTATGAAAAGTTATTTGAAATAGCTTTTTTTTTTAAAGATTTTTCATTTGAAACTTTTAGAAAAAAATATGTTAAATTTTAATCTATTTTCTAAAAAGCTAAAACAAACACACCCTATTTTTCTTTTGGTCATTTTATTAATGGGCAAATAGATGAAGTCTTGTTGACCACGAGTCTTTCTCTTCGCACCCCCCAATTTTTTTTCACTCAAAAATATTTGAAAAACATTTGGTGTAAACGCGAATAAAATTTATACTGAAAAAAATTTGGAAAGCGTTTTCCGAACTTTTTCGAGTTTCTTTAAGTGAAAAAAGAAATTTAGGTAATGAGAAGAGAAAATTTCGTTAACTACAGCCTTTAAAGTTTGAATCGCCAATAACCGAAAAAGTGGCCACATGATTGGTTTTGTAATGATTTCCTTATTCATTCTTACTCATCATATCAGCATGTTGGATTGGAGAAGTACTTAAGATTAATTTAATTTTTATAGGGTGTGTTTGGAGGGAGGGTAGGGAGGGAGGTTAGAGCTTGAAGAATAAAAAAGATGTTAGTTGGAAGAAATTAAGAGTTTTGGGTGAAGAGTTTTGTCAAAAAATATACTTTCAATATTAAAATTATATTAATTATAAGTATTTATCTATTTATCTATGTGAAAAATTTATGTATTTCCTTCTCGTCCCTCTGGTCTTTCCCTATCTTCCCCTCCAAACTCCCAAGCAAGGGAGGCTTGTGTGATGATGAGAGACAAAATAAAATAATTGTCTCATATCTTGTCTAAATTCAATGTTTAATGAGACACCATAAATGATAATTTAATCATGAAATTTATCTTATCTCTTTAATAAAAAAAAATTTCTTCTGAAAGCGAGTTGTGTTAGAAATTAGTTGGATAAAATAATAAACTAACTCACTAATTTAACCTAATAAAATATGATTTTAAAAAAAATGAAATTTAATTAAATATAAAAAATGGAAATTGATATTAAATTAAAAAAATTAATAATTAATTTGAATATTTAAAGTAAAGTAATTATTATTAAAAAGTAAAAAATATGAATATTAATTTAACTATTTAAAATTAAATATATATTTTTTTCAAAAATAATTAATATATTTTTCTTACAATAGCAGTGTTTTCACAAAGGTAATTTTATAACTGAATATAATATATATCTTGCCTAAAAGAAAATAAATAATACGATAAAATAATGATATATTATCGGTTATTATGTATGCACCAAATATGTGATAATGATAGAATAAATAACTATTGTGTCATTACCACATTTTTATTCAACTTTTTATCTTATCATGTGCATCAAATGAGACATATAATTTTCAATATACCTCTTATGTGCTCAAGCATTTACCTTCCGAGGGTGTAAAATTTGAGCCAATTTATCTGGGGTCTAGTTGTATATGTTATGTGTACTTATTGAAGTCTGAATTAGCTCCATTTACCAAGTTTCATTTAATGTGCATTTATGAGAGTGATAGACACAATTTGATATATTAATTTAACCCATTTTAATTTATCATTTGTGTCTACGCCTCTCATAAATAAACCAGTGTTTTAAAAATCGGACCGGACCGGCCGGTTAGACCGGTCGGACCGTGAACCGGAGGGTCACCGAGTTGGTTCGCTAATAAACCGGACATGCAATCGAACCGGTCAAAACCGGAAAAAAACCGTTGACTTGTAGTTTTGAACTGGCCGGTCTAATGTGTGATTTTTTGAAGAAAAAAACATAAAACCGAGCAGATTAGAAACAATATAGGAAACTGAAACAATAGAAGAAATTAATTAGTAACAGAGGAGGTGAGGATTGAAACTGTAACATAGATTTAATCCTACAATTTTAGAGGCAAAATTTTCTATTTTATGATTATGTTATTACTTTTCATAAGTATTAATGCTGCATGTTTGTGGGATGAGAATAGAAGAAGTAGAAACACTGAAATAGAGAAGAGAGAAGAAAAAAGTAAAGAACAAATTTTGAAGTAAAAGAAGAAGAGGAGGCAGGCAGCGGCTGGTGTAAGACCCAAGATTCCACTGTACAGTTTTTCTAAGGAACTTTAGTGTCGGCTAAGTTTTTAGGGTTTTTGGTGAAGCGGTTTTGTGAGTATCGTCGCATTAATGGAATTTTTGCTGAAAAGGAGCCTGTTTTGTGCTCGTGCGCTGGAAAGGCACAGACTTTCGGGTCGTGATCCTCTTTTAAGTATGAGGAGATTTCTGTGAAGCCAGAAATCCGAGTTTTGGGTTATTCTCGTCTTTGGAAAAACGAGTAAGATTTTACCCGCTGTTGTGAAATTTTACTGGTTCTGAATTCAGTAGGATTTCGGGTGGAAGTTTTATATATCTGCGCGAGTTAGGATATATTCTGAGAATAATTTTCCAAGGTGTGGAAGAAAATTACAGTCGCGGAAAAAGATTCGGCGATAAGTTTTGGAAATGTTTAACGATAGACGTTCTTTCCGTAGGTTTTCTGTTTTTGTGAGTTCCGTTCGTCGCGACGCGCGAGAACTGAACGTGCGTTTTGTGGTAAGAGGTTGTGGGAAATATCTTGTGAGGATAGACTTGGTTTTGATCCAAGGGCTAGGGATTAGTCTTGGAAGCTTTTACTATTTGATCCAATGGCCATAAACTAGCAAGACTTTGTTAAGTAGTGGACTTAGAAAATAAATCACAAAACTTCACTTCTTTCTCTCATTTGGCCGTGGCCTATGTTCTTCATTCCTTCCTTCATAGAAATTTCATTCCTTAACCAAAGCACTTGATCATAAGCTTGTTGGAAAGCTTGGAGTTGTGAGATTCTTCTTCTAAGGTAACTAGAACCTATTCCCTTCTCTTTGCTAGCCAAACTCTTGGAGTTTGATGGATTATTATGTGATGTTCATGAGATGGAAATTTTAGGAATGGTTCATATATGGTTTTTGTTCCATAGAAGTTGTTCATGAGCTTTAGAGAAGCATGTGTAGGCGTTGTTATTTCAATTTTCCATGAGTTTGTGAGAATCTCATGAGAAAAGTTAGGGTTTTGGGTTGGTTATGTATTGATCAATAACATGTGGTTAGGTTGTAAGGTTTTGAAAAGAAACGTTGTCTTTGAACCTTTGGGCAAAAGGGAAACGTGTTGCATGGTTTTGTTTTAGAAAATCCGATGAAAAATATTTTGGGGTTTATGAAAATATTTCCTAAGTGTTTTGTGTGGTGTTTTTGGGGTCCAAGTGGTTTAAAACTCTTGTGACATGTGGTGTTGCTTTTCGCTTTGAAAACATGTTTGAAAATGATTACCGGTCGGTTAAGGCCCGTAATAAAACTTGTGCTTGGGTTTGGTTTTGATTTTGGAAATGAAAATCAAATAACTTGCACTCGAAGCAACCAACATGCTTTCGGAGATGTATTGCTTGCTTATGAAAATGGTTTGCTTTTGTGCCTTGAAAAGGTGTGGGGAACTAATAGAATCAAACTAGGCTTGGTTGGGGAAAAAGGTGGTGTGAGTTGCTGTTTTTGCTGTCATGACAGGTGCAACTCGCCGGGCGAGTGTTAACTCGCTGGAGCGAGTGTCACAGGCCATGAACACGCTGGGGCGAGCTCCACAGCGAGCGAGACCTGTCTTCTCTGACTTCACTCGCTGCCAACTCGCTGGGGCGAGCTCTGGGAGTTGAAATTTTGGATTCTGATTTCTAAACTTGGTTTTTAGCTTTCTAATCCCTTTTTATTTATTTATGGAAGTGGCGGGGATTGGAAACGAGTTTTTCGGGTACTCGGAAAGTACGTAACTTGTAACGCAAGAAAACGGCCATTTTGCATTTCAAATTATTTAAGACTTTTGACAATTGTTTTGGGTCCTAAAAATAGTACAAATAACTCATGGGGGTTGATCAATACGATAGTATTTGGTATGATATCCGAAAGAGTGGATTTTCCTTAGGAACCTTTAGGTTTTTGGGGTTTTGGTGTAGTTTCAATACTATTGGTTAGAGAACAATGTATTGATTGTTGCGCTGCTTGTTTTAGGAAGCGCGTAGTGTTATTTGGACGAGATTTAGTAAACAGAAGCTTGCCGAGGTAAGGGCTCCACTTTATTTCCGTCTTTTCAACTGGTTATGACATGCTTGGATTTCTGCTGTAATGCTTTGCTGTGTGTTTGGCATATCTGGTTGATGTATTCTCGTGATGAGAACGTGTTTAAAATACTTGCGCTGTTTACATATGATTATGAGAATATATGTATGAACAGGTTGTTGGAATACATATGATTGGAAATGTATGTATGTCGTTGTGTTTGGTTTACATATATCTGTGTGATATGTAATTGTTGCATGAGCATGTATGGAATGTGTAAGTCAGCTGGGACTACACGGGTGGATGTGTCTGTGTGACTCCGTCGGGGCTGTGTCTGTGTGACTGCCCTATATATGCTTAATTAGAAAGTATGCTCATGCATTTCATAGTTGGCGACAGCATCTGTGTGGCTGATAGCATCTGTGTGGCTATTTTCGCCTGGTGACAGCATCTGTGTGGCTGACAGCATCTGTGTGGCTGGTAGCATCTGTGTGGCTATTTTCACCTGGTGGTAGCATCTGTGTGGCTATTTTCGCCTGGTGACAGCATCTGTGTGGCTGACAGCATCTGTGTGGCTGGTAGCATCTGTGTGGCTATTTTCACCTGGTGATAGCGTCTGTGTGGCATCACCTGCCCTTGTGGCTTTAGTGGGTTGGACCTACGATTCCGGAACTCATGCATTGTGGTAGCTAGGGTTAGTACCACGCATTGTAGAAGTCTGCATTAGGCTTGGTGTGCATTATATATATAAGCCCGTTGGTGGGAATTGCTTTGGTGTTAAAGAGCTTTCTCTTGTGTATGTGGAAATTTGTTATGTGTACAATCTTTCGCACCGGTTATATATATACATACCTTGTATTTTGTGGTGACCCTTTCTTTCATTTGCGGGCTCATCCCACCCAGATGATGGGTTAGGTCGTGGTGACGACGGTGGCTGTTCCAGGCCCCAGTGAGTTGTTGGAGCTTTAGCTTAGTTAGACTATGCGCCGGTGTGGGTTGTACACCGTGCTTTTTGGGTTTAGGCATAGGATTCTAACTTGTTTTGTTGCAAGTATTTGAATACTTAGACTCGGATTGTAATTATTCAGGAATACACTTTGCTTGTCGAAGCACCTTATGGTAATGAGTTCTTTTGTATATTTGAATGCCGGCTCATTTAAAATCTTTTATGCGTAACTCTGATGTGTACAAAAAAAAAAGTAATGCCTTTTCGGGCCTTGGAAAAACGGGTTGTTATAATTGGTATCAGAGCACGGCTTTAAATCTTCAAAGGGAAAGTGTATACTTGAGTCGTTAATCCAGAGTCGGTTAGAACATAGCTAGAGTAGTGACAGTTCTAGTGTATGTTTGGTGTCGGGTCTTGTGTTAGTAATCCGTTGAGTGAGATATTCTGTTAGGATTCAGAATTGTTCGATTAAGGATCTAATCAAAAGGACTTAGTAGTAGTTATAGCACGTTGCCCTGTTAGTGGTAATTTGGAATTTTGTGCGTCACACGTCAAGGGTCAGCGGGCCTAGTGTCGGTTTGGAAGTAATGTGAACGTATAGGGAACCGATTCTGAGGAATTGGGGATTTGGATAAAGGGAGTCCAAGAGAAGTAGATGGTATAGTTTGGCAAGTGCCAAGACTATGAGGAATTGTAATCACCAATCGGTGGTTGGGATGGTATTATTTAAGTCGTGTTTGGAAAGAGATTCGTATGTGAGCAGACGGTTCGGCATATTCACTAAGTTGCGGACTTATGGATATTGGTAGAGCGGGAAATTCTTCTATAGAGAAGACAACTTGTTCGGAATGTAATGGTTTTGGTGGTACCTGCCGTGGTGGCATTGTATTACTGTTGAATGATGTTCAACGGATGTTTCATGAGTGGAATCATGAGAGCTTGAACGATGTGTTTTGAGTGTTGTGTCTTACGACTTCGACCTTGTATTCGTAAGAGATCGAGGGAAACATTAAGGAAAACCTCGAAGGCGTTGTTGGACCATTGTGCCTCGGGGGACCATGAGCACAAGTGGAATGAAGCATCGTTTAAGTTGGGTAAAGATGGTCTAAACCACCATCATGATTGTCGACTATTTATTGACAAATTGAGGAACTGATCATCCTTAATCTCTTGTTGATAATAGACGGAGTCGTGTTGACTGGAAATGACTAGTTTTGCCGGCTTTGCTGGTGCGCAGAAAGTTTCGGTGTTTCTTTTTGGAGGGTAGCCAGTAACTGCTTCGCGTGAACCTAGGGAAATTGGCTATGTCACGGAGGCGAAAGAGGTGACTTTGGAAATTTTTGTTTGTGGGCACGAGGATCTTTGGGAATTAGAGGTTGTGAACCTCTGTTGTGAGGTTAATTTTTGAGTGGTGAACTCGTTGAGAGTTGCGGTTGGTGCACGGTTGTGCCAGTGTGTTGGTGAGAGTATCTGTGTGACTTCACCCGGTGTTAGCATCTGTGTGGCTGCACCTAATCCTGAGGGATTTTATTGTGTTGGTTTTAGTAATGACTAGTTGAGTCGTCATCCTTAACTCTAGTTTCGAGGACGAAACTTCTTTTTGGAGGGTAGTAATGTAAGACCCAAGATTCCACTGTACAGTTTTCTAAGGAACTTTAGTGTCGGCTAAGTTTTTAGGGTTTTTGGTGAAGCGGTTTTGTGAGTATCGTCGCATTAATGGAATTTTTGCTGAAAAGGAGCCTGTTTTGTGCTCGTGCGCTGGAAAGGCACAGACTTTCGGGTCGTGATCCTCTTTTAAGTATGAGGAGATTTCTGTGAAGCCAGAAATCCGAGTTTTGGGTTATTCTCGTCTTTGGAAAAACGAGTAAGATTTTACCCGCTGTTGTGAAATATTACTGGTTCTGAATTCAGTAGGATTTCGGGTGGAAGTTTTATATATCTGCGCGAGTTAGGATATATTCTGAGAATAATTTTCCAAGGTGTGGAAGAAAATTACAGTCGCGGAAAAAGATTCGGCGATAAGTTTTGGAAATGTTTAACGATAGACGTTCTTTCCGTAGGTTTTCTGTTTTTGTGAGTTCCGTTCGTCGCGACGCGCGAGAACTGAACGTGCGTTTTGTGGTAAGAGGTTGTGGGAAATATCTTGTGAGGATAGACTTGGTTTTGATCCAAGGGCTAGGGATTAGTCTTGGAAGCTTTTACTATTTGATCCAATGGCCATAAACTAGCAAGACTTTGTTAAGTAGTGGACTTAGAAAATAAATCACAAAACTTCACTTCTTTCTCTCATTTGGCCGTGGCCTATGTTCTTCATTCCTTCCTTCATAGAAATTTCATTCCTTAACCAAAGCACTTGATCATAAGCTTGTTGGAAAGCTTGGAGTTGTGAGATTCTTCTTCTAAGGTAACTAGAACCTATTCCCTTCTCTTTGATAGCCAAACTCTTGGAGTTTGATGGATTATTATGTGATGTTCATGAGATGGAAATTTTAGGAATGGTTCATATATGGTTTTTGTTCCATAGAAGTTGTTCATGAGCTTTAGAGAAGCATGTGTAGGCGTTGTTATTTCAATTTTCCATGAGTTTGTGAGAATCTCATGAGAAAAGTTAGGGTTTTGGGTTGGTTATGTATTGATCAATAACATGTGGTTAGGTTGTAAGGTTTTGAAAAGAAACGTTGTCTTTGAACCTTTGGGCAAAAGGGAAACGTGTTGCATGGTTTTGTTTTAGAAAATCCGATGAAAAATATTTTGGGGTTTATGAAAATATTTCCTAAGTGTTTTGTGTGGTGTTTTTGGGGTCCAAGTGGTTTAAAACTCTTGTGACATGTGGTGTTGCTTTTCGCTTTGAAAACATGTTTGAAAATGATTACCGGTCGGTTAAGGCCCGTAATAAAACTTGTGCTTGGGTTTGGTTTTGATTTTGGAAATGAAAATCAAATAACTTGCACTCGAAGCAACCAACATGCTTTCGGAGATGTATTGCTTGCTTATGAAAATGGTTTGCTTTTGTGCCTTGAAAAGGTGTTGGGAACTAATAGAATCAAACTAGGCTTGGTTGGGGAAAAAGGTGGTGTGAGTTGCTGTTTTTGCTGTCATGACAGGTGCAACTCGCCGGGCGAGTGTTAACTCGCTGGAGCGAGTGTCACAGGCCAGGAACACGCTGGGGCGAGCTCCACAGCGAGCGAGACCTGTCTTCTCTGACTTCACTCGCTGCCAACTCGCTGGGGTGAGCTCTGGGAGTTGAAATTTTGGATTCTGATTTCTAAACTTGGTTTTTAGCTTTCTAATCCCTTTTTATTTATTTATGGAAGTGGCGGGGATTGGAAACGAGTTTTTCGGGTACTCGGAAAGTACGTAACTTGTAACGCAAGAAAACGGCCATTTTGCATTTCAAATTATTTAAGACTTTTGACAATTGTTTTGGGTCCTAAAAATAGTACAAATAACTCATGGGGGTTGATCAATACGATAGTATTTGGTATGATATCCGAAAGAGTGGATTTTCCTTAGGAACCTTTAGGTTTTTGGGGTTTTGGTGTAGTTTCAATACTATTGGTTAGAGAACAATGTATTGATTGTTGCGCTGCTTGTTTTAGGAAGCGCGTAGTGTTGTTTGGACGAGATTTAGTAAACGGAAGCTTGCCGAGGTAAGGGCTCCACTTTATTTCCGTCTTTTCAACTGGTTTTGACATGCTTGGATTTCTGCTGTAATGCTTTGCTGTGTGTTTGGCATGTCTGGTTGATGTATTCTCGTGATGAGAACGTGTTTAAAATACTTGCGCTGTTTACATATGATTATGAGAATATATGTATGAACAGGTTGTTGGAATACATATGATTGGAAATGTATGTATGTCGTTGTGTTTGGTTTACATATATCTGTGTGATATGTAATTGTTGCATGAGCATGTATGGAACGTGTAAGTCAGCTGGGACTACACGGGTGGATGTGTCTGTGTGACTCCGCCGGGGCTGTGTCTGTGTGACTGCCCTATATATGCTTAATTAGAAAGTATGCTCATGCATTTCATAGTTGGCGACAGCATCTGTGTGGCTGGTAGCATCTGTGTGGCTATTTTTGCCTGGTGACAGCATCTGTGTGGCTGACAGCATCTGTGTGGCTGGTAGCATCTGTGTGGCTATTTTTACCTGGTGGTAGCATCTGTGTGGCTATTTTCGCCTGGTGACAGCATCTGTGTGGCTGACAGCATCTGTGTGGCTGGTAGCATCTGTGTGGCTATTTTCACCTGGTGATAGCGTCTGTGTGGCATCACCTGCCCTTGTGGCTTTAGTGGGTTGGACCTACGATTCCGGAACTCATGCATTGTGGTAGCTAGGGTTAGTACCACGCATTGTAGAAGTCTGCATTAGGCTTGGTGTGCATTATATATATAAGCCCGTTGGTGGGAATTGCTTTGGTGTTAAAGAGCTTTCTCTTGTGTATGTGGAAATTTGTTATGTGTACAATCTTTCGCACCGGTTATATATATACATACCTTGTATTTTGTGGTGACCCTTTCTTTCATTTGCGGGCTCATCCCACCCAGATGATGGGTTAGGTCGTGGTGACGACGGTGGCTGTTCCAGGCCCCAGTGAGTTGTTGGAGCTTTAGCTTAGTTAGACTATGCGCCGGTGTGGGTTGTACACCGTGCTTTTTGGGTTTAGGCATAGGATTCTAACTTGTTTTGTTGCAAGTATTTGAATACTTAGACTCGGATTGTAATTATTCAGGAATACACTTTGCTTGTCGAAGCACCTTATGGTAATGAGTTCTTTTGTATATTTGAATGCCGGCTCATTTAAAATCTTTTATGCGTAACTCTGATGTGTACAACAAAAAAAAAGTAATGCCTTTTCGGGCCTTGGAAAAACGGGTTGTTACAGCTGGTAAGAACAACCAAACTAGGGTTGTTTTAATTTATGGTCTTATTTTAAGAGATGGGCATTGGGCTGTTACTTGTTTAAGTCCATGTATTATTTTTTAAGTAAAACCCATATAAGTGATGAGTACTTTATTAAAAAAATTAAATGAAAACCTATTAAAAAAGGAAAATGTGAGAGAGATGAGTATTTAATTGATTTATATAGCATAGCATAAAAATAATTGATTTATATTACTATTCTATTGCCCACTTATCAGTAGGTTTTCTTAATAAAAAGTGGATGAAATTTAATTAGGGAGAAAAATTTTAAAATTGCTCAACTTTCCTACACCATATTTTTTTTATTAAAATTGAAAAATAGAAATAGACTTTGTTGTAATTAGACTTTGTTCAAAATTTATTTGAATTTGTATTTTATACTATTTTGTTGTATGTGTGAGTGATGACTATGTTAAGAATTTTTAAATTTAAAGGATAAAATTGTGAAATTGTGAAATTTTCATATTTTTTAAGTATTATGATTTTTTAGAGAGGAGTCATCTGGTTCGACCCTGTTTAACACCTATATAATTTGGTTAGAGAGACCGATTTATTCAACCGAGTTATTCGGTTTAATCATGCGGTTCGACCAGTGACCCAATGGTCTGACCAATGAACCAGTGAACCAGTACTTTCACGGTTCGATGACCGGTCCGGTTTTTAAAACATTGAAATAAACAATAGTTAGGCGGTTAACAGTTGTACTAGCTTTTTATTAATTATATCTCATAGTTTTCGAAGAAAAAAATAAGAAAGATGCAATGGATATAAAAGTCAAATGGATAAAGTGAGTCGTTCGAGAGAACCCGAGTTCGATTCATGGTGGGAATAATTTTATGCCAGATATTACTTACCTCGCCGACGAACTCTAAATTAATAGGGCCCCTTCCCCTGAAAATCAGATGGTTAATACAAAAAAAAGTCAAACATGTTCATACTTTCTCCAGCCATTTTTATAAAAAAGTTTGACTTTTATAATACATTGAAAAACTGATGTACATAGTGACCATGGAGAGCTATTCAATGTAATAATGATCAATTGTCAATAATAGTTTTTGGTATATTTTATAAGCCGTAAGTATCTTAACATCAAGAGAAAGATCAATATTCCAACTAAGTTGATATCTTGAAATTCCCCCATCGTTGGCCTATAACTCATAAATATATTAAGAAAAAGAAAAAATTATGCAAAAGGGGACTATAACTTACCCCAAAGAATCAATCCACATAAAAGTGTAAACTCTAGTTAATCCTTACGAGTACCCATAAAGAATGTAACAGCCCAGACTCCACCAACTTAGGTGGTTCCGGCACTGCCACCTCACGATCTTTTCCACCCCCCCTCACTAGTGGAGGTTTTGCCTTCCGTGGGAATCGGACACATGCACCCGGGGATAAGTACATTGTTCATTCCATTCCGTCTAAGTCTCATATGGTTGGTAGTGGGAATGAAATGAACAATGTACTTATCCCCAGGTGCATGTGTTCGATTCCCACGGAAGGCAAAAACTCCACTAGTGAGGGGGTGGAGAAGATCGTGAGGTGGCAGTGCCGGGACCACCTAAGTTGGTGGGGCCTGGGCTGTTACAAAGAACATGTGAGCACTTGCAAGCAATAACTGTAACATCCTATTTATATCATTAATTATTTATTTATGTATTTGTGTTTATTTTATTGTGTGGCACGTAATTTTCGTAATTGAGTATTTGGGTATTTATGAGGTTTGGTTAATTTAGAGTGTTAAGTAGATTTTTAAGAATTGGGCCTTGAGTGTGAGTGAGTGTGTGATGGAAAACCCAATTAAGTGGGGTGTGAATAGAGAAAGTGTAGTGAATTACCTAAGTATATAAGTAAAATCTAGAAAGAGGTTTCATTTTTGTGATAACTTGGAGAAGAGAAGAGAGAAGCTCTAGGGGAGAAAGAAGGAAAAGAAAAGAAAAGCCAAGTAGAATTAGAGAGGAAGAAGAGAAGCTAGAAATATTCGATCAAGATATGAGGGGAGAATTGATTCATCTTGAGACTACCAATGGACAGGAGAGTAAAGCGATTCTACTCTCAATCCCAAGCTCTCTAAGTCTCATATGGGTAGGGTTTTATGTGGGTTTTGGTAATTTGATATATATGAATCTTTATGTTCAATCCTATATCGACATATGATGATACATGTTTAGATGATAATTTAACATATGAAAAACGTATACTTGCTGTGTTGATGTTGCTATTTTAGTATTTTTGTATATTGATGAAAATGTTGACAAATCTTGTTGAATCCATGCCTTTTGATGTTAATATGTGTTGATTATCGTGTTATTAAGTATGTTATAATACTAGAAGATGAAAGCTATAATTTTTATGCTTAATGATATCTTGAAAAATCATGTTTTGAGTGATTTATGTTGGAACCCGAGGGTTTTTCTAAAACCCCTATTTTTTTTGGGCATTTTCGCTAAACGAGGATCACTCTGGCTTAGTGAGAATTGATGTTGGTGTTCATCTGGAAAGATGAATGCTCGGTAAGCGAGCATGAAGCCTCGCCTAGAGAGGACCAGTTCCCAGATAATTTGGGAGCTTCTAACTTGTCTCGCCTTGAGATTGTCGGGGCTAGCTAAGTGAGAGAAGCAAACAGTTTTGTATTGTTTTGATTCCAAATTAAGTATGAAGAATTATAACATGATATAACATGCTAATTGTTGATTCTAAGTGATGTTTATAACCATTAAATGTGAGAGAAACCATTCTAAGGTAAATTACTTGATGAGTTGAGTTAATGTTAACTTATTTGATTATTTTTTTGATTAAGTAAGTGATTGAAATTATGAAGTGTTTCTTATGAATTCTATTTGGTTTGCCATGAATCCTATTGGTGTCGTTATTGGACATTATATTTGTGTTGAAATTGGTGATGTTCCATTAAGGTGTTGAAAATGTGTTAAATGCATTTTATGCATCATGGTCAAGTTTATTCGTGAATCGTGATGATTATTCGGGGTGATTTGGATTAATTATCCATAAATATTCATGATGATTGGTACCACATGCATATATAACAATCTAAGGTGCATTACATGACTAATTGGCATTGTAATACGAGTCTCAAGTTGTTAAATGTTATGTGACATTGATTGAGCTATGCTAATGGTGTATTATGCATGTTGGTGATTAATTGATGATTAATAGAGACTTATTACCGTGGTGTATTATTGGCGATTTTAATGACTTATTGACTCAAGGTGACAAACGCGGTATTCATCCTCACCCCAACTGGTTGTGCAATGGGTTTCGAAGTGCGGTCAGTGATTGTGACCTTACAGATATTCATTTAGAAGGGTACCCGTATACTTGGATTAAAAGTAGAGGTTCACCGGAGGTAATTGAAGAACGTCTTGACAGGGCCATGGCTAACACTTTATGGCTTACAAACTATCCTGGTGTGAAACTTGTTAACTTGATATCCTCACATTCTGATCATAGCCCAATTCTACTTCAAAATTCTCCAATAATTTTGAATAGTAGAAATTATTCTTTTCGGTTCGAAAACAATTGGTTAAAAGAAGATGATATTAATGAAGTGGTGGTGGATGCTTGGGGTGGAGAACGTGACGCGGATATTATAGCAAGAACAGCAAGTTGTGCCGAGAAGCTCAAGTGGTGGGGGAGACGGAAGCGGATGCGTTTTAAGCAAGAGGTTGCGGAATGCAATGAGGAAATGGAGAGATTGCGTGGGTATCTTGATCCTTCCAATTCAAGGCGGTTCAAAGAAGTGCAAGAAAGACATGCTCGCTTGTTAGTTCAAGAAGAAACGTATTGGAGGCAACGGGCAAAGATGCATTGGCTTAGAGACGGGGATCTCAACACAAGATTTTTCCACATGTCGGCTACCTCAAGACAACGGAAAAAAAAAATTGCTAAGCTTGTGAATGATGAGAACATTGCTGTAACTACACAACCGGAGCTATGTGAAGTTGCTTTGAATTATTTTGATCATCTTTTTAAAGCAAGTTCCACGTCGCATGACCCGGTCCTTTCGTTGATTGCTCCCAAAATAACTGAAGAGGATAATGCAAGACTAGTGTTGCCAATAACCAAGGAAGAATTGAAGGAAGCTTTGTTCCAAATGCATCCGGATAAAGCGCCAGGTCCAGATGGATTTAATCCAGCTTTTTATCAACATTTTTGGGATTTATGTGGTAATGATGTGTTTCATGCAACTAAGGAGTGGCTGGAGAGAGGGTATTTTCCTTCATCCCTCAATGAAACTAATATATGCTTGATTCCAAAATGTGATAATCCAATCTCTATGAAAGATTTGCGCCCGATTTCTCTTTGTAATGTGCTCTACAAAATGGTTTCAAAATTATTAGCAAATAGATTGAAGTCATGTCTTGATAAGTGTGTCTCAGAAGAACAATCGGCATTCATTGAAGGGAGATCAATTCTAGATAATGCTCTTATTGCTACTGAGGTCATACATGCACTTAAGAGGAAAACTAGAGGTAGAAAAGGTGATCTTGCTCTCAAAATTGATATCAGCAAAGCTTATGACAAAGTTGATTGGGGTTTC
Organism: Trifolium repens; assembly: GCA_030408175.1. Lineage (NCBI taxonomy): Eukaryota > Viridiplantae > Streptophyta > Magnoliopsida > Fabales > Fabaceae > Trifolium > Trifolium repens. The sequence continues at coordinate 44,127,207 of CP125837.1, read as the reverse complement.
TTGCGTGGTATGCTTCAAAGATTAGGATTTTCTAATCAGTGGATTCACTGGATGATGCTATGCGTTAGTTCTGTTAACTATAATGCCTTGGTGAATTTTGACAAAGTAGGTCCTATTATTCCTGGAAGAGGATTAAGGCAGGGAGATCCTCTCTCACCTTACCTTTTCATTTTAGTTACTGAAGGTCTCACATCATTAATCAAAAAATCAGTGGCTAGCGGTGATCTACATGGAGTACAGATTTGCAGAGGGGCACCGGTGGTGTCCCACCTCCTTTTTGCTGATGATTGCTTCTTGTTTTGCAGGTCCACGATAGATGAAGCCAAGCACTTAATGAGCATTCTTAAAATTTATGAAGAAGCATCAGGCCAAGAGATAAATTTGTCAAAGTCGGAGGTTTTCTTCAGCAGAAACCTTAGCATAGCAGCTCAGACGGATCTTTCACACATCATGGGAGTCAGACATGTCCTCGGTACCGGTAATTATCTTGGCTTACCATCTATGATTGGCAGGAAAAAGAAAGATGTGTTTGCTTATATCAAGGACAGGATTTGGAAACGAATTAATTCTTGGAGAGGACGAGCATTGTCAAGAGCGGGGAAAGAAGTTATGATAAAGTCCGTCTTACAAGCGATTCCCACTTATATTATGAGTATCTACCTCATTCCGGATTCCACCATTAAGGAGATAGAGAGGTTGATGAACTCGTTTTGGTGGGGCGGTGGTGCTAATAATAAAGGAATCCGATGGCTAGCTTGGGACCGAATGACTCGACCAAAGAAACAAGGATGGAATATATTGACAAAACCTCACACTCTTGTAGCCAAACTCTACAAAGCAAGGTATTTTCCGAAATCCTCTTTTTTTGATTCAACAATTGGCCATAACCCAAGTTATGCTTGGAGAGGTATTTGGAAAGCCCGCCAAATTCTTTTGCATGGTTGTAGGTGGAGTATAGGAAGCGGTGAAAATATTAGAGTCATGAATGATCCTTGGTTGAGAGGAGGTGATGGTGCTTGGGTTCCGTCACCACAATCACAAGACGTGTATGCTTTACGTGTTAGTGATCTCATGGTTCCAAATTTACATATGTGGGATAAGCGTAAGGTTGACTCTATATTTCCTTTACAAACAGCTCAACGCATTCTTGAGATTCCGCTTCTTAATACGGATAAGGATGATACTATAGTTTGGGCGGACAACACCAATGGTTGTTATAGTGTCAAGAGTGGCTATAAAATTTTGTTACAAGCAACAAGGGCGGAGAATGGTTTGGTGCAGCAAGATTGGAATTGTATTTGGAATATTCGTGCTCCACCTAAGGCCAAACATCTTTTATGGAGGATTTGTAAAGGGTGCCTACCAACGCGTGTTCGCCTACAAGATAAAAGGGTACCTTGTCCATTATCATGTCCTCTTTGTAATCAAAATAATGAAGATGATTGGCATGTGCTATTTGATTGTGAAACGAGCATTATCGCTAGACAAACTGCAGGCTTGGATTCGATTATTTTGCCTCGGCTTCAGCAAGCACACACGGCCTGTGATGTTGTTTTTACAATTTGCGCTACTGCTGATGTCAATACAGCAGGTATGTTCGCGGTACTGGTGTATGTTCTTTGGGAAAATAGAAATAATATGGTTTGGAATGATGCTAGAGAACAAGGGAGATTGTTAGGCTTCAAGGCTAAACACTTGTGGGAAGAGTGGAATGCTGTGAAACTGATACAGCAAGGCACCACAAATTCATCTCAGCAGCAACAAATTATTACATGGGAGAAACCTTCATTCGGTTGGTACAAGTGCAATGTAGACGCGGCGTTTCATACAGGGATAAACAAGACTAGCATCGGTTGGGTCTTGCGTGATCATATTGGTCATTTCATTGCGGCTGAAACTACTTGGTTTGATGGGTGTTGTTCCGTTGTGGAGGGTGAAGCTACAGCCTTATTGGATGCACTTCGCGCCATAGTACAAAGAGGTTTTTCGCGTGTTATTTTTGAGTCCGATTCTAAAAGTGTCGTGGATGCAATCAACCACTTCCGGGGAGGAAATTCGGAATTTAGTATGCTTGTTAGTAATATTAATAATTTCCTTGCTTGTAATCAAAACTTTTTGGTGAAGTTTGTTAGGCGACAAGCAAACATGGTTGCTCATACCCTTGCAAGGGCGGCCATTTCTTGGTCTCGTCGCCGTATTTTTGAGACATTACCACTTTGTATTACTCAATTATTGAATAATGAAATGATATAAGTTTTTATGTGTCAAAAAAAATAGAGACTTATTACTTGATCATATGTGTTATGATAATTGTCTAGTTAAAGTGAGTTATTTCACTTTACGAATTATGCCTATATTATAGTGATGCAATTGTTTATTTTTATAAGTGTCTGATATTCATTATATTCAGTCACAATTTATGAGTTGATTTCTCACTCTCTGTTTTGTGTATGTGTTGGGCTCTTGGCTCAAGTTCTCAGGTTGAGGATCCTACTACCGAGGAGTAGTTGTTTGCTTATTTAATTAGCTGTGGTGAGGAGATTAGCTAGATGCTACTCTGTTTATCTTACTTTAGTTATTTTATCTTGGGTTGTAATAACTTAGTAGAGTCGCTCCGTTACTGTAATACCGGGTTGGGGCGTGACTTATTTTCAGATTTATGTGTTTATTTGAGACCTTGCTAGTATATTTATGCTATTGGAGTTGATGTTGAATTATGATTATTATATGTCGAGAATATTTTGGTGAATTCATGTAATTTATGAAGTAAAATGCATGATGGTTATATAGTTTAAATTATTTTCGTTGCTATATGAATGTATATCTCTAATTTTGGATATTTGGTGATGTGTAATACCTTAAATGCTTACATGTTTATTTATTTAAGCTAATAAATGCGCGTAAGAGGTTTAAGGTGTTACAATAACCAGAGTTCAAAAATTGGCAAATGATTCAACTGCCAACAAACAAATATAATCATGTGCCACAACTCCTTGCTAAGAACAGCCGCAAGCAAAAGACTCATTCGAACCAAACGACGACTAAATTCGAATGCCAACACAGGAGCAAAATCAGACACCAACCATTTACTATCATCAATAGCAAACTCAAGGCCATTTCTAGCCAACCAATCCTCCAATCTAGTCACAAAGGACTGTGGACTGAAGTGGAAAATAAATCCCCGGAGTTGAAGCCGCACGCGTTATGAAACCCAGCCACAAGCCACAACAACCTGATTTGAAACAGACCCATACAAGTTTTTAGAGACCGAACCGGTCATTGAGCCGCATCACAACCACAAACCCAAAATCCACACGGCAGAGCAAGCCACCACCAATAACCAGCAAAAAACTGCAGCGTTATGTGATCGAACCACTTACACACGCATATGAAAACCCAAATTTAGAATCTGAGCTGAAATCCCACGAACACATAGTTGCTCGCTGCCATCATAAATCCAATCGACAACGACAGAGACTGACAAATGTGTTTTGGTATTTATTGCACAAATATATTAAATTACTAAAAATATTGTATGCAAAAAATAAATAAATAACTTAAAAAATAACAAAATAGATTACCACGAAAACAAGAAGTCGGACAACTAAAGATAAAGTAAATTATTTTGACTAATCAAATAATATTCTTTCATTCAAATTGATAGAGTACATCGATGCAATGCAAAGTTCAAACTTGTTAAACACAAAAAGAATGAATCAACTAACAAACTCACAACGTGGATGTTAATAGTATAAAACGACAAATTGTATAAGTCTACATATGTAACTATATTGAAGTGCCTGAATTATCCATGTCTCCAGATCTGTAGTATTGATGACACAAAAATTATTGATTCAATCTACACAAGATTGAACTTAATTCTTCGACCCGAAACAAATAGTATTAAATTGGTCTAAATTATAAAAACTTTCAATATTTAAACAAATAGTCATGAGTCCTTTTGAGGATCGACTTGGTATATTTATATGTAATACTTTCTAGTCAAGAAATTCACATTTTACATTCTCTCTATCTTTAATTATAAGCAAAAATCAATTTTTTAGATTCATCAAATAATTGATGAATTTAGTCCACAATATAAATCAGATATATCAATTATTTAATGATTTTAGATTAATTGAATAACTGATGAATTTATTCTATAATATACACCAAATACATTACTTATTTAATGATTTTAGATTCATTGAATAGGCGATAAATATAGTTATAATATATATACCATATACATCGATGAATTTAGTCCACAATATAGACCAAATGCATCAATTATTTAATAATTTCAGATTTATTTAATAACTAATGAATTTAGTCTATAATATAAATTAGATACATAAAATTCTTTAATAATTTTAGATTCATTGAATATTTAATGAATGTAGATTATAATATAAATCAGATACATCACTTATTTAATAAATTTAAAAAATAAAATTTTGTTTATAAACTAAACTAAAAAGTAGACAATAGGATGAGTAAGACAAGAAAATAGTGTGAAAGTGGATGTCTCGGAATGCCTAACTAACCCGCAAAAACGATGAATTAGTGTTGTTTGTTGTTCCATTATCTATCGCTAATGCTAGAGGCAATGGCATCTCCACTATCCATCATTAGTCCATAATAGTTAGAGTTTGTAGTATTCAATATCAAAACAAAAGAATTTTAATTTAATGATAAAAATAATCGATGTGGATTATTTGAGTACCACTCACAAATTCCAATCCCTTGAACTAACTACCAGACAAATTCACCAATTCCAGCATCTCCTCCCAACCTACGTAGCTAGATACCCTTCTTCCTACACATAATAATAATATATACTTGAATTTCATTTTTCAACTAAGTCGGTTTTCGGTTTTCATTTATTTCCGATGATGATGACTTCTTTGATTCATTGTCCGGTGGCAATTTCACTCTCTGCAACTCGAGCAGGAGATTCCGTTGGATTCTTTCTTCGCCACCGTACTACTACTACTCGTAAGGCTCGCGTTCGTTGCTCTTTGGATTCTAATGTTTCCGATATGAGTGTTAACGGTTAGTATTCTTATCCAATTCTTTTGTTAGTTCCTGTTTCTCAATGGATGTTACTGGATTAGAATTCAGGATTCCTGTTCGGATAAACAACTTAATTAAGCGCTTATTGCACCTAACTTTTGTTTTTATCATATAATAAGATTTATTTATAAACTAGAGTTAAATTGTTTTCGTATAAGTTATAAGTTTTTTTTTTTTTGTGTGAAAATCTTGAAGTCTAGGAAATAAGCTTAAAAGTCTTAACCTGTTTTTATAAGTTCTGAAACAGTTTCACGAGTGCTTATGCCGGTAGATAAGTTTAAATAAGCAATTCAAATGTTTGGATAAACAACTTATTTGCAGCTTATAGCTTAAACACTTATCATAATAAGCACTTATGTATAGTATAAGCTTCTATGAAGCACAAACACAGACACCGGATACCGGAAATGACACGGATACTGACACATCACACAGACAATAATTTGAGAAAATGACATAATTTAATTTAATTATAGGTGTTGGTGTCGTGTCGGCGTGACACCGGGACACACCTAATTCGAAGAGTGTCTGTGCTTCATAGATAAGCTTACATAAGCTAATTTTATACCATCATTATATGCTATAAGTTGTTTTTATTAGTTATGCCAAACAGTCTCACAAAACTTATGCCAGTAGATAACCTCAAATGAGCCAATCCAAATAGGCTCCAAGTCTATGTAACATTTCTTAAGATGAGAATTTGACAAAAGAAATGTTTCACTTTTACCTGCCAGCGCCAAAAGGATTGTTTCCTCCGGAGCCTGAACATTATCGAGGACCTAAGCTGAAAGTCGCTATCATTGGAGCTGGGCTTGCAGGCATGTCAACTGCGGTTGAACTCTTGGATCAAGGACATGAGGTTTTGTTTCTTCTTTGTCTGTCTTTTCTATCTGAAGTGAATCTTTTATGTGTTTTCTTTTGTAATCATGGTGCTGAATTTTACGAGATATTCAACTAATTTATTGTGTTTTCTTTTTCAATATTCTCTCATTCAGGTTGATATATACGAGTCAAGATCTTTTATTGGTGGAAAAGTTGGTTCCTTTGTTGATAAAAAAGGAAATCACATTGAAATGGGATTGCACGTTTTCTTCGGCTGCTACAACAATCTTTTCCGACTAATGAAAAAGGTAAACAACTTTTACTTGCAGTCCAAATGCATGTCCTTCTTTAGTTGTATTCTTCCTCCCTATTTTTTGGTATGCCCTGTACTATTGCCTTTCTTGCTTTGTCCATTTTTATCATATCAATCCATAATCAGATTAATTTTTCTTTATCGTGCTGAGGTTAGGTGGGTGCAGATAACAATCTACTTGTGAAGGATCACACTCACACTTTTGTAAACAAAGGGGGTCAAATTGGAGGTATGTTATGAAGTAGCTGCAAATTGCAACAGCTTGCTTCATTTTGTTCATTATTTTTTTGATTTTTTTTTATCTATGAGTGCGCTACTTATATGAATAGAGAATAGTTTCATAATACATCGTTCTTAACTTAGCTTTACAGTGCAGAACTAGATTTTCGCTTCCCTGTTGGGGCTCCATTACATGGGATAAGAGCATTTTTGACCACAAATCAGCTTAAGGTAATTGCGTTGTGTATTCTATTACCACATTGTTCTGATTGCGTGATTGGATCAATTGCATTATGCAAAACAAGAAAACTATAGCTGTGTGTGTGCGTTTATGCCTCCTTGGGGATGTCATTATATCTAACTTTACATATTGTTTATGCATCAGACTTATGATAAGGCTAGAAATGCTGTGGCTCTTGCACTGAGTCCAGTCGTCAGAGCTCTTGTTGATCCAGATGGTGCATTGAGGGACATACGGAATTTGGATAGTGTAAGAGGATGTTATTTTTGGTCCTTTTTCAAAACTATTTCCTGATTATTTGTTTCCTTAGCTTTATATTTGGACGACTTCGACATTTTCCATTGCACATGTGCATGGCCATCCATATTCACATACACACATGCACCCATATACAAAGGAACAAGTGGAAATGAATCTTTTGAGGCCTTTTCTGTATACCAAATCTAAGTCTATTGTTTCACTTAGTACCGTGTTTGTTAACCTTCTGTCTTAAGTCTTAATGTCGAATTCTATTCTTTTAAGTTTAACTATTAAATGCATTTCTTGCAGATTAGCTTTTCAGACTGGTTTATGTCCAAAGGTGGCACACGCACAAGTATTCAAAAAATGTGGGATCCAGTTGCCTATGCCCTTGGGTTTATTGACTGTGATAATATCAGTGCCCGTTGCATGCTCACCATATTTGCATTGTTTGCCACAAAGACTGAGGCTTCCCTTTTGCGGATGCTGAAGGGTTCACCCGATGTTTATTTGAGTGGCCCTATCCAGAAGTACATCACAGATAGAGGGGGCAGGTATGATCCGGACATTAGAATATTTCCGTCATCATAACTATCCAAATTTCTCCATATATAGATTCTCATTCATTTCTGGAACAGGTTCCATCTTAGGTGGGGATGCAGAGAAGTACTTTATGATAAATCTGCCGATGGGAGCACTTATGTTACAGGACTTTCCATGTCAAAGGTGATATGCTTTGTCTGTTCTATTTAAAATCTTTACATGCTTGGTAAGATTTGAAATTGCATTCCTGAAGTCTTAATGTTTATTTTCTCAGGCTACTGCCAAGAAAATTGTGGAAGCTGATGCTTATGTTGCTGGTGAGTAGTTTACTTGCCTTGGTTTTTGTATTGATTTCATATTACTGCAAAAATTTACAATGCCTTAACTTATCATTGACTTGATATCAGCCTGCGATGTCCCTGGAATTAAAAGGTTACTCCCATCAGAGTGGAGGGAAAAGGAGTTTTTCAATAACATATATGAACTTGTTGGAGTTCCTGTGGTCACAGTGCAACTCAGATACAATGGTTGGGTTACAGAATTGCAGAATCTAGAATTGTCAAGGTAATTCTTGAAATTTTAGGCTTCTTATAGACACTATAAAATTAGATATTTTGTTTCAAGAATAAGGCACAATATATTTCCTTTGATCATCATTGTTTAATTTCTTTACGAACCCTTACATTCTGGATGGCAGGCAACTGAAGAAAGCTACTGGGTTAGATAACCTTCTCTATACTCCCGATGCAGATTTTTCTTGCTTTGCAGACCTTGCACTTGCATCTCCTGAAGATTATTATATTGAGGGACAAGGATCATTGCTCCAGTAAGTGATGTTTACGTTGAGTTGTTTGAATTAATTTCAAGTGAGAATTCTATGAGTTTCTTGGGTGTTTCACATTAAATATACTGATATTTATATGCATGGAAAAATAAATAATACCTATATTTACAATGACTGGACTATTTTCTACAGTCATAATAACTACTGTAATCATTTCTGACAATTTAATCATTTCATGACTAAGTATGTTACGCAATAGATGAAACAGCGCCATCAGTTCATCATGCAACTTGTAGTCATGCAATACTAGTTTGGAAAAACTTTCCAAAATGCACTTTCAGGAAAAGGAAAATTGAAATGAACTTGCATTGGCTATGAATCTTGGAAGTAATAACTGCTTGCATAAGTTGAAATTAGCTTATGCACCTCAACTTTTTAGAAGATCTCTCATCTAACTTCTCCACGAGCAACTTATAACTTATAAGCGCCTTTTTGTAAGTTGGAACCTAATAGTTCCAATGGAGTATGGGACTATAAATTCTAATGCATCATAAGTTCCTTGTTACCATTTTCTAAAGCTATAAATTATAATGACTGCCGTTATCATTTTACACAATTGATAAATAAAATTATAAATGACTATGTTATGCAATGATTTTATTGTCGCTTCATCATAGGTGAAAGGACAAGCTTTACTGTTTTTTTTCACCCTCTTTCTATGTCCAACGTATGTTCATATAATATTTAATTTTTGTTAACCTTCTAAATATGTTATTTTGTTTCATCTGTCAGATGTGTTCTGACGCCAGGAGATCCATACATGCCCTTGCCAAATGAAGAAATTATTTCAAGAGTAGCAAAACAGGTAGTTTAAAAAACGTGTGGTATCTGTTCCTTTAATGATATTTTCATTGTTGATTTAGTAATGGCATTAAAATTGTGAATATTAAATTGATTTTAAAAATCATTATCAGGTTACATCATTGTTCCCATCATCTCAAGGTTTAGAAGTGACTTGGTCATCTGTTGTTAAAATTGGTCAATCTCTCTACCGTGAGGGACCTGGTAAAGATCCCTTTAGACCTGACCAAAAGACACCAGTGAAGAATTTCTTTCTTTCCGGTTCTTACACAAAGCAGGTAACTTGAAAATTCCCTGCACCTTTTGACTAACATTATACTCGTGCTTGTGTTAAACATACCTCAAGTTTGATGCTACCGATATTATTTTGGGCTTCGTGTATGAAATATGAAAAGATTTTATTAAGTGAAGTGACTTTTCTTACTAACGGAAAATTTCTGCTTGCTGCTACATTTGATTGAATGGGGGATCAATTGTCTGTGGTTCCATCTTATGTGAAATACGTCATATTCATGCATTTCCTTGTTACTAATTTTAATATCAGAATTGAGGAGTGAAAAAATCTATTGACATGTCTTAAGTATTAGATTGAAGGCGTCATTATGATGTGTTTATTATTACTCGCAACAGTTTGCTGGCTGAAAAGATATAAGAAAATAATTATACTACGCACCTTTTTAATTTCAAAACAAACTCGACTAATAATCTAATACTCCACTTCCTACTGTGGATAGAGCTTGGTCAAAGTTGATACCAACCTTTTTAACCAACTTTACTTTCAAAGTTGATTCCAACATTTTGAGGAGCTCCTACAATGTGTTTGTGCCGCAATTGCAATATGTTTTCTCCTCCGGTGTCACTCAGAAGTGACAGTCTATAGATATCTAAGTTTAACTGATATTGCTAACTTCTATTGAATCTTTTCAGGATTACATAGATAGCATGGAAGGTGCAACGTTATCCGGCAGGCAAACTTCAGCCTATATCTGTGATGCGGGGGAAGAATTGGTGGCATTGCGGAAGGAACTTGTTGCACAGTCTAAAGACGACATTAAATTTACAAACACTAAAGATGAATTGAGTCTAGTATGAGAGGAATTTTCGGATAAGGTAGTCACATTATATGAAATAAGCTTGTTCTTTATGCATGTAACATTTTGTGTTGTATATTTAATCAAAAAGCAATTAATTTTTTTTTAGTATTGCAGCAATTAGCAGTGTTGTTTATACTGGTGAAATATGGTGTCTAATGTCTATAAACTGTGATTTGAATACAGTTGATGACATTCTTAATGATGTGTTTGGACAAAAATCCGGGATTAAGATAATAATAATGAGTTAATGCTGGAGGAAGTGATCATTGTACAAGCGGATTCATTTTGAGTGAATAATATATATTCTGTCTCTCTTTTCAAAAAAATAAAAATAAATAAATTCTGTCTCTATAAACTTATATTTCTTCTCCTACTTTACCCTCTCAAACAAATAAAAACAATAACAATGATATCACTATCAAATGAATGTTCCAAAACTTCAATTGAAGGATAAAATGAATTTGAACTAGGTGATTTGAAAGCTGGCCTGAATTTGTTATTGACAATTAGACGTGACTTAATTTAATCTCCTTTTTTTCAATGCAAATACACGATGAAATCCCGACTAAAATAGCTCGAGTGGAGTGATATTTGGACGCATTTATTTGGATGTTTTTTTTTTAAGTAAGCTTGGTATTAAGCTCAGTTTAAAGTTTTCAACTAAAACAAATTATTTTGTCAACTGAATGGAATGAATCAGCCATGTCGGCTTTAGTTGTCGACATTTCCTTAATCTGCCCCTCAAAAATGATGAAGGGTTTACCGAGAGCATGCTTCCGGTAGTGTATTTTGACAGGTTTGACCTATATGAATCGATGAGCCGAAGACATTCTCATTAATCCATAAAGCATTCAGGGAGAGTGAACCTTAGCCACACATCTATTTTCTTTTGGATAAATAGCCACACATAATTAGTTGAACGAGTGCATGTGTATTCAATTAACAGTAAAACAGTAAAACACAAACATCCTTTGCAAACCAATATGTTTTCTAAGTGAGCATATGAATAAATGAAATGGCAAAAGTATGCTGCTTCAATGGAACATCCACTAAACTACCCTTACAGCCTCACTCCCAGCCCCAGGTACAAACACTAATCTATGTAACAAGATTATGCAGAAGTGAATTCTTTCTGATGATTAATGTTCACTGAAGTTGCATTTGCAGTTGCAGAAACAATACTGCTTAAACAGTAAAACACTCAATAGCAGAAAGACTTGTGCAATTTATAACATGGAAAGAGAAAAGAAAGAAACCTCTCAGGTATTGAAGATTGCTGTGAGTGGAGTTACGGAGCTCTTGAGGCTTTTCTCTCCTTCTCAACAACCAAGGTATCTATAATAGTCTATGCCGCATTGAAGTCATGGTGTACGGTGTTTAATATGTGTCGGTATTAATATGCCGCGTTTTGAGCAGTGATGTTGAGAAACAGAATAATGAATTCTCAGTTTCAACTGTCGATGATGTTCTGATAATCATCAAGGCTGATTATGACAACTCTTACTTTGTCACAGGTACCTTTTTTCTTTCTTTCAATTTCCCTCTTAACAAATTTTGTCACAAATATTGCATAATTTCCAATTTAACATCTTTTTGCTATTTGTTATCTAAAATTGTGTTACTTTGTTTGTCATTTAGGGAACTTCACTTCTTCAATTTATGCAGAAGACTGTATCTTTGAAGATCCAACTATTAAATTTAGTGGTAAGAATCATGCCTTTTACCAATAATAACTTACCTGTGTAGCACCGATGCTTTTAATGGAAGGTGTGTCAGGTGTCCGACACGACAACAATGTAATTACATTCTATTAATACCACATTTTCACCATTGTTGATGCGTTAGTGTTAGTATTATGTTTGGTTTTTGTGTCAGTGCTTCATAGATAACTACTATTACGCAGTTAATCTTTCTGTTGTGTTTGGCTTGTCTTCTCTTCTTTTATTTAGTCTTCTTCAAAATCAACTTGATCAGTAACCAAATGTTACACATTGTATTCACTCTTCCTTAAAGGTACGGAGTTATATGCGCGCAACTTGAAATTGCTCGTTCCCTTCTTTGATTGTGCGTCAATTAGACTACTAAAGATCGAAAAGGTAGATATTCTCTATAAATTAACATCGTGAACTACAATTATTTTGCATCAAAGAAACATCATCGTCCTTAACCCACAATATAAATTCATAACGCAGGATGTTGAGTCTGACACAAATTTTTTGCGCGCATATTGGAAATTGAGGTGCTTACCCTGCTCATTAAGCATGTTAATTTAACATAATATTTTGTTTTTTCAAACACTTAAATCTCAGCATATACTGATATGCAGGACAAACTTAAAGCTTCCTTGGCGGCCTCTGATTGCTATTGATGGAAACACTCGTTATGAATTGAATGAAGATTTCAAAGTGAGAATCAAAATGCATCCATGTATTTCTTGCCATATACTTTACCACTCATTAGTGTGATTTGAGATCCATATTAACTAGTCATTTACAACATTTTTGTTTGACAGATTGTTAGGCATGTCGAGAGTTGGAATGTTTCTGCACTCGAAGCAGTTTCGCAGATTTTCAAGTTTGAAAAATCGCGTAGTTGAATCTCATTATTCATTAAGTTTTGCCACTCACACTTCACTCTTTGTTGGCAATGCGGATGAGGGCATTACGCAGTACTCAGTAACATATTGTACCGTACTCAATGTGAGCCTCGTAACCAAGGAGCAATTCAAATTATCAGTCGAGATCGATTAATAATAACTTGTGATGTTATACAATAATATAAAGCAATGAATGTCATATCAACATCAACATATTTACATATAAAAAAATAAAAATAAAAATCATTTTTTGCTGCTTCGACTTCTCCATTTCCACCAATGTGACTTTTTAACTTTCTTCTTCTCTTCCACAACTTGTGATTCCACAACTTGTGACACATTTGTTCATTTCACATAAATTAAGGAAATACTATAGAAAAGTTTGCATAAAATTGTAAAAACCATACATTATCATTATCAAACCAAATTCAACATGCTTAAAGAATCTATCTTACAACCACACACAAAAATTAAAATGTACAAGAATTAACACAAATTAAGACATCAATTAATGTTAAACAACCAACGAACTAAAAAAAAACATAATAATTAATTCATGAAGGATATGATTGTGTTGCCAATTCACGTTGAACAGCCTTCATAAGCAAGCTATCTTTTTCAAGAGCAACAATAATAGGAGAACCACCAATACCACGAGCAACGGCGTTCATAATCTCGGTCATTAACGACTTAAACTCGTTTAAATCAAGTAAATCATTATGATCTTCATCAAATCTTGTGAATATCAATTCCAATATGCTATCAACCTCTTCTTGTGGCTGTGAATATGAAGCTAACGGCATAAACGTACCAAATCCGCCACAAATTTCGTCGCGCGAAAGGTTACCGTCACCATTCGTGTCTACCATTGCAAACCATTCGTTCACGAAATTGTCGAAATTTTTTGTATCGTTTATGAAATCTGTCACGGTGGTGCTGTTCACAACTGCTACATTCATTTTTAATTAAATGATGATACAAATAATTAAAGTAACAATTCAACTTACGTTAGAGTATGGTTTGAGGAAATGTGTGTTTTGTAGATTTATAAAGTAATGGTTGCCCTATGCTCACGTTTCTGACTTTCCGATGGTTGATTAGCCTTTAATTTAGAGTATAATTACAATATTATTATATGATTTTATAATCCCCGTCAATGAACATATGATATGCATTTCACATAATAAAAAGAAGCATGGTATTTTTTTAATTTTATTTTTGAGGCAGAAAGAAGAAGAATGGTATGTAGACCAAGTGTATGTTTGGAATTTTGATCGGACCTAGATTGGCTCCCAGGTAGAGATTTATGATCGGACGGATAAAATTTATTTACCGTTCATTTAACATTTTAATATAGTATTTGATCTCATCCATGGATCTTTAATCTCATCCATTCATTTTAATATAGTATTTGATCTCATCCATCTATTTTTGATCGGACAATTTACAACAATCACTATGTCAATGCAGTAACTATGTAATATTCAACTCCATTTTTTTTATCTAATAATAAAAATAAACTTGTAATAATGACTTGTCTCACTTTTGCACGTTACACAATGGGATGCATCATGTAATTTTTAGTATACACACACAAGACGTTACTTCGGTGAGTGAATCACAATATTGAATTACCAATAAAATAAAAGAAAAATTAATACAATATCTCTATAAGATAAAAATAATCAAACCATAAAATAAAATAATCAAAGTAACTACAAAAATAAATAATTAAATAGATAAAATCTTCTATATTTTTTTTTTATCTAAAAGACAAATATATAGGGATGACAATTTGACTTTTACTCCGGGGATATAAAAAAAAAAACTTACAACAAGTATATAAAAATCCGCATTTTAAGTACAGACACGAGTATGAGTAATTATCCACAAAAATAAGCTGTTATGTGTGAGACGGGTACCTTAGTATCTATCCCGCCCCATACCACATAATATATATATATTTTATTTTATTTTTATTATATATATTGGGGGGCGATCAAATTACACTAGTGTAACATTCGTAATGTTACACCACTCAATAATGCATTAATGAATTCAAATTTTACAAATCCACCGTTGGATTGAAAGTTTATATCTTATAGATCATCCATGTTAAATTTTATAAAAATCTGAAATCGTTTGATATGTCGTTGAGATTAATCAAGATTAACGGTATTCAATAAAAACACAAACATAAATGCCCTACGTAGGGTACGTAAAACACATACAATTATGCCCTACGTAGGGCCCCTACCTTCTCACAAAATTTCAAATTACCCTATTTTTTGAAGTGAGAGAATGTGCCATCCGTGCTAGAGCATCCATATGAGGGACGCGCCATCCCTAGTGTAGCGACCACTAGAGAGTCGTGTTGGAATATTTTATTAAATTCCAATAATATTAGGTGGGCAAATATCTATATTAATTATATTAGCTATTTATCAATTCGGAGCCTTAATTGATTAGTGATCAAATTAAGTAAAAAGGCTAATTAGATTTCTATTTAAGTAATTATTTAATTAAGTGATATGGGCTCAATATGAATGGATGTCAGGATGACTCGTTTGGGAATAATGGGAACCCTAATGGGTCATCACACTATACATAGGCTATGATCCCCAATATACCGGACATATCGCATATCGTCTCTTTTCCCCATCTGAAGAGTGCTTAGGGCATACGGAGTTCCGGTTGAGGAAGAACCACAAGCCAACAGATACTTGTTGTTCGTCTCTCTTTACGTTTCATGATTGCTATCAGATAGACTACGGTTTGTTCATATATATTCATCTATCGAGGTATTCCTAAAATCCTATGATCTTAATAAATCAACATGATGTAGATCCAGTTTATATATACATGCTCATATAGTTTTGGCTTCCGCACTAAAGTATGATTATAAATTTAATCTTTATTATTGAGAGCATGTTTATAGTTAACATTAAATTAATTCCAACAAGTGGTATCAGAGCGGTCTTCATATTTGATTTATTAGGATTCTACTCATTATGCGCTTCCTTTTGTGGGGGCTGCTGGTAATATTGTTTCCTTTTAATTGCGGCCATAAGGTTTTATATTCGCGGCCATAAGGTTTTGTTTTTGCGGTCATACGGTTTTTGCGGCCATAAGGTTTTGTTTCCTTTTAATCTTTCGGTGTTATCGGTTTCAAGCTTACAAATAAAGCTTCAAATAATTGTTTCTCATTTTGCTGCGTTTCTTAACCAATAAACATCACATATAGATGGGTTTGTGTTTCAATTTAAAAATACTTATTTTAATTTAGTTAAAGAAATAAGTATTGAGACTCACACAATTTAAAGGCAAATTTGAATTATGGAAAATTAAGATATAACAAGAAAGTGTTTTTTAATATGATCATGAACATGAAGTAGTCGAGTTTGATGAGAATGAAGCTTTTCTACATCAAGTATAAAGTTTTGCTTTAATTTTGGAGATTAATTCATTTGTAATCACAATTTTGTATAAAATCTGCAATTATTGATTTTCTTTTGTGACTGCAGCTTTTGGATTAACACATAATTTCATATGTATATAGTTTTATATAAATCCGGTAAAATTTGGAGTTTAATGATATATAAACATATTTGGATTTTGACTTGCTTGTATAAAGCTAATGGAAAATAAAATCCGGTTCATTTATTTTCTAATTTATAGTTTACATATATGTTTATTTTTATCGGGTTTGTTTGTTTGTCATGATCATAATTTTGTGTATCCATAAGCAATAAGGATTTATAATTGATTCGCATTAAGTTTGTATTTAAAAGTTTATTTTGAGAAATAAGGTATATGAGATATGATTTGGTATATATATATTTGGTTATTATATATATTTTTGGATAAGATTAATTGTCGTTAAATAGCAATAGTGATTCTCAAAATATTTTGATCCAATTTGGTATGTACGAAAATTAAGATTTTGATTCTTTAAATTTTGGGAAAATGCAGATTCTATAATTATTTGTTTAATTATAGATATATAAAGTTTTTATTCCCTTCGATTTCAGAAAATACAATTAAAGAACTGTATTATTTATTTAAAGAATCATCGGGTATATGTGAATCAATTGTGGCATGAATATTATTTGGTATATATAAAGATTTAATTTTTATTTGAAATTAAATATTTGGTTTATAGTATGATTTGGTGTTTGAATTTATTGTTACTTACAATAATTTCTTTTGTCATACTCTTCGGTTATATTTCATGCCAATTTTAGTTTGGTGAGGAGAATTTCTTCTCACATTAAGGGATGTCATTTAATCTTATGATTATGAAGGGACATCATAAAGGAATACGGCCTACATTTTGTGGGTAGTGCCTTGTAAATTAAGACTTTTCCCATTTGATTTAATAAATTGTCAGGTGATTTTGATTGAGTTGGTTGATACAACAAGTTGCCAAAGTAACCTCTGTTGTCTAGATTTAATTCAATTGAAATCACAAAAGGGGTGTATAAAATTGTTCATGCAAGCTATTTGGGTCTGCCAAAAGGTAGACAAAATTTGGCCGAATAATTATATACACATACATTCAATTTATTAAATTGTCTAGTAATGACGATTGAGTTGATTGAAACATGTTGCAAAAGTAACCTCTGTTTTATAGATTTAATTCAATTGAACTTACAAAAGGTGTAGTGTGAAATTGTCCATGTGAGTTGCCGTCGGCCCTAAGGAAGGCACAACTTGACCGGGTAATTACATACTTGTGATGGTAAATGTGTGGTGATTATAAAGTTTTTTTTTTACCATGTGAATAATAAGATGCGCAAACGTGACTATTATTTGACATGACTTATCACCAATGTTTGATCATCGCATTGAGAGTACCGCTTGCAGTTAATTCTTACAATCCAAAGATTGGGGATTGATGGTGCGCTTGGTATCTTGTTTAAGTCTTTTAATTTACAAATAAAGTTTTACATGCCTCTATAATAACTTATTGACATGTATAATAAAGCCGTGTTATTGTGAATCCATGCAAGTATTTAGTGGATTACACTAGCACCTATGATGGTAAATATGTGACAATATGAGGACTATTGTTTATCAATATTAATTGTCAGTGTTTGATCATTGTAACAAAATACCACTAGCAATTGATGGTAACTTTAAAGGATTAACATTGATAATGCACTATGTATTTTGGTTGATATATTTTTTTGTTCTCTATAAACTAATATAGTTTATGTATCTGCAAAATCGTGTTAGAAAAATTAAAATTCTAACTCTCAGGAATATAAGAAGAACATTACGATCTTGGATCCTAGACCTTTGATAAGGATGGAGGAACTCAAATCTCTCACAATTCAGTAAATTTAAAGTGAGAATCAAGTTTATAAAGTCAGTATACTCATAATCACAAAGGTCGTGTGATCATAAAATTTTAATTTTCAGGGACATTAGAGGTGTTATTTAAGATGACATAATTTTTGTCATGTTTTTCTTTGCTCAAATTAAAATGCTTCTAAAGCAATAAGGCGAAAGACAAGCTCTCGTTGGAGAGATGACTTTTCATTAAGATTGTTGAGCAAAGAATATATCAGGAGCACATTATGTCACTATTTAATCTTGCTAAAGAGTTGTGATTTCGACAATCAGGTGATTTGGTCGAAAATATAGCCTTTAGTGTTCTCTTTCCACAATTAATTCTATGACTGTCAAAGTTGGAAATAATTCTTTAATAGAACTATTTCATAAAGTGTGCAATGAAGAAAATGTTGAAGCAAGAGAAAATAAAATAGTGCTCATTAGGTAAATACCTCAAAGGATAAGGGTAAATAAAGAATAATAAGAAAATATGATCTAAACTGACAAATTCCAATGATGTTGAAAGACACATCAATCTAGAGGGAAATAAGTTAGTGAAGATTGATGATTTTTCAACTTATTTGTTAGATTGTTGTTTTTAATAATATTTATATTTAAAAGACAATTTGGTGAATCATTTTTTGAATTTAAGTTTTTGTTTTTAATGTTATAAGTTCATTATTGTTATCTTAAAACGAGGGATTCGATTTGTCTTTTAAATTTAAATATAAGCATAGTCAATTCAGTTATGACTTGTGACAATCTTGAATTGTTGAAAATTTTGAGAAATATAAACTTTGGTCCCAAGTTAATGAACATTTTGAGACATAAACTGTAGTTAAAATTTGAAGATATTGAGTTTGGGAGAGAGATATGGTAGAAGAACAAAATTGAGTGAGGAAGAATTGGTTCTAAATCAATTCATAAAGTTACTATTTATATAGTAAATTTGGATCCTCATAAGGACATTGGTGTTCTTCCTCTCAATCAAGTTAAGAAATTAATTCATGAGGATCAAACTCAATACCTTCAAGAACTAAAGTATCAGGTGTCATAAAGCATTGACTAAAAAAAAAAAAAGAAATTATATTTAGTTTGATTTAAAACTTTATTAGGACGGTCATGACACTTGTCATTTATTATTTTGAAGTTTCATAAGATGGATATCAAAATAGTGTTTCTTAATGGCGACATTAAGAAACACAATAAGGTGCAAACAAAGAAAACTTTATGTCAATAGACACAAAGTAGATGGTTTGCAAACAGATGAAATCCATTTATGAGTTAAGAAAGTTGTCTCATTAATGATACCACAAAAGTCTCATTAGGTAATTGTCTCATTTGGTTTTGAGATGTATATTATGGAGAGTTGTGGATTACACAGGTTCAGTGGGAGTCTGTTTAAGTCTTAGTTTAATGTGTTGATTTTACTTTATTAAGTCAACAGTGATATATGGCCGGTGTGCAAAATAAAGAAATCACTAACAAAAGTTTAGTGACGAAAGTTCTTGCGCACATCTCTTTTGTATTAGGAAATTTGATACTTAAGGATTATTCTATGTGTATCATTCGGTTATCACAAAAGAGTTATATCAATAAAGTTGAAAGTAAATTCGACATGAAAGTCAATAAACTAAAGGATTGTTTTAATCATAAAGGAGACTGTTTATAAGTCTCAATAATTGTCAAACGAAAATCTGGAAATTTAGAAAATAAAGTACTTTCCTATATGCTTCAGCTTTGAGAAACTTAAGTATGATCTTGATTATACCTATCCGGAAATAGCGTACATAATAAGATCATTTAGTAAATACCTGAGCAATTCAAAATTTGAATTGTTGAAATGAAGCAACCATGAGGATTGTTATAGAGAACAAAATAATTTGTGTTCAGATATCGGAGATCTAATATTTTGGAGATCCTTAGTATGTTCGACTCCGGTTCTTTGGATGTTTACACACAATGGACATCCTAACTCAAGAAATGATTGTAAGTATTTATGTCAATTGGTTGCATACAGTAAAAGTTTTTTGAAAGACAACTCAAGTTATATTGTGACATAAATCAGTCAGATAATGTTTCAACAACTGTCTTATAAAGTTAATTAATTTATAAGTTGTTGAAGGATAGAACATATAGAGATAAATTTTATGCTAGCTAATTCACTAATCGAAGACGTGACACTTGAGGTCTTTCATTTGGTTGTTGTCACTAAGGATGTCTTGGATTAGTGGGAGTTTCTCTTTAGTTATGTTCTCACTTTAGTGTTGATACAAATGCATATTTTGTTAAGGTTTTCTGCAGAAATAAAGTTTGAGGTTATTATGATAATTGATTCTGTATCATTTGTGCAAATATTAAATTTGCAAACTTTAGGTTGATCTCACTAAGGACTTCAGTTGGACCAGTTGGAAATAGACATGATATAGAGATCACATTGCATGAAATTTCCATGCCACTCATCCATATCGATCTATGTCATCAAGTACATTGATGTGGTGGTCATCGAAGGTTCCGTCACGTTATATGTTAGTGACGACAGCCGCGTGGTCCCATTATTGATGTATGAGACGGACCAGATTGTAAAGTTGAAATCTAAAGATAAATAGCATTCATATGTGCACCTAAAGAATAATGATATAATTATTATGATATATTGCCCAAGTGGGAGATTGTTGGAATATTTTATTAAATTCCAATAATATTAGGTGGGCAAATATCTATATTAATTATATTAGCTATTTATCAATTCGGAGTCTTAATTGATTAGTGATCAAATTAAGTAAAAAGGCTAATTAGATTTCTATTTAAGTAATTATTTAATTAAGTGATATGGGCTCAATATGAATGGATGTCAGGATGACTCGTTTGGGAATAATGGGAACCCTAATGGGTCATCACACTATATATAGGCTATGGTCCCCAATATACCGGACATATCGCATATCGTCTCTTTTCCCCATCTGAAGAGTGCTTAGGGCATAAGGAGTTCCGGTTGAGGAAGAACCACAAGCCAACAGATACTTGTTGTTCGTCTCTCTTTACGTTTCAGGATTGCTATCAGATAGACTACGGTTTGTTCATATATATTCATCTATCGAGGTATTCCTAAAATCCTATGATCTTAATAAATCAACATGATGTAGATCCAGTTTATATATACATGCTCATATAGTTTTGGCTTCCGCACTAAAGTATGATTATAAATTTAATCTTTATTATTGAGAGTATGTTTATAGTTAACATTAAATTAATTCCAACAAGTCGCACCCTTCCCAATGGCACATCCTTAATTGGGTTTTTTTGGTCCGATTTTTAGAATGGTTTTTAACTATGATAAGCAACAGATTGTAATCTACTAATATTTCCATAAAACTATTCTCTTATACATAATACACATCGATTTTAAACCGTTCTTTGAATTTGAAATTGAGAACAGGTTTATAAAAGGAACTATATATTATACATATATTAATTGGAAGGAATTAATGATCAAGTACTAAGAAAGCATGTAGAACTTAACTCTTCATTCTTATTACACATTCTTGTGAGTATTTAATTTAATAATATAATTTTCAAAAGTCCATTTCAACAAAACACTTTAAAGAACGATTTTAAAGATTGTGTATAACCATATTAAGAACAGTTTATTGGAAATGTTTCAATTCATTGCCTTTTCCTAGACAACGATTTTTAAGACCTACGACAATAGTTAAGCACTGTTGCCGATTCTGAAAAATATATAATAAAAACCAGTTAAGGACGCACCACTTGACCCTCTAGTGGTCGCTACATTGGGGATGGGGCGTCCATCATATTGACACTCCAATGAGGACGATACGTTCAGACACAACAAAAAGTAGGATAATTTTGCATTTTTTAGAAAAAGTGGGGCAATTGGGTATATTTTGTCCGTGTCAGGGCAATTTGAAAAAAATTGTGGATTGTTATTGGTGTTGACAATGGACTCAAATGATCATGATAATAATTTAAATGATGTAAATATAGTTGAATAGTTCTAAAACATACTCCTAAATTAAAAAGAGACCAAGCAATGATAATTTATATAAATCTCTTACATCTTTACATTTTTTTTTTTATAAATGAACTGACCAATTGCCAGAGAATAGAGTTTTATGTAATTCAGAGTTCGATCTCGAAGTAATAAATTATTCTCATCAGAAATCAAATATGAATTCTTTTAAATAATTTGTTCTAGAGGGGGCACATTAACCTTTTGAAACCGATATTTTGATTATCTTAAAATATCTTTTAAACATTTAACAATTTACTTTTTTTTAGTGAAACTTTAGTACATTTTTGGTGTTTAATTTTGAGTTTTTAAGCTTGAAGCATAATCTAAATCTAACGGTTTATACAAAGCTGCACACTGTAGCTACAACATAAAAGCATTGGTGGATGATCCATAAAATGATGTTTTACTACTGTGTGGCAAGACATTGTTGTTATTCTGACCTGTCTGTGAGTGAGAGGTAGTATGAGATGGATAACGTGGTTGCATTTTGACACAACTGTGTGGGTTCCAATTCGTTGGAACAGTTTCTGAATTTTCTGACCTCCACGCTTCCGCTTTAAATACATGAAAATTACGGGAATTTATTATTTATGACCGCTCACTCACTTGTCCATTTATATATACTCTCTCATTTTTTATTAAATTAAATGATTTATCTGACTATTTTATGTATATTAATGTATAATAATTTTAAGGAAAATCTTAAGAATATTTATTATAGTAAGAATACATTGGAAATTGTGTAGTTAACATTTAGAAAAAATTAAAAGTGTTATTTTTTATATAAAATTTACAGTACATTTTTATATCCTTAACTAATATTCGGGCACTAGTTAACATGACCCTAATTTTAATCATTATAATTTTTAATTATTCATTAGTAACCATTATTTAAAAATTGATATTTTGAAAAATATTAATTAAAACAAATTCAAATTCTAGTAACTCAGTTACTCACCTTAAAAATTATTTCCACTGTTCCTTTTTATTTGTGGTTTGAGAAAAAATATTAAATTAAGAAAGTGTATTTTTGCATCTTATTTTCCTACTATACCATTTTTTTGAAATATATTATACCTGTAAGACCCGTAATTCCACTGTACCTTTTGCGTGAATAAAATAAGTAATGACTAAGAATGTTAGGGTTTTTGTTAAGTGGTTTTGTGAGTATTGTCGCCATAACGGCTGTTTGCTGAAATGGAGTCTGTTTTGTGCTCGTGCGCTGGAAAGGCACAGACTTTTGGGTCGTAGTCTTCTTTTGAGTATAAGAGGGTTTATGTGTAGTCAGAATAACGAGTTTTGGATTATTCTGGTTTTTGGAAAAACGAGTAGGAATTTTACCCGCTGATGTAAAATTTTACGGCTTCTGAATTCCGTAGAAATTTAGATGGAGGTTTTATATATCTGCGCGAGTTAGGATATGTCCCGAGAATCATTTTCGAGGGTGAGGAAGAAAATTACAGTCGAGGAAAAAGATTTAGCGATAATATTTGAAAACGGTTTACGACGGACGTTTATTTGGTAGATTTTATATTTTTGCGATTTCCGTCCGTTAGCGAGGCGCGACTCGTCTGTGAGGCGTGAGTTTCTCATGAGAAAGAAATATCTAAAGGGGATAGACTTGAATTGATCCAATGGCTAGGGATTAGTCTTGTAAGCTTTTGCTATTTGATCCAAGGGTAGATAATGAACAAGACCATGTATAGTAAGGAGGTTTGGTTATATTGTGGACTTAGAAAAAAATTACAAAACACTTCTCTTCTTTCTCTCTTTGGCCGTGAACCATTCCCCTTCATTCTCCTCCATCACAAAATTTCAATCCTTCACCAAATCTCTTGATTTTTAGCTTGTTGGATCAAAGGGAAGTTGTGTAGAATCATCTCCTAAGGTATTAAATCACTCTTTTCCTTAGAATAAGCTTGATTCTTAAGATGTTTTTGGATTGGAAAGTTTATGATCTTGTTAGAAAAATTTTAGAAAGTAGTTTTTCTTGATCAAGGTTGTTAAGAAGTTGTTTATAAGAGTTTATCTAACTTATTCATGATAAGTAGAAGCTTGTTCCATGGTTGGATCATAATTTGGTGAGTGTTCTTGCTAGGGTTTTAGGAAAATTTTTGAGTGACCAAGAACATGATTTTTTAGTTGGGTGATTGCTTAATAAATGTTGTTTTTGAGCTTTTAAGTGAAATGGATATATGAGAAATCATTTTGTTTTGAGAAACAAGAAAAATTTATTTTGTGTGTGTTCTTGACAATTTTCTTGTTTGTGGATTGTGTTATGAAAATGTGTTGGTTGTTCAAAACAATGATTTTGGGAACTAAAGGATAAATCCTATGGTTTTAGAATGGAAAATTTTGGGTGCTAACCATGTTTTGTTGTTCTTGGCCGTGGCACCATGTGTGTGTGTGGCCATTGGCTTTCAAATTTTTAAGTCCTAAATTGGAAGGCAATGATCATAGGTTTAAGTGAATGATCATGGTTTTAAAAAGGGATGATTAATGTGGTTTTATGTGAAAAGAAAAGATTTGCGAAGTTTTGAAGAAAAAATGACATTCTTGGATTCGAAATGATTTGGTGTGAGTGTTGGATCAATTTGAGAAATTAGAAATGGTTTAAGTGTTTTACACTATGTTTGATTTTGAAAAAAACAATGGTTTTGGAATAATTCCAATTCTGGCCGAAACTGGAAGGGCATTTTCGTCCATTTTAAATGTTATATTTTGTCATAGAAATTTGATCATTCAATCCGTTTTTTCGAGACGAAGATTTCGGCGTATGGCTCGTCTCGATCGGATAAAAATTGAGCGAGTTATGGCCATTTTATTTGAAAGGAAAAAACTTGTAACTTGTGGCGCAAGTAAACTTTTATTTTTGTGAAAATTTTTGAAGAGTTCATGGGTTGCTTTCAAATGGTTTTAGTATGTGAAAATTGATTGCCTTGGAGTTAGGAATAAAAGTGTTTCTTAGTTTGTTTTGAAACGAAAATATTTTCGCGTAGCTAGAAATAGTGCAATTAACTTCGTGAATTTTTAATCACTATGGGGAGGACTCGTAATCACTATCCGAGAGTGTTAGAAAGTACCTTAAGCCTCTCTAGAACTTAGAGAATGAGTTTTGTTTCGATAGGATACGTGGTGAGTATTTTATTGATTGTACGCTGCTTATATTTTAGGTAGCGTGAATTGTAGAATTTCGCGAGAAAAGTTAACGGAAGCTTGCCGAGGTAAGGGCTCCACTTTAGTTCCGTCTTTTAAAACGGTTACGACATGCTTGGTTTTGCTGTTATGCGTGTTTGTGTGTTTGACATGTATGTGTTATGTATTCTCGTGATGAGAAAGTGTTTACAATACGTGCGTTGTTTTACATATGATTGGAGATGTATGTATGAACATGTGGGTGAATACATATGATTGGAAATGTATGTATGTTTGTTGTGGTTTGTTACATATGATTGGATATGTATGTATGTTGTTGGGATGGTTTACATATGCTAGGGAGGTATGTATTTGTTGCATTAGTATACATGGGGAATCGTATGCTCATGCATTGTTAGTGCGTAGTGGCGGGAGTGGACTACGAGGTGTGGTTGCGGGAGTGGACCCACCTGATTCTTATAGGGTTTTATTGAGTTCAATACATGGTTGCGGGAGTGGACCATGGGGTGTGATTGCGGGAGTGGATCCACCTTAATCCTTTGTGATTTTGTTGAGTTCGATACATGGTTGCGGGAGTGGACCATGGGGTGTGATTGCGGGAGTGGATCCACCTTAACCTTGTGATTTCGTTGCTGTTTTAGTAGGGGTTGGACCTACGATTCCGGAATTCATGCATGTGGCAGCCAGTGATTGGTGTCACGATCATGTAGAGTCTGCATTGGTAGGCTATGTGTGCATTATATATATAAGCCCGTTGGTGGGAATTGCTTTTGTGTTAAAGAGCTTTCTCTTGTGTATGTGGAATTATTGTTATGTGTACAATCTTTCGCACCGGTTATATATATATATATATATATATATATATATATATATATATATATATATATATATATATATATATACTTTTATTTTGTGGTGACCCTTTCTTTCATTTGCGGGCTCATCCCACCCAGATGATGGGTTAGGTCGTGGTGACGACGGTGGCAGTTCTAGGCCATAGTGAGCACGTGGTGAAGCTTAGTATAGTTAGACGGTGCGCCGGTGTGTTTTGTGCACCGTGCTTTTTGGTTAGCATAGGGTTTTCTAACTTGTTTTGTTGTAAGTATTTGAATACTTAGACTCGGATTGTAATTATTCAGGAATACACTTTGCTCGTCGAAGCACCTTATGGTAATGAGTTCTTTTGTATATTTGAATGCCGGCTCATTGAAAAATATTCTATGCGCACTCTGAGTGTTAGTTAAAAAAAATATATATATATATACTGCCTTTTCAGGCCTTTGAAAAACGGGTTGTTACAATACCTTAATTTTAATCCACAAAAAATTCCTATTTTTTTGCACACACTTTCTCTTTCCAAAAAAATTAAAACCACAAAAAAAAAAGGAACAAAACAAAAACAATAAAAAGATTATATGAAGAAGTTTAGTAAAAAAAAATACAATAAAAAAATTATATGAAGAAGTTTAGTATAAAAAAATAAAATAAAAAGATTATATAAAAGGAAGGTATAATAGATAAAATATAATCTTAAATTATAAAAACGTCAAACAATATGAAACAAATTTTTTTCTTCTAAAACGAAAAATAAAAAGGAACGAAAGGTATATAAATAAATACTCCGTACTATTGAATGTAAATAATGCAAATGATGAAATTGGATAACTTAAAATGAGCCGGTCTTTGTCAAGAAAAAGAGCCGGTCTTGAGCAGGTGGTTTAAACCCTACAAGACTCGACCTCCAATTTTTGGGACTTCAAATTTTTGGTTCATCAATAGTAGGCAGCCCCAATTAATTCCTTACATTTTTTAGCTTATAAGAGTACTAACAACAAAAAAATAAATAGAAAAGGTCCAATCGCAGTCCACACAAAAAGAATATAAATATTTTTTTTATATTAGTTACAATGAAGAGTATTTTAAATATTATTGATGTTTTTTACAATTTAAATAGAGTATTATTCTTTTTATTAAATGCTTTGTTTTTTTTTTATTATAGACCCATTTTAACATTCGGGTTGGACTCTAAATAGTCAAGGTTGACCTCGAGTGCTATATAGAATCCTTAGCGAAATTCTAAAGTGGAACATCTTCACAAGTGATTTACTTCCTCCGTCTCAAAATAAGTGACACAGTTTGATCCTTGGCCGATCATACAGAAAAACATTTGTGGAAAGAGATCACTCTTTAAATAAAATTCAATTATTTTGGCCGATTAGTCTCACAAATTCTGCGCGGAAATACTTGCTAAGAGTCTCACATTGCATGTGAAATGATCTCAACATTAGTTAATAAGTAAATGTAATTCCCACCTTACAAGTCGATTAAGTCGGTTTTGCAGGATTGAGTTAGTCCTAACTCAAATTCTAATATGGTATCAAATCATTTTCAAGATCCGTTGGGTCATCTGTTATCAGATTTCCGCTATTGAATCACTCACCATGTATATCACACATTAAACCCACTAATCCTAGGCGTGAGGAAGAGTGTTTAAAATCACACATTGAATGTGAGATAATCTAAACATAAATTTATAAGTTGAGACAATATTCACTTTATAAATTAATTTTGTAGATATGAATTAAACTCAACTTTTTTTTTTACTAATTAAACTCAACTTTTAACGTCCCGTGAGCTTAACTCAGTTGGTAGGACAATGTATTATATATGCAGGAAGTCGGGATTCAAATTCCGATCATCCCACTTATTCACCTTAAGAGTGAAATTCCTAACCATTAGGCTACTTGACAAAAAAAAAAAAAAACTCATCTTTTAATAATTACAAGAATACCGTTATCCTATGGAGTATGGACAATGATACATGTTAACATTTGCAAGAATATTTTTTATTCTACTTAGTACTTGCTAATACTTCCGGTGGCATTTAGTATGGGACAGTCTAAGAGTTTCCCACCATGGGAAAGTTTGACATTTAAGGACACCTGGCAGTCATAACCAGTTCATTAAAATAATTGAAAAATGGATGAAACATATTTTAATGGTAAAAACAGTGTGTGAAGAACTGCTTTTGAACACTGTGCAATCTCTTGCTCCTTGCAGATTTCCACCACTAAAGCTTGTCTCTTAGACTGCATGACCCAAGCTCACAACCATGGCAACTTTTGTTTTGCGAACTCGTAACAAGGGTGAAATACAAAATCAAACATAATTTCTGTAATAGAGGCCAAAATAGGAGAAGAACAGTTTTTCCTTAATGATACACAAGGACCAATCTTAATTCATCTTAATTAAAACAATATTCAATAAACTTAAATCTTAATAATAACATCCATTTTTGTCTTATTCCTTTTAGAAACTTTATACTTATTCTCAATCCAAATTTTACATGCTACCGGAGAAATTTTACATGCTACCAAATTTTACATCCATTTTTGTCTTATTCCATGCTACCGGAGAAATCTCTATAGTTTGTTGAGGAGTGCTTGTCACATTATTAAACATGAATAACATAAAATGAAAAAAAATAAAATAAATAGATATGCTTTATTTTAATTTTGCCATCTCTTACCTTACCTTTAATCAGTGTTGAGTAACCCTCACAAATCAGCCTTTACAATCATACCCAGTTCCCATTTTCTTCCATATTGTCTCCTTTCTCTTTCCTTGAGCTGTCTCCATCTCATTTTACCTTTCCTCCAAAACACATCATCATCATATATTAATATAATAACAGAATTACACACTTTTTTTTTTATAATTAAAAATAAATAATTTTTGAGATTTGTTATGAGAAAAACAGAGTCATTGACAGTGAAACATGTATACTTTTTTGTCTGCTTCTCTGTAACCTTGTTTTACTCTCTACATTCCTCCAATTCTGTCTTTAACTTTCCACGTTCCTCTCTTCTCTCTTATGTGGGGTTCTAACACTTTCTCAGATGCCTTGAATTGTACTCTCTGTTTTTCACTTCTCTGCAAATTCTATTTTTTTTCCTCAGATATCACTATTTTTGGTGACCCTTTTGTTAATTCTTTCCAAAAGTTTGGAAATTTAGTTCTTTTGAAGCTACCCTTTGAAAAAAAAAATATGAAGGATTTTCCATCTTGTTTTGGTGAAAATGCAGTTCAAGTATCAGATTCATCATCTTCAAGTTCAAACTCAAGCAAAACAGCACAGAATCTGGTTATTTGTGTTTACCAGTGTTTAATTAGAGGTAAATCTTGCTTAATTACAATCACATGGAGTAAAAGTTTAATGGGTCAAGGTTTTAGTGTTGGAATTGATGATTCTTCAAATCAGTGTTTATGTAAAGTTGATATTAAACCTTGGGTTTTTTCTAAGAGAAAAGGTTGTAAGAATCTTGAAGCTTATTGTTGTAAGATTGATGTTTATTGGGATCTTTCTTCAGCTAGATTTGGTGTTGGACCTGAACCATTGGAAGGTTTTTTTGTAAGTGTAGTTGTTGATAAACAAATGATTCTTCTTCTTGGTGATTTAAGGAAAGAAGCTTTTAAGAAATCTAATGCTGTTCCATTACCTTTGAATGCTGTTTTTGTTGCTAAGAAAGAACATGTTTTTGGTAAGAAATTTTTTGGTAACAAGGTTGTGTTTTGTGACAATGGTAAAATTCATGATCTTGTTATTGAATGTGATACTTCAATTGCAAAGGATCCTTGTCTTATAATTCGCGTCGATAGTAAAATTGTAATGCAGGTGAAGAGATTGAAGTGGAAGTTTAGAGGAAACCAAACCATAGTTGTTGATGGATTTGAAGTTGAGGTTTATTGGGATGTTTATAATTGGCTTTTTGGTACATCTTTTGGAAATGCTGTTTTTATGTTTAGAACATGTTTCTCTCATGATAAAATTTGGGATGCTCAACCTGTTTCTGATGCAAATGTTTTGCAATGGTCTTTCTCTCAGAGGTTTTCGGACTCCAAATTCCGACAAGGTCTTGGTTTTTCGCATGTTTTGTATGCTTGGAAGAACGAGTAGAGTTGCAAAATTCGTGATCATGTGTTCGATACTAACATAACTTTTATTGAGTTATGATTCATTTATCAAGAATTTGAAATTGTGATTGAATTACACATGATTAAAGATTAGAGCTTTTGTTTGTATTGTCCCTTCATTTATATTCATACCCTTATTTTATCTTTGTATTTGAACAAATCTTAGAATTTTTCTCCCCCCAATTAGATGTATATTATCTTCAAGTGTTAATTTTATGATTCATACTAAAAAAACTAGATGGTTAAATGTTTGTTTTATTGTGTTTTTCAAGTGTTGCTTATTCATTCTTGGTATCTTTTATGTTGATACTAGTGTATTACATACCTTTTATCCTCACCTTACAAGTCAGTATTGTAATGACGAGTCAGATCAAAAATAATTCCTAATATTTATGCTTGGTGCCAAGAGGTGAAATATCATTTAGGTTAGAATATGAAGAGTAATATGGCTTTTAATATCTTTGCTAAATCTGTGTACTAACAACTAAATTGATCAGATACTTGTAGATCTTTTATTCTCTTTCACAGCCAAATCTATAATCTATGTCTTTAAATCCTGCAACCTGTCTGTTATTTGATTCTGTCATATTAATCATGCCAACATGGATAAACAATGATAGTTGCTGACAATGGTTATTTCTTGTAAGACATACAACTGCAAATTCAGATGCAAATCTCATATTGTAAGAGCTAAGAAACCTTAGATGATTCAAACATAACAGATAATTGTACTAAAAAATAACAGATAAATTTGGTCTATATTATATACCAGATTCATAAGTTATTTAATAAATCTAAAAAATGAATTGTTTCTTATAATAAAGAACATAAATAGTAACATTGTGAGATAGCGATATTGCCTCTATATTCAGAGTATTGATCTTGTAACATTAAATTATTTCCATAAACTCGCTCCATAAATGTATATGTTGGCAATTAAGTTCAAATAAATCAATTCAAACGCATCTAAAAAAGAATCATATACAACACAACAGTTAGGGTTGCTGCCATGTGACTGAGAGGTCATATGTTTGATTCTTGGAATTAGCCTCTTGAAAATCCAAGATAAGGCAGCCTACAATAATTGTTTTGCATGTCTCTTGTTTGGACCCTGCCAAGATGTCCTTCTAACATGATTGTAATTGCTAAAGTAGGAAGAATTTTTTTCCATGAGTTCTTGGTTTGACTATTTTCTTTTTATTGTATAAAAGCTTACATCTCTCTCTTTCTCTCTCTCTGGAATTTGATAATCATATTTCTGCAACTTGGAGACTCTGTCAAAGTTAGTGTGATATATGATGGTGTTTTGCTTAAATTTTATCATGGTGTTTTAAGCACATTTTTTCATACTCCAAATTAGTGGTGATATATTATGACTTTTTGTGTTTTTCTTGAAATAAATTAGGTGTTTTAAGCTAATAATTTCACACTTATATGATGATGTTAATTTTGCTTAAATTTTATGATAATTATATATATCTCCACCTAATTTTTGTATTATATAATATCTCCAACTAATTTTTATTCTGTGTTTAATATTTTTCTTTTAAAATTTTTATGTGCATTTATGTAGGGTGTATTTTTCTTTGGAAACATTTGCTGGCTCTCTCTTCTCCATACAAACTCTGTTTGGGTTCTAAAACACAAACTCATTTATTCTCCACCTAATGTATTACTCCCTTCGATCCTTTTTATAAGGAACAAAAGTGAAAACAACTTTTAATTCTTTTTATTTTTATAAAAAACTTTGACTAATTTTCAAATGTTTAAATGGTTAATTTCATTTTACCCTTATTTATTATGAAAGAGAATATTAAAAAATAAGTAAGTTGGTTAAATTAAGAGTACTTAAATAAGGATATATATAGAATAAATTTAAATTATAAGATTATTAAATAAAAAGAACTATTTACAATGTGTTTTCTTGGCCGGAGGGAGTATTCAAATATTGGAAGATAAATAGCTTATTTACAACTTAGAGTATAAATGTTTACTATATATAAACTCCCTCTATTCCAATTAATAACTGAAAAATGCCATATTTCTTTGTCGCAAATTTTCAAAATATCAAATTTCTATAATTTTTACTAATAGACAATTAAAAATATTCTTAGTCAAAATTATGTATTAGCGTACGTGCAATGGTCAATTATATGTTCTTATATTTTGGAACGGAGGAAGTATAATTATATACACACATTTTTATATAACTTTTTCTTATAAGATCATACAACTTTTCTTTTACGTGAACTATACAATTTTTTCATATAATCTTATTTTGCTTTTTTTCTTCTTCTGCGCTATCTCTTGCTTGTTCATTTTATTTAACGTTATTATTTTTTTGTTGTGTTGAGTTACATAATAATTTAAATTTTTGTGTAGAGTTTAATTTTATAATTATTTATTAGGTTAGATCGATCGTTAAGATAAAAAGAAATTAGAAAACTATAATTATTTATTAGGTTAGATCGATCGTTAAGATAAAAAGAAATTAGAGTTAATTACTTTTAATGCGAGTAGTTTTAAAATTATGATACTCTTATAAAACTATAAGGAATAAAAAGTAATTTAGTTTCTTCATTCCTCCCTTCATGAACCAAACATATTTGTAATTAAAATGCTTTCCCTCCTCTTATTTCCTCTCTTTTGAGAGAAATTCTAATATAGGCACAACCTCAAATTTTTTTTTTACGGTAAATAAAAATTATTTGGGCACACACACACAAATGAAAAAATTTAAATATAAAATAATTTAGTCATATCATTTAACATCACATCATCATCTTTTCTATTAATTTTTTCAACTTTTTGTGTGTGCCCTTAAATGAAAATTATTTTGGGTTGTGCCCAACCAAGAATTCCTCCTCTTTTCAACCAAACATATAAATAATTAAAAGATCTCCCCTCCTTTTCCCTCCCCTCCCCTTTATTAAAACCCCTCCCCTCTTATTATCTTTTGAACCAAACAGACCCCAAAAAATCTTACTCCAAATTATCATATTTTTCTTAATAAGTGTGAAAGTTTTTTTATTTGCTTATATTTTAGGACAAAGAGATTATATAAACTATTTTTCTATAACAAAGGATAAAATAAAATAATTTTTGTTTAAGTCATTTTTATAAGTTATATATTAGAGAACTTATGAAATAAATACTGAGTAAAGAGGTCTAAATAAGTATATTCAAACATACTTAGATCGGATGACATGGCCACACGGGTCTCTTTCAACTTAATTAAAGTCTGGGTTCGACCCCTGACTTATGTAAAAAGGAGAGTTTGCTTTCTATTTAGGTCCTATAATGCTCAAGGGAATCCCAAGTCCCAACTCATCTTTAGCCATTGTGTAAGTTAATCACATGAGCTTGTTGTTAGATATATGAGGATTTAAGTATTGGGCTTTATATGTTAGTAGTCTGATAGTCTATTAGGTATTATTATATATTCTCTTTATAATCCTTATTTTGTTAAGCAATGTCATTCTGATATTACTGAAACCTAGCCGTCACTTTGTGTTTCTCTATTTTGCATCTCTGATTTTAACATGGTATCTAGAGCATGGTTTGATCCACCTTGAATCAGTTTGCGCTTCCGCTGTCAAATTCCCAAACTTGGGAATGTGTTTGTTCTGTTGAGTTCGTATTGTCTGTTTAGGGTTTGTTTGTGTTTCTTTTTCGTTTGTGGTTGGCACAATTGGGTCGTAGGGATTTGTTTAAAGTGTAGTGGGTGTGGTATTGTTTTTGATTTTGTAGTTTTGGTTTATGATTCAATTGATTTGTTCTGGTACGTATGGATAATTGGTTGCATAGCTTTCATATGTTAATGGTTTTTATGTGAAACAAGTGTCGGATTGATGTCTATCCATGTATCTTCATTGGCAGAAGTAATTTAGTTAGTTTTGTTTGATCTGATCCGATTTGTTTGGTTTGATCAGATGGTTTGATTCTAATTCGTTTGATTTATTTTGTTATGTTTGGTTTTGAGTTGAATATGTCCGGTTTTGTTTGAATTTATCCGGTGAGGGAATACTCACAATCTGAATCCAGTGAGGGAATACTCACAATCTGAATCCGGTGAGGGAATACTCACAATTTGAAAATCTGAATCGGTGAGGGAATACTCACAATCTGAAATTTGAAGTTGAATTTGATATTGATTTATTTTCAGGGCTGATTTTGTGACAAACTCAAAGCTTAGTAAGCTTTAGTTTGAGGGGTAGTATTAGAGTTTTATTTTAGTTGATATATTTATTTTTTCGTAATTTGTTTGACAAACTCATAATGCTTGTTGATGCATCATGAGTTTGAGGGGAAATGTTAGATATATGAGGATTTAAGTATTGGGTTTTATATGTTAGTAGTCTGATTGTCTATTAGGTATTATTATATATTTTCTTTGTAATCCTTATTTTATTAAGCAATGTCATTCTGATATTACTGAAACCTAGCCGTCACTTTGTATTTCTCTATTTTGCATTTCTGATTTTAACACTTGTATGTATCATGCATTCATTCAAATTTTTTTTTAATTCAGATCGTTTATTTACTACATTTTACATTTTGCGCATGGATTAAGTAAATAGTTTGGAATAACTTACAAACTAATTGGAAAATTGAGACTTGAAAATTAAGTATCAAGCAAACGAAGTCACTCTGTTTGTTTTGGAGGAGAGTAGAGAAAGTGTCGAAAAGAACATATGAGTGATTGGTTTTATACTAAAGGCTTAATAGATCTTTAGGTCCCTGTATCTTCTCGAATTTTTGGTTTTAGTCCCTGTATTTTGTTTTGTTGAAAATAAGTTCCTGAATGTATAAATTTTTTTGGTTTTAGTCCCTAAAGTCAAAATCCGCAGGAAAATTTGCAGTTTTTGTGGAGATTTTTCTTCCGATTTTCCTGCGGATTTTGACTTTAGGGACTAAAACAAAAAAAATTTGTACATTGAGGGACTTATTTGCAACAAAACAAGATACAAAGACTAAAACCAAAAATTCACGAACATACAGGGACCAAAAGATCTATTAAACCTATACTAAATTAATTTTTGATTCATATGACTGATTTCAAAACCACTCAAAATCATACGAGTAACTTTGAAATCAAATATACTCAAAGCCTAAACATTGAGTTGGAATCCTCTCCATTTGTCTATCCATTTTCCCTCTCCATTACTATAGTTTTAAACAGTTTTCATATATATATATATATAGGGGAGGGATCAAATTACACCGGTGTAACATTTAAGTAATGTTACACCGCTACGCTTTAACGAATTTAAATTTTACAAAATCCACCATTGGATTGAAATTTTATATCGTATAGATCATCTATGTTGAGTTTTACAAAAATCTAAAATCGTTTGACATATTTTTGAGACACATAAAGATTAACGGTATTCAATAAAAACGCATAAACCGTTAATCTTGATGTGTCTCAATAACATATCAAACGATTTTAAATTTTTGTAAAACTCAACATAGATGATCTATACGATATAAAATTTCAATCCAACGGTGAATTTTGTAAAATTTGAATTCGTTGAAGCGTTATTGAGCGGTGTAACATTACTCAAATGTTACACCGGTGTAATTTGATCCCTCCCCATATATATATATAAAATAGTTGAATCCACCAAATGTGGCTTTTTGATTCTTGGAATCTTTTTTGTTGTTACTAGTATACATTACATTACATACCCTTTATCTCTCTTTTTGAAAAGACCAATGTTAATTAGTATAGGTTTGTTAGTTTTGTTGAGGGTTGCAATGGTACCCCCAACCTCCTTATACCCTTTATCCCTAGTTTCATATTGTCGTATATTTTAGTCTTTTTGCATTGAAAATTCAACTTAATTATCAGATAAGAAAGGTAGTTACTTTTAAAGTGCAAACTAGTTATGTCCAATTACATGGAAGGTAAAATAAAAATTCTCAAGCAAATGTATGATAATCACACGTACAGCAGCTGAGATTAGCGAGGAAGGTAGTTGCAGAGATAATTAAATTGATATAGCCTGATATGTCCTTGTAAACAAGGACACTCTCACTTTACAAATATGTTAGACCAAATTTTTTTATTAATATTAATGTTTTGTGGAATATCATTGAAGTTAGCATATAATGAGTGATATGGCTTTTAATATCTTTGCAAAATCTATGTACTAACTAAACTGATGATATTTGTAGATTTTTTATTCTCTTTCACAGCCAAATCTGCATGTCTTTAAATTCTGCAGGGTTCGATCTCCCGCAACTGCAATCGGAAGGGGGCTGAAACCACTTGATGTCAGAACTGACCCCGAACCAGATTAAACCGGTGGTGAAAGCAAAAAAAAACTCCCACAGCGTGTCTGTATTGTTGGAGTAATTTGAGAGAGAAAAGAATTGAATTGAATTGAGAGATAGAATAGAGAAAAAGATTAAGTTGTTATTCATCCAATAGGGGCAAATGTATTTATATACAAAAGGAGGCTTGCTTCACTACCAAGCAATTGTAACTAACTACCTAGGATGAATCGAAAAATCTCTAACTGACTAACTAACTATCTATCAGCATCTCAGCGTTCAGAACCTGCGTTGTTCAGAACCTGCGTGATCAGAACCTGCGTGATCAGAGCCTGAGTGTTCAGAACCTGAGAACATGAGCTTCTCAGCTTCTGAACCTTTTGACTCTTTAGAGCTTCTGAGCCTAGAGCTCAGCTTCTGACTTCCTTGAGCTTAGAGCTCAGCTTCTGAGGACCTGAGAACTTGGATTACAAACATCACACCTCCTAATTCATGATCTCCAACGATCTCATTCCTGTAAGCTTCTTCAAGCACAATTGTCACACCAGATGCTGCAACATCTCTGTGTACAACATTACCACTCCAGTTCTTAGCTTTATCAAACTCCTCATCTCTACATGTAACCATCTTGTTTCTTGTTGGAGAATACAGTTTATAAGCCCCAGCTGAGTGATAATCAAGGAAAATCATTGCTTGATTTCTGTTAACTAAATTCCTTCTAAGATGTGTTGACACATGTCTTAAACATAATGACCCAAACACCTTAAAGTGACCTATACTAGGCCTCACACCAGTCCACGGTCTCACACCAGCCCATGCTTCATTTGGTGTCTTGTCCAGAACCTTCTTTGATAACTTGGCTGTGCAACTCTCTTTGCACACTTGCTTCTGAACTTTAATCTGAGGAAGATCCTTCACTATCTTTTTCAAATTTAACAAGTTCAAACTCCTGAAATGAAAATGGCCATACCTATGATGCCAAATCCAGTTCTGACTTTCATTCACAGTTGGAACAGAGCACTGATGTTCCAACTTGTTGGTCGACATTCTAAGGGTTTTGTTGTTGGACATTGGAGCTTTAAGGATCTCTCTATCCTTTGCATCAACCAGCTTCAGCTCCTTATCTTGCATTTTCACTGAGTAGTTCTTCTCTAGTAATTGACCCATGCTTGTCAAATTACTCTCCATTGAGGGAACATACAACTCATCCGTGATAATAGCTTCTTGTCCATCCTTTCTCTTCACAGAGATACTTCCAATCCATTCAGAGACCACTTGACTGCTACCAGCAGTGACAGATTTGCATTCAGCTTCAATGACTTTGAATTGAGTTTTGTAGGTCCTATTCTTGCTCTGAGCTGTCTTGAGGAACAATCTCTTCTTTGAGTCAAAGAGTTGTAGTGTCTCATCTTCAATCACTACCTTGAAACCCTTTGAAATCAATTTCCCTACACTCAACAAATTGCACTGTATTCCAGGCACATAGAGAACCTTTTCAATCACAGCTTTCTTGCCAGTTGACATCTGAACCTTAACATTCCCTATACCTTCAGCCATGATGGATTCATTGTTGGCAAGCTTAATCTTCGTGTTGAGACACTCATCAAAGTCAACCAAAATGCTTCTATTACCTGTCATATGGTTAGAACATCCTGAGTCAAAGTACCACACATTTGACTTGTCTGCGTCAGAATTTGTGATTGCCATTAGGAGTGAATCATCAGAATCACTACCACCTTCATCTGCATATTGGGCTTCATCTTTATCTGAATCTTCATTCTCAGGACAGTTCCTTGCATAATGACCAAACTTATCGCAACAATAGCACTGTACTTCCTTCATATTTACCTTTTTCTTTAAATTCTTGTTCTGAGAACGTTCTTTTGTGGAATCTTCATCCCGATTCTTTGAATTCTTGGTTGAATTCTCTGAATCCTCTTTCTTTTTCTTCCACTTATCTTTCCCTTTCTTGTTCTGAGTCTTGGCCTGTAATGCTTGTTCCACTGCCTTGTTTGAACTCCTCTGCTTAACCCTTAGCTCATGAGCTTCTAAGGATGCTTGCAGCTCTTCAATCTTCATAGTTGCCAAATCCTTTGATTCTTCAATAGCAACCACTATGTGATCGAATTTCTCAGTCAAGGTCCTCAAGATTTTCTCAATCTTGGACCTATCAGTCATGGTTTCACCACAAGACTTCATCAAATTTGTCAAGGCCAACATTCTTGCCAAATAGTCAGAGATTGTTTCTTGTTCATTCATCTGCATCATCTCGTATTGCCTTCTCAAAGCTTGCAGCTTGATACCCTTCAATTTCCCATCACCACCATAGATTTTCTTCAGTGTATCCCAAGCTCCCTTTGAGGTTTCTTCTTCTATTATCTTCTCAAAGATATTAGAATCCACACATTGATGAATGATGAACAAGCCTTTAACATCTTTCTTTTTCAATTCTTTGTGTTGAGTTCTTGCTGTTTCATCAGCATTTGCAGCCAAATCTCCTACGCCATCATTTACAATTTCAAGAACATCTTGAAATCTGAAAATCACTTTCATCTGTGCACACCAACGATCATAGTTATCGCCTTTGAAAACTGGAAGATTCGCTGGAAATTATGAAGAGGTTGTACTATTGTTCGTCATGATTCTTGATCAAGGAATCAAATCAAAACGATGAATACGAACCGGACTCTGTTATACCAATTTGTTGGAGTAATTTGAGAGAGAAAAGAATTGAATTGAATTGAGAGAAAGAATAGAGAAAAAGATTAAGTTGTTATTCATCCACTAGGGGCAAAGGTATTTATATACAAAAGGAGGTTTGCT
The DNA here is from genome assembly GCA_030408175.1 of Trifolium repens. Classification (NCBI taxonomy): domain Eukaryota; kingdom Viridiplantae; phylum Streptophyta; class Magnoliopsida; order Fabales; family Fabaceae; genus Trifolium; species Trifolium repens. The sequence continues at coordinate 44,087,813 of CP125837.1, read as the reverse complement.
TCACTACCAAGCAATTGTAACTAACTACCTAGGATGAATCGAAAAATTTCTAACTGGCTAACTAACTATCTATCAGCATCTCAGCGTTCAGAACCTGCGTTGTTCAGAACCTGCGTGATCAGAACCTGCGTGATCAGAGCCTGAGTGATCAGACTCTCAGTGTTCAGAACCTGAGAACATGAGCTTCTCAGCTTCTGAACCTTTTGACTCTTTAGAGCTTCTGAGCCTAGAGTTCAGCTTCTGACTTCCATGAGCTTAGAGCTCAGCTTCTGAGGACTTGAGAACTTGGATTACAAACATCATGTATTTGATTCTGTCATATTAATTAATCATGCCATATGTATATTAAATTAAAGTGCAAATTGAATTTGCACTATGTATTCAGCCATCATTTTCTACTATATCGATCCCCTCTTTTTCTTATAAGTTCAGTGTTTAAAGTGTAAATTGAGTTCGCACTACTCAGTTCGCACTATAAGTAGTGAACTGTGTTTAAGTTCGCATTCTAGATATCAAACTATGTTTTTTCAATTATTTTCATTCATGGAGAGCGTGAATGATCCAGATGTTAGGGTTGAGTAAAAAAATAATTGGCACACATGTGCGGACTGAGTTCGTTACCCAGATAGGAAGAGAGTATTTTGTTCATTTTAAAAGGCGCATGAGAAACGGTGGAAATCGCAAAAATAAGAACTATAAGTTAATTCAAACATACCTAGATAAAAAATTCTTTCACGTAAATCACAACATCTTTAAGAAATAAGATCACCATTAATTTCCTCAATTTTCCAAAGTTGTAATTAAAAAAAAAAAAAAAACCCACAGTCACAAATTCATCGCCTACCATGTAGACATGTAGAAAATACTACTAGCAGCATCATGAAGCTTTGAAATGATCAAATCTTTATTTATTAGTACTCACTCCAACATAAATGGATCTTTAAACCAACATGAATAAGCGGGTGGAGTATTTTATCATGCTTAACTAATATACTATACAAATATGACTTATTAATAAAGGTTTTACATCTGTCGAAAAGATACCAGATGCGAAAAGGAATATGAAGTACGTTTTACATCTAATTTCAATTTTTGCAGAAGTGAAAAATACAAAGACACAACCTTTTACATCTAGCCATGATATCTCCAGATGCAAATCTAAACGCGGTGGCAATCCTGTAATTATGGCAAAAATTGTCTAAAATAATATTACGTCTGACCATAATACCCCCAGATGTAAAAAGTCTTTCACTGAATAACTTTCCTCTCACTCACTCGATCTCTCATCTCTCCCACTGAACTCAAACTCGCGAACCCTAATATCGCCTCTCTCTCTCGTCTCCATCGCTCTCCTTTCTCTTGAGCTCGCTCATCTCTCTCGTCAAGGCTCACTGAATCTCACTCTCCCTTTCACCGAAACGCAGATTCTAATCCCTAATTGCAGAATCAAGGTTCACCAAACCCTAAAATCAGTGAAACACAAATTACACAAATTGAAGCTCTCTCTTGTCACAAATTGAAGCTCGTTTCCTCTCCCTCCGGCTGAAACGCAAACAGGTACCGATTATATTCTCAATTTCTATTGTTAATTAAAATTATGTTCTTAGTTTGGAACTCTGTCGATCTGTTTATGTTCTTAATCGTTATTTCATTTAAAGTGTTTCTATATGCTTATTATCTTGAGTAGATGTAGGTAGTAGATGTGGGTAGTGATCAGTTTCTACTACGCAGGGGACATACAACACCCAGATATTTAAGGTATTAATTCTACTAAATTAATTGCTCAAAAATCAAAAGGAATGCCTCTAATCACCATTCCTCTGACCAAACTTTACCTCTGGTCAAGTCGATGAACGGGCTAACTTCGACTTACTCCGCCATTTCGATTTACGCCCTGAATTCGTCTCCAAGTTTGCGCCCTAATTACTCCGTCTTTGATTTGCACCCTAACTCCAACAGATTTGCGATTTCTCTTTTGTCAAAGTAATCTTCTTCAATCTCTAAGATTTGTTTGGATTGTATTGACTAACATAAACTCTGCACAACATTTAGCTTCTTGATAGCATAGTTTTTTATGTCAAGATTCCTTTATCTAGTAGTGTTTCTGGTTTATTATCTCATGATAGCATAGTTATTTGTTGATACTAGGCATTATTAATGCAATGAATTTGTCAAACCGTTACATGTTATATACATATGATATGAACCTTGTAAAGGCCTGTTTATAATTTTATTCTTTTAAAATTGTGTTGGTATTTGATTAATTCTACACAAAGTACCATGGAGTACTTTATTTCAAAGAATTTTCACTTGTTGTCTCTTTATTCCATTGCATCAATGGATGATAAGTTTCTATTTCAGAAAATTACTCCAACAAAGGTGAAAGTAGCAGTGGCATATCTAACAAGAACAACAGTATATATAATGGATAAGAGTGGGAATAAATGGACCTGTGAGTTTGTGTTGAACAATTATGTCCTATTATTGCTTCTTTCTTGTGCATGGTAAGATGCTTAAACTACTCTGAATATTTAGTTGCAGTAAATGATTTAAGAATCAAGCCAATATAGCACAATTGAGTGAATTCTAAGATGTTTACAATGCTCATGAGAAGTTACGAGCCAAGAAGAAATAGGTGGAAACCGGTGCTGATGTATCTGAACTCCTTAAGGTTCCTAAAGCAACTTGGATATCTGATGGTTCTCACTGACATGGAACTTGGTCTTCAACAGAACTTGACCATTCTAGAGGTGACCATGCTGGTATTGTTCAGGTAAATTTATTCAGCATTATTAATTACTTGGTGTGGTGTCTTATGTGTACTAATGTTTTGTTTTATTGTGTACTAGTTGAATCCTTGATATTAGACATAGATCATTATCACTAACTATAGTGTTTGAATCATAGATTCAGGTAGAAACATCTTCAATGTTATCAAATACTTGGTGTGTTGTGTCTTGAGTGTACTAATGTAGTGTTTGAATTATTGATATTTGATATAGATCACTATCACTAAGTGTACTAATGTAGTGTTTGAAAAACTGATATTTGAAAAATGAAGCATATTTAACAAAAATTAGACATCATTTTTAAGATTAATTGCAAATTTATGATGGTAAATATTCTCTAGTTGTGTTCTCATTTTATTCACCATATAGGCTTGCATGAGAAAAACACTATAAATAGATTTCTTTAATTTTGTCCACATTGCACACATAGGTGTGATTGGCCCAGTTGAAAATCATGAGGGGCCAGTAGAAAACTAGTCTACTTGTTGTGGTTGTAGGATTTGGTGCACACTAGTTTAAAATCATATTTTAGTGTTGCTTCTTTGTTTCAATAAGATTAGAAAATAGAACTTGTTGTCGTCTCTTCTTAATGATGTTCCTTGAGAAAGAAATATAACTAATACTGTTTATTGTAGGATTTAGAAATGAATAATTTCTACGGTTTGAATGCTAGGATTACTTGTTTATATTCATGTTTAGTGAGGTCTATTAAATTTATTTGAATTGTGTTAGATTATTAATAGTTAAAATTTGTAGAGAATCTTATATTTAAGGGACAAACGTTTTTGTAAAAGGTTTTGATAATTAAAGTTAGCGGGCGTATATTTTAACTAAATTCAGTCAACTTAACAATAAGACATTGTAAATTAACTTAGAACTTATAGAGGAATTCACTCACTTTAATGAGCCACATGTAGTTTTTTTTTTTGGTATGTTCAATTTTTAAAAAGAATTTTTAGATAATCTGACATGTATCCTTAAGACACAAGTTATCATAATCCATTAAATATTTATGTTAATAAAAATTTCAAATATATATTTTTATCAATAAGCTAAAATAGAAAATCACCAAGATACCAATAGATTAACGAAAACGGTTAGAGATTTGAACCAAATAAGTGGATAGAGTTCAATTTTTTTTTTTTGGAACCAAGGATAGAGTTCAATTGCCGTTAAAAAAAAGGATAGAGTTCAATTTTAACTCTTGCACATGGAGTAATTTGGCTGGATATGTTATTAGGATTTAACTCACAGTTTTGCAGTTGTGCAAAATTAGAAGTCAAACTCTTTTTATTAGCTAGTTAATAGTTTTTATTAGGGAGTTAATTTTGACAGCTGGGCACTTATTTGCACTACTATTGACAACTGCATTTTTATTGTATATATACCATCCTTTGTAATTTGATTGCAAGCCAGATTATCAAATAAAAATATTTTTACTCATTTCAAACTTTCTGATCTTCTTCAAGAAATTCATTCCATGAAACAAGGAGAACGGTCTGTTAATGAATTTTTCACCGCCATGAAAATTGTTTGGGATGATTTAGAGGCTCTGCGTCCAATCCCTATTTGTTCTTGTAATGTTAAATGTAGTTGTGATGCCTTCAAAATTATGCACAATCAACGTGATATTGAGTATGCCATTTGTTTTCTAAAAGGGTTAAATGATGCTTATAGCACTGTCAGATCTCAAATCCTGCTCATGAAACCATTACCTTCAATTAGTGAAGTTTTCTCTCTTATTATTCAACAAGATCATTTGGCTGGTACTTCAGCCTCCCACTCTACAGTTTTGTGTAATGCAAGTGAAAGATCGACACAGGGCAGAGGCATTTCTCATCAAGGAGGTTGTGGTCCTTCCAACAATTATGGCGGAAGAGGGAGAGCTAGATCTCATCCAGGAGGTCGTGGTCCTCAAAAACAGTGTACCTTCTGTTATAGACATAATCACACTGTTGAAGATTGTTATGTCAAGCATGGTTTTCCTCCGGGTTATAAATCACGATATCATTCTAGCACCAACAGTCTTAATGCAGGTGAAGGAAACACTTCATCTAATGCCGAAGCCTTTTTGCCTAATGCAGTTTCACAATGTAAGACCCAAGATTTCATTGTATAGTTGGTTTAAGGAATATTAGGGTTTCGATGTGTTCATGTGGTGAAACATCGTGTAATTATAGGATTTTGCTGTAATCGTGTCTGTTTTGTGCTCGTGCACTGTAATTGTACAGACTTTTGTCTTGTGATCCTGTTGCTTGAATAAGAAGTTAGATGTGGATTCAGAATAGCGAGTTTTGGATTATTCTTGTTTTTGGAAAAACGAGCAGGATTTTACCCGTCGATGTAAAATGTTACTGCGTCTGTTTTAAGTGAGGTTTCGGATGGGAGTTTTATATATCTGCGTGAGTGAGGTTATGTTCTGAGAATAATTTTCCAAGGTATGGAAGAAAATTACAGTCGCGAAAAAAGATTCGACGATAAATTTTGGAAATGTTTAACGTTAGACGTTCTTTCCGTAGGTTTTATGTTTTTGTGATTTACGTTCGTCGCGACGCGCGAGAGCTGAGTACGTGTCTTGTTTCGGAAGATTTGATTAAATCTTGTGACTTATTCATAAAGCAAATTGATCCAATGGCTAGGGTTTAAGCTTGGACTTTTGACTTTGATCCAAGGGTGGATTGGCTATCAAGAGCCTTTGTCATAGTAAGGAGGTTTGGTGACTTTGTGGACTTAGAAAAACATCACAAATCTCTCTTTTCTTTCTCTCTTTCACGTGTGACTCCATTACTTTCTTTCTAACCTTCACAAATTTTCCATTCTTCACCATTTCACTCCATTTCAAGCTTGTAGGATCAAAGGGATTTTGTAGAGAATCGCTTTCTAAAGGTAACCCTCTCTTCTCATCTCCTAGGTTGGTAGACTTATAGAGTTTAGGAGTTTTTGGGTTTATGTTCTCATGAGGGTTTGTTAGGAAATGTTACTTTACATGGTTTTTGTTTCATGAATGTTGTTCATGAGGTTTAGAGAAGCATGTGTAGGCTTTGTTATTTTTGTTTTCCATGAGTTGGTGAAAAATCTCATGAGAAAAGTTAGGGTTTTGGGTTGGTTATGTATTGATCAATAACATGTGGTTAGGTTGTAAGGTTTTGAAAAGAAACGTTGTCTTTGAACCTTTGGGCAAAAGGGAAATGTGTTGCATGGTTTTGTTTTAGAAAATCCGATGAAAAATATTTTGGGGTTTATGAAAATATTTCCTAAGTGTTTTGTGTGGTGTTTTTGGGGTCCAAGTGGTTTAAAACTCTTGTGACATGTGGTGTTGCTTTTCGCTTTGAAAACATGTTTGAAAATGATTACCGGTCGGTTAAGGCCCGTAATAAAACTTGTGCTTGGGTTTGGTTTTGATTTTGGAAATGAAAATCAAATAACTTGCACTCGAAGCAACCAACATGCTTTCGGAGATGTATTGCTTGCTTATGAAAATGGTTTGCTTTTGTGCCTTGAAAAGGTGTTGGGAACTAATAGAATCAAACTAGGCTTGGTTGGGGAAAAAGGTGGTGTGAGTTGTTGTTTTTGCTGTCATGACAGGTGCCACTCGCCGGGCGAGTGTTAACTCGCCGGGCGAGTGTTAACTCGCTGGCGCGAGCGTCACAGGTCATGAACACGCCAGGGCGAGCTCCACAGCGAGTGAGACCTGTCTTCACTGCCTTCACTCGCTGCCAACTCGCCAGGGCGAGCTCTGAGACCTAAAATTTTGGATTCTGATTTCTAAACTTGGTTTTTAACTTTCTAATCCCTTTTTATTTATTTATGGAAGTGGCGGGGATTGGAAACGAGTTTTTCGGGTACTCGGAAAGTACGTAACTTGTAACGCAAGAAAACGGCCATTTTGCATTTCAAATTATTTAAGACTTTTGACAATTGTTTTGGGTCCTAAAAATAGTACAAATAACTCATGGTGGTTGATCAATACGATAGTATTTGGTATGATATCCGAAAGAGTGGATTTTCCTTAGGAACCTTTAGGTTTTTGGGGTTTTTGGTTTAGTTTCAATACGATTGGTTGGGAAACAATGTATTGATAATACGCTGCTTGTTTTAGGAAGCGCGTTGTGTTGTTTGGACGAGTTTTAGTAAACAGAAGCTTGCCGAGGTAAGGGCTCCACTTTATTTCCGTCTTTTAAAACGATTACAACATGCTTGGTTTTGCTGTTATGCATTTGCTGTGTGCTTTGGCATGTTTGTACTTATGTATTCTCGTTGATGAGAACGTGGTTATAAATACGTGTGCAATTTACATATGATTAAGAAAATGTATGTATGTGGTGATGCTTTGTACATAGGCTTTAGGCTATGTGTTTGTTTGCATGAGCATATATGAATGCGTGCGTCGGATAGGACTACGCGGGGATTTTGTCTGTGTGACTATCCTGTATATGCCAAAGAGAATATATGCCATGCATTTCATAGTTGCGTGCCTAGGTGTATGTCTGTGTGACTTTGCCTACGTACCGGGCGTTTGTCTGTGCGACTTCGCCAAATCCTACTGGATTTTTATTGAGTTGGTGTTGTCTGTGCGACTCACCCGGTGTTATCCCACCGTGATTGTTTTGGTATTGTCTGTGCGACTCTACCTGGTGTTATCCCACCAATAGTAGGAGGTGTTATCCCACCCGAGACCTACGCCTTCTATAGAGAGGTTGAATTCCGGAATTAAAATCATGCATGTGGCGAACCAGTGATTAGTTGTCACCCCCATTGTAGAAGTCTGCATTAGGATTGGTGATTTATTTATATAGACCCGTTGGTGGGAATTACTTTTGAGATTAAGAGCTTTCTCTTGTGTTTGTGGAATTATTGTTATGTGTACAATCTTTCGCACCGATTATATATATACATACTTTTATTTTGTGGTGACCCTTTCTTTCATTTGCGGGCTCATCCCACCCAGATGATGGGTTAGGTCGTGGTGACGACGGTGGCTGTTCCAGGCCCCAGTGAGATGTTGGAGCTTTGGCTTAGTTAGACTATGCGCCGGTGTGGGTTGTGCACCGTGCTTTTTGAGTTTAGGCATAGGATTCTAACTTGTTCTGTTGTAAGTATTTGAATACTTAGACTTGGATTGTAATTATTCTGGAATACACTTTGCTTGTCGAAGCACCTTATGGTAATGAGTTTTTTTATAATTGAATGCCGGCTCATTTAAAATCTTTTATGCGTAACTCTGATGTGTACAAAAAAAAAAAAAAATTAATGTCTTTTCTGGCCTTTGAAAAACGGGTTGTTACACACAAGATGCACCAGGTGACATACTCGGTCCTGAGCAATTAAAGCAGCTCTTGAACATGTTACAACAATCTAGCACTGGTCAATCTAAGCAAAACGCTTCTTCCAAAATCAATACATCTTACACCAATGCTATTGAGTCATCTACTCAACAACATGAAAATTCAAGTATTTCTATCCCTTGGATCCTTGACACTGGAGCTACTGACCGTGTCACATCTTCCAAGGAACACTTTACCACTTTTAGATGTATTAAACCCATCAATGTCTTATCGCCAGATGGTTCTAAAGTTGTTGCTCAATATTCTGGCACCATTCATTTTTCCAATGATTTTCAATTATATAATGTTTTGTATATACCTAATTTCACACTTAACATCATTTTTGTTCATCGTCTCATATCCACCTTACATTGTAAACTCACTTTCCTTGATTTTGTTTGCCATATACAGGATGCTACCAGTTTGAAGATGATTGGGCTTGCTAAGCTTTGCAATGGTCTTTACTACCTTCAAGTACCTAGTTGTCCTTCAATTCCTATTTCTTTTTCTACTACACATGCTCACCGTGTTAATGCTACTAGTTTGAATGTTCCGAATTTTGATATTTGGCATTTTAGGTTAGGCCATCCAAACATTTTTAATATTTTTCCATATATCAAATTCAATAATAAAAGTGTTTGTGATTTCTGCCATTTGGCTAAACAGTCCAAATTGCCCTTTTCATCTAGTACTTCTACTTCTTCTCATGCTTTTGAATTACTGCACATGGACATATGGGGACTAGTTGTTGTTCCTTCTTTACATGGCCACAAATATTTCCTTACTATTGTTGATGATTACACTAGACACACTTGGATTTTTTTAATGAAAGCAAAATCTGAAACAAGGTAACTGATGCACACATTTCTTAATTTTGCAAAAACTCAATTCAATGCATTGATAAAAATAATAAGATCAGATAATGGTGCTGAATTTAATTATCTTGATTTTTATACCACTTTTGGAATTGGGCATCAATTGTCTTGTGTGGAGACTCCTCAACAAAACTCAATAGTTGAAAGGAAACATGGTCATATATTGAATGTGGCAAGGAGTCTCCTTTTTCATGCATGTCTACCAAAATGCTTTTGGTCATATGTTGTATCTCACGCTGTCTATTTGATAAATAGAATGCCCCTACCGGTTTTGCATCAAAAATCCCCTTTTCAAATGTTATATCATAAACCACCTGTATTTTTGGATTTAAAAGTTTTTGGTTCATTGTGTTTTGTTTCTACTTTAGAACAACATCGCACTAAACTTGATCCTAGAGCAAGAAAGTGTATTTTTTTGGGATATAAGTATGGCGCCAAAGGGTATCTTACATTTGATTTACATTCTAGAGAAATTGTTCTCTCTAGAAATGTAATTTTTCATGAATCCATATTTCCTTATGCTACCTCCAGTGGTGCTATTACTTCTACCACTCCACATAATGCACAAAATTCATCTCAAAATTTTGACTTTCTATTTGACATTCCATCAAATACATCTCCGCCCTCATCACCACCCTCCTCAACCACTGTTTCCATTGCTCCTGAATCTGATCCTGTTTACAATACAACTCCTACATCTGATTCTTCTCCCAAAATTAGAAAATCTGAAAGAACTCGCAAAGCACCAGCTTTCTTGAAGGACTTTCATTGCTCAGCAAGTTCATCATCTTCTAATGCAGGTAACATCGAGTATCCCCTGTCTTCTGTTTTGTCCTATGATTCTTTGTCTTCTAAACACTTAAAATATACTCTTGCTCTTTCCACTTCTATTGAACCCAAATCTTACAAACAAGCCATTTTGTCTTCGGAATGGATCAATGCTATGAATGTTGAATTACAAGCTCTTGCTGCTAATAATACCTGGCATCTAACAAAATTGCCTCTAGGCAAAGTTGCTATTGGTTGCAGGTGGGTGTACCGAATCAAGTGCAAGGCTGATGATACTGTGGAAAGATATAAAGCTCGTCTAGTCGCTTAAGGCTACACTCAGCAAGAAGGGGTAGATTTCTTTGACACATTCTCTCCTGTTGCTAAACTTACTACCATGCGTTTATTACTTGCTATTGCAGCGGCACAGGGTTGGTTCCTTAAACAACTCGATGTAGATAATGCTTTTCTACATGGTGATTTAAATGAAGAAGTATATATGAAACTTCCACCGGGGCTTCAACCTGAATTTCCCAACCAAGTTTGTCGACTACAAAAGTCCTTATATGGCTTACGCCAAGCAAGTAGACAGTGGTTCTCAAAATTGTCAAATTCTCTAGTTTCCCTTGGTTTCAGACATTCGGAATATGATCATTCTTTATTTACCAAATCTCAAAATGGTTCCTTCACAGCATTGTTGGTTTATGTTGATGATATTATACTTACGGGAAATTCCCTTAGCAGTATTGAATCTGTCAAGAATTTTCTACATGCTACATTCAAAATTAAAGACCTTGGAGATTTAAAATATTTTCTCGGACTAGAGGTGTCACGGTCCCACAAAGGCATCCATCTTTGTCAACGGAAATATGCATTATATATCCTTTCCGAGACGGGATTGCTTGCTGCTAAGCAGTGCTCTACTCCTATGGTTCGTGATTCGAAGCTTTTATATGACAGTTCAGCTCCACCTCATGATCCCACTGCTTATCGCCGCATTATTGGCAAGCTGTTATATCTCACAAACACAAGACCTGGCATTAGTTTTGCTGTTCAAAAACTTAGTCAATTTATGCAACATCCCACCATTCATCATTATGAAGCTGCCATGAGAATCCTAAGATACATTAAAAGTGCTCCTGCACAAGGATTATTTTTTCCAAGTGAATCCTCTCTTCAGCTCAAAGCCTTTAGTGATTCTGATTGGGCTTCAAGCTTAACCACACGACGTTCCATTACCGGTTTTTGCATATTTCTTGGCTCATCCTTAGTCTCATGGCGTTCTAAGAAGCAAACCTGTTAGGAATGAGGCTAATATCGTGGGGTCAAGAAAAAGGAATGAGCCAAGAGAATTATTAACCAATCATGAGGTGGGACCCGGAAAATGGTTGGTTTATTCCCGGAGAATGGTTGGGTTATTCCCTAGAAGGGGTAAAAGAGTCTCAAAGGCTTAGCTGCAGCCTGGTGACGTGTGGAGAGAGAGATGAGCTAGTAACTAATTCCCTAGATATAAGGAGTGGGAATGATTGAGAGAAGGTACCTTGGATTCTAGTATTATCTTGTATGGATAGGCAGCAACAGCTGGCCTATTAGGAGCACTGCTCTGGGCATAATCTAGGGATTTCATTCCTCTTATTCTGTAAATTCTCCATTGACATTATAATAAATCACAAATTACACCATTACTGTTTCATTGCTTTTATATTCTGCTATTTACGTTTTTGGTTCCTAACAATTTGGTCCGACCTGCCGGATTCGTGACGGAGACCAGTGAATGCAGCCCAAACATAATCAAATCACCTTAATACGAAGAATGGATGCTCGTGTTGAAGCGTTAGAAGGAGAGATCGCTGGAATCAAAGCAACCCTTTCTTCGATGGAGCAAGGGCAAGCCACGCCCATCGCTATGTTTGAGTAGAGTATTGGCAAGAAGAAGGAAGAAGGGATCGTGATTGTAGAGGGAACACCGGAGAAGAGTCCGGGAGAAGGATCTAAGCCCAAAACAGAAGGATCTCAGGTGAACGTCAACAACGATGATGCGTTGTTGGAATTCCATCAGGCAGTAAAGAAGGTCGAGCTTCCAATGTTCGACGACGGAGATCCGGCGGGATGGATCTCACGAGCAGAGGTCTATTTTCGCGTACAGGGAACCAGGCCGGACGTGAAAGTGTGCTTAGCTCATCTCTGTACGGAGGGTGCGACCATACACTTCTTCAACTCGTTGATCAACGATGAAGAAGAATTGACTTGGGAACAGCTGAAGCAGACGTTGTTGGCCAGGTACGGAGGTCACGGCGACGGTGATGTTTATGAACAATTAACAGAGCTCAAACAAACCGGAAACGTGGACGATTACATAACGGAGTTCGAATACCTCACCGCACAGATACCCAGATTGCCGGACAAACAATTTATGGGATATTTTTTACATGGATTGAAGAAGGATGTACGAGGAAGGGTTCGAAGTATGGCGGTGTTGTCAGACCTGAGTCGGGGAAAGCTTTTGCAAGAGCGGTGGAGAAAGAAACAAGGAGAGGTGGTTCGGGTTATAATCAATCCACCAGATCTGGGCTAAACCGGGCCGGGTCTTATGGGCCCAATAGAGGGGGCAACGCAGATTGGGCGTTAGTAAAGGGGGGTAAGGAAGCAACACGGAGGGGAAGTGGATCTGGGCTTAGGAATGATGGGCCTAACCAACACGATAGAAGGGGTGAACACAGAGATATAGGATTTACTCACCTCTCATACAATGAACTTATGGAGAGGAAGAAAAAATGACTACGTTTCAAGTGCAAATGACCTTACTCTAAAACGCATCAATGTCCGGATAAACATCTAAGGGTGTTGATTGTGGATGATGATGAGGAAGGAGAGGAGGAAGGGAGATTGTTGGCAGTAGAGGTGGAGGAAGGAGAAGGGGAGTCGGAAGGTGAGATGTGTATTATGAGTTTGCTCCAGCTGGGCCAGCTGGGTAAGTTAGGCTCTGCAAAGCCTCAATCTATTCAATTAAAAGGTACAGTAGGGGGGGTGCCCGTAGTAATTCTGGTGGATAGTGGGGCTACCCATAACTTTGTTGACAGGCGGTTGGTCCAGAAGATGAGTTGGGCTGTTGACAACTCAACTTCCATGTGTATTAAGTTGGGAGATGGAACTAAGGTCCAGTCCGTTGGGGTCTGTCCAGATTTGAACTTAGAAGTGGGAGAGGTGAAGTTAGCAATCCGTGCACATCTCTTTGACTTAGGAGGTGTGGATATTGTTTTGGGAGTGGATTGGCTGAGGACTTTGGGAGATATTATCATGAATTGGAGCAAGCACACTATGAGCTTTTGGCATGACAAGGTTTGGGTGACTCTTCAAGGTTTGAATGACGACATGAAGACCTTGAATAGTATCGTGGGGAGCACCAACCGAGGAGGAATATCGGGGTTGAGGAGTATTGAGAAGAAGAGGGGTGATGAGAATGATCTAAATATTGGACAACAACAGGTGTTGGAGGGTTTATTGTCTAAATATGAGGACATTTTCAAAGAGCCTAGGGGGTGAACACCAAGGAGGAAGAATGAGCATGCTATCACTTTGAAGGAGGGTCATGAGGCAGTCAATGTTAGGCCTTATAGATATCCTCACCATCATAAGAATGAGATAGAAAAACAAGTCAAGGAGTTGTTGGAGGCAGGAGTGATAAGGCATAGCACTAGCTCTTTTTCTAGCCGGTGATTCTTGTTAAGAAGAAGGACGGGTCTTGGAGAATGTGTATCGATTATAGGGCCCTTAACAAAGCTACAATCCCGGATAAATTCCCTATTCCGGTAATAGAAGAATTGCTTAACGAGTTACATGGTGCAACAATTTTTCCCAAATTAGATCTCAAGTCTGGGTATCACCAAGTTAGAGTCCACGAGGAAGATATACATAAAACGGCATTTTGCACTCACGAGGGCCATTATGAGTTCCTAGTAATGCCTTTTGGATTGATGTACGCCCCCTCCACTTTTCAAAGCTTGATGAATGAGGTATTTCGCACACAATTGAGGAAGTTCGTGTTGGTATTTTTTGATGACATTCTTGTTTATAGTAGGGATTGGAAAACTCACCTTTGCCATTTAGAGGAGGTGCTAGGAATTCTGCAAAGCCATGGCTTGGTAGCCAACAAGAAAAAGTGTAACTTTGCACAGAAAACCGTGGACTATTTGGGGCATGTAATTTCTGGAAAAGGTGTAGCAGTGGACCCAGAAAAAATAGCAAGTGTTGTGAAGTGGCCCACTCCCAAGAATGTGAAAGGAGTGAGGGGATTCTTGGGGTTGACTGGATACTACAGGAAGTTTATAAGAAACTATGGTAAAATAGCAAGACCTCTGACTGCTTTAACAAAGAAAGATGCTTTTGCTTGGAATGAAGAGACGGCCAAGGCCTTTGAGACCTTCAAGGAGATTCTTACTACAACCCATGTTCTTGCCTTACCAGATTTCACCAAAGAATTTATTATTGAGTGTGATGCCTCGGGTGTAGGGATTGGAGCCATTTTGATGCAAGACAAACGACCAATTGCGTACTTCAGCAAAGCATTAGGGGTGAGGAATGTAACGAAATCAGCTTATGAAAAAGAACTAATGGCTGTGGTCCTAGCTATACAACATTGGAGACCATATTTGTTGGGAAGACGTTTCACCATATCCACAGATCAGAAAGCCTCAAACAACTCTTGCAGCAACGAATTGTAACGGCAGAACAGCAAAACTGGGCAGCAAAGCTGTTGGGATTTGATTTCGACATTGTCTACAAGCAGGGGAAGTTGAACAGAGGTACTGATGCTCTGTCTAGAATTCATGAAGGGGGAGATATGTGTGCTATTACCTCTAGTTTACAATGGAAGGATGCAGATATTTTGAAGGAGGAATTCATGCAGGACCCACACCTGCAGAAGATAGTTAATGATCTGCAGCAAAACTTAGAGTCCAGACCGGGCTTTGAGTTCAAACAAGGAGTGTTATTGTATGAAGGACGATTGGTGATCTCGAATAAATCAGTTTTGATTCCCACCTTGTTGAAGGAATTTCATGAAACTTCACAGGGAGGGCACTCCGGTTTCTACAGAACTTACAGGAGGTTGGCTGCCAATGTATATTGGGTGGGTATGAAGAACGCTGTGCAAGAATTTGTGCGAAGTTGTGATGTTTGTTAGCGCCAGAAGTACCTTGCCAATACGCCAGGAGGATTGCTGCAACCCCTGCCCATTCTAGACAGAATTTGGGAAGATATCTCTATGGATTTCATAACTGGCCTCCCCAAATCCAGAGGTTTTGAAGCTATTTTGGTTGTGGTAGATCGTTTATCTAAGTATTGTCATTATATTACCTTAAAGCACCCCTACACAGCCAGAACAATTGCAGAAGTGTTTGTGAAGGAGATTGTTAGACTTCATGGTGTACCTTTATCAATTGTGAGTGATAGAGACCCCATTTTTATGAGCAATTTCTGGAGGGAGATGTTTAAGTTACAAGGAACTAAGTTGAAGATGAGTAGTGCTTACCACCCGGAGTCTGATGGACAAACTGAAGTGGTCAATAGGTGTCTGGAAACTTACTTACGGTGCTTCATTGCTGATCAATCCAAGACTTGGGTGTTGTTGGTTCCTTGGGCTGAATACTGGTTTAACACTACTTACCATGCTTCTACAGGAAAAACTCCTTTTGAGGTGGTTTATGGGAGGACTCCTCCAACTATGGTGCGATGGATCCAAGGAGAAGGGTGGAGGCTGAAGGTGGAAAAACACAAGAAGGGGGGGGGTTGAATTGTGTTTTAAAAATTAAAACTTTTTGCCTAATAGCGACTAAGTATGCAGCGGATAAAAACACAAATTAACGAGAGGGTGCTGAGAGAGAGAAAGAGAGACACAGAATTTATCCTGGTTCCCCTCACAAATCGAGAGTACTCCAGTCCCCTTGTTACTAACAAGAGATTTTCACTATAATCTACTAAAGATTACAAATTGCTCAAGCACACTTGCAAGAGACTTCTCAGGTGCTCAAGTTTCACTAAACAAGAGACTTCTCAAATGCTCAAGTTAAACTTAACAAGAGACTTCTCAAACAAACTTAAGAATAAGAATGAATGTTAAGGAACACTTGATATACTATCAGAGGTGTTTACAAAATACAACTCAATTTGTTCTAAGACTTAGAATGACAGATTTAAAATATGATGTCAGAATGCTTCTTAGTCTTTGAACGCAGTAATAGAACAGTAGTAGGAACAGTAGTCATTTCTTCCATTTGAGTCTTCTATTTATACTTGGAGGAAGATGATGACCGTTGCAGAGAGAGAGGTGCCAGCTGGAATTTACTCGTACAATTGATAGCTGTATATTGCCTTCTTTGGTAAGAAATTCCAATTCCACTACCTAGCTATTCAATTTATCACTCCTCCATTTTGAGTAATAATAGTACGATAGTACAATCCTCAAATGCGCTCCACTTATGGATAAGGTTAACGTTGTACCAACGAATATTCCTTCCTGTGGATGTGACAGAGCCTTGAAGTGGATTGTTCTTCAATCATTGGTTCTATATAGATCAGCTCTTGAGTGACGTAAATTCCTTTTTCTTCTGATGCTGTTGCCATAGCTTCTGGAGGTCTTTTAGCTTCTGAGTCCTTCAGAGCCTTGTTTTATCCTCAGAGTCACTTTCTTCAGCATTCAAAATTTAAGCTTCTGACGAACAGTGTCGTGCTTTCAGAGCTTGTTTTGACTGGCTTCTCTGCTACTATTCATAGTGCTTCTGAATAAATTTTGACTTATAATTCTGCACACTAGAATAATCATTAGTAATACCAATTGCAATTTTAATACTTTGTTATCATCAAAACTACTTAAAACATTAGAGGTTCAAGTCAGACCCACTTTGTTCCAACAATCTCCCCCTTTTTGATGATGACAAACCAAAGCATTAAAATTCAATTGTTGTTGATTTAATTTAATTATGATGACTTCAGGTTTCAAAGGTTTGCAATCTCCCCCTGAGTCTGATAATCCATAAGGGTAGGTTTGTAAGGTCCCCCTAAGTTTTATCCATAATTAATTAAAACAGTTTAAGAGTTGATTTATTAACTTAAAATAAATTTTCATATTTAACTCTCAGAAGCATAGTTTTGCAAGCTTTGCTTCTTAGAGTTTGATAATGCTCAGAAGCGGTTTGCAAGCTCTTCTGACATTGTCTATGAATTTTATTTTAGGTTCTTAAATCTTCTCCCCTTTCAATAATCGTACAGAATGAGAAAGAATCATAAGAGATAAGTATTGATTCATAATGTATTTAACATAACAGTTTCAGATTGAGCAGTATATGAATGAATCAACATTAATTTTAACGCTACTCTTACTCCCCCTTTTGGCATCAGTCAAAAAGACACAGAAAACCAAGCAGTCAAATGTGTCATAACAAGGCAGTCAAGTCAAAAAGTGATGACAACTAAATTCATTTAATGAATTGTGTTGAAAACCGTCCTGACAAGAGAGCTTGATGACACTATAAAAAGGGATGATTCCTCTCATTTTACTCATCCAGAGTAATCAAGTAACATCAAAAGAAAAACATACAATGGAAAGGCAGGTTACCAAGGATGCTTCAGGCTCAAAAAAGGAGAGCAAGAAGGGAGCAGAGCCCTGGCGCTGCGAAGAAAACAGGCTACGATATGAGAGAAACAAGGAAGAACTTATTTTAACAGAGTCAGAGGAGGAAGAATTGGGCTCTGATCTGGAAGAGTTCTTATGGACATATGAAGATAATCTAGCAGATTAGCCAGCTGAGGTTCAGAAGCTTGCTGATGAAGCACTATCTCTTCTCAAAGAGAAACTGAAGAGTATAGAATCAGAGGCTTCTAAATCTAAGCCTTAGGCTAGATGCAATCATATGTAATAAAGAATCCTTCTATTAATAATAAAAGTTGTTCCTCTACCTATCTCTCTCTCTTTTAAGCTTGCTTTCTTTTTATATACCACATAAGTATTGTCAGAACACCAGTTACCAGACACGCCTCATTCGGTATTGGTGCCCCGTTGTTAAACAGGCTTTAATACTAAGAAGCTATTTCATGAGTAAACAGGAGTACTGATGAGAGGGACTCTTAGGTTTTGAAAATCCTAGGCTTATTAGTTTAAAAACTAAGATGCTCTTCAGCATCTTTCACTAGAGTCAGAATTCTCAAGAGTACCAGACAATATTATGGTATATAGAAAAGTTAAATTTTGAAAAACAAAGATAAAACAATCATATAAGCAAATAACAAACACACACATATGGATAATATAGATATGAATTAAAAGAAAATTATCCAAAAATTACACAAGATCTTAACAATACAACACGTGCTCAAACATAAGGGTTAAGGTTTGGGTTGCTGTTGAGTAAGCTTCAGAAGAAGTTCCATCATTGCATCTATCTTCTTGTTTGTAGCTTCACCAGATCTGTTCATGTCTTCTCTTATATCGGCCCTGAACTCATCCATTTCATTTCTTAGTTCCTCTCTTATGTCATGCTTGATTACATCCAGAGCTTCTTGCATAACAGAGGGTATAGCAGATGAAGAAGAGCCTTGGACAAGTACTGGTGGAGATGAAGCAACAATGGGAGCTTTACCTTTATCAGAATCTGGTTCACTAAGGTTCTGATCAGTCATAACAGTATCTTCTGCAGCTCCTTGATTCTCAAGAATCTTATTAGTCTCAATGACAGCAATGTGAACAGCTCTATCAACCAATAACTTGAAGGCTTCTTGTTCAGCAAGCCTCTGACGTTCCATTTCAGCAGCTATCCTAGCCTGCTCTTCATCAAAAGATCTTCTCATACTTTCATCAACAGCAGCTAAAAAGGCTAACCTCTGACATTCTTCTTCATGGTTGAAGAATGTGAGCCTTGGAGCACATGTCCTCTCAGCAATCTCAAATAGTTCACGTACAGTGTTTGCTCCTCTACCCTTAATCTTATCCTTCAGATGAGTACTGAGAATTCTTAAGGATTTACCAAACAAGTACTCTAATTCCCTGACCTCAGCATCCATATCAGAGGGGAAGATAAGAGCTTCTTCCTCTCTTTGTTTGAACCTCTTAAGTCTAATACCTATAGCATTATTTAGCAGCTCAAGATTTGGTTCAGAGTCAGAATTGAAAAAGGGTAAGGATGAGTCAAAGGGAATGGTTGGTTCAGGTTTCTTTCTTTTGAGTTCAATAATTTTGATTTTGCTGAGATTTGGAGGTATGATATCATCATCAAGATTGATGGAATCCTTGAATATTTGATGTTCAGCTTTAGTTAGGTGTTGGTAAAGCTCAAGAACCTCTTCTAAAACTAGAGGTCTGTTGAGTGGGTCAGGGACAGGTTGTGGTGATTGATGTTGTTGTTCAGTCATGACATTGATTGGTGATGAGTGAGGTGTTTTTTGTAGTTCTTCAGAATGAGCAATTGGCTCATTCTGAACAGGGGTGAATGTAGGTGGATTTACTCGTGAGATGTGATCAAGTGAGGGAGGGGGTGTGTGAATGACCTGTGTGTTTTGTGTTTTATGGACGGGTGGATCATTTGTGAGATTCATGGATGGAAATTGATTTGGTGAATTTGGATTTGAGTTGGTAAATGCAACACCACACATGTGTTGTTCAAGATGTTCTATGACAGAACCTTGATTTGTGGATTGATGGAGAATGGTGGTGTCTACATTAATAGTAGGTTCTTCATCAGAAGAAAGATGAATGGGCTTTATGGTGATCTTCTTTGTGGTTTTCTTGAAAGAGGTTCTCTTTGGTGTAAGAGTTTTCTTTTGTTTTGGGTTGGATTCTCTGATGAGTGTAGCAATTAACTCATCCGAGGCAGTGCTGGTATCTGATGAAGATGATGATGATGGTTTGTGATCAGGTAAGACTACACTAATAGGTACAGTGAAGTCTATGGGTTGAGGTTGATTGGTAGATGATGGAGGTTGAGAAATAGATGGTTTAGCAATAGAGGGTTGAGGTTCAGAACCAATAACCTGAGCTACAGGAATGCTAGAAGTATTAGATTCAGAGATCTTACCTTTTGGTTTAGAAGCTCTGGTCTTTAGTCTCTTTGCAGATTTAGCAGGGTTCTGATCTTCCTCAGAAGCTGAAGGCCTATCATGCCTTTTCTTTGTCCGCTTTTCCTTCTGAACAGCTTCAGTCATCATATTTTCAGCTCCTTCCTCAATCTCATCAGCACTAGCATGTCCTTGATCATCAGAGCCTTCATCAATCATTTCTTGCTCAGTAGTTCTTGGCTTTCTTCTGCTCCTTGTAATATCTCTTGGTCCCTTGAAGATATCCCAATTAGGAACACTTACAACCATTTTCCTGGGCACACTGACCCCAGTTTCTCTTCTTACTGATTCAAGAAAGTTTTTGATGACCTCATCATTATCATGTTCTGATATGGTGGGAAACCCATCACACCAGAAGTACTTTTCGTACACTTGCTGCAGAGGTGTTTTCACTTGAATGATTTCTTCCTTGGTTTTTCTCTTCATGTTGACCAGAACTGATGCATCATACTTAGCAGTTTGGAAAACTCTAAGTTTTTCTTTGGCACTCACAATGTCTGTGAGTTTGGTTTGCCTTATCAGTTCTAAGATTAATCTTGGGTGGTGAATGACCGATGGTATTTTAGTTCTACCCTCATTGATGGTAAGACACATGTGATCAAAAAGAATCTTAGCCAAGTTAACTTTTACCCTCTTGTATAAGAACCAGATGAGATGTTTGTGTGGAATGGAGATGGTATCCAATCCACCTTTTCTGGTGAAGATAGTGGACAAACACATTCTGAAAGCAAATTCAAATGTGTTCTTCATGTGCATTACTTTTCCAAAATCCTTTTGTGTGCAACCAGATTTAAAGAGGTCCTGATGAATTGAATCCAAATGCTTGCTTCTCTTATCATACACTTCTATATCTTCTCCTTTGTTGTCTAAACCCAGAATCTTAGCAATGTGTGCCTGAGTTATCACAACATTGATTCCCAAAATATTTGACCTAATTTCCCTTTCTCTATAAGGTTTAAGACCAAGTTCCTTTCTTGTTTTCCCTCGTAATTCCTGGTTCTTCTCAACCATATCCTTGTATTCTTTATCAGCACTTGCTCTATCGTACACTTTAGCCTTCTGCCAGAAATACTTCACTATGTCGTAGTATACGAAGCCATTAAGCATCTCAAAGTAATTTTGCCATTGTTGGTTGTAGAACAAGTATTGAATGTCAATCCCATTCGCTTTCAAACTTTCAAAATCCACGAACTTCTCAGTGAAGAAATCATAAGCATCTGGTCCAGCGTCAGTTTGATGATGTTCGTAGACTAGGTTATCTTTTGAATTGAGATCGATGATGGGTGGTAACGTAGGGTTAAAGGGTTCTTGAACGATTTCGTTTGATGAACGAGCAGCCATTGTTTCAGAAAATTGAGAAGATGAAGATTGGGAATTTTCTGTAAAGCCTAGGGTTGTGTAGGTAGTGATTTTGTGTAAAAAGTTGTGCAAGTGAGTGAAGTGACTTATAAATAGTAACTAGCACACATACACAGAGAAAGTAAACATTGGGAGGGAGCGCGAGCAGTTTTAAAAATTAAATAATATACTTAACTGCCATAATCATCATTAACTGTTCTCTGCCCGTCAGGATCTAGACACGTGTTGAAAAAGTTTAAACAAAGCTGACGCGTGTATAGACAACTGTTGTACACTTACACGTACTGAACGTTTCATTTCTAAAAGGTTCAGAGCCTCACTCATTTGTATCTGACACCTCATCAGAACCTGTTACTCTTCAGAGCCAAAATTATTCAGAGCTTCCCAAGGGATACTCTAAATTATAAGAGGTTCTGATAGAGCTTCAGATGCTAATTCTATTTCTACTTCTCAGAGCTAATTTTCTTCAGAGATATAGTGCATGTTCAAATTCTTTTTGATAAAATCAAATCTTTCAATAGCTAAAGGTTTAGTAAATATATCAGCCCATTGATGTTCAGTATCAATGAATTGAATATCTATTGTACCTTTCTGAACATGATCCCTTATAAAATGATGCTTTATTTCAATATGTTTAGCTCTTGAGTGTAGAATAGGGTTCTTAGACAAATGAATAGCAGCAGTATTGTCACAATATAGTGGAATACTCCTTTCAGCTATGTTATAATCTTCCAACTGATACTTCATCCAGAGAAGCTGTGTGCAGCATTTAGCAGCTGAGATGTATTCTGCTTCTGCTGTAGACAAAGCAATAGTTGTTTGTCTCTTACTGGCCCAAGATATGAGATTCTCACCAATGAATTGGCAATTTCCACTAGTGGATTTCCTCTCAATCTTATCACCAGCATAGTCAGCATCACAGAATCCAACTAGCTTACTATCTAGGGATTTTTTATAAAGAAGTCCTAGATTAGTAGTTCCTTTCAGATATCTAAAGATCCTCTTAACAGCAGTTAAGTGAGGTTCTCTAGGATCTGACTGGAATCTTGCACACAAGCATACACTATATAGAATATCAGGTCTAGATGCTGTAAGGTAGAGTAAAGAACCAATCATACCTCGATACAGCTTCTGATCTACTTTGCTTCCTATCTCTTCTTTGCTTAAGCTGCTGGTAGGATGCATGGGTGTAGACATTATCTTGCAGTCATCAAGGTTGAACTTCTTCAGAAGCTCTTTTGTATACTTGCTTTGATGAATGTAAGTGCCATCTTTTCCTTGATTAATTTGGATTCCAAGGAAGAACTTCAATTCACCCATCATACTCATTTCAAATTCATCCTGCATAAGCTTAGAGAAATTCTTGCAAAGAGAAGCATTAGTTGAACCAAAAATTATATCATCTACATAAATTTGAATGATTAAGATATCTTTCTTAGATGTCTTTCTGAATAATGTATTGTCAATTTGACCTTTTTGAAAACCATTTTCTAAAAGGAAATTACTCAGTCTTTCATACCAAGCTCTTGGAGCTTGTTTGAGACCATAGAGTGATTTCTTAAGTTTATAAACATAATTAGGATTTTTCAAATCCTCAAAACCTGGGGGTTGTTTGACATATACTTCTTCAGAAATAACACCATTAAGAAAGGCGCTCTTAACATCCATTTGGTACAATGTGATTCCATTGTTAACAGCATATGAAAGAAGTAACCTGATTGCTTCCAGTCTTGCTACTGGAGCAAATGTTTCAGTGAAGTCTATACCTTCTTGCTGACTGTAGCCTTGTGCTACCAGTCTAGCTTTATTTCTTACCACTTCACCTTGTTCATTCATCTTGTTTCTAAATACCCACTTAGTTCCAATGATGTTCTTATGTGCTGGTCTTGGCACTAAGTCCCATACATCATTTCTTTGAAACTGATTGAGCTCATCTTGCATAGCTACAATCCATCCATCGTCAGTAAGTGCTTCATCAACATTCTTTGGTTCTATCATTGAGATTAGCCCCAGAAGTGAATCAAGTTGTTGATAGTCTGATCTTGTCTTTCTTGGACTTTCTTTGTTTCCAAGAATTAAGTCTTCTGGATGTGATGATTTATATTTGAACTTCCTTCTTGGAGCTTCATCAACATCAGCACTTGGTTGAGTTTCTTCTTCTGAAGTGTCATCATGTTCTTGTGATGCTTCTAATTGAGATGCTTCTTCAGCATCTTCTTCCAATACAGCTTCTGAAGCTTCAACAGCTTCTGATGCTTTTTCAGGTTCTGAATCGATGTATTGGTATGGAACACCTGCATAACTATTATCTTGCTCTGACATTTTACTGTCAGGCTCTTTATCATCAAATCTAACATGTATAGATTCTTCCACTGTGTTAGTTTCAGAATTATACACTCTGTATGCCTTTGAGCGTTCAGAGTAACCTATAAAGATTCCCTTACAAGCTTTGGCATCAAATTTTCTTTTGTAGGCTTTGTTGTTTAGAATGTAACATGTACATCCAAACTGATGAAAGTAAGAGATGTTGGGCTTTCTTCCTTTGAAGAGTTCATATGTTGTTAGATTCAATAGAGGTCTTATATAGATCCTATTTTGAATATAACAAGCTGTGTTTACAGCTTCTGCCCAGAAGTGCTTAGCAAGTTTTGTCTCATGCATCATGGTTCTTGCCATTTCTTGTAAAGACCTGTTCTTTCTCTCTACAACCCCATTTTGTTGTGGTGTTCTAGGAGCAGAGAACTCATGAACAATGCCATGATCTTCACAAAAGGTTGCAAATGGTTCGTTTTCAAATTCACCACCATGATCACTTCTAACCTTTAAGATTTTGAGACCTTTCTCATTTTGCACTTGAGTGCAGAAGATGCTGAACACATCATATGCATCATCTTTCACTCTTAGAAACTTTACCCAAGTCCATCTACTGTAATCATCAACAATGACTAATCCATATTTCTTCCCATTGATTGAGGCAGTACTTACTGGACCAAACAAATCAATGTGAAGTAGTTCTAAGGGTCTTGAGGTAGAAACAATGTTTTTAGGTTTAAAAGAAGTTTTTGAAATTTTGCCAATCTGACAAGGACCACACAGAGCATCTGAATGATATTTAAGATTTGGCAGGCCTTTAACCAACTTTAGTTTGCTAAGCTTAGAGATTAATCTCCAGTTAGCATGACCTAAGCGTTGGTGCCAGACCCACTTTTCATCATTCAGAGATAGAAGACAAACTATCTTCTGCTCAGTGAGTTCTGACAGATTCACCTTATAAACATTACCTCTTCTTAATCCTTTAAACAATATGGACTTGTCAGAATCATTGATTACTGTACATGCCTCTTTATCAAATTTAACAATAAATCCGCTATCACAAAATTGACTAATGCTAAGCAGATTATGTTTGAGGCCATCAACTAACCAAACATTATTAATTGAAAGAGAAGAGTTACCAACTATACCTGTACCAATGATCTTCCCTTTTTGGTTTCCTCCAAACCCCACAGTACCTCCCTCTTTCAGAGTCAGGGTTTGGAACATATGCCTTTCTCCCGTCATATGTCGTGAGCAGCCACTGTCCAGGTACCAGCATTGCTGCTTTGGCCTTCTTAGTGTGCAAACCTGAAGCAAATATTATTTGAGATTTTGGTACCCATATCTTTATGGGTCCTTTTGTGTTAGTCTTTACAGGTCCAGGTGGTCTTTGTTTGAAAGACCTATCAGAGCCTCTAGAGTTAATCACCCTTGTTGAAAAGTTTTTGGGTTTAATATAGCTCTTGAGCTTTGTTCTTGAATGTGTCAGAGCTTCTTTAGTTTTAACATTAGCTTGAGGCTTAAAAATCTTAGGTTCTGAGGTTTTATCCTTCAGAGTCTTTGACTTTTGAGCCTCTGGCTTTGATGTTCTATTAGAAGCTGACTCATTTAGAACCTCTGATTGACTCTTTACAAAGACAACCTTGGGTTTTGATTTATCTATATTAGAGGACTTTGAAGATAATGGATTATCTTTAAAACGAGAGAATCCAAGACCTTCTCCTCTATTTCTACTTACATGATAAATCAAAGAGGCTATTTTACTTCTTTTCATTCCATTGATAAGGAATTCCTGAAGAGCAAATTCATGTTCTGGAGGAACCTTATCATCAAGAACATAATGAGTTTCCATAAATTCATTTCTTGATTTTAGAGACTCATTTTGTTCAATTATTTCATTTGCCTTTTCGGTCAGGTTGTTATAGGCCTTTTTAAGAACCTTACACTCACCTGCCTTTTTGGTTAAAAGTTTTAAGGCATCTTTTAATGAATCTATTAATTCAGAACGAGAAAGTTTAGCAAGTACCTCATCTTCATCTTCTGAATCTGAGTCATCTTCGTGCTCAGAGTCTTCTTGGTCAGAAGCGGTTGCCATCAAGGCTAGGTTTGCTTCTTCTTCCCCATCAGAATCTGATTCCTGATCCAAATCATCCCAAGTGGCAAGGAACCCCTTTTTGAGCTTACTTTTGTATCTTTCTTTGTTAGAGGTTCTCTTGGATGATTTACTCAGGTTCTCTGGGCAGTCAGCAATGAAGTGTCCTGGTTTGTTGCACTTAAAACATTTGTTTTGTTCTTCCTTTTTATCCTTAGAAGTACCAACCTTCTTGGAAGAACCTCCAAACTTACCAGCATACTTCTTGCTTCTCTTAGCCCATTGCGATACTCTTGCAGCCATCAGAACCATTTCTTCTTCTTCATCAGAGTCCATCTCGTGACCTTCTTCAGAAGCTTCTTCATCAGATACTATAACCTTCGCCTTCAGAGCCTTAGAGGAACTCTTGGTGCTTAGTGCTATCCCTTTTAGCTTCTTAGTCGATTCATCAGTCATGAGTTCCATCTCATGACTCTTCAGAGAACTAACCAAGCTTTCAAGAGACACAGTATCTAAATCCTTAGATTCCTGAAACGCTGTCACTTTTGGTCTCCACTTTGGCGGCAAGCTTCTGAGTACTTTCCTTACATGATCAGCCTCAGTATAGCTCTTATCTAAAACTTGAAGTCCAAAAACAAGAACTTGAAACCTAGAGAACATTGTCTCAATGTCCTCTCCGTCCTTCATTTTAAATAATTCATACTGATGTACTAACAAGTTGGCCTTAGCCTCCTTAACTTGTTTATTTCCTTCATACTTGGATTTAAGAGAATCCCAGATAGACTTAGCCGTTCTCTTATCTCCAATTTTCAAGTACTCATCATGAGAGATGGCATTTGTCATCATCCCTTTTACACTGTGGTGCTTCTTATATTCCAGCTTTTGAGTGGGTGTAAAAGCCTTCCTGTCTTTAGAGCTAACAACGCCTTCTAAGTCCATATTTTCAAAGTTCACTCCATCTTCTACCAAATCCCACAGATCACAATCAATCGCCATGATGTGACTGTACATCTTGGTTTTCCAGAATGGATAACCAGTCTCAGTTCCATTGAAAAAGGGAATTTTGTCAGAAGACCTTCTGTCTTTAGAATTAGAATCATAGTCAAATGGAACTTCATTGAGATTCTTCTCAGCAGACATGTTTTTCCTCCCTGAATCTTAACTGTTTCACTGATAGGTGAGAGTTAGGCAACAGCCCAGCTCCTGATACCAATTGAAGGTGGAAAAACACAAGAAGGGGGGGGTTGAATTGTGTTTTAAAAATTAAAACTTTTTGCCTAATAGCGACTAAGTATGCAGCGGATAAAAACACAAATTAACGAGAGGGTGCTGAGAGAGAGAAAGAGAGACACAGAATTTATCCTGGTTCCCCTCACAAATCGAGAGTACTCCAGTCCCCTTGTTACTAACAAGAGATTTTCACTATAATCTACTAAAGATTACAAATTGCTCAAGCACACTTGCAAGAGACTTCTCAGGTGCTCAAGTTTCACTAAACAAGAGACTTCTCAAATGCTCAAGTTAAACTTAACAAGAGACTTCTCAAACAAACTTAAGAATAAGAATGAATGTTAAGGAACACTTGATATACTATCAGAGGTGTTTACAAAATACAACTCAATTTGTTCTAAGACTTAGAATGACAGATTTAAAATATGATGTCAGAATGCTTCTTAGTCTTTGAACGCAGTAATAGAACAGTAGTAGGAACAGTAGTCATTTCTTCCATTTGAGTCTTCTATTTATACTTGGAGGAAGATGATGACCGTTGCAGAGAGAGAGGTGCCAGCTGGAATTTACTCGTACAATTGATAGCTGTATATTGCCTTCTTTGGTAAGAAATTCCAATTCCACTACCTAGCTATTCAATTTATCACTCCTCCATTTTGAGTAATAATAGTACGATAGTACAATCCTCAAATGCGCTCCACTTATGGATAAGGTTAACGTTGTACCAACGAATATTCCTTCCTGTGGATGTGACAGAGCCTTGAAGTGGATTGTTCTTCAATCATTGGTTCTATATAGATCAGCTCTTGAGTGACGTAAATTCCTTTTTCTTCTGATGCTGTTGCCATAGCTTCTGGAGGTCTTTTAGCTTCTGAGTCCTTCAGAGCCTTGTTTTATCCTCAGAGTCACTTTCTTCAGCATTCAAAATTTAAGCTTCTGACGAACAGTGTCGTGCTTTCAGAGCTTGTTTTGACTGGCTTCTCTGCTACTATTCATAGTGCTTCTGAATAAATTTTGACTTATAATTCTGCACACTAGAATAATCATTAGTAATACCAATTGCAATTTTAATACTTTGTTATCATCAAAACTACTTAAAACATTAGAGGTTCAAGTCAGACCCACTTTGTTCCAACAGAGGCTGTACAGAAAGAGCTGTTGGATAGAGATGAAGCTATCAAACAGTTGAAAGCTCACTTGTTGAGAGCTCAAGAGAGGATGAAACACTTTGCTGACAAGAAGAGATATGTGACAAGAGTTTTGCTATTGGGGAGTGGGTGTTTGTTAAGCTACGGGCCCAAAGACAAAAGACAGTGGTTTCCCGTATTAGCCCAAAGCTAGCAACAAAATACTTTGGTCCTTACCCAGTGGTCGCACGCGTGGGAGCAGTGGCCTATAGATTAAAGTTGCCTGAAGAATCACGTGTTCACCCTGTGTTTCATGTGTCCTTGTTGAAAAAGGTTGTGGGGTCCTACAGAGAAAAGGAGGCTTTACCTGATGATTTAGATGGAGAGAAGGATGACGCTTATGAACCAGACATAGTGTTAGCACAAAGGACTATCCAAGTACAGGGTGAAGAGGTAAGGCAGGTACTGGTCAAATGGAAAGGACAAAATTCTGAAGAAGCCACATGGGAGGATGCAGTGATGATGACAAGTCGCTTTCCAGACTTTAGCCTTGAGGACAAGGCAATACTTTCAGATGGGAGTGTAGTTAGGAATGAGGCTAATACCGTGGGGTCAAGGGAAAGGAATGAGCCAAGAGAATTATTAACCAATCATGAGGTCGGACCCAGAGAATGGTTGGTTTATTCTAGAAGGGGTAAAAGAGTCTCAAAAGTTTAGCTGCAGCCTGGTGACGTGTGGAGAGAGAGATGAGCTAGTAACTAATTCCCTAGATATAAGGAGTGGGAATGATTGAGAGAAGGTACCTTGGATTCTAGTATTATCTTGTATGGATAGGCAGCAGCAGCTGGCCTATTAGGAGCACTGCTCTGGGCAGAATCTAGGGATTTCATTCCTCTTATTCTGTAAATTCTCCATTGACATTATAATAAAGCTCACAAATTACACCATTACTGTTTCATTGCTTTTATATTATGCTATTTACGTTTTTGGTTCCTAACAAAACCACAGTTTCACGGTCCTCTTCGGAAGCTGAATATCGTGCACTCGCATCAACCACTTGTGAACTTCAGTGGCTCACTTATCTACTTCAAGATCTTCAGGTCTCTTTCATTCAACCGGCTCTTCTCTATTGTGATAGTCAGTCTGCTCGGCACATTGCTTTCAATCCTACTTTTCATGAAAGAACAAAACATATTGATATCGATTGTCACGTTGTACGGCAACAACTTCAGGCTGGTTTATTTCATCTACTTCCTATCAGTTCTGCAAATCAGCTCGCTGATTTTTTCACCAAAGCTCTTGAACCTACACCTTTTTGTAACTTTCACTCCAAGCTGGGAGTCATGAACATTCATTGTCCAGCTTGAGGGGGGTATTAGGATTTAACTCACAGTTTTACAGCTGTGCAAAATTAGAAGTCAAACTCTTTTTATTAGCTAGTTAATAGTTTTTATTAGGGAGTTAATTTTGACAGCTGGGCACTTATTTGCACTACTATTGACAGCTGCATTTTTATTGTATATATACCATCCTTTGTAATTTGATTGCAAGCCAGATTATCAAATAAAAATATTTTTACTTTTGTGTTTCTAATATATGTGGTAAATGAAAATGCTTATTAAGCCTTTTTTGGCTGACATAGATACTCGGTGCGTTGTGAGATACATAGATATTTGGTTAAGATAAGTATTTTAACATCATAAACGAATAATTTCATATCATAAAAAATGACCCTAAAATGAGATGAGAGGTTAAGATTAAAAAAATATTACATTAGAATATTAGATTAGAGTACCAAGAAACGGTCTTTAAATTGGGAGGCCAAAATTTTATTTTTTTTTGGAAAAAAATATGATGACCAAAAATACATTTAAATATTTTTTTTTATTAAAAATAACAATTTTCATTCATCCAATTTTTAATGTACATCAATTGAAATTGTTACATATTCAAATTCACTAAAAATTAAAAAAGAATGAATCTAGGAACAAGCTCACAATATCTAAGTTAATAATAAGACGACTTAATGACAAAGCCTATAATTGATATAACAATATTTAAATGTCTGGAATAGTCATGTCTCCGGATATGCAACGTTGAAGACGCTAAAGTTATTTAATTTGCACTGAATTTGGATCGAAGCAAATATGAACAAAACAAACACCGTACCAAGACGGGAAATCAAAACAAACTTCGCACTATGACCAAACTAAAACAACACTGGATGAAGAAAACCACTTCCTTTTAGCAATAACAAATGCACATGATGCATCTATAAGACACATAACAATATCCACTTTATCTTTGGTAAAGAAGGCATCAATATTACACTTTATGCGACCTGTTAATGGTTTATTCCACCTGTTCATAACAACGACATGTTGAACCTCTGCTGCACGGTTCTGCACTGTGCGGAGAGCAGCCCAATCACGTATCAGCTCCACTCGGTGCGAGCGATTACATGGCTTTGAACATCAACTGTGTTATTCCAAACCTTATTGTTACGTTGTTTTCAAATACTCCATAAAATTGTGGCAGCTTGAGCCACATCTTCATTATTCAGTCCCTGTAAAAGATTAAAAATAACATTAGAAATCTCAGCTCATTGCGCAACATCATTAGTAACAACTATCAAAAATCTGCTCCTAGCCCAAATGCTTTGACTGTTTGAACATAAGAAAAAAATATGAAGTATGTCTTCTATTCCACCATCACATAGAACACAATGACCAGGACAATTTACGCCTTTATCTCGAATTCTGAAACGCCACAAAAATTTCCACCTTTGGATGTGTTCGTAATTTCCATATTAAATGTCATGGACCAAGCCTTGAAAGGAAGGAAATATCAATTAAATTTTGGACACATAACCTGTAGGTACTCTTCACTGAATACTCCCCTTTTTGTTTAACACGCCAAATTTTTCTGTCTTCAATACAAGAAGAGAATAGTGCAATATTGTGAATCTTGTCGGCACTAACCAAATAAAAAAAAGATGCAATAAGAGGAGTATTCAGGATTTATCATTCAGGTTAATAATATTGGCTAGACAAAGATGATCAATAAAAGGTGGATAAATTGATTGGGGGGGGGGGGGGGGGGGGGCGGGGAAAAATCATTGTGTAACCAGTTTTCATTCCATACCAGAATATTAATCCCATCTACAATGCACCATCTATTATCTACTTTAAAAATAAATTTAGCTTGACATATATTTCGCCAAATAAAACTTGGATTATGTCCAATTTTGGAGTTAAGAAAACCGATGCATGGGAAACATTTAGCTTTAAAGAGCTAGACACTACAAGACTATTTTGATTAGTCATTAGATTTCATCCGTGTTTACCAAGCAAAGAAAGATTGAAAGAGGTTCTTGAAACTCATACCACCCTCATTCTTGTGAATAGTGAGTTTATCCCATCCTTGCTTAAGACAATTTTGTTTTAATATAAAATTCTGAAGTGATATTTAAATCATTCGATCATGATCACACGATCTAAAACTACTAACTACACATACTTTTAAATTGCCTAAATTCAAATATGTGTGTATATGGATGAGCATGGTTTGGTTTTGGAGGAAAACCGAACCGAACTGTTTCAAAATTTATAACAACTGAACCGAATTGTTTGTCTTTAAAACCAAACTATTAAAGTGGTTCGGTTTTATGATTTTAAACCAAACTATAACTAAATTTTCATTAAAAAAACCAAACCATTTTATTAAATCGAACTGAAAAAGTTGATTATGGTTCAATTTTTTTTTGTTCGGTTTGATTTAATTTGACAGTTTGGTTTGGTTTGGTTTTTTAATTTTTTGCCCACACTACATATGTGTATACACACAGATTATTTCCCGGTTAGGTTCTTACCCATATTATTAATCGAGTTTAACTTGAACATAATTAAAATTATGTTATTAAAATAGTTCTATGAACATAATTAAAATTGATAAATCTCAATTACACATGCATTTTTGAAGTGGGTCCAGGAGAGGGCAGTTGGAGCTGGCGTCTAATGATAGTTTAGTGGATGATATTTTCTAATAATAAAAATCCAGGTGGCCTACAGCTGGAAATGATGCCCATCCAAAATTACAATAAAACCCATGCATCGTTTTACATTATGAAGTACGGACACTAGACACGACATAGATACTGACACGATGACACTGATAATAATTTGAAAAAATGACATAATTCAATATAATCATAAGTGTCGTGTCGGTATCGGACACTAACACAGACACATATTAAACACGGACATGCCGAATCCAAAAAATATTCGTGCTTCATAGATTTTACAGATTTTACATTTCATTTTTGCTTATGATTATGGGTGCGTTTGTTTGAGATTTTTTTGAGAAAAAATCTATTTTTTTCTTAAAAAAATCCATTTTGTAATGTTGATAGTGTTTGTTATAGATTTTTTTAAAAATCATATTTAAAAAAAAAATCATTTTTAGCCCCAAAATGACTATGGGCGCGTTTGTTTAAGCTTTAAAAAAAATGATTTTTTTTAGAAAAAATCTAGAGATTTTTTGTAAAGATTTTGAAGAAAATCTAAAGCTACTTTGTGTTTGTTTACAATCATAAAAATCTATTTTTTTAAAAAAAGAAGTTCATACACTTAGATTCCTTAATTTAAAAAAAATAGATTCTTGAAAAGCTATTAGAAATAGATTTTCATTTTTGGGCTAAAAATGATTTTTTTAAGAAAATGATTTTCTTAAAAAATCTATACCAAACACTATCAACATTACAAAATGGATTTTTTTAAGAAAAAAATAGATTTTTTCTTAAAAAAATCCCAAACAAACGCACCCTATTTCTAATAGCTTTTCAAGAATCTATTTTTTCAAAACTAAGGAATCTAAGTGTATGAACTTCTTTTTAAAAAAAAATAGATTTTTATGATTGTAAACAAACACAAAGTAGCTTTAGGGCTTGTTTGGTTCAACTGAGGTGGAGGGGAGGAGAGGGGAGGTGAGGGGAGGAATTTTTAAGGAGGGGAGACGAGGTAAAACATAATTTATTATGTTGACAAAATTAGCCTCATTTTTTTATTAAAATTCTAAATTATCCTTGTTGAAATATTAAAATTTTAGATTTTTTTTTTTACAATAAAAAAAAATTAGGTTTTATACTCATTAGATTTTTTTTGGATATATATCCATTAGATTTTTGTTTGACGTAATATATCTATTACAATTTAATCCTTATTTCGAGTTTATAAGGTTAAGGGTAAAAAAATAAATTACTTCTCTCCTTCCATCCCCTCCCCTTGTTAAAAAGTTGAACCAAACATAAAAATTTAAAATATCACCTCCCCTCCCCTCACCTCCCATCAAAAACCCCCGAACCAAACATACCCTTAGATTTTCTTCAAAATTTCTAAAAAAAAATCTCTTAATTTTTTTAAAAAAAAATATTTTTTTTAAAGTTTAAACAAAAGCATGCTGATGCCTCTCTCGCTCATTTTCCGAGTTACAATCACATGTGCACCGCTAATGTAATCGCTGTCCTTTCTTTCATGCCCATCCCATTGCCAGCTCATCCCAACAAAATCCACAACTAGATATATTCAATCAAAATAATTGCACAATATTAGTATTTTTTTGTCACGTAATTTTTTCATAGATATACAATAATAAATAAGATTTGCATTTTCTTTGGGAAATATATAGATTTGCTTTCTAAATTACATATTATTTTTGGTTACTTTATTATAATTACAAAAAATTAAATATCTTAGGCGACTAATCTACTTTGAGAAATAAATTGACTTACATAAAAATTAGGGATACAATTTAGACTTATAGCTTAAAAGTTTAAAATTTCATATTAACAAATATTATTGACTGGATTTGAGTTCAAATATATATAAAATTATTCAACCTAAAAAATTTAAGCAAGATCATGTTAATATGTGTTTTGTAGGTGAATTCAAATATAATATGATTTTATTATTTTTTGTACATTTTAAATTTTTTGAATTATTTAATACAAATTTTTTATCTTTTTTATCTTTAGAAACTTTAACATATACATTTAGGGCACATATTATCATTTTCCGTTTAAGTAGCCAAAATAGTGCATTCTTGTTGGGGATAACTCCCACAAAGATGAACAACAAAGAAACACTAAGAAAGAGTAGAGAAAGAACTATGAATTGAATTGAAGAGAATGAATAAAGGAAAAGGGTTATGTTTATTAATCACAAAAGCACCTATTTATAGGTGAATGTACAATAGATGGGAGAGGTAGCTTATAAAACAAGCCAACTAACAAATCTAAACCTCTCTAACTAACTAACAGAAATACAACTGTACAAACAAACTAATCTAACTAACAAAACAGAAAACATAACTGAACCAGAGGTTCAAAGCCTGAGAAGCATCAGAGGCTACGTTCGCTTGTTTCAGAAGCTGGGTGAGTACACTGCTTCAGAACCTGTGCCCTTCAGAAGCTAAGAGGGTCAGAGTCTGTTTTGAGAGTCTCGTGGCCATCAGAAGCTGTTTGCTTCAGAAGCTATTCTCGTCAGAAGTTTGAATTACAAAACTAACACTCCTCCTTAATTCAAGCTGTCAAAACTCACAACTTCCATTTCTCTTCTGAGCTTGAGAAATTGGTCTCTCTTCACAGCTTTAGTTAAAATATCAGCTTGTTGATTGTCAGTAGAGCAATACTCCAATTTCAACTTTCCTTTAGTGACTTGGTCTCTGAGGAAGTGAAACCTTGTCTCAATATGTTTGTTCTTCCCATGACTAACGGGGTTCTTAGCCAAGTTGATAGCTGACTTGTTGTCAATCTTCAGCACAACTGTGATGTCAGCAATAATGTTCATCTCACTGAGAAGTGATTGCAGCCAATTTGCTTGACATGCAGCTAAAGAACCTGCTACATACTCTGCTTCACAGCTGGAGAGTGCTATGATTGACTGCTTCTTAGAGCACCAAGACACTGGTGCATTTTGAAATTTAAACAAATAACCACTGATACTCCTCCTGTCTACCTTGTCACCACACCAATCTGCATTCGAGAACCCACTTAACTCAAGTTTTCCATTATCCTTAGAATATGGAAATAGAACACCATAGTGGATTGTGCCATTGATGTATCTAAGTATCCTCTTAGCTGTCAGTAGGTGAGACTTCAGTGGTTTACTCATAAACCTGCTTACATAGCCAACTGCATAACTGACATCAGGCCTAGTTTGACACAGATATCTCAGTGAACCTATTAGTTGTCTGAACATAGTAGATTCCACTGCATCACCACTTGTATCTTCTTCAGTCTTGGCTCTTGTATCAGCAGGTGTGACTGATGAATTGCAATCAAGCATTTCAAACTTTCTCAGAATCTCAGTGGCATACTTAGCTTGATGCAATATCATCCCTTTTGGAGTTTCTAAGAGCTCCATTCCTAGAAAGTAAGTTAACTTCCCTAGGTCAGTCATTTCAAACTCACTTCATTTGTGATTTGAACTTCTCTATCTCAATAGATGAGCTACCTGTTACTAACAGATCATCAACATACAAACATATGATTAACATGTGTTTGTCATCACTGCACTTCACATACACACCATACTCTACACCGCACTTCTTAAATCCTTGCATAACAAAGAATTGGCCAATTCTTTTGTTCCAAGCTCTTGGAGCTTGCTTCGAACCATACAAGGCTTTGTTTAACTTCAGCACTTTGTTTTCTTTGCCCTTTAATTCAAACCCTGGAGGCTGCTTCACATACACATCTTCCTCTAAAGGTCCATTTAGAAATGCTGACTTCACATCTAAATGAAATAGGGGCCATTTTCTGCTGCAAGCTAAAGCAATTACCAGCCTTATAGTTTCATGTCTTGCCACTGGAGAGAATACTTCATCATAGTCCAGACCTTGCTTCTGCAGAAATCCTTTTGCCACAAGCCTTGCTTTGTACTTTATCACTTTGCTTTCAGGATTCTGTTTCACTTTGTACACCCATTTTACATCAATTGCTCTTTTATCTGAGGGCAATTCACACAAGTCCCATGTCTTGTTCTTCTCTATTGATTTCAACTCATCAATCATTGCCTCCATCCAAACTTTACTCTTCAGTGCAGCTTTGGTATCTAAAGGTTCAGTATCTGCAAGCATTGCATAATGCACAATTTCTCCTTCATTGTCTACTGCATTGTCTGATACAATCTCACAGTCAACTAACCTTCTTGGCAATTGGGTGTTTCTCTGAGGTCTTGGTGGCACAGTGCCATTATCATCATCACTTGAAGTATGCATGTCTTCATCACTTGCAGTACCTTGATTCGGATTCACAAAAGTGGGGTTGTCATTGATATTGCTTGCTTCACCACCTAAGTCCACTGCAAGAGTTTTCTTAGATGAGAGCTTCTGACCCCAATCCCAACTTTCATTCTCTAGTACCTTCACATCTCTGCTAATCTCAACTTTGTCACTTGTAGGATTATACAGTCTATAGGCACCAGTTCTATGATATCCAACAAATATCATGGGAACACTTTTGTCTTCCAGCTTCTTTCTCTTAGCATCAGGTACATGTTTGTAACACAAGGAACCAAACACCTTCAAGTGACTCACACTTGGTTTGCTCTTGGACCACACCTCTTCAGGTACCTTATCCTTCAGCTTCTTGGTTGGACTTCTATTCAGGATGTAAACAGCTGTAGCAACTGCTTCACCCCAGAATCTCTTAGGCAGATTCTTCTGCTTTACCATGCTTCTGGCCATATCTAGAATACTCCTATTCCTCCTTTCTGCAAGACCATTGTGTTGAGGAGTATATGGTGCAATAACTTCATGGATTATGCCTTGATCTTTACAGAAGTTCTCAAATTCTGTAGAAGTATACTCACCTCCACCATCTGTTCTCAGAATCTTCAATGACTTGTCACTCTGCTTCTCAACCAGTGTTTTAAACCTCTTAAACACTTCAAAAGCATCACTCTTAGCTTTTATATGATATAACCATATCATTCTAGAGTACTCATCAACAAATGTCATGAAGTATTTGTTTCCACCAGTTGATAACACATCAAATGATCCACAAATGTCAGAATGCACAACATTTAGCACATCACTAGATCTCATAGGCAGATGACTTTTAAATGATGATCTATGATGCTTTCCTAACAGACAAGTAGTGCATGTATCTACTGGAGTTATGACACTAGGAAATCCTAACACCATGCATTTTGAATTAAGCATTGACAAGCTTTTGAAATTAAAATGCCTATACCTCTTGTGTCATAGATCACTATCTTCATCTTCAGAGGTTGCAGACAAGCATGTAGCTTCAATGGCTTTGATCTGAGTCTTGTAGATCCTGTTCTTGCTTTGAGCTGTTTTGAAAATCAATCTCATCTTGGAGTCAAAGAGCTGTAGTGTCTCATCTTCAATCACTATCTTGAAGCCCTTTGAAATCAACTGCCCTATACTCATCAGATTACACTTCATACCAGGGACATAGAGAACCTTTTCAATCACAGCTTTCTTGCCATTTGACCTTTGAATCACAACATTACCCATACCTTCTGCTTTAATGGAATCACTGTTGGCCAATCTGATCTTTGTGTTGAGACATTCATCAAAGTCAGTCAAGATGATTCTATTACCAATCATGTGGTTAGAACACCCTGAATCAAAGTACCACACCATGGAATCTGCTGTCTCATCAGCAATTGTCACCATGAAGCTTGTTTCATCATCAGAACCTGAGCTATCATGTGCTACCTTAGCCTCTTCTTCATTGTCTTGACCTTTCTTTTTCTTTGGATTTTTACATTCATTGGCATAATGCCCATATTTGTCACAATTGTAGCATTGAATCTTGCTCTTGTCCTTCTTCTTTGGCTTATCGTTCTGTTTCCCTCCTCCTCCACTAGAGGATTCAGGCAATGTCTCAGCATTATCTTTACCTTTCTTAGTATCTTTCTTGTTCTGCCACTTCTTCTTTTCACTTTGATACTTCTTGAACTTTGAGAACAGAGCTTGCTCATCTTCTTTGCCATGGCTCCTCTCACCATGCTTCAACTCATGAGCTTCAAGAGTGCTTTGCAGATCCTCGATCTTGACTTCACTCAAGTCTTTTGTCTCTTCTATAGTCACCACTATGTGATCAAATTTAGAAGTCAAAGTTCTTAGTACCTTTTCCACAGTTTCTTGCTCACCAAGATTACCTCCACAATTCTTCATTTGATTAGTGAGAGTCACCAATCTTGTGAAGTAATCAGCAACAGATTCATCACTCTTCATTTGCAACAATTCGTACTGTCTCTTCAAGGCCTGAAGCTTTACTTTCTTCACCTTTGCATCACCACCATAGCTCTTTTGCAAGATATCCCATGCATCTTTGGAGGTCTCAGCATCTGCAATCTTCTCAAACACCTTCGAATCAACACATTGATGAATGAGAAACAGGGCCTTGTTATCTTTCTTCTTTGCTTCTCTGAATGTTGTTCTTTGTTCTTCATTTGCATTTTCTGGTAGAGGAGTGATTGCTGCATTCACTTATTCATTGACTTTTTGAACATTGAATATCACTTTCATCTGCTTCACCCATCTATCTCAATTCTTTCCATCGAAAACTGGTAAATTCGCATGAAAATTGTTGTTCCCAGCCATGGTTAATTCACTTTCAACCTGATTCTTCTTTCAAGAACGAATCAAGATCCCTCGGATCGTACGAGCTCTAGATACCACTTTGTTGGGGATAACTCCCACAAAGATGAACAACAAAGATACACTAAGAAAGAGTAGAGAAAGAACTATGAATTGAATTGAAGAGAATGAATAAAGGAAAAAGGGTTATGTTTATTAATCACAAAAGCACCTATTTATAGGTGAATGTACAATAGATGGGAGAGGTAGCTTATAAAACAAGCCAACTAACAAATCTAAACCTCTCTAACTAACTAACAGAAATACAACTGTACAAACAAAACTAATCTAACTAACAAAACAGAAAACATAACTGAACCAGAGGTTTAGAGCCTGAGAAGCATCAGAGGCTACGTTCGCTTGTTTCAGAAGCTGGGTGAGTACACTGCTTCAGAACCTGTGCCCTTCAGAAGCTAAGAGGGTCAGAGTCTGTTTTGAGAGTCTCGTGGCCATCAGAAGTTGTTTGCTTCAGAAGCTATTCTCGTCAGAAGCTTGAATTATAAAACTAACAATTCTGTTGTATACTTTTTTTAACAATAAGCACATAATATTTTTTTTAATGTAATTTAGAGGTTTTTTTTTTAAGCAAAAGTAATTTAGAGGTTATTCTTTGCGTTTCATTCAAAAAAATATTAATCTCTGCATGTATGATCTATTTAAAAGATGAATTTTTCCCAATAAATATTTTTTTATGCAACACCGAGCATAAATCATTGATTTAAATGGAGTTAAGAAACTCAAATATTTACATTTATGATAATGTTTTTTTAAAGCAAAAGTAGATAATGTTTTTATTGTGTCAAAGAAAGTACATTGTATATTCATAGAAGTATAGAAAAGTATAAAAAGAGATTACGTAAACAATATAAGAATATAGTAATAAATGGTAAAAAATTGAATTGCTTTTTAACCCTTTCCAACGGTCACTGACCACCACATACGACAAACAAACACTGTAAAATGTTGTACTACTGTTTACTGTGCTCATCTCACTCACTCACTCACTCACTCGTGTTGTTAATGTTTTGTTTTGTTCCCTTCAAATATGAAAGGTTGTTACGGTAATTTAACACCAATTATTAACAACAGAAAATAATAAGGACAAGAAGAGTAAAAACTAAGAAAGAAAAATAAGTTGTTATTGTTGTTGCTGTTTGAGTTTTGCTTCTCTAATAAGCCGTTTTGTTATTATTGGTGGGGTGCACGTTTCTTTGACTGTATCATGAGAAATTCAACAGATTCTGTTTCTATTGACATTGATTTGATACCTTTAGGAGGAAAGGTAATCAATCACCCTTTACAAATTCATCTTGTGATTAATTTGTTTCAATAATTATTATAATGTAATTTATTTATTTAATCATGTTTTTTTTTATTGGAGCTTTGCATTGCAGGAATGTATGGTGAAAACAACCAAAGGTTCTGTTTCTGTGCTTGTTTGTGGAGATCAAGATAAACCTGCTCTTATAACCTACCCAGATGTGGCTCTTAATTGTATGTAATTCATTACTCATGTTGCTTTGTTTTTTTTTTTTTTTTATGTGTATTTAATATATATAAATTATAGAAATATGAATATGAATGTTAACACCAGATAGATTGTTACTTTTTTTAACTGTTTGGTGCTTTTGTCTATGTATTTGGAATTAGAAGCAAAATTGAAGCAAAAATGGATATGGTTTTTTAAATCTTGGACTATTATTATTGTAGTAATTACAATAACAGCTTGATTTTGTTTTTCTGTATTTTGCAGATGTGTCTTGTTTCCAGGGACTATTGTTCTGTCCAGAAGCTGCTTCTTTGATGCTTCATAATTTCTGCATTTATCACATTGATGCTCCTGGCCATGAGGTCAGTATTGTCATACTCCCTCTGATCTCGTATAGAAGCAAATTTTCACGTTTTAGGTTCATTCAATTATTAATGTATCTGGTATAGTTTGTTCCAAATGCATTAATATTTTAATGAACCTAAAAAGTGAAAATTTGGTTAGATATATGAGACCAGATGGACGGAGTACTTCCTAGTATCACTATACTGCCCTTTAAGTCATTATTATTACTGCTTTGCTTTTTGTATATGAAAAAGCTTAAATTCATTGAGTAGTTATTAGTTAGTGTGGTGTAGCTACTAGGATACTAGCTAATGGAAGAGTTTCAATTTCAATTTCATTGAATTCATTGGATATTAGTTTGTGTGGTGTAGCTACTAGGATACTAGCTAATGGAAGAGTTTCAATTTCATTGAATTCACATGTATGTTTTACTTGAAGAAAGGCCAGAAAGTAACAAGTTGTTGATAAAATGAATGGTGTTTTTTAAGTTTAATCCATGAAAAGGACTGAATTGAGAAATGCTTTTTTCTTCTATGTCCTTTCTCTTTTCTCATTTGTTTAAGAGATATTGCAGTTAGGAGCTGATGTGATTTCTTCAGATGAACCGTTGCTTTGTGTGGATGACCTAGCTGATCAGGTTGCAGAAGTGCTTGATTTTTTCGGGTACGCATAGCATTCATTATTCACCAATGCTACATAGTATCTATCAAGTATATAGATTGTTTGTTTTTCTGGGATATTTGAGTACATAGTATCTTTTAGTAAATTGAATGTTTAGATAAATGAAACAAGCCTCTTTGATATTTTTACTTTAAATTGAATTAGAGGATGTTAATCTTCATACAAAATTGTCTTAAATCAGGCTTAAAGAGGTTATGTGTTTAGGTGTTACAGCTGGTGCTTACATCCTCACACTCTTTGCTGTAAGTTAGCAACTCTTAGTTATAATAATTTTATCAGTTACAACAATCTAGTATATTATTTATAAACCATCAAGTTAATTATTTATAATTTGGCAGATGAAATACAAAGAACGAGTGCTTGGATTGATTCTTGTTTCACCAATTTGCAAAGGACCTTCATGGACTGAATGGATTTACAACAAGGTTTCATCTCCATTTCCATGCTTTTTATCATATGTTATCTATTGAAGTACCAACAACTAGATTAAGGAAATTAGTAATGTGCCAACCTATTTATCGAGTGTTTGGAGATCACTGTTTCCATGGTACGTAACACCGTGAATTGAGAGCTCGAAGCTTAAAATGTTTATTTGACCGCACTCTGAAAACCATTTTGCCGTAGTTCTAATTTCTAAACACACCCTCAGTATACAGCGAAACAATATGAAAACTGCAGCATATATATGCATTTGCCATAACAATAAAAGTTCATTTTACAATCATCGGCTGGTATATATTAGTCACTCACAAATTGTAAAACAATAATAAGAATAAGAGTATTCATTCCCTTGAAATTTACAGGTTTTCTACATTCATGCAGGTTTTGTTGA
The DNA here is from genome assembly GCA_030408175.1 of Trifolium repens. Lineage (NCBI taxonomy): Eukaryota > Viridiplantae > Streptophyta > Magnoliopsida > Fabales > Fabaceae > Trifolium > Trifolium repens. The sequence continues at coordinate 44,045,811 of CP125837.1, read as the reverse complement.
ACTTATTGTACTTCTATGGTATGTGCGGTTTACTGAAGGAATGCCTCCTGCAGCGTTACTTCAGTAAGGTATTGTTCCCGTTCTTTATCAGACATTACGCAGGTACCATCATTTCTGGAGGTGACATTACTTCTCTACATCTTTTATAGGAGCTTAGATGCAGTATTCAAGGAGCAGAGTCAGATGTGATACTAACTTGTCGAAGAGTATGTAAATCTCTATTTTGAAAACTAATACATATAGACATTTTGCCTGAGTACATGCATAATTTACTCAGGAACTATGATTATATTTAAGTGTACAATTCTGACTAATGGATCCTGTTTTCTTATCTATAATTACAGCTTCTGGATGAAAGGCAAAGTTTAAATGTCATGCGTTTTCTTCAAGCAGTTAATGTGTAAGTTATGATGTTTTTGACAAACTTCTGATTGTTTTTATTTTGTTTTCTCTTTGCCCTTCCGCTCCTCCTAGTTTTGCAATCTATCGGAGCCATTTCATACAACTGTGTAACTGCCTCAATCCTGTTATTATTGATGATACCTAAATATTCTCGATTAGTTTAGATCTCATACGGATGCTGTTCGGTGCAGCGGGCTGTGTGAGTGTGACCATTAGATCTAAATACAAATATTCATCGTATTCAGATCCAACGGTTCTACATATTTCTGTACCAGACAGAAACTGCATAGAATACAAATTCATTCTCGAGACATACCATGTTAACTTACATAGTTGATTTTTATTTTATGGGCGAACCAATTCTAGCTTGTGGCTGTGGGCTTCTAGGATTTTGTGTGGACTAACGTGGCATGAAATGTTAAAAGATAACAAAAGATTGTTATATCTTATATGGATATTGATTCCTATATAAACTATCTATCTTCCAACTATGATAATTCCTATAAAATGCTTGAAAATTAAAAACTTGAGCAACTTATCAAATTGTTCCTATAGTTCTTTACCAAGATGTTGAACTGCTTGCAGTAGGCACGACCTCAGCGAGGGTCTAAAGAACTTGCAATGCAAGACACTTATATTTGCAGGAGAGAGTAGTCCATTCCATGCTGAATCTATCTACATGAGTAAAAAAATGGACAGCAAAATCTGTGCACTTGTTGAGGTAGGTAATTACATAAGATACTCAAAATAATAGCCCATAAGTCCATAACATGATTACTTACTTTACGACATTTACTTGATCAGGTTGAAGCTTGTGGCTCACTAGTAACAGAAGAACACCCAAACTCCATGATAATACCAATTGAGTGCTTCTTAATGGGTTTTGGCTTCCACAGACAACCACATTTTGCGTCCTCGTCGAGCAATGGTTCAAGTCCAGCAAGCAGCCCTTCTAGTCATTCAATCATGGCACCAGAACTCCTCTCCCAAGAGAGTTTAGGAATTAAGCTAAAGCCTATCAGAACCCGTGTTCGACCTGAAACTTGAAATCAAGTTCAGTCAATCTTCAGGTTCACAACCCCATTTCAGCATGGAGTATGCTTTCTACCACTGCACATAATATATATATATATAGCTATTGTTGAATCAATGTACAACATCAATAGTGTAGGTTATATATTCTTTGTTGACTAAAGATTATTTTTCCTGCCACTGTAAAAAAGTAGGAGAAGCTATATTGTTGACTATAGGATTATTCTTTTCAGAATATGGTTTGAGATAGATACCTCTCAAAACATAGTCTATTTTGATTGTAGTTGATTGACCTCTTAAGCACTATTTGTTTCTGTTAATTATTTGTGAAGTGAACATCTATGTACCAAATTGGCAAATTCATTTATTATTATTAAACTTGATCAATCTTTAGGCTGGTTGAAATCCATATATCAAAAAATGCATTTGGGCTGCTTACTTTTTTTTTAGTCGTCTAGTGGCTAAACTTACACACCTTAAGTGTGAAAATTTGCAGAATTTGAGGTTCAAATTCCGACCTCTCTATAAAAATGTCTTTATAGCTATCAACTAAGGTGAATTAATAGGATGCTTATTCTGTTTTATATATTGAAATCAATAATAATGCAATTTAAATACACTTTCACTTTTGTGCTTCAATTTAAATACATGAATGTATATATAGAGAGAGAGTTTACAAAAACAATAACAAATTACTAACAATTAACAACAGTATAACATGTAATAACAACTAAATGCATGTTTAGATTAACAATGAATTTAACATAATCGACCTACAATTTAAGGCACTTTTCCAATATGAATTTGCCGTGAATCTAAACATGCATTAAAACTAACAAAAAGAAAAATTAAAATTACAAGTTACAACACCTGATTTAATCTAAACTTGGATTAAATCAACATTCAACATCCACTCCAAAATCAAATTATGATTAATTTCATTATATCGGAATGTGTCGTTTCAAAGCCTGTTTCCCAACAACTGCCACAGCCGCCGCAATTCCCCCGATAGCACCAGCAATAGCAGCCGATCGGGGGCCAGTGGCAGCCTTATAAAGCGCTCCGGTACCAAGTCCGGCGACGGCACTATTGACAAAATCATCCGTATCTCTAAAGTGGATCATACTACTCTCCAATCCTGCAAAGATCAATCCCAACACGCCAAGCGAGTTACCAAATCTACGACCTCCTTGACCACCCGAGTTAAGAACTCGGTTAACTCGAAGCTTAAGAGACTCACCGGACTCAGCAGCTTTGAGACCTTCTACGGTTCCCTTAGCACCTCCGATGATAGCGCCGGAGAGGTAGCCGGTGCCGGTGTAGTACTGGAGATTGTCGCCCCATGATCGGTGCTTTCTAGAAGCTTCTTCGGGGAAAAGATGTTCTGGTGAGGTAGGGAGGTTGTAGAGTTTATCGACGGGGATGTTGAGGTGTTGGTAAGGATGATAGAGACGTGTATTTTGGTGATCCTTTGGGTTTGTTGAAGAATCAGCCATCGCCGTCAAAGATAGTTGCAGAAATTGCAGAGAATGTTGCAGGATTTTGTTTCTATGTATGTAGGGTTTTAACAGCGATCAAGGGTTTTAGACTAATCTACACATAATCTACAATTTTAACCAAATGATTATTCACCAATCTCTTGATTATTACCATAAATAAATATGTGATCATTTAGATTCTTTGTAAGCTTTGTCAAAAAAAAAAAAAAAAGTGGCTGATTTCTTTTCTTCTATTTTTTTTTTTTAGCAAAGAGTGGCTGATATTTAGATATGTTGAATTTTTATTTATTGACCGGTTTTAAAATTTCATCTTTATAATATTTTGTGAGTTTAGTTCAATTCAAGTTATAGGAGTTGGGTTCGAATTTCGAATACTCTTATTTATTTTTAAGGTAAACTTTTTAACTATAATTTTGTTCAGTTTTATTATTTATTTTATGTAAGTAGTTTAGTGACTAAACCTTCACATTTAAAAGTCAATAATGGATAAACATCAGTTTCTACATATAACATACAATGTCTCTATCGATTAAATTATATATGCTTACGAGGATCAATTTTATTTATACTATGAAAATATGACGTTAAATATATATTTTTTTTTGTCAAGTAGCCTAGTGGCTAGAAATTCCACCCTTAAGGTGGATAAGTGGGATGATCGGAGTTTGAACCCCGACCCCTTGCATATAATATGCAATTATTCTACCAATTGAACTAAGTTCACAGGCCAATGTTAAATATATTTCTATCATTAGTAAAAAAAACATTTGTATCATAAAAATAACTAAGTTGGGAAAGATAACTTACCTTGTGTGTTTATTGTTTCAATAGTTTTCTTGAAGGTTAGTTAATTTATTCTTTTGGTAAAAAAAAAAGGTAATCTTTGTAGGTGTGTTTGCAGTGCGGTTTATTTCGATTTTGAGTATAAAAGTCATTCTAATCATGAGATAAAAATCCATCTGGTTCAATTGATTTTTAAAAAGTTGTCTAAACCAAATCAATGTGGCTTCAATTGGTTTGATTGGTGCGATTTTCAACATAACATTTCAGTACCAAACAATTTTAAACATTCAAAAAAAGAACATGAAGTTCCAAATAAAATGACAATACCAATAAAAGTTATTTATCCAAAATAACATTACAGTACCTTACAATTTTAAATATCAAAAGAAGAACTTGAAGTTCTAAAGTAACATCACAATACCAATAAAAGTTGTTTATTTAAAATAACATTACACCACCAAAGTAACATTACAGTACCAAAAAAGGAACAACTTGAAGTTGAAGTGAGATTGTAAAATGAAATCGTGAATGGAGTTGGAAATGTTCTCTGGGCTCATTAATTTAGTGGGCTGACTTGTAATTGGATTATGTACATCGGAATATAATAGAAACTTAAGTTTAATAATGCGGTTCGGTTTGGTTTATTGAAATGTAAACCGCCAACTGAACCATGCGGTTCAGTATAAAAATCATCCAAATCAAATGCGGCTTTTACGGTATTCGGTTTGAAATGGTTGAATTTGCGGTTTTGTTTTTAGATTGGTTCGGATACTATCATATCTAAATCTCGGCATGCAACTTCAAAGATTAACTGATTGATTGCCATTTTTCAACAACTTTTTTCGACAATTTTTCAACAATTTTGCTAAAGATTATTTAATTGATTGCCATTTTTCGACAATTTTTTTTCATACACACATATCAAAGATTGACCTCAAAATTAAATAATTAAAAGATTTAAGTACCTGATGATTATAAATAATTAAAAGATTTATAGCATAAGCCAAAGAAACACTTAACTGTGCAAAAAAAAATTATGATAAGTACAGACAATGATATATTGATAAAATAAGGCAACTTTTTGTAAAAATAAAATAAAATAGTGCAACTATTTGTAGGCAAATTAATAATTAAATTATTTCCCCACTATTTCAACATCAAAATTTATTAAAATGATGGCTTCTATGTTATTTTCTATACCTCGTTTTGTCAATTGTTATCGTATCGCAATGGTGAATGGTGTGCATTTTTTGACTTTAATATAATTTTTTTTTTTAATGAAATTGTACCATAGGATTAGTATATTATTACAATACTATATTCCAAATATTCCAACATTATAACAGTGGCTTTAGAGAAAAATTTAAGATGAAGAGATGAAAAACAAGACGAGGAGATGAATATCAGTGCCATTTTTATTTACCCTCTCCATCTCAATATATATGTCCTCTTTCATAAAAGCAAGAGAATTAAGAAAAATAGTTTTTACATTAAATTTGTTAATAATATATTCTCTTTCCAAAATTACCCTTCAATTATTAAGAGGGAGAAATAATAATTTTTTACTTCTTTTCATTTAATTAGAGTATTTTTGTGAAAATTTAATTAATGCACCTTAAACTTTGAAAAGGGTCTTATAAAATGAGACAATAAAATTTTACAAAAAGGTCTAATATATTAAGACAGAAGTAGCATTTAAAATCGAAATGTCATTAGCAACTAATTTCAGTGTTTCTCTATATAAGATTGAGCTAAATTGTTAATATTTAATTTTTATTAATTTGTTTATAATTTTAAATTAAAGATTAATTGTTAAACTAAAAATTATATTGTTAAATAATTAAATTAATGATATTTTAATATTTTAATAATAATAATATGTTTTTTTTTTAAAAAATCATGTACAACACAATACGTGAATTTTTGAAATAAATTAGTGATTAATTAATTAAAAACTCATTGTCAAAAAAAATAAAAGGCAAAATGCATCCATAAGTCCTTTAAGTTTTACGTTTGTAACAGATTGGTCCTTTAAGTTTTTTAAGTAACAAATAAGTCTTTTAAGTTTTTTAAGTAACAAATAGGTCCTTTAAGTTTATAATTTGTAACATTAAGTCTTATTTTTTAAGTAATTGAGGGACCTAGATGTTACAAATTACAAACTTAAAGGACCTATTTGTTACTTAAAAAACTTAAAGGACTTATTTGTTACTTAAAAAACTTAAAGGACCAATCTGTTACAAACGTAAAACTTAAAGGATCTATGAATGCATTTAGCCAAAATAAAATTAAAAACTCAAAATTTAGAGGATCAAAGTTCTAATTTTTTTTAAAGATATTGAAAATAAAATTTGGTATATTAAATGGCTAATTGAATTAAACTCACGAATTGATCTCTTTATTATCCCCACAAATCTATTAAAAAGGTTCACAGTAACTCAAATTTTGAGTTTTTTTTTTAGAATTTCTTTTATTTCAGACAATAACAAAAAAGAAGATTGTGAAGATAGAGTATTGAAGAATAGAGGGAGAGGAGAAAAATAGGAATGATGTCAAACTTTTTAGGGTTAAATATGTTTTTAGTCCCTATATTTTGCAAAATTATCAAAAATGATCCCTACATTTTAAAATGGTAAAAAGAAATCCCATGAGTTTTTCCTTTAACAAGAATGGTCCATTCCGTCTGTTTTTTCAACAGAATGTTTTTTTGTGGACCCTACCATTTTAATTTTAGTCCATACATTTTGTAAAATAGGCAAGAATGATCCTATATTTTAAAAAAGTTCAAAAAAAAAAATCCCATTATATCACCAATCTCCTTATTTTTCCCTTCTTTCGGATACAAGAATGTCGAAGTCCAAAGATAGGAAAACTACTGCATAAAAATTAACATAACAATTTTTGTAACAAAAAAAAAAAAAATTAACATAACAATTGCATTTTTTTTTTTACATGCACATTGGCATTGTTAAGTGCATCCTCAAATATCTCAAGGGAACTACTTCACTTAGATTATACTTAAGTCTCATTCAAACTAAACTTGTAGCATTGTCCTAACTTGGATGATACAAGATCCACCTATGGCGCTTATTTCTTCCGAGGCACCAATCTCATCTCTTGATTGGCTAAGAAGTAATTTGCGATCTCCGTGTCAAATTCAAAAGCTTAATTTGCCTACTTTTGAGATTTTAAGATTCAATCTCTCCTCTATGAAGAGTTGGTCATAAGGGTTTTAGGGGACTTGCGATTGGTGTGGTTAGAATTCTTCCTTTGTGAGAGTTTTTGTATCTCTTGATTTCACGGACTGTGCCCGTCTTGCACTCAGTTACGTTATTAATAAAATTTAGCCGTTCAAAAAAAAAATCTCTCCTCTTTGAGCTAGTGTTAAATTCACCACTCCTTTAAGGTGTGAAGGGTTATAGAAGTTAGGGAATATGAAACTTAGATGAGGATCAATGATCATTATAAGCAAGGTGTTACTTTTGATGAGATTTGCATGGAGATAAAGTGTAAAGGGCTTGAAGTAAAGGTTAAAGTCATCCACAAACAAGACTAGATATGATGAGGAGACTGCTACTCCACAATCAATTTCAAGTGGAAGACAACTAATACTGGCTCATGGCTATTAGTTGCATAGCGATACGATTATGCTTATTTGATTTATTATGCTTAAATGCGATTGAAAATTTGTTAGACTCAAAACCTAATACCTTTTTAGGGTTGCATTTGAGAGCAAAGAGAGTCATAAATGGTTGATGCAATAAATGAGGAAATGCATTCATTGTAGAAGAACCAAACTCGGAATCTTGTGGAGCTATGTAAGAACTAAAGGGTAGTTAGATGGAAGTGGATCTTCAAGAAGAAGGAAGATATTGCAGGGATCAAAGAACATGGTATAAGACAAGGCTTATGGATACACTTTTACTCAAGTTGGCGGAACCAGCGGGTGGCTGAAGGTGGCCGCGGCCACCGCCGAAAAATAAGAAATTACTAGAATACCCTTAGTATTTTTATAAAATTACAAATATATATTATATATATTTGTCTGTGAGTAAAATTTTGGAAACTAAAGTCCAGTCGAGCGATTTATTCAAAATGCTTCTCCCAAGAAGTTCTGTGATCAAATCTTGCTGGCAACATATGTTTTAGTTTTTTAGCCATTAAAGGATATTTTCCTTAAAAAAGTTAATAAATTATTTTCTAAAAATCAACTTTGTGTGAGTATTAATTGAAAGTCAATTATTGATTATTTCAAGTCACTTAACACACATACAATATTATTTTAACCCATAAAAAAATAAAGTATTATTTTAAAGTTTGTACGTAATATATTTACTATAACTTTTCTACCGGCCCCCCGGGAAAAAAAATCCCAATTCCGCCACTAAGGGAATTATTTATAACAAGATTTTTTTACTGGTGGCCGGTCAAAAATTGTTCTATAAGATACTTATGGCGATTATTAATCGGTACAATCTTGAGATAGAACAAATGGATGTGAAAAAGGCTACCTTACATGGAGACCTTGAAGAGACCATATATATAAAACAACTAGAAGGTTTTGTAGAGGGCAAATAAAGATATGTCTGTTGAAGAAATCTTTGTATTGTGTTGAAACAAAGTCCTAGACAATGAAATTACCGATTTGATAAATTTCTTATGGAAATTCGTTTTGCGTGAATTGAATAGGATAGTTGTGCATATATACTTAAGAGGCATGACAATTTCATTATCTATCTATTTCTATATGTGGATTATATATTGATTCATGACAAAATCTAGAAAGTAAAAAATCTCGTTGGTAAGAGGGTAACCGAGACAAGGTTGAATTTTTATTATCTCAGTAAGGTTACTTGAAGAAAGTGGTGCATTGGTTTAAGATGTTTGATGTTAAGACCATAGACAATCTTTTACATCATCACACAAAACAAAACTTTTGATTTTGCAATCGCCTTTATTCAAGTACGCATGGTAACATGGCAGGGCAAGGACAAATTTTGCATTCCCTATAATCCACGAGTATTGGTTTGGTTGGCATGGCTATAATCCATTCCATGAGAATAAAAGGATAGAGCGTACTGCCAAGCTATGTAAGCATGTTGGAAGCATCATGTATGGTATGATTTATAGTAGGACAAACTTAATATATGCAATTAGCATAATATGTTAGTTTATCGTAAATCTAGACCAAGTGCATTACCAAGTTTTAAAGTGTATTTTTAGATAGTTGAATGAATAATTGAAATGTGTTCGAGATACACAAAAGAAAATCATTGTTTGGGATAACTATTATCTGGAAGGAAAATCAACAACCTTTTGTGGTATTATCCACAAAAGATTGAAGCATAATGATAAGGGAGTAGTTAGGAATTACTCCATTTGGCTAATCATCAAGTATATGTATATCATAAAATGACAAATAAAACATGAAAAGTAATTTGCAACTTTGATAGAGATATTGAATCCATAGAGATTGTGGTTGAGAATGATGCTTCAGATCGAAGATAATTGATGGCATTCAGTCATATTAGGAATATAATTGTAATTTTATAGTATTTTAGTTAGTTTTTAGGTGTATTACATGGTCAAAGAAAAAAATTTAGGAAGAAAAAGACATCACAAAGAGTTTGAATACAAAGGCAAAAAGCAACCGGAAACTTAGAAAAAAATTGGAAATTTTGAAGCATAATTATCCATGCACCCTCTGTTACAATTGTGCCACTACAACAATAGGATAATGAATCGGTCACTAGTAAGAATGGAAAAAAATAACAAATCGTAGCGCGATCTTGCTGGATAGTGGTGCGATTTTGCATGTTTTTGAAGTCTAAAGTAAATTTTCAGGCCAGAAATAAGGATTACCACTTTTTAGAGAGAAAAATGTCTAAAGCATCCCAGAGAGCATAATATCAAGGTTTACACCATTGAAGAACACATTCAAGCATGTTATTCCTCAATTATTCATGTATAACTTTCAAATCTCTCTGAAACTATCTGAACCATGTAACTACGAGTATCTATGCTTTATGCAAAAAAAAAAGTTATTCAGTTAATTCTGTATTTCATGTTTTTCAATTCTTGATCACTTTCGAATTGATTTTAAGGGATAAATCGCTACTGACCGTAGGTTTTATAACCGGAACTAAATCAACTATTCGTCAATCGTAATTGCTTTAGGAATATTGAAATAGTTGGTAAGATTTATAGTTTAACGTTCATTTTTTTTTTTTAATAATATAAGTTTCGCCTAAGGAATTAGTGTACTATATTAGATAAACGAGATCGATGAGTTAAGGAGTTGGACTTGGTCTACTTTTTTACATTGTCGTAACTATTAGTGTTTTACTATTGAGTCTAGAAACTAGAGTACTCGATAGGGACAAAGAAAGGATTCGAACAATTTTTAATTGTCTTTCACAATTTGAAGTTCTCGTGTTAAAAATTGATTTTTGGCTTCAGCAGAAGGTGCCACAGTCGTGGCCAGGTCTCAAGCTGTTGATCTTTGCTTCTCCACTTCTTTAAGTCTTTAGTAACAATTCCATTCCATAAACCATGAATTTAACATGCATGCATTAATTTTCCACTAGCTTCTCATTAAGGATAGTCTCTTATTGGCTTTAAATGATGCCTTAACCATTAAGTCATCAACATGGGTTTAAAAGTGCATAATTCTATTTGTTCATGCATTTTTGACTTACAAAATAGAAAACAAATAAAATGTAGTAAGAAAGTATTAGTAACTTTACTTATAAGCAAACTTTATTTAAGAAAACTACTACTAAAAGTATGCCTATTTTAGAGCTATCAACCTCTCGGTCCTTCGACTAACGTCTAATATGTAACATAGTCTACTCTTGGATTACTTCTAACCTTAGGAGGAAGAAAATTGCTCACATAGAAAGGTGTGAACAGTTGCAAAAACTAAATTAAAATAGTGAAGTAACTAAGACCAACAAGAAATAAAATTATAAAAACTTCATTGAAACTTAGAAATGTTTACAAGAATGAGAGATGAATTGTAATTGTACAATGAGAATGTAGTTCTAATTACTACCCAAGGGACCTTGATTTTGTCCATCTCAATAGTCACTGAAGAGTTATTAATTACCGATAATGGACATCCAAGAGTTAAATAAAAAGACAAAAAACAATCAATGATATTTTCTTGGCTTTTCAAATCTTCAGCTTAATGACAATTTTATTGACCTTCAGATATGATCAAACTTGATTACACTGATTTTCCACATTTTCTTCATTAATAAATATCTTCCACTACCATAAATTAAGTCTTGGTCACTAAGGCACCTTAAAATGCATAAAATGCAATGTTTTCTTCAAATTCATTAAGTCTTAAAAATACATAAAAAATGGTAAATAATTCTAAGGTTAAATATTGTTCACTGCCAGTAATGTTAGCGAATTTCAGTTTAACTCCCTTTTAAAAAAATTGCAATTTCCCCTCTGTAATATGAAGATTCCCTCTTTTTACCTCCTCATTGGACAAGTTGGCTTGTGACCGGACAAAATTAATGACTTGACATGTTGAATTGACTTTTAATTTCTTTTTGATTAATCAAATTGGTGACACATATATAAAAGATCCCACCTAATTAAATTTAAAAATAAAAAATAAAAATCATTAAAATAGATTATAAAGTATTTTTCATCATTCAAATTTATATTAAATTAAAAAATTAAAAAAAACCCATACATTCAACCTTCTTGCTCACATACTAGATCTTGCTCCCATGCTAGATTTGGATACAAAAGAAGATGACCACAAATCCTTCATTTAAAACCTAAGCCTTCCATCTCCATCTAAACAGGGACGGACTTAGAGTGGGGCAGGCAGTGGTCAAGGGCCCCTCTCCTCCTATTATATGCGTATTAATCAGAAGCGGACTGATCATTGAACCAGCGTAGTCATATGTTCAAGGTTCAATCGGTCAGAACAAAGTTCAGCCGGACTGGACCATTTTAAATTAAATAAATGTTTTTTTTTTACATATAGACAAATAATACATACAAAAATCATCATATTTTAAATTAATTATTTCTACATTACTATGATACCAATAATTTTGTTTTAGTTGATACCAATAAACTTTTTATCTAATCAATAATATTAATGAAATATAAAAAAAATAAATCAATAGTATAAAAAGTTGACTAATGTGCTCTGCACCATCCCACAGTAAACTATGTTAAAATAAGTATAGTGGTGGATAGTTTCTTAAGAGCGTCATCCTCTTTTTTGCATTGTGCTGTCGAGTCTATTCTTTTTCGCTTCCTTGGAATACCGGTAGGAGCCAACCCAAGAAGAAGAGCCACATGGATTCCAATTATTGAGTCTATGAAAAATCGCCTTAGTACTTGGAATGGCCGGATTTTATCCATTGGGGGTAGAGTTACCCTTATTAATTCGGTTCTCTCTAGTCTACCTCTTTATTTCTTTTCTTTTTATAAGACCCCATCTTGTGTGTTAAAGGAGTTGGTGACTATCCAAAGGAATTTCTTGTGGGGAGGAGGTTCGGTTGAAAAAAAGATGTGTTGGGTTAGTTGGGAGCGAGTTTGTCAACCAAAAAAAAGGGGAGGTCTTGGCATAAAAAATTTGGAGTTTTTTAATTCTTCTCTCTTATGTAAATGGAAGTGGAGATGTTTCATTGATAAAGAGGCACCGTGGCATGAGTTGTTGATTTTTAGATATGGTATTTTTGCGGAAAATTTTTTGTATGGGGAAGGAAAGGAGAGACTTAAAAAATCCTCAATATGGTGGCGTGATTTATGGAGTTTAGGCGGGGAGAATGATGGTGGGTGGTTTGTTGATAACATTAGTAGTGTTCTTGGTAATGGTAAAGAGATTGGTTTTTGGAAAGAAAAATGGATTGGTACGGCCATGTTGAAATCTTTGTATCCGGATCTCTATCTTAAATCTTCTTTACAAAATGGTAATGTGTCGATGATGGGGTCGATGGCTCATAATGCTTGGGTGTGGAGGTTTGATTGGAATGAACCACTTTCGGATGACGAAGAAGCTTTAGAACAGGAGCTGTTGAACCTTTTGTTTCCGTTCCAATTGTATCCGGATGCGGAGGACAAATATAGATGGATACCGTCTTCGAACGGGATTTTTTCAGTTAAGTGTGCTTATGTAGATTTGATAAATAGATCAGCTGCGGTCAATTTAGATGATAGCATTGTACAGTCGTTGGAGTTAATGTGGAAGAACAATGTCCCGTCTAAAATTAGCATTTTTGGTTGGCGCTTGTTGCTCGAAAAATTACCGACAAGGGAGGCATTGTTCGACAAAGGTATTATTACTAATACTACTGAGAAACATTGTGTGTTTTGCTCCAACAATGATGAATCCATTTTTCATGTTTTTATACATTGCAATTTTACCAATACTGTTTGGCGCAAGATTTTCAATTGGATGGGGCTGAATTTCATCAACTCTAATTCAGTTCAGCAGCACTTCATTTTATTTGGAGAATTGTTAAAGAGTAAGGCCAATAAGGTTACTAAAAAGTATCGTCATATCATTTGGCTAGCAACGACGTGGTGCATATGGAGGTGGCGGAACAATATTATATTTAGACATGACCGGGTTAATTTTTCTTCACTAGTAGATCAAATCATCTATATGTCTTGGTTCTGGTTTAGCGCCCGTTTGAGGAGTAATGTTGTTATTTCTTTTGATTCTTGGTTAATTAATCCTCTAGATTGTTTACATTGTGACTAGAGTGATTTGTTTTTGGATTGTAAGGGTTGAGTACCCCTTGTACTCCTTATAATTCAAATTTTTGCTTATAAAAAACAAAGTATAGTGGTGGGTTGTACACACTAGGCCTATTACTTTTTTTGGAAAATTAATAGTAACCCTAATTCATTTAGGGTTGTTAAGTCATTAATAACATATCGATCCTTCCTTTCTCATTAATCATGGTCGCCGCTCTCTTGTTCTTCTTCCTCTCTCTCTCTCTCTCTCTGTAACACACAAACCCGTTATTCAATAATTTACTACTAAATATTTTTCAAAATACGCAGCGAAAAATAGAATTGAATTATAAAAGTAATGGTTCGAGCATTACATTCTTCATCAAAATAATTACTAATAACTTAATTAGCAAAAATACCATTTATTACAAAACTATTTCTAAAATGTTACATCCTCAACTAAATTTGAAAATAAGAAAGAGAGATCCTATATACATTAAGAACCCTTTCCCCGTGTCATGATCAGAGCGGAGCTTCATCGAAACACATAACTTGAGAACCTGATCCCAAACCATTCAAATACACAAAATAGAGAGTTAGTTACAAATCCAATCATAATGCAAGAATAAGGTATACTTACATTATATACATACCATGGCATAACTAAACAAATATCATGTTTAGTTGCATACATCTCTATAATCATAATAAATTTATAATCATACTCATCGCCATATTGGTAAACAATCAATCATGTATCACACTTGAACAATTCAATTAATCACGATTGCACACAACATCAATAAACAAGTATCAAATAGGAATGTACAAATTTCTAATGCAACTAATGGCATCATCAATGTCATGTCACCCTAGACACAACTAAATGCATTTGATACCCGCTCAAATTAGGATAGAATTATATCCATTCGCATCATGTTCAGTTTTAAGTCATGAGGGACATCACATCAAGTTGACTCATGAATTCATGAATCTACATATACCACTTATGATGATACTCTTATATATCTACTCATGAATACTAGGGCAACTCAACCTAATATTCATTCTCAAGTTCTCATCAACTCACATCATCATATCATCATTATGGTTATACATTCAAGCACATAACATATATTAGAATTCAATTCGTAATCACAAATCATCAACTCAATTCATCATCATAAACTCATATAGAGTGCAAACACAACACATCCTAATCATTTCCTAATGATATCAATTCATTAACCCAATCCAAGTACATATACTAAGTTATTAGTTCAATTAACAAAGTATAGCAATTCTACACCAAAATAGCATAATCCAAGCATGATCTTTAAAAGCTAACATAAAAAATGGATTCTACGCGAAAAATCAAGAAAAGTATATTTTGGTCAAAAAAGTCAAAGTCAACGATGGTCAAAATTGAACAGTCAAATTTGTCTGACTGTCTGGCCGGGCGAAGGATATTCTAGCCGGGCGAAAAACCAGAAAACAGAGTTCCAGCTCTCGGGTTTGAAATGACAAACCATTAAAAACTCGAAAATCAACATCTAGAACCTTAAAGATGATAACTTTGAACATATAGAAATATAACAAATATAGAAGTACAACTCTTGACAAGAATAAAAAACATTTCATGTAAAAAATCATAGATTTCTCACACTCTTACTCAAAACCCATTTTTAAACATCAACAACACAATCCAAACCTAAAGACATAATTTTTATCATACAAATTTGTTCAATAATCACATATAAACAGGGAGAATCATCAATCAACACCAATTTCATAAATTAAACACATTCCCAAGTCCCAAACCCAACCTAGAGGTGAAAGAGTTTGGGAATGGAGAAGAGTTTCTTCTCCCCTCTTTGTGAACCACCTCAAGAACTTATAACTACTCTATTACCTTAACTTGATGGAATCTTTAATCGTTCTCTTCAATCTCTTAATCTAACATAGTTTTTCTTTATTTGTTCTTCATCTTCTTCTCTAACACATTTCTCTTCTTTCTCCACTCTTCCTCTCTCTACCTCTATTTCTCTCATTTTGTGACATGAATTCATAACACTACTCCTCATAAAATCATTTCTTTATATACTCTCACCTTAGATTAAAGTAAAAATCCCCAAAATAAACTTAATTTCACTACAAATCTCACTCACCATCTCAACTTTACTCTTACCACCAACTTTCACACTATTTACAAAATTGCCATTAATTCCTCTCCAAGATACTCTATCATTTTAGCTAATGACCAAAATGTCATTCTTATCTCTACAAATCCACTAACTTATGCTAAATTACTATATTACTCTTATTTTTACTACAACTCTTATCTATTCTAATTAAGCACAATACTCATAAAAACTCATTTACTAACAAACATAAATGTAACAACTAATTATTATATTCAAAACATACCAATCAACATGCACAATTAATTAAATCACATCAATTAAAAAAATATAAGGGTTAATAGGTCTTTACCCCCCTGCTAAGTGGGCGTGTTTTGCGTTACCCCCTGCTAAAAATTTCTTGAAGATTGCCCCCTTGCAAAGTTGTTTTTTTGTTTCCCCCCTTTTCCTCTCTTGGATGCAAGAAATTTTAACTTTTTAAATCGGTTGAACAAAATAACCGATTTAAAAAACATAATTTTTTAAATCGGTTGAACAAAATAACCGATGTAAAAAGTGCACTCAAGGGGGGAAACCAAAAAAAAAAAACTTTGCAAGGGGGCAATCTTCAAGAAATTTTTAGCAGGGGGTAACGCAAAACACGCTCACTTAGCAGGGGGTAAAAACCTATTAACCCAAAATATAATAAAGTATAAAATTTGGGATGTTACTCTCTCTCTCTCTCCTCTATGTTTGCACTACATTTTATAGAACGTGCGTTTGATCTGCTAAAAAACAGGGGACTGGACAGGACAACTTCTGTTGTACTGTGTTTGATTTGAAAACTTTCACTGGTACTGGACAAACTGGGGGTCAAGGGACTGGACAAAATCAGATATTCTTGTCCCCCACTGAACCATGAGACAACTTTTTGTCCTCAGCACAACTTTTTTAAATCACCAAAATAACATTTTTTTCCATCAAATATCATATAAGACAAAATTTGTTTAATATCGTAAATGTTTATCCTGTGTTGTTCTGCCTTGTACTGTCTTGTACTGTTCTGTCCAGTATTTTCATTTTGTTGTCCAGTATTTTTAAAAGATTAACATGAAATCAAATATCTTCCTTCATACAAAACAACACGTTTTCTCTTCTATTGAATGTCTCTTCTACCATATTTAAAGAGATTGAAGGATCTGGATAATAAAATCAAGTAACTTGATTCATTCTTAAAATTCTTAAACGATGCACTTTCTCCTTCTTCTTTCTTTTTCGTTTTTTTCAATAAAAAAGAATAAATAGCCCAACCTTTGGAACCGCCGATTTTTTCGGTTATGTCTGGATTTTGTCCGATTGTAGAGTTTTTATTCTAGTTTTGTTTTGCGGGACAATTGTCATGTATAATCGGCCCGGACAAAGGTCTAGTTCCCGGTTGAACGGGACGGTTCAGTTAGGTTTTGATTATCTTGAAATTGACCGTAACTAATTCATAACTCTAGTAAAGGCTTATTGATAATAGATGAATGTACTATTTTCTCTCCCCAATGATGGATCGAGAAACTTTAACTAATGAGGGCATGGTTATTTATTTTATAATATTTATGCAAAAAATTTAAATGCAAGTGATTAAATGATATAATTTCCTTTTTTCTTTTGGGGGGGGGGGGATATATCATTTTTAAACCTTCAACTTTGAATATTCTTAACTAATATCTTTAGAACACTTGTTAACATAATATATCAATTAATTTGCATATGTACTTTCAATGGTGGACTTGTTTGGGGTCAATAACAATATTTTATGTGAGAGCAAAGTATCATATTACTCTGGTAAATTTTTTTTGATAAAGTGGGGTCAGCCGACCCCAATTACTATAAGGTGGATATGTGTCGATCTCTCCCAAACATAAGATGATTAAAGATGATTAATTAGGCATATTGGTAACCAATCTTGGTGTAATTTTTTTAATCTTTTTTATTTTTTTATTTGATTCTCGATTTACTTACGCATAGGTTGATAGATTATTTTGCTTATGGGTAGACGCGAGTTTGTAAAAATCTATTTTTGTTTAACCAAAACTTTCCGAACAACCATTTAAAATGAAAATTAGTTGTTTTCTTCTCTCTCAATATCTTATACTCTTCGCATTGTCGTTTTTATCCATTTTTTATGAAGGAGAGAAATTTTACATTTTACAAGCTTGTAATATGTTGATTAATAAGGTGTGGAAGATATTTTAATATTGGTCAAATGCATCTATGAGTCATTTTTTTTACGCAACATCTATAAGTCATTTAAGTTTCATGTTTGTAACAGTTTCGTTCTTCAAGTTTTTTAAATAACAAATAGGTCATTTATCTTTTTTAGCTAACAAATCGGTTCTTTAAGTTTCAAATTTATTACACCATTACTCTTCTTTCAGTTATCCTCGCTTCCAGTTGGGCATCAACTGTCTAGGTTTCATAGTTCATATCAGATTGACCCTCAAATTCGTCATGGTTAACATCAAAATTAAAGCTCACATTAGTGTTTTTATAAGTGTGGGATAACTGGAAGAGTAACGGTGCAACAAATTAATAACTTAAATGACTATTTGTTCTCTAAAAAACATAAAGGACCTAATTGGTAAAAACATGAAATTTAAAGGACCCCTAAATACATTTAGCCTTTAATATTCTATATCTATTTTAATTTCTCTTTTTCATCTACTTTGAACAATTATTGTATTTAGATCTCCACATTTTAAAAAGCAACTGTGTCATATCTCTTTGTTGTTCATCTAGTTCTGATATCTTTAATTTATTATCTTATGTATGAAGTATTGAACAATTTAAAAAATATAAATTTTTGAATCAATAAAATTTTATATGTAAACCAAAATTTTAATCTAACTCAAAATAACCGATTCATTATAACCGTCACCATTATGAACTAACACCCCAAACAAATTGAAAAATAGACTGTTAGAATTAAGCCTAAATTAAGTTGTTGCAGTTTTTATTGATGATTTTGGAATATAATGATGAAATAAAAGAGGAAGAAGTTAGAAAAAGTAAATGCTCCTCCAAGCTAAGTGCTATGAACTTGGTACAGGATGCAGCTTTGAGTCAAGTGGGTCAAAAAAGTAAATGGAAAAGTGGCAGGTTATCACGTACAAGGGGGTGGCTGATATATATTATTGAGCTAGTAGCCCATGTAACAAACAATAAGAGCATGACATATCTCTTTCTACAACTCATTGCAAGCTGGTTAATCCTTGCAACTTACACCCCTTACCCCACCCTCTTCCTATTTCCCTCATATCATTCATCCCGTACACCAAAAGCTTTATCTTTTCTTTCCTTTTAGCTTTCTTTTAACCTTAATTTCAGTCTCCATACACACGCACACATATAACTTTAATAATCTTTGTGTCCATATATTATATCACTTTCAATTATAACCATTTGTTGGTGTATGTTTGATATCGTGGTGGAGATGTCAGAATCACGGTGATTCAATATGATTTTTCAAAAGTTACATTTTGTAGCTTTTATAAAATCAAGGTGAGTCACGTACCGTGATTTTGACATCTCTACCATAATATCAAACACAGACTTAGTGTTTATTTTTAAAAGAGAATTGCAAGTAATAATTAGTATGTGAGTATCACTTATAAGTTTACTATACGTTTAATTTTCATTGGGGGTAACATATGTGTCACTTTTTTAAACAAAATAATTATTTTTAATAGATCTTAAAAAAAGAAGAATTTAAAAAATCATCTAAATATGGTTTTGGATGAGATGTCGTTTTGAGTGTCATTTTTAGTATCTAGTTTTTTTTTGTTTAAAAAAGTAAATCTCTAACTAATTGATTATCAAAATAACATTTTTATAATTAGCGAAACCAATGAAATAGAAAGTCCTCAAATCCTAACTCAATTGGAAAAAATGAAATTGTAGGTCGGATGCCAGGAACGGGGTTCGAATTCCGATCCCTCCACTTTGTGTGTGGATTTACGATAACTTGTCATTTTGTCTATTTACCAAACATAAAAAAGAAAAGGAAAGAAATGCTCATTAATAAGCTTTGTAGTAAATTTTAATGGATTTAAATACAAATATTTCTAAAATTGGAGATATTAATTCCCTCTTCCATTGCTATTTTGTTCGAGATTCTAAAGGAGGCCGCTAGGAATGCAAAAAATCGTAAAGGTTTTTTAATAGTTTGGCATGCTACACTTTAGTCCATTTAGAAAGCTAGGAATAATGCGATTTTTTGTGAACGGTAATTTCAACCCAAGATTGATTGTTGAAGACATTAAAGTGTTGAGTTGGAAGTGGTGTCTAGCTAGGTTAAAGGTTTCTCCTTGTATGTATTATGAGTGGTCTTGGGATCCCGGAAATTGTCTTCTCCGGTAAAGCTCTTTAGGTGGTTTTGGTGTTTTTTTGTTGTATTTTGGTGTTCCGCCCCTTTTTGTTAGGGGTATGATGCCTCTGTGTTTGTACTTTGGACTTATTTCCTCCTTTTTGCCCCCCTTATATGCCTTATATTTGTGGTGGCTTAATAAATTTTGCCGATTAAAAAAAAACAAAAAAAAAAAATTATACACTAAATCTATAATAATGAAAATATCTATTTATTTTAAAAATAGAGTGGATCTCAACTCCAAACAAACATATATATCTTGGCATGCATTATTTAAGTTGTGCTCGTTCATCTTTATTTAATATATTTATTTATTATTTCGTTCAAATTTTAGTGCTATGTTGTTGTCTTATCCGACTCGAGAGATTTGTTTTGTAATTACGGTTAGAGGATCGGATATTATATTTAAATAAAATAAATGGAAAAATTTGAAAAAAAATTTGTTCAATATGAAATTAGAAAGACTAATTAACAAAAGAAAGAGGCAAAAGAAATATAAAAAATTGTATGAGATGCTGAGTTGATATTGATGAATTGAAGAGTGTTCAAAAATGCAAAGATTAGAAAGTGGGAAAAGTAAACCCAGAAAGGTGGGGGAAATATTCTTATTGTTGTTGTTGTTAGATCCAAAATAAACATGTAATAGTAGGCCCAACATGTGGAATCAATAAATTGAAATATCAACACCTCTTAAATAGATTAGTAGAGAAGAAAGACCATATATCCATCATCAAGAAAATATAAGGGAGGGGTCTGGGATGAAGTTGTACTATAGACACTGTATTCCTTTGTACCATGTGAAGATTCCCATCCTTAAAATAAATAATTGGTCCCATCCTCTGCATGTTTTCACGTGTCCTGCCATATTGATGCCGTTAATTACACCATCATGACTATATCAGCTATTGCATAGGATTCGAATGGCCCAGTCACAACCATAATTATTTAATACTATTTTTTTTTTTAATATTTTTTTTTTATCAAATATCATTTTCTCATTTCAGTATCATCCCAATTAATTAACCACACCCATCCTACATGCGCGTCTTCTTCAATCACCAATCATATATCATCATATTCAAATATCATATCATATACTATCATATACTATGATATAACTATTTGATTTGATATTTTTCTTCTTTCTTGTTTCCCTCCCACTCAAGTAAGTGTAACTACATTATTTTCCTCATTGAATGCAAACCAGTGACATTATCTCATAAAATTTGAATGGACTCTAACTATAATTATTCCAACTTATTAAGATATATATTTATTGTATATATTTTTTAATGCGAGATTTTTAACATTTTTTCACACTTAGGATTGAACATATAGAGCAAGATTTTCGTAGGAGCCGATAGCATAAATTTAATAACAAATGGTCTAACAAATTTGAATATATTCAAGTATTATTTTAAATTTTAGGGTGGGTTTAATTTAATTAGCACTTCGATCTCTTACCGCGGTTCAAAATGATCGAAATAAAAAACAAAAATAGATTAAAAAGACATAAATTGCATATACAAAACCAAATACTATTGAGTTTCTTTAGATTTAATTTAATCCTTTTGTAAAAATCCACTAAAAGCTTTATATAAAAGAAAACCCGGCTTAGATTAGATCAAATTTTGTCCCTGTAAGCTTGGGTTAAACAAGTCATCTAATTATTATTTTATTTTAAAATATGATAACTTTTGCCCCAAATTAAGCATATTCAATTTTAATAGAAATGGAAAAATAATCTTCAATTTTAATATTTCTAACACTTAATGATATAATTAGAAAATAATCTCTACATTTCGTAAGTGCAATTCAGTTGATAATTATATAATAATATTAAGATGTACGTAGTAGTTTAGATTCAAATCGAAGATTAATCACTTCTTCGCGGTTAAGGCACAATAACAAGTAGTCTTGCTCAGTGTACTTCTTGTGCCTTGGACGACTAAGCATATTGATCAACAAAATTTACTGAGAATCTTTAAATTTTGTGAAAATAACTACAAATTATCTTAAACCTTTTGATTTGTGAGACTTATGAGACTTGTTGAAGCTACCTAAATTTCTTGATGAGAAGGTAATGTAATAATACTACTATACGATAAAGATGAGTTTGGATTTTATTTGAAAATAGAAAAAAGAGTGAAATGCAATGAATATGGCCTTTTATTTATAACGTGGTTTGATTGACTTGATCAAGAAAACCACATTTTAATTTATTGCATATAGAATACTTTTGTCTTCATAAAACATTAAATGTTTTTAAATATAAACTCTCTTTAAAGTTTTTCTTTTTTTAAAATTCACTTGAGTTTTGACTTAACTATAGTTTCCCCCTATTTTCACTATTTCACGAAATTGGTTCCCTTATCAAATTACAGAGTTTTGGTCCATTTATCAAATTTTTGTATTTAAAAATTGTGATTTAACATATTTTAAATATTGTCGCGACATACAACATGATGATAAATAAATAATTAAAAGTCATGAAATTATAAGAAAATTCAATAAAAACTTCAATTTCAGAAATTATTTATTTTTGAAATTTAATTAATGAAATGTAAATAAAATACTATAAATTCCTTTCAATCATTGTATGTCTGATTATATTACATCGTTTTTCTACAATCTATTATAAATATTTTATAAAATATTAATTAACTAATTCATTTTCAAGAAAGATAAACTTAACAATACAATTGTCAACAAATTTTTTTTTTTTTTTTCAATTGTCAACAAATTTAATATATCAAAAACAACATTTTAATTCTCATAAATTACCTAAAGTGGTTCTATATTTAAGGACAAAAATGTACAATTCTCCTAAGTTATTATTTTTCATTTTGCATTTATATTAATAAAATACTATAAATTGGTATTCTTTTTTCTTAATTTTTAAGAAAGAATTAAATTCCAAAAAGTAGGAAAAATGATTTATTTCTTATGTGCTAAGGGGTGGTGAATTCACTTTCTTCTAAAAGGGTGTGGTGGTGGGCTATCTTCTCATTTCCATACAAGGACAATTTTTTTTGATAAACGTGATAGAGAGAGGCAGCAAAGACAAAACATAGAAAAAGAGAGAGAGAAGGTTATAGAGAGGGTTTTTGTAATAATAATAAAGTGTTGCTAGCACAACATTTTGTTGATTTAATTTACACACTAATAAGTGCAAAAGAATTGAATTGAATTCAAAGAGTAGTAGTAAAGTAGAGAGAGTGAGTACTCATTTACACACAAACATGTTTGATGGAGTCCCAGACCAATTCCACCAATTCATAACTCCAAGAACATCATCATCATCATCATTACCACTTCATTTACCTTTCCCTCTTTCAACACCAAATAATAACACTTTTCCTACTTTTGATCCTTATAATCAACAATTACCACTCCAAGTTCAACCAAATAATCTTTTGCACCCATTACACCATCACAAAGATGATGAACACAAGCCACAAAACAATACTACTTCTACTACTATTCCTCCTTCAATGAATAACTTCCAAATTGATAGAGATCAAAGACAAATTCTACCTCAACTCATTGATCCTTGGACTAATGATGAAGTTCTTGCTCTTTTGAAGATCAGATCTAGCATGGAAAATTGGTTCCCAGATTTCACTTGGGAACATGTCTCAAGGTATATAATTAAACATTTTCATAACTATATTTCATGTTCTTCCGTTCATTAAAGTTATTAAATAAACTTCTTTTTTGTTTGCATAAACTAGATATTTTCTGCGCGTAATTAATTAAACACTTTGTTTTATTACAATCATATCAATAATCAATTCATCTAGATTTAATTTTTCTAACATCCGAATAACTTGAACGCAACAAATTACAAATCATAATTAAAGTGTACCGGAATTTCTTGCAGTGCATTGCACGGGTATACATACCAGTTTACAAATGAATTATTACAAAAAGTTTCTATGTGGTAGACAAAGACACACGTGCACCTTCAATTTCAGCTCACAAAAAAAAACACTGACACCACGAGACACACACCTCGAGAGAAACAGAACCAAAAATTGAAGAAACAGAATTTGTCCATTATTATTACTACGTGTTTAATACATCTCTGCGTATGAGTAATTAAATGCTTTAATTCTTTTCTTTTTTTTTGGTATGGTTGATTTTTTTTTTGGATTTATATATTTATGGTGTACACAGGAAGCTAGCAGAAGTAGGATATAAACGTAGTGCAGAAAAATGCAAGGAGAAATTTGAAGAAGAAAGTAGATTCTTCAACAACATTAATAATAATAATAATCAAAATCAAAATCAGAATAATTTCGGTAAGAATTTCCGGTTTGTTACGGAGCTTGAAGAGCTTTATCAAGGTAGTGGTGAGAATAATAATAATCAAGTTGAGACTCAGAAGCCAAATATCGTACAAGACAAAATGGACCAGAGTGAGGATTCAAGAAACGAAGATGTTTTGGTGACGAAGAAAAGCGAAGATGAGGTGTTTGAGAAAAGTACTACAAATGAAGAGAGGAAGAGGAAGAGAGGTGATAATAGATTTGAAGTGTTTAAAGGTTTTTGTGAGAGTGTTGTGAAGAAAATGATGGATCAACAAGAGGAAATGCACAATAAGCTTATTGAAGATATGATTAAAAGAGATGAAGAGAAATTTGTTAGAGAAGAAGCTAGGAAGAAACAAGAGATGGAGAAGATGAACAAAGAGCTTGAGTTAATGGCACAAGAACAAGCTATTGCTGGTGATAGACAAGCCAATATAATTCAATTCTTGAACAAATTCTCTACTAGTACTAATTCTTCTAGTTCTCTAGCTTTAATTGCAACTTCAATTCAAAGCTTTGGAATTGGAAAAGAAGACAAATCTAAGGTAACATCTAATTCTTCTACATTGCACTCACAAAACCCTAATCTTGAAAATCATGAAAAAACTCTTCAACCAACACCTGAAAACCCTAGCTCAGGCAATCCTTCTTCGACTACTACTTTGGCGGTTACGCCACACAAGAACAACGCTATTTCTTCTTCTTCGTATAATGTTATATCTAGCGGCGGTGAGAAAGAGGATATAGGGAGAAGATGGCCAAAAGATGAAGTGTTGGCATTGATAAACTTGAGGTGCAATAACAACAATGAAGAAAAGGAAGGAAACAACATCAACAATAAGGCACCACTTTGGGAGAGAATATCACAAGGGATGTTGGAGTTAGGATACAAGAGAAGTGCAAAAAGATGCAAAGAGAAATGGGAGAATATAAACAAGTACTTTAGAAAAACAAAAGATGCTAATAGGAAAAGGTCACTTGATTCAAGAACATGTCCTTATTTTCATCTATTGAGTAATCTTTATAACCAAGGTAAACTTGTTCTTCAATCTGAACAAAAGCAAGAAAGCAATAACATGAATGTGGCAGAAGAAAATGTTCAAGAACAAGCTCCACAAGATGAAAAACAAGGTGGTGGTGGTGAGTCTTCTCAAGTGGGACCTGCATATGCTGGTGATTTTACTATGTAAGCAGGTTCATCATGGAGGTGAGAAAACTTTTATGCATGTACCTTCTTTGGATTTTGATGATCAGTTTTCATTTTCATTGATTTGTAGATTTTCAATGACATATAATAAGTCCAACTTCTTTTATATTTCTTCTGTATCAACTGTTTCTTATAAACAAATATTAATAATTAATTACTTTTAGTATGTTTTTTTAAGACTAATTACTTTTTTTAGTAACTGTTATATGTTATTTGAATATTAAAATACAACATCGTACGTAAAATTGTATGTGTTAACGTTATTTATATTGTATCTCTTTTTTTTTTTCTTCTAGAGTTAATTATACATATTTTAAAAGATACAACAATTTATACCACGTCATATTTAACATCAAAATTTTGATATTAAAAAATCACAATTTGAATTATGTAGTAGTAGCACCTTCTCAAACTTTTTTAATATCACAATTCAACTACCTAACCTTCAAGATATATTTCTTCTACTAATTAATTTTGATGGTGGCCACCTCTCTTTAGTACTATATAGTAGTATATAAATGAATAGGTATGTATATGAGAAACTTAGAAAATTTGGTGGGCACACGCACACCGACAGCTTGAGGAATGAGAGCAATGTTATTTCTATTTTTTTTTTCTTTCTAAAATGTTATTTCTATTTATGTGTGACTGTAATTTTTAAGATGCATCTAATATATATGGACCTAAAAATTAAAAGCAAAATATTTAAATGTGAATTTTTATATTTCTAATATATTTTACTAAAATGTTGCATCAATTCCCCCTTTTAAAATATAAACCTTATTATTTAAGTAAATGATAAGAGTCAATATTTAGACCATTTTCTTCTTCTTTTTTAGGAGGAGTAATCAATCGATGTTGTTTATATGCTTAATAATAAAGACATTGACCCTATATATGAAAAATAAAAGAAGGGAAGGCAAAACATTCTTTAGGACATTCTCCACTTTGGAACTAATATAAAAAAGGTTAGAAAAATTATAAGCCTTCTTTCGTTCCTAAAGTGTTTAAGGCCAACATAGTTGAAATGTTAATTCCTGCCTAAAGTGTATTTCATACCGAAAAAAAAAATGGTTCAAATTAATAATGTTAAGATTTGGTCCCTTATATTTATTTTAGGTTTTAACTTGGTACCTTATATTTTAAGAGTTTCAATTTGGTCCCTTATATTTATTTTAGATTTCAATTTGGTCATTTCCGTCAGTTTTGTCCCATGTGACAGACGGTTTGCATACGTGGACAAACACGTGGACACTTGGACACTTGACACGTGTTCAATTTAAACGGAAAGGACCAACTTATGCAAACAGTGGAAACATAAGGGACCAAATTGAAACTTTTAAAACATAAGGGACCAAATGTTGAATTAAGCCTCTTCAAAATCATGAATATGCAATTTCATATTCACTAATTTTTATTTTTTTTCACA
Organism: Trifolium repens; assembly: GCA_030408175.1. NCBI lineage: Eukaryota > Viridiplantae > Streptophyta > Magnoliopsida > Fabales > Fabaceae > Trifolium > Trifolium repens. Next base: position 44,018,895 of record CP125837.1, on the reverse strand, counting down.
CCAACTTATATATTTTTTTTTATTTAGATGAAAAAATTCGAATATCACTACTAGAAAAATCTTAAATACCGACGGGCGAAATCTGTCTCTAAAATGCAAATATTCCGTCACTAAGCACGTTAGAGACGGATTTGATCCCGTCGGTAATTTCCTCGTCTCTAAACTATTAGAGACGGACAAAATCGTCTCTAAAGTATTTAATTTGGGGCCATAATTTTTTGTCGTAGGTGTTTCATGCAATAAGCGATCTTAACTTTTAACTTAAAGATCAGACAATTTCAATTGCACAGTAAAACAATGAAACAATAAACGATCTGAGTCATCCATTTAAGATTAGACAACCGAATCGATTTAGGGCCTGATTGAAAAGATACGAGCTAGTTTTTTCGGTAAATTAAGAGCATAAAGACATTAAAATGGAAAGCATTTCAATTATGTTGGCACTTTTTGCAAGTCTTAATCTTATGTCAAGCATTCGTAAATATTAATGAACTATGACCCTATTTGGTAATTGACATTTTCTCACAAGCTTATAATTTACTATTTTGACTTGTTTAAAACTTTTATTTCACATGCATGTGGTTTATTTTCATTAATTGTTTCATAAATACTTTCAAATTATCAAGGAGTGTGTAGAAAATAAAAAAAATAAAAAATAAAAAATAAAAACTCAAATTTGATAGTTGTCTGGTTTTTTTTTTTTTTGCTAAATGAATTGAGCTAACTTGAACAAAATTTGAGACTTGGTTCAACAATTGATTTGTTGAATTTGGTTCTTGAACCAAATGAGTTGAACTTGAGCTGAAAGTAAATTTGTTAGTTAAATGAGTTGAACTTAAACTATACACAGTTCGACTTGTTTGATTCACAAGTTGCCTCAATTATATATATTGTAACGCCCCATTTTCCTTAATCTCGAAAAGTGGTGTTACGTCGAAAAATGTAATCGTTAATATGAATTAAACTTACATTATTTTTTTCGCGATGAATTAATTTATATAAATGACATTCCTTATTTTAATTAAAAAATTAAATTCTCTAATAATAGAAATAAAACCACATAATTATATAAGACATGCATCATATATATTTCACAACTTATAATTTGTCTTGCCCTTAGGCTTACATAATCAAGATATTGCAGGTATGGTTAAAATATTTCACAAGCCCTGCAAGGTTAGTAGATCCTAATTTAATTCAACTAGTCATAGCTAACAAGTCATACACCCTATCACATAGAAGTCACTTGACACAAAAGATGAGAGAGTCATGGAAGCATAGACTTATATAGTCTACTTGGTACTCAAAATGGCTTCAAGACTCTAAACTCCATAATATAATATTTTACATATACTGCTGAGGCTATTATTAGCAACCATTTGCGAGATCATCATTACCACTCCCACCATGTGAATCTTCGGAGGGGTCTTCTTCAGGCACAACTTATTCATTTGGATTGTTATTCACTCCTAGTCCATTATTATTTATTCCTACACCTTGACCATTCACATAATTATACCTAACTGGACTACGCACTCTTATACACACAGTGCGACGGCGTGGCCTTGGTCCCCTAGGCCTAGCAGATTGAGAACCCTCCCCATTTCCATTAAGGTTAAGAGCCATAATCATTCTCTCTAATGGTAGTACCATTTCCAATGTGATATGGTGTATGATAGATGAAACAAGTAATCCCCCTATTCCTTCGGTAGTCTTCACAAGTCCCGTAAACCTCAAAGTTTGGGATGCTCTATCTAGCTCCCAAACAGCGTCACCCGAGTCTTCATGGCATTCGATCCTCCGAATCCCCGAGTAGTCCAGCGGCTCCGGCATCATCTGTAATGTAAGGGTGAAATACTCGTACACAAGCTTACCACACGATGAGATCACAAGGTTACACATATTATTATACAAATACATATACTGATTTCCTTCTAGTTATTTTATAGGAATTATCTGACATTAAATCATGTTGAGACAAATAATCACAAGTAATCAAATATTACAAAAGTACAGATTCTACATGATCACATATCCATATTGTCAAGCCAAGATCAGTGACAAGTAGAATTAATAAAACACTTAGTGGAATTATATCAACATGACAAAATATGAAAACAGTGACATATATGCATAAAATAGAAATACTTTGTGGAAGAAACATGACAGAATATGAAGTTAATTACATATAGGCATAATAGAACACTTTGTAGAAGAAATTTGACATATCAGAATGTGTTAGTCACAAATAGGAGTATGCTGACTTGCTATAATTTATTTTCAAAGTTAGTCTACTAGTTCATCCAATGTTTTATTTTTTTTTTCTTTATCAACCTACTCCATGGAGACCGCTATTATGAGCATAAGGCCGTTTCAACTGCCATATCATGGTCATTTGCAATGAGTACTTATCCAACGTACTCTAACCATTCTGGCCCGAGCGCTGCACCTTATTATAGATAGTCCTGCACAGTGAGGTTTCACCACGTCGGGTTTTATGATTTCCTCCAGTCAGAGGGGCCACTACTGACTATTGGTAGGAGTTCATAACGTAGGTGAACCCCAGGAGGTCTGTAGGCGACCCAGCCGAACCTATCCTCAGTCTTACATATGTTATAGTATCGTAAGAAACAACCTGTTTTGCTCTTCACCTACCCAAGGTGATTAGTTATATTATCTTCTTCAACTTTACATTTTCTTTGTTAATACTTAATTTGACAAGTTAATATTCCAAACTCATACTACCACTTATGAGAGATCACATCATTTTGTATATTAATCACTCAAGTGCATAACTGTTAAGGTATTAGATCATGGATATAGAAATTCCATCATAGAATCCTATTTACATTATGAGTAAGCATGTTAATTCATAACAATAGAAATAATGAGTTCAGAATTTTCATGTTGAATTTTATGTAAAAGTCACGTACACATATAGTTCCAGTTTCAAGCATGCATTGTAGTAGAGTCTAATTATCCAACATGTACAAACTAAACTTAATTATTCAATTACTTGTTACTTGTATAATTATAATATTAAGTACATATCTCGCTAATTATAACTAATAATATATATATATATATATATATATATATATATATATATATATATATATATATATATATATATATATAATTATCACATTTCTTGTGCTCACCAACTTATTATTAGTATAACCCCTTACCTTTGAGCTCTTCAAAATGACTTGAGTAGTCTCCTTCTTCTATGATACCTATTCACTCATCAAAACAACTAACTCTTAACTAGCTATAATTATAATGAACTTCTAACATTATCAAAATGCTAAAGTAAATCAAGAAATTTTACATTCTAGAATAAACATGGAAAACCAATGTATTTTACTTAAGAAACTAGCATGGATATGGTTCTGTTATCATGCTTTTGTTTCTTTTCTTTCTTCCCTCCATTCATTTTATTTTATTTTGAAACAACTCATTAATAAATGAATGTTTTCTTAGTTAAGACTTAAAAACAAAGTATAGAATAGCATGATTCAAATGTTTAAACCAAGACCAAGGAAAAGAATATAACAAGTGACTAAATATTTGATTAATTAAGTACCCCTGATTCTTAAATTATGGAAGAGGGACTTTTATCTTTATTGAGTTGGCGTGAGTTAAAATTAGAAGAAGTAGAGAATTAGGGACATACTAAACACTTGGGATACTAACAGGATTGTTTTGAAACTTATAATGAATGCTCAAAAGTTCTAAACTAGTAGATCATAGAATAAATCTAAAAGCAAATTGCCTAAACTAAAGAACCTAACTTGAATGTTATTGAGAATAAATTGCAACTAGAGGTTTTTAGAATTAATGAAAGAGACAAGTTTTTAAAGAGAATAACCAAACAGAATAAGAAAATTCTAAACTAGGAAAAGAATGAGAAGGAAGTATAGAGTCAAACCTTTTAACTTCCTGGTTTTTTGGAGAGTGATGGTTGTGTGAAGGAAAGTGAATGTTTGGGTCCTATTTATAGAGTTTTCAATAAGCTCCTACATGGTAATTCATTAAGCCACGTTTTTACTTTCATTGTGTGAAGGAATTCTTAGCCACGTTAGTTTTAAGAACAGGGTAATTCCTATCCAATTAGAAGATATTTATCCCCTAAATTCTTTTAATTTTTCATTTAATTAATTATGTATATATATATATATTTTTTTTTCAATAAAATTAATGACACTATCTAAACCTACACATTTTTCTGATTTCAAAAATATTTATCTTTTCTTTTTCGGTGATAAAAATTTATACTGTCGAGTCAATCACTGTCTGAAATTCGGTAGAATTTTAAAACCAAATTTTTATCACAACCTATTAAAATATTTCCTGATTGATTTCTATAACTACTTTTCCTAAATTCTCTTTCTAATATAAATTAATTATCAGTCTACACAAAGTAAAAATACTATCATAGTACACGCAAAATAGTATAAAAATATTAGAGTGTCACATTACTACCCCACTAAAAAAAAAATTCGTCCTCGAAATTAAGTATCTTGGAATAAATCTGGATATTGCGACCTCATGTGGTCCTCCAACTCCCATGTTGAATCTCCAGTTGCTTGGTCCCAAACAACCTTAACTAAGGAAATTTGTTTTCCCCGTAGTTGTTTGGTTCTTCTATCTTCGATCCTTATAGGAGATGTCTCGTATGACAAGTTCTCTCTCAACGGAACCTCATCAGGTTCAATTATATGAGATGGATCGGGTACATACCTTCTTAATTGTGAAACATGTAAAACATTGTGGATATTCGAAAGAAAAGGCGGTAAAGCAATCTGATAAGCTACTGGACCGACACGACGAAGAATTTGATATGGTCCAATGAACTTTGGAGTGAGTTTTCTAGCCTTAATAGCTCTACCTACCCCAGTCGTTGATGTGACTTTCACGAATACATGTTCACCTTCTTGAAATTCGAGAGGTCTCCTCCCCCGATCGGAGTAGCTCTTTTGTCTGTTCTGTGCAATCTTCATCTTTTCACGAATTTGTTTAACTTTCTCCGTGGTTTGCTGAACGATCTCTGGTAGAGCTGTAAAAATGGGCCGGGCTATCGGGCCGGCCCAGTAGCCCTATAGTTTTCTACGGGCCGGGCCGGGCTGGGCTTCCCAAAAATATCATCGGGCCTTATTGGGCTGGGCTGTCGGGCCTATGGGCCATCATGGGCTGGGCCAACGGGCTTTTGGGCCGGCCCATTAAAGAATTTAAAAAATATATCTAAAAAATTTTTTACCTAAAAATAAGGAATTTTAGTTAGCATAAAATCTTTAGATAAAATAAGTAACAAAAGATGAGATTTGTTTTTTTTTTTTAAGGAAAAAGATGAGATTTATAATTTACTTTTTTTTTATAATTTAATTTATGTATTTAGAATGGTTATGTTAAAAGTTTAGTGTCTGATGTAAGCTTGAAATTTATTAGCTTTGAGGATGCACTTTATGAATCATCATCCACAAATCTCTCGACTTTTGCATGGATATTTTGAAGTATTTATTATTTCATGAAATCATGACACTCACTTTTTTATAGATATTAATTTGTGTGCGATGCATATGTAGTTTTATTGTCAATTGAATTTTTTTTTTACAAAAAATTTGTCAATTTTTTATAAAAAAATTTTGAAAAAATGTGTCGGGCCGGCCCATCGGCCCATGCTTATTGGGCTGGGCTAAGCGGGCCGGGCCTCGGGCCTTAATGGGCCGGCCCACATAGGCCCAATAGATGTCTTGGCCCTATGGGCCCGGGTCGGGCTGGGCCGGCCCATTTGACAGCTCTAATCTCTGGTCCGAACAAAGTGCTCTCTCCATCTTGATACCAACACAATGGGGTTTGGCATTTTCTCCCGTACAAAGCTTCGAAAGGTGTCATTCCTATACTTGAGTGGAAACTATTATTATACGTAAACTCGATTAATGGCAGTAGATTGTCCCAACTCCCCCCATTGTCTAGAACGCTTGCTCTCAGTAAATCTTCTAGAGATTGAATTGTTCTCTCTGTCTGTCCATCCGTCTGAGGATGATACGCTGAACTTAGTCGCAACTTTGTCCCAAAAGCTTTTTGTAAACTTTGCCAAAAACGAGAAGTGAATTTTGGATCTCGATCTGAAACAATACTTGAAGGTACCCCATGCAATCGGATAATTTCCCTGATGTAAATCTCTGTCAACTTTTCCACATTGTACTTAATATTCACCGGTAAGAAATGTGCTGACTTTGTTAGCCTATCTACGATTACCCAAATTGAGTCAAAATTATGTCGGGTTCTTGGTAATCCCACCACAAAATCCATTGAAATACTTTCCCACTTCCATTCGGGTATGTCCAATGATTGAAGCATTCCTGCTGGTCTTTGATGCTCAACTTCTGCTTTCTGGCACGTCAGACATGATGCAACATATTCTGCCACTTGCTTTTTCATTCCTGGCCACCAAAACATCTGCTTCAAATCTTGGTACATTTTAGTTGCTCCTGGATGGATACTAAGCATGCTCTTATGTGCTTCATCCAAAATCATTTTTCTCATTTCCAAATTATTTGGGACACAAATTCTCCCATTGCATCTCAGAATACCATCCGTCCCTAAACTGAATTCTACAGCTTTTTCTTGTTCAATTAATTTTCTTTTCTCTTGCAGATGTTCATCACTTGCCTGCTGCTGACGAATATCTTCCATAAGTCCGCTCGACACTTTGATCATTCCCAAGAAAATCTTTCCTTTACACAATTTCACATCTAAATTGAGATCTCGAAATTTTTCTATTAACTCTAGCTCCTTTGCCATCATGGCAGATATGTGAATCGCCTTCCGACTTAACGCATCTGCCACAACATTTGCTTTTCCAGGATGATAAAGTAAAGTAAAATCATAATCTATGAGAAATTCCATCCAACGCCTCTGCCTCATATTAAGCTCCTTTTGATCAAAAAGGTACTTCAAACTTTTATGGTCACTGAACACTTCAAATGTTGCTCCATATAAGTGATGCCTCCAAATCTTTAATGCAAAGACTACGGCTGTTAATTCCAAATCATGTGTAGGGTAGTTCTTCTCACGAGTCTTCAACTGTCTTGAGGCGTATGCTACAACTTTCCTATGCTGCATAAGCACACATCCTAGCCCTTGATATGAAGCATCACAGTAAACTTCATATGGTTGATCTGGTTGTGGCAAAACTAATACGGGTGATGTTGTCAAAAGTCTCTTCATGGTTTGAAAACTTTCTTCACACTCCTGGGTCCAAACAAATGGTTGATTCTTCTTTGTCAGTTGAGTTAATGGTGCCGCTATCTTTGAAAATCCTTCGATAAATCTTCGATAGTATCCTGCAAAACCAACAAAACTACGAATCTCGGTCACCGTCCGCGGTTGTTCCCATGAAAGGATTGTCTCCACTTTTGCAGGGTCTACGGCTATGCCATCCTTTGTAATCACGTGTCCCAAGAATTTCACCTCCTCAAGCCAAAATTCGCATTTTGACAGTTTTGCGTACAACTTCTTTTCGCGTAGAATCTGTAAAACTTGACGCAAATGGTCTTCGTGCTCTTCGTAGCTTTTGGAGTATATGAGAATATCATCAATAAACACAACAACAAACTTATCAAGGAATGGATTGAAAATTCGGTTCATATAGTCCATGAAAATCGCAGGTGCATTTGTCACTCCAAATGGCATCACGAGATATTCATAATGTCCATAACGAGTTCTAAATGCAGTCTTGGATACATCCTCGGTTTTTACTCTGATTTGATGATATCCCGTTCTCAAATCTATCTTTGAGAAAACAACAGCTCCATGAAGTTGATCCATCAAATCGTCAATGCGTGGAAGTGGATATTTGTTCTTTATTGTCACCTTATTAAGTTGACGGTAATCTACACAAAGTCTTGAGCCTCCATCCTTCTTCTTTACCAATAGTACTGGCGCTCCCCAAGGTGATACACTTGGTCTTATGAACTGTTTTGACAACAAATCCTCTAGTTGAGTCTTTAACTCCGCTAACTCGGTAGGTGACATCCTATACGGCGCGATAGAGATCGGACCTGATCCAGGGATTAGATCGATCGAAAACTCAATATCCCTTACTGGTGGTAAACCTGGAACATCTTCTGGGAACACGTCCGGAAAATCTTTCACTACTGGAACTTGGCTCAAAGCATCTTCCTTCGCAACTTCTAAGGAAGATATCAAGACATGCCCTTGAGCTTCTTCTTTCAAAGAAGCTACAACGTGATTTGCAGATGAAAATCCAAAAGCCTCGGGTTTTTGAAAAATTAAAGTTTTACGTGCACAATCTAAAAGGATATGATTGGAAGACAACCAATCCATGCCTAAAATCACATCTAATTGTTTTAAAGGCAAACATATCAGATCAACAAGATATCTCCTATTGTGTATGACAATAGGACAATTCAAGCAAACTAAATCTGCTACCAAAGGTTTAGCAGTTGGAGTAGAGACGATTAAATCAAAAGGCAAGGGTCTAACGGGCAAGTTCAATTGTTTTACTCGATCTATAGAAATAAAAGAATGAGTTGCTCCTGAATCAAACAATACAGTTAAGAGATTACCCGCCATATCGCAACTACCTTGTATAAGATCTTCTGATTGAGGAGCCTCAACGCCACTTATAGTATAAACCCTTCCTTTCTCCTTGTGCTTCGCAATCCTCATATTGTTCGCCACAGGTTCAACTTTTTGGCTCGTGCACTCCTTTGACACGTGTCCTATGTCTCCACATTTGAAACACAATATCCCTTTTAGGGGACAAGTGTCAGCAAAATGATCTGGTTTTCCACACTTGAAACATCTTCTAGTGGATTCTTGATTCTGGTTCCTGTTTGATCCATTTCCAACTGCAGGTGCATTTGGACGATAGGGTCGTTGATTCTGATTATTCCCAGAGGGTCGAGAATAAGGCTTTTTGTATGGTTGTTTTCCCCTCTTGTTCCATCCTTGAGTTGAATACTTAGACCTAGATGGTCCTCCGACATTTCCTCGGTTGACTACACTTTCTTTCATTGTTTCTATCTTCCTGCATTTCTCCACAAGTGGTTGAAATTGACGAATTTCCAATGGTAAAACAGATTCTTTAATGCTATGCTTCAGTCCACCTTCAAATCGTTCACATAACCAATCTTCATCAACTTGATCCTGGAAGAATCGGAAATACTTTGCCAGCGATTCAAATTTGCTGCGTATTCCCCAATTGTCATTCCTCCTTGTTTTAAGTTCAGAAATTCTTGTTCTTTTGCAGTCCTTGCACTCCTAGGAAAATACTTATCTAGAAACTTAGTACGAAATACCTCCCATGTAATTTCCTGATTATTAGCTTCAACTATTTGTCGGGTTCCTTTCCACCAATACTCTGCATCTCCAAGTAGCAAGTAAGATGCATAGGTCACTTTTACTCCATCAGGACACCTTAGTACTTCAAAAAATTTCTCGATATCCTGCAGCCATAAGTCAGCCTTCTCCGGTTCCGACTCTCCATGGAATTGTGGAGGATCGTGACGTCTAAAATCTACCAATCCTTTGGACTCAGCAGCTTGTTCTTCTCTTAGTTGCTTTCGAAGATCTCGTTCATTCTTCGCAGCAGTTTGTTGTACCATGGAAGCCGCCATGTCCGCTATTACTTGAATAGCTCTATCCATGTGATTATCATTATTATTGTTACCACCTTCAGGATTCTCGGTATTCAACCGTGTGCTTCTACGAGCCATTGAATTCCTAGAAGACAATATCAATAAAAATCTTATGGAAAACAATCTAAAAAAATTAATTCACAAGTCCACACACAAAAATAAACAACAGACCCAAAACCCAAAGTTAACCCAAAAGAAACAACCGTGCTCTGATACCACTATTTGTAACGCCCCATTTCCCTTAATCTCGAAAAGTGATGTTACGTCGAAAAATGTAATCGTTAATATGAATTAAACTTACATTATTTTTTTCGCGATGAATTAATTTATATAAATGACATTCCTTATTTTAATTAAAAAATTAAATTCTCTAATAATAGAAATAAAACCACATAATTATATAAGACATGCATCATATATATTTCACAACTTATAATTTGTCTTGCCCTTAGGCTTACATAATCAAGATATTGCAGGTATGGTTAAAACATTTCACAAGCCCTGCAAGGTTAGTAGATCCTAATTTAATTCAACTAGTCATAGCTAACAAGTCATACACCCTATCACATAGAAGTCACTTGACACAAAAGATGAGAGAGTCATGGAAGCATAGACTTATATAGTCTACTTGGTACTCAAAATGGCTTCAAGACTCTAAACTCCATAATATAATATTTTACATATACTGCTGAGGCTATTATTAGCAACCATTTGCGAGATCATCATTACCACTCCCACCATGTGAATCTTCGGAGGGGTCTTCTTCGGGCACAACTTGTTCATTTGGATTGTTATTCACTCCTAGTCCATTATTATTTATTCCTACACCTTGACCATTCACATAATTATACCTAACTGGACTACGCACTCTTATACGCACAGTGCGACGACGTGGCCTTGGTCCCCTAGGCCTAGCAGATTGAGAACCCTCCCCATTTCCATTAAGGTTAAGAGCCATAATCATTCTCTCTAATGGTAGTACCATTTCCAATGTGATATGGTGTATGATAGATGAAACAAGTAATCCCCCTATTCCTTCGGTAGTCTTCACAAGTCCCGTAAACCTCAAAGTTTGGGATGCTCTATCTAGCTCCTAAACAGCGTCACCCGAGTCTTCAAGGCATTCGATCCTCCGAATCCCCGAGTAGTCCAGCGGCTCCGGCATCATCTGTAATGTAAGGGTGAAATACTCGTACACAAGCTTACCACACGATGAGATCACAAGGTTACACATATTATTATACAATTACATATATTTATTTCCTTCTAGTTATTTTATAGGAATTATCTAACATTAAATCATGTTGAGACAAATAATCACAAGTAATCAAATATTACAAAAGTACAGATTCTACATGATCACATATCCATATTGTCAAGCCAAGATCAGTGACAAGTAAAATTAATAAAACACTTAGTGGAATTATATCAACATGACAGAATATGAAAACAGTGACATATATGCATAAAATAGAAATACTTTGTGGAAGAAACATGACATAATATGAAGTTAATTACATATAGGCATAATAGAACACTTTGTAGAAGAAATTCAACATATCAGAATGTGTTAGTCACAAATAGGAGTATGCTAACTTGCTATAATTTATTTTCAAAGTTAGTCTACTAGTTCATCCAATGTTTTATTTTTTTTTCTTTATCATCCTACTCCATGGAGACCGCTATTATGAGCATAAGGCCGTTTCAACTGTCATATCATGGTCATTTGCAATGAGTACTTATCCAACGTACTCTAACCATTCTGGCCCGAGGGGCCACTACTGACTATTGGTAGGAGTTCAAAACGTAGGTGAACCCCAGGAGGTCTGTAGGCGACCCAGCCGAACCTATCCTCAGTCTTACATATATTATAGTATCGTAAGAAACAACCTGTTTTGCTCTTCACCTACCCAAGGTGATTAGTTATATTATCTTCTTCAACTTTACATTTTCTTTGTTAATACTTAATTTGACAAGTTAATATTCCAAACTCATACTACCACTTATGAGAGATCACATCATTTTGTATATTAATCACTCAAGTGCATAACTGTTAAGGTATTAGATCATGGATATAGAAATTCCATCATAGAATCCTATTTACATTATGAGTAAGCATGTTAATTCATAACAATAGAAATAATGAGTTCAGAATGTTCATGTTGAATTTTATGTAAAAGTCACGTACACATATAGTTCCAGTTTCAAGCATGCATTGTAGTAGAGTCTAATTATCCAACATGTACAAACTAAACTTAATTATTCAATTACTTGTTACTTGTATAATTATAATATTAAGTACATATCTCCCTAATTATAACTAATAATATATATATACAATTATCACATTTCTTGTGCTCACCAACTTATTATTAGTATAACCCCTTACCTTTGAGCTCTTCAAAATGACTTGAGTAGTCTCCTTCTTCTATGATACCTATTCACTCATCAAAACAACTAACTCTTAACTAGCTATAATTATAATGAACTTCTAACATTATCAAAATGCTAAAGTAAATCAACAAATTTTACATTCTAGAATAAACATGGAAAACCAATGTATTTTACTTAAGAAACTAGCATGGATATGGTTCTGTTATCATGCTTTTGTTTCTTTTCTTTCTTCCCTCCATTCATTTTATTTTATTTTGAAACAACTCATTAATAAATGAATGTTTTCTTAGTTAAGACTTAAAAACAAAGTATAGAATAGCATGATTCAAATGTTTAAACCAAGACCAAGGAAAAGAAGATAACAAGTGACTAAATATTTGATTAATTAAGTACCCCTGATTCTTAAATTATGGAAGAGGGACTTTTATCTTTATTGAGTTGGCGTGAGTTAAAATTAGAAGAAGTAGAGAATTAGGGACATACTAAACACTTGGGATACTAACAGGATTGTTTTGAAACTTATAATGAATGCTCAAAAGTTCTAAACTAGTAGATCATAGAATAAATCTAAAAGCAAATTGCCTAAACTAAAGAACCTAATTAACTTGAATGTTATTGAGAATAAATTGCAACTAAAGGTTTTTAGAATTAATGAAAGAGACAAGTTTTTAAAGAGAATAACCAAACAGAATAAGAAAATTCTAAACTAGGAAAAGAATGAGAAGGAAGTATAGAGTCAAACCTTTTAACTTCCTGGTTTTCTGGAGAGTGATGGTTGTGTGAAGGAAAGTGAATGTTTGGGTCCTATTTATAGAGTTTTCAATAAGCTCCTACATGGTAATTCATATAAACTTCAACAATATTTTTAAATTGATATATTTGATTTTATACATTTATATTTAGATAATTTATTATATATGATACTATAAAAAGGACTAGACAATCACTTGTCAATAATACATAAAAACGAGTCACATTAAAATTAATAGACCACACCATGTAGTTTTTAAGGATTTCATAAATAAATTGTCCCACATTGAATGAATATGAATATATGAAAAATGGAGAATAAAATTATCTATAATAAGAATAACATATGACAGAGAAAGTCAAAATTGGATTTAGAGGTTCATTCAGTGGCGGAGCCAGAAAATATATAAAGTCCGTATAAAATCTTAATTTTAAACAAAAGTCTCAATTTTGCACTAAAAATCTCAATTTTGAATGAAAAATTTTAGTTTTGCCCAAAATTAACCTCTAAAAAACTCAATTTTGTCCAAAATTAACCCCTAAAATACTGAAATTTTTTACAGAGCCCGGGCAAATGGCCGGGCATGTTGGGCTGAAGCTCTGCCCCTGGTAGAGCTGTCAAAGGAGACGGCCCGGCCCGCCTCGGTCTGGAGGGCCAAGACATATAAATGGGCTTACGTGGGCCGGCCCGTCTAGCCCGGTCCGATAAGCAAAGGGCTACTTTGCCCGATATGCCGGCCCGACAAACTTTCATATTTTTCTTAAAAAATGAGAATTTTTTTAAAAAATAAATTCAATGGACAATAAAACTACATAAGTATCATACACAAATTAATATCCATAAAAAAATGAGTGTCATGATTTCACGAGATAATAAATACTACAAAATATCCATGCAAAAGTCGAGAGATCTGTGAAATGTAGATGATGATTCATGAAGTGCATCATCGAAGCTAATAAATTTCAAGCTTACACCACAAACTAAACTTTTAACCTAACAATTCAAAATACATAAAGTAAATTATAAATTATAAAAAAAAAAGTAAATTATAAATTAGGTAACTTCTCGGCCTAAGTCTCTTCTTGACCGCTTGATTTTTCATACAATTGTATCTCCTCTACTTCGTATCTGCAATTCACAATACATGCTAACTTGATAAGTCAACAACTAAAAAGCAAATTCAAATTGCAAATAAAACAAAAGGATTATTAATTAAAGTTACCCGAAGGTTCGATTTCTTTAAATTTGTTATTAATCACAACAAATTTGGTTTAATAATTATCTCCTAACTAACAAATCTCATATTTTGTTACTTATTTTATCTAAAGATTTTATGGAAACTAAAATTCCTTATTTTTAGCTAAAACTATTTTTAGAAATTTTTTTATATATTTTTTTTTAATTCTTTAAGGGGCCAGCCCATGAAAAAGATAGGCCCGGGGGGCCAGCCCGCTAAGGCCCAATCATTTTTTCTGAAGCACAGCCCGTGTAAAATTATAGGGCTAATCGGCCGACCCGATAGCCCAGTCCGATTTTACAGCTCTAGCCCCTGGTTGCATTCTAGTATTAATTATTATGTGCAATAATATCCTTATCAAGTTTCTCATTAAAAATTGGTATAAATTCTAATTTATTCATGGATCTAATTTTATTTTATTTTATTTTTACTTTTGGGTTATGTGGTTTGAACTAGCGAGTCAAACTAAATTGTTTGTGAATGCAAATGAAGTTAAGTTTGAGCAAAAAAAAAATTGTTTCGAACTCTCTATTTTAGTGTTGAGCTAATTAACGAACTGAATCAAATTATTCATGAACATTAAACAAATGAAATTCAAGCTAAAAAATTTGTATCAAGCTCGGGCCAAGTCGACATAACTCGATTCATTTTCAACCTTAGTTTTAGCCGTGTTTAATTTTGCATATATTTGCGTGTCAAAAATTGTTGTTATGGATTGCTTCAGCTTGACAATCTTCTAATCTTTCCCGAGAAGTCTCCTTGGTCACGGAAATTAGCGTGATTAATTAACCCACCAATTAGCTTATTTTTATATTATTATTAGGGGGAGCATAATAATAATAATAATAATAATAATAATAGTCCCACAATCAATCGCTGCATGTCCTTTTGCTTTCACATAGGATATGTCTAATATTTCAGATTTTCTTATGTTAAGAGTTAGGATCCGTTAACACTAATAATTAGTTTGACATCAAATATTATATTTCTCAATAATGTTTTAACTTATATAAATTTTATAAAATCCACCATTGAATATAAAATTTATATCATATAAATCATTTGTGTAAAGTTTCAGAGAAATTTAAAATTATTTAATATGCTATTGAGACACATAAAGATTAACGGCATTTAAAAAAAGACGCAGACCGTTAGTTTTGATGTATCTCAAATAACATATCAAATGAGTTTAGATTTGTCTAAAATTTTACATAAATTAATTTTATAAAATTTATATCGGTTAAAATGTGGAATTTGAATAAGTAAAAGTCCATCAATAATGCATAGATATCTCTATTCATTATCATTAATAGTCATTATGATGACCAACAAGATATAGTATAAGTAGTATATATTTGAATCTTTAGCAAAAACTATATTATTCATTTTAGAGTAATGCTAAATAGTGCATCTAGTGCGCGTGTGCATTTGTTAAGCATAAAAAAAATGGAAATAAAATATAAAGTTAATGTTGATAAAGACAACTTTTTACACTTTCGATGTATTAAATGCACGAATTTTAAAACAAATTTTTTATTTATTTATGTGCTTAACTAGTACACCTGATTCACTATTTAGCATTTGATTGAGTTTCTCGGTTACCTAAGCTATTACCTCTTTGAATGCAATAAGAGAAGATCCTCTCAATTGTAAAAAAATTTGAAAGAATATATGGAACCTTAAAACCATTAAAATTAATAAAAGAGGATAAGATTCAAATTTAAAAAGAAAAAAAAAAGTTAAGTTAGTTAAGGGTTGAGATGTAAAAATTGATAGGATCCAATTTCCAAGAATATTTTTTTTTAGAGGGTTCATTCTCAAACGGAACCTTTTGATGTTAAACTATAACTATGCGTGGATACCTCCTTTAAAATAAAAAATAGTCATTTAATGCTATAAATATCATGATAGTTTATTTAGTTACCAAAAATAATCTAATGATACCCAAGAGCATATATATATATATATATATATATATATATATATATATATATATATATATATATATATATATATATATATATATATATATATATATATATATATGAGATGATACGGATCTTTTCTAGCTTAGTCAAGGTCATGGATCGATTTCTGACAGCAGTGTTAAAGGGATTAATCTGCAGTTGCACTCAGAGGATACCCGATTTACGCTAAAAAAAATCTAATGATAAACTATGACATTAGACTCAAGTAGTTAATGAGTTCCTCTAGGATGAATTGTTCGGAAGAACACGAATTCAATTTTTTATGAGAACAATTTTTAATCAGGTTTTACTTACCTCACGGCTGAACTCTAGATTACCGGAGGACCTCCTTTAGAAACCAAATGGTGAATACAAAAAAAATAAAATGAAGATTTTTTGTACATACCCTTGAACATTTAAGGATATTTATCCAACAACCAATGAAATAAACCATATATATATGAAATAAATTTTGTTATAATTTTACTGTGAATATCATATACATATCTATTCATGCGACTTATTTGAATAAGTACCTTTAATTATCAAAACATAATGTAAATGTCACCTACTCTTTTTTTCTTTGTATTAATCATTTGATTTTGAGAGAAAGAGAACCCGGATAATCTAGAGGTAAAGTCAGCTAATTTTGAAGTAGTACAATTTATGTTTATGTTTGGGTGTATGAATCATGAATGTAGTATAGACAGACATAATATACAGTACAGGGACAACACAGGATGCATTTGTAGGAGAGGGTCCCATAGTGTTCATTGTTTATAAATATTTTATTGGAAAATGTTAAACGGTGACCCGAGATACTGTTTAAGGAAACAAACAGGGCCGGTCCCGAGATTTCGGAGGTTCGGGACAAAAATAAAAATGAACCCCTAATAAAAAAACATCATTTATTTAAATTGAAAATAGTATCAACAACATCAAAAATAATTATTTATCCGTGTAACTAATATAAAAAAAAGGTCATTCCACAATGTTGAAATTGAACCGATAAATAAAAAATTAAGTGATATATCATTAAAAATGAACCGATAATTTTTTAAAAAAGAGTAATCTTTTATTTAAAATGTAAACAACATCAATAATATAAAAAAATAATCACTTTCGAATCAATAATAACAAAATACACTTGCAAGCTAATATCATTAAAAATTGAGTGTTTTTAATAAAATTTGCAACTTAGTTTTAGAAATTAATTCTTCATTTTCAGAGAAATAATAAAATGTAATTTTTAAATAAAAAAAAGGTAGTGAGGTTATTTATAAGTTATAAAGTGATTTTATTTATAGAAAAAACTCACCATTTTGTAAAAGGAAACAATTTTAAAAATAGCTTATGAAATGTTCATTATAAATGGATTAAAATAAAACAAAAGTACCACAAGTGAGAGTTGAACCCACGAAGAGCAAGAGCAAGCTTCATATCATCTTGCAAGTTTGCAGCAAACATACTTGACTACTATTTTACATGATGAACCTAAAAAAAAAAAATTGAGGCCCCCAAAATTTGGAAGCCCCAGAGCTGTAGGTATGTTTGCCCTTGCTCTAGGCCGGCCTTGGAAACAAATATAGTAATATAACATTAGAAACTATGCGGTCAACTCTTCAAAACTTAAAAAAATATTATTTCAATTTAAAACTTTCTCTTTTTAATATTTTTAATCAGTGCCCGGGAGCACCGGTTAACATATGGATTTGAATGATCTCTTCACGTATTTCTCTTCCACTCCCTCCTTCACTCATTTGTATCTACCTCTCTTTTAGTTTTTCTCACACTTCTTGTTTTTATTATTTTTTTATTATTTTCTCTTTGAAGAGGAGAAGGAGAGGATTCACCCTCTTAGCATTTCCCTATTTTATTTTAGCAGCAAACATATCTAAGACTGAAATAAGGCCCCACAGACACGTAACTGCACAAACAGACATTTCACACCCGGTCATGCCACGCACGACGTCACATGTGCTACGTACTGCTCTTTTTTGTCATATTCTCCTCTGCCTGCAAATAGTACCATCCTTGCACGTGTGTAGGTGACTATGTCTATGTATGTTGCTCCAAATCCAAATGCAATGCACCTAATTATTAAAACAAACTAAAGTCAACCTTAGTTAGCAATTCCAAGCCCAGCCCACTACACAGTAACTTTGATCCTAAATCTATAGGAAGGCCATTTTATTTTAGCCCATTCTTAATCCTTATTTGATACTACTATGAAATGAGATTTACTTTTTGCACCCAGAGGTTTCCTCCTTCATTCCCTGAAATGCCCATAGTATCCCCCTCGCCATCTAGAAAGCGAGCACTTTTCGCACTCTAACTAGCGAGTGACAATATTTTATACTCAAACTGAACGTCCACACTCCCAAGGGTGAAAAAATAATGAAAAAAAAGAGTTCGCATTCTAGAGAGCGAACTCTTTTTTTTATGATTTTTTCATCCTTGGGGGGTGTGGACGTTCAGTTTGAGTATAAAATATTGTCACTCGCTACTTAGAGTGCGAACTTAACTAGTCAACCTTATAAAAATGTGGCCACTATCTTATATAATATTTTAATTTGCCACTGGAGCGGTTGTGACATTAGCGATCAATCACACACACCGTAAAAATAGCCATAGTGAATTGTTACTTTATTTGATATGACCAAGTATCAAAGCTACAAGAGTTGATAAGTTTGACAGAAAATAGAAAATTGGATGAATGGTTCACACTTTAACTTGTAAACTGTGTTTCACTCAAAGTTATTTGATGGGAGATGAGAGAAGGGTGTAGAGGACAACAAAAATTGATTTTTATAAGGTTCGCATTCTAGACAGCGAACTAAGTTTGCAGTTTGCTATCTAGGCAGCAAACTTTTTTTACCCCAATTTTTGCTATTTACACACTTGCATCCTAAGTAGCGATGAAATAAATTAGGTATGTCAGAGGGTGTGTGTGAGACTCGCGGGTGAGAAAAGTAAATCTCCTATGAAATATGTCCATTTTATTCTTAATCCATACTAGTAGTTGCTATCAAATAGGTCCAATTTTATGAAAGCTATGTTTGAGTGTTACTTTTCACTCCCCCTAGATTTCCTTCCTTACCTCCTAAAATGACCATAGTACCCCCTCATCATCTAGAGTGCGAGCAAATTTCGATTTCTAAGTTACGAGTGACAATATTTTATACTCAAGATAAACATCTGCACCCCTATGAGTGAAAAAATCATGAAAAAGAGATTTCGCATTAATGCGAGCACTGTTTACATTCTAGGATGCAAATTTATTTTTTCATGATTTTTTCATTCATGAGGGGCGTGGACGTTCAGTTTGAGTATAAAATATTGTCACTCGCTACTTAGAGTGCGAACAGAAACACAGTTAGCTACTTAGAGAGCGAACGGAAACACAGTTCGCTATTTAGAGTGCAAACTTCGTTGACACATTAACTAGTGAACCTTATAAAAATATGGCCGCTATCATATATCATATTTTAATTTGTCACCGGAGCGGTTGTAACATTATCGACGGATCACATACACCGGAAAGATGATTATACTGAATTGTTACTTTATTTGATACGATCAAGTTTACATTATACTTACAATAGACATGTATCAAGGCTACAAGAGTTGATAAGTTTGACGGAAAATAGGAAATTAGGTGAATGAAGGGTTCACAGTTTAACTTGCAAACCGTGTTTCATTCAAATTTGTTTCATGGGAGTTGAGAGAAGGGTGAAGAGGACAAAAAAATATTGATTTTTATAAGGTTCGCATCCTAGAATGCGAACTCAGTTCACAGTTTGCATCCTAGAATGCGAACTATTTTTTCCTCAATTTTTGCTATTTACATACTCGCATCATGACTTTGTTGCGGTATCAAATTGGTCCATCTCATGATAACTGACATGTAGAAAAATTGAAACAAGTCGCACTTAAATTGCATATCAAAATATGTATACTTCCTCTAGTTTCAAATATAATTAAAAAACAAAAAATTACATTCATTGCCAAAGGAAGTATTACGTTAGGGTTGATATGACATGTATGTTAGGGTCAAACCATTAATTAGAGAAGGATGGGTGATGATCAATGGTACCTAATCAGACTGGATCCTCTCCAGTACATTTCCTTTTGCAGTTAAATCTCAGCTTCATCTTTTCTTTTCATTACAATTTTAATATTTTTTTTAAACAAATGAATGGCTGGATGGAGCACTGAACCTCCTGCAGTAGAAACTGCACATGAGGGAATCCAGTCTCGTGCCTAATGGTGATTCCGTACAAACACAAGTAGTAAGACTGAAATGTAATATTGATATCTTATTCAATCATCACTTGGTTCGAGTTTGGATAGTGTTGTGTGTATCTTAAAATCATGTTTAAAGTGTGTAAAAAACTGTGTTTTGGTTTTGCATCATTTGTCAGGCATATGAAGCTATGCGCAAGGCAAATGAATTTTGTAGAATGAGGATATGTTTTTGTTCGGTGTCATCTGCGAGATGGATAAACCAATTTTATATCACCGTTGATTTGAAGGCAATGTGGGGAATTCTTGTCTGTACCTTGAAATCATGGCAAAATTGCAGAAAATAATTTTTTGTTGTAGCGATGTTTCTTTTCAGCCTCATCCACGAAGCGGGTGAGCCAGCCCTGATATACATAATTGAATAAGACTCGATTATACAACGGTTAGTATATTCATTGTTCATTTGTTGTTGAGAGATTACAGAAAATTAGTAGAAATTGGGATTTTGTTCATGTGAAAACTCTTGAAGCTAATTTGTTTTAACCGATGTTGTATCTCTTGTAAAGATTCAATAATAATAGATCAAATAGTTACTCTCTCCTCATGGCTAAAATTATTTGTGTGTTTGTTTCATTTTACTCTTTATCTTGTTATATTTTAAGCTTGATTGGATTTGCTTACACTTAAGTTGCTAGAATATCATTTGTTTGGGTTGTTTAGTTTGGTTGCCATTGATTTTATTCCACGTACTTTAAAGGGGAAGGTGTCAACAAACTATGAAATTCGACAAGTAAAGACCGGAAACAACGACAATTAAATGCATGTTGGTCCTTAAAACATTTGGTTGCCATTGATTTTAAAGGATGTCTTATCTTATATGTCTTTAATTTCTTTAACATTATTGACTTTTCAAATTCATTAATTTGAGTCGATATTTCATTTCATGCAGCATTTTCTACTTTCTTAGTTTTAATCACTACTAAATTTAAGTCTACTTTTTTTTCTTTCACCACCAATTTAATCTGGTTCGAATGTCAGTTCTGATATCAAGTGGTTTCAGCCCCCTCTCAATACTTCATTTATTTTTAACATGAGTTATTTACATTTGGTATTTCAGATTAAAAATGAAACAAGTTTGATTTAATTTCAAGTCTGCTTATTTTATTTTATTTTTTGACAAATCAAGTTTGTTTATTTTAAAATATCGTTAATTTGAACTTATCGAATCACCTTTACTTCTAACCAATTTTTAACTTAAAATCCAAACTAATTATATATGGAGTTATTTTATATAATCAACCATCACACATAATTTTACAACATACTGTAACTTATTTTGATTTTGCAGTCGTTCAGTTTAAATATTTACGGTTGAATTTGATAGATTTACCTATTAATCAAAAAAAAAAAAAACCTTAAACACACGGATAATTCCATTTTTAGTTAGCTCCATCTTTTTGTTGATATCTCAATATATTTATTGTTATTTCTAATAAAATGAGTTGCTTTTATTCCGTAAAAAAGAAGAGTTGACTGGTTGTAAATAAAAAGATAGAAGGAAAAAGAGAAAAAGTTAATAATCCTCTTTGGTCATGTCTCATCGAGGCTCATAATATATGAATCAATTCATCTTAGCCATTTAATTTTATGATTTTAAGCCTATGAAACTCACGTTATGTGGCTTAATAAGCTAAAGTATCAACTTTTTAAATTTATAGTGACAAAATCCAAAAGAAAAAAAACAACTTAACATTAATTAAAGCAAAAAATAATATTATTAATGCAGAGAATAAAATCATATTTGTCTCTATGAGTTTAGTTCAGTTTATTTAGCCAGAGTAGCTCATCTATAGCTCGCTCCCATATTTTCATTGATGTACCGACATGTATTAGTCATTTGATTATGAATGAAATGCTATAAGTATCCTTTTGTCAACAAAAAAAAGGTATATCGCATTTTATGCAGGGACCAAGATTCATACCCCAGAATCTCACTTATCAACTTTAAAAGTGGAATTTCTAACTATTAAATTAAACTACATGTAATTTAAAACTTCTATAAATTACTTTAGTGTTGCCTTGAAATCGAAAAAATATCCTTTTATAAATAAAGAAAAATATCCATCCCCTAAAATGTAATCTACAATACAAAAAAGGTTAAGACTAGGGGTCTAATCCATTTAGTTTGAACCGATTTTTAGTTAAAATAGTGTCGTTATTGGTTTGATTTGATTGTTAGTGTTTTTCATAAATGAAACCGAACCATACTAAGTGGCTTTGTTCGTTTTGATTGTTAATGTTTTTCATAATAACTAGAACCGAACCAAATTAACTGATTTATTTGTGTATTATTTGCTATAATTTTATCGGTGAATTTCCTGATATTATTTTTTCAAACTATCATTTCTTTTACAAACTATTTCATATTTTCTAATAAATCCATATATATATAACATAGTCAAAATTATAATAGTTCACCATCAAATATATTCATTATGCACTAGTACAATATGCAGTGACTTGACTTAACAAATTATGCAGTGACAATTCTGTAAATATTCATAACTTTTTTAGGTCGGTTGTATGTAGAACTGATCTAACAAAGAATAAATAAACAAATAAATTATAATTCATTTAAATTTCTTAGAGCAACTACAGTGGTAGTATTTTTATTATTGTCCGCCAGCATGTCACATTGAAAATTCAATTTTCCTTTATTCTTTTGATTTAAGTCCGCCAGATGGAGACACGGTTCCGTCAGGAAGGGCCGTTCGTCAAAATTGCTTCTCTGACACATTTCAATAGAATAATACTAGTGTTAGTTGAATATTACTATTAACAAGGATTTGCTGGGTAATTATAACATTGTTGCATATTGTTATGAATAAAATATTAATATTTTATGTAAATTTGTGGGATCCAATAAAAGTTTTTTAGAGTTGCACTATTGGAATAAAAAATAAGTGAGCTGCTTCAAAATGATGTGGATCTAATGGGACTCACCAAATATTTTGGAGTAGAGTTCATCATTGGAGGTGCTCTTAAGTTGCATGTATTAACTAACTGACTTAAGAAACCTATTTATTAAGTCAGGTGTCACCCACCTGACCTAATAAAAAGTTTTATTTACATTCAGCAAATCAAATTTCAATGTGTACCGCGAGAGAATCGAACCCAGTACCCTTCAAAAAACCTAACAAATTAAATTTGTCATAAATAAAAGAAATAGTTGAAACATATTATCTCAATGTATCCCTGAATTATGATTTTATGTTCTAGTTGCAGGTTGCATAATTATGGAATCCAAATGAATGGTTATGTTGAGCTAGATGAGAAAAAACATGTAAGAAGAGAAGTCAAGTTGCAGGTGTACAATGTTGAATTGATTACTAATTACTTACATAATATGTAGAACTATAATAAAGGTACCATTTCTGATGTGTTCTTTTGTATTGAACTCACTATAGGAGAATAAAAAAATATGAATATGTATGTGATTAGCATTATATAATTTGAGTAGTTCACTTTGTGTTCATCTTATTATTCAATTGTTTATTACTCAATAATCTTCTTAATAGTATAGAATGTAATGACAGATCTGAATTGTTGTGACATATGCATTGTTGCCATTATCTTAGCTCCAATATCAGTTATTATATGTTATTTATTTTGTTTATCATGTCACATGATAGGTATTTCCGGTTGCTCAAAAGGAATTTGTATATTGAATCTTTTTATAAGTATGAAGTCTCTCAAAAATATTGCAGACCTAGGTATGTATGATATTCTTCACCTCAAGTTCATCAAGGACTTTGTATTTCTTTCTTTGATGCATTTTTCAAGTACCAATTGTGTAAGACATTTTTTCTATTAATTTAGTTTAATTAAAAAATTTCTGATCTTATTTAAATGTTATTGTCATGTTTTTATTATATTTAAAGATCTCTAGTGTTGTACTTAACATATGCTATACATATTGTGTTGATTCTTGAGAATTGCATAGTGTGTTGGAGTATGAGTTTGGGTTCATTGAAAAAATCACTCATTGATTTGATTTTACAATTTGTCATGTTTAAACTACTTACAAAGAATGAAAGGGATTTACAGGAACTTTGGATGAGATTCATTTGTCTAAGGTAAACTCAAATACCCTCTTTTGTCCATTAACTTCTAAAATTTAGTTTTTATAATAATGGCATATGATGAAGTACCTTAATAAAGTTAGTAATGTATAATTGTGTTTTAGAGATTTTTTTATTCTTGCTACCAAGCATTTGTATGTTTCAACCAAGGCTAATTAACTGAGATGGAGCTATAGCTATTTTTTTTTTAAAATTCGGCAACTTTTTAGGTCGGTTAACTTTCTACCAGACTTAAGAAGTACTCGGTTAAGTTGGGTTGTAACCTTTTATCACACTTATGAAGTACTTAGTTAAGTCTGGTAGTAACCTTTTGATAATACCTCATCATTACTACAAACCAAGGCACTTTTCAAGGTAAAATTGGGTATTTGTGCAAATAAAAGGACTACAAGTGATGGAGAATCAAAGGTTTTTGAGAGATATCTTGTATCACAAGCCAAGACCACAAAGGAGGGAAAACAAGTTAAAAGTTAGTTAAAAATGGTTTGAAGTTCGCCTGAGGCGAGAAGGAGCTCGCGCACGCGAGATCTAGGAGTGGAAAGTCAAAAACTCTCTGGAAAATTCGCGCAGGCGAATAAGTGGTTCGCGTGCGCGAGAGTTTGGACCTGTAAGATGGAAACTCTTTGGAAAATTCGCGCAGGCGAACCAGAGGCGAAGTCTGCGCGAGAGAAGGCGAATTTGGCGCGAAGATTTGTAGTGCAGAATCAGAGCTTCGCGCACGCGAAGCGATTATTGGAGCGAACGACCCTGTTTCAGCAATCTATAAAAGCTGACTTGAAGCTCAATTGAAGGGTTCAAACTTTTGAAAACAGGATTATATGTTTGAGTACTGTTGGTCTCCAGAACGCAGATTTGAGAAGATTGTGAAGGAAGATTGAAGATCATGACTGGAATTGAAGATTTCTGCTTCAGATTCACCATGATTCTTGGCTAGACTCTTTAGATTGAACCTCTATGAAGACATGAACTCCATAACTTTGTAGCTACATTCTTGTTTCAATTGAATTCAGTTTTTATGCATTCCATTTCAATTTTGTGTTCAATGCTTATCTTTCCTTGATCTAGTAAGATTTGATTCTAGTGATTTGAGTTTCTATGAGAATAGCATTTAAATCATGTACCTAGATTGATAGAACACATGTTGATTGTAAGACCCGTAATTCCACTGTACAGTTTTTTCTAAGGAACTTTAGTGTCGGCTAAGTTTTAGGGTTTTTGGTGAAGCGGTTTCGTGAGTATTGTCGCGATAATAGGATTTTTTGCTGAAATGGAGCCTGTTTTGTGCTCGTGCGCTGGAAAGGCACAGACTTTTGGGTCGTAGTCTTCTTTTGAGTATAAGAAGGTTTATGTGTAGTCAGAATCGCAAGTTTTGGTTTATTCTGGTTTTTTGGAAAAACGAGTAGGAATTTTACCCGCTGATGTAAAATTTTACATCGTCTGTTTTAAGTGAGGTTTCGGATGGAAGTTTTATATATCTGCGTGAGTTAGGATATGTCCTGAGATTAATTTTCTAAGGTATGGAAGAAAATTACAGTCGGGGAAAAGATTTAGCGATAATATTTGGAAACGGTTTACGACGGACGTTTATTTGATAGATTTTATATTTTTGTGATTTCCGTCCGTTAGCGAGGTGCGACTCGTTTAAGCGCGAACGCGGGGACTGAGCAGGTGAGGATAAGATCATAAGAAATATCTAGATATTATAAGGGAAATCTTGGTGACCAAGATTTGATCAATGGCTAAGATTAAGTCATAGAAACCTTTACTATTTGATCCAAGGACTAGGATTAATTGGAGAGATCTTTAAATAATATTGATCATGTTTTTCCCTTCCTCTTCTTTTCCTGAGACCGTGAACTCATCCCTCCCTCTTATTCTTCCACTCCCAAAATATTCTAAGTGTAGAAATCATAGAAAAATTGTGAGTTTATGCCTAAACCCAATTGAAGAGAAGTGGATTCAATTGCTTGGTGATCAAGAGCAACCTTTAAGTGGTATGAAAATCTTTTCCTCCCCTTTTCTATTCTTTGGCCGTATGGCCTTGTTGTTTGTTGGGAGGAGGTTTTAATTTTTACTTGGTTAATATTGCTAGATCATTGATAGTTAGTAATTATCTATGCTAATTAGTGATAGATTCCTTGTGTGAGTGCTACAAGATTCATGAGAGTTAGTAGCTAGGGTTTTGATGAGAAATTTTCTATTGTTCAAGAACATGAAGTTTTGTTTAGAGTTTGTGTTAATGATGTTGTTTTTGAGCTTTTAAGTGAAATGGATATATGAGAAATCATTTTGTTTTGAGAAACAAGAAAAATTTATTTTGTGTGTGTTCTTGACAATTTTCTTGTTTGTGGATTGTGTTATGAAAATGTGTTGGTTGTTCAAAACAATGATTTTGGGAACTAAAGGATAAATCCTATGGTTTTAGAATGGAAAATTTTGGGTGCTAACCATGTTTTGTTGTTTTTGGCCGTGGCCTATATGTGTGTATAACAATGGGATTTCAAATTTTTAAGTCCTAAATTGGAAGGCAATGATCATAGGTTTAAGTGAATGATCATGGTTTTAAAAAGGGATGATTAATGTGGTTTTATGTGAAAAAAAAAGATTTGCGAAGTTTTGAAGAAAAAATGACATTCTTGGATTCGAAATGATTTGGTGTGAGTGTTGGATCAATTTGAGAAATTAGAAATGGTTTAAGTGTTTTACACTATGTTTGATTTTGAAAAACAATGGTTTTGGAATAATTCCAATTCTGGCCGAAACTGGAAGGGCATTTTCGTCCATTTTAAATGTTATATTTTGTCATAGAAATTTGATCATTCAATCCGTTTTTTCGAGACGAAGATTTCGGCGTATGGCTCGTCTCGATCGGATAAAAATTGAATGAGCTATGACCATTTTATTTGGTAAGAAAAACTTGTAACTTGTGTTGCAAGAAAACTTTATTTTCTGTGAAATTTCTCGAAGAGTTGTTGGGTTGTTTTCAAATGGTTTTAGTGTGTGGAATTGATTGTTTTGGTGTTGGAAACAAAGGTATTTCATAGTATGTTTTGAAACGAAAATATTTTCGTGTAGCGAAAAATAGTGTATTTAATTTCGGAAATTTTTAATCAATATAGGGAGGTCTCAAAATCACTATCTGAGAGTGTTAGAAAGTACCTTAAACCCCCCTAGTTTTTAGAGAACAAGTTTCGTTTCGATAGGATACGTTGGGAGTATTTTATTGATTGTACGCTGCTTAATTTTAGGAAGCGCGAGTTGTAGAATTATGCGAGAAAAGTTAACGGAAGCTTGCTGAGGTAAGGGCTCCACTTTATTTTCGTCTTTCGAAATGGTTACGACATGCTTTGTTTTGCTGTGTATGCAATTGCTGTGTGCTTTGGCATGTTTGTACTTATGTATTCTCGTTGATGAGAACGTGTTTATAAATAGGTGTGCAATTTACATATGATTGAGAAAATGTATGTATGTTGAGATGCTTTGTACATAGGCTTTAGGCTATGTGATTGTTTGCATGAGCATATATGAATGCGTGCGTCAGATAGGACTACGCGAGGATTTTGTCTTGTGTGACTATCCCGTATATGCCGAAGAGAATATATGCCATGCATTTCATAGTTGCGTGCCTAGGTGTATGTCTTGTGTGACTTGCCTTCGTACCGGGCGGTTGTCTGTGCGACTTCGCCAAATCCTACTGGATTTTATTGAGTTGGTGGTTGTCTTGTGTGACTCACCCGGTGTTATCCCACCGTGATTGTTTTGGTATTGTCTTGTGTGACTCTACCTGGTGTTATCCCACCAATAGTAGGAGGTGTTATCCCACCAGAGACCTACGCCTTCTATAGAGAGGTTGAATTCCGGAATTAAATCATGCATGTGGCTAACCAGAGATCGGTTGTCACACCCATTGTAGAAGTCTGCATTAGGCTTGGTGATTTATTTATATAAGCCCGTTGGTGGGAATTACTCTTGAGATTAAGAGCTTTCTCTTGTGTTTGTGGAAATATTTGTTATGTGTACAATCTTTCGCACCGGTTATATATATATATACTTTTATTTTGTGGTGACCCTTTCTTTCATTTGCGGGCTCATCCCACCCAGATGATGGGTTAGGTCGTGGTGACGACGGTGGCTGTTCCAGGCCCCAGTGAGAGGTTGGAGCTTTAGCTTAGTTAGACTATGCGCCGGTGTGGGTTGTACACCGTGCTTTTTGGTTAGCATAGGGTCTTCTAACTTGTTTTGTTGTAAGTATTTGAATACTTAGACTTGGATTATAATTATTCAGGAATACACTTTGCTTGTCGAAGCACCTTATGGTAATGAGTTCTTTTGTATATTTGAATGCCGGCTCATTTAAAATCTTTTAGGCGTAACTCTGATGTGTATAAAAAAAAAAAAATATACTGCCTTTTCAGGCCTTTGAAAAACGGGTTGTTACATTGATACTTAAGAGATTTTGTATGAATTTGTGTGATTACATGATTAACCTTCCTTAATCCTCTGTTATTGTTGAATTAGTTAAGAGATTAGGTAATTGATGGTAACTAGAGAGTGTGATTATCAAAGAGATTTGGAGTTACAACCTAGGTTAATCCATCTTGCATGAAAATGATTCAATTCTTGTGATTTTAGCTACCACACTTAATGAGTTCATGGAAGCGTAGAGGTTCAACCGTTTTCAATCCGTTATTCGAAAGTATTTCTACCGTTAATTGCATGTTAAATTTCAATCTTAAGAATTTTCCCCCCGAAGTATGTTTTCAATTGTTAAAAATAGCATAGTTCTAGTGTCTTGTTTTCGGTTTACGCAATCCTTGAGGTTCGATATCTTTTACTACTTGTGATAGTTCGTATACTTGCGAAAATATCCATCACCTTTTACCAGACTTAAGAAGTATTATGTTAAGTCGGTTAAAAGAGAAACATACTTAATAAATGTTTTCTTAAGATGGTTCAAAATCCAACTTAACAAATAAAACTTCTTATGTTAGAAGTTATTAAGACGGGTACAGACCAACTTAAAAAGTCCTTTTTAACGACCTAAAACGCATTTTTTGAAATTAAATAAATTCATACAACGTACTAAAAATGATGACAGTTCACCATCAACAAATACGTGATTTTGTCTGATGGTGAGAAAATAAGAAAGTGAATAAAAGTATTTTTCACACAAATTAATGTGTTGGGTTTGGGCCAACGATACATGGATTGTATGATATAATTACACGTATTGGGTCACCAGTTCTACGATTTTTTAAAATAAAAACTTAGAACTGAACTATGCCAGATCGGTTTAATTGGTTCGATTCATTAAACCCGAATTGATCAAGTTTTCTTTGATTTCATCATGTTTAAATTTTCGATTTAATCAGTTTTTGTTAGACTTGTTTACACCCCTAATTGATATATACCGTGTTTCCTTAAACTAATCAACATATTTTGCACACAATCCATGTTGACAAAGAAAAAATCGATAAATTCATCAACTAAAAAAACCATAAATCACTCATATACTTTGTTTAATTAATAAACCTCTATTGACAACTAACCAAAAATGGTGTTCTGGGTGCATAGTCGCTCTCTAGAACTATGCGAAGTTGAATATTGTTCATTAAAAATTATTTTGTTTGATCATAATTTTTATGTGTCCAATTTAATTTCCGTTAAAAATTAATATTTACTTTCTTCGTTTCAAAATAAATGACCTGATTTTGATCTAGTATACTATTCATTTGACCATATTTTTCTACTAATATATACATGCAAATATTATCATATGAGATGTTGTTTGATTTGTCTCGACGGATATTTTCAAAATATACAATTTTTATAATTTTTTATAATAGATAATTAAAAATATTATCAATTACAGTTGTACATTGGTAAACATAAACGTGGTCAAACATGTCATTTATTTTGGGACGGATAACTTAAAATTTGTTTAATTTAAGTAAATATTAATTTAAGTAAATACTGAGTATTAATTTTTCTAAAAACTAAAGGGCTAATACCAATAAATAAATTGGACACATAAAAATTAATATTAACTAGACTTTGACCCGTGCGATGCACGGTCAAAGATATTTTTAAAAAATGTTTCTACTTTTTAGATTCTTAACATGTGCCTTAAGGGCACCTGTAAGCAAGACCCAAAAATTATAAATCACAAATTCAGTATAACATGAACTTAAATAATACATATTTTTTAGGCAATATTTACTTATTTTATTTTATTGTAAAAAATTCCAAATTCAGTTGTTATATATTTTTCAAGTATATCCTTATTGCTTACATTAAAAAAAAAGTATACCCATGTTGCTCATTTTCAAACTGTATTAGTAAGGAAATATATATCTATTACTAATTATTTGTACCAATTTTTAATTAAAATAAATAATCCTTCATGATTATTAATTTAATCCACAACAAATGATACCTATT
The DNA here is from genome assembly GCA_030408175.1 of Trifolium repens. Lineage (NCBI taxonomy): Eukaryota > Viridiplantae > Streptophyta > Magnoliopsida > Fabales > Fabaceae > Trifolium > Trifolium repens. The sequence continues at coordinate 43,988,050 of CP125837.1, read as the reverse complement.
TTTAAGCCAGCCTTTATTTTTTTAATGAGCGCACATCTTGTAAAATAAGGAGAGTACAAATTCAAATGTTATATATTTTTCAAGTATATCCTTATTGTTTTGTTAAAAAAAGTGTTATTTATGAGTGTTTTTAAGATATATTTTTCAAGTATAGATCTTATTTTCTCAAGCTTAAATCCTATTTTTAAGGAAAATAATATTGATTGATATTAGTATATGTCACGACAAATGGCACCTATTTTTACTCATTTGATTTCATCTACTTTTAATATGATAAAGTTATTTGTTTATTTAATTTAATATAATAAAGTTGATTACTACCAAATTTACTAATTTGTCCTTATCACTATTAATAATATTCCAAGTTTTATATCTTCATTGTAATTTCACCAGATAAAATATACAAAATATATACTACATAGAAAGAATAAGATAAATACAAAAAAATTATATACAAATCTATGCATAAAAATAGGAACAATAAAAGTTAAAGATTTTTTTAATGAAAAAAAAGTTAAAGATTGTAGATGAATTTATGCATAAAAATAAGATAATATTCCAAATTTTGTATCCATCTTTGTAATTTCACTAAAAAAATTATAGAAAAAATATGATAAATACAATAAAACAATTACTATATATGAATCTATGCATAAACTATAAGAACAAAAAAAAGATAAATATTATAGATGAATTTATTCATAAAAATAGAATAATATTCTAAATTTTGTATCCTTCATTGTAATTTCACTAAAAAATTAAGAAAGAGTATAGAAAGAATAAAATAATTAAAATAAAAAGATTATATATGAATATATGCATAAAAATAGGAACGAAAGAAAACCAATAAAAAATTATACAAAAAAGATAAATACACGCATAAAATAAATCTAATAACAATATATTAAAAGAAACTACAGCTAGAAATCCTAATTCGTCCTCATCTATTTTAATAATATTTCAAATCTTCTGCCCTTGAATCTAATTTTACCTGTAAAGATAAAAAAAATACAAAACATAAAAAATAGAAAAGAACATGAAATTAAATTGAATACTTATAAATCTTAAATTTTGACCATGAAATTAAATTGAAAAAATGAAAGCAACAAAAGAAAAAACATGAAATAATAACCAAATTGATACATCACACAACAAACAAACAAAAAATAAGAATTCAAACACCTAAAAATATTCATAGTAGTACATACCTTTATAGAACCCCCAAAGCAAAACCTGCACCCAATATAAAATATATGAAACTAAAGAAAAATAAAACCCAATTTTTTTTCTTAAATGGAAGAATCAGAATTAATATCAAACACTACAAACAACAACAAAAAGATGGAATCCATACCTTTAGAAATCGATACCTATTGGAATAAAAATCAAATTCAAAAAGAATAGAGAATTAATATGGAACATTACAAACTATAATTAGAATTTAAATAGTTGCGAAAACATGAAAATAGATGCATAATTTAAAGCTATAATTAATGTGAAAGATACACTCTTGGTCTTGGGAGAAAGAAATAAAAAGGTTTCTATTTATTGTAAAAGATGCATAATTTAAGGCTATAAATAAAATAGATTTCATAGAGTATATCCAATAATCAAATGAAAGCATATAATTAGGGATTAGTAGATAACAAAATTAGGGATTAAATGAAAGCATATAATTAGGGATTAGTAGATAACAAAATTAGGGATTTGTATAAAATTATTTTATACACACATCCAATCATATATTGACACATCATCTATTGTGTTTTTAAACACATGACGTGTCACATTCATTAATTGATGTGGCAACATAGTATTCAAGATTTTATCGTAGCCGTTAATATAATATTTTTTTTCCACGTGTCAAAATCTAGACCATTCATATTAGGGTTATGGTTTATGGTGCCTCTAGTTACTCTCGTTTTATTATAACAAGACTTTGACCCATGCGATGCACGGTCAAAGGTATTTTTAAAAAATATTTCTACTTTTTAGATTCTTAACATGTGCCTTAAAGACACTTGTTAGCCAAACCAAAAAATTATAAATCACAAATTCTGTATAACATGAACTTAAATAATACATATTTTTTAGGCAATATTTACTTATTTTATTTTATTGGATGCATATTGTAACAGCCCGTTTTTCAAAGGCCAAAAAGGCAATATTTTTTTTTCTTTTTCAACTAACACTCAGAGTGCGCATAGAATATTTTTCAATGAGCCGGCATTCAAATATACAAAAGAACTCATTACCATAAGGTGCTTCGACAAGCAAAGTGTACTCCTGAATAAATACAATCCAAGTCTAAGTATTCAAATACTTACAACAAAACAAGTTAGAATCTTATGCTTAAACCCAAAAAGCACGGTGTACAACCCACACCGGCGCATAGTCTAACTAAGCTAAAGCTCCAACCGCTCACTGGGGCCTGGAACAGCCACCGTCGTCACCACGACCTAACCCATCATCTGGGTGGGATGAGCCCGCAAATGAAAGAAAGGGTCACCACAAAATAAAAGTATGTATATATATAACCGGTGCGAAAGATTGTACACATAACAATAATTCCACAAAACACAAGAGAAAGCTCTTAACCACCAAAGCAATTCCCACCAACGGGTTTATATATATAATGCACACCAAGCCTAATGCAGACTTCTACAATGCGTGGTACTAACCCTAGCTACCACAATCCATGAGTTCCGGAATCGTAGGTCCATCCCCTACTAACAATATCAATAAAATCCCGTAGCTCTCCCGATCACTACAAGGATTAGAGTGGGCTCTCCCGATCACCGCACCCCATGGCTCTCCCGATCACCACGTATCGAACTAAATAAAATCCCGTAGCTCTCCCGATCACTACAAAGGATTAGAGTGGGCTCTCCCGATCACCACACTCCTACCATAAGTATCAATAGAATCCCGTAGCTCTCCCGATCACTACAAGGATTAGAGTGGGCTCTCCCGATCACCACACCCCGTAGCTCTCCCGATCACTACGTATCGATCTCAACAAGAACCTCGTAGCTCTCCCGATCACTACGAACCACTAGGGTGTGCTCTCCCGATCACCACACCGAGCACGCAACTACCAAATGCATGAGCATACGCTTCCCCATATATGCTAATGCAATGAATACATACCTCTCTAGCATATGTAAACCAAACATAACAACATACATACATTTCTCATCATATGTATTCCAAACACCTGTTCATACATATATTCTCATAATCATATGTAAACAACACACATATTATAAACACTCTCTCATCACGAGAATACATAATACATACATGCCAATCACAACACAGCACATCACAGAAAATAACCAAGCATGTTATTAACCAGTGAAAAGACAGAAATAAAGTGGAGCCCTTACCTCGGCAAGCTTCCGTTTACTACAACACGACGTGCTCCCTAAAACAAGCAACGGACAATCAATACATCGTTTCCAAACCCAATGTATTGAAACTACATCAAAACCCCAAAAACTCTAAAGGTTTCTAAGGAAAATCCCTCTTTCGGATACCATACCAAAAACTATCGTATTGATCAACCCCCATGAGTTATTGGTACTATTTTTAGGACTCAAAACAATAGGCCAAAGTCTTAAATAATTTGAAATGCAAAATGGCCGTTTTCTTGCGTTATAAGCTACGTACCTTCCGGGTACCCAAAAACCCCGTTTCCAATCCCAACCACTTCCATAAATTAATAGAAAGGGATTAGAAAGTTAAAAACCAAGTTAGGACATCAGAATACAAAATTTTGGGTCCCAGGGGTCGCTAGAGGTCGCTGGGCGACCACCTGGCGATGGCAAGTCAGAACTTCCACGCCCAGGGCGAATTCTGGCGACCAACGGTCGCTAAGCCACCATCTGGTCGCTAAGCTACCACACCAGGACAGGATTGGTTTTCTTCATGACATAAGCAACAAAACTTGTTTTTCTCAATTTTCACCCAAAACAACTTTTCACGCAACACACCACATACGCATAGTATTGGTTCCCAACAACCGTTTTCACAACAAAGCATTACATTTCCGAAAGTATGTTGGTTGCTTCGAGTGCAAGTTATTTGGTTTTCATTTCCAAAATCAAAACCAAACTCAAGCACAAGTTTCATCACGGCCTCAACCGACCGGTAATCATTTTCAAACATGTTTTCAAAGCGACAAACAACACCACATGTCACAAGAGTTTTAAACCACTTTGACCCCAAAAACACTACCCAAAACACTTAGGAAATATTTTCATAAACCCCAAAATATTTTTAATCGGATTTTTCTAAAACAAAACCATACAACGCATTTCCCTTTTGCCCAAAGGTTCAAAGACAACTTTTCTTTTCAAAACCTTACAACTTAACCACATGTTATTGATCAATACATAACCAAACCAAAACCCTAACTTTTCTCATGAGATTTTTCACCAACTCATGGAAAATTGAAATAACAAAGCCTAGCATGCTTCCTAAACTCTCATGAACAACTTTCATGAAACAAGAATCAATTCCTAACATTTTCATCTCATGAACATAAACTAAAACTCATAACTCCAAGAGTTTTAACCAACCAAAATGAAAAGGAAAAGGGTGGTTACCTTAAGCAAGTGATCCTCTACAACTATTCCACAAAGCTCCCAAGCTTGAAATGGACACAAATGGTGAACAATGGAAATTTGGTGAAGTTGAGAAAGTAATGGAGTTTCACGTGGAAGAGAGAAAGAATGAGAGTGAAGTTTGTGATTTTCCTAAGTCCACAAGTCATGAACCTCCTTACTATTTACAAAGCTCTTGATAGCCAATCCACCAATGGATCAAAGTCAAAAGTTCAAGCTTAAACCCTAGCCATTGGATCAATTTGCTTTATGATTTAGTCACAAGATATCATCAACTCATCCACCACAAGTCTCGTATTCAGCTCTCGCGCGACGCGACGAACGTAAATCACAAAAACATAAAACCTACGGAAAGAACGTCTAACGTTTAACAATTCCAAAACTTATCGCCGAATCTTTTTCCGCGACTGTAATTTTCTTCTACACCTTAGAAAATTAATCTCAGGACATATCCTAACTCACGCAGATATATAAAACCTCCATCCGAAAACTCACTGAATTCAGACGCCATAAAATTTTACAACGACGGGTAAAATCCTACTCGTTTTTCCAAAAACAAGAATAATCCAAAACTCGTTATTCTAAGACCACAAAAATCTCCTCATACTTAAAAGAGGACTACGACCCAAAAGTCTGTGCCTTTCCAGCGCACGAGCACAAAACAGGCTCCGTTTCAGCAAAAATTTCATTAATGCGACGATACTCACAAAAACCGCTTTACTAGAAACCCTAAAACTTAGCTGACGCTAAAGTTCTTTAGGAAAACCGCACAGTAAAATCTTGGGTCTTACACATATATTGTAAAAAAATCCACAAATTCAGTTGTTATATATATTCTTCAAGTATATCTTTATTGCTTAAATTAAAAAAAAAGTATATCCATGTTGCTGATTTTCAAACCCTATTCGTAAAGAAATATATATCTATTACTAATTATTTGTACCAATTTTTAATTAAAATAAATCCTTCATGATTATTAATTTATTCCACAACAAATGGTACCTATTTTTAAGCCAACCTTTATTTTTTTAATAGGCGCACATCTTGTAAAATAAGGAGAGCACAAATTCAAATGTTATATATTTTTCAAGTATATCCTTATTGTTTTGTTAAAAAAAGTGTTATTTATGAGTGTTTTTAAGATTTATTTTTCAAGTATAGATCTTATTTTCTCAAGGTTAAATCCTATTTTTAAGGAAAAAAAATATTAATTGATATTAGTGTATGTCACGACAAATGACACCTATTTTTACTCATTTGATTTCATCTACTTTTAATATGATAAAGTTATTTATTTATTTAATTTAATATAATAAAGTTGATTACTACCAAATTTACTAATTTGTCCTTATCACTATTGTAACATCCCGTTTTTCAAAGGCCTGAAAAGGCAGTATATATATATATATATATATATTTTTTTTTTCAACTAACACTCAGAGTGCGCATAGAATATTTTTCAATGAGCCGGCATTCAAATATGCAAAAGAACTCATTACCATAAGGTGCTTCGACAAGCAAAGTGTATTCCTGAATAATTACAGTCCAAGTCTAAGTATTCAAATACTTACAACAAAACAAGTTAGAAAACCCTATGCTAACCAAAAAGCACGGTGCACAAAACACACCGGCGCATAGTCTAACTATACTAAGCTTCACCACGTGCTCACTATGGCTTAGAACAGCCACCGTCGTCACCACGACCTAACCCATCATCTGGGTGGGATGAGCCCGCAAATGAAAGAAAGGGTAACCACAAAATATATAGTATGTATATATATAACCGGTGCGAAAGATTGTACACATAACAAAAATTCCACAAACACAAGAGAAAGCTCTTAACCAACAAAGCAATTCCCACCAACGGGTTCATATAAGCAATGCACACATAGCCTATAATGCAACCTCTACAATGCGTGGTACTACCCCTAGCTACCACGATGCATGAATTTCGGAATCGTAGGTCCATCCCCTACTAACAATATCAATAAAATCCCGTAGCTCTCCCGATCACTACAAGGATTAGAGTGGGCTCTCCCGATCACCGCACCCCGTGGCTCTCCCGATCACCACGTATCGAACTAAATAAAATCCCGTAGCTCTCCCGATCACTACAAGGATTAGAGTGGGCTCTCCCGATCACCACACCCCTACCATAAGTATCAATAAAATCCCGTAGCTCTCCCGATCACTACAAGGATTAGAGTGGGCTCTCCCGATCACCGCACCCCGTGGCTCTCCCGATCACCACGTATCGATCTCAACAAAAATCTCGTAGCTCTCCCGATCACTACGAATAAAAAGGTGGGCTCTCCCGATCACCACACCGTACACGCAACTACCAAATGCATGAGCATACGCTTCCCCATATATGCTAATGCAATGAATACATACCTCTCTAGCATATGCAAACCAAACATAACAACATACATACATTTCTCATCATATGTATTCCAACCACCTGTTCATACATATATTCTCATAATCATATGTAAACAGCGCAAGTATTGTAAACACTTTCTCATCACGAGAATACATAATACAAACATGCCAAAGCACATAGCAATTGCATACACAGCAAAACAAAGCATGTCGTAACCGTTTTAAAGACAGAAATAAAGTGGAGCCCTTACCTTAGCAAGCTTCCGATACTTTAATTTCGCGAAAATCTACAACACACGCTACCTAAAATAAATGTAGCGTAACATCAATAAAATACTCCTCGTTTATCTTATCGAAACGAAACTTGCTCTCAAAGCTCCAGAGGGGTCTAAGGTACTTTCTAAAGCTATCCCTCAATGATTTCAGGTTATTCTCGTAGTGTTCAAAAATTCACGAAGTTAATTGTACTATTTTTATAACACGAAAATCATTTTGTTTTCAAATCATAAACTAAAACCATATGTACTTTCCACTTCAACGACTTGTTTCACACACCACAAAACCATTTGAAACACAACTAAAAACTTTTCAAAAATATCTTTATGAAAAAAATCGAAGTTTTCTTGCGTTACAAGTTACACATTTTTTTCTTCCTAACAACCTTTCCTATACTTATTTTTCTTCAAAACTAAGATTATCCAACACATACAAAATTTTCACACAATTTTGGACTTAGAAAATTTTTTGGAATTTCTCTCCCCCCACAAGGAAGGCCACGGCCACATTTTGAGAAAACACCCCTCCACACAAAATTTTTTCACTTCTAAAAGCATGGTAATATCCCATAATACCTAACTAGCACTTATCAAAACGATTTAGAAATTATAGAGTCGAATCGCAAATTTTCGAGAAATCTCAAATAAGGTTTTTCTTAAAGCAAGTGATCATTTTCTTTTCAAAACATCCCATAACCAATCAAACAATTAAACAATGATCATGGGAAGCTATTTGCCTCTAAACAATTTTCGAAATTCGATTCCTCGAACCCTATATGTGTGCCACGGCCATTTGAGGCAAAAGGGCAACCCTACACATTTTTTCCATTTGAAACCCTAGTCCACATTCATTAGTTCGTAATGCTATTCGATCGTGTATTCGACTCTTTTTGAAACTCGAAATAAATTTTTTTCTAAATTATGTTCTTCGAGTCGCCCAAGAACACGATAATAATTTTTTTCTTATTTTTCAAAACAAAGTTTATATTCAAACATCCATTTTGCCACAAAGCTTAAAACTAACATCAAAAATCAAATCACAAAACAAAATCCAAGTTTATGATCTTTTCAAAAATTTCTTAAAACCCTAACTAAAAATTTTGTGAAAACATAAACCAACCATGGAAACTTCTCATGCTTCACTCAAGTGTACTAAGGAACTCTCAAGAACACTTCTATGGAACCAAAACTAATTAAAACTAAATTCTCAAATTTTTCTCTCAAGAACATAATCATAAAACTCAAGAATTCAAGAGGTTTTCATGGAGAAATAAGGAAGAGAAGTGTTAGTTACCTTAAGTGAAGAAGATTCCTTGCAAGTCCTATGATCCAACAAGCCTAAAATCCAAGCTTTTGGTGAACAAATGGAAAAGTTCTTGGATGAAGAACAAGGGTGGAAATGCCACGGCAATGAGAAGAGAAGAATGAGTCTTGTGCAATTTTTTTCTAAGTCTCCAAAGTGCTAAACCTCCTTACTATTTAAAAAGGGTCTTGCTCCATCTAAGCCCTTGGATCAAAGCAAGACTTGCAAGACTAAACCCTAGCCTTTGGATCAAAATAATCTCATGATTGTTTTTTTGAACAAATATCTACTTTACGCTATTCAGCTCATCGCGTTTGCTCTCGGCGAGTCGCACCTCGCTTACGGACGGAAATCACAAAAATATAAAATCTAACCAATAAACGTCCGTCGTAAACCGTTTCCAAATATTATCGCTAAACTTTATTCTCCGACTGAAATTTATTTCCTTAGCTCCCAAAAATATTCTGAAACTAGATTCCAACTCGCGCCGATATATAAAGTCTCCAACTAAAATTCGACGGAAAACAGAAACCGTAAAATTTTAAGCAGCGGGTACTGTTTTCTACTCGTTTTTCCAATAAACGGAGAAAGTCGAAACTCAAAATTCTGAAAGCACAGGAATGTTCAGATTGATAAATAAAGACCATGGGCCAAAAGTCTAGGTTTTATTTATGCATAAGGAAAAGTAGTCTCCAAAGTGATCCAAAAATCTTACTATAAAGTGGTCTTGGTTCATGGCAACCATTGGATCAAAAGGCAAAGTTCAAAGATTAAATCCTAGCCATCCATCTCTTCACAAAATATCTAGATATTCTTATGGTCTTAGCCCACTAGCTCGCTCAGTCCCTGTGCTCGCGCTTAAACGAGCCGTATCTCGCGTACCGGTAAATTTTACGGAAACATAAAAATTTCTACCGTAAACCTTGTAATAAAAACAATTCACAAACTTATCGCCGAATCTTTTTCCGCGACTGTAATTTTCTTCCTCACTCTTGAAAATTATTCTGACAATATATCCTAACTCACGCAGATATATGAAACTTCCATCTAAATTTCTACGAAATTCAGAAGCCGTAAAATTTTACATCAGCGGGTAAAATTCCTACTCGTTTTTCCAAAAACGAGAATAATCCAAAACTCGTTATTCTGACTTCACAGAAATCTCCTCATACTTAAAAGAAGACTACAACCCAAAAGTCTGTGCCTTTCCAGCGCACGAGCACAAAACAGGCTCCGTTTCAGCAAAAAAAATCTCATTTATGCGACGATGCTCACAAAAACAGCTTCACCAAAAACCCTAAAACTCGTAGCCATTACTTATTTTATTCACCAAAAGGTACAGTGGAATTACGGGTCTTACATTACTACCCTCCAAAAAGAAGTTTCGTCCTCGAAACTAAAGTTAAGGATAACGACTCAACCAGTCATTACCATCACCAACACAACAAAATCCCACAGGATTAGGTGCAGCCACACAGATGCTAACACCGGGTGAAGTCACACAGATACTCTCACCAACACACTGGCACAACTGTGCACCAACCGCAACTCTCAACGAGTTCACCACTCAAAATTAACCTCACAACAGAGGTTCACAACTTCGAGTTCCTCAAATTTCCTAGGGTCCACACACAAAATTTCCCAAGTCACTTCTTTTGCCTCCGCGACATAGCCTAAACCACTAGGTTCACGCGTAGCAGTGACTGGCTACCCTCCAAAAAGAAACACCGCACTCTCTGTGCACCACCAAAGTTAGCAAAACTAGTCAATTCCAATCAACACAATTCCCGTCTACCATCAACAATAAATTAAGGATGGCCAGTCCCTCAATTTGTCAATAGACAGTCGACAATCATGATGGTGGTTTAGACCATCTTTACCCAACTTAAGTGATACTTCATTCCACTTGTGCTCAAGGTCCTCCGAGGCACAATGGTCCAACAATTCCTTCGAGGTCTTCCCTAATATTTTCCTCGATCTCTTACGAACACACGTCGAAATCGCAAGACACAACGCTCAAGACACGTAGCTTAAGCTATCATGCTTCCTTTCTTGAAGCACTCGTGGAGTATCATCCACTAGTAGGACCGTGCCACTACGGCAAGTACCACCCAAACCACTACATTCTGAGCAAGTTATCTTCTCTTAGGAAGAACTTCACACCTTACCAATATCCATGAGTCCGCGACTCAATGAATACGCCGGAACCGCATGCTCGCCCACGAATCTCATTCCAAACACGACTTACATAAAACAATCCCAACCTCCAGTTGGTGATTACACTCCTCATAGTCTTGACACTTGCCAAACTATACCATCTATTTCTCTTGTACTCCTTTTATCCAAAACTCCAATTCCCCAGAATCGGTTCCTTATATGTTCACACTACTATTGTCCAACCATCCTAGTTGACAACATCCGAATCCCTTACACTTACTCAATACTGATTTCCATCAACTTGTCATTAGATAAATTCTTATCCTTCTCATTTTTACATACAACACACGCACCGTCATGACATCCATTCAGGTGATGCTTTTGAATCCGTACTATACCCGCACAACCATGATTTTTCCAACTAGGTGTGAGGCAATTCTTTCCGCCAATCCTCCATTGACATAAGTCACATCATCATGTGCTTTTCTCTTACTCATTCTCAGCGACTCTTTCCCAACGACTAACATTCCTTCGCGGCTAACTCATCGATCTACTAGATCCCACACGCTTACCTCAACCCTTAATGTATCCACTATTCGCATACTCGTTATCTAACGACACTAGGTCCACTGACCCTCGACGCGTGACACACGTAATTCCAACTTACCACTAACAGCGCAACCTGCTATAGCTACTACTAAGTCCTTTACATAGTAGAACATTCAAAACAAAAGTAGTGACAAAACAAACAAAACCCAAACAAACAGCATACATCCAAATATGCAAGAGTGGGTTGCCCCCAACAATAATCAATGCAGTAAAGTGTTACCTGCAACAAGTGATCCTCATGCATGGCATTACTGGTCTGACCGCTCACTCCAGTGCCCATACTGTAGGCACCTCCTCTAGCAGCGGGTCGAGCTCCTTGTGCCACATCCGCCGACGACTCTGCCCTTGGGGCCTTGCAATCTCTAGCAAAATGACCCGGCCTCTGACAGTTGTAACAAACAGTTCCTGGGCTCTTACAATCATTCACATAATGACCCTCTTGACCACACCTGCGGCACGTCAGATTTCCTCCACTTTGACTTCCCCGAGTCCCTGTGTTCACAGAGCGAGTTGGTCCTTGATTATCTTGGGAACGGTTATAAGGCTTATTCCCCTGCCTCCTCTGATTCTGACTCGTACTTTGAGTCTGACCACTTGAATTGCTAGGTCCTCCTGCACTAAAACCACTTTGGCGGTTCACCCGCTTGTTTCTCATATCCTCTATCTCTTGGCACTTCTCTACCAAGACCTGGAATTGTCGAATCCCCAATGGCACAACCGCATCCTGCAGTTCGTACCTCAGCCCTTCTTGGAAGCGACGACACATATAGTTCTCATCTATCCCATCCCTAAAGAAGCGGAAGTAACGGGATAGTGATTCAAACTTCTTGGCATATACTTCAACATTCATTCCTCCCTGACGCAACTGAAGGAATTCCTCCCCATACCTTTCCCTTGCAGTCTCGGGAAAATACTTGGCTAAAAACCTCCTCTTGAAGTTCTCCCAATTTATTTCCTCATAGACAGCCTCCATCAAGAACCTGGTGTTCCTCCACCAATACTCGGAACTACCCTGCAACTGATAGGTAGCCAAGGTTACCTTTTCTACTTCCGGGCAATGGATTGCCCCAAAAATCCTCTCAATCGCCTGGAGCCACAAATCCGCAATGTCAGGACCTCCCTCCCCACTAAACTTAGGAGGAGCCTGATGGTTGAAACTGGTGAGAAGTCTAGATCCAGCAGCAATGATCTCCCTCTCACGTTTCTCTACATCCCTCTGCGTCTTCGCATGGGTCTGGGCAGTCACAGCAACTGCCATCGTATTCATGGCATGAGCCATCTGATACATCTCGTTGTCATCTGCCCTAGGGGCTGCAGGTGCCCTTCTTGGAGGCATCTTTTTCCTGCACATACCGATTCCTTTTGATTAGGTCCTTAATCAATCAATTCTGAATCCTAACAGAATATCGCAACCAACGGATTACTAACTCATAACCCGACACAGAATAAACACTAGAACTAACTCAACCCTAGTTACGTTCTAACCGACTCTGGACTAACGACTCAAGTATACACTTTCCCTTTGAAGATTTAAAGCCGTGCTCTGATACCAATTGTAACAACCCGTTTTTCAAAGGCCTGAAAAGGCAGTATATATATATATATTTTTTTTTTTCAACTAACACTCAGAGTGCGCATAGAATATTTTTCAATGAGCCGGCATTCAAATATGCAAAAGAACTCATTACCATAAGGTGCTTCGACAAGCAAAGTGTATTCCTGAATAATTACAGTCCAAGTCTAAGTATTCAAATACTTACAACAAAACAAGTTAGAAAACCCTATGCTAACCAAAAAGCACGGTGCACAAAACACACCGGCGCATAGTCTAACTATACTAAGCTTCACCACGTGCTCACTATGGCTTAGAACAGCCACCGTCGTCACCACGACCTAACCCATCATCTGGGTGGGATGAACCCGCAAATGAAAGAAAGGGTCACCACAAAATATATAGTATGTATATATATAACCGGTGCGAAAGATTGTACACATAACAAAAATTCCACAAACACAAGAGAAATCTCTTAACCAACAAAGCAATTCCCACCAACGGGTTCATATAAGCAATGCACACATAGCCTATAATGCAACCTCTAAAATGCGTGGTACTACCCCTAGCTACCACGATGCATGAATTTCGGAATCGTAGGTCCATCCCCTACTAACAATATCAATAAAATCCCGTAGCTCTCCCGATCACTACAAGGATTAGAGTGGGCTCTCCCGATCACCGCACCCCATGGCTCTCCCGATCACCACGTATCGAACTAAATAAAATCCCGTAGCTCTCCCGATCACTACAAGGATTAGAGTGGGCTCTCCCGATCACCACACCCCTACCATAAGTATCAATAAAATCCCGTAGCTCTCCCGATCACTACAAGGATTAGAGTGGGCTCTCCCGATCACCGCACCCCGTGGCTCTCCCGATCACCACGTATCGATCTCAACAAAAATCTCGTAGCTCTCCCGATCACTACGAATAAAAAGGTGGGCTCTCCCGATCACCACACCGTACACGCAACTACCAAATGCATGAGCATACGCTTCCCCATATATGCTAATGCAATGAATACATACCTCTCTAGCATATGCAAACCAAACATAACAACATACATACATTTCTCATCATATGTATTCCAACCACCTGTTCATACATATATTCTCATAATCATATGTAAACAGCGCAAGTATTGTAAACACTTTCTCATCACGAGAATACATAATACAAACATGCCAAAGCACACAGCAATTGCATACACAGCAAAACAAAGCATGTCGTAACCGTTTTAAAGACAGAAATAAAGTGGAGCCCTTACCTTAGCAAGCTTCCGATACTTTAATTTCGCGAAAATCTACAACACACGCTACCTAAAATAAATGTAGCGTAACATCAATAAAATACTCCTCGTTTATCTTATCGAAACGAAACTTGCTCTCAAAGCTCCAGAGGGGTCTAAGGTACTTTCTAAAGCTATCCCTCAATGATTTCAGGTTATTCTCATAGTGTTCAAAAATTCACGAAGTTAATTGTACTATTTTTATAACACGAAAATCATTTTGTTTTCAAATCATAAACTAAAACCATATGTACTTTCCACTTCAAGGACTTGTTTCACACACCACAAAACCATTTGAAACACAACTAAAAACTTTTCAAAAATATCTTTATGAAAAAAATCGAAGTTTTCTTGCGTTACAAGTTACACATTTTTTTCTTCCTAACAACCTTTCCTATACTCATTTTTCTTCAAAACTAAGATTATCCAACACATACAAAATTTTCACACAATTGTGGACTTAGAAATTTTTTTGGAATTTCTCTCCCCCCACAAGGAAGGCCACGGCCACATTTTGAGAAAACACCCCTCCACACAAAATTTTTTCACTTCTAAAAGCATGGTAATATCCCATAATACCTAACTAGCACTTATCAAAACGATTTAGAAATTATAGAGTCGAATCGCAAATTTTCGAGAAATCTCAAATAAGGTTTTTCTTAAAGCAAGTGATCATTTTCTTTTCAAAACATCCCATAACCAATCAAACAATTAAACAATGATCATGGGAAGCTATTTGCCTCTAAACAATTTTCGAAATTCGATTCCTCGAACCCTATATGTGTGCCACGGCCATTTGAGGCAAAAGGGCAACCCTACACATTTTTTCCATTTGAAACCCTAGTCCACATTCATTAGTTCGTAATGCTATTCGATCGTGTATTCGACTCTTTTTGAAACTCGAAATAATTTTTTTTCTAAATTATGTTCTTCGAGTCGCCCAAGAACACGATAATAATTTTTTTCTTATTTTTCAAAACAAAGTTTATATTCAAACATCCATTTTGCCACAAAGCTTAAAACTAACATCTAAAATCAAATCACAAAACAAAATCCAAGTTTATGATCTTTTCAAAAATTTCTTAAAACCCTAACTAAAAATTTTGTGAAAACATAAACCAACCATGGAAACTTCTCATGCTTCACTCAAGTGTACTAAGGAACTCTCAAGAACACTTCTATGGAACCAAAACTAATTAAAACTAAATTCTCAAATTTTTCTCTCAAGAACATAATCATAAAACTCAAGAATTCAAGAGGTTTTCATGGAGAAATAAGGAAGAGAAGTGTTAGTTACCTTAAGTGAAGAAGATTCCTTGCAAGTCCTATGATCCAACAAGCCTAAAATCCAAGCTTTTGGTGAACAAATGGAAAAGTTCTTGGATGAAGAACAAGGGTGGAAATGCCACGGCAATGAGAAGAGAAGAATGAGTCTTGTGCAATTTTTTTCTAAGTCTCCAAAGTGCTAAACCTCCTTACTATTTAAAAAGGGTCTTGCTCCATCTAAGCCCTTGGATCAAAGCAAGACTAAACCCTAGCCTTTGGATCAAAATAATCTCATGATTGTTTTTTTGAACAAATATCTACTTTACGCTATTCAGCTCATCGCGTTTGCTCTCGGCGAGTCGCACCTCGCTTACGGACGGAAATCACAAAAATATAAAATCTAACCAATAAACGTCCGTCGTAAACCGTTTCCAAATATTATCGCTAAACTTTATTCTCCGACTGAAATTTATTTCCTTAGCTCCCAAAAATATTCTGAAACTAGATTCCAACTCGCGCCGATATATAAAGTCTCCAACTAAAATTCGACGGAAAACAGAAACCGTAAAATTTTAAGCAGCGGGTACTGTTTTCTACTCGTTTTTCCAATAAACGGAGAAAGTCGAAACTCAAAATTCTGAAAGCACAGGAATGTTCAGATTGATAAATAAAGACCATGGGCCAAAAGTCTAGGTTTTATTTATGCATAAGGAAAAGTAGTCTCCAAAGTGATCCAAAAATCTTACTATAAAGTGGTCTTGGTTCATGGCAACCATTGGATCAAAAGGCAAAGTTCAAAGATTAAATCCTAGCCATCCATCTCTTCACAAAATATCTAGATATTCTTATGGTCTTAGCCCACTAGCTCGCTCAGTCCCTGTGCTCGCGCTTAAACGAGCCGTATCTCGCGTACCGGTAAATTTTACGGAAACATAAAAATTTCTACCGTAAACCTTGTAATAAAAACAATTCACAAACTTATCGCCGAATCTTTTTCCGCGACTGTAATTTTCTTCCTCACTCTTGAAAATTATTCTGACAATATATCCTAACTCACGCAGATATATGAAACTTCCATCTAAATTTCTACGAAATTCAGAAGCCGTAAAATTTTACATCAGCGGGTAAAATTCCTACTCGTTTTTCCAAAAACGAGAATAATCCAAAACTCGTTATTCTGACTTCACAGAAATCTCCTCATACTTAAAAGAAGACTACAACCCAAAAGTCTGTGCCTTTCCAGCGCACGAGCACAAAACAGGCTCCGTTTCAGCAAAAAAAATCTCATTTATGCGACGATGCTCACAAAAACAGCTTCACCAAAAACCCTAAAACTCGTAGCCATTACTTATTTTATTCACCAAAAGGTACAGTGGAATTACGGGTCTTACAACTATTAATAATATTCTAAGTTTTATATCTTCATTGTAATTTCACTTTCACCAGATAAAATATACAAAAAATATACTACATAAAAAGAATAAGATAAATACGAAATATATATATACAAATCTATGCATAAAAATAGGAACAAAAAAAGTTAAAGATCTTTTTTAATGAAAAAAAAAAGTTAAAGATTGTAGATGAATTTATGCATAAAAATAAGATAATATTTCAAATTTTGTATCCATCTTTGTAATTTCACTAAAAAAAATTATAGAAAAAATATGATAAATACAATAAAACAATTACTATATATGAATCTATTCATAAACTATAAGAACAAAAAAAGAAAGATAAATATTATAGATGAATTTATTCATAAAAATAGGATAATATTCTAAATTTTGTATCCTTCATTGTAATTTCACTAAAAAAATAAGAAAGAGTATAGAAAGAATAAAATAATTAAAATAAAAAGATTATATAGGAATATATGTGTTTACTGTGAAATTTGGTAAACAACGCTAGTTTGAGTTATTACAAGAGAGATCAACTAGTAAATCTCGGGACATTGTGCTTTTTGTTTATATTTCCAAAATAGTTAGTGTTCATCATTGTTCTTATGCTTTAAATGTGATTTTTATGTAATTTGAATTGCAATAAAGAATGTTTATTCTAAGGAATAAACAGAAAGGGAGATTGAGTCGAAATAAAGACAATTCGAATTAAAATGAAAGAACTGTAAATTTTCATTCAAAGGTAAATGTTTACAGAAAAGTAAATGGTACACATTGCATACATTTTCCCTTTCGAACTCGTTTCTCGCGTTGACATGGGTACTTTGAGTTTTGTAAGGATTTTGTATAATGATTGTGACCCTTTGCTCGATCACAGAACTAAACTATTTATAGACACTAATTCCTCACTGCTAATAACGTTTAAGTTAACTAAAGAGAGGACGCGTGTCTTGACACGTATTTTGAATTTGAATTCTCCTTTATCCTTTGATTTAGCCGTTGTATCCATCGAAGTCGAAATAGCAATGCTTCTCTTGAATATTTTGCTAAGTCCACACTTTTCTTCTGCACAGCGAACGCTTCGACCTTATAGACATTTCGACCAAGTCGAAAGAACCCTGAAGAAAACAATGTTAAGACTAATGCTCCAGATAGAACATTTAATGATATGTTCATGCATGATTATTCATTAAATTTATTGGCTCTGAAAACCAAACCTCATTAATGACTTTTAAAATAGTAAAATAATAAATGTAATTATATTTATTATTTTCAGTCATGCCTTTAGAACATATTTTTAACTTAGTAAAAATATGGGCTAACAAATTGCCCCCAAAATGCCTGTTTCGATCGAGTAGTTCGAACGAGAATGGAAAAAGGCATTTTAATCCCACGTGCTTGACACTCTTATCAATGACGGCGCTGGTGTCACGCACAGTAATAACTGTCACCTTGATCCCCACAATCCATCATTTCTCCTAGATTTTAGGCATAGTGGTTGACGTGGCGCTCATAGAAGTTGAAAAGAAACTGATTGAATTTCTTTTTGATTTATTTTTTAAACCTGGACACGTTTCCCTATAAATAGCAGTGGAAAACAAAGAAACACTTTTTACCAACTTCCATTCTCTGAGCTTCTTTGCGAAAACACCATTTCTGATTTTCTGCAACATTAACCTTTAATCTTCAAGAAATCAGTGATTCCGAACCGTTTAAACGATTCTTATAGTGATTGCGCGTTGATCCCTTGCTGATTTACCCAGAAAAAACTCAACCTTTTCTCAGGTTTTACCCAGAAATCACTTTTTTAAACCCTTTTAAAATTCATCATTGTTCATCAATGGCTTCGAATCAAGATTTCGAAATACCATCTGCTGGAAAGTGGAAAGATTTGCTGGTCCTAGATGATGGTGAAGAAGTTATCCCTGAACCAGTTGGGAGTGAACCTGAAAGAAAGATCTGGACTGCTCAGTTGATGTTTCCTTTCTCATTGAAGAAGGATACTTATGCTTTCTGTGGCCCTTATCCACCACGCACAGAAGTTCTATCGAAAGAGGTAAATGGTCTCTTCCCTAAGTATGTAATATGTGGGCCTAGGATATTCGAAGTAGAGCCTTATAATTTTGGGTATCTTAAGAATCCTATTAAGGTATTTTGAGCTGCCCCTTATACTGCACATAAGGACTACATCCCTTGGTTGGATAGGGTAGAAAAAGATTTTAAGGGTTTCTGGGAGAACTATGGGATTTACCCTTTGATTCAATTTAGTCGAACCGGTCCCAAATACAAACCTGAACTTCTTATAGCAGCCCTTCATTTTTATGAAAAATCCACGAACACTTTCCAATTTAGATGTGGAATGTTAACCCCCACCCTCTTGGATGTCGCTGCTATCACAGGCCTTAGGCCTACTGGTGATCACTTCGATCCAACTAAAACTGGAGATAAGGTCGAACTTAACTACAAAGAGAACACCTTTTCCAAGTATATTGCTGAGAACATGGGTAAAGAAGGAGAAGAAGTATCACATGAGGAACATGTGGCCTTCTTGACACTATGGTTATCCCATTTTGTCTTTTGCTCGAAGTCCCTTCAAGTTGCAAGGATGTTCATTCCAATGGCTCAACAGATTCATGAAGGCAGAATCTTTAGTTTAGGGCGTTTGTTGCTGGCAACCCTTTATGAAGCCATGGGAAATGCGAGTGATGCTATCAAAGCATCAAAAGACGGATCCACTATTGGGATTGCTGGGCCAATGTGGCTATTGCAATTGTGGTTGAATGCTACTTTTGAAACTGAGCTTGGATTGATAGTCCCTTCTGACTATCAAAAAGAAGTAGATGAAAGAGAGGTCGAAGGGCAGAGGTTAGTAAGGTTAGCCCCTCGTTCACTAGATCAAGACACCAGAAGACTTTTCATGAGGCACATGAAAATGTTCTTGGCTTTTGATAAGTTCTTACCTCGCCATGCTCCCTTTGTTGAGCGTAAACATGGCGCTGCATGGTTCCTCGAAGACTTCCCTGCATTCGACCCTGATAATGAGGAAGAAGTTAATGAAGTATGGAGAGCTTACCTAGAGCAAACTGTGTTATCCTGCAGGATTGGGGATAAGTCGAACCAGTTTGGCTTGGTAGGGTATCAGCCTAATTGTGTTGCTAGGCAATTTTGCATGTCTCAGATTAGACCCAAGAGCTTTTTTGAAACGCCAGATCGAATGGTAATGGGCACAGGGATCACAGAGAAGACTTATAAAAAGTACATGAGGATGATAGCGAACTATGAGTACACATTCAAACCATTTGAGTTTAAACCATCATTTTATTGTACTGATGGCTTCAGCGCTTGGTGGAATGATTATTACTCACGCTTTTCGATTGGTAATGCGGAGCATATGTTGGGTATGGTGGACAGTGGTTTCATTGTGCCATCTATTACAAAAAAGGCTACTGTCTCAGGTCGAGGTAAAAGAAAACTTAGCTTTCATTTCTTTTTAGATTAACACTATGGTTTGTATCTTTGACATTGAGATAACCACTTGATTTCCACTTTGCATTATTTTCAGGCAAAGCCATAAAAAAGGATGCTGGATCTTCCAAGACTTCGACTGAAATGAAGAAACCCCCAGGAATAAAGATCAAATCTGAGGTTGAAACCTCAAAACCCAAGGTACAACATTCACATTTCAAATTTCTTTTCGACCCTTATTATCAACAATCAAACTTAACTTGTTGTTTTACTTTCAGAGCCGGAAAAGGAATACAGGCGTTGATACTGCCTCTACTGCTTCAAAGAAATCGAGGCAGACCATTGAGCTGGATACATAAGTAAGTATTGTGCCCTGATACACACCTTTTATTCAAACTTGTGAACCTAAATTACTTATCCTCCATTTAATTTACTTTTTAGGATGATGAAGCAGAAAAGGAAGTCCCCTTGGTACGAAAAAGAAAACAGGCTGCTGTTTCGACTTCACATGGAGGTGAAAGGGGAAATTCCGTTAATGAAGAACCAGAGAAGGAAAAGGAGGAACCAGAATCCAATGAGGACGGGGAAATCCCAGCTGCCAAGAAGAAGAAGAAGGAGGAACCAGCGTCCAATGAGGACCGGGAAATCCTGATCGAAAAGAAAAAGAAGAAACAAGAACCTAAAGCTCAAGAAGCCCCATCAAAGGATCAAGGGGAGAAAGATGAAAGAAGAAAGAAGAAGAAAAAAGAAGAGAAAAGACCTGAAGTCACTGTGAGGGAGAAGTCAGCAATTAAGAAAACTAAAGTGCATAAGGCACTAAAGATTCATATCTCCAGTGATAGTGGCGAGACTCCTAAACCCACGGAAACTCCTATGCAAGAGAAGGAAGTACTGGTCGAAAAGGACCAAGCTACAAATGCTAAAGGAGATGATAATTCTGGCCCCAAAGGAGATCCATTGCCACAATTAGAACCATTGGTCGAAGACCAAAACGCCACAAATGAGGGGAAGCAAGATAATGTGCAGAATGATGGCACAATTCTTATGCAAGATGCCCCCAATGCTGAGCAGAAAAATGATTCCTTTACTGACCCTAAGGTCAAAGATAAAGAGGTAAATTTCATTTTCTTTTCTAACTTTATTTTCTCTTCAAATTCTCCATTTTTTTAATTGACCTTTCTTTTGTGTTTGTAGGACGAATCGAAAGAGGAGACTCCCCAAGAACACAACCAGCAAAGTCCACAGGAGATACCAAACAAAGATAAAGCTGATGATGAAAAGGTCGAACTAGGAAACTCCAATGAAGGACCTAATGAAGGAGAAGGTCCTAAAGTGGATACTAATGGTGATAGTACTAAAGTTTTGCCAACCAATTCAAGCATCAACTACACTATCCCCAGTACCTCCTCCAAATCTGGACAAGCCAGTTCGACACAAGAATCTCAGCATGATTCTGAAGGCATGCCTGAAGCTGAGGCTGGTGGTCCAGATTTAGCATCAGTTTCTTCGACCTCAAGGCTCTCTGCAAGTGTTGGAGTGCAAGAAGAGGAGTTTGCTAATATGCACAAGTATGACCCTGCAGGAACTCTTCGACTACTACTTTCCAATAGACAAAGCCAAGCTGCCACTTCCAGTGAACGCACCACCAGTGACTCTGCTCCTTCGAACGCTGATATAAATTCACAGGTGCGTCAAGATTCACTACTTTTGAGACTCACCACTGACTTCACGCAACGGGATGTGTTAACGCAGCTCGAAGAAAATCCTGCTTATGCCTACAGTCATTTGGCCTTCTTGAAGAAATTGCACAATCCCTTGACTGATGAAACAACTTTGGGCAAAGTCATTCAACTCGGTTCGATCATTGACCAGTTTGCCAAAGCTGTGCAGAAAAGGAATGATAATGACACAAGGCTGGCTACTTAACAACAGGCTCAGGCCATGTTTTATGAGAGGGCACAAAAGGCACAAGCTGAAGTGGACAGGCTGTCTTCCCAAGCCAACGAGAGCAACCCAGGAGTTGAGAACTGCAACAAGAATATTGCCTTTTATAAGCAACAAATTGAACTCCTGGAGAACCAGATAGTAGGGTATAGGC
This sequence comes from Trifolium repens, assembly GCA_030408175.1. Taxonomy (NCBI): domain Eukaryota; kingdom Viridiplantae; phylum Streptophyta; class Magnoliopsida; order Fabales; family Fabaceae; genus Trifolium; species Trifolium repens. Next base: position 43,965,624 of record CP125837.1, on the reverse strand, counting down.
GCAAAATCATTGAAGAGGAAGTCGAAAAGGCTCGAATCGAAAAAGAAGCAAAAGCCTCGACTCAAGAGTTGATTGATGCGCAGGGCAGGGAAGGAATTCAAGCTTTCAGTTCAGCAGAGGTGGTTGCTGAAGAAATCAAGTCTCTGGAGAGCTCCAATCTTGTGGTCGAGAAAGAACTTGCAACTTTGAAGAGGATTTATGCTGATTGTACTAAAGACTTATAGTTTTTTATTCTTATTTTCTTTGTCCTTTCGAACAATTTTTGGTATTCAATCCTGTTTGGATTTTATTTGTAACTTTGAACAAAGTCCCAATTTGTGGCAACTTTTAATTTGCAATTGCCATTTTGCTTTTATGTTTAAATACTATTCTGCGCTTATTTTTACTTCGAGTAAAACAAGTTTATATTTTTTCAAATACTTTCCATTTATACCCAAAGTACGTTTTTCAGGAGTTAATTCCTCAATTTCATAAGCACCATTTGAATAAACTTGAACAATTTTAAATGGTCCTTCCCAATTTGGGGACCACTTGCCTAAGAGTCTATCTTTCTTGTCCATAGGCAAAATCACCTTCCAAACTAATTCTCCAACACTAAAAGATTTAGGCTTAACTTTCTTATTGTAAGCTTTAGAGACTCTTTCTTTTTGTTTTGTTAATACTTCTAACGCATTAAGTCTTTCTTCATCTAAATCAACTAAATCATCTGACATCATCTGCCAATAATGGTCCAAAGGTATTTCCATTTGTCTTTGCACCCTTGCTGACTGCAAATGTATTTCGACTGGTAATACAGCATCATGACCGTAAGTTAATAACCTTGGTTTTTGGGCTATGTGTTTTCTTATCAAATTAATAATGATTTTATTGGCTGCTTCAACTTGACCATTTGCTTATGCATAGTATGGTGTTGAAGTTAATAACCTAAAGCCAATTTCCTGGGCAAATTCCTGCATCTTTCGTCCAGTAAAAACTGAACCTTGATCTGTAGTAATTGTTTCAGGAATTCCAAACCTATAGATTATATGATTTTGAATAAAATTAATCACTGCCTCTTGATCAACATTTGGTAATGAAATTGCTTCAATCCATTTTGTGAAATAATCTATTCCAACTAAAATGTAACATTGATTTTTTGATGAAGCAGGTTTAATTTCGCCAATCAAATCTAGAGCCCAACCCCTAAAGGGCCATGGTTTTATTATGGAGTGTAGTTCACTTGCGGGCACATGCTGGATTCCTGAGTGTCTTTGGCATTCTTGGTAACCCTTGGCATACTCTATGCAATCTTTTAACATAGAAGGCCAATATAAGCCTTGTCGAAATAACAACCATTTCATTTTATGCCCTGCTTGATGAGAACCACACGTGCCATTATGAACATCAGAGATTGCTATGTAAGCTTCAGCTTCATTTAGGCATTTTAACAAAATTCCTTCAGAAGTCTTTTTGAAAAGATCATTTTCAAAAATTACATAGCTTAAAGCCCTGTATTTTGTTTTTCGATCCACATTTCCTGTTGGATTTCTAAGATATTCCACGATAGGCTTTCTCCAATCACCATCTGAGAGATTGTCAATGGCAAAAATTTCAAACTCATCATGGATATTTTCAATTTCCTCTTGTGGTATAGTATCTGCCCCCACAAGTTTTGGCATTGACAATTGTTCAGAAATTGGTTCTTGCAAGACCATTTTTTCTTTGATTTCGATCAATTGTGTCAACTTTTCTTTTGACATCTTATATCCTGAAGCAATTTGGGCTAAGTCATTTGCTTCTTGATTTTCTAAACGAGGTATATGTTCAATATCCACCTGATCGAAACAGTCTAGTAAAGAACTAGCCATAACAAAGTATTTTGTCAAATGTTCTTTAACACATTTATATTCTTGTGTTAGTTGTTTCAATACTAGTTCAGAATCACCTCTTATTTTAATGTTCTTTGCCCCCAAATCTTTTAATATTTCTAAACTTGTTATCAAGGCTTCATATTCAGCTTCATTATTAGAGCAAAGTCCATTTATTTTATACTTGAACTTAGTTGGAACTTTAGTAGGAGAAATTATTAAGATCCCAATCCCAGTTCCATGTTTATGTTTTGATCCATCGAAATAGAGAATCAAAGGCTCTATATCAACATATTCTTGTGGCATTTCGACCAAATAATGATCAACTATAAAATCAGCCACAATTTGACCTTTAACAGCCCTTAAAGGCTTATAAGTAAGTGAATATTCAGTTAATGCTAATGCCCATTTTCCAATCCTACTATGTAACATAGGTTTGGTTAACATATGCTTAATAACATCAAAGTGAGAATAGACATAAACATCAACAGGCTTTATATAATGCTTAAGTTTTGTACAAGAGAAATACAAACAAATACAAAGTTTTTCTATGGCAGTATATCTAGTTTATGCATCATTTAAAACTCTACTAAGGTAATAAACTGCATTTTCTATGCCATTATCATCTTCTTGAGCCAACATGCTTCCTATTGTCTTATCAGACGCAGCAATGTACAACTTCATAGCTTTATTCCTGCTAGGAGGCATTAAAACTGAAGGCTTTATCAAATAATCCTTTATGTCATCAAAAGCCTTTTGATGCTCTTCATTCCATTTGAAAGGATCATCTTTCTTGAGTCGAAGTAGTGGTGAGAAAGCTTGAGCTTTTCCACTTAGATTCGAAATGAATCTTCTCAGAAAGTTAATTTTTCCTAACAGAGACTGAAGTTGTTTCTTGGTCGAAGGAGGCTTTGTCTCTAAAATGGCCTTTGTCTTGTTTTGGTTTATTTCGATGCCTTTTTTATGCACCACAAAACCAAGGAAATCTCCTGGCAGTTCTGATGAATTTACTCCTCAGCAGCCTTTCGATCTCTTCCTTGATTTTGGACATAATTTCTGGTGCAAACCTCCTTGGCAATTGTTTCACTGGTTTCTTTCCTGCCTTGATTGGTAGTCTTAATTCGACCATTTCCCTATTTAGTCCAGGCATTTCATTATAGTCCCAAGCAAAACAATCACTAAATTCTTTAAGAAGTAGCACCAATTTTTCCTTTAGACTAGGAGTGATGTTAGCGCTAATATAAGTTGGCCTTTCAATGAGCCATCTTCAATGTCTATTTCTTCCAAAGGGTCTTGTGCTTTCATTTTTGGAGTTTCATTTAACGGATCTCTTTCGAACCCCAAGGGCTCATCATCATAAATGCAATCAAGCCTTTGAATTTGTGGCACATGACCGCCATCCTTTTCGACTTTGGCTTTTACCGCCATATTTTGTTGAACATCAGCTTCCAAAGCCGTATTTAGTTTGGTTACGGCCATATAAGCCGTAATCCTGGCCCAAGCATTGGACTCAGTCATAGTAGTCTTCGTAGATATTCCACCCAGTTGGTGGTATTACTCCATCTTTTGAGGAAGCATCATCTATTTCCTCTCTTTCCTATATGAAACCATGGGTTGGGTGGAGTTTGACAGAGTGTATAACGTTATCAGAAGGCTCGAAAGCGCTATCCCTGTCATAGCATGGCGAAATATTTGTCAAGTTTTTGTCAAAGGTTTGTTTTGAAATGGTATCCACCTCTGACATATAGAAACTTTGGTCAGCTTCGATGTTCTCGACGCAATCATCCTCTCTCCAAAGTATTAACTTCTGATGAAGGGTAGATGGGACAACACCCACTCCATGGATCCACTCCCTTCCTAACAGTAAGTTGAAGTTTGCTTTGGATTCAACCACCAAGAACAAGGTAGGTCGAACTATGCTGCCTACAGCAACATCTACTTCAATTGCCCCCATAGAGTATCTTGTCTTGCCTTCATAATTTGACAAAACAATGTTATGGGCTGACAAATCACAGTCATATTTGCCAATTTTGGGCAACATAGATAGAGGCATCAAGTTAACAGCAGCACCTCCATTAATTAGCACTTTGTTAACCCCAACTCCCTCAACTTTTGCTCTGATGAAGAAAGGTTTGAGATGGTTTTTCATGCCTAAATCTGGCTTTTCGAATGTAGCTTGTTGCTCTTCGATACAGCCATTATTCATGATATAATAGCACATTGGCTTTGGATCAGCCATTTCTAACTGGTCGAAATCAGTTTCGAGCTCAGTTACTTTAGATTGGACATCATATTCTGATGGCAATATAGAGACCACACATATGACATCGAAATCTGGCTCATAATCCAGCAGATCATCATCCTCCATTTTGTTATCATCTATTGGGGGAAGGATTCTTTCTTTTGCTGGCCTTCTAGCCACTTCTTTGTATTGGCTTGGTTGAGCATTTGCTGCAGCCAATTTTTTCTGGCGTTGGAACCTACGCCATTGTGTCCTGGTCATTGGATGCTTTCCTTTGTAGTTATTTTTATATGAATATTTGTTAGCATCCTCTGAGTAGTTATGTTTGGTACCACTGAAGCCACCAACTTCCATTGCCCCTTTGTTGAATTTCATTATTCCCTGGTGCATCCAACGCCCCTGGGGGATCGAACTAGGAGGTCGAAAAGTTGGGCTTCGACTAGTTTTGACAGGGTTGTTTGGTCGAGTCAGGATCCCTTTTCCTTATCTTGGTACTGTTTTGGGTTTGCCCCCTGCTTATTTGTCGCAGGTTGAAACCTTTTAAGGCCTTCAGTAGCCTCCTTATCACAAACAGCATTGCAACGGGCACAAAGCATAACTCCTTTGTTCTCCAGTTTGCACCTGTTCAGAAAGTCAATCAGATCCTCTTCAGCACGAGGATAAACTACTTTCATTTTCTCGAAATACTCCTTTTCAGGGATTTCTTCTGTTTGCATTTCCGTGACCTCCATGGCTTCGACCATCATGATTTCCTGTGGTTCAGCATAGAGCGTGTCAACATTCTGCAAAGGTTCAGCATCAATCTTCATGGCCTTGGGCTTTTCACCAAACTTGAGTCTTCCTTCATTCAAAGCCTTTTGGACCAAATCCCTGAAAAGTACACATTGTGAGGTTCTGTGTCCAAGAAAATTATGATATTTACAATAACCTCTTTTCTTTCTCATATCTAATGAGGATATTTTAACACCCTTAGGAACCACAATTTGGCCATCAGTAACCAATAAGTCAAAAATCTCATCACATTTTGTTATGTCAAAAGTGTAAGTCTTTGACACATATTTATCATTTTTTGGTTCGACAGGATTTTTCCCATTTGAAGGTTTCAAAAGTTTGCAAATATAAGGGGGGCCAGGTTTTAATTCCGCCAAGTCTATTTCCCCTTGTTCAACATCCCCATAAGAGATATCATACTCTTGGTCACTGTCATGGGTTTCGACATAAGCAACCTTCTCTTTCTTATGATACTTAGAATTTCTAGCCTTTTCTGCTTTCAAGCGTTCGACCTGTCGAACCCTATCAGCCAATTGGGCCATATCTCTTAGATGTTGAGTATCTAATTTCTTTCTGATCGAATAATCTAGGCCACCAGCAGCCATTTCGACCAATTCATGTTCAGGCACCTGAGTAAAGCATCTAGCCTTAAGCAAACGAAATCTATTCAAATAATCATCCACAGACTCAGGAGTTTTGTGCCTAACACTTGCCAGTTCTTTGAGACTAATTTTAGATTGTCCCATGTAAAATTGTTCATGGAAAACCCTCTCCAACTGAGTCCAATTGAAAATTGAATGTGGGGGAAGAGTAGTAAACCATGTGAAAGCATTTTTCATTAGAGAATTTGGAAAATATTTCATCCTTAAATTCTCATTGTTCGCTAAATCCCCTGCCTCAGTCAAATATCTTGCTATGTGTTCAACAGTTGATTCACTAGTATCACCAGCAAATTTGGTGAATTTTGGGATTTTCCAACCCCTTGGTAATTCTGTTTGAAGCACATATTCTGATAAGGCAGAGACAAAATGAGGCCTATGCATACCTACATTTTGACCATTTTGTGCCAGGATGGTTTCGACCAATTTTGCTATGTTATTTTGTCCAGCAAAATTATTATTTTGGACGTTCCTAACTACGTCGTCAGCATTTTGGTTCCTATTTACCAAGACGATTCCAGGATTTGGTTCGACTTGGGGCAAAACCTGTGGTTGTGCCTGAGGCTGCACTTGTGGTTCGACCACCGGTGCAGGTTGTTGGGCTTGGTTTACAGGATTAGCCAAGTTAATCTGTGCAGGCACCATGGCATTGTTTGGCGTTTGTGCAATTTGCAAAGGCACTACATTTTGAATTTGGGGAACTTGTTGATTAGGGACTTGAGGAGCCCCAAAGAAATCAACAATTCTTCCCATTTGTGTGGCTAATACTTGGTAACTTTGGTTAGTATTTTGAATTAAAGGATTAAACACTGTACCAATCTGTTGTGTTAACATATTAACCATATCATGATTACTATCATCCATTTGTTGCCTCATAGCCATCAAGGCAGTATTAGTCAATGCAGGCATGTTGTTTCGAGTTGCAGAACCAGAAACTGTTTGATTATTAGGGACAAACACGCCTGGTGCTGCCTCTGAAAATAACGAGGAACCCGTTTGTAAGCCCTGCATCATAGTAGTAGGCATACCATACTGGTAATTCCTGTTAGTGCCTTGACCCATGAATTGGGAGAAGGGCAAATGAAATGTGGACGAACTTGCACCACCCCCATTAATATTTGACCGGTTTGGGGAGAAACTATTCTCCATGTTATGAACCAAAGTCAAAATGGGTTATGCGGTTGTCAAAGGCGTCATTGTGGATGATGGTATTGCCATTGTGGCATTTATTACGAAGATGTTGGGGCAGATACCGTTGCCCCTATCACATTGGTCACAGCCTCACTGATTACAGGAGAGGTTATGGCCTCTGAGACATTCGAAGTGGTTGATGGATTCGAACCATTGTTATTATTGTTTCTTGTTGGATTTTCCATATTTGGTCTTGTATTTCTGGGTGGTGGTCTGACCATTTCAGGGAGAGACTTCCCGTTTCTTAAAAGCATACACTATACAAAACTTCTGGAAACAAACCAGAATACAGAACAAACTAACTTCCACTAAATAAATTTTTTTAAAGAAAATTTAAACGTAAAGCACACAGTCCCACTGGGCGTGCCAATTTGTTTACTGTGAAATTTGGTAAACAACGCTAGTTTGAGTTATTACAAGAGAGATCAACTAGTAAATCTCAGGACATAGTGCTTTTTGTTTATATTTCCAAAATAGTTAGTGTTCATCATTGTTCTTATGCTTTGAATGTGATTTTTATGTAATTTGAATTGCAATAAAGAATGTTTATTCTAAGGAATAAACAGAAAGGGAGATTGAGTCGAAATAAAGACAATTCGAATTAAAATGAAAGAACTGTAAATTTTCATTCAAAGGTAAATGTTTACAGAAAAGTAAATGGTACACATTGCATACATTTTCCCTTTCGAACTCGTTTCTCGCGTTGACATGGGTACTTTGAGTTTTGTAAGGATTTTGTATAATGATTGTGACCCTTTGCTTGATCACAGAACTAAACTATTTATAGACACTAATTCCTAACTGCTAATAACGTTTAAGTTAACTAAAGAGAGGACGCGTGTCTTGACACGTATTTTGAATTTGAATTCTCCTTTATCCTTTGATTTAGCCGTTGTATCCATCGAAGTCGAAATAGCAATGCTTCTCTTGAATATTTTGCTAAGTCCACACTTTTCTTCTGCACAGCGAACGCTTCGACCTTATAGACATTTCGACCAAGTCGAAAGAACCCTAGAGAAAACAATGTAAAGACTAATGCTCCAGATAGAACATTTAATGATATGTTCATGCATGATTATTCATTAAATTTATTGGCTCTGAAAACCAAACCTCTTTAATGACTTTTAAAATAGTAAAATAATTAAATGTAATTATATTTATTATTTTCAGTCATGCCTTTAGAACATATTTTTAACTTAGTAAAAATATGGGCTAACAATATGCATAAAAATAGGAACGAAAGAAAATCAATAAAAAATTATACAAAAAAGATAAATACACGCGTAAAATAAATCTAATAACAATATATTAAAAGAAACTACTGCTAAAAATCCTAATTCGTCCTCATCTATTTTAATAATATTTCAAATCTTCTGCCATTGAATCTAATTTTACCTGTAAAGATTAAAAAAAATACAAAACATAAAAAATAGGAAAGAACATGAAATTAAATTGTAAACTTATAAATCTTAAATTTTGACCATGAAATTAAATTGAAAATATGAAGCAACAATAGAACAAACATTAAATAACAATCAAATTGATATGGAACACCACAAACAACAAAAGAAAAAAAAAAATTAGAATTCAAACACCTAAAACATTAATAGGAATGCATACCTTTATAGAACCTCAAGCAAAACGGCTGCAATCAACGAATTCATGGACAAAATATATTAAGATTAAACTGATAAATAAAAATAAAACACAACAAATTATAGTAGATACATTCAAACATGTTTCCTCTCAAATCAAAAGAAGCATGTTAGCTTTTATATTCCTTAAGGAAAAAGATATCCAAAAAACTTATAAATCTTAAATTTTGACCATGAAATTAAATTGAAAATATGAAGCAACAATAGAACAAACATGAAATAACAACCAAATTGATATGGAACACAACAAACAAAAACAAATCAAAATTCAAACTCCTAAAAATATCTATAGGAATGCATACCTTTATATAGTACCCCAAAGCAAAACCTGAATTCAATAGACAATACATGAAACCTAAGGAAAATAAAACTCAATTTTTTTTTTCTTATATGGAAAAAACAGAATCAATATGGATTTCTACAATAAAAAAATCATAATGAAAACAACTAAAATATCTAAAAGAATGCATACTTTTATAAAAACCCAAAATCAAATCTGCATCCAATAGAAACCTAGAATGGTGGAGAAGAAAAAGTTCAAAGTCATCAATATTGGAAAAAGTTATGCGCTTAGGAGAAAGAAATAAAAGAGTTTTTTTCTTTATATAGAAAATAAATGGGTTTCTATTTGTTGTGAAAGAGGCATAATTTAAGGATATAATTAATGGATTTGCATTGTAAATAGAATAAACTCCATAGAGAATATATCTTTTAAACACATGACGTGTCACATTCATTAATTGACGTGACAACATAGTATTAGGTGTTAAATTATTTTATACATAGTGTAGTTCTTCTGAGATTGGCTGCATCATAAGGCTAAAACAACTTGGTCAGAGTGACTTAACTGAAGCACCAATGCTAAAGTAATTAAGTCTAAACCACTTGTGCATATTTGTAAGACCCAAGATTTTACTGTACAATTTTCTAAGGAACTCTAGTGTCGGCTACGAGTTTTAGGGTTTTTAGTAAAGCGGTTTTTGTGAGTATCGTCGCATTAATGAGATTTTTGCTGAAACGGAGCCTGTTTTGTGCTCGTGCGCTGGAAAGGCACAGACTTTTGGGTCGTAGTCCTCTTTTAAGTATGAGGAGATTTCTGTGGTCTTAGAATAACGAGTTTTGGATTATTCTTGTTTTTGGAAAAACGAGTAGGATTTTACCCGCGGATGGAAAATCGTACTGCGTCTGTTTTAAGTGAGGTTTCGGATGGGAGTTTTATATATCTGCGCGAGTTAGGATATATTCTGAGAATAATTTTCTAAAGTATAGAAGAAAATTACAGTCGCGGAAAAAGATTCGGCGATAAGTTTTGGAAATGTTAAACGTTAGACGTTCTTTCCGTAGGTTTTAGGTTTTTGTGATTTACGTTCGTCGCGACGTGCGAGAGCTGATCGTGTGAGTGTTTCTATGAGGTGTTGAGTTTTATCTCAAGTGGGTTTGTTTTGGTTTGATCCAATGGCTAGGGTTTTGTCTTGGTATTTTGTCTTTTGATCCAATGGCCATGAGTTAACAAGAGCAATAACATAGTAAGGAGGTTTGTTGTTGGTGGACTTAGAAAATTTGCCTAAGACTTTCTTTCTCTTTTCTTTGGCCGTGCTCCATCTTCTTCTTTCCAACCTTGGGAGAAATTTGTATTCTTCACCAAAAGCTTGGATTTTTGGCTTGTTGGATCATAGAGATTGAAAGGAATTCATCTCCACTTGAGGTAGTAAACCTTCTCCTTTCTTTGTTGGTTTAAAACATCTTATGTTAAGGGTTTTATGATTATGATTCTTGAGAGAAATTTTTGAGAGGTTGCTCATAAATTGTTCTTGTTTCATGAAAGTTGTTCATGAGGTTTAGAGAAGCATGTGTAGGCTTTGTTATTTTTATTTTCCATGAGTTTGTGAGAATCTCATGAGAAAAGTTAGGGTTTTGAAAGTTTAGTGTATTGATCAATAACATGAGGTTATGTTGTTTGGTTTTGGAAAACAAGGTTGTTTTTGAGCCTTTGGGCAAAAGGGAAATGTGTTGTATGGTTTTGTTTTAGAAAATCCGATGAAAAATATTTTGGAAGTTTATGAAAATATTTACTAAGTGTTTATGTGGTGTTTTTGGGGTCAAAGTGGTTTAAAACTCTTGTGACATGTGGAGTTGCTTTTTGCTTTGAAAACATGTTTGAAAATGATTACCGGTCGGTTAAGGCCCGTAATAAAACTTGTGCTTGGGTTTGGTTTTGATTTTGGAAATGAAAACCAAATAACTTGCACTCGAAGCAACCAACATGCTTTCGGAAATGTAATGCTTTGTTGTGAAAACGGTTGTTGGGAACCAATACTATGCGTATGTGGTGTGTTGCGTGAAAAGTTGTTTTGGGTGAAAATTGAGAAAAACAAGTTTTGCTGCTGCTGTCATGAAGAAAACCAGTTCTGTCCTGGTGTGGTCGCCCAGCGACCAGATGGTAGCTCAGCGACCAGTTGGTCGCCAGTCTTCGCCCTGGGCGTGGAAGTTCTGACTTGCCATCGCCAGGTGGTCGCCCAGCGACCTCTAGCGACCCCTGGGACCTAAAATTTTGGATTCTGATGTCCTAACTTGGGTTTTAACTTTCTAATCCCTTTCTATTAATTTATGGAAGTGGTTGGGATTGGAAACGGGGTTTTTGGGTACCCGGAAGGTACGTAACTTGTAACGCAAGAAAACGGCCATTTTGCATTTCAAATTATTTAAGACTTTGGCCTATTGTTTTGAGTCCTAAAAATAGTACATATAACTCATGGGGGTTGATCAATATGGTGGTTTTTGGTATGGTATCCGAAAGAGGGATTTTTCCTTAGGAACCTTTAGGTTTTTGGGGTTTTGGTGTAGTTTCAATACGATTGGTTAGAGAACAATGTATTGATTGTTGCGCTGCTTGTTTTAGGAAGCGTGTTGTGTTGTTTGAGCATGTATTGTTGGCGGAAGCTTGCCGAGGTAAGGGCTCCACTTTATTTCTGTCTTTTCACCGGTTAATAACATGCTTGGTTATTTTCTGTGATGTGCTGTGTTGTGATTGGCATGTATGTATTATGTATTCTCGTGATGAGAAAATGTTTACAATACTTGCGCTGTTTACATATGATTATGAGAATATATGTATGAACAGGTGTTTGGAATACATATGATGAGAAATGTATGTATGTTGTTATGTTTGGTTTACATATGCTAGAGAGGTATGTATTCATTGCATTAGCATATAAGGGGAAGCGTATGCTCATGCATTTGGTAGTTTTGTGTCCGGTGCGGTGATCGGGAGAGCCCACCCTAATGGTTTGTAGTGATCGGGAGAGCTACGAGACCTTTGTTGAGATCGATACGTAGTGATCGGGAGAGCTACGGGGTGTGGTGATCGGGAGAGCCCACTCTAATCTTTGTAGTGATCGGGAGAGCTATGGGATTTTATTGATACTTATGGTAGGGGTGTGGTGATCGGGAGAGCCCACTCTAATCCTTTGTAGTGATCGGGAGAGCTACGGGATTTTATTTAGTTCGATACGTGGTGATCGGGAGAGCCACGGGGTGCGGTGATCGGGAGAGCCCACTCTAATCCTTGTAGTGATCGGGAGAGCTACGGGATTTTATTGATATTGTTAGTAGGGGATGGACCTACGATTTCCGGAGCTCATGCATCGTGGTAGCTAGGGTTAGTACCACGCATTGTAGAGGTTGCATTATAGGCTATGTGTGCATTGCTTATATGAACCCGTTGGTGGGAATGGCTATGTGTTTAAAGAGCTTTCTCTGTTGGTATTTGTATGTTTGGTATTTGTATACTCTCTCGCACCGGTTATATATATACATACCTATATTTTGTGGTGACCCTTTCTTTCATTTGCGGGCTCATCCCACCCAGGTGATGGGTTAGGTCGTGGTGACGACGGTGGCAGTTCTAGGCTATAGTAAGCACGTGGTGAAGCTTAGTATAGATAGACTATGCGCCGGTGTGTTTTGTGCACCGTGCTTTTTGGTTAGCATAGGGTTGTCTAACTTGTTTTGTTGTAAGTATTTGAATACTTAGACTTGGATTGTAATTATTCAGGAATACACTTTGCTTGTCGAAGCACCTTATGGTAATGAGTTCTTTTGTATATTTGAATGCCGGCTCATTTAAAATATTCTATGCGCACTCTGAGTGTTAGTTGAAAAAGAAAAAAAAATATATACTGCCTTTTCAGGCCCTGGAAAAACGGGTTGTTACAATATTGAAGATGAGCAGATGCAACATGTGGAACAAGAAGTCCTAGACATCTTGTCACTGGGTTCAGAGCATGTTAAGGCAACATGTCGAACAAGATGTCCCAAGACATGTGGGTAGGACATATGAACCCAGTTCAGCTTAAAAGATAATGCTTATCCATTAAGCACGCGTGTTTGTTTAAGTTTGAATGAAGCGCGAATCTTTAAGTAACAAGCTGAGATTAGGATTAATGATAAAGTTTGTTATTAATTCTAAGTGTTAGATACGATCGGATTCGTATTTAATTTGTGGATAAAGATTAATTCTTTTATCTTGTGGAGTTTGTTTTTAAAACAAGTTTGTTTTAAAACTAACTCTTAATTGTAGTGCATCTGAAAGACTGAAGATTATCTGAAGACTTGCACGCCTATATAAAGGACTCAACATAGAGCTTAAAACTCAACCCACAATAACTGAAGATTGTGAGTCCAAAGCTTTGTGCCTACTGTGCAAAGCATTAGTGGTTCCTCGTATTGTTTTTGATACTTGGTAACTTTGAGTCGTTGAATGTTGTCATTTGATGACAGGAATTTCTACGTCATTTTTAGTATTATTATTAGTAGTAAAATGAGCAAGACAGACCCAAATACGAAGGAAAACCTACAAAAACAGGAAAAAGCATCAAGACAAAGTCCAAGATGCAAAATCAGCATTCCATCGCAGCACGATGGCTCCCATCGTGCCACGATGGGAACTGCTTGTTCGCCATGAAATCAGAAGCAATAAATCTGAAGAGAATCTGTCCATCGCAGCACGATGTGTGCTATCGCAGCACGATGGAGTAACTTGGCGCCCAAGCTGATGAAATGCACAGGATCAGTTATAAAATTGAACTAAATCTCCACATCGCAGCACGATGGCTTCATCGTACTGCGATGCCTTGCTGAGGCCCATTACGAAAACTATAAATAGAGCCTCCCTTTCGTTGTTTAAATCATTCAGAAATAGTAGAACACTCTCTACTATAAGGAGAGGTTCAGAGGAGCTCTATTGGGCATAGTTTTCTCCCCTTACGGGAAAACTAACTCAGCAAGGTATGATTTCTTTAGGCTTTTGTATTTAGGTTATAATTTCTTGTAATTTAAATATGTAGTCTTTATTATTTATGCCTTAGGTTGTGGTGGAGAAGATGAACTCCCCTATGAATATTTGGAGTCTGTGATTGAGTCTAAGTTATAATAAATGATATTTAGTAATTATGTTTGTTATTTACTTTCGTGCACTTTAACAACGTATTCTCGTAATCTGGTCGGATAAGCGGGAGCGCCCATAGAATTGATATCAGGTTTTGACTTGATATAGTCCGGAACTCGTAGTAAATAAGATAGATGTATAGAGACGGTAACATCCTGAACTAGTCGTGAACTGAGCGGTTAGAGGAGGAATCATGCACTAGGTGTGATCTTAGCACTTAGAAGATGAACAGCCCGATACTAGGACCTAGAGGTTAATTGGTGAAGGTTATAATGCGTGTTTATAAACAACTCACTTAGTAATTAAGGTATGTGACACATCGAGGTTAGGCTCCCGTAGGTACCTTAGTTGTTAACGTAGGGAAACTTTAATAGACATAGTGTAATAGTAAGGTATTACTACAACAAGGATAATTCACCGCCGAACATGATCTAAGTAACTATGTTATACACCGGTCATGTCAAATATGAAGAAGAGAGGGTATCCAACCACCATACTTAGCCTCTATATTTCTTGAATCTATTATTTATACATTCTGCATTTATATTTCTCCAAAGCATTACGCTTATTTTATAAAAACCTTTTCAAAAACCAAAGCGAATGCAAACTATCACAAACTTAAATAACGCTAGTGAAGCTGCGGCACGATCCCTGTGGATACGAACTCATTCTAGACACCTAGAGTGTGAATTATTACTCGACGACAGACTGGTGCACTTGCCAGACCGTAGTCAAGTTTTTGGCGCCGTTGCCGGGGATTGTGTTTACAAAGCATTACTAGATTTATTTAAGTTTGTCAAAAAAAATAAAAATTTCAAAAATACAGAAAAATTAAAAAAATAAAAAATCTTGTTGATGATTGTGGCTTTTGATCTGTGAAAGTTCTGGCTAAGGATAAGTCTTGGTATTTAAGCGATCCGTTGTGATCCACCTCACTTACCTGGGAATTTTCATAGTGACAAAGACACATGAGACAAACCAAAAATAGTTTTACCATTTAATTTTCCAGTGCTACTGAAGGTATTCAGTTGTTGTGCCTGATAACAGGTATCCTGGAGTTTGAGTACGACCCTGAACCAGAAAGAACCCTTTGGAAAAGAAGGCAAGCACAAAGGTTTGCAGCATCCAGCAGTCTCAACATAAAAGAAGAGCCTACCACCAAAGCCATGGGGGACGAGCAAAGAATTACGATGGGAGACTACTGCAAGAGGACTGACACAGATCATATCTCACTAGGATTCCAGCCGGCAAATCTAGCTAACTTTGATATCAAGGGTAATGTTCTTACAGGTTTGCGGGAGAACCAGTTCGATGGACGTGCCAACAATGACCCTTAGGATCATCTTGCAAAGTTTTCAGAGACATGTCAGATCCAGAAAGTGCCGGAAAGTGTTACTGATGACCAGAAGAAGCTGCGTTTGTTTGCTTTTTCTCTTACAGGTCCAGCTAAAGATTGGCTTCAATGCTTGCCAAGGGGAACGATTGCAACATGGAAGGAGCTTGAAGACAAGTTCCTGGAAAGATTCTTCACACACACATTATTCCAGAAAAGGAAGTCAGAGATTCTAAGTTTCAAACAACATGAATCTGAAACGCTGTGCGAGGCTTATGAACGGTTCAAGCTGCTTATGAGAAGGTGTACTAACCACAACATTAGTGCTATGGAGCAGATGCAACTATTCACTGCTGGTATGAAAATGCAACATAGGATGATACTAGATGCCTCAGCTGGTAGGTCCATCAAAGTAAAGACTTATGCAGAAACTAAGGATCTGGTTGAGCAGATGTGCCAGAATGAATACAACATGAGCCATGATAGAGCTGAAAAGACTCCTGGAGTTCTCAAGGTGGACCAGGAGATTGCCTACACAGTAGAGATCGAGTTACTAAGGAGGCAACTTGCTGATAAGGAGAAAGCGGTGAAGGAAGCTAGTGTTAAACAGGTGGAGGGAGTGTGCGACTTCTGCTAGAAGATCACCCTAATGGGCAATGTTTGCCAGGAGGAAGCGAGGAGCAGGTAAATTACATGGGGAACAACTACAACCTAGGTTGGAGCAAACACCCAAATTTACGATGGGACCAGACAGGGATCCAGGCCCAAGCTTCATCTCAACCAAGAAAGCCATCTCCATTGGAAGAGTTACTCAATAAATTTGCTAACATGAGCAAGACTAACTTTGAAAACATACAGACGACAGTAGCCAACCAAGGGGCGACGATAAAAAGTCTTGAAACCCAGATTGGTCAACTCTCAAAACTGGTAAGCACTCATGTTTCTAAAGATATTGCAGGTAACACAGTGGACAATCCAAAGGAGGAATGCAAAGCGATAAAGGACATGAAAACAGAGCACGAACGGAGAGAAGAACAGATTAAAGACTACGAAGAGTGGTACAAGCTGTTCGATATGACATTAGACGAAGCCTGTGATGAGTTCATGAGAGAACTGCAAGAGTATAGGGAAAGCCGAGCACGATTGCCAATCAAGAAGACAGATCCTGGAAGCGTCACCATACTCTGTCAGGTTGAGGAAGCAGAAATTCGAGCCTTATGTGACATGGGTTCAAGTGTTAACGTAATGCCATTGTCTCTGGTAGAAAAGTTAAAACTCACAACAGTAACTGCAGGTACATGACGTGAACTCGTTTTAGCTAACCAAACAACAATTCACTCAGCAGGTACAATCGAGGATGTCATGGTGAAAGTCGAAGACCTGGTATTTCCAGCAAACTTCATGATCCTAGATATCCAGGAAGATGAAGAGCATCCGATCATTCTTGGAAGACCATTCCTAGCAACTAGCAGGGCACTCATTAATGTGGAGCTCGCTGAGTTGACTCTAAGGAGTGGAGATGAGGAAAGAACTATCAAAACTTCCAAAACAGAGAGGGTTGACTGCTACATGCTCGAGTGGAAGGACAGAAAAGCTACACCACCGACTCCAACTCAAGAAGTACAGGTAAAGATAGAGATAGAGGAGCTGGAGAATGAAATGGTGCAGCTAGAGATAGAGACAGCTCAGGAAGAGGAGGTACCCGAGGAACTCACTGATAAACTGAAGAGGCTAACTAAATAAGTGGACATCCGAGCAACATGGGTCAAAGCATGGGGGAGAAACCGAAAAGTGGCCAGAAAACCTAAGTTTTGGGTTAATACGCCACCTCTGAAGAAGCCTACTGCTGAAAGAAAAGAGGAAAGAAATAAGAAAAACTAGGTCAGAGCATCAAATGAAGAAAAGAAGGAACATCCACCAAAAAGCAAGGGGAAGTCCATCATGAAAACAGTACCGTCAGAAGATGATGAACGACTCTGCTTTGCCACCTTCAAAGAAAAACATAACCCAGAGAAGTATGAAAGAAGCAACAAGAAAGAGGGAGGAGCTAAGGCGAAAGCTCCTACAGATGAGAGAGACATGCGAACCTATCCTCTGTAATGGAGGAAATGCCTCAAGCTAATGAGAGGCTAAACAAGCGCTGCTTGGGAGGCAACCCAAGGATGAGTATTTTAAATTCAGCATTTTCAATTCAGTATTTCAATTTTAGTATTTTCATTTCAGTTTTTCAATTCAATAAAATATGACTAGAATTCTGCATGTCATCTTCATCTGTAAACAACCCTTATTCAAACTTACAAAAAATTAAATAACTGTTTACTGTTTATTATCTAGTGCATGATAAACTGTTATAGGTAAGATTGCGGCAAAGTAAGTTATAAATTCTGATGAGCCGAATTTCACGCCTTCATACAGAAACCAAAGGTGATTGCTCCGAAGTGCGAAGTTCGGGAGACAGAGAGACGAGTAATGAAGCTGGTGTCTGTGGGACAAGTGTTCAACTTTCAGATACCTAAGCCATATGAGGATTTGAGCCAAATATTTCCAAACGGTATTACCATTTTCTTTCGAATTACTATGAGAGTACCGTGCACTTGTTTATTTTCTAGAACTTGCTCTAATTCTCTGCTGACTGGTTAATTTGATATTATATGCATTGAGGCAATTGTTTGTTATAACCCAGAGCCTTTTCAAGCCACCCTTATTATTATTATTATCCTTTAATAGCCAAATTTGAGCCGTAAAAAAAAAATTTATCCCTTTTGTTTCGGTGACAAACCACGATACAGGCCTATAGACCAGAAAAACAATGATTTACCCTCTTTGGAGTTAGGTAATAGTTCTCAAAAGTCTTGGCAACAAAATAAGTTTGGGGTTGCTCATGGAACTAGCAACGTCTAAGTTTGGGGTGGGTATGCGGAGAACTATCACTACAAAGAAAAAAAAATTAATGAAAAAAGAGACGGGAAAACATCAAAAAAAAAAATTCCCTAAAAAATAGTCTCTTCAAAAAAAAATGAATGAAAAAAAAAGCCAAAAGGCAAAAACAGTGATAGAAAAGAACCACACAAAGACACATCCGGTTCTTATTTTCCGATACCAACACAAAAAGGCACCCTAAGGAACAAAGGTTGCGTACACAAAAAGGAACAACAAAGTAGAACTTAACTCCAATGTTTAGCCTACTATTCCCAAAAATGTCCTACCTTGACCTAAGCCACGTTATAACCCTAAAAAGATCTCCAATAATGCATGTATATTGAATTTTGACTGGTTGCTTATAATTCTTGCAAGCCTATGGTAAAATGGCAGGTTGTGCAATGATTGAGAGATAACCCTTTCAATTATGAGCGAAAAATACAAATGTGAGAGAGAGAAAAAGTTGAACATGGACTCTTGCAGACATTTGTCCGATTTGCTACTATCGATGTCTCCTTAGCCTAGCAGGACTGAACATGATCGCTGCGGTAAGAAATCAGCGGTACCATTGCTGAAATATTAAGCAAGGTTGTGAAATTCCTATCATCTTTATTTATCTCTTATTTCTCTAACGATCTTGTCTGAAAGCATGTTACTTTAGGACAAGCAACAGTTTAAGTTTGGGGTTGTGATGACAGGAATTTCTACGTCATTTTTAGTATTATTATTAGTAGTAAAATGACCAAGACAGGCCCAAATATGAAGGAAAACCTACAAAAATAGGAAAAAGCATCAAGGCAGAGTCCAAGATGCAAAAAGACAAGAAAAAGCCCAAAAAGTGAAGAAAATCAGCATTCCATCGCAGCACGATGGCTCCCATCGTGCCACGATGGGAACTGCTTGTTCGCCAAGAAATCAGAAGCAATAAATCTGAAGAGAATCTGTCCATCGCAGCACGATGTGTGCTATCGTAGCACGATGGAGAAACTTGGCGCCCAAGCTGATGAAATGCACAGGATCAGTTATAAAATTGAACTAAATCTTCACATCGAAGCACGATGGCTTCATCGTACTGCGATGCCTTGCTGAGGCCCATTACGAAAACTATAAATAGAGCCTCCCTTTCATTGTTTAAATCATTCAGAAATAGTAGAACACTCTCTACTATAAGGAGAGGTTCAGAGGAGCTCTATTGGGCATAGTTTTCTCCCCTTACGGGAAAACTAACTCAGCAAGGTATGATTTCTTTAGGCTTTTGTATTTAGGTTATAATTTCTTGTAATTTAAATATGTAGTCTTTATTATTTATGCCTTAGGTTGTGGTGGAGAAGATGAACTCCCCTATGAATATTTGGAGTCTGTGATTGAGTCTAAGTTATAATAAATGATATTTAGTAATTATGTTTGTTATTTACTTTCGTGCACTTTAACAACGTATTCTCGTAATCTGGCCGGATAAGCGGGAGCGCCCATAGAATTGAAATCAGGTTTTGACTTGATATAGTCCGGAACTCGTAGTAAATAATGCTAGGTGTATAGAGACGGTAACATCCTGAACTAGTCGTGAACTGAGCGGTTAGAGGAGGAATCATGCACTAGGTGTGATCTGAGCACTTAGAAGATGAACAGCCCGATACTAGGACCTAGAGGTTAATTGGTGAAGGTTATAATGCGTGTTTATAAACAACTCACTTAGTAATTAAGGTATGTGACACATCGAGGTTAGGCTCTCGTAGGTACCTTAGTTGTTAACGTAGGGAAACTTTAATAGACATAGTGTAATAGTAAGGTATTACTACAACAAGGATAATTCACCGCCGAACATGATCTAAGTAACTATGTTATACACCGGTCATGCCAAATATGAAGAAGGGAGGGAATCCAACCACCATACCTAGCCTCTATATTTCTTGAATCTATTATTTATACATTCTGCATTTATATTTCTGCAAAGCATTACGCTTATTTTATAAAAACCTTTTCAAAAACCAAAGCGAATGCAAACTATCACAAACTTAAATAACGCTAGTGAAGCTGCGGAACGATCTCTGTGGATACGAACTCATTCTAGACACCTAGAGTGTGAATTATTACTCGACGACAAACTGGTGCACTTGCCAGACCGTAGTCATCATTCAACTTTGTCTTTTAAACTGAGAAGTTTAAAGTTGTCGTCACTTGGGATTAGTGATTAGAGGGAGTTGGGTAGGTTCTCATATTCAGGGGGAGTTATCCCTTGAGTAGAAGATTACTAGGATTAAGAAAAGGCATACATGCCAATAGGTGTTTGGTGTGGTTGTAAGACTAAGTATTAATTCAGAGTAGTAGTGTTCACTTCCTGGATTGGTATCCTCCAGAGTAGGGCTATTTGGCGCCGAACTTGGTTAACAAATCACTGGTGTTATTTATTGCTTTTATTTATTTACTTCAGTACTGCAATAAATCGTGATCCTCATAACCAGTTGTCTAAGACATCTGGACTATAGACACATTGTCTTAGACATTGTGTACGACATCTGTCCTGCCAGGGAACAGAATTTCACATAGATCCAATTATATATTGACACATCATGTATTTTGTTTTTAAAACATGACGTGTCATATTCATTAATTGACGTGACAAAATCTAAACCAACAAAATTAAAAATTACTAAAAATTGATTATTTAAGTTTTTATCGTAGCCGTTGATTTTATTTTTTTCCACATGTCAAAATCTAGACCATTCATATTAGGGTTAGTGTTTAGGGTGCCTCTAGTTACTCTCGTTTTATTATATATTATAAATTACTAAAAATTGATTATTTAAGTTTTTATCGTAGCCGTTGATTTTATTTTTTTCCACATGTCAAAATCTAGACCATTCATATTAGGGTTAGTGTTTAGGGTGCCTCTAGTTACTCTCGTTTTATTATATACTAGACTACTACCCGTGCGATGCACGGATTATGTAGAATATAATGTGTATAATTTAATTTCTTATAGTAAAAAATTGCAAATAAAAAAGTTAAAAAAATATAGATAAATGGAAACTAACTAAGAAGTAAAAAAAAAATTAATATTGAAGTTTTAAGCAACATCTTATAGTACCTTCATAACAAAAACTCTATAACACAAATAAATTAAAAAAAATTGTTGTATACATGAGAAACAACACCGGATAAATATAAATAGAATACATATCAAAGTATGAAATTTACTGCAAACCTGTGAATATAATTTCCAAAATACATGTATTGACATTTGAAAAAACACAAATATCAGTCCACAAAAGTCTAGGGAAATAATTAGGAAGTAGTAGAAAAACAATATTGAAGCTTTAAGCAACATCTTATAGTACCTTAACATCAATAGGAAATGCATACGATGTTAAACTTGACATTAAATTAATCTTTATAGAAATTCCATGCAAAAGGTTGAGAGAAAAAATAAAGAGAAAGAAAAAATAAATTCAGAATTGAGACAGTGAGATATAAAAGATAGCAACAAAATTTAGGTAAAAACAAATCATAAATCCTATTAAAACAAACCATAAATTTAGATAAAAACAAACTATACGATGTTAAACTTGACATTAAATCAATCTTCATAGAAATTCCCTGCAAAACCATGCTAAACTCAGAGAAAAAGGTTGAGTGAAAAAATAAAGAGAAAGAAAAAATAAATTCAGAACTGAAAGAGTGAGATGAAAGAAAGCAACAAAATTTAGGTAAAAACAAATCATAAATCCTATTAAAACAAACCATAAATTTATATAAAGACAAACCATACAATGTTAAACTTGATATTAAATCAATCTTCATAGAAATTCCCTGCAAAATCATGGTAAATTCAGAGAAAAAGGTTGAGAGATAAAATAAAGAGAAAGAAAAAATAAATTCAGAACCGAGAGAGTGAGAGATGAAAGAGAGCAACAAAATTTAGGTAAAAACAAATCACAAACTCTATTAAAACAAACCATAAATTTAGATTAAACAAACAATAAGTGAGATAATTAAGAGGTTTTATAGGGAATTTAGGAAAACAATTAATTAGGGATTTGTAGTTATAAAGATAAAGATTCAATTATAAGTTTTATTGTAGCCGTTATATAATATATTTTTTCCACGTGTCAAAATCTAGACCATTCATATTAAGGTTAGGGTTTAAGGTGCCTCTAGTTACTCCCGTTTTATTATAACTAGACTTTTTACCCGTGCTCGCACGGGTTCAATTATTCAATTCAATTATACAATGGAAATATTGATAATGTGTGATTATTTATAGTAGTAAGCATTTAGGGCCCGTTTGGATAAATAACTTATACAGTAGCTTATAGCATTAGAGGAGCGTATAGTATGAGAACTTACATCATAAGCTCTTATATTCAATAAGCCTTTTGTGTTTGGTATGTACACTAAAAAATACATATATAAATTAAAGTGTTTGGATGTATCATTATACAGGCAACTATAGAATGTTAATATGATTTTAATTTCAAAAAACAAAATTAAAGAATCAAACAATGATTAAAAATATAATAATAATTATATATATAAATAAAGTAAAAAAAATCCATTCAGCTATGTTACCAAAAAATATATATATAACTTAAAAGAAAAACATATCAGAAGAAAACAACAACGTCAACAAATAATATAATACAAACAAACATACTTCGTTGATATCAAACTCAAATTTGTCACACACGGCATATATTAAGCAAGAATAAAATAAAATTGTTATCTAAGATGAAAATAATCGAATGAAGCAATTAACAATGTGTGCTCAAATATTACTTAACATAATAGCACAAAAGGTGAGAATATGTGAAAAATTATAATTATACTTAGAACAAAACAAAAATCAAATCAAAAAACAAAACATATAAAAAATAGAACAATAAATCATTAAGTAGAGGAGTTAAAAAAAAATAATATAAATAAACAAAATAATAAATAAGATTGCATAAAGTTTAAAACTTACCTGATAATAACAACTTCATGATGATGATAATAACAACTTCGTGATAGAGGTTGTGTAACAATAACAATTTCATGGTGATAAGTAAATAATTTTTTTTTTCAATTCTGCAACAGTAGCAAAACCTAATTAGCATAACAAAAGAAAAAAAAAAGTGATAGAGGAGCTGCCTCATTCTCAAGATGAGACCAAGAGAGTGAGTACTTATCATCATAACAAAATCCCTAGATTAGCAATAATACCGTAACAAAACTAACCAAAAAAACAAATCTAACATAGACAAATCATTTTAGATTTGACACTTACAAATTAGAAATTCAAAATAAATAACTATAATAAAAGTAATTACTTACGAATCTAAATTGATATACTCATCTTCTTTGCCACAACAGTGTAACAAAATTGCCTAAAAAATAAATCTGCAAATCAAACACTTGAAACGATTTTAGATTTGATGCTTACAAATTAGAATTAATATGAAACACTACAAACGACAAAAAAAAAGATGGAATCCATACTTATTGAAATAAAAATCAAATTAAAAAAGAATGGAGAATTAATATGGAACAATACAAACTATAATTAGAATTTAAATACCTAAAATATCTATAGCAATCCATACCTTTATAGAACCCCAAAGTCAAATCTGCATCAAATAAAAAAAAATGTAAATACGTGAGAAAAAGTGAAAATAGATGCATAATTTAAGGCTATAATTAATGTGAAAAATACACTATTGGGGATGCGAATGATACACTCTTGGGAGAAAGAAATAAAAGAGTTTCTATTTATCGTAAAAGATGCATAATTTATGGCTATAAATAAAATAGATTTCATAGAGTATATCCAATCATCAAATGAAGCATATAATTAGGGATTAGTAAGTAACAAAATTAGGGATTGATGTAAAATTATTTTATACACACATCCAATCATATATTGACACATCATGTATTGTGTTTGACGTGTCACATTCATTAATTGATGTGGCAACATAGTATTCAAGTTTTTATCGTAGTCGTTGATATAATTTTTTTTTCCACGTGTCAAAATCTAGACCATTCATATTAGGGTTAGGGTTTAGGGTATCTCTAGTTACTCTCGTTTTATTATATTAAGATAAAGATAAAGATATTTCAAATTTTCTGCCCTTAAATACAATTTTACCTGTAAATGTAAAAAAAATACCAAACATAAAAATCAGAGAGAGAAAGAATATTAAACACATAATTAGTGAAAGAATACTATAATTATACTAAAAACATAAACAAAAGGAGAAATGAAAATCAAAACATATAAAAAAGAGAACAATAAATCATTAAGTAGATGAGTGAAACAAAAAATATATAATTAAACAAATAAATAAATAAGGTTGCATAAAGTTTAAAACTTACTCGATAATAACAACTTCATGATAATAGAGGTTGTGTAACAATAGCAACTTCATGTTGATATAGAATCGTAACAAAATCTCTAGATTAACAATAATACTATAACAAAACGAACAAAAAAAACTTCAAATCAAACATAGACAAACGATTTTAGATTTGACACATACAAATTAGAAATTCAAAATAAATATAGAAACAAAATAAACTATATGAAGACAAATATATAAATTATAACAAAAAAATATAGTGAGAGAAAAATACTTTGAGGGTACTTGTATTTATAACCCTCAATTAAGTTGAATTTATACATAATTTTCGTAACTGATTATTAGTTTTTTTTGTTTTATTAATGTTTATCACTTTTCTCTTTTTTTTTTTTGAATAGATCGAATCTATACATAATTTTCGTAACTGATTATTAGTTTTTTTTTTTGTTTTATTAATGTTTATCCATTTTATCTTTTTTTGACAGATCTCAATTTTTTTTAAACACATGACGTGTCACATTCATTAATTGACGTGGCAACATAATATTGGTTTAAAAATTGATTATTTAAGTTTTTATCATAGCCGTTGATATAATTTTATTTTTTCCAAGTGTCAAAATCTAGACCATTCATATTAGGGTTATTGTTTAGGGTGTCTCTAGTTACTCTCGTTTTATTATATAAAGATTATAATCTAATATTATAATAAAGATAAATATAAAGATGTCAAAATCTAGACCATTCATATTAGGGTTAGGGTTTAGGGTGCCTCTAGTTACTCTCGTTTTATTATAATATTATAATAAAGATAAAGATAAAGATATGTTGGGAATATCTATTATATACATTACGAGATTCCCACGGAGCTTTCTCGTGCATTTAATTGCTTATGTGACATTCAATTAGAGCTTTTCTTGCTTATGTGTCATTCAAAATTTTTAGCTTAAGGTATGTTGTTCGAATCCCACTGTCAACAATAATTGAATTTTTATAATATTTTATGGAAAACTACCTTTCTTTTTGTAGAAAAAACTACCTTACTAACAAATGTATGTTGTTCGAATCCCATTGACAACAATAATTGAATTTTTGTAATATTTTTTTTTGTAAAAACTCTTTCAAATATTATATTTTTTTTGTTTTCTTTTTGTAGAAACTTTTTCAATATTTTTTTTTAAACTCTCAATTTTTTTTATTTTCTTTTGTGAAAACTCTCTTAAATATTATATACTATATTTTTTTTAGAAACTCTTAGAAATATAATATCTTTTTATAGAAACTCTCAAATATTATATATATACACATTTTCTATTTTTATTTTTGGTAAACCAAAGGTATCATCCGTGCGCAACTGCAAAGATTAATCCCATCAGTTTAACTGGGATATCTATTTAAGGGATTGACCTCTCCTAAGAAATGATTCTCCATATGCACCGGTCAGGATCGATCTCAAGACCAAATGGTTAAGGAGCCCAAGTATCTACCACTTGTGCAACACTATCTTGGTACATTTTTAATATTTTAATTTTGTAAAATGCAGGAACATTTATAGTTAGATTACTTTGAAACAAATTGAAATAAGAAAATACACTATTTTTTTCATGGATAATATCACTTGAAGAATTGAAGTCTTGAACCAAAAAAATAGTTTATGACAAATCTGTAAACTTTTTTTTTACGTAAAAACATTTTATTTTATTTTGAAGAAAAAATTATGTTCATTAGAGACAAAAACAAAATAGAAGATTTTGAGAGAGAGAGAGAGAGAGGAGATAAAAAAACTCTCAGTGTTGGAGAACGAGAAACAGCAAGTATTTTCCACTCCACTATTAAAAATACACATTGACGAATTAAAATTTGAATTCCAACTGCGAGAATTATCCTTATTTTCATATTTTATCATGGGGAAAACTTATTCAAAATTTTATCTAGCACAAAGAAACGTGATCCCCATGATAAAAAGTGTATGTAGATCATAGTAAGAACTAAGCACGAAAATTTAATTGATATTCATTAAGAAAAATATAGAACTAACAACTATTTTTTGTTGATGAAACCTCTATAGAATCATGTAATGGAGACGAGAGAGGGATAGAAATAGAGAGAGAGAGAGAGGGAGAGAGAGAAAAAAAATCTCTTAGTGGTGTAGAATAGAAAACGGGGAGCACTTACCACCCGACTATTAAAAATACACATTGATTAATTAAATTTTGAATTCCGACTGCGAGGGTTATCCATATTTTCATATTTAATATTTTATCCTATAAAATGTATGTAGATCCTATATCTCAACAAACAAAAACATCCCATATGACTTGTCTTCTGAGTAAAATTTGACTCTTTTAGGAAAACATCTTCATGTTGCCCCCATTCTTTTATCACCAGGAATCTGTAAATACAAAATACATTACAGATAAAACGCTTAATGTAGTAAAACTTATGTCTCGGTATAAAATGAAATACAGATCAAGTAAAGGAAATAATTTGCTATTGTACTTTAGCTCCAAACAGGACCTGTTACGAAAGAAACTTGTTTGATAAACTACATTTGTTACAAATATAAGGACAATTGTGAAACTTTTAGCAAGGATATGATATCAGGATTCCCTAGTTACTAGAACAGAAATAATTGACAAATTACACAAAGCATTCACGGGGTGCATGGTGATTATCTATAGTTGCTATAATAGAACGAAAAATATATATGAAAAATAATAATGAGGGATCCAGTATAACAAGTCTTACATTTTTAAACCCCACCATGATAAACAATAAGGATAGGCAACGTCCACTACATTAGCTCCTTGTTCCTTTGACTAATCATGTCACAGAGAATAAGTTCTAAAAACATATTGTTGAGCTCCAAGTCTCTGATATGATTTGGAAGCACCAACAGAGTACATAACAGATTAATTCATGTCAATTTCACAAACCATCACTACACATCAAACCTCTAAAATGTCAAACTAAACCACAAAGCATTTTCTTCAGTGAATGCAACTGAAGAAAATTTACAAGCATGCAAAAACAAAACATTTTCAGAGTAATCATAATTTAAACAGACTGTAGCTACAACATCTAAACTTCATTTGACATTAATGACACCATATGTGAAGAAGAATATAAATAGGCATTACAGAAGATTAAAACTTAGGCATTAAATCATGCATTGACCATATAATTGTCAGATTCATAAGACATTATAACTTGTTTAAAACAATAACCTTTCTCCACGAATATAATTTAATAATAACACGAGATAAACCGGCACAGTCCTCAACAACTAACGTATCTTTTAGCTTGCCAACACGGTCAGACAAAGAGATATTCTCCTACAAACCAAAACAATAAAATACTTGGTATATATTTCTTTGAAGCCAAACAAACAAAAGAATCTATAATGATATCAGTTACCTCTGGAAGAAAAATGGAAGTTCAAGTGACAAACCACTTTTTCCCCTTAGTCATCAAAACACTTAAACAAGTGTTTCCCTGTTAAAAGTAACCATATGAGAAATAAGGTTAAAATCTTAATAGTAGTTGAAATGTAAAAATAACATTAATAATTAATAATAAACTTAATCTTAAATCTTAAATAAACATAAACATTATGTTATTAATTAGTACTTCCAAGTAAAGACATACTTTTTAGGAACACAAAAAATATGTAAATGCGTTTGTCGGGAGTCAAACCCGGGTCTATTGCTTGGAAGGTGTAACAACCCGTTTTTCAAGGGCCAGAAAAGGCACTATATTTTTTTTTCTTTTCAACAAACACTCAGAGTGCGCATAGAATATTTTCCAATGAGCCGACATTCAAATATACAAAAGAACTCATTACCATAAGGTGCTTCGACAAGCAAAGTGTATTCCTGAATAATTACAATCCAAGTCTAAGTATTCAAATACTTACAACCAAACACGTTAGAATCCTATGCCTAAACCCAAAAAGCACGGTGCACAAAACACACCGGCGCATAGTCTAACTAAGCCAAAGCTCCAACACGAGCTCACTGGGGCCTGGAACAGCCACCGTCGTCACCACGACCTAACCCATCATCTGGGTGGGATGAGCCCGCAAATGAAAGAAAGGGTCACCACAAAATATATAGTATGTATATATATAACCGGTGCGAAAGATGTACACATAACAATAATTCCACAAAACACAAGAGAAAGCTCTTAATCTCAAAAGTAATTCCCACCAACGGGTTTATATAAATAAATGCACACCAAGCCTAATGCAGACTTCTACAATGGGTGTGGTACTATCCAAGCTACCACATGCATGATTTTCCGGAAATTAACCTCTCCTCGAAGAGTCGTGGGGTAGGCAAAGCCACACAGAAATATACGTACCCGCACTAAAAATGCCACACAAGGCAGGTGAAGTCACACAGACAAACACCAGGCGAAGTCACACAGACAAACACCAACTCAATATAAATCCAGAAGGATTTGGCGAAGCCACACAGTCAAACGCCCGGTACGTAGGCAAAGTCACACAGACATACACCTAGGCACGCAACTATGAAATGCATGGCATATATTCTCTTTGGCATATACAGGATAGTCACACAGACAAAATCCCCGCGTAGTCCTATCCGACGCACGCATTCATATATGCTCATGCAAACAATCACATAGCGTAAAGCCTATGCACAAGCCATCACAACCTACATACATTTTCCTAATCATATGTAAATTGCACATGTAATTATAACCACGTTCTCATCAACGAGAATACATAAGTACAAACATGCCAAAGCACACAGCAAATGCATAACAGCAAAACCAAGCATGTCGTAACCATTTTGAAAGACGGAAATAAAGTGGAGCCCTTACCTCGGCAAGCTTCCGTCAACAACACACGCTCAAACAACACAACGCGCTTCCTAAAACAAGCAGCGCAACAATCAATACATTGTTCTCTAACCAATCGTATTGAAACTACACCAAAACCCCAAAAACCTAAAGGTTCCTAAGGAAAAATCCCTCTTTCGGACACCATACCAAAAACCACCATATTGATCAACACCCATGAGTTATTTATACTATTTTTAGGACCCAAAACAATTGTCAAAAGTCTTAAATAATTTGAAATGCAAAATGGCCGTTTTCTTGCGTTATAAGCTACGTACTTTCCGAGTACCCGAAAAACTCGTTTCCAATCCCCACCACTTCCATAAATTAATAAAAAGGGATTAGAAAGTTAAAAACCAAGTTTAGAAATCAGAATCCAAAATTTCAACTCCCAGAGCTCGCCCTGGCGAGTTGGCAGCGAGTGAAGGCAGTGAGGACTGGTCTTACTCGCTCTGGAGCTCGCCCTGGCGTGTTGTCATGACCTGTGACACTCGCCCTGGCGAGTAAACACTCGCTCAGCGAGTTGCACCTGTCATGACAGCAAAAGACAGCAACTCACACCACCTTTTTCCAACCAAGCCTAGTTTGATTCTATTAGCTCCCAACACTTTTTCAAGGCACAAAAGCAAACCATTTTCATAAGCAAGCAATTCATTTCCGAAAGCTTGTTGGTTGCTTCGAGTGCAAGTTATTTGATTTTCATTTCCAAAATCAAAACCAAATCCAAGCACAAGTTTTATTACGGGCCTTAACCGTCCAGTAATCATTTTCAAACATGTTTTCAAAGTAAAAAGCAACTCCACATGTCACAAGAGTTTTAAACCACTTTGACCCCAAAAACACTACTCAAAACACTTAGGAAATATTTTCATAAACCCCAAAATATTTTTCATCGGATTTTCTAAAACAAAACCATACAACGCATTTCCCTTTTGCCCAAAGGTTCAAAGACAACTTTTCTTTTCAAAACCTTACAACTTAACCTCATGTTATATCAATACATAACCAAACCAAAACCCTAACTTTTCTCATGAGATTTTTCACCAACTCATGGAAAACAAACATAACAAAGCCTACACATGCTTCCCTAAACCTCATGAACATCATTCATGAAACAAAAACCATGTAAAGTAACATTTCCTAACAACTCCTCATGAGAACATAAACCCAAAAACTCCTAAACTCTATAAGTCTACCAACCTATGAGATGAGAAGAGAGGGTTACCTTTAGAAAGTGATTCTCTACAATTTTCCTCAAAGCTTCCAAGCTTGAAATGGACACAAATGGTGAGGAATGGAAAATTTGTGAAGGTTGGAAAGTAAAGGAGTTCTCACGTGAAAGAGAGAAAGAATGGAGTGAAATATGTGATGTTTCTAAGTCCACAAAGTCATGACCTCCTTACTATTACAAAGCCTCTTGCTAACTCATGGCCATTGGATCAAAAGACAAAATGCCAAGACAAAATCCTAGCCATTGGATCAAACCAAACCAAATCCACTTGAGATAACACTCAACACCTCTTAGAAACACTCTCACGTTCAGCTCTCGCGCGCCGCGACGAACGAAACTCACCAAAACATAAAACCTACGGAAAGAACGTCTAACGTTTTACATTTCCAAAACTTATCGCCGAATCTTTTTCCGCGACTGTGATTTTCTTCCATACCTTAGAAAATTATTCTCAGAATATATCCTAACTCGCGCAGATATATAAAACTCCCATCCGAAACCTCACTTAAAACCGACGCAGTAAGATTTTCCAACGACGGGTAAAATCCTACTCGTTTTTCCAAAAACAAGAATAATCCAAAACTCGTTATTCTAAGACCACAGAAATCTCCTCATACTTAAAAGAGGACTACGACCCAAAAGTCTGTGCCTTTCCAGCGCACGAGCACAAAACAGGCTCCGTTTCAGCAAAAATCTCATTAATGCGACGATACTCACAAAAACCGCTTTACTAAAAACCCTAAAACTCGTAGCCGACACTAGAGTTCCTTAGAAAATTGTACAGTAAAATCTTGGGTCTTACAGAAGGCAATTATCCTAACCATTGGACTACAAACGCATCTTAGATTGCAATTCAACTAATTAGGTAGAGGCATATTTGAGGAAGCAAATGATGAAGACAATAAGCATACATGAAGGATATTATTCACCAAAGGGTAATGAAGAAATTGGAGAAGTCAGAAAAAACAAATAGAATTTGATTTTTAGCAAAACACAATGCATGAACACAAATTAGCACCACGATTCACCAAACATGCAAGAGCAAGAAAGAAGAAATTAAATATAAGATTGAACCTCAAACAAAAAAAGAGAGTACCAATTTAACACTACCTATTTCAATCCGATCAGTTCCAAATAAGAAATAGATTAGAACCAATATCTCCTAAAAGAACCTGTTTTGTTACAATAAACAGAGAACCACGCTCATAACTGCAAATTAGAACCAAAATTCTAAATCCCGGCCACTTCGTGTATGTATTATTTGAGAACCAAGAAAATGAAAGGAATATGAAATTAATTAACTATTTTAAGAAATAAAATAAAAAAGAAATCATCGCCTGAGACATACTCTTGCTGAGTTTGAAAACTTCTTTCCACTAATTTCATTATCATTTCCCATTGATCCTATCAATAACACAAATAATAAAATATAACCAATACATGTAAGTCAACAAAACACAAAATGTTGTACACAAACTTCCACTCAAGGTAATTTTTCTTACAACCCATGACAGGGATTGGAAGTTTCTATCACATTGGATGACTGGTTAAAAGCCATTGATGAAGATAAACATTGTCACTGCTATGGTATCACTGCTATTATATTTGGAAATATGTTAGGAGAATCATGGTTAAAAGTACCTATTCTGTATAAGGAAGCTTTTGTTGAAAGGAGCAAATTGGTTTTGCAGCCTATTGTTAATTACTATCAGAGAAGTAGTGATCCATTTTTTGTTGCCATTAAATTGATCAACAAGTGCTTTACTCAAGTTTACCAACAAGAAGCTCAATTGTGCTCTGTGTACATCAAAGTTTACAAAAAGTCTGGAGTCTGCTACTTGCAAATTTCACATGGCATTTGAGCTTCAACATGTCCACATTTGGGGATACTTGAATGCTTTTTTTAATGGTGGTTACAGTTCTGATTTGGAGGCTTTGGTTAGAGTCTCAAATTATCCACTCATGAAGGTGATAAGCATTTCAATACATGTAAATGTTCTCAGTTTGACCTCTGAAGTTTCTCTTGCAGTAGATTCCATGCATGACAATTCTTATGAGATACTTAATCTAGCTTTTTTTCACATTATTGGGTGGCCAAACTTTGGTGCACTAGTTATGAGTGTTGCTACTATTGTTCATGAACACGAAGCCTATTATTACCATGCTTGGTTTTTATGGAAGATGGATAAATTATCATAATCAATAACTCTAAATTATCATAATCAAAGATGTAGTTCTTCTGAGATTGGCTGCATTATAAGGCTAAAACAACTTGGTCAGAGTGACTTAACTGAAGCACCAATGCTAAAGTAATTAAGTCTAAACCACTTGTGCATATTGAAGATGTGCAGATGCAGCATGTTGAACAAGATGTCCTAGACATCTTGTCACTGGGTTCAGAGCATGTTAAAGTAACATGTTGAACAAGATGTCCCAAGACATGTGGGTAGGACATCTGAACCCAGTTCAGCTTAAAAGATAATGCTTATCCATTAAGCACGCGTGTTTGTTTAAATTTGAATGAAGCGCGAATCTTTAAGTAACAAGCTGAGATTAGGATTAATGATAAAGTTTGTTATTAATCTTAAGTGTTAGATACGATTAGGATTCGTATTTAATTTGTGGATAAAGATTAATTTCTTTATCTTTTGGAGTTTGTTTTTAAACAAGTTTGTTTTAAAAGTAACTCTTAATTGTAGTGCATCTGAAAGACTGAAGAGGATCTGAAGATTTGCACGCCTATAAATAGAACTCAACATAGAGCTTAAAACTCAACCCACAAGAACTGAAGATTGTGAGTTCAAAGCTTTGTGCCTACTGTGCAAAGCATTAGTGGCTCTTAGTATCGTTGTTTGATACTTTGCAGCTTTGTGGCTCTTAGTATTGGTTTTGATACTTTGTAGCTTTGTTGTTGAATGTTGTCATTCACTTGGGATTAGTGATTAGAGGGAGTTGGGTAGGTTCTCATATTCAGGGGGAGTAAGCCCTTGAGTAGAAGATTGCTAGGATTAAGAAAAGGCATACATGCCAATAGGGTTTTTGGTATGGTTGTAAGACTAAGTATTAATTCAGATTAGTAGTGTTCACTTCCTGGATTGGTATCCCCCAGAGTAGGGCTGGTTTGCGCCGAACTGGGTTAACAATTACTGGTGTTCTTTATTGCTTTTATTTACTTCAATACTGCAATAATATCTGTGATCCTCATAACCAATTGTCGAACCAGTTGTCTAAGACATCTGGACTACAGACACATTGTCCTAGACATTGTGTACGAGATCTGTCCTGCCAGAGAACAGAATTTCAATTGGCATCAGAGCAGGCACCCTAACCTGCTGGGTGAGCTCCAGGGAGACAATAATCTTGTTCAAGATGGACAGGAATGGAGGATCAATATACTGACCACCAGTCTTGGATGGATCAAACTATGACTATTGGAAAGCAAGAATGATTGTCTTCATCAAATCCATGGATCCAAAAGCATGGAAGGCAATTGTTACAGGTTGGAATCACCCAATAGTTTCAGCAGAAGATGGTTCTTCAATATTAAAAGATGAAACAGATTGGACCCCAGAAGAGGAGACTGAGTCCAGTAACAACTCTAAAGCACTCAATGCTATCTTCAATGGTGTTGATGAAAACATATTCAAACTGATCAACACATGCACAGAAGCCAAGCAAGCCTGGGAAATTCTGCAAATTGCACATGAAGGAACTTCCAAGGTTAGAATGTCAAAGCTACAACTTCTCACATCAAAATTCGAAAATCTAAGAATGGAGGATGATGAGACCATCTCAGAATTCAACACTAGAGTTCGAGACATAGCAAATTCATGCTTTGCTCTAGGAGAAAAGATACCTGAAGAGAAACTAGCCAGAAAGATCCTTAGGTCACTTCCTAAGAGATTCTCTATGAAGGTAACTGCTATTGAAGAATCACAAGACTTGAGCACGATGAAGGTTGATGAACTCATTGGCTCATTACAAACTTTTGAGATGACCTTTGAAGATAGACTTGAAAAGAAAATGAAGAATTTGGCCTTCAAATCTGAGGAAAGCCAAAGTGAAGATTGTCTATCATAAGCAATAGCTCTATTGACCAAGAAGTTCAATGAATCTGTGAACAGGGTCCGTGCTAAGTGGAGGACAAATGTCCCAGACAAGATGTCCAACAACAAGGCACAAGGCATGTCAAAAGAAGAAACTAACTCTGAAGAAGAAACAGAGGTACACTGCTACGAATGTGAAGGTTTTGGGCATATCAGAAAACAATGTCCTAACTTTCTCAGAAAACAGAAAAAGGGATTAGCTGCAATTCTCTCTGACTCTGAGGATGAAAGTGAAGATGAAGACATAAACAATGAATTCTCAGGCATGTTTGAAACAAGCAACAATGGTAACTTCAAAAGCTTCACAGACACTAAAGACAATGATGAAGAACATCAAGATGAGAACATTGAGAGGCTGATCAAGGAGCATGAGGAGCGAGCATCTCTGGAAAAAGAATATAACTTCTTAAAGTCTAAACTCATAAGCATGACTGAAACTTTGAGAAGCCTGAACTATGAATCCGACTCAGAAGATGAGTTCCTTGAAACTGAGAAAATAGCTGAAGACATGATTGGATTAGGATTTGATCATCCCTTCAAAAAGGCTGAATCTGCTCCAGAAAAGGTAACTCCTCCTCTACAGAAGCCTAAGGACCAGATGTCAAGCCAAAAGTCTCAACATCCTGTTCAGCACATAGACATGATCATAGACCACACATCTCAGCACTATGATCATACCAAGAAAGAGATGTCAAGCCAAATGTCTCAACATTCTGTTAAGCACAAAGAAAGGATCATAGACTACAGGTCTCAAAAATCTGTCCAAACAAAAAGGAAGATGTCAAGCCACATGTCTCAACATCCTGCTCAACACAAAAGGAATGAGAACATAGGACAGCTCCACAAGCAGCAGAAAAAGCACACACCTAGACCACATCTTAAGAAGCTATACTCCCAAAATAGAAGAGCTCTCAATAGATGTGATCACTGTGGTAGGTCAGGGCATGTTATGAAGGAATGCTTTAAAATTCATGGCTATCCTCAAAGACCAAGATCACCAAGGAAGAATGAAAAGAATATTCTTGTTCTACAAGTAAAGTACCAAGAGACTCAAGTCAAGAAAGTATGGAGGCCAAAAGAAGATTCAAAACTAAAGGCTCATACTTGTATCAGGCTATCCTCATATGAAGACTGGTACTTTGACAGTGGATGCTCCAAACACATGACTGGAGATAAAAAATACCTTAAGGAATTAAGGCCTTGCTCCAAAGGAAGTGTTACTTTTGGTGATGGTGCTAAAGGTAGAATCAAAGGTATAGGCATGCTAAAAGATCCCAGCTCACCATACCTAGACAAGGTTCTACTAGTTGAAGGACTCACTACAAACTTGATAAGCATTAGTCAACTATGTGAACAAGGACTAGATGTGTACTTCATCAATTCTGAGTGCATTATTGCTAATGATCAAAAGGTAGTGATGAAAGGAGTCAAGACAACAAACAAATGCTATAAATGGACTCCTCCCAACAATAGTCCAAAAATAGCTTGCTTGACAATCAAGGAAGTGAATGACCAGATGTGCTACCAGATGTCCCAACATCTGTACACTCGTCAAGAAGTTGAATCACTTCAACCTGAACGTGGAAAAGGAACTCTAGAGTTCCACACGTCCAAAAGCGTGTAGAACATTAAGTGACGGGGTGGCGTACAGAAGGATTATAACATTAATCATCATTACCTCTGCACAATATACAAGGTAACATACTACCTAAGTTCCGTCTATAAAATGCCACCAAGATCATCACTTGTGCTATCACACACGCTTCAACATTTGGTACAACATCTCTCAAACCTTCTCAAAAGAAATCTTTTTCAAAGAAACTCTGAACAAACATGAGTCAAGAAATCACCAAGAGCTCAAACAACCAAGCAATCAACAAAGGCAAAGAACCTAGTGATCAAGCTAGGGTTTCAGACTCAACCGTCAACCAACAAGAGGTTGATCTTGACAAACTAGTTGTTCCCAGAGGAAAGAGGACTACGACAGGGAAAAAGAGAAGCAGCAAACTGATTGGGCCCCTCACGATTCAAAAACAAGATGAAGAACCCAAGGAATCACTCATTCCAGAACGTCAAACGTCACCAAAGAATGCTGAAGATCAAATTCCTGAAGAAACATCTCTGAAAGAGGCTACTCAATACCAGAATCTTGAGCCTCAAATAGAGAAAGAGAAGGATGGTGAAAAAGATGTCACAACATCCGACCTCAACATCAAGGATGTCGAAGCAAATGTCTCAAAAGACACGACATCCAAAGAACATCCAATGGAAGATGATCCAAAGGATACACAAGAGACAGCTCTCTCTGAAGAAGAAGAAATCTCTGAGACCCTAGAAGTCATAGAGATTAATGAAGAAACAGAAAGCGAAGAAGTGGTTCCCAAAAGAACTCAATCAGTGGCTGATAGAGTGAAGAGGAATAGGGGTCAGAAGGTGGAGATTCCCAAGTCCTATTTAAAGGAAAAGTCTCAGAAAAGGAAGAGGAAGCCAGAGTCCTCAAGTGAGTTTGAACCTGATGTCGAAGACGATGTCCCAGACATCATGTCAAAGAAGAGAAAAGCTGCAACCACAACATCCTTCCACACTAAGGAAAATGAACAAAGGTGGGAGATAGTAAGTCAGAGAAGAATGGCTACTGAGAGGGAACTAAGCAGTGAAGCACTCTCCTACAAGGAAATCACTACACTCCTTGAAGAAGTCAAACTCATGAAGACTGTGCTAGGAGTTGGCAAGTGCTATGAAAGGCTTGTGAGAGAGTTCATCACAAATCTCACTGGAGAATGCGCTGAAGAAGGAAGTGATAGCTATCACAAAGTTCAGCTAAGAGAAAAGAACCTTGATTTCTCTCCAACAACAATCAACAAAGTTCTGGGAAGGAGTGTTGAAGCTGAAAGCAACGAAATCCTCTCAATGGACAAGGTTGCTGAGGAAATCACTGCTGGGCAGCTAAAAATTGGCCCAAGAAAGGACTACTTCCAACGTCCAAGCTAACAGTCAAGTATGCAATTCTCAACAGGATTGGCACAGCTAATTGGGCCCCAAGAAATCACAGCTCAGGTATAACTTCAAATCTGGCAAAACTCATATACCTCATTGGAACAGGAAAGAAGGTAGACTTTGGGAAACATGTTTTCGAGCAAACAATGAAGCATGTGGAAACCAATGCTACAAAACTACCAATAGCCTTTCCAAGTTTGATCACCGAGTTAATTCTCAGCCAACAACCAAGCATCCTGTGTAACAACCCGTTTTTCCAAGGCCAGAAAGGCATTATTTTTTTTTTCTTTTTATACCAACTAACACTCAGAGTGCGCATAGAATATTTTAAATGAGCCGGCATTCAAATATACAAAAGAACTCATTACCATAAGGTGCTTCGACAAGCAAAGTGTATTCCTGAATAATTACAATCCAAGTCTAAGTATTCAAATACTTAGAACAAAACAAGTTAGAACCCTATGCCTAAACCCAAAAAGCACGGTGTACAACCCACACCGGCGCATAGTCTAACTAAGCTAAAGCTCCAACATCTCACTGGGGCCTAGAACAGCCGCCGTCGTCACCACGACCTAACCCATCATCTGGGTGGGATGAGCCCGCAAATGAAAGAAAGGGTCACCACAAAATAT
The DNA here is from genome assembly GCA_030408175.1 of Trifolium repens. Lineage (NCBI taxonomy): Eukaryota > Viridiplantae > Streptophyta > Magnoliopsida > Fabales > Fabaceae > Trifolium > Trifolium repens. The sequence continues at coordinate 43,927,394 of CP125837.1, read as the reverse complement.
AGGTATGTATATATATAACCGGTGCGAAAGATTGTACACATAACAATAATTCCACAAACACAAGAGAAAGCTCTTAACCACCAAAGCAATTCCCACCAACGGGTTTATATATATAATGCACACCAAGCCTAATGCAGACTTCTACAATGCGTGGTACTAACCCTAGCTACCACAATACATGAGTTCCGGAACTGTAGGTCCAACCCCCTACTAAAACACCAACGAAAACACAAAGTTAAGGTGGATCCACTCCTGCAATCACACCCCATGGTCCACTCCCGCAACCATGTATCAAACTCAACAAAATCACAAAGGATTAAGGTGGATCCACTCCCGCAATCACACCCCATGGTCCACTCCCGCAACCATGTATTGAACTCAATAAAACCCTATAGGAATCAGGTGGGTCCACTCCTGCAACCACACCTCGTAGTCCACTCCCGCCACTACGCACTAACAATGCATGAGCATACGATTCCCCATGTATACTAATGCAACAAATGCATACCTCCCTAGCATATGTAAACCATCCCAACAACATACATACATATCCAATCATATGTAACAAACCACAACAAACATACATACATTTCCAATCATATGTATTCACCCACATGTTCATACATACATCTCCAATCATATGTAAAACAACGCACGTATTGTAAACACTTTCTCATCACGAGAATACATAACACATACATGCCAATCACACAAACACGCATCACCGAAAATAACCAACAAACATGTTATAACTCAGTGAAAAGACAAAAATAAAGTGATGCCCTTACCTCGGCAAGCTTCCGTTTACTAAAACTCGTCAAAACAACACAACACGCTTCCTAAAACAAGCAGCTTAACAATCAATACATTGTTCTCCAACCAATAGTATTGAAACTACACCAAAACCCTAAAAACCTAATGCTTTCTAAGGTAAAACAACTCTTTCGGATACTATACCAAAAACTACCGTATTGATCAACCCCCATGAGTTATTTGTACTATTTTTAGGACCCAAAACAATAGTCAAAAGTCTTAAATAATTTGAAATGTGAAATGACCGTTTTCTTGCGTTACAAGTTACGTACTTTCCGAGTACCCGAAAAACCCGTTTCCAATCCCAACCAGTTCCATAAATTAATAAAAAGGGATTAGAAAGCTAAAAACCAAGTTTAGAAATCAGAATCCAAAATTTTAGGTCCCAGGGCTCGCCCTGGCGAGTTGGCAGCGAGTGAAGGCAGTGAAGACAGGTCTCACTCGCTGTGGAGCTCGCCCTGGCGTGTTCATGGCCTGTGAAGCTCGCCCCAGCGAGTTAACACTCGCCCGGCGAGTTGCACCTGTCATGATAGCAAAAACAGCAACTCACACCACCTTTTTCCAACCAAGCCTAGTTTGATTCTATTAGTTCCCAACACCTTTTCAAGGCACAAAAGCAAACCATTTTCATAAGCAAGTAATACATTTCCGAAAGCATGTTGGTTGCTTCGAATGCAAGTTATTTGGTATTTCTTTTCCAAAATCAAAACTAAACCCAAGTACAAGTTTTATTACGGGCCTTAACCGACCGGTAACCATTTTCAAACATGTTTTCAAAGCAAAAAGTAACACCACATGTCACAAGAGTTTAAACCACTTGGACCCCAAAAATACCACACAAAACACTTAGGAAATATTTTCATAAACCCCAAAATATTTTTCATCGGATTTTCTAAAACAAAACCATACAACACATTTCCCTTTTGCCCAAAGGTTCAAAGACAACGTTTCTTTTCAAAACCTTACAACCTAACCACATGTTATTGATCAATACATAACCAAACCAAAACCCTAACTTTTCTCATGAGATTTTTCACCAACTCATGGAAAACAAAAATAACAAAGCCTACACAAGCTTCTCTAAACCTCATGAACAACATTCATGAAACAAAAACCATGCAAAACCAATTCTTATGAAATTTCTCCCAAGAACATAAACCAAAAATCTCATGAATCTCTAAGAGTTTAGCCAACTAAGAGATGAAAGAAGTTCTAGTTACCTTAGTGATGAATTTCCTTGCAATTCCTAAGTTCCAACAAGCTTTTAATCAAGAGAAATGGTTATGAAATGACAATTTTGTGATGGTGGAAAGACAAAGGGTGGACTCACGGCCAAAGAGAAGAAGAATGGAAGGAAATCTCATGACTTTGCTACTTGTAGATATCTCATTTAATTCCTAGCCATTAGATCAAATAGGATAAAGTTCTAAGATTCAAATCTAGCCATTGGATCAATCCAAGTCTATCCTCACAAGATATTTCCCACAACCTCATACAACAAAACGCACGTTCAGTTCTCGCGCATCGCGACGAACGTAAAACACAAAAACAGGAAACCTAAGGAAAGAACGTCTATCGTTTTTCCATTCCAAAACTTATCGCCGAATCTTTTTCCGCGACTGTAATTTTCTTCCATACCTTGGAAAATTATTCTCAGAACATAACCTCACTCACGCAGATATATAAAACTCCCATCCGAAACCTCACTTAAAACAGACGCAGTAAAATTTTACATCAGCGGGTAAATTCCTACTCGTTTTTCCAAAAACAAGAATAATCCAAAACTCGGATTTCTGGCTTCACAGAAATCTCCTCATACTCCAAAGAGGATCACGACCCGAAAGTCTGTGCCTTTCCAGCGCACGAGCACAAAACAGGCTCCATTTCAGCAAAAATTCCATTAATGCGACGATACTCACAAAACCGCTTCACCAAAAACCCTAAAACTCGTAGCCGACACTAGAGTTCCTTAGAAAAACTGTATAGTGGAATCTTGGGTCTTACATCCTGCTTCCTGAGGAATATGAAAGTAGAAGACCTCCACCAATATCCTTCAATCACAAGCTGTTTGCAGTTGAAACCTCAGCCCCACTAGACAAAAGCTCACAGAAAAAGGTACTGATTGAGTTTATTCAAGTATCTAAGGAGCTGGAGGAAACTATCAAATCAAGTACTATCAGAAAAAACTGTGTAGATCACTTGATACTACAACTGACTAAGAGTCTTGCTGAGAATGAAGGAGATGCTCAAGCTGAGGCTGAGCAAGAAGAAGAAGAAGATTGAAGAACAGACCCTGGGTATAAGAAAATAAGTACTTTTGTATTTTTTTCTTTCTACCAAATGTCCTAGACATTGGAGGCTTTGACATCCGGCACTATGTGTGCACTTTTTGTAAGTTGTTCCATTTTCTTTAATCAATGACAAAATATGGTAAAAAGGGGGAGAAATAATTGATGCTAAGAACAGCTCTTTGGCAAGTAGAATCAATCTCTTGCTTTACGGATAAAATATGGAAAGCTTTAGAAAAAATTAAAAACTAAAGGCTATGCTTAATAGGTGTGTCCAGAAGCATAATTTAAATGCTTAAATTGAACCTCTAAAAGGTCTAGTAAGTCTTGATCACTCTGATTAAGTACTTTCCGCTGCAACTCAAGACTTTGGTTCACTAAGTCACTAGGTATCTCATCTCTAGACTTAGAAAATTTTGTAATGGATCATATGAAGACAAGACTAAGACTGTCTCATACTAGAAGAGGTTCATCACACATTCAAGATTAAAAGAAGTCTTGAATATTGAAGACACACAAGATTCTAAAGATCAAAGACATTGAAGACCTAAAGATCTCAGAACAGAAGATTGTATCATCAGATATCAATTTGAAGATTGAAGAATTTGAAGATTGAAGAGTGCACATTCAACAAAGTGGTTTGTGGTTGTTTTAGCCATAATTTGCCAAAGGGGGAGATTGTAGTTCTTCTGAGATTGGCTGCATCATAAGGCTAAAACAACTTGGTCAGAGTGACTTAACTGAAGCACCAATGCTAAAGTAATTAAGTCTAAACCACTTGTGCATTTTGAAGATGTGCAGATGCAACATGTTGAACAAGATGTCCTAGACATCTTGTCACTGGGTTCAGAGCATGTTAAAGCAACATGTCGAACAAGATGTCCCAAGACATGTGGGTAGGACATCTGAACCCAGTTCAGCTTAAAAGATAATGCTTATCCATTAAGCACGCGTGTTTGTTTAAATTTGAATGAAGCGCGAATCTTTAAGTAACAAGCTGAGATTAGGATTAATGATAAAGTTTGTTATTAATCTTAAGTGTTAGATACGATTAGGATTCGTATTTAATTTGTGGATAAAGATTAATTTCTTTATCTTTTGGAGTTTGTTTTTAAACAAGTTTGTTTTAAAATTAACTCTTAATTGTAGTGCATCTGAAAGACTGAAGAGGATCTGAAGATTTGCACGCCTATAAATAGAACTCAACATAGAGCTTAAAACTCAACCCACAAGAACTGAAGATTGTGAGTTCAAAGCTTTGTGCCTACTGTGCAAAGCATTAGTGGCTCTTAGTATCGTTGTTTGATACTTTGCAGCTTTGTGGCTCTTAGTATTGGTTTTGATACTTTGTAGCTTTGTTGTTGAATGTTGTCATTCAACTAAGTCTTTAAACTTTGTAGTTTAAAGTTGTCGTCACTTGGGATTAGTGATTAGAGGGAGTTGGGTAGGTTCTCATATTCAGGGGGAGTAAGCCCTTGAGTAGAAGATTGCTAGGATTAAGAAAAGGCATACATGCCAATAGGGTTTTTGGTATGGTTGTAAGACTAAGTATTAATTCAGATTAGTAGTGTTCACTTCCTGGATTGGTATCCCCCAGAGTAGGGCTGGTTTGCGCCGAACTGGGTTAACAATTACTGGTGTTCTTTATTGCTTTTATTTACTTCAGTACTGCAATAATATCTGTGATCCTCATAACCAATTGTCGAACCAGTTGTCTGAGACATCTGGACTACAGACACATTGTCCTAGACATTGTGTACGACATCTGTCCTGCCAGATAACAGAATTTCAATTGGCATCAGAGCAGGCACCCTAACCTGCTGGGTGAGCTCCAGGGAGACAAAAATCTTGTTCAAGATGGACAGGAATGGAGGATCAATAAACAGACCACCAGTCTTGGATGGATCAAACTATGACTATTGGAAAGCAAGAATGATTGCCTTCATCAAATCCATGGATCCAAAAGCATGGAAGGCAATTGTTACAGGTTGGAATCACCCAATAGTTTCAGCAGAAGATGGTTCTTCAATATTAAAAGATGAAACAGATTGGACCCCAGAAGAGGAGACTGAGTCCAGTAACAACTCTAAAGCACTCAATGCTATCTTCAATGGTGTTGATGAAAACATATTCAAACTGATCAACACATGCACAGAAGCCAAGCAAGCCTGGGAAATTCTGCAAATTGCACATGAAGGAACTTCTAAGGTTAGAATGTCAAAGCTACAACTTCTCACATCAAAATTCGAAAATCTAAGAATGGAGGATGATGAGACCATCTCAGAATTCAACACTAGAGTTCGAGACATAGCAAATTCATGCTTTGCTCTAGGAGAAAAGATACCTGAAGAGAAACTAGCCAGAAAGATCCTTAGGTCACTTCCTAAGAGATTCTCTATGAAGGTAACTGCTATTGAAGAATCACAAGACTTGAGCACGATGAAGGTTGATGAACTCATTGGCTCATTACAAACTTTTGAGATGACCTTTGAAGATAGACTTGAAAAGAAGATGTAGAATTTGGCCTTCAAATCTGAGGAAAGCCAAAGTGAAGATTGTCTATCATAAGCAATAACTCTATTGACCAAGAAGTTCAATGAATCTGTGAACAGGGTCCGTGCTAAGTGGAGGACAAATGTCCCAGACAAGATGTCCAACAACAAGGCACAAGGCATGTCAAAAGAAGAAACTAACTCTGAAGAAGAAACAGAGGTACAGTGCTACGAATGTGAAGGTTTTGGGCATATCAGAAAACAATGTCCCAACTTTCTCAGAAAACAGAAAAAGGGATTAGCTGCAATTCTCTCTGACTCTGAGGATGAAAGTGAAGATGAAGACATAAACAATGAATTCTCAGGCATGTTTGAAACAAGCAACAATGGTAACTTCAAAAGCTTCACAGACACTAAAGACAGTGATGAAGAACATCAAGATGAGAACATTGAGAGGCTGATCAAGGAGCATGAGGAGCGAGCATCTCTGGAAAAAGAATATAACTTCTTAAAGTCTAAACTCATAAGCATGACTGAAACTTTGAGAAGCCTGAACTATGAATCCGACTCAGAAGATGAGTTCCTTGAAACTGAGAAAATAGCTGAAGACGTGATTGGATTAGGATTTGATCATCCCTTCAAATAGGCTGAATCTGCTCCAGAAAAGGTAACTCCTCCTCTACAGAAGCCTAAGGACCAGATGTCAAGCCAAAAGTCTCAACATCCTGTTCAGCACATAAACATGATCATAGACCACACATCTCAGCACTATGATCATACCAAGAAAGAGATGTCAAGTCAAATGTCTCAACATTCTGTTAAGCACAAAGAAAGGATCATAGACTACAGGTCTCAAAAATCTGTCCAAACAAAAAGGAAGATGTCAAGCCACATGTCTCAACATCCTGCTCAACACAAAAGGAATGAGAACATAGGACAGCTCCACAAGCAGCAGAAAAAGCACACACCTAGACCACATCTTAAGAAGCTATACTCCCAAAATAGAAGAGCTCTCAATAGATGTGATCACTGTGGTAGGTCAGGGCATGTTATGAAGGAATGCTTTAAAATTCATGGTTATCCTCAAAGACCAAGATCACCAAGGAAGAATGAAAAGAATATTCTTGTTCAACAAGTAAAGTACCAAGAGACTCAAGTCAAGAAAGTATGGAGGCCAAAAGAAGATTCAAAACTAAAGGCTCATACTTGTATCAGGCTATCCTCATATGAAGACTGGTACTTTGACAGTGGATGCTCCAAACACATGACTGGAGATAAAAAATACCTTAAGGAATTAAGGCCTTGCTCCAAAGGAAGTGTTACTTTTGGTGATGGTGCTAAAGGTAGAATCAAAGGTATAGGCAAGCTAAAAGATCCCAGCTCACCATACCTAGACAAGGTTCTACTAGTTGAAGGACTCACTACAAACTTGATAAGCATTAGTCAACTATGTGAACAAGGACTAGATGTGTACTTCATCAATTCTGAGTGCATTATTGCTAATGATCAAAAGGTAGTGATGAAAGGAGTCAAGACAACAAACAAATGCTATAAATGGACTCCTCCCAACAATAGTCCAAAAATAGCTTGCTTGATGTAAGACCCAAGATTTCATTGTATAGTTGGTTTAAGGAACATTAGGGTTTCGATGTGTTCGTGTGATGAAACATCGTGTAATTATTAGGTTTTGCTGTAATCGAGTCTGTTTTGTGCTCGTGCACTGTAATTGTACAGACTTTTGTCTTGTGATCCTGTTGCTTGAATAAGAAGTTATATTTGTATTCAGAATAACGAGTTTTGGATTATTCTTGTTTTTGGAAAAACGAGTAGGATTTTACCCGTTGTTGTAAAATTTTACTGCGTCTGTTTTAAGTGAGGTTTCGGACGGAAGTTTCATATATCTGTGTGAGTTAGGATATGTACTGAGATTAATTTTCTAAGGTATGGAAGAAAATTACAGTCGCGGAAAAAGATTCAGCGATAAGTTTTGGAAATGTTTAACGTTAGACGTTCTTTCCGTAGGTTTTATGTTTTTGTGATTTACGTTCGTCGCGTCGCGCGAGAGCTGAATACGAGACTTGTTATGGATGAGTTGATGATATCTTGTGATTTCTCATAAAGTAAATTGATCCAATGGCTAGGGTTTAAGCTTGGACTTTTGACTTTGATCCAAGGGTGGATTGGCTATCAAGAGGCTTTGTAATAGTAAGGAGGTCATGACATTGTGGACTTAGTAAAATCACAAACTTCACTCCTTTTCTTTCTCTCTTTCACGTGGACTCCATTACTTTCTTCTAACCTTCACTAAATTTTCCATTCCTCACCATTTGTGTCCATTTCAAGCTTGGGAGCTTTGTGGTATTGTTGTAGAGAATCACTTTCTTAAGGTAACCACCCTTTTCCTTTTCATTTTGGTTGGTTATAACTCTTGGAGTTAGGATTTTTATGATTATGTTCTTGGGAGAAATTTCATAAGAATAGGTTAGGAATTGATTCTTGCTTCATGAAAGTTGTTCATGAGAGTTTAGTAAGCATGCTAGGCTTTGTTATTTCAATTTTCCATGAATTTGTGAGAATCTCATGAGAGTGAGAGTTAGGGTTTTGGAAATAATTATATTGATCAATTACATGAGGTTATGTTGTTGGGTTTTGGAAAACGAAGTTGCTTTTGAGCCTTTGGGCAAAAGGGATATGTGTTGTATGGTTGAAAATCCGATGAAAAATATTTTGGTGTTTATGAAAATATTTACTAAGTGTTTTGAGTGGTGTTTTTGGGGTCCAAGTGGTTTAAAACTCTGGTGACATGTGGTGTTGCGTTTCGCTTTGAAAACATGTTTGAAAATGATTACCGGACGGTTAAGGCCCGTAATAAAACTTGTGCTTGGATTTGGTTTTGATTTTGGAAATGAAAATCAAATAACTTGCACTCGAAGCAACCAACAAACTTTCGGAAATGAATTGCTTGCTTATGAAAATGGTTTGCTTTTGTGCCTTGAAAAAGTGTTGGGAACTAATAGAATCAAACTAGGCTTGGTTGGAAAAAGGTGGTGTGAGTTGCTGTCTTTTGCTGTCATGACAGGTGCAACTCGCCGGGCGAGCGTTCACTCGCCAGGGCGAGTGTCACAGGCCATGAACTCGCCAGAGCGAGCTCTAGAGCGAGTAAGACCAGTCTTCACTGCCTTCACTCGCCACCAACTCGCCAGGGCGAGCTCTGAGACCTAAAATTTTGGATTCTGATTTCTAAACTTGGTTTTTAACTTTCTAATCCCTTTTTATTAAATTATGGGAGTGGCGGGGATTGGAAACGAGTTTTTCGGGTACTCGGAAAGTACGTAACTTGTAACGCAAGAAAACGGCCATTTTGCATTTCAAATTATTTAAGACTTTGGCCTATTGTTTTGGGTCCTAAAAATAGTACAAATAACTCATGGTGGTTGATCAATACGATAGATTTTGGTATGGTATCCGAAAGAGTGAATTTTCCTTAGAAACCTTTAGAGTTTTTGGGGTTTTGATGTAGTTTCAATACATTGGGTTTGGAAACGATGTATTGACTGTCCGTTGCTTGTTTTAGGGAGCACGTAGTGTTGTGTGAACGTTGCTTGCTGTGAGTGCTTGCCGAGGTAAGGGCTCCACTTTATTTCCGTCTTTTCAAACGGTTTTGTTAAACATGCTTTAGATTTTGCTGTGTTGCAATTGGTGGTGTGCTTGGCATGTTTTTGTGATGTATTCTCGATATGAGATCGTGGTAAATACATGATTCGTTGTCTTACATATGTTTGGTGAAATATGTGTATGAACAAGTGATTAAATACATATGATTAGATGTATATGTATGTGTTGTTGTGGTGTGATTACATATGCGTGTACGATATGTATGTGTTGCATTAGCATATAAAGGGAATCGTATGCTCATGCATTCATAGTACGTGGTTATCGGGAATGGATCACGGGGTGCGATTATCGGGAATGGATCCACCTTACTCCTACGGGAATTATTGAGTCCAATAAGCGGTTATCGGGAATGGACTGCGGGGTGCGATTATCGGGAATGGATCCATCCTAACCCTTTGTGGTTTTATTGATTATGATTACTGACTTTCGGAATTCATATGCATGTGGTAATGGGGAATCTACCACACTCATTGTAGAAGTCTGCATTAGGCTCGGTGTGCATTATATTTTAAGCCCGTTGGTGGGAATTGCTTTTGTGTTAAAGAGCTTTCTCTTGTGTATGTGGAAACTTGTTACGTGTACATCTTTCGCACTGGTTATATATATATATACATTTATTTTGTGGTGACCCTTTCTTTCATTTGCGGGCTCATCCCACCCAGATGATGGGTTAGGTCGTGGTGACGACGGTGGCTGTTCCAGGCCCCAGTGAGTGGTTGGAGCTTAGCTTAGTTAGACTATGCGCCGGTGTGGGTTGTACACCGTGCTTTTTGGGTTTAGGCATAGGATTCTAACTTGTTTTGTTGTAAGTATTTGAATACTTAGACTTGGATTGTAATTATTCAGGAATACACTTTGCTTGTCGAAGCACCTTTTGGTAATGAGTTCTTTTGTATATTTGAATGCCGGCTCATTTAAAATCTTTTATGCGTAACTCTGATGTGTACAAAAAAAAAAAAGCCTTTTCTGGCCTTTGAAAAACGGGTTGTTACAATTGGTATCAGAGCACGACTTTAAATCTTCAAAGGGAAAGTGTGTACTTGAGTCGTTAGTCCAGAGTCGGTTAGAACATAGCTAGAGTAGTGTCAGTTCTAGTGTTTGTTCTGTGTCGGGTTATGAGTTAGTAACCGTTGGATGAGATTTTCTGTTGAGACTCAGAAATGTTTGGATAAGGAATCTAATCAGAATTGGTATTGTGCAGAATAGAATGCCTCCAAGAAGGGTACCTACAGCACCTATGGCGGACAATGCTGATTTAAATCAGATGGCTTATTGTTTACCCCGATTTTTAGTAAACAACCGCTAGTCTAATTATTACAAGAAGGATCAACTAGTGAATCCTGGGACATATGGATTGTGCGGAAGATAGTGAAAACATATTCATATCTTTGGGTTAAATCGGATAAGTTGATAAAAAGTAAACAGCATTTGACGAAGTCAAATGGTTTGGTTTAAAGTAAAATGCTTCAAAGTTTAAATTTGCAGAAAACTTGTAAATGAATTGCAAATAAAGTTTAAAGAAAAGACTTTGAAAAAGGAAAGCATGCAATGAAATAAATTGCAGAATGTTTAAAGTTGCAGAAAAGCTTTAAATTTGCAGAAAGCTTAAATGACAAATTTTAAAGGAAAACAAGTAATCAGTACTTGAAAAGTAAATTGCATTTGACAATGTAAAAATGTTTACAAAGATTGGTACACAGATTCGTACATGTTCCTTTCGGCATTCATTTCGCTCGTTGACATGGGTACTCTGAATATTCTAGGAATTTGCATGTGAATTGTGAACCCGTTTCTCATATGAGAAACTAATATTTATAGACAAACTAACATAACTGCTATAAAACTACAATTTGCCTAACTATGCTCCACGTGTCTTCTGAATTTGAATTCCTTGGTCACCTGGCGAACCCTTCAAACGTTACTCACTTTTGAATATTTCGCTAAGTCCAGAGTACGCTTCTTTAGTTCTGCACAGTACGTTAGACAAACGAACATACACACGTACATATATATACATATATATAATTTTCGACCATTACCAGTTAGTGTCGAAAATATGCTTTTACACAAATAATATCTTGTCGAACTCGACAAGCTTATTCAGACAACACACGTTCTGTCGAATTCGACAGAACTCTAGGCTTTGACAAGCAACTTTGCACATTAAAAGTCTTTGATGTCAAATGCCTTGATTTTCTCTTGATTTATTGCCAGAATCAGTTTCCAAGAGAATATTAAAAGGCAATAATATACATTAAATGATATTTCATCATCTCATTCCAATTCATTAATGCCTGTCGAAAATACAGGCTAACAAATTGCCCCCTCAAAAATGCCAATTTCGACTGCATGTCGAATACGAAAGAAAGAAATGGCAGTTTTGAAAATACTCACCTTTTCCAATTCTGCACGTTTATCAAAGACGGCGTAAACGTCACATCAAGTTATTGTTGATCATGACAATATTTATAACTGTCACCTCAATCCCCACAAACCATGATTTCCAACTTTTTAGTTCCATAGTGGGACACGTGGCAGAATGTGAACAACTGAGATGGAAGAGTGGTGATGTTTTAGTTACCAGATACATGCAAACTTGGAGTGCCTATAAGTAGCAAACGTATTCCACACTTTCACTTTTCTGAAACTTCAACTCTTTACTTTCTCTCTAAAGAACAAAGTTCTACGTATTCCTTCATGAACCCACATCAAACAATCTTCAAATCGTGCATTGTTCTTGCGTTTCTGAGAAATCTAAACCAGTGATTGCAATCGTCCAACATTTCCGTTCATCATCATTGTTTTCTCTCTTGGATTTGAGCAAGAAACGAGTTGAATCTAGTGATTTTGGCGTTCTGCTCACTGTTTAACTGTTCATCTTCATCACCAAACTCAAGGACATCAAGAACACGAAGAACAACAATGGCTGCTTCTTCTTCCTCCAGAAACGTGATGATTTACGCTGTTGATGATAAAGACCTGATCATCATTGATTATTCAGAGTTCGTGTCGGAACCGGATATGACCTCCGTCGAAGACACTCTATGGGGAGAGGAATTGATGATTCCTCACAAGCTTGGAGGTCGAACTCTTGCTTTCGCAGGGCCTCTTCCTTCACCCGACAACTTCAATGAGGATGTAAGTAACATCTTTCCTCTCAATGTTACTTGTGAACCCAAAATATTTGTCAACTCTGTCTTCGACATGAGTTTCTTTGAAACGGGCCATAGGGCTTTTAGATCTGCACCCGTAGTTAGTGAGGGTTATTTGAAATGGCTTAACAAGGTTGAAAAACACTATGCCACTTTATGGAAAGAGAGTGGTATATTCGACTTAATTCAATTGTCGAGAGAGGGACCTAGGTACAACGCAGAAATGCTCATAGCTGCCCTTCATTTTTGGGAAAATTCTACCAACACCTTTCACTTTAAAGCAGGAATGATGACCCCGACCTTATTCGACGTTGCTGCCATTACTGGCCTAAGACCAACAGGACCTACATTCGACCCCAAGTACACCACCCCCAATCACCAATTTGACTTCAAAGTTTTATCCTTCTCAGGATTCCTCAAAACTTTTCATGATCTTAGCAGCGATGATGTTTCTCATGAAGAACACATTGCTTTCTTAACTTATTGGTTATCACACTTTGTTTTGTGCACTGGTTCACTTCAAGTGGTGAAGAGACTTGTTCCTCTCGCCATCATGCTTCACCAAGGATTAGATGTAGCCTTAGGAAGGTTCATCTTAGCTTCCCTTTATGACTCTTTGGGGCAAGCTAGTGATATGCTCAAGAAGATTGAGAAAGGATCACAACTCGCTTTCTCTGGACCTGTCTGGCTTCTGCAACTTTGGCTGAATGCCACATTTGAGTCAAACTTCAAACTCTTTCTTCCCTCTCATATGGAACCATCTGTTGCTTCTCGACAATCAGAAGGCGCTAGGTTGGCCTTATTGAGATATAGAGAGACAAACTTGTCCACTCGCCAACTCTTCCTTCACTACTTCAAGACTCTCCTTGAGTTTGACGAAATTACTCCAAAGAATACTCCATTCGTCAAAAGGACTGTCGGGCCTGATTGGTTTAAAAGGCCATTCCCTGCAACCAATCCAAAAGAAGAGGAGGATACGAACAACATTTGGACCATGTTCTTGAACCCTACCATCTTATCCTCCAGACAAGGAGTTGAAAGAAGGCATTTAGGCTTGGTTGGATACCAGCCTAACTTAGTTGCTCGCCAATTTGGCCTTAGTCAATTCAGGCCAAAAAGTTTATTCAAGAACAAAGATGACATTGTCTTGGGTAATTCTGGAATGTCTGTCGAATATTTTGAGCGACGTTTGAAACTGGTTGAAGACAGAATGCCTTACAAGCTCTCACCCATTGCCTTAGAAATCTCTCACTTATGCACTTTTGAATTCGCCACCTGGTGGAGTTTGCATTATGAGAAGCATGCTAAGCAAAGTGATGAAGTGCTTCTGCAAGCAATAGAGGCTGGGTTCGACGCTCTTCAACAAAAGACTCCCAAAGGCAAAGGTAACCTTGAGTTGTTGAACAAAATAATTTTTTATAGTGTTTACAGTTTCTTAACCTTTTGCTGACGTGAATTCTTTTCATGTTCCGACACCAGGTGCTTCTAAAACCAAAGATGTCAATACTTCGACAGACACCACTACTCCTGCTGCAACTCAAAAGAAGACACTTCCCAATACTGGGGCCAAGGTACTAAGTCTTAAAAAAAAAATTTTTTTTTTAACTTAGCATTATTTTTCTTCTTAGTTTTCACAGCCATATTCTTAATCTTTTCGACTTTTAACTGCAGCTTCGCAAGAGAAATCTAATGGCGTCGAGTGAGGCTGGAGGGCCTACCAAACAGAAAAAGCAAAAAGCTCTCACCATCAATGAACCAACAGTAAGCTGACTTCGACATTTCTTTTAAGTTTGTTTTAGCTTCAACTAAAATCTTGTTTTAGCAAATATTTATTTCCCTTTCAGCCTGCTGGTACTATCAATCCAACTGCTGCTGCCCCTAGTGGAGAAGGCCAAAGAGACCAAGGAAAGGCCAGTGTCGAAACTAGTGAGGCGAGCATGCCCCCAAACCCAAAGAAAAAGATTGAAAAGAAGAAGAAAAAGAAGGTCAAGTCTGATCCTAAACCTTCTGCAGGGACAGAAAAGGATGTTGAAATCCCAGTTTCCGATCCTTCTGTTGAGGATCAACCAAACACCAACGTCGAAACTCCTTCGACTGGAGGTCCCATACGGGAAAAAATAAACCCAAGTTTGCAAGACCCTGGTGCTCAGGTAAAATTTCCTTGTCTTTTAGACCTCCCCACATGTACATTCTTTTATGGCTCTCCGACTCTAATTCATTTTGTTTTTGAATAGGGTGGTAATGAAGAGAACACCACTACACCTGTTAACAATGAGGAAAATTCGGCCCAAGACGTTGGCACCAATCGCGTCGAGGTCGATTTAACTGGAAATAGCCAAAGTCAAGAGAATGAAGAAATTCCCACCAATAATCCTGAACCTGAGAAAACCATAACTGTGCAACTCACTGAATCTACCCATTCATCAGAAAACACTGATGTCGAGATGGAGACTGACGCTGACGACGATATTATGCCTGAAGCCACTGAAGGAGGCTCTGACATTCTTCCTGTCTCTTCGACATCAAAGTTATCTGCTGACGTTGGAATGTCAGAAATGGAGTTCATCGCTATGAAGGATTCTGATCCTGCTGCAGCACTAAAGATGCTTCTATCAAGCAAAAGCAACAAAGACCAAAGCAAGGGTGCTTCCCATCACAGCAGTTCGACAGCTTCTGATACAGAAATCAGTTCAACAGTGAGGCAGGATTCTTTGCTCCTCAAATTGCACACAGACTACATCAATCAGGATGTCTTTGCCTTGATTGAGGCAAACCCTAGCAGTGCATTTTCTCACTTGGGCTTCTTGAAAAAGCTCCATAATCCTTTGACAGATGAGGCCAAACTTAGTAAGGTTATTCAACTTGAAAACCTCATTGATGGTTTTACTCAAGCCATTCAAAGGAAGAAAATGAATGCCATGAAGCTGGAAGCTCAAACCCATGCTCACGCTGCATTGGTCGAAAAGGCCAAGACTGCTCAGGCTAATGTCGAACGCTTTGAGAAGGAGATCGAGTCAAATGCTGAGCTGACTGAATACAACCAGAACATTGCTGCTTGGGAGGGTGAGATTGCAGAATTGCACTTGAAGATTCAGAGTCTCAATGCTAAGATTGATGCAGAGAAAATCAAACGTGACGAAGCAAAGGCCAATCTTACTACTGCTGTTAAAGCCTGGATTGACAAAGAGGCTAATGAGGGCATCAAATCCTTTAGTGCTTCAGCGGCAGTGGAAGAAGAGATTCAGAATCTGGAGAAGTCAAGCAAGGTTCTCGACAAAGAGGTTTCTTCGTTCAAGAGTTTGTATGAAGATTTGAAGAAAAATTTTAACTTGTAATAATTTTAGTTTTACCTTTGAACAATTTGTCGAAGTTTTTTGGTTTGTAATTTTGACAATGCCCATTTTGTGGCGAACAACTTTATGATCACCATTGTTTATCATATCTTAAATTTTATTCTTCGCTAATTTTTATTTCTTGCAACGCTGGTTTATACTTCTTCAAGTATTTACCATTTATAATTAACGAACGTTGTTCTTCTGTTAATTCTTCAATTTCGTAAGCACCATTTGAAAAAACTTGAACAACCTTAAAAGGGCCTTCCCAATTTGGGGACCATTTGCCTAAGACTCTATCTTTTTTATCCATTGGCAAAATAACTTTCCAAACCAAATTTCCAACACTAAAGGTTTTAGATTTAACCTTTTTGTTATAAGCTCTAGCAACTCTTTCTTTCTGTCGAGTTAACATCTCTAAAGCTTTTATTCTCTCTTCATCTGAATCAACTAGTTCGTCTAACATCATATCCCAGTAATGATCTCTTGGGATTTCTTCCTGCCTTTGGATTCTAACTGATTGCAGGTGTATTTCGACTGGCAAGACTGCATCATGCCCATATGTTAGTCGAAAAGGTGTAGTGTTAGTTGATTCCTTTGGAGAATTTCTGCATGCCCATAGGACTTGATCTAAAGTCTTATTCCAATTTCTGGGCCTTTGGGCAATATGTTTTTTAATCAGACCAATTATGATCTTATTAGCAGCTTCTACCTGACCATTTGCTTGGGCATAATATGGTGTAGAGGTTAAGAGTTTAAAACCAGTTTGTTGAGCAAATTCAACCATTTTTCGTCCAGTGAAAACTGAACCTTGATCTGTAGTAATAGACTCAGGTATACCAAATCTATAAATAATGTGACTTTGTATAAAACTAATCACTGCTTCTTGGTCAACATTTGGTAATGGAATTGCTTCTATCCATTTAGTAAAATAATCTATACCAACCAAAATATAACGTTGGTTTCTAGACGAACTTGGTTTAATTTCACCAATTAAATCTAGAGCCCATCCTCTAAAAGGCCAAGGTTTTACTATTGAATGGAGTTCACTTGCAGGTACGTGTTGTATACCTGAATGCCTTTGGCATTCTTGACAGCCTTTAGCAAATTCTATACAATCCTTTAAGATTGTTGGCCAATACACACCTTGTCGAAACAACAACCATTTCATTTTATGGCCTGCCTGATGGGATCCACATGCACCACTATGCACGTCAGATATAGCCAAATAGGCTTCTGTTTCACTTAAACATTTTAGCAAAACTCCCTCAGGTGTTTTCTTCATTAGTTCATTTCCAATGATGACATAACTCAAGGCTCTATATTTTATTTTTCTATTGGTCGTTCCATTTGGATCTCGCAAATATTCAACAAGTTGTTTTCTCCAATCATTATCAGATAAATTGTCAATGGCAAAAATTTCAAAAATTTCTGAATTTTCGTCAGAGTTATAGGTGGTATCTTGACCATTATCTTGTGGTACATCTGCCCCCACAAGTTTTGGCATTGACAATTCCATAGAAGGAGGTTGATCAACAATGAGTTTATCTTTAATCTCAATCAACTCCTCTAGTTTTTCACTAGAAATTTTATAACCAGAAGCTATTTGAGCCAAATCATTGGCTTCTTGATTTTCTATGCGAGGTACATGTTCAAAAATAACTTGGTCGAAACGTTTTAACAAAGAAATTGCTATGACAAAATATTTCATCAAGTGCTCTTTTATGCACTTATATTCCTTTGTCAATTGTTTCAACACCAATTCTGAATCGCCTCTGATCAAAATATTTCTTGCCCCCAAGTCCAGTAAAATTTCTAAGCCTGTTATCAAAGCCTCATATTCTGCTTCGTTATTTGAGCAGAACCCGTTAATTTTATATTTGAACTTGGTGGGAATTCTGGAGGGAGAAATGATTAAAATCCCAATTCCACCTCCATGTTTATGTTTAGAACCATCAAAATATAATTTCCAAGGTTCTGAATCTACATAGTTTTGTGGAGTTTCTAATGCAGAATGATCTGCTATAAAATCAGCCACAATTTGGCCTTTAACTGCCTTTAAAGGTTTATAAGTTAATGAATATTCTGTCAAGGCTAAAGCCCATTTTCCAATTCGACTATGCAGAATAGGTTTGGATAACATATGTTTGATGATATCACAATGAGAATAAACAAAAACATCAACAGGCTTTATATAATGCTTGAGTTTCATACAAGAAAAATACAAACATAAGCAAAATTTTTCAATACTACTATATCTAGTTTCAGCATCATTTAAAACCCTACTTAAGTAATAAATGGCTCTTTCTTCACCATTTTCATCTTCTTGGGCAAGCATGCTACCCAACGTCGAATCTGATGCTGAAATATACAACTTCATGAATTTGTTCCTTATTGGGGGCATTAACATTGGTGGCTTTGACAAATAACTCTTGATTTCGTCAAAAGCTTGTTGTTGCTCTTGCCCCCAAGTGAAAACGCTTTCTTTCTTGAGTCGAAGCAGTGGTGAGAATGGTTGAGCTTTACCACTTAAGTTTGAAATAAATCTTCTCAAGAAATTGATTTTCCCAAGTAAGGACTGAAGTTGCTTTTTTGTAGTTGGAGATGTGGTCTCCATAATAGCCTTCGTTTTGTTTTGATTTATTTCAATGCCCTTTTTGTGCACAACAAACCCAAGGAAATCTCCTGCATTAACACAAAAAGCACATTTTAATGGATTCATTTTTAATCCATATTTCCTCATCTTTTCAAAAGATTTTCTCAAATGATCTAGATGATCTTCATTTGATGAGGATTTGACAACTATGTCGTCAATATACACTTGCATGAACGCATCTATGTATTCATGAAAAATTAAATTCATTGCTCTTTGATAAGTAGCCCCAGCATTTTTTAGACCAAAGGGCATCACTACCCATTCATATGTGCCTAATGCCCCTGGGCATCTAAAGGCAGTTTTGGGTACATCATTTTCAGCAATGAAAATTTGGTTATATCCAGAATAACCATCCAACATACTTAAATATTCAAATCCGGCTGCAGAATCAATTAACATTTCTGCCACAGGCATAGGATATTCATCTTTTGGTGTAGCATTATTTAAGTCTCTAAAGTCTATGCATACTCTAAGAGAACCATTTTTCTTAATCACT
The DNA here is from genome assembly GCA_030408175.1 of Trifolium repens. NCBI lineage: Eukaryota > Viridiplantae > Streptophyta > Magnoliopsida > Fabales > Fabaceae > Trifolium > Trifolium repens. The sequence continues at coordinate 43,908,490 of CP125837.1, read as the reverse complement.
GGCACTATATTTGCTAACCATTCGACATACCTTGCAGTTCTGATAAATTTGCTCCTCAGCAGCCTCTCAATTTCTTCTTTGATCTTTGACATTATTTCTGGTGCGAACCTTCTAGGTAATTGTTTCACTGGTTTTTTATCTGGTCGAACTGGGAGTTCATGTTCCACCAATTTTCTGCTCAAACCTGGCATTTCATTATAATCCCAAGCAAAACAATCTTTAAATTCCAACAGAAGTTGCACCACTTTTGCCTTCAGATCTGGAGGAATGTTTGCACTAATATATGTTGGTCTTTTTGTCAGACCATCTCCAAGGTCAATTTCCTGCAAAGGGTCTTGTGCTTGCATCTTGTGACTTTGACTGATTGGATCTTTTTCAAATCCTAAGGGTTCGTCATCATAGATGCAATCCAATTTTTGCAATTCTGGCTTATTTTTGCCAAGTTTTATATCGTTGGCTGCAATAGCCATATTTTCTGATAACGAATTGGCTTCCAAAGCCATTTTGATTCTGTTTTCAGCCATGTAGGCCGTAATCTTTGCCCATGTTTGGGACTCAGACATAGTAATCCTCTTTGACATCCCACCCAGTTGGGCAGTTGTGGCCTTCATACTCGCCATCCTCGCTGTTTCCATCTTCTCTCTCCCACAAGAAACCATGTGTGGGATCCAGTTTGATTGCATGGTGACCATTTCCTGCTAGGCGATATGCAAAGTCTTTCCCAGTGCATGGTGCAATTGTCGCCAATTTCTTGTCGAAGGAGTGCTTCGTCAGATGATGGACTTCAGTCTTGAAGTAGCTTTGATCTGCTTCAACATTTTCGACTACTCCATCTTCTCGCCATATAATGAGGCGCTGGTGCAGGGTAGATGGAACTGCCCCCACTCCATGAATCCACTCTCGACCTAGAAGTAGATTGTAATTTGCCTTAGAGGCCACAACCAAGAACAAGGTTGGCCTTATAGTGCTTCCGACAACCACATCCAACTGGATTGCTCCTAAAGAGAAACCAGTCTCGCCCTCATAGTTTGACAGAACTATGTTGTGAGGATGAAGATCCACCAAAGATTTGCCAATCTTTCTTAGCAGAAATTCTGGCATGAGGTTAACAGCGGCACCACCATCTATTAGTACTTTGTTGATTCCGACATTATTCACCTTCGCCTGAATGAAGAGAGGCTTCAAGTGACTTTTCATGCCTTCATCTGGCCTTTCAAATGTGGCCATTTGGTCCTCCAGAGCACCATTGCTTGTGACATAGTAACAGACTGGCCTATGAAGGGCCATTTGCATTCCAGATTCTTCTTCTTCATCTGTTATTTCAGAACAGACGTCGAACTCCCTTGGTAGAATGGACACAACATTTACTATTATGTCGAGATCGGGTTCAGAATCTAAAAAGTCATCTGCTTCCATGTGGTCGTCTTCGACGTTGTTAGTAGTTGAAGACTCAGCTTTTGGTTCTCCTAACCTTTCTTTCATTGGCTTCTTAGCCAATTGCATAGGCTTCTCCTCATTACCATTAGTAGTAACTTGTGATTTTTGAGCAGCCACTCTTTTCTGGCGTTGATATCTACGCCATTGGGATCTTGTCATGGGATTTTTCCCTTTGTAATTATTCCTGTAATCATACTTCCTTGATTCAGGATCTTTTTTGGGATTGTTGTTACTGGAGTTCCCTTTCTCCATATTCCTTTGACCATAGCCCATATCCTTTCCATGGACCCATTGGTTGACAGGTGTCCTGTTTGAGGGGACAAATGATTTTTGTGGTCCCAACCTCTGATGTACAGGTGCCTGTTGGCTATTCAGGACATTGGAATAAGTTGGCCTTTGACTTGGCCAATTGTTTCTGTTCTGACTGTGAGGTAAAAACTTGTTAAGGCCTGCAGCAGCCTTCTTGTCGAACATGGAACTACAATGAGGACACAGTGTAGCTTCGCCATCATTTTCCTTGCAGCGTTGAAGGAAATCTAGTAGAGTTTCTCCAGCTTGTGGATATACTTCCTCCACTTTGTTTTCATACTCCTCCTCAGGAATGGAAACCAATTGCCCTCCTTCAGTGAGGTTCAATGCTTCTATCATTAGGCACTCAAAGGGCTCTGTGTAGGCAGCATCGGCAATCTGCAATGGATTCTCGTCCACCTGCTATTTGGATTTTGGCTTTTCGCCAAATTTGAGTCTTCCCTCCTGTAGGGCTTTCTGGACCAGATCCCTGAAAAGAACACATTGTGAGGTTTTATGACCCAAGAAATTATGGTATTTACAAAAACCTCTTTTATTACGTTGTTCCAAAGGTGGAATTTTCAAACCCTTTGGTACAATTATTTGGCCATCAGCAACCAATAAGTCAAAAATTTCATCACACTTAGTAATGTCAAAAGTATATGTCTTAGAAACAAATCTATCATTTTTTGGTTCGACGGGATTTTTCCCATTTGATGGTCTTAACATTTTACAAGTATAGGGAGGTCCTGGTTTCAATTCAGCAATATTAACCTCATTGTTTTCCATGTACTCCTGATCATCGTCGAACTCATTTTCACTTTCATAAGTTTCTATGTATGCCACTTTTTCTTTTTTGTGGAACTTAGAATTTCTGACTTTTTCAGCCCTGAGACGTTCGACCTGTCGAACACGATCTGCTAATTGGGCCATATCTCTTAAATGTTGAGTATCTAATTTTTTCCTAATGGAATAGTCAAGGCCACCAGCAGCCATTTCAACCAATTCATGTTCAGGAACTTGAGTAAAGCACCTTGCCTTAAGGAGGCGAAACCTGTTTAGATAGTCATCAATGGCTTCTGAGGTTTTGCACTTCATACTGTCTAATTCTTTGAGACTAATCCTAGATTGTCCCATGTAAAATTGTTCATGAAATAGCCTTTCTAATTGAGTCCAGGTATGAATTGAATGAGGGGGAAGTGTGGTAAACCACGTAAAGGCATTTTTAGTGAGGGAATTGGGAAAAAACTTCATTTTTAAATCTTCATTATTTGCCAAATTCCCTGCCTCTGCCAAATATCTGGCAATGTGTTCGACAGTAGACTCATTAGTATCACCAGCAAATTTTGTGAATTTGGGAATTTTCCATCCCCTTGGCAATTCTGCCTGCAATACATATTCAGACAAGGCTGACACAAAATTTGGCCTATGCAACCCTATATTCAAACCATTCTGGGCCAAGATATTTTCCACCAAATTGGCCAAGTTATTTTGCCCTACAACATTTTCTTGTCGAACATTCCTAAGAACATTATCAGCATCTTGGTTTCTATTAACCAGAATTACTTCCGGTTCTGGCTGCTCTCTCTCAATGCGCACGGGTTGGGCTTGGACTTCTGTTTGAGTCTCCGGGTTTGCACGAGGAACTCTTTGGTTATTTGGAGCATCAGGGGCACCAAAAAAGTCTGCCATCCTTCCCATTTGATTGGCTAACAACAAATAATTGTCATTGGCTGTTTGTAACACAGGATTGAAGATTGTGCCAATCTGTTGGGTCAACGCGTTCACCATGTCATGGTTACTTTCGTCCATTTGTTGCCTAAGTACATTCATAGAATTATTTGTCAAGTTCAGAGAATTTCCCCTATTTCCCATCGCAGAAGATGAGGGAGAACTTTCTATCGAAGGCCAATTATACAGGCTTGCCATCGTCGTTGTTGGCATTCCAAATTGTGGGTTTCTGGGCAACCATGGGGGTCGTGACGGTGTTCCACCAACTTGACTACCGTCTGTGTACCCATGCATGTGTGATACATTCGTTGGCATGGATGATACATTCATTTGTATCATCATTGCACCATTCGTATTTGGAGGAACAAACCCTCCTGCCATACTTGAAGTAGTGGCAGACATTGTTGATCCACTGGCGCTTGCACCAACGGTTCCGGAATTTATCATAGGGTTTGTACCCCCACCATTAGGATTATTGCTTGGGATACTTTCAGAAGTTGTAAAATTCAGGGCAGGATTTGTTGACCCACCAGTAGGATTGGCGCCAGGATTGCCAGATACTGGCTGATTTGGTTGCCCTGTCGAATTTGGAACAGGATTGGTTTCTGCCCCATTATTGTTATTATTATTATTATTGTTAGGGTTAGGATTGTTTGGTGGTCTCACCATTCTGGAACGAGGACGCTTTGGTATATTTGAAAAAACTGGAAGGGACTTACCACTCCTCAAATGCATATACAAATATACACACAATCAAAGTACAAACACCAAACAACAAATTTTGTAAGAAAAAATTTTCAAAAACCACTAAATAAAAATACACAATCCAGACGTCCCACTGGGCGTGCCAATTTGTTTACCCCGATTTTTAGTAAACAACCGCTAGTCTAATTATTACAAGAAGGATCAACTAGTGAATCCTGGGACATATGGATTGTGCGGAAGATAGTGAAAACATATTCATATCTTTGGGTTAAATCGGATAAGTTGATAAAAAGTAAACAGCATTTGACGAAGTCAAATGGTTTGGTTTAAAGTAAAATGCTTCAAAGTTTAAATTTGCAGAAAACTTGTAAATGAATTGCAAATAAAGTTTAAAGAAAAGACTTTGAAAAAGGAAAGCATGCAATGAAATAAATTGCAGAATGTTTAAAGTTGCAGAAAAGCTTTAAATTTGCAGAAAGCTTAAATGACAAATTTTAAAGGAAAACAAGTAATCAGTACTTGAAAAGTAAATTGCATTTGACAATGTAAAAATGTTTACAAAGATTGGTACACAGATTCGTACATGTTCCTTTCGGCATTCATTTCGCTCGTTGACATGGGTACTCTGAATATTCTAGGAATTTGCATGTGAATTGTGAACCCGTTTCTCATATGAGAAACTAATATTTATAGACAAACTAACATAACTGCTATAAAACTACAATTTGCCTAACTATGCTCCACGTGTCTTCTGAATTTGAATTCCTTGGACACCTGGCGAACCCTTCAAACGTTACTCACTTTTGAATATTTCGCTAAGTCCAGAGTACGCTTCTTTAGTTCTGCACAGTACGTTAGACAAACGAACATACACACGTACATATATATACATATATATAATTTTCGACCATTACCAGTTAGTGTCGAAAATATGCTTTTACACAAATAATATCTTGTCGAACTCGACAAGCTTATTCAGACAACACACGTTCTGTCGAATTCGACAGAACTCTAGGCTTTGACAAGCAACTTTGCACATTAAAAGTCTTTGATGTCAAATGCCTTGATTTTCTCTTGATTTATTGCCAGAATCAGTTTCCAAGAGAATATTAAAAGGCAATAATATACATTAAATGAGATTTCATCATCTCATTCCAATTCATTAATGCCTGTCGAAAATACAGGCTAACACTTATGCCATGCATACGATGGCAGCGACTGTGACTGCTCAGAGCCATGCTAAGGCGCAGAGGGATCTGGAAAAGCGCGAGAGAGAAATACTCGTTGTTGGATCTAGACTTCTTTCAAATTTCAACCACCAAACTCCTCCTAAGTTTAATGGGGAGGGAGGTCCTGAAATTGCTGACTTATGGCTCCAATCTGTGGAGAGAATATTCGGGGCAATTCATTGTCCGGAAGGGGAGAAGGTAGTCTCTTAGCTACCTATCAGTTATTAGGAGGTTCAGAGTATTGGTGGAGGAACACCCGACTGATCATGGAAAATGGTCATGAAGAATTAAATTGGGAGAACTTCAAGAGGAGGTTTTTAGCCAAGTACTTTCCCAAGACTGCGAGGGAAAGGTACGGAGAAGAGTTCCTGAGACTGAGGCAGGGTAGCATGAATGTGGAGGCTTACTCCAAAAAGTTCGAGTCATTGTCCCGTTTCTTCCGTTTCTTTAGGGACGGGATAGACGAAGTGTATATGTGTCGGCGGTTTCAAGATGGACTGAGGTACGAGCTGCAGGATGCGGTTGTGCCGTTGGGTATTCGACAATTCCAGGTCTTGGTTGAAAAGTGCCAAGAGGTCGAAGACATGAGAAATAAGCGGGTGAACCGGCAAGGGAATTTTAGTGCTGGAGGACCAAGTCGTACCAATGATCGTGGTTCGACTCAGAATCGTGGGAAACAAGGTGGTAAGCCGTATGATCGTTCACAAAACAGTAAGGGACAAGGAAGATCGGTGAATCAAGGGAACCAAAATAGGGTGAAACAAGGTTGTTTCAAGTGTGGCGAGGTGGGCCACTATGCCAATGAATGCCCGACCGCGGCAAATGTTTGTTATAATTGTAAGAAGCCGGGGCATGTGGCTAGAGAGTGCAGGGCCCCAAAGGCCGGGCCGTCGGCAAATGCGGCGCAAGGCTCACAAGGTACTAGACCGGCGGCAAAGGCACGTGCTTACTGAATGGGCACTGAACTGAGTGGGCAGGCTAGCAATGCCATCCACGAGAGCTGTCACATCGTAGGTAATTTTTTAACTGCTTTGATTGACACGGGGGCAACCCACTCATTCATATCTTTGGCATGTGCAAATCGTTTGAGTTTGAATGTTTCTATGCTTCCGTTTGATTTGAATGTTTTGACTCCTGCTAAAGATTTGGTGGTAGATACTGCATGTTTGCATTGTTTGGTAGTAATCCAGAATAGGGATTTTCTGGTCAACTTGGTGTGTCTACCGCTTTCGTCTCTCGAGATCATTCTCGGAATGGATTGGTTGTCCTATCATTATGTTATTCTAGACTGCGCTCGGAAACTGGTTTTCTTTCCCGAGCCAGGTGTGCGAAGGTACATGTCTGCGAATCGGCTTTCTGTGGTTATGTGTAATGGAGAGCCGGAGATAGTTTCACTTGCTAGCTTAGGAGTGACGTCGGAGATCCGAATTGAGGAAATTCGAGTGGTTCAGGATTTCCAAGATGTATTTCCATCGGAGATTCCAGCTTTTCCTCCGTGTAGAGAGGTGGAATTCTTTATTGATTTGCAACCGGGTACGGGTCCGATTTCGGAATCAGCTTATCGGATGGCTCCAGCTGAGTTGCTAGAGTTGAAAAGTCAGATTGAGGACTTGTTAGAGAAGGGTTTCATAAGGCCTAGTGTGTCGCCTTGGGGAGCACCGGTCTTATTGTTTAAAAAGAAGGATGGTAAGTCTCGTTTGTGTGTGGATTATCGGAAGCTTAATAAGGTGACTGTCAAGAACCGATATCCACTGCCGCGTATTGATGATTTGATGGACCAATTGAAGGGAGCGTCTGTATTTTCCAAGATCGACTTGAAATCTGGATATCACCAGATAAGAGTGCGAGATGAGGATATTCAGAAAATGGCGTTTAGGACGCGGTATGGGCATTATGAGTTCTTAGTGATGCCGTTTGGAGTGACGAATGCACCTGCTATCTTTATGGCCTACATGAATCGGATATTCCACTCATTCTTGGATAAGTTTGTTGTGGTATTTATTGATGACATCCTAGTGTATTCGAAGAGTGAAGAGGATCATGTAGAGCATCTTCGTCTAGTTTTGCAAGTTTTGCGGGGAAGTAAGCTGTATGCAAACCCGTCAAAGTGTGACTTTTGGTTGGAAGAGGTGAATTTCCTTGGCCATGTTATATCAAAAGAGGGAATAGCCGTGGATCCAGCCAAGATTGATGCGGTACTTGCATGGAAGCAACCTCAAACAGTGACTGATGTGAGGAGTTTTGTTGGTTTGGCCGGTTATTACCGAAGGTTTATAGAAGGATTTGCTAAGATTGTGGCACCGATGACACAACTTACGCGGAAAGATCAACCTTTTGCTTGGACAGAGAAGTGTGAGTCGAGTTTCCAGTGGTTGAAAGAACGGTTGACGACTTCACCAGTTTTGATGTTACCACAGTCGGAGGAACCGTATGAGGTTTATTGTGATGCTTCTCATCAAGGGTTGGGTTGTGTGTTGATGCAACACAAGAGAGCAGTAGCTTATGCGTCAAGACAGCTGAAAGTGCATGAAAAGAATTATCCTACGCACGATTTAGAGCTTGCGGCCGTTGTTTTCGCATTGAAGATTTGGAGACATCATCTTTATGGTTGCACTTTTGTCGTGTTTAGTGACCATAAAAGTCTCAAGTACTTGTTTGATCAGAAAGAGCTAAATATGCGACAGAGGAGATGGATGGAAACTTTAAAAGACTTCGACTTTACGTTAGAATACCATCCTGGAAAGGCTAATGTGGTAGCCGATGCTTTGAGTAGGAAGAGTATGTCGGTTTGTTCGGCACAAATGGCTAGTCAACAAGAGTTGTTGAGAGAGTTTCGTGACTTGCACCTAGAGGTAGAGTTTGCTTTAGGGAATATGAGACTGGGTATGATTACCATCTCAAGTGGGTTATTGGAGGATATTGCTAATTGTCAAGATGACAAGTTTCTCATGGAAAAAAGGGCTTTGATTGTTCGAGGAACCAACCGAGATTTCAAGGTGGGATCGGACAACATCTTGAGGTGTCAAGGTAGAGTGTGTGTACCCGATGCTATGAACTTGAAAAACACTATTCTAGGGGAGGCACACAAGAGTAAACTTAGTATACATCCCGGAGCAACAAAGATGTATCAAGACCTGAGGCATGATTTCTGGTGGCCAGGTATGAAAAAGGATGTGGCTGAGTATGTGGCATCGTGTCTGACTTGTCAGAAGGCGAAGATTGAGCATCAGAGACCAGTAGGGATGCTGCAGTCATTAGATATCCTCGAGTGGAAGTGGGATAGCATTTCTATGGATTTCATCACTGGTTTACCTAAGACCAGGAGGAAGCATGATTCCATTTGGGTGATAGTGGATCGTTTGACTAAGTCCGCTCATTTTCTACCGGTAAGGACTACGGATACAGCGGCAAAGTTGACCGATATTTACATTGCTGAGATTGTGAGGTTACATGGGATTCCGTCAAGTATAGTGTCAGATCGAGATCCAAAGTTTACTTCACACTATTGGAAGACTTTGCACGAGGCGTTGGGGACAAAATTGAGATTGAGTTCCGCCTATCATCCTCAGACAGATGGGCAGACGGAGAGAACAAATCAATCTTTGGAAGATTTGTTGAGAGCATGTGTATTGGATGATCGTGGAAGTTTGGATGACGTGTTACCATTGATAGAATTCACGTACAACAACAGTTTCCACGCGAGTATTGGAATGGCACCATACGAGGCTTTGTATGGGAGAAGATGTCAGACTCCTTTGTGTTGGTACCAAGATGGGGAGAGTATGATAGTAGGACCGGAAATGGTACAACAGACGACGGACAAGGTCCGAAAGATAAGGGCAATGATGAAGGTTGCTCAAGATCGACAAAAGAGTTATGCGGATAGGCGTCGGAGGCCTTTAGAGTTTGAGGAGGGAGATCACGTATTTCTCCGAGTTACACCAACGACTGGCGTTGGAAGGGCTTTGAAAGCGAAGAAGTTGACTCCAAAGTTTATAGGGCCTTATCAGATTTTGGAACGGATTGGGAAGGTAGCATACCGGATCGCGTTACCACCGGTACTATCTTTGATACATGACGTGTTCCATGTGTCGCAATTGCGGAAATATACACCGGATCCGTCACATGTGATCACACCAGATGACATCCAGTTGAGGGATAACTTGTCATTTGAGGTTCCGCCGATCAAGATTGCGGATAGGAAGATGAAGCGTCTGAGAACGAAAGAGATGCCTTTGGTGAAGGTAATATGGAACGAAGCTACATGAGATACCACCTGGGAGCTCGAGAGTAAGATGAAAGAATTATACCCCAGTTTGTTTGACGATGTCTAAGTTTCGAGGACGAAACTTCTTTTAGGGGGTTAGTATTGTAAGACCCAAGATTTCATTGTATAGTTGGTTTAAGGAACATTAGGGTTTCGATGTGTTCGTGTGATGAAACATCGTGTAATTATTAGGTTTTGCTGTAATCGAGTCTGTTTTGTGCTCGTGCACTGTAATTGTACAGACTTTTGTCTTGTGATCATGTTGCTTGAATAAGAAGTTATATTTGTATTCAGAATAACGAGTTTTGGATTATTCTTGTTTTTGGAAAAACGAGTAGGATTTTACCCGTTGTTGTAAAATTTTACTGCGTCTGTTTTAAGTGAGGTTTCGGACAGAAGTTTCATATATCTGCGTGAGTTAGGATATGTACTGAGATTAATTTTCTAAGGTATGGAAGAAAATTACAGTCGCGGAAAAAGATTCGGCGATAAGTTTTGGAAATGTTTAACGTTAGGCGTTCTTTCCGTAGGTTTTATGTTTTTGTGATTTACGTTCGTCGCGTCGCGCGAGAGCTGAATACGAGACTTGTTATGGATGAGTTGATGATATCTTGTGATTTCTCATAAAGTAAATTGATCCAATGGCTAGGGTTTAAGCTTGGACTTTTGACTTTGATCCAAGGGTGGATTGGCTATCAAGAGGCTTTGTAATAGTAAGGAGGTCATGACATTGTGGACTTAGTAAAATCACAAACTTCACTCCTTTTCTTTCTCTCTTTCACGTGGACTCCATTACTTTCTTCTAACCTTCACTAAATTTTCCATTCCTCACCATTTGTGTCCATTTCAAGCTTGGGAGCTTTGTGGTATTGTTGTAGAGAATCACTTTCTTAAGGTAACCACCCTTTTCCTTTTCATTTTGGTTGGTTATAACTCTTGGAGTTAGGATTTTTATGATTATGTTCTTGGGAGAAATTTCATAAGAATAGGTTAGGAATTGATTCTTGCTTCATGAAAGTTGTTCATGAGAGTTTAGTAAGCATGCTAGGCTTTGTTATTTCAATTTTCCATGAATTTGTGAGAATCTCATGAGAGTGAGAGTTAGGGTTTTGGAAATAATTATATTGATCAATTACATGAGGTTATGTTGTTGGGTTTTGGAAAACGAAGTTGCTTTTGAGCCTTTGGGCAAAAGGGATATGTGTTGTATGGTTGAAAATCCGATGAAAAATATTTTGGTGTTTATGAAAATATTTACTAAGTGTTTTGAGTGGTGTTTTTGGGGTCCAAGTGGTTTAAAACTCTTGTGACATGTGGTGTTGCGTTTCGCTTTGAAAACATGTTTGAAAATGATTACCGGACGGTTAAGGCCCGTAATAAAACTTGTGCTTGGATTTGGTTTTGATTTTGGAAATGAAAATCAAATAACTTGCACTTGAAGCAACCAACAAACTTTCGGAAATGAATTGCTTGCTTATGAAAATGGTTTGCTTTTGTGCCTTGAAAAAGTGTTGGGAACTAATAGAATCAAACTAGGCTTGGTTGGAAAAAGGTGGTGTGAATTGCTGTCTTTTGCTGTCATGACAGGTGCAACTCGCCGGGCGAGCGTTCACTCGCCAGGGCGAGTGTCACAGGCCATGAACTCGCCAGAGCGAGCTCCAGAGCGAATAAGACCAGTCTTCACTGCCTTCACTCGCCACCAACTCGCCAGGGCGAGCTCTGAGACCTAAAATTTTGGATTCTGATTTCTAAACTTGGTTTTTAACTTTCTAATCCCTTTTTATTAAATTATGGGAGTGGCGGGGATTGGAAAGGAGTTTTTCGGGTACTCGGAAAGAACGTAACTTGTAACGCAAGAAAACGGCCATTTTGCATTTCAAATTATTTAAGACTTTGGCCTATTGTTTTGGGTCCTAAAAATAGTACAAATAACTCATGGTGGTTGATCAATACGATAGATTTTGGTATGGTATCCGAAAGAGTGAATTTTCCTTAGAAACCTTTAGAGTTTTTGGGGTTTTGATGTAGTTTCAATACATTGGGTTTGGAAACGATGTATTGACTGTCCGTTGCTTGTTTTAGGGAGCACGTAGTGTTGTGTGAACGTTGCTTGCTGTGAGTGCTTGCCGAGGTAAGGGCTCCACTTTATTTCCGTCTTTTCAAACGGTTTTGTTAAACATGCTTTAGATTTTGCTGTGTTGCAATTGGTGGTGTGCTTGGCATGTTTTTGTGATGTATTCTCGATATGAGATCGTGGTAAATACATGATTCGTTGTCTTACATATGTTTGGTGAAATATGTGTATGAACAGGTGATTAAATACATATGATTAGATGTATATGTATGTGTTGTTGTGGTGTGATTACATATGCGTGTACGATATGTATTTGTTGCATTAGCATATAAGGGGAATCGTATGCTCATTCATTCATAGTACGTGGTTATCGGGAATGGATCACGGGGTGCGATTATCGGGAATGGATCCACCTTACTCCTACGGGAATTATTGAGTCCAATAAGCGGTTATCGGGAATGGACTGCGGGGTGCGATTATCGGGAATGGATCCATCCTAACCCTTTGTGGTTTTATTGATTATGATTACTGACTTCCGGAATTCATATGCATGTGGTAATGGGGAATCTACCACACTCATTGTAGAAGTCTGCATTAGGCTCGGTGTGCATTATATTTTAAGCCCGTTGGTGGGAATTGCTTTTGTGTTAAAGAGCTTTCTCTTGTGTATGTGGAAACTTGTTACGTGTACATCTTTCGCACTGGTTATATATATATATATATACTTTTATTTTGTGGTGACCCTTTCTTTCATTTGCGGGCTCATCCCACCCAGATGATGGGTTAGGTCGTGGTGACGACGGTGGCTGTTCCAGGCCCCAGTGAGTGGTTGGAGCTTAGCTTAGTTAGACTATGCGCCGGTGTGGGTTGTACACCGTGCTTTTTGGGTTTAGGCATAGGATTCTAACTTGTTTTGTTGTAAGTATTTGAATACTTAGACTTGGATTGTAATTATTCAGGAATACACTTTGCTTGTCGAAGCACCTTTTGGTAATGAGTTCTTTTGTATATTTGAATGCCGGCTCATTTAAAATCTTTTATGCGTAACTCTGATGTGTACAAAAAAAAAAATGCCTTTTCTGGCCTTTGAAAAACGGGTTGTTACACTTGATAATCAAGGAAGTGAATGACCAGATGTGCTACCAGATGTCCCAACATCTGTACACTCGTCAAGAAGTTGAATCACTTCAACCTGAACGTGGAAAAGGAACTCTAGAGTTCCACACGTCCAAAAGCGTGTAGAACATTAAGTGACGGGGTGGCGTGCAGAAGGATTATAACATTAATCATCATTACCTCTGCACAATATACAAGGTAACATACTGCCTAAGTTCCATCTATAAAATGCCACCAAGATCATCACTTGTGCTATCACACACGCTTCAACATCTGGTACAACATCTCTCAAACCTTCTCAAAAGAAATCTTCTTCAAAGAAACTCTGAACAAACATGAGTCAAGAAATCACCAAGAGCTCAAACAACCAAGCAATCAACAAAGGCGAAGAACCTAGTGATCAAGCTAGGGTTTCAGACTCAACCGTCAACCAACAAGAGGTTGATCTTGACAAACTAGTTGTTCCCAGAGGAAAGAGGACTACGACAGGGAAAAAGAGAAGCAGCAAACTGATTGGGCCCCTCACGATTCAAAAACAAGATGAAGAACCCAAGGAATCACTCATTCCAGAACGTCAAACGTCACCAAAGAATGCTGAAGATTAAATTCCTGAAGAAACATCTCTTAAAGAGGCTACTCAATACCAGAATCTTGAGCCTCAAATAGAGAAAGAGAAGGATGGTGAAAAAGATGTCACAACATCCGACCTCAACATCAAGGATGTCGAAGCAAATGTCTCAAAAGACACGACATCCAAAGAACATCCAATGGAAGATGATCCAAAGGATACACAAGAGACAGCTCTCTCTGAAGAAGAAGAAATCTCTGAGACCCTAGAAGTCATAGAGATTAATGAAGAAACAGAAAGCGAAGAAGTGGTTCCCAAAAGAACTCAATCAGTGGCTGATAGAGTGAAGAGGAATAGGGGGAAGAAGGTGGAGATTCCCAAGTCCTATTTAAAGGAAAAGTCTCAGAAAAGGAAGAGGAAGCTAGAGTCCTCAAGTGAGTTTGAACCCGATGTCGAAGACGATGTCCCAGACATCATGTCAAAGAAGAGAAAAGCTGCAACCACAACATCCTTCCACACTAAGGAGAATGAACAAAGGCAGGAGATAGTAAGTCAGAGAAGAATGGCTACTGAGAGGGAACTAAGTAGTGAAGCACTCTCCTACAAGGAAATCACTACACTCCTTGAAGAAGCCAAACTCATGAAGATTGTGCTAGGAGTTGGCAAGTGCTATGAAAGGCTTGTGAGAGAGTTCATCACAAATCTCACTGGAGAATGCGCTGAAGAAGGAAGTGATAGCTATCACAAAGTTCAGCTAAGAGAAAAGAACCTTGATTTCTCTCCAACAACAATCAACAAAGTTCTGCGAAGGAGTGTTGCAGCTGAAAGCAACGAAATCCTCTCAATGGACAAGGTTGCTGAGGAAATCACTGTTGGGCAAGCTAAAAATTGGCCCAAGAAAGGACTACTTCCAACGTCCAAGCTAACAGTCAAGTATGCAATTCTCAACAGGATTGACACAGCTAATTGGGCCCCAACAAATCACAGCTCAGGTATAACTTCAAATCTGGCAAAACTCATATACCTCATTGGAACAGGAAAGAAGGTAGACATTGGGAAACATGTTTTCGAGCAAACAATGAAGCATGTGGAAACCAATGCTACAAAACTACCAATAGCCTTTCCAAGTTTGATCACTGAGTTAATTCTTAGCTGAAATTCCTGGCAAGCTGAGCACGATGCTCTACACGATGCTCCAACACTGTGTCCGGTCTAACGCGTAGCAGTTCAAAGCATATAAAGGAAAACAAATAAAGAAGATAAGTATTTGTTAACCCAGTTCGGCGAACCTACGTCTGGGGGATACCAATCCAGGAAGGAATATCACTATAATAGTCCTAGTTACTAAGTCTACAGCAAACGCCCCGTTTACAACTTATAACCTAGGCACTACCAATGACTCTTCTACCTAGGAACTCCTAGATATGAGATCCCATCTCACTCCCTTACAACCTTACAGCCAGCAAGGATTTCACTAACACAAGAACAAAACGTTTTGGAGACACACTCCTAAAACTACACAGTCGTGCCTAAAGGCTTTGAGTGTTAAACACACCAAAAGTCCTAACTCTGTACTTCAAAGCTTAGGAGAAGGATCACACAATACAACTCAAGAACACACGTCCTAAGCTTGCATCAGGGTGACACAAGAAAGGCTCACAATAATAAACACACGCAAAACCTAGTTCTAGACTCAAACACAATAACGGCGTGAACAACTACTGAATTAGGGTTTTGCAGCTCCTTTAAATACTTCAGACAATTACACATGCATGGGCTTGGTTTGTTTGGCCCAAGCATTTACTCTATATTAATTAAATGAGATTCTCTAAAAATATGTTCTTCAAAGAGATACTCTTCAGAAATATTCTTGAACAGGATCTGAAGCATTAAACAACCTTCCTTATATAAAACCTTATAAAACGCGCCATGCAAGATTCATGAGAGAGAAACCAACATTCCATAAATAGCATTTGTTATGAGCGCTCCTCCTGAGCCGTTTCAATGCTCTACGCAATGCCTGAGGCATCGGATCGCACATCTTGCACAAAGTTTATTTTACCAAAAATGCAGCCAATACCAAAGACTCAACAAACTCCCCCTTTGGCAAATTTTTGGCTAAAACAAATTATGACCATACAGATACTACTTAAACATATACTTCAACTACATTTCTTTTTCTCAACATAAACACACAAGCATAAAGATCTGTAGAGACTATCCTTCAAAACAGTTACCATACTACTCCTTCATGGAGAACAGTAGAAAAGAATAAGATGTATCTTTTAAGATTATCAGAGAGGCATGCAACAGCGGAACACAAAATAACTACTTCGCCTTAAATGGTCAGGAAAATAAACTTGATAGGATGTGGGATAGAATGTTTCAGCATTTTCACAAAACTACTCCCCCTGCACACATGCATGGGATGTTGGAGCATTGTATCCAACATCTCCCCCTGCATAATACAAACCAGCTCCCCCTGCATATCTCAGAGCATACACAGCCATCCAAAGCACACATACCAGAACAGACACAGTTCACAGTCACAACACATATTAGAAGCAAGCACACATACCAGAACAGAGAGCTGGTAACCACATTTACTCCCCCTTTTGGCCACAAATTTGACAAATACACACCAGCAGAGAGAATAGAAGATAACACCACGGGATACATAACTCACCAGCTCCCCCTCACTACCAACATGCAGAGAAAAATAGATTCTCGCACATAAGGAGCACATACAAGAATAGTAATAATCACCACCAACTATCACAAGAGTTACTCCTCCCCTCACTACTCAATCTCATGCACATAGGCCAGACAGGCTATATGCAACCACACCACAACTACAAATGCACATGGGGCAGACAAGCCATGTGTAACCATCATAACATACGCATGCTTCTATAGGCAAACATGCTACAACTGATCTACAACTACCAACATCAGAGCAATCATGAATCAGCAGACAAATGCAAACATACAGATAACACACACCTGAGGTTAGGACACATGATATCATATACCACATGTAATGAGAAGAAAGAATTTGATCTGATTCTCCTAGGATAGCGTGCAAGCATAAGTTGGAGAAAAAAAAAATGACAGTTGCACGCCTCAAGCTCATTGACTGCTATAACTCCTCATGGAGGCAAATTCCTAACTTGCCCCTTAGCTTCTCAAATTGCACAGCATCAAGAGCCTTAGTGAAAATATCTGCCACTTGCTCTTTTGTACCCACATGCTCCAATGTGACAATTTTATTCTCAACAAGATCTCTGATGAAATGATGGCGAATATCAATATGCTTGGTCTTGCTATGCTGAACTAGATTCTTTGAGATGTTTATTGCGCTCATGTTGTCACAGTACAATGTTAGAGCATCCTGTTCAACATTGTATTCCTTCAGCATTTGTTTCATCCACACAAGTTGAGAGCAACTACTCCCAGCTGCTATATACTCAGCCTCAGCTGTAGATAGGGCCACACAATTTTGCTTCTTGCTGAACCAAGATATTAGATTAGTCCCCAAAAAGAAACAACCTCCTGAAGTACTTTTTCTATCATCAGCACTTCCAGCCCAATCAGCATCACAATATCCATATAAGATAGAATTTTCACAATGGGAATACATTATCCCATAATCACTAGTTCCATTCACATACTTCAAAATTCTCTTAACTTGAGTCAAGTGACTTACCTTAGGATCTGCTTGATATCTAGCACACACTCCAACAGCATAAGTTATGTCAGGTCTACTTGCAATCAAGTACAACAAGCTCCCAATCATGCTTCTATAGAGACTTTGATCTACACTTACTCCCTTCTCATCTTTGGTAAGTTTCAAATGGGTAGGTGCTGGTGTTCTCTTGTGTGTAGCATTGTCCATCCCAAATTTCTTGACTATGTTTCTGGCATACTTGCTTTGAGATATAAAGATGGTGTCTTCCATTTGTTTAATCTGAAGACCAAGAAAGTAAGTCAATTCCCCAACAAGACTCATTTCAAACTCTGACTGCATTTGCTTGACAAAATGCTGGACCATCGTGTTCGACATTCCACCAAACACAATGTCATCAACATAGATTTGGGCTATTATAAATTTTCCCGTTTCTTCTTTTACAAACAGGGTTTTGTCTGATCCTCCCTTCCTGTATCCTTGCTCTTCCAAGAATTGAGTCAACCTTTCATACCATGCCCTAGGTGCCTGTTTTAGGCCATACAAGGCTTTCTTCAATTTGTAGACATATTTAGGATGTTCTGGGTCCACAAACCCTTTAGGTTGCTCAACATACACCTCTTCCTGTAGGTATCCATTTAGAAATGCACTCTTCACGTCCATTTGGTATAATTTGAACTTGAGAATGCAGGTCACTCCTAGAAGCAATCTGATGGATTCTAGTCTGGCCACAGGTGCAAAAGTTTCATCAAAGTCAAACCCTTCAATCTGGGTATATCCTTGTGCCACAAGCCTTGCTTTATTTCTGGTAACCGTACCATTCTCATCTGACTTGTTTTTATACACCCATTTTGTTCCAATTACATTCACATCTTCAGGCCTTGGAACTAAGTCCCATACTTCACTTCTCTCAAATTGGTTAAGCTCTTCTTGCATAGCCTCAATCCAGGCTTCATCAGTCAAAGCTTCTTTGACATTCTTTGGCTCAAACAAGGACACAAAACAAGAATTTGCAATTACATCATTTGTCCTTCTTGTGGTTATCCCTTGTTCAGGATTCCCTATAATCACATCTTTGGGATGATTTTTCTGGACACGTACAGAGGGACCTTTGTTTTGGACTTGAGGTTCAGTACTTGTCTCAGCATCTTCTTCATGAGTCTTTTCATCAGATTTTTGTTTACTGGGATGTTCTGATGCTCCAACATCTTGCTCAACATTGTCAATAACAGGTGCACCTTGATCAATGTCATCATCCTTCTCTAAGGGGGTGTCTTTTACAACAACATTTACAGATTCCATCACAACTTGAGTCTTGGAGTTGTAAACTCTATATGCTCTACTGTTTGTAGAGTATCCAAGGAAGATTCCCTCATTACTTTTAGGGTCAAGTTTCCTTCTTTGTTCTCTATCAGCTAGAATGTAGCACTTACTCCCAAAAACATGAAAGTGTTTGACAGTTGGCTTCCTTTCTTTCCATAGTTCATATAAAGTAGAAGAGGTACCTTTTCTTAGAGTAACTCTGTTGTGTATGTAGCAAGCAGTGTTCATGGCTTCAGCCCAGAAGTGATATGGAATGCTTTTGGCATGAAGCATGACTCTAGCTGATTCTTGGATGGTTCTGTTCTTCCTTTCAACCACACCATTTTGTTGTGGGGTTATAGGAGACGAGTACTCATGCTTGATCCCTTCAGTGGAGCAGAATTCGTTGAATTTGGAGTTCTCAAATTCTCTTCCATGGTCACTTCTGATTCTAACAACATTACTTCCTTTCTCTCTTTGAAGTTGAATGCACAGCTCCTTGAACACATCAAAAGCATCTGATTTTTCTCTAATGAAATTCACCCATGTGTATCTAGAGTAATCATCTACCACTACAAGAGCATACCTCTTTCCTCCCAAGCTTTCAACCTGCATGGGTCCCATGAGATCCATGTGTAATAATTCAAGAACCTTGGAGGTTGTCTGATGCTCCAGCATTGGATGCGACATCCTGATTTGCTTTCCAATTTGACATTCACCACACACCTTTCCTTCAACGATCTTGAGTTTGGGAAGGCCTCTAATGGCTTCAACTAATATAGCTTTCTTCATTCCTTTCAAATTGAGATGTCCCAATTTCTGGTGCCATAGTTGAACTTCATCTTCTGTGGTGACTAGGCAGGTGGATGTGAGAGCTTCTTCCTGAGGCATCCACAAGTAACAGTTGTCTTTAGATCTAGTGCCTCTCAGCATTAGTTGTCCTTCCTCATTGTTAACAAGAAAGGTCTGATGTGTCCTTCCTCATGCCTTGATCACACAGCTGACTAATGCTAATCAGATTTGCTGTGAGGCCTTTAACTAAAAGCACATTCTCCAGGTTGGGCAATCCATGGCTGATCAGATCCCCAATTCCTATTATTTCTCCTTTTGCACCATCTCCAAAAGTTACAAAGCTAGCCTTGTAGGATCTTACATTTATGAGATACTTCTCTTCACCAGTCATATGTCTAGAACACCCGCTATCAAAATACCAATCTTCCCTAGAAGAAGCTCTTAGGGATGTGTGAGCAATTAACCCAACATTTTCTTCTTTATGTAATTCAGCATTCTCTTCTTTAGGTCTCCATTCCTTCTTAATAACATTCTCTTCCTGTACCACATTTGGTTTAGGCTCCTGGTTGGGGTATTCATACAACTTGTAGCAGAAAGGTCTGATGTGTCCTCTTTTTCCACAATGGTGACACACCCACCTACGATATCTCCTTTGGTTTTTAGGCCTTTGATGAACAAAAGGTCTTGGTCTTTGATGAACTGAAGATTTTGGATCAAGAGCGAACTTTGGAACTGGGTATGCTTTAGAATGTCGAGTCTGATGCTCCAGCATTACCTTTCCAGTACAAGGATCAAAGACATTTTCTCCTGATGTGAACTTGGTTTCAGGGTCCTGTTGGTACTGATTCAGACTTGAGTAGTTGTATCCAACAGACCTAAGCTTCCCACTTGGCACATTATCCAGAATTTCTTCAAGAAGATCTGCTCCTGAGTTCAGCTGACTTACACGTTTCCTTAGATCATCCATTTGAGCATTCACTTGGATGACTTTTTCTTCTGCCTGTGTAGCCTTTTCAACTTGCATGTTCACTTCAGCTTGAAGTTTGTTAATGGTCTTCTTTTGTTTCTCAAGAATCCTACACATCTCTTCATATCTAGTGACCAATTCTTTGTAGGTGCTGGCAAGTTCTTCATAAGACACATCCCCATCTTCATCAGATTCCCAATCCTCAACATTAACACATGTTCCAGTGAGGGCAGTCGCATGTCTTGCTGATTCACTTTCTTCATCAGTGTCTTCATCTGACCAAGAAACAGTTAGCCCATTCTTTTGTCTTTTCTGATATGTTCCACATTCTGACCTTATGTGTCCATAACCTTCACACTCATGACACTGGACCCCCTTGCCTTGACTGCTTTTATCTTCAGGCTTGGTTTTCTTAAGACTATTCTGCTGTTTGTTGATGTCGAACCGGATGCTCTGCCCATTCTGTCGATTCCTACCTCCAACTCTTTTCAGCACTTTGTTGAATTGTCTACCAAGCATGGCAATAGCATCAGCTATGCTATCTTCCTCTTCATCCTCACTTTGGTCATTGCTTTCATCAGTGTTTGAAACAAAGGCAATGCTTTTGTTCTTCTTGTCACCTCGTTCATTCAAAACAATTTCAAAAGTTTGGAGGGATCCAACAAGTTCATCCATCTTCATAGTGGAGATATCATGTGCTTCCTCAATTGTCGTTACCTTCATATCGAACCTTTTGGGAAGGGACCTGAGAAGTTTCCTTGATAATTTTTCATCAGAAATTTTTTCTCCTAAGGCTTCAAAAGAATTTGCAATGTCAAGAACACTCAAATGAAAATCTTGGATGCTCTCATCATCTTTCATTCTTAAGGATTCAAATTTGGATGTGAGGTGTTGAATCTTTGACTGTTTTACCTTGGTAGTCCCTTCATAGCACTTTTCTAGTATCTCCCATGCTTCTTTGGCTGACACACAGTTTTTGATGAGTTTGAAAACACTAGCGTCTACTCCATTAAAGAGAGCATAAATGGCTTTGTGATTGTAATGCGCTGCAGTTTCCTCTTCTGGAGTCCATTCCACTTCAGGTTTCTTTACCCCCGTTGAGGTACCTTCCTTGCTAGTATAGACAGGACGTTCCCATCCAGTTAGCACAACTTTCCACACTTTACTATCAATTGACCGCAAAAAGGCCGTCATTTTGGATTTCCACTGGTCATAGTTGTTGGATCCATTGAGCAATGGTGGTCTGTTCATGTAGCCTCCATCTTTTTCCATGATGCCAGAGAATTCAGGTCCTGAATCTCACCCTAGAAACAGGCAGGGTGCCTGCTCTGATGCCAATTGAAATTCCTAGCAAGCTGAGCACGATGCTCTACACGATGCTCCAACACTGTGTCCGGTCTAACGCGTAGCAGTTCAAAGCATATAAAGGAAAACAAATAAAGAAGACAAGTATTTGTTAACCCAGTTCGGCGAACCTACGTCTAGGGGATACCAATCCATGAAGGAATATCACTATAATAGTCCTAGTTACTAAGTCTACAGCAAACGCCCCGTTTACAACTTATAACCTAGGCACTACCAATGACTCTTCTACCTAGGAACTCCTAGATATGAGATCCCATCTCACTCCCTTACAACCTTACAGCCAGCAAGGATTTCACTAACACAAGAACAAAACGTTTTGGAGACACACTCCTAAAACTACACACTCGTGCCTAAAGGCTTTGAGTGTTAAACACACCAAAAGTCCTAACTCCGTACTTCAAAGCTTAGGAGAAGGATCACACAATACAACTCAAGAACACACGTCCTAAGCTTGCATCAGGGTGACACAAGAAAGGCTCACAATAATAAACACACGCAAAACCTAGTTCTAGACTCAAACACAATAACGGCGTGAACAACTACTGAATTAGGGTTTTGCAGCTCCTTTAAATACTTCAGACAATTACACATGCATGGGCTTGGTTTGTTTGGCCCAAGCATTTACTCTATATTAATTAAATGAGATTCTCTAAAAATATGTTCTTCAAAGAGATACTCTTCAGAAATATTCTTGAACAGGATCTGAAGCATTAAACAACCTTCCTTATATAAAACCTTATAAAACGCGCCATGCAAGATTCATGAGAGAGAAACCAACATTCCATAAATAGCATTTGTTATGAGCGCTCCTCCTGAGCCGTTTCAATGCTCTACGCAATGCCTGAGGCATCGGATCGCACATCTTGCACAAAGTTTATTTTACCAAAAATGCAGCCAATACCAAAGACTCAACATTAGCCAACAACCAAGCATCCTGCTTCCTGAGGAATATGAAAGTAGAAGACCTCCACCAATATCCTTCAATCACAAGCTGTTTGCAGAACCACATGTCCTAGACATTAAGTTCAAAGAAAAAGTAGCAGTTGAAACCTCAGCCCCACTAGACAAAAGCTCACAGAAAAAGGTACTGACTGAGCTTATTCAAGTATCTAAGGAGCTGGAGGAAACTATCAAATCAAGTACTATCAGAAAAAACTGTGTAGATCACTTGATACTACAACTGACTAAGAGTCTTGCTGAGAATGAAGGAGATGCTCAAGCTGAGGCTGAGCAAGAAGAAGAAGAAGATTGAAGAACAGACCCTGGGTATTAGAAAATTAGTACTTTTGTATTTTTTCTTTTTTCTGTTCATCTTCTTGTATTGGTGGCCTACCAAATGTCCTAGACATTGGAGGCTTTGACATCCGGCACTATGTGTGCACTTTTTGTAAGCTGTTCCGTTCTCTTTAATCAATGACAAATTATGGTAAAAAGGGGGAGAAATAATTGATGCTAAGAACAGCTCTTTGGCAAGTAGAATCAATCTCTTGCTTTACGGATGAAATATGGCAAGCTTTAGAAAAAATTAAAAACTAAAGGCTATGCTTAATAGGTGTGTCCAGAAGCATAATTTAAATGCTTAAATTGAACCTCTAAAAGGTCTAGTAAGTCTTGATCACTCTGATTAAGTACTTTCCGCTGCAACTCAAGACTTTGGTTCACTAAGTCACTAGGTATCTCATCTCTAGACTTAGAAAATTTTGTAATGGATCATATGAAGACAAGACTAAGACTGTCTCATACTAGAATATGTTCATCACACATTCAAGATTAAAAGAAGTCTTGAATATTGAAGACACACAATATTCTGAAGATCAAAGACATTGAAGACCTAAAGATCTCAAAACAGAAGATTGCATCAACAGAGATCAATTTGAAGATTGAAGAATTTGAAGATTGAAGACTGAAGAGTGCACATTCAACAAAGTGGTTTGTGGTTGTTTTAGCCATAATTTGCCAAAGAGGGAGATTGTAGTTCTTCTGAGATTGGCTGCATCATAAGGCTAAAACAATTTGGTCAGAGTGACTTAACTGAAGCACCAATGCTAAAGTTATTAAGTCTAAACCACTTGTGCATATTGAAGATGTGCAGATGCAACATGTTGAACAAGATGTCCTAGACATCTTGTCACTGGGTTCAGAGCATGTTAAAGCAACATGTTGAACAAGATGTCCCAAGACATGTGGGTAGGACATCTGAACCCAGTTCAGCTTAAAAGATAATGCTTATCCATTAAGCACGCGTGTTTGTTTAAATTTGAATGAAGCGCGAATCTTTAAGTAACAAGCTGAGATTAGGATTAATGATAAAGTTTGTTATTAATCTTAAGTGTTAGATACGATTAGGATTCGTATTTAATTTGTGGACAAAGATTAATTTCTTTATCTTTTGGAGTTTGTTTTTAAACAAGTTTGTTTTAAAACTAACTCTTAATTGTAGTGCATCTGAAAGACTGAAGACGATCTGAAGATTTGCACGCCTATAAATAGAACTCAACATAGAGCTTAAAACTCAACCCACAAGAACTGAAGATTGTGAGTTCAAAGCTTTATGCCTACTGTGTAAAGCATTAGTGGCTCTTAGTATCGTTGTTTGATACTTTGCAGCTTTGTGGCTCTTAGTATTGGTTTTGATACTTTGTAGCTTTGTTGTTAAATGTTGTCATTCAACTAAGTCTTTGAACTTTGTAGTTTAAAGTTGTCGTCACTTGGGATTAGTGATTAGAGGGAGTTGGGTAGGTTCTCATATTCAGGGGGAGTAAGCCCTTGAGTAGAAGATTGCTAGGATTAAGAAAAGGCATACATGCCAATAGGGTTTTTGGTATGGTTGTAGGACTAAGTATTAATTCAGATTTGTAGTGTTCACTTCCTGGATTGGTATCCCCCAGAGTAGGGCTGGTTTGCGCCGAACTGGGTTAACAATTACTGGTGTTCTTTATTGCTTTTATTTACTTCAGTACTGCAATAATATCTGTGATCCTCATAACCAATTGTCGAACCAGTTGTCTGAGACATCTGGACTACAGACACATTGTCCTAGACATTGTGTACGACATCTGTCCTGCCAGAGAACAGAATTTCAATTGGCATCAGAGCCGGCACCCTAACCTGCTGGGTGAGCTCCAGGGAGACAAAAATCTTGTTCAAGATGGACAGGAATGGAGGATCAATAAACAGATCACCAGTCTTGGATGGATCAAACTATGACTATTGGAAAGCAAGAATGATTGCCTTCATCAAATCCATGGATCCAAAAGCATGGAAGGCAATTGTTACAGGTTGGAATCACCCAATAGTTTCAACAGAAGATGGTTCTTCAATATTAAAAGATGAAAGAGATTGGACCCCAGAAGAGGATACTGAGTCCAATAACAACTCTAAAGCACTCAATGCTATCTTCAATGGTGTTGATGAAAACATATTCAAACTGATCAACACATGCACAGAAGCCAAGTAAGCCTGGGAAATTCTGCAAATTGCACATGAAGGAACTTCCAAGGTTAGAATGTTAAAGCTACAACTTCTCACATCAAAATTCGAAAATCTAAGAATGGAGGATGATGAGACCATCTCAGAATTCAACACTAGAGTTCGAGACATAGCAAATTCATGCTTTGCTCTAGGAGAAAAGATACCTGAAGAGAAACTAGCCAGAAAGATCCTTAGGTCACTTCCTACGAGATTCTCTATGAAGGTAACTGCTATTGAAGAATCACAAGACTTGAGCACGATGAAGGTTGATGAACTCATTGGCTCATTACAAACTTTTGAGATGACCATTGAAGATAGACTTGAAAAGAAGATGAAGAATTTGGCCTTCAAATCTGAGGAAAGCCAAAGTGAAGATTGTCTATCAGAAGCAATAGCTCTATTGACCAAGAAGTTCAATGAATCTGTGAACAGGGTCCGTGCTAAGTGGAGGACAAATGTCCCAGACAAGATGTCCAACAACAAGGCACAAGGCATGTCAAAAGAAGAAATTAACGCTGAAGAAGAAACAGAGGTACATTGCTACGAATGTGAAGGTTTTGGGCATATCAGAAAACAATGTCCCAACTTTCTCAGAAAACGGAAAAAGGGATTAGCTACAATTCTCTCTGACTCTGAGGATGAAAGTGAAGATGAAGACATAAACAATGCATTCTCAGGCATGTTTGAAACAAGCAACAATGGTAACTTCAAAAGTTTCACAGACACTAAAGACAGTGATGAAGAACATCAAGATGAGAACATTGAGAGGCTGATCAAGGAGCATGAGGAGCGAGCATCTCTGGAAAAAGAATATAACTTCTTAAAGTCTAAACTCATAAGCATGACTGAAACTTTGAGAAGCCTGAACTATGAATCCGACTCAGAAGATGAGTTCCTTGAAACTGAGAAAATAGCTGAAGACATTATTGGATTAGGATTTGATCATCCCTTCAAAAAGGCTGAATCTGCTCCAGAAAAGGTAACTCCTCCTCTACAGAAGCCTAAGGACCAGATGTCAAGCCAAAAGTCTCAACATCCTGTTCAGCACATAGACATGATCATAGACCACACATCTCAGCACTATGATCATACCAAGAAAGAGATGTCAAGCCAAATGTCTCAACATTCTGTTAAGCACAAAGAAAGGATCATAGACTACAGGTCTCAAAAATCTGTCCAAACAAAAAGGAAGATGTCAAGCCACATGTCTCAACATCCTGCTCAACACAAAAGGAATGAGAACATAGGACAGCTCCACAAGCAGCAGAAAAAGAACACACCTAGACCATATCTTAAGAAGCTATACTCCCAAAATAGAAGAGCTCTCAATAGATGTGATCACTGTGGTAGGTCAGGGAATGTTATGAAGGAATGCTTTAAAATTCATGGCTATCCTCAAAGACCAAGATCACCAAGGAAGAATGAAAAGAATATTCTTGTTCAACAAGTAAAGTACCAAGAGACTGAAGTCAAGAAAGTATGGAGGCCAAAAGAAGATTCAAAACTAAAGGCTCATACTTGTATCAGGCTATCCTCATATGAAGACTGGTACTTTGACAGTGGATGCTCCAAACACATGACTGGAGATAAAAAAATACCTTAAGGAATTAAGGCCTTGCTCCAAAGGAAGTGTTACTTTTGGTGATGGTGCTAAAGGTAGAATCAAAGGTATAGGCAAGCTAAAAGATCTCAGCTCACCATACCTAGACAAGGTTCTACTAGTTGAAGGACTCACTACAAACTTGATAAGCATTAGTCAACTATGTGAACAAGGACTAGATGTGTACTTCAGCAATTCTGAGTGCATTATTGCTAATGATCAAAAGGTAGTGATGAAAGGAGTCAAGACAACAAACTTTTGCTTGGAATTACCGGAAAATGTTTCTTATACACATTGTATACACTGGCAGCTTTGTACACGTCATCAATATAGTCTTGATAGGGAATGCGAGCTTTAGAACATGCAGCAATAGCATGCGAACAAGGCAAATGTAAAGCCCGAAACTTTCCACAGTCGCACGACCATTGGACCAAGTCTACTTTGAAATGATCCATTGGTCGGCCTTCATGTGGATCCTCAGTTTCTTTCACTGAGAAAGTTAAATGCTGCCTATCAAATTTAGTGACTATGTGTGTGTTAGCCTTTGTCAATGCATCTACTATCCTTTTTTGGCAGGCTTCAGCATATCCTTGACCAGAGGCTATCACGGCTGCTGACTGCTCTCCCCGTCTTCCAAATAGTTCCGCACACTTGTAGTAGGTTGCTTGGACCAAAGCTGTGATGGGTTGGTTGCGAATATCCTTGAACACCGAGTTCATTGCCTCCACAAGATTACTTGTCATGTGACCCCACCGGCAACCTCCATCATATGCTTGTGTCCATTTTTCTCTGCGTATATTATCAAACCAACTTAAAGCCACTGGACTTTCCCCGACAATTAGTTTCCGCCAGTATTGGTACGTAGAGGTATTTGGTGCATACCCTATTTGGAAAACGATGAATATGTTAGTGAGCTAAATATGTTATGGAGAAATTAGTAGAAAAGTTTACACAATTTTTGATATTTACCCATATTAACAGCATATCTCCGAAGTTTTTTGTCTTTAAACTGCCTCGCGAAGTTTTGTGCAATGTGACGAATGCAGTACACATGGGAGGAAGGAGGATCATGCCAACCATTTGCAGGATTTTCATAAGCACTTTTAATTGCGGCGTGCCTATCTGAAATCATGCATATGCCTTCTTGTGGACATACATGCTCTCTCAAATTTTTGAGAAAAAAATTCCAAGCGTCCTTCGTCTCCCCTTCCACTATTACAAAAGCGACCGGGAAAATATGGCTGTTTCCATCTTGAGCGACGGCTAGCAACAGCGTCCCGTTAAACTTTTCAGTCAAGAAAGTTCCATCTACTTGCACAAGTGGCTTGCAATGCGCAAAACCATCGATGCATGGCTTAAAAGCCCAAAATAAACGCTCAAAAAAAACTTCATTATGCAGAGGCGTTGGACTTACCTCCATTCGGGAAATGGTTCCTGGGACCCATTTATCGATTACCACCAACCACTGTGGAATATCGTTGAATGATTTCACCCAATTTCCATAAATTGCTTCAATCGCCTTGTTTTTTGCATGCCAAGCCTTCTTATACGAGATTGTACAGTTGTATTTGTCTCTGATGTGAGCAATTATAACATCAGGTGTGATAGATAAGTTATCTAGCATAAGTGGCATAATGCTTTCCGCTATCATTTTAGCGTCAAGGTTGCTGTGATCTTGTGTCATACCAGAAGATATGCAAGTGTGGTTATTACTTATTTTGACAATACTCCAAAGTTCGGTTTTCTTGCTGTGTGCCGCTCTCAACTTAAACCGACATTGTTGTTGATTGCATCTAATGATGTACCTTGTGAGATCAGATTTTTCAGTGTGACACTGTATTGAGTGTTTTATGTGAAAACTTTTTATCGCATTCACACAATCCTTTTTGTTGTAAAATGTCACCCCAACATCTATCTCTGCATCCACTGGGAGTGGCTGATTTTCATACAGTAAAACACTTGAGGGTTGATCAACAAGCTCTTCATCTAACACTCGCATGGAGCCCGGTGGATTGAACGCATTGTCTTCGTCGTCGTCGTTGTTATCCTCAATTCCTTCCAAATCTGCGTCCCCGTGGATTTCATCACTAAGGATTTCGTCTGGGTGAAATGGCACAATGTCTGCACGTTCATCATGAGTATGTGCACTTGTGGACGTTGACGGGAATGTAAGTTGCGACAGCGTCTCTGGGAGTGGTGCATTTGCAGACCATGGTGGTTGCTGCTGAGGGAGCGGTGTGTTTGTGTATGACCATGGTTGCCAATCCGAGTGAGTCGATGGCGAATTTAAATCAAATTGATGGGGTTGATGAACTGGAATTTGTTGGGAGTAATGAAAAGAGTTTTCTTGGGGGTCAAAAGGAGTCCAATGTTGAAATATTTGTGAAGTATGTTGTGAGGTTTCTTGGGGCTCAATATATGTTGCAGCTTGGTAGGGCTCAATATATGTTGGAGTTTGGTGTGGCTCAATATGTGGTGAGGTCAACTGTGGGGTAGATGAGTGTATACTATCAAAGATGACATACAGTTCGATTGTCCTAAGATTAAATTGCTCATGAATCTTAAACATATATTTAACATCTTCGTCAACGGTAATAGCTACCTCTTGAAAATATGAGTTGCCGTCTGGTGTAAGCATTGGGTGCCGATATAAAATTTTGGAGACCACTCCATTGACTCGCAATTTTTGTGCTATTCTTTCCTTAAAATGGGTAAAATTACTTTTTGTACTCATTTGAATACATCTTTTTCTATCGCTTTGAAATTCCACACCGGTAGCATTTTTAACACGTTCTCCATTATAAAAGACCATAACGGATACATTTGTTGGTGACATATTGATGAAAGTGCGTTTGTGATTTTTTTTTTTTTTTGAAATTGTGTGTTGTATGTGTTTTAAGCTTTTGTAGTATGTTATGAATGTTTAGGGCAGGGGGAGCAAATATATGTAACATTTTCGTGTGCCACAGGGGGAGCAAATAAATGTGTCATATTTTTTACTTTTGCATGTGGTGCCAGTCAAAGTGGCGCCACACTGCTGTATGCATGCAGCCGTCAGTTTGCAGGCCTCTTCAACATTACAGCGAACAACCACAGCCACATACACCTCTTCCAGACCTATCATTATACACCCATCATCAAGAATACACCAACATCCCAAACCAACCATCGTATACACCACAACAACCAGATACCTCATTCCCACAACCACCACCATATACCCAATCCCAATCATATAATGAATGTGATTTTCTTACCTCGTTCAATCAAACGCGTAATTTATTCGACCATATGAACTTTGAGTCACCGGGAACTCAGCGTTTTAATGAAAATTACGCACATATTTACGACACAACCCCCTACCAACCCACACAACCCCAACCAACCCAAGAAATCTCCCAAGATATGATGTGGATACAACAAACGAACGAATTTGTAAATTCAACGTGGGCTGCGGTTCCAAATTCGACGCATGCTCATGGTGGTCAAGGTTCGTCATCGGCTGCGGTTCCAAATAATCCACCAACACGAGTCCATAATTTTTTCGAATTGGAATTGACTCGACCTCAAGTGGAGGAGGATCAACAACAATATGGACGAGGACATCGGCAAGGTTTTCCTCCACTGTGTGGCACTGGTTCACATAGAGTTAGACCTATTGATGGTGATCAGCATTAGAACAATTGTAATAAAATAATTTTTTTAATATATAATATTTATATTTTTTATCATTTAATTTTCTGTTATCATAACTTTTTATCATAAATTAAATTTATTTATTGCCATTTATGATAAAAAAAAATAGAGAGATGAAAAATATGAAGTTTGTGAGTGAAAAATGAAAGTATAGAGTGTGGTATTTATAGAATGAGGTGATAGTTGAATAAAAACAAAAAAAAAATATTAAAATCGAAAAAAAAAAGAAAAAGAAATAAAGCTGTGTGTTGGCATGCAGGGGACAACAGCTGACGCACGTGTACAGTGTGCAGGTGGCGCCACTTTGACTGGCTCCACCCCAAGTCAAGTGGCGTCGTTGACAGTGGCTACACCTGCTGTGCCAGATTCTGTCCGGATTGACTGTCCTAAAGGGAGGATATTGGGGGGTATTGGGGGGCAGAATGAGAATTTTTTGCAAATGGGGGGTATTGTGGGAATTTTTATTAAAATAAAGGACACTTTGGTAAAAAAAATCTTTTTCTTTCCCCCTGTTGGAAAAAATATTAGAGAAAATAAATAAAAAATTATGGAGAGCAATTATCCCCTGTTCAATTTTCAACTTGTGCTAGTCTTTTAACCACGGATAAAAGACACTACACCCACGGTTGTAACTACTGTAGCTAAAAGTGTCCGTGGCTATATGGAAAATTTCTTGTAGTGGGAGACGGTAGAGAGAATCTCTCAGTGGTATATAATAGGAAACGGGTAACTGTTTCCACCCCACTATTAAAAATACACTTTGACTAATTAAAATTTGAATTTCGACTAAGGGGCTTTTTCCATATTATGTGTCCATCGCACTTTCATTAGATTACATATGACTGATGAAATCTATGAAAAATGTAAAATAAATTAATATAATTTTGATTTTTATAATGTATGCTATTTTAAACTTTCCATAATATTCGTTCGAACTTTTTAAAATTTTCATAACCTTCGTTCGAACTTTTTTAAGAACCTTAATTTATTAATGTGAGTGGAGAGATTCACACATAAGTTTTTCCATTTGACGCTCACGCGTGAAGATTGCTTCTTTGTGGTACGGTGAAAAGAAAAAAATTTGAGAATAGAAACATAGTCAAAGTATGTTAATATTCATTTAAAAAATAGTATAAAATTTACAATTATTTTTTGTTGATGAAGTTCTACAGAGTTCTATGTTAAAGATATATCGTATTTTCATATTCAAATAAACTAAAAGAAATCAATCTCATAGATAATTGAAAAAACGTAGATAACCTTCTAAATAATATAAAATGAAAAAAAAATATAGACAACCTTCAAAAGAAAAAATAACATATGAAAATAAATATTATTGAAAAAAATAAAAATTACACTGTGTTTGACAATGAATCTAATGTAAATTTTCTATAAAGAGTCGGCTCGAGATGAAAAAAAAATCATGGTATATTTTAATTTTTATGGGTACGGTTCCAAAAAATCTTAAGGCCATGAAAAATCAAAGCATATTTTCCTTTGAGAATGGAGTTTATAATTATTTTATATTTATAGGATCACTATATAGTTTCGGGAATGAAGATGAGATAAAGAATCTATCTCATAATAGTGTAAAATAGGAAACAAATTAATACTCTTAACATCGCTTTATCTGTAGCATCGTTAAATCTATATTATACAAAACATATCTCAATTTTACCTTAGAAATTTAAACCAAATTAATCAAATAATATATCAAAATATATATATAAATAATATTAAAAAAGAAAATAATCCTGTGCACGGCACGGGCTAACATATTAGTTCCCTTTATTTATTAATATTAGCCCCTTAGTTTTTAGAAAAATAAGACTGATAACTTAGAATGTGGTCGCGATATAAATAAAATCTGATCAAAATTATTTTATCAAAAGTCGAATTCAAATCTTCTTGAACGAGTTGTCTTATTAGAAATTCATTAACTACTTAAGTTAATCAAGTTACTTTCATTAACTACTTGAGAACGTACTACGTACCCTGTCCTAATCATAGTCTTTGGCTTTTATTTTTTAGAATTTTCACTTTAGGAAGTTTCACAGCTGCCATGCCTTGCACTTCGTCTCATTCATCTGTTCATATATGCTAATCACGCCCCTTCCATATACTCATGAAATCGTGAAAACACGATGACATGTCGCATAAAATTCAAATATAATGTTGTCTTTTTCCTCATATATAGTATAAGTATATCGTTTTATTTATTAATAATTTCTCATCCACCATATCTCTGACTTGTATAGTTGTTGCTCGAATAGTCCAATATCAACTTTAGTCCTTTAGATAAACTTGATTTTTGCATGACTTTTGATTGTTGTTATCCATTATTTTTGTATTGTTCTTAACTTAATGTTTATCACTATCAGGATTTTCTCAAACCAAATAATTGTAAATTGTTTGTGAAAAATAATTGCAAGTTTGATATAACAAAAAAGTAAATATATTTGAGGTTAAAAATAACACAACAAGCACATAAGAAAATGTATAAGTTGTTTACATGAAACTGAATTTTCACGATGACAGAAGGCCAATTTTTTTTTTACTATTTAGAGGTTTAGTCCTAAAAGTTAAAATCAGACATTTTAATATAAAAAATGTAAAAAAATTAAAGAGAATAATCTTCTTTTAAATCATAAATAACATCAATAATATAAAAAATAGTCGTAACTAACATACAAAATAGTTATCTATTTTGGTGAAGTATAAGCATTTAATAAACCTAGCTAGCCACTTACACAAAGCCTTTATTTTTTTTAAAAATCAACCTTTTTATTTCTGATCTGCTTTGAACAGAACTAAATGATTTTGATGGTGAGACTTGAGATAGTTACGGTGGATGTAGAACGGTGAATCACAGTAGGGAGAAGGGCCTGCAAGGTGGGTGTGTGTGTGTGTGTGTGTGTGTGTGTGTGTGAGTTATCTATTTGGGTAAATGGTGTTTTTGGTCCCTGTAAAATTCTCCAATTTGGATTTTGGTCCCTGTAAAAAAAAATCCACCAAATTTGCCCCTGTAAAATTTAAACCCATAGATTTTAGTCCCTCATTTGATTCTAAAGACCAACAATGGCAGGTTGAAAATTTCATGTCTAAGGCATTCATTGTTGATTTAGAGAAGTGGACATGTACTTGTAATTTCTGGCAATTGGTTGGTATCCCTTGTAGACATGCAATAGCTGCAATGAGCTTTGAATCTAGAAATCCGGAGGATTACGTTCATGCTTGTTATTTAAGAGCCACATATGAGAAGTGTTACAACCACGGTGTCAGTCCAATTAACGGACAAGATAGGTGGCCAGCCCCAGATGTTGAGATTGAAGAGATGTTGCCACCTGAATATAAGAGGGGTCCTGGAAGGCCTAAAAAGCTTAGAATAAGAGAGTGTGGTGAAGTAAATGGAGGAAGGTTTAGAAGGCCATGTGTTGGCTATAGATGCACTAAATGTAACAAGCTTGGGCATAATGCTGGAACTTGCAAAAGTACAACCCAAGACCCAGAGGCTGCAAAAGGAAAGGTAAAATGACTTAATTGAAATTTATTGTATTTTACTCATGCTGATGTTAATTGTATTTGAACTAAATCTCTTTTAATTTTACAGAGGAAACCACTTAAGAAGGGTGGTAATGGATGTGTTCCTCCAGCAACTGATGTTGGACCTAATCCTCCACCTCCTCCTTCACATGGTGGCAATGTAGCTGATGCTGGAACTAATCCTACACCTCCTCCTTTAAATGGGGGCAATGTAAGTAATCATGCACCTCATTCCACAAATGATACTTTGAATGCAGCTGACCCAAATGCTACAAAGAGAAAGGTAAATGACTTAGACTAACATTTTATTAGTTTACTTCAAATTATATTAGTTGTATTTAACATACAATCATGTTGGAACTTGTCTGAATCTTTTAATTTTACAGAGGAAACCACCAAAAAATGCTGGAACGAATGCAATGCTTCCACCTTCAAATGTTGCTGCAACAATTCCTCCACCCAAGAAGAAAAAGTTAACTGCTACTGCATCTGAGTCAAGAAAATCTTCTGTTACTGCTACCCCAAGTCTTGTTAATGTTGATGCATCTGGGTCAGGAAAAGCTTCTGTTGATGTTACTGCAAGTCTTGCTGCTGCATCTGGGTTAGGAAAAGGTTTTGTTACTGCTACTGTAGGTCTTACTACTGCAGGTATTGCTACTGTAGGTGCAGCAAAGAAGGTCAATGTACGTCCTGCAGGTCTTGTTATTCCAAAGAAGGAAAAAAAACCAATGCTCAAACATTTGGGAATTCAACGAAGAACTAGTAGTACACTAAGGAATTGCCAATTTAAAAATCTCAAAGGTCCCGGTAGCTCATCAAATGTTCCTCTTGTGATTGATGATGATGCTGATGATGAAGCTGATGAGGTCCCAAATGATGGTGATTAAATAGACGGTGATGGAAATGGATAACTCACACAGGAGAACAATGATCCAAAACTTAGCTCAAGTCTAAGAGCACTTATTAATAGTAAAACTTGGTTTATACCTATGAATAGATGAACTTCATGTGCTTGATTGTAACTGATGATGAAACACATAACGTGCTCATTTTGGTATTTGGTGAACTTAAATTGTGCCTACTATGTTTTAATTTGGTACTTATGCACATAATGTGCGCATTTTGGAATTTTATGCACTAAAATTGTGCTTATTAGGAAATATTTGTAATTTGGTACTTATGCACTTAATGTGCTTATTTTGGAATTTTATGCACTAAAATTGTGCTTATTATTAGTAAATCTTTGTAATTTGGTACTTATGCACATAATATGCGCATTTTGGTATTTTATGCACTAAAATTGTGCTCATTCACTCATTTTGGAAGAAAGTAACTTTTCCATTCTTGTGCGATTGAAGAAGAAAAGAAACAAATTGCAATTTTAATTTTGGTCCCTGTAAAATTACAGAATTTTGATTTTGGTCCCTGGGTATTTTTGTCTGTTCACCAAAAAAAAAATTGTTGACGTGTCACCTAAATCCAACATGGTATCTGCCACGTCACTGAACCCATGCCACATAATGGTTTTTTTTGCTCACATATTAAATGAGGGACTAAACCCTATGGGTTTAAATTTTACAGGGACAAATTGGGTGGATTTTTTTTTACAGGAACCAAAATCCAAATTGGGAAATTTTACAGGGACTAAAAACACATTTTACCCTATCTATTTTGGTGAAGCATAAGCATTAATAAACCTAGCTAGCCACTTACACAAAGCCTTTATTTTTTAAAAAAATCAACCTTTTTATTTCTGATCTGCTTTGAACAGAACTAAATGATTTTGATGGTGATCGAGACTTGAGATAGTTACGGTGGATGTAGAACTCAGATACGGTGAATCACAGTAGGGAGAAGGGCCTGCAAGGTGGATGGGTGTGTGTGTGTGTTTGTGTGTGTGTGTGTGTGGAAATGAAAGGAATAAACATAATGGTCTTGTAGGACTTTGAACTAATGTGGGTGAATTGAAAAAAGTGTAGTGGGAATAAGTCTCGCATTGCTTAAGTCACTCACCTTAGTAGTGTTTATATACCCAAAAGTGACTAATAGGGGTGTGCCCCAAGGGGTACCCGTTTTGTAAATTGCGGACCGCACACACCTTGTCCCGAATACCACACGCGCGTGCCGTCTTCCGGCCGGCTTGGCTCGGATCGTGCCGGGCTTGGTCCCGGTGATGTGTAATTTTTTAGTCACGGAATTAATTAATTTAAATTTGTTTGTTGACAAATGCACACTGATAGCCATCTCCTTTCCAATCCTGATTCTGAAACAGATCAATTTTAATCCGCTTTATTGCTCGTTAATTTTTTGTCCCCTGCGATTAATTCCCATTATTTCTTTTGTTCCCTACCGTTTTTGTTTGTCTGTCCGGTTTTGGTTTTGAAGAATAAAACGACCATCTTCCGGTTGATTGTCTGCTTTGCACAATTCAAGCAGTACCGTGAAATGTCTTAAAGAGAGCGTACTGAACCGCGACTCAACCAGTAACTTCTTTCGGTTTCTATTTTCGAAAATTATTTTTTTTTAATATAAAAAAATAGAGATAGTTATAATTGTCTGTGTCAGTTGGCAACAACTGACAATGGAGAAAATGAGGAACGTCGAGATGC
This sequence comes from Trifolium repens, assembly GCA_030408175.1. Classification (NCBI taxonomy): domain Eukaryota; kingdom Viridiplantae; phylum Streptophyta; class Magnoliopsida; order Fabales; family Fabaceae; genus Trifolium; species Trifolium repens. The sequence continues at coordinate 43,872,045 of CP125837.1, read as the reverse complement.
AATCTTACTATGTTATCATTGGCGTGTAGGAGAAGCCTCTAGGAAGGCATGGTACTGAGTTGGATCTGAAGCGCTTGGGTCGGGGTGCATTGAGTCTTGGCCTGGTCCAAAATAATTTCTTTTAGAGGCATATTAATACTACCATATACTCGAAAAAATGGAGGCTTTCTGTAGGGCACGTTGCACATGTTACAAGCCGGCCTTGCGTGATTTCCCTCCGGAAACTTATAAGGCACTAAGATAAGTTCTCCTCTCCAAAACTAATTTTCTTCATATGCAAGAGTCAATTATAGAATATGTTACCACTTAGTTAAGGAGTTTTAATCTCATACCCCTTAAATCAATTCTTTGTTGATATTCATACTATATTTTAGACTTAAATATGATTTCAGTCTCTGCAATTATGCCTCATTTTGAAAAAAGTCCTTGTAAAAAAAAGTTTCATTTTAGTCCCTGCAAAATCTCAAAACTTTTAAAATAGCTCCTGGGTAGGATTTTCTGATGACATATCACAATTTTTTTGACGTGCATATGCTGACTAGAATTTAGAGTTGACGTGTCCAATTTTTCATGACGTAGACTAATGCAGTCATTTTTCTTTAAATTTATAAAATTAAAATTATTTTTTTCTATTTTCAGAAAAATACTTACCATTTTCACTGTAATGAACCACGAAGACGATAATAATTGGACACGTCAACTTTAAATCCTAGTCAGCATCTATCACGTCAAAAAAATCGTGATATGTCATTAGAGAATCCTGCTCAGCGGCTATTTTAAAAGTTTTGAGATTTTGTAAGGACTAAAATGAAACTTTTTTTTTACAGTAGCTGTTTTCAAAATAAGATATAATTGCAAAAAGTGAAATCATATTTAAGCATACTTTTTATGTTGTTTCAACCGGAAAAAAAAAAAATAAAAGAAAAAGAAAGGGCAAACAAATAACTAAGGGCGCAAAATTGTCATTATGATTTCATCCGCTCACAAGATTGACGACATCTCATTCTTTAGAATGAATGAAATTCTCTCACTGGTCTTGACGCTCTAAACAATGGGAAGAAGAGTTTTTCTCCTTAAACATGTGACTAGTGAGTGTATATGTGACACAAGAAGTCACGAATTAGTTTTTTTACTAATCACCATGATATAATTTTTAGGGGAGCTCTATGGTACATGTGAAAATTTTTAATATATTGATACATTAGATCAATTAATTAATAAAATAATGATTATTTTATAAATAAAAAAACTATTTGCTGATTATTGTATTTCAAAAATAATAATTTCCTAAGAAAAAACACAATTTCAATGTGTTATAAGCATTACACTAATTTTTTTTACATTTTTTCAAAAAAAAATCAATTTTAACTATTATGAGTGATAAAAATTAAAAAAAAATTTATTCTTTTACAATTTTGATAAATAGTATTTAGGTATTATAATATTTTAAATGATAGAAAAATAATTTCTCTCAAAAAAATATTCATTTACTTAATAATTTAATGATCTAATGTACCGGTACATTGAAATTTTTCATATGTATCATAGAATTTCTCTAATTTTTTATTTTTTATTTTATCATCAAACATATTTCCTTAATTTCAAACAACCATAACCATTAACCATGTCCATCTTAATGCTGTATAATAAACAATTAAACTCCTTTTGTTACGAATAATTTTTTGGTAATTCTATAGTATCAACCTCGATCAATATGTGGGAGATTTAGCTCAAAATAAGCACTAGTACTAAATAATTGTCCTAATTGTCCCCATTGGATAGGAAAAGTAATTGGTGTAGCCATAATTCCTTTGAATCCACTAATAGCAGCGTACAATTAATAGTCCCCAACAGAGTGTACCAATCCAATTTACTATGTTTATTCAATTTTACAAGTACATGCCAAACAGTGCAAGCCAATGATATTTTTCTACTTTTCTTTCATCCCAATGACCCATTTAATGGCAATGAAGCCGTGCCTGCAATGTTTAGAAGAAGGGAAACAATATTATGTACTTACACTTGAGTTAAATCTGAATTCATTGTATATTTTTCTTCTTTTGTCCTCAAACCCGAATTCATTTGTATTAAAGAATTAGTTAATTAAAAAAGGAGAGTCAGCTTACTGTAATTTTTTTTAGGTCAAAATTTAACTATTTTTTTACTTGGTTACCTATAAATATAAAATTTTCATTGTCAATAACCGTGGCTAATTTTTTCCTCTAGATTCTTTCATTTCAATCGAATTTTTTTTCTATACATAAGAAATTGAACATCCAACCATCTATTAAAAATTACATGCCACTTATTCATTAAACTAATTTTTTTTTGGTAGAACGCATAACTACTCACTTTTTTTTTACTATAATTCTAATTACACCTTAATTGTGCATGTTGATGTTAAGAATTTACTACTATATATAGTAAGGTCGTATATTATATCTTGTGTAATAATTTTTGAAGTGCACTTGACAACAATTATTAGAGCGTGAGAATGCAGATGAACCACTAGACACAATCTGACAAATACACAACCACCTCCTCCATAATACACAAGACAAGATAATCTATAAGTTTTTATTATTCAAACATATAAAATCTAGGAAGTACAAAGTTGTTGTTAATATTTTTTATTTGATATATATCTTAATATAATAAAACGAGAGTAACTAGAGGCACCCTAAACCCTAACCCTAATATGAATGGTCTAGATTTTGACACGTAGAAAAAAATTATTATATCAACGGCTGCGATAAAAACTTGAATACTATGTTGCCACGTCAATTAATGAATGTGACACGTCATGTGTTTAAAAACACAATACATGATGTGTCAATATATGATTGGATGTGCGTATAAAATAATTTTACACCAATCTCTAATTTTGTTACCTACTAATCCCTAATTATATGCTTTCAGTTGATGATTGAATATACTCTATGGAATTTATTTTATTTATAGCCTTAAATTATGCATCTTTTATGATAAATAGAAACGCTTTTATTTTTCTCTCTTAAGAGTGTATCACTTTTTCTCACATATTTACATTTTTTTATTTGATGCAGATTTGACTTTGAGGTTCTATAAACGTATGGATTGCTATAGATATTTTAGGTGTTTACTTTCTGATTATAATTTGTAATTTTCCTTATTAATTCTCTATTCTTTTTTAATTTGATTTTTATTCTAATAGGTATGGATTTCTAAATGTATGAATTCCATTTTATTTTATTTTTGTAGTGTTTCATATTAATTCTGATTCTTCTATTTAAAAAAAATGGGTTTTTTTTTCTTAAGTTTCTTATATTTTCTATTGGATGCAGGTTTTGCTTTGGGGTTCTATAAAGGCATGCACTCCTATGAATATTTTTAGGTGTTTGAATTCTGTTTTTTTCTATTGGATCATATTAATTCTGATTTTTAGGTTTTGTTTGAATTCTTAAGTTTCTTATTATTTGTTGATGTTGTTGTTTCACCAAAATTTCCTAAATGTTCTTATGATATGTTTTGTTTTAATTTCTTGATAGAGTGCAATAATGCGTTCAAAGATGTTTACCAGTCACGAAGTTAGGTGTTTTGCAACTTTGATTCATCCTTTAGGAAATCAATTTGACGTATAAGTGGAAAAAATTAATGGGAACATTTGTTTTTTTCTTTATATTTCAGTATTTTAATTTAATTTTGAATTAATCTGTTTATTGTAATGTCAAATTTGTTTCTTATTAATCAATAGTTTTCAATAGTTTCCCATCATTTGAATTCCACCATCTTTTATTTTAACATAAATATATCTATCTTACTTATTTCTAATTTCTCGAATTACTTATTTCTAATTTTTCTAATTATGTATCATATTAAACCCTAATTTGCTAAGTAAATTGGCGGGCTAATTATAATTAATTGTACCTGATAAGCATGAGAAAGCAAAAAAAAAATTCCCCGATAAGCATGAGAAGAATAATTATGCATCAAATTAATTAATGATTTTATTATTTAAAAAAAATTTGTTAACAAAAAACATATGCAACACGCAAATGATAAGTATGAGAATGCCAAAAAAACAATTCTATGATAAGCATGAGAAGGATAATTATACATTATATTAATTAATAATTTTATTTTTTTAAAAAAAAAAATTGTTAACAAAAAAACTATATTCCACACACAAATGATAAGCAAAAGAAAAACAGCAAATATTTCAAGCTTATCGTGCTTGAAACTTATCTCTCCTATTATTATTCCCGGATTAAAACAAAAATTATTTGGAATTCACAGCTAAAAAGTCAAGAAGATTCTACACTATGGCCCCTTTGATTTGGCTTTTTTTTGGACAAAGTTTGAATTGGCTTATTTAAAACTTATATGAGCTTATCTATCAACATAAGTCACTATATTAATATTGGGATAAATTAATAAAAGCTTATCATATTCTTATAAACTACTTATGCCTATTGTGATAAGCTCTCCCTATTAGCTTATATATGTGCTTATACGCCAGCTTATATAAATTTGGAAAGCTTCGATTCTTGCCTCAGCCATTCGGATTAACATATTTTTCAAACTTTTATTTTAAATAATCTTTATTTTATCTTTGTATTATTATATTTTTAATCATGGTTTGATTCTTTAATTTTGTTTTTTGAAATTAAAATCATATTAACATTCTATAGTTGCCTATATAATGACACATCCAAACAATTTAATTTATATAAGTATTTTTTAGTGTATATATCCAAACACAAAGGGCTTATTGAACATTAGAGCTTACGATGTAAGTTCTCATACTATAAGCTCTAATGCTATAAGCACTTTTATAAACTATTTATCCAAACGGGCTCTAAATGCTTACTAATATAAATAATCACACATTATCAACATTTCCATTGTATAATTAAATTGAATGATTCAACCCGTGCTAGTTTAATTAAATTTGACGGGAAAGCGGAGAGAAAGCACCGGGTGATACGGGTGGTGCCTGGTGATTAAGACACGAGATCGAGATGTGTAGAAGGAGAGGAAAGTGAGGGATAAACCTAAGCATCCAAGGTGTGTGTCCCACTTTGATATACCCATATTAAGATCAAATTAATAATGTTATATATGAGTTTGATTTATTTTATTTAGCATAGAACATATTTTATTATCAAGGAATTGATTTAAATACTAAGAGTTTTAAGTTTTATCTAAGTGTTTAGGAGTTTAATTTTATGACTTTTATTATGTATAGAAAAAATTCGGGAAAAATTTAAAAGTAGATAATTTACTTTTTATGTGTTTTATCTATTCTTTGATGTATATTTTTTTATAAAATAAACAACATTCATTCATTTAAATGAACAGAGTGCATTGATGTAATACAAATTTATAATCGATAAAAATAGAAAGGATAAATCTGCAAACAAACTTAAAACATTCATGTTTTTTTTTTATATAAATACAACATTCATGTTAATAACATAAAACAGAAAATTACATATGTTTACAAATATGACTATATTGAAGTGTCCGGAATATCCATGTCTTCGGATCTGTAGCGTCGATGACATCAAAGTCGACGTTGATTTGATCTGCACTAAATTAGAACTACTCATTCAACCTAAAACAAATGAACACCACACAAAGACGGAAAAACAAATACACTCCACAAAGACGGGATAACCAAATACACCGTACGAAGATGGGAAATCAAAACAACAAATATATGAAAATCACACATATTTATTATAACGAGAAAGAAAAATAATTTGGAGAGATGATTTTAGGCCAAAATTGACCTAAAATCATTCATCTTCAATAGACTAAGAAGAAAAAAAATTAATGACGGCTAGGATTAGAAGAGAAGAATAAAGAGAAGAGAAAAAACGGTTGATAGGTGAAACAATTTTCAACAATTTTTAATTATTTTTATTCTTTGATGTATATTAGTTATAATTAAACGGTGAATATTTTTTTGACACAGATAGTTAAATATAGTGAAATCTTAGTACCTATAATATGTAAAAATAAAAAAGAAAAAAAAAAGTATTGCTTTATTAAAATTGAAAATTAAGACATGCTTTTCCATATACTTTGAATTTGTTATGGTTTTTTTGACTCTCATAATAGATTTCAATTTAATACTAGTATATTTTTATAATATGTGAGAAAATAGCAAGTATGTAATTAATAATTGACCAGAGAGATATTTATATAGGAAAAGGACACGATAATGAAAAATCGGTGGTCAAACATGTCTTATTTTTTATATGGGAGAGGGTTTTAAGAATAAACTATTATTTTTGAAAATTTTAATTAAAAGTAGAGAAAGAACATGTGCTATCACGGTAAATTAATCTTACACTAATATTTAATAAGAATGTTTCATCATTTCATATTTTATTAAGAAAATGGAGTTAAGTGGGATGAAGTAACAAAAACATAATTATAATTGGTTAATAATATAAAATTATTTTACACCATCCATGCATATTTTTTTTCTTAAGGAGAATCCATTTATAGGAATAGGATTGTACCGTAACTATTTTATCCTTGGAGTATTTGTGCGGATAATTTGGCTTCCTTTGGAGTTGCTTCAAAATATTTCATACGGTGGTAATTAACTCAACCCTTGACAAAATTGTCAATATTATATTTCTATTTATTTACAATTTCAATTTCAATTTGTGTGCAAGAACTTAATTTGCGACAATTTTGTAAAATAATCCAATGTGACAATCTCTCATTAATAATTTCCTTCATGTGATGTAGTGTCTCTCATATCTACATAGAAGAGTATAGTTGCGTAGATGAATTAAATTTTTTTTAGAGGAATTAAATTTTTTTTAGAGTTTGTTTGGAGGGGAGAATGTTATGAGGTAGTGTAATATTTTTTTTAAGAAGGTAAATTAGTCCATCTAAATTGACACTAGATAGAATTGAACTCGAGACTTTAAAAAAGAATACACTCTCAAGACCCAACCCAAGTTTGTTTTGATGTAATGTTTTGAGGAATTCAAATAATTTGAGGTGAATTTTATTGTTTGGATGATAATTTGAAGAATTTTCAAAATGATAAAAATTTATGAAATATTTTGTTCAAGTTAAATTTAGAGAATTTCAAATGACACTTAAAAACTAAGAATTTTAAATTTCTTCTTTGTAATAATTTTTCAAATTTTGCATTTTGGTCCTAAAATTTTCAAATGACCATAATAAATTTCCAAAAATTGCAAATTGACCCCTCAAACTTTCCAAAATTATAATTTGACCCCTCGAAATTTTTGAAATTTACAATTTGACCCCTAACTTGAATTTTCAAATTTGACCCAAAAAAATAAAATTTATAAAAGTTTCCCAAAAATGATGACAATGAATTTTTGTAATACTCCATCCAAACAAAAAATTGAAAAATGAAAGTAATTTAATTATTTGAATTGCCTAGAACTTTTTTTTTGTTAAATATTTTTTAGTCCTTGAATATCTATACGTAAGATAATTGCACTCGAATAGAATATTTTTTTTGCTAGATATTTTTTAGTCCTAGAATTCTAAATTCTTAATTTGGATTTAATTATAAACAAACAAGTATAGATTGAATTTTAAAGAGATACTAATTTTTTTTAGTATATAGTAAGCAAATTATTATTTTGAAAAAGAAGAGATGCAAAAAGAATTTTTTGACTTTTAAAGAGATACTGTCCGAGTGCTTCAAGTTTAGGTTAAGTGGTATTTTTTAGGGTGCTTGATCTCTTATAGTTTTGACTTTTTCTCACACGTTCGTTTTGGTGGCTGCTCTCGATGTCTATGGTGGTTACTAGCACTCGGAGGTCTTTTTATGTTTGTTTTAGCTTTTTATTTTGCTTCTAAATACTTCTAGTACTCTTGATTTGGTGGCTTACTCCTTTTTTACCCATTATATATATTATATCTATTTGCTATTAAAAAATATTGTACTATATTAAGACGGATGAAATATATATAGTAAAAGGAAAGAAGAAAATGATATTTTTGACTTTAAAGAGATAGTCTTTCCTTATATAGTAATTTATAGTATTATATTTTTTTTGTCAAAAAAAAAAGTATTATATTTTTTTGTTACAAAATCAATTTTTTTTGTAATTTATAGTATTATATTTTTTGTCAAAAAAAAAGTATTATATTTTTTTGTTACAAAATCAATTTTATAGAGTAAGAGAAGAGAAATATGATATTTTCTTTAAAAAAAAATACTTTTCTTATATAAATGTTAAAAATCAATTTTATAGTAATAAATGTTAAAAATATTAAAAATCAGATTCATGAATTATTTAATAAATTTTAAAAATATTTTTTCAATTATATTTAAAATTAGAGAAAAAGTATTTAAAAAATAATTTTTTATTTATTTATAATTGTGACTATTTTTATTTATTTTTTAACTGTGGGCGATGTAACGTTTACAGTAGTCACAAGAAATACTAGTGAGAGACAAGTAGACAACCCACCTTTCAAGTCATTTGCTTTCTCTCAGTTTCTGCTTCTTTTCACAAAACAAGAAACAAAAGCGTCCCACTCTCCTCTCATTTACCGTGTAATAAATGTTTCACTCTCCCTTTTATTAATTCATTTTCCTTTTCATTTTCATCCTCCTAAAGTAACAAAAATTAAATATAAAAATCTCCCCCTCACGAGACACTGGTTTTAGCCTCAAAACTAAAACCCTTCTCTCTCTCTCTCTCACCCATTTACACTTTCAACTTGTGCTTTCAATTATTATCAAAACAAAAACAAAAACAAATTAAATTAAATAATCCCAAATATAAATAAATAAATAAATGTAGTCTCTCTCTCTCTCTCTCTGAATTTGTCCTTTTCTTTCTCTCTGAACTAGAATGGCGAAAGAGCTTCTTCTACAACTTCATCTACTTCTTCTTCTTCCTGAACAACGCTGTCGTTTTGCAACTCCTTCACCATTCTTCAACTTCGCATTCTCTTCTCTGTAACTTCTCTTCCATCAATCTACATTTTAAATCCTTTCAAATTTCCGATCCGTTCAACTTCTTCTTTTTCTTCTTCTTTCTTTCTTCCACCGACTCACTCAACATAGGTACATTTCATTTTTTCCTTTGATTTCTCTAACTGATTCAACTTATTTCACTGTTTCCTTTCGATTTCTGTTGTAAAATTATTAATTCTCGTCGGTGTTTCTTTTTCTTCTGCATTTGACTTTTTCTCTCTTTCTGATTTGTGAACTTTAACGCTTTTTTCTTCTATTTACTTCAATTGCTGCTTAATTTATTCCTATGTTTTGTGATTCTATGTAATGTAGGTGAGAAAGTAATTCACAATTAGTGAATCTCTCAGTATTTTTTTCACTAATAATTGGTAGCATATTTCACTAGGTTTATCGCCTATAAATGGAAACTTATAGATACTAATACTTGTTTATGTGAATAATTTTCGTGGTTAATTAGTATAACTAACTTTAGATATAAAAAATTAGTTATAATTATAGTACTAATTTAGTTGAACTTGAACTAATACTTGAATCTTGATTATTCAACTTTATTGCATAACTTAACGCGATCTGTGGTTACTTATGATTTACCGCGATTTTTTTTACTAAATTATTTCCTTTTTTATCGTTTAGTTTATGTATTGGTTAATTTGGTTTGATTCGGTGTTGATTTGTAATGTGTAATGATTTGTGTTGTGATTTTTTTTTTAATTCTACCTTAAGAAAGGAGAAAAGGAAAATGTTAATGTGAAAGGTATATGTAATTCTTGACTAACACACTTGTTTTGGTTTGTACTCAAGAGAGGGGAATTTTTTTACTAAATTGATGACATGGAGCAGTATGAAGTACTTGAGCAAATTGGAAAAGGTGCTTTTGGTTCTGCACTTCTTGTGAGACATAAACATGAGAAGAAAAAGTGAGAATGGAGCCTACCTTACCTTTTTTTTTTTCTTCTTCCTTAAAATACGTTGTATGAGATTGTGTTGTGTATATCATTATTAGCATTGCTTTTTTAATTTATGTCTTTTGATTATGTAGGTATGTGCTTAAGAAGATTAGGCTTGCCCGCCAAACTGAGCGGTCTCGCAGATCTGCACACCAGGAGGTTGGTGCTTCTAATAGTGATTCAACTACTCGTAGATTAGACTTGTGTTGTTTTCTGCTCTGCATATTGCATGATTCATGGTGCATTTTTGTTGTTCTTGAGGAATTTCATTTGCTAAATTTTGAAGGGTCTAAAGATAGTTTTCAAACCTTAATATTTAAATAAATTAAGCAGTAAACTTTATGACAATTTATGTTGACTCCATCGCATGATGTGAAATTATTTGTGGGATATGGTTAAGGTAATTCTAACGTGTTTCTTGTGGCCTTTATAGATGGAGCTTATCTCTAAATTACGAAACCCATTTATTGTGGAGTATAAAGATTCATGGGTAGAAAAGGTATTTTGCTTCTTAATGTTTACATGTCTTCCATCTTTTGGTTAATTATAAGAATAAGAATGGCTTCTACTATAAGCTTGCTGAAACAAGCTTCAATTGTAAGATTGGCTGGAATGTCTTTCTTTTTTTAATCATAAAAACTCTTGAGATGTTTCAAGTATTGATCTATTTTGGCTTCTTCCTTCTCAGGGTTGCTATGTCTGCATTATTATAGGTTATTGTGAGGGTGGAGATATGTAAGTCTATTTTCTCAGACTTCTAATGTGCATTTTATAGTTCGATTTTCTTTCAGCTTTCGTAAATTGGAGTTTAAAAATATCTGAAATACATTATTATGTAACCCAGGGCGGAAGCTATAAAGAAGACTAACGGTGTTCTGTTTCCTGAAGAGGTTATTTGTGTTTTTTTTCGTTCTCAATTCTGATATGTTAATTCTTGACCAGAAGAATAAGGATATCATTTGAATTATTGCATTTAAATTCTGAAAAGGAAAATTTGTTTTCAGAAACTTTGCAGATGGCTCGTTCAACTTCTAATGGCACTTGACTACCTGCACATGAATCACATTCTTCATCGTGATGTCAAGGTTCGTAACAGATTTCTCTTTGTACATAGAAGAGGTATTTCTATTCCAACTAAATCTTATTAAGATATTTACTAATGAGAAAATCATATAATTCCATCAGTGTTCAAATATCTTCTTGACGAAAGATCGTGACATACGTCTCGGTAAGTTATTCTATGGTTCTTTAAGTTAAGGTACAAATCATTGAAATTTTGCTTACAAGTGATCAATGATGAAGCAGGTGATTTTGGACTTGCCAAAATGTTGACTTCTGATGATCTTGCTTCCTCTGTAAGAAATGTGTAATGCTTGAATGAATCTACCTTCCTGATATTGATTACATTTAATCATCAATTAATCATTTTCTTGTAATGTAGGTTGTGGGAACTCCTAGCTACATGTGCCCCGAGCTCCTTGCTGATATACCTTATGGTTCTAAATCAGATATTTGGTCCTTGGGTTAGTACTTATGTTACGGTGATTTGTTCTCCATAAAGTATTTACTAATATTGGTTTATAGTGTATGTATTTATGATATCTGAAATTGTTATCCAGGATGTTGTATATATGAAATGGCAGGACAAAAGCCTGCATTCAAAGCATTTGTAAGTTTCTATTTTTTAATTAGAAGAATTTATTTAATTCTTGGAGCAAATTTAATACTTTAGTTTCTCCTTATGGATGATGGATCAATTATAAACACATCTGCTTATCAGTTTGACTATCATCTGATTTCGATCCTTGAACATGGATCTTGTGTTGTGTTGGCCGACCTCTAGACTTAAATCCATTTAACTTTCTTGCTGTAACACCATTGTTATGTGTTGGTCATGTTTTTAACTATGATATTTGACTATATATTATCAGCTCATCTGCATGTTTATATTTCTTATACTTAGGTCTCAAAGAATTGAAATCTTTACACATTGTTGTATTCATAATGTCTTCTATGCAAACTTGTTTGTATTCAATTACCTAATTATCTTTCAATTTCTTTGAATAGGATATACAAGCATTGATTATCAAGATTAGTAAGTCCGTAGTAGCTCCACTACCAACAAAATATTCTAGTTCATTGTAAGTCCTTATCCTTTCATCAGTTACTGCGGTTAATCTTGCCATTTGGCTGTTGAATTTGTGATGTCGAACACTGTGAAATTTAGCATTTCACAATCGTAGTGTCTGAAGTTATCCAAAGCTAAAAGGAGTGGGTTAGCCAAAGATAATTCAAATTGGAGTTTCTTGTTAAAATATATCAATTATTAGTACTACTAGCTCTGCTCCTAAATATAAAACCCTGTTGAGTTTTTTATTTGTCCTTTTTTATAAAACCCCTTTCAAATTCTCGCTCATGAAGAATAAACTTGTAAAACAATATCAATTGTCAATAAATTTAATATCACTACCAACTTTCTTAATTCTTGTGATTAGTAGGGGTCCTATATTTTAGGACAGAGGTAGTATAAAATTATACATTGTACGATTGGTGATTGGTCGAGTAATTTGTTTTTCCTTTTGACAGTCGAAGTCTGGTTAAAAGCATGCTGCGGAAAAATCCAGAGCTTAGGCCCAGTGTATGTATAATTCTCCTTTGACCTTGAATAATGCAATTCAATGTATCGGTGCAACATCTAGCACCATATTTCATTTTTTTAATTGAGCCCACTGTTTAATACAGATGGTCAAGAACAAGCATGGAATTTAACCATGCATTCCTCAAAATTTGTTTTAAGATTACATGGTCCCATAACATTCATTATTCTAATTTTCTTTACTATACTCTAGGTAGATATCATGCTACGCTTGATCGTGCGTTTAAATTTGATATGTCATATGTAACTTTTTTCTCATTTGAAGTTTTCTTCCTGTGGTAGGCTTCTGAGCTTCTTGGGCACCCGCATCTTCAATCTTATGTTCTAAAGATCCATCTCAAACTCAATAGCCCCAGGCGAAGTACATTGCCTGTTCATTGGCGAGAGTCAAAATACACAAAGAAAACTAGATTTTTAGTTCCAAAAGATGATACTGTCGGTAGGGATAAGCGCTATTCTTACAATAATGACCGGACTCTAAATCCTAGTGTATCTGGAGCTGATCAAGATTCTGTATGCTCTACCCTAGAAATAGGTTGTACATCTGATCATTTGAGTCAAAGGTTAGCAGAATTATGTACAGGAGATAGCCGTGACATGAAGTCAGTCCATAAACCTGTTGTTTCCAGAACTTCTAGTATTGGTAAGACTCCAAAGTTCACTTCATCAAAAGTTTCTGCCAGCAACAGAAAATCAATGGAACCCTCAAAGAATCACAAGGTGGTAAAGCAAGCTGTAAGTATTTCAAGTGTCTTTCTTTTGCCTTTTTTCTTTCTTTCTTTTATTTCTTCTTTTTAGTATAGGCTTAGAGGATTGTTTGCCACATGGTTTTTATTTTATGAAACAAACTTAAGCATGTCACGTTGTTAAATGGGTTGTTTTATAAAGGACCGCTGCTGGATCTTCAATGGTAATTTTCTAAAGAATGGGGTGGTTATATTGATCAAATCAAATGACAAGAATATTCTTCCTAATTCTAAATATTACAAACAACTTACTGTTAGCATATTATTACAGAAAAATATCATGATAACTTAATTTTATAATTACATTACAATTACAATACAATCATCAACGTAAAAAAAAAAAAAACACAGCTTTTACACTTTCCAGCTAGATAACTTCGATACGATTTATATTAACTCAAAAATCAGTGCATATACTATTTAACAAGTTATTTATGGCTCTACCAAAAAAAAAAAGTTATTTATGGGTTTTATGATTATGTATCCAAATATTTTTATAAAATATTTATATAATAAAGGAGATTAATTGCAGAAGTAATACTAAACTATATAAAAATATTAACATCTAACATCCGGGGTGATAAAACATGAATGTATTCAGAATATATCGTCATATTCAAAATAATGAGGTGTGATATTTGATCATAAGGGAAGTTATTTTATACAAAAAATTAGGTTTACGTGATGCCTGACTTTCTAAACTGTGGTTGCAGCTCCCTGTTTCACATAGCATCACAAAATCTGCTCATACAAATCGCAGAGCATCATTTCCTTTGTCAACAAGGGGCGGTATTCAGCAACCTCCTTGCAGGCCCAGTGATGGTTTGCTTAGCCACGTGTCTTCACCAGATATCTCAGTTAACTCTCCCCGTATTGATAGGATAGCTGAATTCCCATTAGCATCATATGAAGATTGTTTGTTCCCTATCAATAAAACGTCAACTGGCGCACAAGGTTCCTTAGGATTCCCATCTCGTGACAATTACTCAACTGTGATAGACAAATGCACAATAGAGGTCCGTAATAAAGCCTCTGTTAAGCCTAGTAGTACCGATGATTGGCAGGGAATCAAGCACAGCATGTTAAAGGAAATTCAAGAGGATAAAAGTGGTTCCTCCGATCAAAATGCGACGGCAGGTGCATCAAGCTACACATCTTCAGACTTGCAGCGCCGGCAGTTTGACACTTCATCTTTTCAACAAAGGGCTGAAGCCTTAGAAGGGTTGCTTGAGTTTAGTGCAAGATTGCTCCAGCAAGCTAGGTATGATGAACTTGGAGTTTTGTTGAAACCATTTGGCCCGGAAAAAGTTTCGCCAAGAGAAACTGCTATCTGGTTGAGCAAGAGCTTCAAAGGGAACACTAACAACACGGAAGAGTCCCCGTAAACTGCTATAGCACCCCCTGTAATCATTTATTGAGTTCATTGTCTCCTTCAATCACACGGGAGCATTTAGCCAGCTGATTTTTGTAGGCTGTCGCTTTTTTCATTTACCCTTTTCTTCCACTTTAATGAGCAATCATGGCTCTAGTTATTTAAGTAATTTAACTGTTGAACGAAACGAAGCAGACCCTAAATATTTTGATGATAACAGTACCTGGCTCTATCTGACTCATGTAATTGTTGTAATAGATACATTTTTATGTCCTAATCCTTATTCCTTGTCAGAAAAGGGAGCGAAGGTTGGTATCTCAATCCTTGCATCCGGGCACTGGCATGTATTTATGAAAAACTGTTTTTCTTTGTAATAAGTAATAACTATGATTTATCAAAACAAAGTTTTTCATTTTATCAAAAACAAAAATTTTACATTTACATTGGTGGTGACTGGTAAGAAGATATCATTTAATTTTTATGCAAATAAAAGTATTTTAGTTTTAAAGGTTTCATAAGTCATGATGAGTTGATCCAAGATATAAAAGAACTGCTCTCTTAGAGAGGGGAATCAATGTGCAGACTTCTTGACTTATGCTTCTTCTCCAGAAGGCGTCCGCGATCTTCTTAGAAATGATGCAATGGGAACCTTTTTTCTTTCTGAATAGTTTTTCTTTTTAGCTTTTTCTTTCTTTCACTTCCTTACCAAAAAAGGTTTCATAAGTTAAAATTGAGTTGATACTAATGTTAAAGTGGTGTAAAATAACGCCACATTTCTTTTAAGACAACAATATACCAGAGGCCAATAGAGACTAGCCCAATTTTGCTACTGGGTAAGTGATATGTTTTTGACAAGAGAATTACTTTTGCCACCCTACTCTTTTTGGGGCGCGCCCTACGAAATTACCAAAATACCCCGTCCGTGGCCTAAGTCACGGAAATTGTCCGTGCCTTAAGAAGCGGATATGAGAAAAATGGGGGCTTCAGAACCAAACCCCCTTCAGACACCCTACGCTGTAAAGTTCACACATCCGTGACTTAAGTAGCGGACACTTAAAATATATTCGTGGCATAAGTTACAGACAGGCGTAACGTATATAAGCAACGCACACCTTCTTCCCACTCATTCTGTAAGTTTCAAACACAAACACTCCATAACCGTCCAAAAACTCCAAAATCGCATTTCAAGGTCCATTTTCACTCGTTTCTTCACCAATATACTCGGAATCAAGGCGCAAACACAATGGCACCAAGAAAAAAACTAGGTTAGTTAATTTAATCGGTTTATTTCTACATTTTTCGCGATTTTTTTAAGTGTTCTGGACAGTTAGAATCCGTGACTTAAGGCACGAATTTAGGTTGATTATGGTTCCTGTTTGGATTAAATATGATTTCTTGTTGTTAATGTTGTTGATTTCTAGTGATTAGTCTGTGAAATTAGGATAAATGGCTAGGGTTTCAATTTTTTTTTGTTTTCCCGTGACTGATACATCTGTGTCATAGGGCGCGGATTTGTGTGATTGTGGTTCTTGTTTGGATTAAATTTAATTTCGTGTTGATGTTCGTTTAATTTTTTTTGTGTTTCTGTGACTGATACATCTGTTGGTTTATCTGCACATTGGCTTTTGTTTTATTTCAGCAGGTAAGAGGAAGGATCCCAAGGCAGGCTCTCTTCGTAATGGCTGGACGCTAATGGATTGGACGACAGGTACGAGAAGCTCACTGCCAGGATATAACCATTCTTGTCCCGAAGAAAAGCAGATGTTGATGACTCCGAGATTGATGACCGGATCGGCAACGGACGTTGACGAGCAAGATCCCTCTGCCCTTGAGGCACCACCTGAGCCCGAGCCTTCAAAGCGGTCAAGGGTGCGACCGCTTCTGTTCGGCGGGAAAGAGAAAGGGTCGTGCAAGAGGCTGGGGGTCCTCCTCGGCAACAACGGAAGTAGGACCACAAACAGGCTAAGGCTCAGGCATTGGCTCAGGCACATGCTAAGGCATCATATTCCGAGGCTGATGCTGCAACACATGTTGTCGACCTGGCTGAGGGTGCACCAGGTGCAGTCCCAGAGGTTCAGGCTGCATCATCACCTGATCATGGGTCAGCTGATTCAGAGGGTCAGGAGCTCAGCGAGCATGAGTTTGCTGACGAGGAAGAGGAGGATGTGGTGCTGTTGTGGGAGCCGACCGTACCGAAGAGAAAGAAGAAGAACGTGAAAGGTCCGCTTTGGAGCGACTGTCGTTTTGGAGACGTAGTGCCGATGGAGTTTCCTGGAGGGCCAAAGGATAAGGATGTGCTATCCTCTTACGGATCCCACATCGCCAGATATGTATACGAGGGCTTCATAAGTATCGAATTTTTTTTTTAATTTTTTTGTCCTATGTTTATGCACTTGTAATTAACTTAATTTTATTTGTACATTTTTTCTTTGTTTGCAGGATCGTGTGGAGCTCACCCCCATCAGCCACGGGAGAAAGCTGAGGGTGTTCAACCAAAAGCTCCCGAACGAAGCTTAGTTTGTTGACAGGATAGCCTTTGTGGAGAGGTGGCACGAGGAGACCTCCAGCCTCCACATGTCGGCTGGGGAGGTGACAGTGACACTGGATGTGTCTTGTCTGCTGCATCTCTCGAACGTGGGGCGACTGCCGGATCATCAGTATGTCAACAAAGGGGAGGGTACGAAGTTGATGGTGGATCTTTGTGGGGCTGACCCAGCTGATATTGAGAATGAGATGGTTAAGACCAAAAGGTCGCATGTCAGACACACGTACCTGCAGACGCATTTCTAGACCCTTCGGGCCCATATTGATGCTTACGAGGTGGAGGGGAATCAAGATGAGATTTTGAGGCACTAGAACTTCGCTCTCAGGACCTATCTGTTGCTGCTGGTGGGCTACACTATTTTTGCTGACACGAGCAAGAATTGTGTGTACATCCACGACGTGAAGAACTTTGACGACCTGGAGACCGTCTCTGAGATTGCGTGGGGTCTAGCTGCGCTCGTATGCCTTTACAATGGCCTCACCGCTTGCACCGCACCCTTCGTCAGCACCCTCGCAGGTTACATGACTCTGCTCCAGGTACCTAACTTTATTTTTTACATTGTAAATTTTAAAATTAATTGTTTATTTTATAAGCCACATAGTTAATTGTTATTTAATTGTGTTTTTTGTAGGCATGGATCCACCACCACTTCCCGACTCTGTGTGAACGTTTGGAGGACGAGAGATACGATGAGACCATGCCTGCTGCCAACAGATACATTCCAAGAGGAGGTGACCAATATGTTCCTGCAAGAAGAGTGTCGCTGGATCGCCTGCTGGGATGCGACATCCATTGGACCCCATATGATACGCACAAGGCTACACGGCCATTGGATGAGGTGTGCTTTTACTCTGGCTGGCTCAGATGTGGAGGCAAGATGGTCATGTACCTCCCTGAGCGTGTCCTCAGACAGTTCAGTCACGTGCAGAGCATTCCTCTTCATCCTCGTGAGTTTGCACCTCCGTTCCTCACCGCTCCAGCCACTGCTTTGATTACGGTTTCGTTGCACTTTGCCGGTTTCATGGAGCGGGTGTTGACGGCAGCACAGAGGGGACCGCTTGTTACCGATCCTTGGTATGCTGTGTCCAGCTACATCCGGTGGTATTTCCGGATCTCACATGCATACATGACGCCTATGCGAGGAGATCCACCGAGGCCAAGTAGGAGGCCATTATGGAGGAGCAGGCTGAGTTGGCTGGACCCCTGGCGTAACGTCTTGAGGGCAAATTGACTGCGATTCGAGGGATTGCAGACAAAATATTAGTGTCTAGGGAGTTAGGGGAGGACTCACATGTGTTGGCGGAGGTTAGGGAAATTATACGGTTGTCCTCTTTTTATGTGGATGAAAATAGTTATCAGAGGAGGGGTGGTGGACGGGCGGCTACGCAGTAGCCTTTGTTGTTGATTTTATGTTATTTTGTTGTTGAATGTTCGGATAATTTTTTTTGTTGTTTGGATAATTTTATAATTTGAATAAAGTATTTTATTAACTTTTGGTTAATTTTACGCGGTATTTTCTTAGCCTTGTTTGGATAATTTTACGCGTATTAACATCGAAAAAGCTAAACCGTTTGCATTCTAATTGGATAATTACGCGCATTAATACAGATTAAAAAATTACATCAATTTAAATATTACATCCTTAATTTTAATTGCTAATTAAATAAACTAAACGGCTTACTCTTGTGAAATTTTGTCGTCGGAGGGTGAAATTGCAGGTTAGTAAAAACTTTCAACAGGTACGCGATACCCACTCATACCTACCAATTTTGGCTTCAAATCCAACAGAAACCATCGGAACCACACCCATCTTTCAAGGAATCACCGTTTAATCCTTCGGTTAGTTATAGCGTACCGAATAATTAGGACAACAAAAGTCCCTCGTCGATTAACATATCGCACCCAACCACTATGCGTCCAATTACACACGAAATTACAAAAATTAAACATAGTAACATTACTAAAAATAAAAAAATTGAAGCAGAGGAAGAGAAAGAGAGGTGCGAGTGATGAAAATTATCATACCTTCCATTTATAGGCAATTTGGCCGTCCACGTGGCCAATTAAAACTGGCCACATGGCAGGTCATTGACTGAAACAGGAGTCACATACAACCGACAATTCCGTGACTTAAGCCACGGACGTGCGGCGAGAATTGCTCATTTTTTCCTACATCATTGAGTTAAGCCACGGAGGATATTTTGGTCATTCCATAGGGCGCGCGAGTAAGGGTCTGTTTGGTAAATTTAAGCTATAAGCTAGCTTATAGCTGATAGCTGAAAAGCTAGCTTATAGCTGATAGCTGAAAAGCTAGCTGATTGAAATTAAAGTGTTTGGTAAAATTAGCTTTTAAAGTGGTTAATAAATATAAAATTACATAAAAGGACATGTAATGGGTAGTTATTTTCTTTAGTTGATAATTTTTTATTTTTTAAAAAATAATAAAATTAAAGGTTAAAAATGGAAATAACTATAAAAAGCTATAAGCTATAAGCTCAAACGCCACTTGAAATAGCATCTCAAAAAAAGCTATAAGCTAATGAGAAAAGCTTTTTACCAAACACATCTATTTTTTTAAAACAAGCTTATAAGCTAATCCAATAAGCTATAAGCTAGCTTATTGGACTTACCAAACACACCCTAAGCCATAAGGCAGCAAAAGTAATTCTCTTTGACAATTATTCAGACGGTTACTCAATCTATTTTTTATATACTCAAATCTATCAAAATACACGACGAGAAGCGATAAACCTCCATGTGTTTTAGGAGGCAAGGACTAGGGTAATGTTTTTGCAGGCTTCTCTTAAATTTTTTTCTTTCACAAAATAGCTTTTATTAATAAGAGATCAAAATAATCCGTTTTAAAATGAGCTAATTTATTTATTTTAGTACAAAACGGTACTAGATATTTATTTAAACCTGCGAGCCAGTGAAAGCTAACTACCTCAACTAACTACTATATGCCATAACTAGCTAAACTGACCTAAGCATGTTGTCCTATAATACGAATGTCATGGGAGAATGACGGTCAATATGAATTTCACAAAATTTAAACAAATGTAAATTATTGTTATGATTATGCAAAAGTAGTATACAAAGTAATTCTGCACTATTTTTCATATTTATATTTATATTTACTAAATCAGGCCCCCAATTCAGTTTGTTGACATCTATGCACTTTCTATGCGATGTGATTGTATTTTTGCCACCTCATTTATATTGAGTTATTATAATTTAGGAGGAATTGTCTTGCGACAGACACATGGAAGTCCAAAACCTTAGCTACATGAGCTTAACCGTAGATACATGTAGCATAACCGTAGATAATGAAAGAAAAATGAAAACAAGCTTTGCCTATAAAATCTAGTCATGTGTATCTCCTCTATGAGGTGGGGGTATTAACTAACTCTACAACATAAAAAGTTTCAACAGATTATAGAATGGGATTGGAGACCCCTCTCTGAAAAATAAAGTTTTCCCCATCCCATGAAAATTTTCTATTGTTCCATTATCGGGACAACACAAGACTCATATAGCACAAGATTTCAGAGCAAGACAGGATAACAAGCACTCCTATATACAAAACTATCTTTTCTTTGGACCCTTCATTGGTTAAGGGGTTGTTGCGTGATAACTGTGCGGTACCTCTTGCTTTTTCGGAAGCCAGCAATGCTATCTATTACAGTGTTACCAGCAGTGAGTAAAGCATTTATACCCATTAGCTTCAACCCAAGGTTTTTAGTCAAATATGACAACCTATTTTCGTCACCGATAATTTCCTGCATTTGATGCACCTGTTCACGGGATATGATGGTGTAAAGCTGCAATGGTAACTGTGTGGTATTTGGATAGCAGGTTAGTATATCCTTATAGTTTTCTTCAGTACCACCAAAAGTCATCTGCAGAATCGCCTTCGATTGCATATCTTCCGATGAAAGATCAAATACGAAAGCGAAATTCCCAAATTCCAAATCAGGCCTCTTGAATAAATTAAGCAAGACACCGGTGCTTTGTCCTATATTCTTCGACAGGGACTTCTTAGGATAAGCTTGCTGAACACGGGTAAACTGGTATATGCGCGAAGCTTCTCTCAAACCACTCATGAAAGCTCCATGCATAGTGGCTGGATATTGCCTACAAGTGGCCTCACCCGCAAAGAACAGTCGGTTTCCCACATTTTCTGCAAGTATATCATAGTCCTTACCAGATGATTGCACACTAACATGAGAATATGACCCATAAGAAAGGGGATCGCTTCCCCATCTGGTACAGATCGACTGTATTGGATCAGGTACAGTGATGCCTTTAGGTTGAAAAATACCTGTAGAAAAATATATAATCAAATTGAAAGTTGGAACCATGTTTTTTTAACAATGAATCATATCAATTCATAAGATCAATACTAAAATAACAATAATCTTGAATTCAATAATAAGTCTCACAAAACAAAATAAAAAGCCATACATCATAAAATGAAGAGAGTGATATAGCCAAATAAGGTGCACATGGTAAGCAAGTGAATAAAGAGGAATGGTATAGCCAAATAAATGTAAATAATGAGCTATATTTTTTAACTGGCACAATTATATAGAAACTCAAAACCAGGCACAAGACGGACCCGGATGAGAAAGTGAATACACTCCGGCACTAGCAGGTTAAACTACAAGGACAGGCAGCAAGAACAAAAGCCAAAACCATAGGTCCCTCACTACAACCAACTCCCAAAAAACACAGACCACCTATAATGGAACAGGATCGGGAAAGCAGCAAAACACACACACACACACACGCACACACACACTAAAAAACGAAAAAACCAGTCAACATAAATAATGACTTACTAAATCATGTGATTCATATTGATGATATGGAATCTTGTAATTGCCTGCATGTATCTAGTTCAGAGCAATATGAGATTTATTCACACATTACACAAGCAGCTAATGAGCCAAATCATATAGAATCGTACTATTAAAATAGCAAATCACGCAACCCTAACATGTAAAACAAGGGGGAAAAAGGAAAATGTGCAAAAGGAAACACCAATAAAATTTAATGAGCAAGAACAATAGATAAGGGTGTTAATTTTTCATCAGTAAGTCAAAAAATAAGTGAGAGGTACCTTTTAGAGTGGTTAAAACCCGATGAAGTAAGATGGTTGGGTCCGTGGTTTCAAAGGTTTGCGCAGCTTCCCCAGCCACAAGCGCAATAAGTCCTGAGCCCCCAGAAACAGTGTGGTAACTGTAAAATAAAAAGAATTCACCACGATCGTGACTCTTTTCGTTGAGACATCCAAATGCGTCCAGATCTTCCCCCCAAAACACATGTGGAAAAACCATAGCAACTTTGTTCAGAAGCCCAAAACCCATCCTCTCAATTGATTCCAGCTTTCTTGCAGGTAATTCAGGTTGAAAACTAATGGCCTTCTTTTTCAAAACTCCAAGAGGTACGGTGCATAAGGCGAAATCCGCTTGAAAGACTTGATCCCCAGCAATAATTTCAACACCCTCATCTCCATATCTGATAGTGTTGACGGTTTTTCCATAAAAAATAGGAACTCCTTCACACATAGCTTTTATCAATCTCCAATTGCCTCCAGCAAGAAAACAATGATCACCAGCCATTTCAAAAGGATCATCCTGATCCCAGTGGGCAGCTGAAATATTTGAAAGACATCCAGCATTTGCATATTCTAAATTCGCAAGATGCCAATCAAGCAATTGCTTCTCATCAGTACTTTGAGCCACACCGTATAAACTCTTGAGTGTCTCCAAGACTGAACCAAGTGAGGTATCACTTGAAAATCCACCCATAATTTTCCTCAGCTCCATAACTTTGTCAAGCAACTTATTGAAAACAAATTCAACACTTGAATCAATTTCCCTATCAACCGGTTCCCCATTCGGCTTGTATAAAGGGCAATTTGCTCTAACTTTATGCAGCGGAATAGAAAGTTGGCGTGCTAGAACCGCTAAAGGGTTAGCATGAACTCCTGTAATAACACTCCCACCAAGATCCATGGCTGCAAAATTACCCTCTTTTCCAATCTTTTGCGTATAAACTCTACCACCAGGACGGTTCCTACCCTCTAACACCGCAACTTTGTAACCAAACGACAATAGCTGCCTCGCCGCAGCCAACCCAGCAAGGCCAGCACCAATAACAACCACAGTCCCTTCCGTTGCCTCAGGCAACTGAGAAGTAAATGACGGCAAAACCCCAAAATTTATGTACCCATTATACAAAAGAAAGTCATAAGCATTGTTAATCAAATGTGCAAACTCATTGCTCACAGTTTCTCTAACCCGTCCCCTTGTCAACCACCTCCTAACATTACCCCTCCAAAGAGCCAATATATGATTCCTAACAACAATATAATCATTCTGTTCTTTCCCACCCAACTCTCCAACAACCCCAGCACGAATCTCATTCTCAAGCAAAGCATCAATAGGGAAACCGAGGGAAAATGCAATCATAGACTCAGTATTGGCCTCTTTCTGCAAATCTTCTTTGGACTTACCCTTCTTCTTCTTCTTCTTCTTCAAACTAGTATCCAACTTCTCATCAAAAAGATCATCATCTATCAAACCCTCATTATAATTTCGCATATTAACTTTCCTTCTCAGCGAAACACGCCTCAAAACAGATCCATCTGAAGAAGACGGAGTTTCCATTGTTTGTTCCTAATAAATGTAATATAAACCCTATCTGGTATTCACAGAATAGATTAATCGAAATTCCAACCCAACAACAACAATAAGAATGATAATAATAATAATAATCCTATGACTGGATTACAAACTAAGCTAGGTTTGATAGGAAACAAAACAATTCGAAATTGAAGTAATTACCACGAGATTGATGATGGTACTAGTCACAGTTCCGAATCGTTGTTCTGCAAAGCATGTAACAAAAATTGTTGAGTGATGAGTGTTGGCATGGCGAGCAACAGAGAAAGTAATGGAAATGAGAAAAAGAAAACTTACAGCGATTGGATGAAGAAGTTGTTCACTGAAACTGCGACTATCGGAAACGGCACCAAGAGAATCAAAATGAGGTTTTTGATTCATTCATTGAAGAGAGGTTCTTCATTTATATTGTCTCAAAACAAACAAATATGGTGATTACTGATTAGTACTCCCTCGGGTTTTAAACTTTTTTTTTAGATTTTGGATCAGTTCGTTTTGAATTTGTTTATGAAGAATTTTTTTTTTTTTTAAAATCTATTTTTTTATTTTTATAGTGTTTGTTTTAGATTTTTTTAAAAATCATTCCTAATAGTTTTTAAGAATTTTTTTTTTAAATTAAGGAAGTAGGAATTTTCCATTTAAAAAAATGTTTTTTATTTTAGTTTTATAGTAAACAAACGGAAAGAAATTCTAGATTTTTTTAGAAAAATTTCTAAAAAAGAATTTCTAGATTTTTCTAAACAAAATCACTTTTTTTTTAAGTTTAATGAAGCGTACCTTTATTGAGTCATCCAATGGGGCCTAAATACATTATAGTTAAAAAAATAAATCTTTACGAGATTAGGGAATTAGTCTTTGCAGTTGTTGTGGGTTATTGCACCTATTTTTTTTTTTTTGGTACAATGAGGAAAGAAAGAAAGGAAAGAAAAAAACTAAAGAAAAGGATTATCCAGGAAACCAAGTCTTGCTGGAGTCCATAAGGAGAGGGAGACTTAGACCAGCAGGGGGGTTGGTGATGGTAGTGAAAGCTTCATTGTTGTGTGCACCATGCTTGGCAAGGTAGTCAGCGCAGACGTTACCCTCACGGAGAGTATGGGAAACTATGACCTGCCAATCTCTCGTAATGATGTCCTTGATATTATGGATAATTGCGGCGTAATGATGCCACTCATCAACAGGCTTCATAATCAAGCTGATCGCCGTCTTGGAGTCTGAATAGCACCATAACTCCTTAATGTTCATATCCCAAGCTAGGAGGAGGCCTTTATAGATTGCCATAAGTTCCGCATGAAGGATGTTAGAGACTCCTAAATTGCCGTAGAATCCATGCACCCAAGCTCCGTCTGAGTTACGGATTAATCCCCCGAAGCCGGAAACACCGGGATTACCAAGACTACTATCGTCCACGTTCAAGATCATGCCGGTACCACCAAGAGAGTTCCATCTAACAAGCTTTATTGACGCAGCAACCTGCTGATGGAGAAGACTGTTTTTAAGCATGAGAGAGTAATCCACAATTCGCATCTTAAGGGTGAAAACCGGTACAAGCTCATTGTCCATACACAGAGTATTTCTAGTGCGCCAAATCCACCAAACAGCCGCCATAAAGGGGAACATTAAGGCGCTATGAGTCCCGTTCCGCAACCAATTGTACAGATTATCACCCTAGAAAAAGTTATACGCAGAAAACCCGATGGATTTCCATACGCTCTTGACAAAGATGCAGTCACGCAAACAATGCAACAAGGTTTCAACATTGTTATTACACCTCGGACACAAGTTATTGTTGATAATACCACGATGGGAAAGCATCTCTCTGGTAGGGAGGGCGTTGTGCAACATAGTCCAGAAGAGGAACTTAATTTTTTCAGGCGCCGGTAAACGCCACAGCCAGGACCAAGAAGCAATGTTAGTTGTATTTGCCGAGAAGGCGTTTCGATTGAGCCAGTAGTACCCATCCCGAACGGTATAGATCCCATTGAGGTTACCTTTCCAAGTGAAACAGTCAGAGACTTCGGGATTCAGATTGACTGGAAGGAAAGCCAACCTATCCTTGATTTCATCAGGCAAGACCGTATAGAGCAAGTTGAGGTTCCAGTTACCATCTATGAAAACATCCCTCACTCTCATTTCAATGTCATGGATATCAACATACAACACATGGCTAGCTAGAGTGCCATACCCGGACCAGTCAGTGAACCAGAAGGAGGAGTTGCCATTACCCAAACGAATTTGAAATCCATCTTTGAGGGCCAATAAGGCTTTCATAATAGCGTTCCAAGTGACTGAACCTAGTTTCTTAGTGATAGACAGAAATGCCTCCTCTTTAATATACTTGTGTTTGATGATTTGAACCCATAAAGCGTCATTATTTTGATGAATATTCCAAACCAACTTGCCCAAGAGTGATGTATTAGCATCTCTGGCCTTTCTAATTCCGAGGCCGCCTACCTTTTTGGGTTTAGTAATCTTGTCCCAACCAACTAGATGAATACCTGTATTGGAGGATCCTTTCCATAAGAAATTCCGCGCCATTCTGTCAATAGAGTCACAAGTAGTTTGGGGGAGCCAAGCCACTTGCATGTAATAGTTCGGGATGGAGTTCAAAACTGACTTGACCAAAGTCATCCGGCCAGCCTTGTTTAGCAAATTATGTTGCCAGCTAGCTAGTCTCTTGCTAATTTTCTCTTCTAAGAACTCAAAGTCCCTTCGTTGAAGACGACCATGAAGCATGGGAAAACCTAAGTATTTCTCATGTGAGTGGGTGCGGTTGATACCTGTGATAGCAACAATAGTGGCAATTTTTCCTCTTCTGGTAGAGGACGAGAAGAAGATCTTGGATTTTGCATTATTAACTTTCAATCCTGAGGATTCCGCAAAACTTTTGAGCGTAGATGCTATATTCAAAGCTTGTGACTGAGTAGCTTTGGCGAAGAGGAGAACATCATCCGCAAAAAATAAGTGAGAGAGAGGGGGACCATTCCTAGAGAGTCTCACCGGTTTCCAATGTCCATCTGCTGAGTTCTTGATGATGACTTGAGACAAGAATTCCATGCACACTACAAATAGGTAGGGGGATAATGGGTCTCCTTGCCTTAGACCCCTAGTTGGGGTGAAGCTAGGAAGCCGCTGGCCATTCCACAGGATAGTTAAGGAAGAGCTAGTGACACAGAACATGATCAGTTTGATAGTAATGGGGGGGAAGCCATTCCTTTGCAAACAAGACTAGAGGAAATCCCAGCTAACATTATCATAGGCTTTTTCGAGATCAAATTTGAACACCATGTCCCCTTTCTTCCTCTTGGATTTTTTCATAGAGTGGATAACCTCTTGGAGGATGATAGCATTATCTGTGGTTCCTTTCCCTGGCAGGAAGCTACTCTGGAAAGGGCCAACAATTTGGTTAAGGAAAGGGCGCAGACCGTTAACCAAGATCTTGGTGATGAGCTTGTAGACAGTGTTGCATAAGCTGATAGGCCGAAATTCCTTAAAATTATTGGGACAGTCCACCTTAAGGATCAAAGCAATCAGTGTTTCTGAGAGGGATGCAGGAAAGTCACCTGTTCTGAAAGCAGTGTCGATGAGACGAAAAACGTCTTCTCCAACAATATGCCAATATTGTTTGAAAAAGATACCTTGAAAACCATCTGGCCCGGGGGCCTTAAAAGGATGCATTTGATTCAGCGCCTGGGTGACTTCCTCCTTTGTAATATGTTTGGTAAGAGAATGACAAGCCTCATCATTGAGTGTAGGGGCTTGAGGACAGTCAACCACTCCTTCTATAGCGGTTGAGGAATTAGAGCAGAAGAGGTGTCTAAAATAACTTTGAGCTTCCTCCCGAAGAATGACATCGTCGGTGCACCACATACCATTTGGAAGATGGAGACCATGGATTTTGTTTCTCTTCCTCCGTATGTCTGTCTTGGTATGAAAGAACTTGGTATTGCGATCCCCCAGTTTTATCCAATCTTCTCTAGCTTTCTGGTACCAGTGGATTTCTTCCTGCCTGAGGATCAAGTCATATTGTTGTTGTAAATCCCGTTGAAGGTAAACGAGTCGAGCGGAGTCGACACGTTCCAAAGCACGTTGAATACCCTGTAGTCTTCGTTCTAGCTGCAGCTTCCTCTTTCTTATATTACCAAAACTCTCCGGATTAAAGAGCATAGAATCATGTTGAACCTGTTGAAGACCGTTGACAATATCCCCTTCCTTCTTTTCCCAAGCCGATTTAACTATGTCAGAGTAGTCAGGGTGGGTTATCCAGGCTGCTTCGAATCTGAATGGTTTAGGACCCGGGTTAGTCCGTGGGAGTGCACACTTCAGAAACAGGGGGTTATGGTCAGAGTGGAATTTGCAAAGCATTTCAACATAGGCTTCTGGAAAAGCCATATTCCAAGTAACATCAGCCAAGGCCCTATCAAGCTTTCGATATACCATGCGGTTACCCGAGCAAGGCCTACTCCAAGTAAAGGTGCCACCGGTCATATTGACATCAACAAAGTTGCACTTGTCCATAACATTCATAAGTGCCGCAGCCCTTGAGTGGGAGAATGTTCCACCTTTCTGTTCGCTCGGCTGAATAATGTCATTAAAATCCCCCATGAGTAGCCAAGGCCCGTCAATGTCTCGTCTCAACTCAATGATATGGTTCCAGAGATCGACTCTCGTAGTGTAAACAGGACTAGCATATATACCCGTTAGAAACCAATATTCATTCCTCAATGAAAGTCGGATAGTGATGGTGTCCATGTAGACTTCAAAAACATCAGCCGCGATATTACTCCCACTTTGTTTAAGAAGCCAAATTCCCTCGGCATGGCCACGAGCATCCACACAATGAACACTGACATACCCAGCTCTTTGCCAAAACTGTTTCGTTTTCTGAAAACTAGTGAGTTTCCATGATGATTAGAAAGGTGGGTGAGTGCTTCCTAATAACATCCATTAAATGTCTTTTTGCTTTCTTGTTGGCTGCCCCCCAGACATTCCAGGACAGCACTGTGACTTCTTTGAATCCTAACATCATAACAACAAATGTAGGAGACAAAGAACGCAAAACAAAATTACTCTTTGTGCTCCCAATCAATGGGAGTTTATGGAACACTCTCGTCATCTTGGTTTTCACCAACTATCATGTTCTGAACCTTAGGAAGAGCTGCAGGTTCAGTAGGTAAAGAGGCGTGATGCTCTTGAATACTATTAGCTTCCTGTTGCACTGGATTATGGATAGGGGTGCTAACAGTAGTGATCATAGGGCTAGTGGGACCTGGATCAAAATTATTTTTAGGCCTAGTCATGTGCTTAGGGACATTCACGTGTTGCATGTTAGGAGAAGTGGAATTTCCTTTAGTACGTGGGTCCCACGTGTTGATTGGGTGCCTTGAATCTCCTAAAGTATCATTCTTATCAAGTCTACGTTTCTTGGGATTGGAATTTTGTTGAATGGGTCCCTTGCCTACTATTGTGTTACCATTAGCTTCTTTTAAGGAAGAATGTGATGCCTTTCCTTTAGTATCTCCTGAGGCCTTGGGAAATTTATTAGCCAAAGATGATAATTGACCATTATTTCCTTTAATATTCTTCTTCTTGCGTTGGACCACTAACCACTCACCATGAGTTTCATGAGACATTCCTGATTCTTTGCCCATGGAATTGGCACTTTCCTTAGATGGTTCAACAACAGATTCTTTCCTGCCGACGTTAGCTTCCGGCTGGCTACCATGGTGCTTCGTTGTCTGTGCCTCTGGGGGTTGTGTAAAGGGGTTGGTTTTGCAGTCGCGGGTGTGAAGTCCCTCATATTGAACATTGTACCAATGTCCGTTAATATTAACCTTTCCGACAACCGGCAAGGTGAGATCAATTTCCACGCAGATTCTTGCAAACCGTCCTCTTTCCACCTTCAAGGTGTTAGTATCGACCTTGATCGGAGTCCCCACGACCGAGGCTAGTCCAAGCAAAACACTTTCGTCATAATAGAGCAAATTGAGGCCTGGAAATCTAATCCAGACCAAAGTTTTTTCAATTTTGGCATGAGGAGAAGCAAAGTCAGGAGTCCACCTAGCCACCACCAAATAGTGGTCGAAAAGCATCCATGGTCCATCTGATATAATCTTTTCTCGATCAGCTAGTAATTCACACTTCACCATGTAGAATCCGTTGTCAACATCCATAATTTCGAAGCCTCCTGTGAGTCTCCAAAGGTTCTTGAGACGGTCTTTCAACATGTTATATCCTACATTCTTGCCTAAGAGTTTGATAACTAGGGCCTCCTTCCAAGGGTTACAGAGATCTTGGAATAACTTGTCATCCATTGTTACCACCGGAAGCAAACGATTCCCATCTTCCAGCGAAACCTTCATCAACCCTTCAGCGATCAAATCAACCTTTTCTTTAGATTGGTTCGTCTGTTGTCCTTCAATGAGAATATCTCGGAAGGATATCTTCTTGCTTGAGGTACCGGTTTGTTCCCTTCCATCAGGAGGTTTCGGCGGTGGAGGCGTGGCGTTAAAAACAAATCTTGTCGTATTGTTCAGAGAGCTATCCATGGGAGAAAACGCAAACAGAAAAAACAGTTCGTGCAGCAGACAACGTACGGAGTCAACAAGTTTTGAAACAAGCCTCAATAACCCAGCGCTTCATGTATCGACAGCTTCGTCAAAACCGGTCCCTAACCAAACTAGGCCCTTCGTTGCCGGAGAACCGTATTAGGACTTTAAACTCTCGTTTGACTCAACTGTCAGTATTAGAAGCGGGGATGTGAGGAAGAAGCAGAAACTCACGTTTCAAAACCCTAGCAGAGCCGTAACAACAAAGCTTTTTTCTAAGCTTGTGTCTCCTCCTCTTGGTTTTTTCTTAATTAGTCTTTGCAGTTGTGCGAAGAGATATTCAATTTATGTAAAAAAAAAAATTATATATTAAAGACTAAAGGAAGTGTCACCATGAGTTTAGATCAGTTCGTGGGACATAGTATTATATATGTAGAGGTCGGAGTTTGAACTTCAGATACTTTATTTATTCACTTTTAAGGTGGAATTTTAGCCACTAAGCTACTTAAAAAAAGATTAATACAAAAATAGAAAGAAAAATAAAGAAAGAAGAAGAATACAGGAAGTATGAATGCAAGTGTAAACATGAAACACATGAATAGATGGTGTGCACTATGGACTTGTGTCAAAAAATTTAATAGTAATTCTATGATACTCTTTAGAAATAAAAATTCATGAATCTGACATAAAAGTTGAGTTTTTGAATGGATTCTACATATAATAGAAAATGTAATATAGAAATTTGAAAGAAAAAAACGTTGCACACATATATTAAGTAACTGCGGATATTCAATGGAATGCAACATGCACATAAATCATGTTTTTTCTTAAACAACAAAACCAACCTTTCTTTCTTAAAAGCCAAAATGCAATTCATATTATTTTTTTATTAACTCTCCGATTCTTAAAGAAAGAGATCTGGGTAATCAAGAGTTTAGTCATGAAGTAAAATCTAACCATTAATTGTTACCACATGAATTGAACTTGGGTTATTCCAAACATTTTTACCTAAAAAAATTCATTAAACACTTAAACTCAATCGCTTAGTTAATGTTAATACTTTAAATTCTTCTTTAAAAAAAAGGTTAATACTTTAAATTAGTTACTTGAAGCATCCAATGTGGTTTGCAATATAATATTATTAACTTGCATAATACTAAGGCACCACTCTCTAATTAGTATCCTAGTATATATCTAATTATTATCTGATACGCATTACAAGTGAAAGTTGAGTGGCATGGCTTCTAAGTATAAAGTTGCTTTACAAAGTAGTGTTATTTTGCATTGTTGGAACATGATGTGAAGTATTGGAGAAAAAACTTGGTATATGATATAAACACAAGTGTTGTAGAACTAAGTGTTGTGAATTGAAAAAAGTCATTTTAAGTCCCACATTAGGTAGGACACAACTCTTAGAAGTGTTTGAAGGTGTGAAAAACACAAGAAGGGGGGGGGGGTTGAATTGTGTTTTGGGTAGTTTGAAAAATTCTTCTAAGTTATAAAAACTTATCAGAGATTGCAGCGGTTTAGAAAACAAAACACAATCAAACAGTAACTTAAAGGTATGAGAGAAAGAGAGAAAGATAGAGACAGAGATTTTATACTGGTTCCTCTCACAAACCGAGAGTACGTCCAGTCCCCTTGCACTTCCAAGGGAGTTCACTATAATCAAACAAGATTACAATTGCTCAAGCACGCAGGCAAGAGACTTCCAATGCTCAAGTAACACTTACAAGAGACTTCCTTTGCTTAAGCACACAAGCAAGAGGCTTCAAACAACTTTACAAGAAAAACAGAGTATATGAACACTGATATACAAATCAATGTTCAAAAGAATAAGTAAAAATACAACTCAATGACAAGATTAAACTTAGAATCCTAACAAAAGAAATCTAAGGTTCAACAACTGAATGAATCAGAAGCTGAAGCTTGAGTCTTGGATTTTTCAAATGAGTTCAAGTTGTATTCAAGTTGTTTTTGTGCACAGGATGATTTTTGCAGAGTAACAGCTCTTTCAAAATTGCTCAATGTTGTCGTCTGCACAAAAACTTCACTACCACTCCTATTTATAGTAGAGGGTGGAGCGTCTTGAATTTGAATTCGTTGCAGGAGATTTTGCCAGCTGGTAATAGTACGATCTTTGAACCATATCGGGTAACCTTTGTGTACGACCAAACTTGTAAATGAAGATTCGTCCAATTGAGGTAAAAGGTTCGTACAATAGTACTAACGTTACTATTCTGTGGATAAGGTTGATTCTCCAGCTTTTGAGTTGTCAAAGGATGATGAAATTCAATCATTGTAGCAGAGAATGTTCTTCTGACAAAACGGCCTTTACTGCAAGAATCAGAACCTGATGTAATTAAACATAGCTTCTGATGACGTAGCCTCTGATATGCAGCTTCTGACGCGACTAGATATTGTATCTTCTGATGAGCATGTTCTGGTCAGAATTTGCTTCCCATTTCAGAGCCTTCAATGTACTCATAGAATATAAAATTTTAGCTTATATATCTGCACACTAGAGTAGATAATTAGTATACCCTATTGTATATTAATACATTTGTTATCATCAAAACTTAATTGGGTCATGTCAGAACCTCTTTTGTTCCAACAATCTCCCCCTTTTTGATTGATGACAAACCAAGTATTAATTTACAATGGTTGTTGATTAATTACATCATGCTTCTCTCAGGTTTATGAGTTTTGCAAGCTCCCCCTGAGTTCAACAGTGATTAATTAAATCAGTTTAAAAATTTTATTTGAATTTTAAACTTGGCTTATACACTTGACTCTCAGAGGCTAGGTTTGCAAGCTCTCCCCCTAAGTCTGATACTTATAAAAGAAAATTGCACTCTTCTTTTATATGTACCATGTATAACAAGTTCAAATTTCAAATAGAAATTTTCCTTAATGTTATAATCAGAACATAAAAAAATAAATTTGGCATTTTGGCTTCAGGTTTAACGTTCCACAAAATTAATATACTCTTACTCCCCCTTTTGTCATTAAACAAAAAGATTAACCTGACAAGAATTAAATGACAAGTTTGAAAAAAATGGTCAAAGGAGAGCTTCAAGACAGTCAACATTTGATGAAACGGTTACAACCAAATCAATTAAATGACTTGTAGGAAAATCACAAACTTGTCTGTTTTGAAATCCTATATAAAGACCATCAACCTTTGTCATTTCACTCAACACTTCCATTTCATGTTGAAAACAACGATGGATAAGGATAGAAGAGTGGTCAAAAGTAAGAAGTCACAGGAGAAGAAGAAGAAGAAGAAAGTGAAGATTCAACAAGACTCAGAGTCTAAGAAGAAACCTCAGAAGATGAACGCATCAGCTTCTACTCCTGTCAGAGTCAATTATCAAACAAGATCCAAGACCAAACAACAAGAGTCTTCATCCGAGTCAGAGTCTGAATGGGACTCTGACTGGAAAGAATTCTTGAGTACATATGTTCCTTCTAGGGAAGAGTACCCGTCCTCACCTTCTGATTCTCATAAGCTAGATTTAGAACTAGCTGTTTCTGATGTAGAATCCAAGTGAAAAGGTGGATAAAACTTATGTAATCAACAATTATTTGTGGAATAAAAACTCTTTATTTAGTTTTGGAATCTTTGTTTTGATATTTGTCTCAAAAGCATTTGTGATTGTATAAATAACACGAAATAATTAAAGAGGATAAATAACCACACAAACAAGATACTTGATAAAATAAAAGATAACATGTTCCATAAACATAACAAAAACATATTCTGAACATAAAAAAATAAAAAATAAAAAATAAAGTGCTTAGAGTCATATGGTTGAGGTTGAGGATGAGGGGGTAATCTTTCATTAATGCTCTTCAGAGTATCAAGGATAGCTGTTAGAATGCCAGAGTGTTCATCAACTTTTTGCTTCAATCTATCTTGATCTTCTCTCATAAGAAGGGCAAACTCTGGTGCATTACTTGCTAAACGTTCAAGCCTTTCCTGTTCAGCGGCAACTCTTGCTTCTTCTGCTAACCTAGCTTGTTCTCTAGCCAGAGCCTCTAACCTCTCCTTCTCAAGCCTTTCAGCTTCCAACCTCTTCCTTTCACGCTCTTCAGCTTCTCTCTTTTCTTGTTCTGCCTTGATTCTAGCCAATTCATTACGAAACTCCAAATCTTTCTTGTAAGAGACTCTGATGGCCCTTATCATATTCTGCAGACCAACTTCCATTAGCTCACATTCCTTATCAATTTCTGCTGACTCAATAGTCCTAGTAGGAATAGCATTTTGGATCCTCCTAATGTTCTTGTCAACAGCTTTCAGCATTTTAGTAATGTCCTCTTTGGTTTCATCCATAGGTTCATTTAGGATCCTAGCAGGTAAGGAAGGAGGGACAAAGATGCAATCATCAGAAATAGCTTGCATCAGATTAACAGGATTGGTGATGTGATTTGGAGGTGTTTGTTGGTTGGTTGGTAACACTTCAGTAATAGTGTTGTCCACATCCACATGTTGTGGGGATTTATCAACATTAATTACTGGAGAGGTGGTTTTGTGAGAGACCTCAGAGTCTGGGTCGACAATTTCATTTGGTTCAGGTGATTTGTGAGAATCTGAGGTAGGCATTGTTTGTTCAATGATTGGTGGAGGTGATGGAGGATTGTTTTGGTTATTTTCTGGGGGTGGTGTTTGTGGTTTGGTTTGATCTTTTTCTGGGTTTGGTGTTGGTGGTTTGTTTTGGTCATTATCTGGTTGATTTTCTTCAGGTTCTGGTGAAGGTTCCAGATTTGAGAGATTCTTGTTTATGAGGGATTCAAATTTTTGAGGAGGTGGGGAGGGTGTGCGATCAGAATCTTCATCTTCATCCACATTGTGAATGACTGGTGCAGTACTTGTAGTAGCTTGTGCTGCATCATTACATATTGAATTAGCTTGAGATTCTGATGGGTTAGTTTAAAGTGGGTTAAACTGCTCTGTTGATGGTTGATTCTCAGAAAGAATAAGATCTTTCTTAGAACAAACTCCTTTCAAAATTTTATCAAGAGCACGTTTAACTGGGATTTCAGAGGGATATTGGAGTCTCTTAAAAACATTTCTAAAAGCTGAGCTATTACCAAGATCAGTAGCAATCTTACCATCAGCTAGTCCATATAGGGTCTGTTGAGCAAGCAGATTGTGAGGATCATTCCTTTGAGGAAGTTTGGAGTACATCTCATCAAACTCTGATGCATCTATTTCACACTCATAACTGTCCTTCAGTAGCTCTTCCTTTTTCTTCAGAGCCTCAACTCTTGCAATAGCTTCATCCCTTTTAGCTTGTTCCTTTTCTTCATCAGTCAATTCCAACACAAATTTCCTTGGTTTTCTAGTTGCTCTTGGTCCAGAACTTTTCTTAGTCTTAGCAACTTTTTTGCTTTCAGGAACTGCAGGACTTTTAACAGCTTTTCTTTTTGCAATGATTTTGGTTGGTTGAGCCAAAATTCTTGCCTGCCTTACAGTTAGATCCTGAGATTCTCCACTTCCAACCTCAGCTTCTAAACTCTTCAAAAATCCAGCATGAGCTTCTGCTATACTTCTAGCATCTCTTTCACTCACATGTACTAGCCTACATTCATCAATGTTTTCTTCAGATTCTCTGAGTAACAGAGGGTGTGTTGGATGAACAGCCTTCTTACCCTTTAGCAAATGTAGATACCTCAAAGTAGTACTGTTAATAATTTTAGAGCTAATCAAATAAGTACCATACCCAGGGAAGAAAGGTCTGATAACATCCAACAGTCCACACTGAGCAAACATGTGACTTAGTAGTCTCCCATGTCGAATGATAGGTTTGCTAGCAGTAATAGAGTCAGCTAGATGGATGAAGATGAGTTTACCAATATCAACAAAGTTTCCTTTACTAACGTGGAATGTGAATAGCTTCTGAATAGTAGAAATTTGATCAGTACCACCTAGCTTGGAAATAATACTGTTGATAAGAATTCTGTAGATAACCTTGCTTAGGTCTTTCATCTCAGACTTGTCTTCAGGGTTTTCCTTAGGTTTGAAAATGAATTCATCAACATCTGGTCCAACAGAGTCTGTAGATTTGATGAATAACCCACCGTCTGATAGCTTCAGAGCCTCATAAATATGATCTACTCTGAAGGCAACTCTGAATCCAGCAACATACGATTCAATTTCAGTAGATATGAACGGTTTCAAACCCATCTCAGCAGGAGTTTTACCATACAACTCTGGTTTTTCCTTAACCAACTCCTTCAGTCTCTCTTGGTACTTGGGTTTAGTAATAACGGTCGCTTTCATCCAGAATTCCTTGACAATCTCATTGTATGTTGGTCCATTCAACATATCAAAGTAGTACATCATACCTTGTCTTTCAAAACGAGTTTTCACTTCCGGAAACCCATTTGCTCGCAAACTTTCGAAGTCTACAGGACATTCCATGGTGAAGTTAAGTTCATCAAACTTGTATGGTCTTTGATCCTTTGCGAACTTGTTAGGGATTGATTTCTCAATGTCAATAATACAACCATTAGTACTGAGTGAAGCCATTTCTGATGAAGTTTGAGGGTTAGGGTTTGCTAGTTTTGACAGAGAGAAAGAAATATTGCTTGAGTTTTAGAAGAATGAAAGTGTGGGTTGTGAGAGTGCAGAAGTGTGAATGTGTACAGTTTTGTGTTTAATTAGAAAGTTTCGCGCAAAAACAAAGTACAGACACATAGGGGTAGCAGAGTCTTTTACCTATTGCAAATAGGAATTAGAACGCTAATCATCATAAACCAACTTCTCTGTCCACTTGCAACAAAACTCGTGTATTAAAAGTTTATTAAATAACTGACACGTAAGTTAAGAGAAAACGAACGGTTTCTTTTATAAAAGATTTTCCTTACGCGCCAGAACCATCTCCTTTACAGATTCTGATAGTGCGTCAGAAGATGGTCTCATCACAACTTCTGATACAGAAGGTTCTGATGGTCTCAGCTTCTGATAACTATTAGATCCTTACAAAAACCAATTTTTCATCAGAGTTTCAGCTATTCAGGGATTTCCATCATATTCAAATTCTTTTTGATAAAATCAAAACGTTCAACAGCCAAGGGTTTTGTAAAGATATCAGCCCATTGATTTTCTATTTCAATGAACTTAAGATCAATTACACCCTTTTGAACATAGTCTCTTATGAAATGATGTTTAATCTCAATATGCTTAGCTCTTGAATGTAAAATGGGGTTTTTGGAAAGGTGAATGGCTGCAGTATTATCACAATATAAAGGAATATTGTTACTGCTTATTTGATAATCTTCTAATTGATATTTCATCCAAAGTAGTTGTGTACAACATTTAGCTGCTGATATGTATTCTGCTTCTGCTGTTGACATAGCTATGGTGGTTTGCCTTTTACTTGCCCATGAAATCAAATTCTCACCAATGAATTGACAGTTTCCACTGGTGGATTTCCTTTCAATTTTATCACCAGCATAGTCAGCATCACAGAATCCAATCAGTTTGTAGTCATTGGATTTCTGATACAGTAATCCAATGTTACAAGTAGCTTTCAAATACCTAAAGATTCTCTTCACAGCAGTGAAATGAGATTCTCTAGGGTCTGATTGAAATCTTGCACACAAACATACACTGAATAAAATATCAGGTCTTGATGCAGTTAGATAGAGAAGAGATCCAATCATACCTCGATAGAGCTTCTGATCAACTTTGCCTTCAGATTCTTCTTTGCTTAAGCTTGATGTAGGATGCATTGGAGTGTTCATGGGTTTGCAATCTTCCAAATTAAATTTCTTCAGAAGATCTTTTATATATTTTTATTGATGAATGAATGTTCCTTTCTTTGTTTGATTTATCTGAATTCCAAGAAAGAACTTCAATTCTCCCATCATGCTCATCTCAAATTCATCCTGCATAAGCTTAGAAAAATTCTTGCACAAAGTGGCATTAGTTGATCCAAAAATGATATCATCTACATAAATTTGAATGATCAAAATGTCTTTCTTTAGTGTTTTTCTAAATAGTGTATTATCAACTTGACCTTTTTCAAAACCATTGTTGACTAAGAAAGTACTCAGTCTCTCATACCAAGCTCTGGGATCTTGTTTGAGTCCATAGAGTGATTTCTTTAGTCTGAACACATGGTCTGGATTTGCTAAATCTTCAAATCCAGGAGGTTGTTTGACATATACTTCTTCAGAAATAACACCATTAAGAAATGCACTTTTAACATCCATTTGATATAGTGTGATATCATTGTTAACTGCATAAGATAAAAGTAACCTGATTGCTTCCAGTCTAGCTACTGGAGCATATGTTTCAGTGAAGTCAATTCCTTCTTGTTGACTGTATCCTTGTGCAACAAGTCTTGCTTTGTTTCTTGTCACTTCACCTTGTTCATTTAGTTTGTTTCTGTATACCCATTTTGTTCCAATAATGTTCTTATGCTTTGGTTTGGGTACCAGATCCCATACATCATTTCTCTTGAATTGATTTAACTCTTCTTCCATAGCAACTATCCAAGCATCATCTGAGAGAGCTTCATTCGTTGTCTTTGGTTCAATCAAAGATACTAATCCAAACAATGATTCTTCATCTCTGAAGTTTGACCTTGTTTTTCTTGGACTATTCTTGTTTCCTAGGATGAGCTCTTCAGGATGTGATGATTTGTATTTGAATGTGTTTCTTGGAATATCAGTTGCTTCAGAGTTATCATCATTAGTTTGATGCTCTTGAGCAGCATCAGAAGGTGTAGCTTCTTGAGTTTCAGAGTTTTCTACAGGTTCTATGTAGTTGTCATACTCTGGAGCTTCATCTTCTGATTCATCAGAACCTGACAAATCTTTAACAGGCTCTGACTTTTTATCATCAGGCTCTTTATCATCAAACTTTACGTGCATTGATTCTTCCACTGTATTAGTTTCAGAATTATACACTCTGTATGACTTAGAGCGTTCAGAGTATCCAATGAAGATACCCTTACAGGCTTTAGAGTCAAATTTCTTAAGATGGACTTTATTATTTAGAATGTAACATGTACAGCCAAATTGATGAAAATAAGAAATATTAGGTTTTCTTCCTTTAAAGAGTTCATATGTTGTTTTGTTCAAAATAGGTCTTATATAGATTCTATTTTGAATATAACAAGCAGTGTTAACAGCTTCTGCCCAAAAGAATTTTGCCAAATTATTTTCATGCATCATGGTGCGTGCCATTTCTTGTAAAGACCTATTCTTTCTTC
Source organism: Trifolium repens (assembly GCA_030408175.1). Classification (NCBI taxonomy): domain Eukaryota; kingdom Viridiplantae; phylum Streptophyta; class Magnoliopsida; order Fabales; family Fabaceae; genus Trifolium; species Trifolium repens. Next base: position 43,832,344 of record CP125837.1, on the reverse strand, counting down.
CTACAACTCCATTTTGTTGTGGAGTTCTAGGAGAAGAGAATTCATGGAGGATTCCATGTTCTTCACAAATTTTTTCAAAAGGTTCATTTTCAAATTCACCACCATGATCACTTCTCACTTTCAAAATCTTGGAATCCTTTTCATTTTGAATTTGGGTACAGAAGATGCTAAACACCTCATATGTGTCATCTTTAGTTCTCAGAAACTTAACCCAAGTCCATCTACTATAATCATCCACTATGACTAATCCATACTTCTTACCATTGATTGAAGCAGTGCTAACTGGTCCAAAAAGATCAATATGTAAGAGTTCTAAGGGTCTGGTAGAAGAGACAATGTTCTTGTTCTTAAAGGAACTTTTGACAATTTTCCCTTTTTGACAGGAACCACAAAGTGAGTCTGAGTGATATTTAATTTTTGGAAGCCCTCTGACAAGATTGTCCTTACTAAGCTTAGAGATTAACCTCCAGTTAGCATGACCCAATCTTTTGTGCCAGACCCATTTTTCATCACTCAGTGTCAAAAGAAAAAGCACTTGTTGTTCCTTTAAATCAGAAAAGTTGACTTTATAAACATTGCCTTTTCTATTACCCTTTAAAACAATAGATTGGTCAGAGCTTCTGATTACAGTACATGAATCCTTATTAAACATGACATCATAATTACTATCACACAATTGACTTATGCTTAGTAAATTATGATGTAGTCCATCTACTAACCAAACATCAGAAATTGACAAAGAAGAATTACCAACTGTACCTATACCAATGATCTTTCCCTTCTGGTTGCCACCAAACCCTACTGTTCCTCCCTCTTGTTGATTCAGGGTGTGGAATAAGAGCTCGTCTCCTGTCATGTGACGTGAGCAACCACTGTCTAGATACCATGAGCTTTCTTTTCTTCTTTGGGTGCATACCTGCAGCATACACTATTTCAGATTTTGGTACCCATACTCTGATGGGTCCATTTTTGTTAGTTTTGAGAATCTTATTCTTCTTGTTAGAGTATTCAGAAGATCTGGAGTCAACAGAGCCTTTAGAAGAAGATTTAGGCTTATGTTGTCTCTGAGATTTTCCTCTTGAGTGAGTCAGAGAACCAGTTACCAAGTTTGCTTTAGAAGTACTAGTGCCCCGCTTATCAACAGGCTTTGGTACTCTGATAGCTTTAACTTGAGTAGACATGGGTACTGATGTGAGGGGAACCTGGGTTTTAGAAGACTTAGGTTCAGAGGATGAGTCATCTTCTGATACCTTATCTTGTGGTTCCAAGGTCACAAGAGTACCAGACACAGTCAAAGGTTCTGAGATACCCTTAGTAAAGTTTGAATAAGATTCAGAAGGTGACTTGCTTAACAAGACAGGGTTGTTTGATTTCCCCACATCAGAAGATGTAAGAGAACCAAGTCCTTGTCTTTTATAATAATTGCTAAGCCCACCATGAATTATGGAGGTTATCCTAGTTTTGTCAATGTTATGGTGAACAAACTCTTGAAGAGAAATTTCATACTCATCATAGGGTTTGTGACATGTTCTACATCCAGTCTCAAGCACTTTAATTGTTTTAAGAGATTTTTGATAGTTTGCTTGAGTCTGGCTGAGATTTTCATTGAGCAGCTTCAATTTTTGTTTACAAAAATCTAGCTCACTCAACTTTTCCATGTACTTCACCATTACATCTTTCAAAGCTTTGGTCATTTGAGTGCTAGACATTTTAGAGATTACCTCATCAATATCGTCTGTGTCAGACTCTGAATCATCTTCATCGTCTGACTCACCAGTGGCCATAAGCGCTAGGTTTGCTTCCTCAGAGTCTTCATCCTCTGATAGTTCATTGATATCCTCCCACGTTGCCATCAGACTCTTCTTGGCTTTGTTCTTGATTGTACTTTTTCTTCCTTTACCCTTGGAGTTGAGTTCAGGACAATCAGCCATAAAGTGTCCAGGCTTATGACAATTGAAACAATTTTTTGTGTCATCCTTCTTCTCTTTGCTGGTGTTGTTCCTTTATCCAGATCCTCTGCTTGGGAAATTTTTGCCTTTCCTTACTGACCACTTTTGAAACTTCTTGGACAGGAGTGCAAAGATATCATCATCTGATCCATCTTCTTGGTCATCTATGGAAGATTCCTCTTCTTCAGATTCTACAGCTTTGGCTTTCAGAGCCTTAGATGAAACTGAAATAGATGGCAAGGCCACAGATTTTAGTTTCTTCTGAGGCTCATCAGAAGATAGTTCAATCTCATGACTCATGAGTGAACTTATCAATTCCTCCAAGCCAAGTGTGTCCAAATCTTTAGCTTCCTGAATAGCTGTTACCTTAGGCCTCCACCTTGAAGGTAAGCTTCTCAGAATCTTCCTTACATGATCAGAAGTTGTATAACTTCTCTTCAGAACTTGGAGACCAGCCACTAGAATTTTGAATCTAGAATACATAGATTCAATGTTCTCGTCATTCTTCATTCTAAAGAGTTCATACTGTTGGATCAACATAGTAGCCTTTGCTTCTTGCACCTGTTTGTTTCCTTCATAAGTGGAACATAAGGAGTCATATATACTCTTAGCAGTGGACTTGTTTGTAATCTTGAGATATTCATCATGAGATATACACCCAATGAGAATATCCTTGACCTTGTGGTGTTTCTTGTAAGCCTTCTTGTCTGTAGGAGTGAACTTCTTTCTTTCTTCAACATATAACTTTCCCTTTTCATCAAGTCCTTGAAAAGTTACCCCTTCTTCAACCAAGTCCCAAAGCTCATCATCTAAGCCAATAAGATGACTGTAGATTATATCTTTCCACCAGGAAAAGGTAGAGGGATCTCCATTGAACTTTGGTGCTTTGTTGTTTGACTTGTCTTCAACATCATAGTCATGAGAAACTGCTTTCATGTTCACACTTGGAGATGCTTCAGTCATAGTGTTTTTCAACAAGAAACTGTCTCACTGTTAGGTGATTAAAAAACAGAACCAGTCTCTTGATGCCAATTGAAGGTGTGAAAAACACAAGAAGGGGGGGGGGGGGGGTTGAATTGTGTTTTGGGTAGTTTGAAAAATTCTTCTAAGTTATAAAAACTTATCAGAGATTGCAGCGGTTTAGAAAACAAAACACAATCAAACAGTAACTTAAAGGTATGAGAGAAAGAGAGAAAGATAGAGACAGAGATTTTATACTGGTTCCTCTCACAAACCGAGAGTACGTCCAGTCCCCTTGCACTTCCAAGGGAGTTCACTATAATCAAACAAGATTACAATTGCTCAAGCACGCAGGCAAGAGACTTCCAATGCTCAAGTAACACTTACAAGAGACTTCCTTTGCTCAAGCACACAAGCAAGAGACTTCAAACAACTTTACAAGAAAAACAGAGTATATGAACACTGATATACAAATCAATGTTCAAAAGAATAAGTAAAAATACAACTCAATGACAAGATTAAACTTAGAATCCTAACAAAAGAAATCTAAGGTTCAACAACTGAATGAATCAGAAGCTGAAGCTTGAGTCTTGGATTTTTCAAATGAGTTCAAGTTGTATTCAAGTTGTTTTTGTGCACAGGATGATTTTTGCAGAGTAACAGCTCTTTCAAAATTGCTCAATGTTGTCGTCTGCACAAAAACTTCACTACCACTCCTATTTATAGTAGAGGGTGGAGCGTCTTGAATTTGAATTCGTTGCAGGAGATTTCGCCAGCTGGTAATAGTACGATCTTTGAACCATATCGGGTAACCTTTGTGTACGACCAAACTTGGAAATGAAGATTCGTCCAATTGAGGTAAAAGGTTCGTACAATAGTACTAACATTACTATTCTGTGGATAAGGTTGATTCTCCGGCTTTTGAGTTGTCAGAGGATGATGAAATTCAATCATTGTAGCATAGAATGTTCTTCTGACAAAACGGCCTTTACTGCAAGAATCAGAACCTGATGTAATTAAACATAGCTTCTGATGACGTAGCCTCTGATATGCAGCTTCTGACGCGACTAGATATTGTATCTTCTGATGAGCATGTTCTGGTCAGAATTTGCTTCCCATTTCAGAGCCTTCAATGTACTCATAGAATATAAAATTTTAGCTTATATATCTGCACACTAGAGTAGATAATTAGTATACCCTATTGTATATTAATACATTTGTTATCATCAAAACTTAATTGGGTCATGTCAGAACCTCTTTTGTTCAAACAGTGTTTATATATTAGAATGTGGCCTCTTGGGGTGTGCCCCAAGGGGTACCCCGTTTTGTAAACGGCACACCACAAATGCTTTGTTCCGAATATCACGCGCGCCGCCGCCGTCCGGCTCGGGCCGGGCCGGGCTGGTGATATATTAATTTTTTAGAAGTGAAAAATAATTATTTATTATTTTTTGCTACGTGTGCAATTTTCGCACATTTTTAATGTGCTGCGAGACCAAGTCCTGAACGGGAATATACCCGTTATTGCTCCAACTCAGTCAATAACTGAGTGCCTAGAAAAAAGGGCCACGTTGCCACGTTTTGGTGTGCTGTCCGAGTTAGGCTCCCACTGATTCCTCCTCATCAGTTCATTTCATTTGTCTATAAATACAATTCAGTTATCAGAAATTTTTATTTTTTTTTACGAAAATTATCACTCTGTTGATTTCATCCTTCTCTCTCACCAAATACTTTCTTCAGTAAATTTTATTTTTTTCGTTCTTGTTGTTTCAGAACAGTGGTTGCTGCCACTTTGAATTGATATTTGCATATCAATATTGAACTGGTTTATTAAACCAGAGAAAGGTGTCTTTCTGTCTGTTTTCTTCTGTGCAGTTGAAAACGGTATTATTTGCTTTAGCTGTTTTATCCTGGGGACTTCACGGTTTATTTTGAACTACACTGCACAATTTCGAGTAGTTCCGTGAAACGTCTTAAAGGGAGCGTATTGATCCGCGACTCGGCCAATAATTTGTTCGTTGCTGTTTTTGAAAACCAATTTATTTTAATTTGAAAACTTCCGTTTTTAACAAATGTTTCGTTGTGGCAAATTCTGTCACTTCAGTATTTGCAGTGGATGTAATGGACTAGCCATTCTTAAATGCCTATTTGGATTAAGTGGGTTTACCAAATTTCCATCAAGGATGTAACTTTGCAGCAGCATGTTCAATTACCCTTCCTGCAAATGCAGTGTCGACCAGTCCATTCGGCTTTAGTGTTCATGTATCTCAGTTTCTGCTATTCAAAACTCGGGTTCTTGAATTGCTTGCAGGTATATGGAAAGTTAATTCAAATATCCCGACTGAAGATTATTTCCTAAAGGGGCTATACATGTTTGACATAGGCTAGAACGATCTTGGTGGCGCATTTTATTGGAATTTGAAAGTGAAATAAAGGTTGGTGAAACTAATTCTAACAAAATAATAATGAATTTGTTACGTTTTGTATTGGAAACATTCTTGAATTCCATACTAGCAAAAATAGTTTACTTTAAGAGACTATATGACCAAGGGGATCGAATGCGCCTAGGTCAGAACTCAGAATCTTGCCACATTTGGCACTGATCCATCAAAGCTCGATTAGGATGTCTTCGTGCGCTAAACCAAGCTACTAAAGCCTTTAATCTTTATCGATCTTCAAGCTTTCTGCAGTAAATTGCAGGGCCAATATCAAGATGTAAATGTTACATATGTTGATATTACGAATATCATTAGAAAAATTTCTCCAAACCTCATTGCAAACTACTCAAACACATGGTAAGTCTAATTAGCAAAAGAACATGCAAATCCTAAGTGTTGGAATAGAAAATATATATTAAGATATGCTTAAGTTTTATGTTATAGTTTGTTGAGAAAATATCTCAATGATTAGATTTGTTTATTCTAAGCTCTAATTTATGGATTTAGTTTAGATTTAAATATATTCACTTGGTTATAAATACCTCATACTATTTCGTATGTAAATATTCTATTTAGTTCATTATCAATAATATTTATATTTTCTTATTATTTTCCCTTATTCTTTAATATTTATATTTTCTTATTATTTTCCCCTATTCTTTCACCTAAATACCCCAAATTCAACACTAAGATACTTTAAATACCAACTTCACATAGTTCCCTAAACACAACTTATTCGATTGGTTCCAATTGAATCAACCCTTCTAAGAGGCACTACTTCTCTTGTTCGAAAACTTGAAGTGTAGAGTCTTTTCTTGCAAGTGAAGAAATAACATCAAAATTTCATTTGTACCATTCCTAACACATACCACATCAATTTCTTCTTTAAGGGATGAAAACTAGACTGATATTTTGTAACATTTGATTTCAGGAATGTTACGAAATGTAAATCTATTGTAGATTTGGTGTCAGAATTGAACTTTAGGTGACTAATCAAATTACCGAATAACTTTTGCTTGATATACTCAACAGCACAAACACTGCCATGGCCCGAAAGTTTCAAACAAAGAGAACTTAAACCACTGCACCAAAATTAATGAATTGAAGGCTCTTCAGCAAATTGTCTTCAATCAAATTTCATCACTAATAAGTAAATACTCAAGTGCATTGATAGTGTTGGAAGGAACTTGTGAGGCATGCATTGAATTGAACCCACAAAAAGTTCATCAATCATCATCATCTCTCCATACAAGCATCAAAGCAGTAATTATTGACAATGTAGAGTCAAATTAAAGGGTTAATAGGCATTTACCCCCTGCAAAGTGGACGTGTTTTGCAATAGCCCCTGTAAAAAAATTTCTTGTAATTAACCCCTTACATTATCAAGATTCCCTATTTTACCCCCCTGAGTGCACACCGTGGCACGTCCACGTAGATAATAAATTGTTTTTTTTTTGCCACGTGTCATATCCACGTAGGATTTTTTTACACGTCATCCCTTCATTTATTTATTTTTTTAATAAAAAACAAAAAAATACGAAATAAAACTTATTATTTATCTTTAACTTAAAACATTTATATTTATATCAGTATTCTTTTTAACTCATTTATTGTTTTAAAAAAAGTAAAATTAAAAACAAAAAAGAAAGAGGAAAATAGAAACAAAATAGAAACTGAAAGGTTTGGAACTTTGTTGTTTTGCTTTACACCCTCACCCTTCGTTGTGCCCTAGCAGAAAGCTGAAACGAACGCAAAAACAAATGGCGAAGAAGACGACGAAATCGAAGGCTGAAACCATGGAGATTCCTGCGAAAACGAGGACGAAATCGAAAGGTTCGAAGAAGGTGAACAACAAACAGGCGAACACGACAACAGAACAGAACAATAACGAGTAAGTTTCTATCTTTGAAAAAAGTGAAATTGTAAGCTTCAATGTTGAAATTGTTGCTTTAATCACATGTTAGATTCCCGTGGTAGGACCGATTCCAACCCTACACTATCATATTGATTCTTTTTCAATGTTTTTTTTAGTGTAGTCTTGATTGTGTGTGGGGGTTCATATATTTGTATTTGTGGGTGTTCATAGGGGATAATGACACGTGGCTGATGGCAAAATATTGTTTTTTTTCTTTTCAGAAATCTTGAATTCAATATTGTTTTTCACCATAGAGGTGAATTTGTGAATGACAACAATAATAGGTTTTACAGAGGGGGTGTACAGACAATTGTTAATGGTCAAAAAATGGATGAATGGAACAACAAGTCTCATGTGATGAAAATAGTTAGGGGTTGGGGTCATGCAGAGAATAGGTTTACACTTTGGAGTAGATTTAGTAATTATGATGGGGGTTATTTTTAATTGAAATTAGATGATGATTATCTGGAGGTTGCAATGCAAATTTGTGGTGGATATGATGCAGTAGTATATGTGGATCACTCTGTTGTTGATGATGGAAGTGAGTGTGGGAGTGAAGATGTTGAGGGAGTCAAGTTCAATGAGTGTGGGGATGAAAGAGTTGTGGGTCTTGATGATGGATTTGGTGTTGATACAAATGATGAGCCAAGAAATGAAAACAACATGAGACTTGTTCTTAGTTCAACTGGAGTTAGTGAGTCTGAGTCTAAATTTGAAGATGATGAGTATGAGAGTGAGGAATTGGGTAGCTCTGACCCAGATGCATCTGATGAGGAGAGAGGGGTTAGATATGAAAAATTTAGAAAAGATCAAATGGGTAAGAAGTATAAATTTAAGTTTGGAATGAAGTATAATAGTCTACCTGAGTTTAGAGAGGCAATAAGAGATCACAATGTTAGAAATGGCTATGAAGTTACTTGGGTTAGAAATGAGGGAACTAGAGTAAGGGTGGTGTGTGCTAGAGGTTATGCTAATCGTGTGTTGTGCTCTCAAGTGGGTCAAGAGAGAACTTTTGCAATAAAGACACAAGACAAGTACATGGTCCACACATGTATTAAGTCTTTGACCAATAAATCTGCCAACTCCAAGTGAGTGTCAAAGGAGGTTGTGAACTTAATGCACACATCTCAAAAGGTTAGGATTAAAGACATAATACAACACATGAGGACCAATTTTTCACTAAACATTACACCAAACACATCATGGAAGGCAAAGCAGTATGCAACTGCAATCATTGAAGCAGATGCTGATAGACAATATTCCTTACTGAGGAGATATGCAGAGGAGTTGAGAAGCAAAAGCAAGCATAACACAGTCAAAATTGGTGTAGAAAGACCAATTCCTTCAAATCTGCATCCTAGGTTTGTAATGTTCAATTTTGTCATTAATTTCTGTTTTTCATTAATTTTGTCACTAATATTATTCTGTCTTGGATCTAGTGATTTTCATTAATTTTGTCACTTATATTTTTCAGATTTGGAAATTTTTATTTCTGTTTTGATGGCCGTAAGAAAGGATTCATCAATGGATGTAGACCATTCATTGGTTTTGATGGTTGTCATCTAAAGACAAAGTATGGTGGACAACTCTTGATAATTGTTGGTAGAGATGCAAATGTCCAATATTTTCCATTGGCATTTGGTGTTGTTGAAACAGAGACCAAAGAAAGTTGGAGGTGGTTTATTCAGTTGCTGATAGAGGATGTTGGACAACACAACATATTTTTGTTCATATCAGATCAACAAAAGGTTAAAATGTTTTATTCAGGTGCAAATCTGTCTTTATTTTAGTGTTTATTTAATTTTCTAATTGGAAGATCTGTTTGTTTATTTAGGGATTAGTAGCAGTATTTGAAGAGATGGAAGAAAGTATTGAACATAGACTTTGTCTAAGGCATTTGTATGCAAATTTCAAGAAGTTTGGAGGAAGAGCCCTGATCGGGGATTTGATGATGGGAGCTGCTAAAGCTACATATATTCAGGCTTGGGAACACAAGATGGATGAGCTGAAGAAGGTTGACATAAAAGCATGGGAATGGCTGATGAAAGTCCCTACAAAACTGTGGTGTAAGCATGCTTTTAATCATTACTCAAAATGTGATGTCTTGATGAATAATCTGTCTGAGTCATTTAATGCCACCATACTAGTTGCTAGGGACAAACATATTCTAACTCTATGTGAATGGATTAGAAACTACCTTATGAATAGGATGATGACATGTACCAAAAAATTAGAGAAATGGCAGAATAATGTCATGCCAATGGTTAGAAAAAGAGATTTGTATGGCTGGTAATTGGGGTCCAATCTTGACTGCTGCAACAACTTATCAAGTAGCACACAATTACAATGGTCAACAATTTGTTGTTGACACAGCTAAAAAAACTTGCACATGTAATTTTTGGGAATTGGTAGGGATACCTTGTAGACATGTTGTTGCAGCATTAGGTCTTGTTGAACAAGTGACTCCAAACACACAAGAGGGGGGGTGAATTGTGTGCTAAAAAAAAAGACGATTAAAAATAAACACTTAAAAAATTTAACCAAATAAAATAGAGTGCTTATAAACAAATTTAAATAAAATAAGAATGTGTAAATAAAATTGCCGAAAATAGATAAATAAAATGAAAATAACTTGCAAAGAAAATTAAATAAATGAAAGGGATAGAAAAAGAACACAAAGAAAATTATACTGGTTCGGCAAAAAACAAAGGGCCTACTCCAGTCCCCAAGGAAAGCACCCTGAGATTTCACTATACCAAACTTTTATAACAGGATAAGCTAATAACCTTTACAGCCGAGAACTCTCAACACAAATAATGGGATATCACCTCCCTTGTGCAAGAGCCTCTAAACCAAGAGATATCACCTCTCTTGAAAACCTTGGTATCACACCCATTACAAGGAAATTACTAGATTGAAAAATTACACCAAATGTGTAGATATAACAAATTGAAGCACAAGTACTACAAAGTAAACTATGTAGTATAAAAGAGCTCTCAAGAAAATATATTAGCAAGTGTAAAAATAATGAGAGTGATGAATATTATTTTTGATATAATTTTGATGCAAAATTTAGTTCCATGGAGAGCTATCACAATGCACCTATTTATAGAGAAAAATATGAAAGGCAAGGGCATTGAAAATTCGAGCCGTTGCACAATAAAATCAAGCTAGCCATTTGAAATCAATTAGGCAAATCCTTATTACCTCTTTTGGTATCATAATAATCAATTGTAGCATTATAGAAAAGAACATTTTAAATCAAAATAAATGCTAAAAGATTATTGTATGACTAATTCATAATAGGATCAGTTTGAAAGAAATCATGCTTAAAGTCTTAGACAATTTATGCAAAATAGATATGCCTTTAAAACTTGCTCCAACGTCATATGCAAAAACCATATTTTGATGTCATAATTAAATATGCAATTTCAAAATAATTATCTCAAATATTTTTATGCAATTTCAAAATAATTATGTCAAATATTTTTATGCAATATCACATTAAAATAAAAATTATTTTGAGTGTGTGATATATTTTCATGAGAGCTATTTTTACTACTCACATAAGGATCCTAAAAAAACATGAATCATACAACTCAATAAGTCTATAATCCAAGTCTTGAAAGTTTGATCCTCTTTTCCGCTTTTTGCATCATTGTCGTTCTTAAACTTCTTTTGTCAATCATCAAAACAACAATGTTCCTGTCAAGGCATATATTCACAGTTGGGTCACAGGACCCAATTGAGTTTATGGATAAATGCTACTCAAGTGAAAGATATGAACTCTGTAATGGATTTGGTGTCACTCACATAAATGGAGCAGATATGTGGCCTAAGCCTCCTGACAATGTGGATGAAGTTATCTTGCCACCTCTGTATAAAAATGGCCCTGGTAGACCTTGGAAATTAAGGATTAGAGGGTCTGATGAAGATGGTGCTAGGAAAAGGAGAAGGGGTGTGCATCTCTGTACAACATGCAATCTAGGTGGGCATAATGCTAGCTCTTGCAAGAGCAAAGTCCAAGATCCAAATGGTTTGAAAAGAAAGGTAATCTTTATATGACTATTGCATAGCTTTGTTTAATGTATTTAACTTATGCATTTGACTGATAAACAATGTTTTGTAAATAATGCAGAGGAAACCTCCAAAGGGAAAAGGAAAAGTACATGCTGAAGCTAAGTCAAAAGCTGATCATAAGACAGATGCTAATCCATCTACAGAGCCAGCACCTGTTGAAGCAAATCCAATCTCAGAAGCTAATCCATCACAGGAGCCAGCACCTGTTGAAGCTGAAGCCCCAAGAGCCAGTCAAGTTTCACAAGTAGTTAATCCAACTCAAAATTCAGCACATGTTGAAGCAAATCAAAGTTCAGCAACTGTTGCAACTCATGGTTTATTTGATGAAATATCTGATGAAGTCATGGCAACAATACCTGAAATTACCGTGGAAGAAAACTCGAATCCAACCCAGAAATATCGGTCAGCCCAGAAAATGGAAAAACGAGAAAAATAAGAAAACTGTAACAACCCGTTTTTCAAAGGCCAGAAAAGGCACTATATTTTTTTTTTTTGTACACAATCAGAGTTATGCATAAAAGATTTTAAATGAGCCGGCATTCAAATATACAAAAGAACTCATTACCATAAGGTGCTTCGACAAGCAAAGTGTATTCCTGAATAATTACAATCCAAGTCTAAGTATCAAAACAAGTTAGGAATCCTATGCTAACCAAAAAGCACGGTGCACAAAACACACCGGCGCATAGTCTAACTACTCTAAGCTAAAGCTCCAACCGCTCACTGGGGCCTGGAACAGCCACCGTCGTCACCACGACCTAACCCATCATCTGGGTGGGATGAGCCCGCAAATGAAAGAAAGGGTCACCACAAAATATATAGTATGTATATATATATTCGGTGCGAAAGATGTACACATAACAATAATTCCACAAAACACAAGAGAAAGCTCTTAATCTCAAAGTAATTCCCACCAACGGGTTTATATAAATAAATCACCAATCCTAATGCAGACTTTTACAATGCGTGTGACAACCAATCACTGGTTCGCCACATGCATGATTTTCCGGAAAATTAACCTCTCCTCGAAGAGTCGTGGGGTAGGCAAAGCCACACAGAAATATACGTACCCGCACTAAAAAGCCACACAAGGCAGGTGAAGTCACACAGAGAAACACCAGACGAAGTCACACAGACAAACACCAGGCGAAGTCACACAGACAAACACCAACTCAATATAAATCCAGAAGGATTTGGCGAAGCCACACAGTCAAACGCCCGGTACGTAGGCAAAGTCACACAGACATACACCTAGGCTCGCAACTATGAAATGCATGGCATATATTCTCTTTGGCATATACAGGATAGTCACACAGACAAAATCCCCGCGTAGTCCTATCCGACGCACGCATTCATATATGCTCATGCAAACAATCACATAGCCTAAAGCCTATGCACAAGCCATCACAACCTACATACATTTTCCAAATCATATGTAAATTGCACACGTATTTATAACCACGTTCTCATCAACGAGAATACATAAGTACAAACATGCCAAGCACACAGCAAATGCATAAATAGCAAAATCAAGCATGTCGTAACCGTTTTAAAAGACGGAAATAAAGTGGAGCCCTTACCTCGTCAAGCACTCAACTATCACACGATCACACAACACTTACTCGCTTCCTAAAACAAGCAAAGTATTCAATCAAAACCATATCCAATCAATCCTTAATGAATTGGACTCTAAAACCCCAAAAACCAAAGGCTTTCTAAGGAAAAACGACTCTTTCGGATACTATACCAAAAACTACCGTATTGATCAACCCCCATGAGTTATATGTACTATTTTTAGGACCCAAAACAATAGGCCAAAGTCTTAAATAATTTGAAATGCCAAATGGCCGTTTTCTTGCGTTATAAGTTACGTACTTTCCGAGTACCCGAAAAACTCGTTTCCAATCCCCACCACTTCCATAAATTAATAAAAAGGGATTAGAAAGTTAAAAACCAAGTTTAGAAATCAGAATCCAAAATTTTAGGTCCCAGAGCTCGCCCTGGCGAGTTGGTGGCGAGTGAAGGCAGTGAGGACTGGTCTTACTCGCTCTGGAGCTCGCCCTGGCGAGTTCATGACCTGTGACACTCGCCCTGGCGAGTAAACGCTCGTCCGGCGAGTTTCACCTGTCATGACAGCAAAAGACAGCAACTCACACCACCTTTTTTCCACCCAAGCCTAGTTTGATTCTATTAGTTCCCAACACTTTTTCAAGGCACAAAAGCAAACCATTTTCATAAGCAAGCAATTCATTTCCGAAATCTTGTTGGTTGCTTCGAGTGCAAGTTATTTGGTTTTCATTTCCAAAAACAAAACCAAACCCAAGCACAAGTTTTATTACGGGCCTCAACCGACCGGTAATCATTTTCAAACATGTTTTCAAAGTAAAAAGCAACACCACATGTCACAAGAGTTTTAAACCACTTTGACCCCAAATACACTACCCAAAAACACTTAGGAAATATTTTCATAAACCACAAAATATTTTTCATCGGATTTTCTAAAACAAAACCATACAACGCATTTCCCTTTTGCCCAAAGGTTCAAAGACAACTTTTCTTTTCAAAACCTTACAACTTAACCACATGTTATTGATCAATACATAAACCAACCAAAACCCTAACTTTTCTCATGAGATTTTTCACCAACTCATGGAAAACAAAAACAACAAAGCCTACACATGCTTCTCTAAACCTCATGAACAACATTCATGAAACAAGAATCAATTCCTAACCTTTCCATCTCATGAACATAATCTAAACTCATAACCCTAAGAGTTTTAACCAACCAAAAAGGGAAGGAAAAGAGTGGTTACCTTAAGAAAGTGATTCTCTATAACAATTCCACAAAGCTCCCAAGCTTGAAATGGACACAAATGGTGTAGAATGGAAAATTTGGTGAAGGTTAGAAAGTAATGGAGTTCTCACGTGAAAGAGAGAAAGAAAAGGAGTGAAGTTTGTGATTTTACTAAGTCCACAATGTCATGACCTCCTTACTATGTCAAGCCTCTTGATAGCCAATCCACCATTGGATCAAAGTCAAAAGTCCAAGCTTACACCCTAGCCATTGGATCAATTTGCTTTATGAGAAATCACAAGATATCATCAACTCATCCATAACAAGTCTCGTACTCAGCTCTCGCGCGACGCGACGAACGTAAACCACAAAAATATAAAACCTACGGAAAGAACGTCTAACGTTTAACATTTCCAAAACTTATCGCCGAATCTTTTTCCGCAACTGTAATTTTCTTCCATACCTTAGAAAATTAATCTCAGAATATATCCTAACTCACGCAGATATATAAAACTCCCATCCGAAACCTCACTCAAAACAGACGCAGTAAGATTTTCCATCCGCAGGTAAAATCCTACTCGTTTTTCCAAAAACAAGAATAATCCAAAACTCGTTATTCTGAATACACATATAACTTCTTATTCGAGCAACAGGATCACAAGACAAAAGTCTATACAATTACAGTGCACGAGCACAAAACAGACTCGATTACAGCAAAACCTAATAATTACACGATGTTTCATCACACAAACACATCGAAACCCTAATATTCCTTAAACCAAGTATACAATGAAATCTTGGGTCTTACAATACTACCCCCCTAAATGAAGTTTCGTCCTCGAAACTTAGACGTCGTCAAACAAACTGGGATATAATTCCCTCATCTTACTCTCGAGCTCCCAGGTGGTATCTCCTGTAGTTTCGTTCCATATTACCTTCACCAAAGGTATCTCTTTCGTTCTCAGACGCTTCATCTTCCTATCCGCAATCTTGATCGGCGGAACTTCAAATGACAAATTATCCCTCAACTGGATGTCATCTGGTGTGATCACATGTGATGGATCCGGTGTATATTTCCGCAATTGCGACACATGGAACACGTCATGAATCAAAGATAGTACCGGTGGCAACGCGATCCGGTATGCTACCTTCCCAATCCGTTCCAAAATCTGATAAGGCCCTATAAACTTTGGAGTCAACTTCTTCGCTTTCAAAGCCCTTCCAACGCCAGTCGTTGGTGTAACTCGGAGAAATACGTGATCCCCCTCCTCAAACTCTAAAGGCCTCCGACGCCTATCCGCATAACTTTTCTGGCGATCTTGAGCAACCTTCATCATTGCCCTTATCTTTCGGACCTTGTCCGTCGTCTGTTGTACCATTTCCGGTCCTACTATCATACTCTCCCCATCTTGGTACCAACACAAAGGAGTCTGACATCTTCTCCCATACAAAGCCTCGTATGGTGCCATTCCAATACTCGCGTGGAAACTGTTGTTGTACGTGAATTCTATCAAAGGTAACACATCATCCCAACTTCCACGATCATCCAATACACAAGCTCTCAACAAATCTTCCAAAGATTGATTTGTTCTCTCGGTCTGTCCATCTGTCTGAGGATGGTAGGCGGAACTCAATCTCAATTTCGTCCCCAACGCCTCATGCAAAGTCCTCCAAAAGTGTGAAGTAAACTTTGGGTCTCGATCCGACACTATACTTGACGGAATCCCATGTAACCTCACAATCTCAGCAATGTAAATATCGGTCAACTTTGCCGCTGTATCCGTAGTCCTTACCGGTAGAAAATGAGCGGACTTAGTCAAACAATCCACTATCACCCAAATGGAATCATGCTTCCTCCTGGTCTTAGGTAAACCAGTGATGAAATCCATAGAAATGCTATCCCACTTCCACTCGGGGATATCTAATGATTGCAGCATCCCTGCTAGTCTCTGATGTTCAATCTTCGCCTTCTGACAAGTCAGACACGATGCCACATACTCAGCCACATCCTTCTTCATACCCGGCCACCAGAAATCATGCCTCAGGTCTTGATACATCTTTGTTGCTCCGGGATGTATACTAAGTTTACTCTTGTGTGCCTCCCCTAGAATGGTGTTTCTCAAGTTCATAGCATCGGGTACACACACTCTACCTTGACACCTCAAGATGTTGTCTGATCCCACCTTGAAATCTCGGTTGGTTTCTCGAACAATCAAAGCCCTTTTCTCCATGAGAAACTTGTCATCTTGACAATTTGCAATGTCCTCCAATAACCCGCTTGAGATGGTAATCATACCCAGTCTCATATTCCCTAAAGCAAACTCTACCTCTAAGTGCAAGTCACGAAACTCTCTCAACAACTCTTGTTGACTAGCCATTTGTGCCGAACAAACCGACACACTCTTCCTACTCAAAGCATCGGCTACCACATTAGCCTTTCCAGGATGGTATTCTAAGGTGAAATCAAAATCCTTTAATGTTTCCATCCATCTCCTCTGCCTCATATTAAGCTCTTTCTGATCGAACAGATACTTAAGACTTTTATGGTCACTAAACACGACAAAAGTGCAACCATAAAGATGATGTCTCCAAATCTTCAATGCAAAAACAACGGCCGCAAGCTCTAAATCGTGCGTAGGATAATTCTTTTCATGCACTTTCAGTTGCCTTGACGCATAAGCCACTGCTCTCTTGTGTTGCATCAACACACAACCCAACCCTTGATGAGAAGCATCACAATAAACCTCATACGGTTCCTCCGACTGTGGTAACATCAAAACTGGTGAAGTCGTCAACCGTTCTTTCAACAACTGAAAACTCAACTCACACTTCTCTGTCCAAGCAAAAGGTTGATCTTTTTGCGTAAGTTGTGTCATAGGCGCCACAATCTTAGCGAAACCTTCAATGAATCTCCGGTAATAACCGGCCAAACCCACAAAACTCCTTACATCAGTCACTGTTTGAGGCTGCTTCCATGAAAATACCGTATCAATCTTGGCTGGATCCACGGCTATTCCCTCTTTTGATATAACATGGCCAAGGAAATTCACCTCTTCCAACCAAAAATCACACTTTGACGGATTAGCATACAACTTTTTCTCCCTCAAAACTAGCAAAACCAAGCGAAGATGCTCTTCATGCTCCTCTGCACTCTTCGAATACACCAAGATGTCATCAATAAACACTACTACGAACTTGTCCAAAAATGAATGGAATATCCGATTCATGTAGGCCATAAAGATAGCCGGTGCATTCGTCACTCCGAACGGCATCACTAAGAACTCATAATGCCCATATCGCGTCCTAAACGCCGTTTTCTGAATATCCTCATCTCGTACTCTTATCTGGTGATAACCAGATTTTAAGTCAATCTTGGAAAACACCGAGGCTCCCCTCAACTGATCCATCAGATCATCAATTCGTGGAAATGGATATCGGTTCTTGATAGTCACCTTATTAAGCTTCCGATAATCCACACACAGACGAGATTTCCCATCCTTCTTCTTAACCAATAAGACCGGTGCTCCCCAAGGCGACACACTAGGCCTTATGAAACCTTTAACTAACAAGTCTTCAATCTGACTTTTCAACTCTACCAACTCAACTGGAGCCATCCGATATGCTGATTCCGAAATCGGACCCGTACCCGGTTGCAAATCAATAAAGAATTCCACCTCTCTACACGGAGGAAAAGCTGGAATCTCCGATGGAAACACATCTTGGAAATCCTGAACCACACGAATTTCCTCAATTCGGATCTCCGACGTCACTCCTAAGCTAGCAAGTGAAACTATCTCCGGCTCTCCATTACACATAACCACAGAAAGCCGATTCGCAGACATGTACATTCGCACACCTGGCTCGGGAAAGAAAACTAGTTTCCGAGCGCAGTCTAGAATAACATAATGATAGGATAACCAATCCATCCCGAGGATGATCTCGAGAGATAACAGCGGTAGACAAACCAAATTGACCAGAAAATCCCTATTCTGGATTACTACCAAACAATGCAAACATGCAGTATTCACTACCAAATCCTTAGCAGGAGTCAAAACATTCAAATCAAACGGAAGCACAGAAACATTCAAACTCAAACGATTTGCACAAGTCAAAGATATGAATGAGTGGGTTGCCCCCGTGTCAATCAAAGCAGTTAAAGAATTACCTGCGATGTGACAGCTCTCATGGATGACGTTGCTAGCCTGCCCACTCAACTCAGTGCCCATACAGTAAGCACGTGCCTTTGCCGCAGGTCTGGCACCCTGTGAGCCTTGTGCCACATTTGCCGACGGCCCAGTCTTCGGGGCTCTGCAATCCCTAGCAAAGTGTCCCGGCTTCTTGCAATTGTAGCAGGTGTTTCCCCCCTTCGGTTGCGTGCACTCATTAGAAAAATGCCCCGCTTCTCCACAGTTGTAGCAAGCCCCCTTACTACCTTCTGATTTTCCCCGGGTTCCCTGATTCACCGATCGGCCCGGTCCTTTACTATGTTGAGAACGGTTATACGGCTTACTCCCTTGTCTCCCACTATTCTGAGTCGAACCACGATCATTGGTACGACTTGGTCCTCCGGCACTCAACCCTCCTTGTCTGTAAGACCCGTAATTCCACTGTACCTTTTGCGTGAATAAAATAAGTAATGACTAAGAATGTTAGGGTTTTTGTTAAGTGGTTTTGTGAGTATTGTCGCCATAACGGCTGTTTGCTGAAATGGAGCCTGTTTTGTGCTCGTGCGCTGGAAAGGCACAGACTTTTGGGTTGTAGTCTTCTTTTGAGTATAAGAAGGTTTATGTGTAGTCAGAATAACGAGTTTTGGATTATTCTCGCTTTTGGAAAAACGAGTAGGAATTTTACCCGCTGATGTAAAATTTTACGGCTTCTGAATTCCGTAGAAATTTAGATGGAGGTTTTATATATCTGCGCGAGTTAGGATATGTCCCGAGAATCATTTTCGAGGGTGAGGAAGAAAATTACAGTCGAGGAAAAAGATTTAGCGATAATATTTGGAAACGGTTTACGACGGACGTTTATTTGGTAGAATTTATATTTTTGTGATTTCTGTCCGTTAGCGAGGCACGACTCGTCTGTGAGGCGTAAGTTTCTCATGAGAAAGAAAATATCTTGTGAGGATAAGCTTAGAATTGATCCAATGGCTAGGGATTAGTCTTGTAAGCTTTTGCTATTTGATCCAAGGGTTAAGATTGACTAAGACCTTTTGTATAGTAAGGAGGTTTAACTCATTGTGGACTTAGAAAGAAAAAAATCAGAAATTTCACTCCTCTTGCTCTCTCTTGACCGTGCTCCTTCTTCTTCATTTGCCTAGTCTTCACAAATTTCAATCCTTCACCAAATTGATCCATTTCAAGCTTGTTGGAACCATAGGAATTGCAAGTAGTATCTTCTCTAAGGTAACTAGACTTCTCCTTTCCTCTTAGTTGGTCAAACTCATGGAGTTTGTTGGATTTTTAGTTTATGTTCTTGAGAAATTTTTGTTAGAAAATGTTCATAAATGATTTTTGTTCCATGAGAGTTGCTCATGAGTGTTTAACTAGGTTGTTTAGAACTAGATGGTTTGTATTCCATGAGTTTGATGAGAATCTCATGAAGAAATTGGATTAGGGTTTTGGAGAAAAATTCTAATTGATCAAGAACATGGAAAATTGTTTTAGCTTTTGTGTTTAATGAATTGTTTCAAGACTTTTAGAGAAATGGATGTGTGAAAAATAGTTTTGTTTTGAAAAACAAGAAATTTGTTCTTGAGAGTTCAAGAGAAAACTTTTATGAATTTTAGTTTGTGTTTTGAAAAGTATTTGTTGTTCAAATAAATGATTTTGGGAACTAAGTGATCAATGCCATGGTTGTGCAATGAAAAATGTTTGAACTACCTTTGTTTTTGGATTCTGGCCGAAATGGACAGGGGTATTTTCGTCCTTTTAAAATTGTTTTTGTGACCTGAAAACTTAACTATTTGATCCGTCTTGTCGAGACGAAGATTTCGGCGTATGGCTCATGTAACAGCCCGGCGACCAGCCACACAGATGCTGAAGCCCCGCTGCTCGTTACCAGCTTAATCACTACCCCCCTTGTAGTGTTTTTGCCTCCCGTGGGATTCGAACCTAGTACCTTGGGGATAAGTACTAGTCCATGCAATCACCACTACCAATTGAGCTACTAGCTCAATTGGTAGTAGTGATTGCATTGAACATGTATTTATCCCCAGGGTGCATGGTTCGAATCACTACGGAGGCAAAAACACTACAAGGGGGTAGTGATTAAGCTGGTAACGAGCAGCGGGGCTTCAGCATCTGTGTGGCTGGTCGCCGGGCTGTTACATTAAAAGGCGCCTTTTTCTGTAACAGCCCTGGACCCCACCTCTCTGGTGGTCCCAGGCCTGGGTCACCCCCATAACTGTTACTCACGGCCTTCTCCACCCCCCTTGTGGAGTTTTTGCCCTCGTGGTGAATCGAACCATGTACCTGGAGCATAAGTACATGTTCAATGCATTCACCACTACCAATTGAGCTAGTAGCTCAATTGGTAGTGGTGAATGCATTGAACATGTACTTATGCTCCAGGTACATGGTTCGATTCACCACGAGGGCAAAAACTCCACAAGGGGGGTGGAGAAGGCCGTGAGTAACAGTTATGGGGGTGACCCAGGCCTGGGACCACCAGAGAGGTGGGGTCCAGGGCTGTTACAGAAAAAGGCGCCTTTTAATGTAACAGCCCGGCGACCAGCCACACAGATGCTGAAGCCCCGCTGCTCGTTACCAGCTTAATCACTACCCCCCTTGTAGTGTTTTTGCCTCCGTAGTGATTCGAACCATGCACCCTGGGGATAAATACATGTTCAATGCAATCACTACTACCAATTGAGCTAGTAGCTCAATTGGTAGTAGTGATTGCATTGAACATGTATTTATCCCCAGGGTGCATGGTTCGAATGACTACGGAGGCAAAAACACTACAAGGGGGGTAGTGATTAAGCTGGTAACGAGCAGCGGGGCTTCAGCATCTGTGTGGCTGGTCGCCGGGCTGTTACAGCTCATCTCGATCGGATAAAGATTGAATGAGTTATGACCATTTTATTTGAAAGGAAAAACTTGTAACTTGTGATGCAAGAAAACTTTATTTTTTTGTGAAAATTTTGTAAGAGTTTGGGTGTTGATTTCAAATGATTTTATTGTGTGAAATTGATTACTTTGGTGTTAGAAATAAAAGTAATCCATAGTGCATTTTGAAACGAAATTATTTTCGCGTAGCGAGAAAATTGTATTTAACTTCGTGAATTTTTAATCACTATGAGAAGAACTCGAAATCACTATGGGATAGTTTTAGAAAGTACCTTAGACCCCTCTAGAGCTTTGAGAACAAGTTTCGTTTCGATAGGATAAACGAGGAATATCTTATTGATTGTACGCTGCTTAACTTTTAGGTAGCGTGAATTGTAGAATTTCGTGAGAAAAGTTAACGGAAGCTTGCCGAGGTAAGGGCTCCACTTTATTTCCGTCTTTTCAACTGGTTATGACATGCTTGGTTTTCTGCTGTAATGCTTTGCTGTGTGTTTGGCATGTCTGGTTGATGTATTCTCGTGATGAGAACGTGTTTAAAATACTTGCGATGTTTACATATGATTTGCGAATATATGTATTGGTATATGAGGATGATTACACATGTGTATGTATATTGATTTGTTGCATGAGCATGTATGGAACGTGTATGTCAGTGGAGACTACACGGGTGTGTGTCTGTGTGACTTCACCAGGGATTTGTCTGTGTGACTGCCCTATATATGCTGAAATATAAAATATGCTCATGCATTTCATAGTTGCGTGTACAGGTGTTAGAGTCTGTGTGGCTTCACCTAAGTACCGGGTGTTAGAGTCTGTGTGGCTTCACCTAATCCTGCGGGATTTTATTGAGTTGGTGTTAGAGTCTGTGTGGCTTCACCTTGGTGTTATAGTTTGTGTGGCTTCACCTGCCCTACGGGGTTTAGTAGGGGTTGGACCTACGACTCTCTGCGGAGAGGTTAAATTCCGGAATTCATGCATGTGGCAGCCAGTGATTGGTGTCACGATCATGTAGAGTCTACATTGGTAGGCTATGTGTGCATTATATATATAAGCCCGTTGGTGGGAATTGCTTTTGTGTTAAAGAGCTTTCTCTTGTGTATGTGGAAATTTGTTATGTGTACATCTTTCGCACCGATATATATATATATATATATATATACTTTTATTTGTGGTGACCCTTTCTTTCATTTGCGGGCTCATCCCACCCAGATGATGGGTTAGGTCGTGGTGACGACGGTGGCCGTTCCAGGCCCCAGTGAGCTCGTGTTGGAGCTTTAGCTTAGTTAGACTATGCGCCGGTGTGGGTTGTGCACCGTGCTTTTTGGGTTTAGGCATAGGATTCTAACTTATTTTGGTTGTAAGTATTTGAATACTTAGACTTGGATTGTAATTATTTAGGAGTACACTTTGCTTGTCGAAGCACCTTATGGTAATGAGTTCTTTTGTATATTTGAATGCCGGCTCATTAAAAAAATGTTTTTATGCGTAACTCTGATGTGTACACAAAAAAAAAATATAATGTCTTTTCTGGCCTTTGAAAAACGGGTTGTTACATTGTCGGTTCACCCGCTTATTCCTCATGTCTTCCACCTACTGACATTTTTCTACCAACACTTGAAACTGTCGGATACCCAATGGCACAACCGCATCCTGCAGTTCGTACCTCAGCCCATCTTGGAAACGACGGCACATATAATCCTCATCTATCCCATCCCTAAAGAAGCGGAAGAAACGGGATAGTGATTCAAACTTCTTGGCATATGCTTCAACATTCATGCCCGCTTGCCTTAGCCTCAGAAACTCTTCCCCATACCTTTCCCTAGCTGTCTTAGGGAAGTATTTGGCCAAGAACCTCATTTTGAAGTTCTCCCAACTTAACTCTTCATGAACATTCTCCATGATCAGTCGGGTGTTCCTCCACCAATACTCAGAACCCCCGAGTAACTGATAGGTAGCTAAGACCACCTTCTCTCCTTTTGGACAATGAATTGCCCCGAATATCCTCTCCACAGATTGGAGCCATAAATCAGCAGTTTCCGGACCTCCCTCCCCATTAAACTTTGGGGGAGTCTGGTGGTTGAAATTCGAAAGAAGTCTAGATCCAGCAGCAAGTATTTCCCTTTCGCGCTTTTCCAGATCCCTCTGCGCCTTAGCGTGGCTCTGAGCAGTCACAGCCGCTGCCATTGTATTCATGGCATAAGCCATTTGATATATATCAGCATTATCCGTCACAGGTGCTGTAGGTGCCCTTCTTGGAGGCATTCTATCTCTGCACAATACCAATTCTGATTAGATTCCTTATCCAAACATTTCTGAGTCTTAACATAAAATCTCATCCAACGGCTACTAACTCATAACCCGACACAGAACAAACACTAGGACTGACACTACTCTAGCTATGTTCTAACCGACTCTGGACTAACGACTCAAATATACACTTTCCCTTTGAAGATTTAAAGCCGTGCTCTGATACCAATTGTGACAACCCGTTTTTCAAAGGCCAGAAAAGGCACTATATTTTTTTTTTTGTACACAATCAGAGTTACGCATAAAAGATTTTAAATGAGCCGGCATTCAAATATACAAAAGAACTCATTACCATAAGGTGCTTCGACAAGCAAAGTGTATTCCTGAATAATTACAATCCAAGTCTAAGTATCAAAACAAGTTAGGAATCCTATGCTAACCAAAAAGCACGGTGCACAAAACACACCGGCGCATAGCCTAACTACTCTAAGCTAAAGCTCCAACCGCTCACTGGGGCCTGGAACAGCCACCGTCGTCACCACGACCTAACCCATCATCTGGGTGGGATGAGCCCGCAAATGAAAGAAAGGGTCACCAAAAAATATATAGTATGTATATATATATTCGGTGCGAAAGATGTACACATAGCAATAATTCCACAAAACACAAGAGAAAGCTCTTAATCTCAAAGTAATTCCCACCAACGGGTTTATATAAATAAATCACCAATCCTAATGCAGACTTTTACAATGGGTGTGACAACCAATCACTGGTTCGCCACATGCATGATTTTCCGGAAAATTAACCTCTCCTCGAAGAGTCGTGCGGAAGGCAAAGCCACACAGAAATATACGTACCCGCACTAAAAAGCCACACAAGGCAGGTGAAGTCACACAGACAAACACCAGGCGAAGTCACACAGACAAACACCAACTCAATATAAATCCAGAAGGATTTGGCGAAGCCACACAGTCAAACGTCCGGTACGTAGGCAAAGTCACACAGACATACACCTAGGCACGCAACTATGAAATGCATGGCATATATTCTCTTTGGCATATACAGGATAGTCACACAGACAAAATCCCCGCGTAGTCCTATCCGACGCACGCATTCATATATGCTCATGCAAACAATCACATAGCCTAAAGCCTATGCACAAGCCATCACAACCTACATACATTTTCCTAATCATATGTAAATTGCACACGTATTTATAACCACGTTCTCATCAACGAGAATACATAAGTACAAACATGCCAAGCACACAGCAAATGCATAAATAGCAAAATCAAGCATGTCGTAACCGTTTTAAAAGACGGAAATAAAGTGGAGCCCTTACCTCGTCAAGCACTCAACTATCACACGATCACACAACACTTACTCGCTTCCTAAAACAAGCAAAGTATTCAATCAAAACCATATCCAATCAGTCCTTAATGAATTGGACTCTAAAACCCCAAAAACCAAAGACTTTCTAAGGAAAAATGACTCTTTCGGATACTATACCAAAAACTACCGTATTGATCAACCCCCATGAGTTATATGTACTATTTTTAGGACCCAAAACAATAGGCCAAAGTCTTAAATAATTTGAAATGCCAAATGGCCGTTTTCTTGCGTTATAAGTTACGTACTTTCCGAGTACCCGAAAAACTCGTTTCCAATCCCCACCACTTCCATAAATTAATAAAAAGGGATTAGAAAGTTAAAAACCAAGTTTAGAAATCAGAATCCAAAATTTTAGGTCCCAGAGCTCGCCCTGGCGAGTTGGTGTCGAGTGAAGGCAGTGAGGACTGGTCTTACTCGCTCTGGAGCTCGCCCTGGCGAGTTCATGACCTGTGACACTCGCCCTGCCGAGTAAACGCTCGCCCGACGTGTTTCACCTGTCATGACACCAAAAGACAGCAACTCACACCACCTTTTTTCCACCCAAGCCTAGTTTGATTCTATTAGTTCCCAACACTTTTTCAAGGCACAAAAGCAAACCATTTTCATAAGCAAGCAATTCATTTCCGAAAGCTTGTTGGTTGCTTCGAGTGCAAGTTATTTGGTTTTCATTTCCAAAAACAAAACCAAACCCAAGCACAAGTTTTATTACGGGCCTCAACCGACCGGTAATCATTTTCAAACATGTTTTCAAAGTAAAAAGCAACACCACATGTCACAAGAGTTTTAAACCACTTTGACCCCAAATACACTACCCAAAAACACTTAGGAAATATTTTCATAAACCACAAAATATTTTTCATCGGATTTTCTAAAACAAAACCATACAACGCATTTCCCTTTTGCCCAAAGGTTCAAAGACAACTTTTCTTTTCAAAACCTTACAACTTAACCACATGTTATTGATCAATACATAAACCAACCAAAACCCTAACTTTTCTCATGAGATTTTTCACCAACTCATGGAAAACAAAAACAACAAAGCCTACACATGCTTCTCTAAACCTCATGAACAACATTCATGAAACAAGAATCAATTCCTAACCTTTCCATCTCATGAACATAATCTAAACTCATAACCCTAAGAGTTTTAACCAACCAAAAAGGGAAGGAAAAGAGTGGTTACCTTAAGAAAGTGATTCTCTATAACAATTCCACAAAGCTCCCAAGCTTGAAATGGACACAAATGGTGTAGAATGGAAAATTTGGTGAAGGTTAGAAAGTAATGGAGTTCTCACGTGAAAGAGAGAAAGAAAAGGAGTGAAGTTTGTGATTTTACTAAGTCCACAATGTCATGACCTCCTTACTATGTCAAGCCTCTTGATAGCCAATCCACCATTGGATCAAAGTCAAAAGTCCAAGCTTAAACCCTAGCCATTGGATCAATTTGCTTTATGAGAAATCACAAGATATCATCAACTCATCCATAACAAGTCTCGTACTCAGCTCTCGCGCGACGCGACGAACGTAAACCACAAAAACATAAAACCTACGGAAAGAACGTCTAACGTTTAACATTTCCAAAACTTATCGCCGAATCTTTTTCCGCGACTGTAATTTTCTTCCATACCTTAGAAAATTAATCTCAGAATATATCCTAACTCACGCAGATATATAAAACTCCCATCCGAAACCTCACTCAAAACAGACGCAGTAAGATTTTCCATCCGCGGGTAAAATCCTACTCGTTTTTCCAAAAACAAGAATAATCCAAAACTCGTTATTCTGAATACACATATAACTTCTTATTCGAGCAACAGGATCACAAGACAAAAGTCTGTACAATTACAGTGCACGAGCACAAAACAGACTCGATTACAGCAAAACCTAATAATTACACGATGTTTCATCACACGAACACATCGAAACCCTAATATTCCTTAAACCAACTATACAATGAAATCTTGGGTCTTACAAAAACGAAAAACGCAGGAACCTAGAGAAAAAAGAAAAAACGTGGTCCACCGACCAACCCAGAGATGGTGCTAACAGAGCCAAAATCGTCGCGAAATAGAGGAGATCTGAAGCCGGCAGAGTAGCGAAGCATCAATATCGTGCTGCGGAGGACAAGCGCTAGTCATCGCACCACCACCATGCTTGGCTACATCGGAAGAACAAGGTTTGGATGGATAGGGAGGCGAATCTGAAACTTTTCGTTTTACATAGGCAGATCTGAACAACTGAAGTAGTAGGGTCTGGTCACTAGGGTTCGCAATGCGGGTTTGTTCGGTTTGGAGCATAAAAATCAACCGCGAGACAAAAAGTATGTGGTTTGGTTTGGCTTGGTTCGCTTTGTTTTTAAAAAGTCATCCAAACCAAACCACTGCGGTTAAGGTTGGTTCTATTTGTGCGTTTTATCGCAATATTAAAAATATGACAATATACCAACTTGTTGCAAAATAAACGTAAGAAATTCTAATTTATTTTATTGTTTACATGATATAATTTGCATAGACAGAAATTGCATGAACAATAAGAACTTATTTTTAATACAATAGTATAATTATGGATCGCGTCAAATGATATGTTTTGACAACCTACTGTTTCATGGACTCAAATTGGGTTGGGCTTGCTAAGTTGGACTAGGTAATAGGTTGATTGCTACTGGTTGATAGAGTTAAGTTAAGTATTGCGGTTTGGTTTTTTGAAATAAAAACCGCAAACCAAACCAAACCATGCGGTTTAGAAGAAAAATGATTCGTGTGGTTCAAACTAAATGCGATTTTTTTATTTTCGGTTTGGATTAGTTCGGTTTGCCGTTTTACTTTTGGGTTGGTTTAGATATGAACAATCCTAATTTGAATCATTTTTTTGGATAAATAGACGAAATGACAAGTCATTAAAAACACACACATACAATGTAATAATTATATGTTATATGAAACCTACAGATTAACACTTAACAACTATATGAAACCATTTGTCCAAGGTATAATAATTTTAATTTTTGTAATTATTATATATTTATTTCATTTACTTCTTTTAGTATCATATAATTATTTTATTTTTTTAATTATAATAATTAGATACCTTAAGAGAACTGATGAAAGATGCATCTCAAAAAAACTTTCTATTTAAACTTCAATCATTAGACAAATTTGCACAAAGAGGTATTTAACTTCGTTGATATTATTTTGTCAAAAAAAAAACTTCGTTGATATTATAAAATATAAAATATCAAGGCAAATTTGGGTTGGCAACGAAAATCAACGAATTTAATCACAAAAATTGATGAAACAACACCAAACACTCACACACCCAGACCCAAAACCACCTAGCAACACCAAGCACGGTTTTCAACTTCTTTGGGTTCATCGAATCCTCGTAGAGCAAGACATGAATGATTCCCAATTAGAACCAACTACAATCCTGTGGCACAGTTCAGTACACGAGGTAGACACCGTTAAGGGAAGCACGGTGACAATCTATGTTGCCCAGGTACGGGTACGGTACCAGTATCCGGTACCGGTACTGGTACGAGGTACGACATTTTTAGAAAAATTAGGGTACGGGTACGTCTGTAAATATATTTTTAATATAATTATATAAATAAAATAATAGAAATATATTGTTAAAAAAATAATTAAACATAAAAAATACCACATAAGTAATTCAAAAATATCAAAACATCAAGATTTGTATGAATAAAATTAGATTGAGCCTATTCCTTTCCAATGAATGAGTGAATAAATCCAGCTACTACTTTATTATTGCTTATTGGTGTTGTTAAAAGCTTGATATTTATTGGGCTATATCTGCAGTTGGTGTTGTTAAAAGCCTTATTCCGAAAACTACAGGATCTTTGGTCAGGCTTTTAGTGCAAGAGATGGTAGATTGCATTGGAGGCGATTGTAATGTGGATGAAGGCTATATAAAAGAGCACGATATTTCGTTATATATGAAAGATATGAATTGTATTCGCTTATCTACCGGAAGTGACCTTGTCTGTGAATATGGGTCGAGGGAAAATTAGATTCCGAATTGACGGTTTCAAAGAGATTCCCTTCACTTTGTTTGATGAATATAGTCTTAAGAAGGTTTGCTCGCCAGTCTGTGGCTGTTACCCTATGTGTTGGAAAAGAGTTTCAGAATTATAAAGAAAATTGTTTTTAGGCCCCCGTTGTTGCTCTCAGGCCCCCCAAAAATCCGAAAATACCCCACTTTTGGAACCAGGATAGTTTGGTTCATAGGATACGAAATCAACATTTTTTTCTTATCCTAGAATATGAAATTGTGATTTATGGCTATAAACGCAGAGGAAGCTTGTTTTAGTGCCTCATTTAACCACAAAAACCACTATTTCGTTTTCTATGATACGAAAATCTTGACTTCATTTTCTAGCATACGAAAACGCTTAAATTCATTTTCTAGGATACGAAGAAGCGTGAATTCGTTTTCTAGGTTCTGAAATCCCTCATTATCCTTCGTTTCTCAGAACCCCCCAAAATAGATTAATGAAAACGAAAATTTGGGGATAGGTCGTGCGATTGTTAGGGATACAAAAAAAAATGAACAAAATAAACATACTGCAACAAGTGACAATTTCGTATCCTAGGATACGAAATACTCTAAAACCCAGGATTTCGTATCCTACGATCCAAAATTATGTTTGACAGCAAAACCATATAAATTCAAAAAATAAACTGTTTAAAGCGCACATTACCTGTTATATGACTCCAAATGAGTGTGGGAACCTTCATTTTGAAGGTTGAGTGTTGAAGTGGTTATGAAAGTACAGCTAAGGCACTTGACACATATATAGGTTTATTTCGTATCCTAGGATAGAAAATTAAGCGTTTTCGTATTCTAGGATACGAAATGGGAGCATTTTCAAAAAAAATGTGTATTTCGTATTCTACGGGCTGAAACCTTAAAATTTTTTTTCAAAAAATGCCTATTTCATATCATAGGATACGAAATTGTGTTTTTTTTACGCGCAGACGTCTTCAACAAGACAGGCTTGTAGTTCTTCTGAGATTGGCTGCATCATAAGGCTAAAACAACTTGGTCAGAGTGACTTAACTGAAGCACCAATGCTAAAGTAATTAAGTCTAAACCACTTGTGCATATTGAAGATGTGCAGATGCAACATGTTGGACAAGATGTCCTAGACATCTTGTCACTGGGTTTAGAGCATGTTAAAGCAACATGTCGAACAAGATGTCCCAAGACATGTGGGTAGGACATCTGAACCCAGTTCAGCTTAAAAGATAATGCTTATCCATTAAGCACGCGTGTTTGTTTATATTTGAATGAAGCGCAAATCTTTAAGTAACAAGCTGAGATTAGGATTAATGATAAAGTTTGTTATTAATCTTAAGTGTTAGATACGATTATGATTCGTATTTAATTCGTGGATAAAGATTAATTTCTTTATCTTTTGGAGTTTGTTTTTAAACAAGTTTGTTTTAAAACTAACTCTTAATTGTAGTGCATCTGAAAGACTGAAGACGATCTGAAGATTTGCACGCCTATAAATAGAACTCAACATAGAGCTTAAAACTCAACCCACAAGAACTGAAGATTGTGAGTTCAAAGCTTTGTGCCTATTGTGCAAAACATTCGTGGCTCTTAGTATCGTTTTTGATACTTTGCAGCTTTGTGGCTCTTAGTATTGGTTTTGATACTTTGTAGCTTTGTTGTTGAATGTTGCCATTCAACTAAGTCTTTAAACTTTGTAGTTTAAAGTTGTCGTCACTTGGGATTAGTGATTAGAGGGAGTTGGGTAGGTTCTCATATTCAGGGGGAGTTAGCCCTTGAGTAGAAGATTGCTAGGATTAAGAAAAGGCATACATGTCAATAGGTGTTTGGTATGGTTGTAAGACTAAGTATTAATTCGGATTAGTAGTGTTCACTTCCTGGATTGGTATCCTCAAGTGTAGGGCTGTTTAGCGCCGAACTGGGTTAACAATTTACTGGTGTTATTTATTGCTTTTATTTACTTCAGTACTGCAATAATTCGCGATCCTCATAAACGTTTGTCAAACCAGTTGTCTAAGACATCTGGACTATAGACACATTGTCCTAGACATTGTGTACGACATCTGTCCTGCCAGAGAACAGAATTTCAAGGCTTACCAGACATTGAGTTGTTTAACTTCATTTCGTATACTATGATACGAAATTAGTTTATTTCGTATCCTAGCATACAAAACTCTTCATAAGGGTATTTTAGTCACAATGGGGGGCATGTGAGTAAACTAAGGGGGCCTAAAAAGCAAGATTCAACTATAAAAAGGTAGTGATCGACAAACAACAATAACAAAAAAATAATAATTTAATCACATTGTTGAAGCTCACTTGAGTATCTTTGTCTTTATTATATATATATGGGGAGGGATCAAATTATACCGGTGTAACATTTGAGTAATGTTACACCACTCAATAACGCTTTACCTAGTTCAAATTTTACAAAATCCACCGTTGGATTGAAAGTTTATATCGTATAGATCATCTATGTTGAGTTTTACGAAAATCTAAAATCGTTTGACATGTTTTTGAGACACATGAAGATTAACGGTATTCAATAAAAACGCTTAAACCGTTAATCTTGATGTGTCACAATATCATATCAAACAATTTTAGATTTTTGTAAAACTCAACGTAAATGATCTATACAATATAAACTTTCAATCCAACGGTGAATTTTGTAAAATTTGAACTCGTTAAAGCGTTATTGAGTGGTGTAACATTACTCAAATGTTACACCGGTGTAATTTGATCCCTCCCCTATATATATATATATATATATATATATATATATATATATATATATATATATATATATATATATATCAAGAATGTTGGAATGGAGTACTCCTAGAAATGTTGGCCAATATATATACTCATTCATAAATTCCAGTAAACCCGTCTGTAAATTTGGAGATAAAAATATCTTAAAATCGGTGATATTGGATGGTGGGAAGTTGTTTGAATACCAAGTTTGGTTGCGCATATTAATCTCAAAATTTAAATGTTAAACAATGTTTTGAAGTGCTACATTTTCAAATTCAGGTTATCATTTGAAACAATTTGAGAAATGGAGAGAATATCACCCCTTGCTAACAGATATCTTTTAAACAAGCTGCACTTATTAATTGAAAAGGTAAGTACGTGTTTGGTTTGACGTTTGAACACCCCAATGATGAGTTTGAAAGGTCAAACGTGGTTTCACCACAAAACTTTATGTTTGGTTTGACTACAATGAAAATTGATTATATCTCAGACTCACTTTGAACTTCAAGCTTACTTTTTGTTTTTCAATGCCTTCTTCCCTTATTACCCTTTTTATCTGTCTTGGTAAAGTTGTTGTTCAAAAGGAAATATGTTAAACAAGAGACCAAGGATTGTAGGGTTTCCACTGAGAAATTGTTGCTTGCAAAATCAATTTACTGCGTCTGGCAAAATTGTTGCTAATTTTCTTGATTTACCAATTTTCTTCATGGTATTTTCCAGCTTTATTGTTTATTTGCTACAGTGCTTCTGTCTCAAAGTTAGAGATGAGAAATTGGGATTTATTGACCTGTGTATTTATTCCATTTAACTGTTAAGTACAAGGCCCCGTCCTTAAATATAAAGTAAAATAAAACAAGAATTACTTTTTACTTAATTGTTTTTGGTTAGTTAAATATTTATTTGTTACTATCCAAAAAAATTGTTCGTAATTTAAATTTATTAACCAATGGGTAATATTTCTATTTAATAAATTTAAAACTATTTAAAAAAATTATACAACATAAATTTAAATAAATTTTTAATTAAAATTGAATAAAAAATTGATCTATATATATAAACACACATGTTAAAACCCATTTTTGTCATTTACAAACTCAAAAGCAATTTTGACACAAAATATCCAAACAACATATTCATACAAATCACTTCTATTGTCAAGGTATACAAACATAAATCGCTTTACATTCAACTTACTGTAAGAAGGTAAAGATAATTGTAATGTGTTGTTTGTATTCCAACTAGTGAAATGTATATATACAAGTTACAATGTATAGTCAATTATGGGAAAATAGGAAAAGTAGAGAATTAACGCGAAACATATTTGTCAAATTATGCATTATTAAAACTCATTTTTACTAAAAACTAGAGAATTAACGCGAAAAAAAAACCTCACACACATTGATCAGTAGAAAGAATAGAGATACTATGGATTCGAACTTGTGTCCTACTACATCAATAATGTACTCCCTCCGTCCCATTTTAAATGACCTCTTTTTGACTTAGTATACTATTCATTTGACCTGCTTTGACCTTATTTTTCTACTAATATATACATGCAAATATTAGCATATGAGATGTTGTTTGATTTGTTTCGACGAGTACTTTCAAAATATACCATTTTTATAATTTTTAATAATATATAATTAGAGATATTAACGATTAAAGTTGTGCATTGGCAAACGTGTCAGTGGTCAAACAGGTCATTTATTTTGGGACAGAGGGAGTATTTCAATTTATTTTTTTGTCCAATATTCTAGTGCCTAAAATTCTACTCTTAAAATAAATAAATGAAGTCCAAGGTTTGAAACTTGGCCGCTGCATATATAATGCGATATCCTACCAATTGAACTAAGTTCACGGTGACATGTCCTTAAATCTTTATATTAATGTATTCATTAAATTATTAGGATTTGCCAAAAATTTACATGTTCACACGCATTATTAGTTTGTGATATTTCGTACGAAAATGCAATTGCAAATATCCCTCACCCTCATATATATTCCAGATGCATGTTAGAAAAAGAATGTGAGGAGGAATATGTTCAACCATGGTTGTTAACAACTTCATGAGTTTCTAGATCTTAACGTTGAACATGAGCGCATCAAAATGACTTAAAATATTCGAGACTTGACTATTATATATGCCGTTACTCTTCTGCCTTTGATTTAGTCAAAAAGAAGTTATAATTAAGTTAACCTCTCCTAAATCAGATTTAACGGCCATTCATATCAACCGCCCTGATTACAATAATAATATCATTAATTTGGTGAAAAATGTGGTTTTGTTAGGGTCTATATATGTTGACATATATTATTCCTAGAATTGGAACATTTCTTTTATTTTGAAGAAAAAAATGCTGCCTGTGTTTACTTTTTGTTCTTCTAGATTAGAAGAACTTAATTTTTCTTTGAAATGCGAGGCAGAAAAGAGAAAACATTTAGTGATTAAATTTATTATACTAGGTATCTTTTTTTCTTTTGATGATGTGTGAGGAAATTATTTGGATGATACACATTGTAGAAAAAGTATAAGTATTTATTCAACAGCTAAGAAAAATAAATCAATAAATATATTTATATTGATATTTGCAAACTAACTTTTAGTACACATGTAAATTTATTTACGACTCATTCTCATAAGTTGTTAAGTAATTTATTGGTTAGAAATTTGCTACTTAAAATAAATAAATAAAGAATTTTGAGATCGAATTCCAATCCTTATATATAAAATGAGTTATTCATACTAGCACCATAAAAAAAAAAAAAAAAAAAAGAGTTATTGATACCAACTGAATTATATAAAATAGTTATGCTCAACGTACTTATACTTTACTTTATAAAAAACATACTTGTACTTTATAAGGTTGCAATTAATAAAGATGTTGAAGTGATTCATTATTTATAAAGTTTTAATAAAATAAATTTTATGTAATCAGAAAAACACTACCGTAACAACTAACCGTGATAACCTGAATACTAACTTATTTTTATTTTTGAAATGATTACTTGAGAAAAAGACAAATAAAATTTATATAAATCACAATAAAAAAAGGTAATTAGAGGGAATACTTCAAACTTGGAAGACTAGAAGCTACAATAAAAATACTCCCTTCCCTCCGTTCTTTTTTATAATAGACAGTTGACTGTTTAGATTCATTTAATAATGAATGTATTTAAGCTATAATATAAACAAAATACAATGAATCTAAAAAGTGAATTATCTCTTATAAAAAGGAACGGAGGGAGTATTAATTAAAAAAAAAACCTATAAACATACATGAATACAGTCTAAAGACGTGTAAGGAAAAAGACTATATAGTATAGACCAACAATGAAAACACGTCACAAAAATAAAAAACTCTTCTTACTATAAATATAAGGGACACATTCAAATCCTTTTCAATCATACACACTTTAATTCTTCTTCTTCTTCTTCTAATTTTCCAAGTCTCTATTGTCCAAAGTTTTTGTAATTTCTCCTTAGAATCTGTGAAAATCACCAAATGGGTTCCTCAAAGTTGTTGGGCCTTTTAGCCATGACTCTCATGTTACTACTGCCCATGGCTGCCAAAGGAGATATTGTTGATGATGTCATTGGTGCGTAACCAATTTTTTAAATAACTTATTTGAACTTATTTACATGCGTGAATATATACAATATATTACATGATATGTGTTTATATATCTTAGGTGGTTAATTAAGTTGTTTATCTGATTAGATATTAATATTTTTTTGGTGCATATTAGTATTTTTTTTGGTGCATGATTAGATATTAATATAACATAACCTTTATTAACTTGTATATGGATATGTGATATTAATTGCAGACAAGGTTTGTGAAGAAGTGGAATGTGGGAAAGGAAACTGCGTAGTGAATACAAGTTACCCTTTGAACTTTGTTTGTGAATGCGATTCTGGTTGGAAACGAACCCAAGATGAGGATGATGATATATATGCTACTAGCTTTCTTCCATGTGTTATTCCTCAATGTAAATTTAATTCTCTTTTTCCCATACGTATATTTGGATTTACTTATTTGAAATTATCTATTGACATAAATTTTGTGAGACTATTTAAAAAAAGAAAAGAAGAATTTAACCTGTATTCTACCTGAATATCTATGCATTCAATTTTATAAAAGTCAAAATATTTCTTTTTTGAATGTATATTTTCCAATTTTAGACCTTAAAAAATTATAAAAATAGTTTTTGACATTTTTCATAAGTTTTTTCTCAACTTATTTTTTTGAATTCTTCAAAATATTATAAAAACAAAATCAGGCCTGCATATGCAAAAACACTTGTGTTATAAGTTGTTTATCTAATTTATTTATTTTCAAAAATATCTAGTAGTAAAATTCAAACACAAAATATAAAAAAAGTCGAAAATTACGGGTTTTTGACCTTGTACTCTAACCTATCAAATGTTCTTGTACCTTTCACTCATAAACTTTAATCTAAATCAACCCTATTATTTATCTTGCAGGTAGGTTGAATTATGGTGGTTGTCAGCCAGCTCCACCTCCGGTTCCAGAGAAGAGCTTCCCTTACAACTTTTCAGCTTTTGATCGTAAGTAACCGTCAGGAGTTTCATATCGAATAAGATATAACCTAAAAATATATTTATAATCAGCATAGACAATTCTAACTATACAAGCCGGTTTCGGAAATAGTGACACTTTAAAATTAATTTTGTAGCTTGCTATTGGGCATATTGTGGAGAAGGTAAATGCACCAAGAACAAGACACATACACACATATGTGAATGCAACCCAAATTATGAAAATCTTCTCAATATCTCTGTTTTCCCCTGTTACAGTCAATGTAAGCATTCTTAAACCTTGTTGACAATGGTAACAAAATGTTAGAGAAATTAATAATATTGACTAATGATGTTTATTTTCTTGATTTACTTTAAATTTTGAAGGTACTCTTGGATCTGATTGTTCAAGCCTTGGAATTAAAGTTGCAGATTCAACTTCAACTACTGATGCTGGCAGTGATGGTAAGATTGGACTCTGCACTGCACATATTTTGCAACTCATCTAGTCATCTTACACTGTTTTTCTTAACATTAAATGAGATCTAAAGCAAACACTAAAGTGTAGTTTTTTAGTTTTAAAAAAAATATTTTAGTTTTATTTACATTTTATTTTTCGAAACTAAATCATTTATTAAGTTACCATGATAAATTTTATTTAACATTTCATTTTCAACCAATAATATCGAAGATAAATTTAATATTTGCGTGACGTTGTTGATTTAAGATAAGATTCAAAAGTTATTGTTACTCAAATTCTTGAAGAGTTGAAAAATTTTGTCTGATTTTCATAATTTTTTTCTTAGAAGTGTTTATGTTTATCTCCGAAACTTAAAGGACTTATTTGTTACTTAAAAAACTTAAAGGACTAATCTGTTATAAACATAAAACTTAAAGGACCTATAAAACATTTTGCCTTTTTTTACTTATGACTAATAAGTTTATGACTTATGAGAAGTATTTTTTCTTAATAATTTCTTTTTTATTTTTTGGAAGTAGCCCTTGTTTTAATTGTTTTACTCTTGAGCCGTTTCTGCGAGTAGTATCACAAAGTATGAAAGAACATTATGCACAATTGTTATGTTCACCAATATTAACATTTATAAATGAAGAAAAGAGAGTAAAACAAGAGACAAGTTTCAAGAAAATTGATAATGATTGTTTGTTTGATTTGGTATTCCTCAGCAAGCTCAATCTTTGGAGGAAGGTTCCATTGGATCGTTATGTTGTTGATTTCAACTGGTATGGTTATGTGGAGCTAGTTAGGATGAAGTGATGGTTTGTGATATTGTGTTGAACTTCATGATTATTAGAAGTCTAATGGGAATTAGTTTAATTTTGTAAATTATTTATTTGATTGTTGTGATTTTTGTGTAATATAAATATAGTATATGGTCTCATTATAGCCTATAAAAATAAAGTCATGGTTCAGTCATTGGGAGAAGATGACTATTGTATCATATGATGGTATTTTTGCATATACACACTGATATATTTATGTAATTTACCTTTCCTATATATTCTTAATTCAGGCATTATGATTTTCTTGCACTATATCAACATTAAATTGAAATAAAAATAGTAACATATCACATATATCCATCCAATCAAATTGAATCATCTTTATCACTTTTATCTCCTTTTCTCTCCTAACTCTCTATCTCTCTCTTAATCTCACTCTCTCTTGATTATTATCACTCGTTAATTGGTTCAATGGTGATTGACGCTGAACCTGTTAGGGAGGATCACAGTTCGATCCCCCGCAATCGATCCCCTACAACTACGATTGGAAGGGATCTGAAACCACTTGATGCCAGAACTGACCCCTGAACCAGATTAAACTGGCCGTGAAAGCCAAAAAAAAAGAGAATCCATATCGGTAGGAGAATAAGTCATAGCTCAATTGAACAATTTTTTTCAAATTTTAATTTAAAACTTTATATTGTGTCTCATGTACATTGACACTTGTGAACTAATAGTGATATTCCTTTAAATTATTACTCTCTCTATTCCTTTTTATTTGTCTTTTAAGGTTGGATTTAGCGTTCCTATTTAACTGTCTTTTTTATATCTTAAGGGTATGATTTGTCAATTATACTCATTGTCAATTACGCTTATCTTTTTCAATAAAACTAATTATTGCTATATATTTGAAAAACTAAGGGTTTTTTTTTTTGGTACATGTTATAAAATGATCTAAATAATAGGAATAGTACAGTGAAGAAGTGAGAGAGAAGAAAAAAAATAGTCTGTATTATTCATCACTATGATTACGGTTGCATTACAATGATTCATAGGTCATATATATAGGCAAACATAATGGGTCAATTATATGGGCTGATGACTTATATGGACATCCACTAATAATATTCATAACAGTACATAACATATTAAATTTTTGTTTTTTTTTTTACATAATATATTAAAATTATTGGAAAGAGAAAGTGTGTGAAAAAAATAGGAATATTAAATAGGAAGATAAAGTGCAAAAATACACTTTATTAATTTGGTGTTACTATTCTAAAAAACAAATAAAAAGGAACCGATGGAGTAACATACGAATATGTAGAGACATGTGTACATAACTAGAGAGTTAGTAACTTGGAAAGTGTTAATGTACGTAGACTTTGACACATCAACACCAGTATCTGTGTCACATCATTAAAATTGTGACACACAAGATCAAAATTGTGTGAGAGAGACTAAAATTGATTGAAATTAAAATAAAGAGACCATTTCATGAGTAAAGCAAAATAGAGGAACAAAAATTATAATTAAGCCATAAAATTACAATTATGCTCTAAATTGAAATAGGTGATAGCATCACATACCACGCACAATATAATACAAATACCACGTACATATCCAATAAACAATTCTCATTATAACAACAAAATCATGATAAGCTAATTAAAAATATTGACTATAAAAAAAGCTAAAAGTTGAGACTTCAGACAATCCAGCCAACAACAAAACTCCTAAAGGCAACAATCCAGCCAAGACAATGCTTGGTTATTGTAGAAGACACTTGTTGATTTTAAAAAGTTTAGCCTGATCTTCATCTTTCGTTCTTTCGATCACTATCTACAGCCAATAGCTATAATTTTAGGCACACAAGAGATATGAAATTATCACACTCGTGTAAAAACCAAAGGACCTTACCTTCTTAAAGATGTGACCCTGCAAAAGAAGTCTCAAATAACAGACACATAGCTCACAACAAACATATTAGAATGCAGGGCCGGTCCTGACTTTTGGAGGTCTTGTCTAAATATTAAAAATAGACATTTAATAAAAAATATTTGTCATTATTTTTTTTCTAAAAATGTTTTTTTTTTTCACTTTTTACTTTTGTTTATTTTTGTTATTGTTGAGTGTTTTTGTTTACACTCAGGATTTCCCGACACGTCCTATTTTGCATAGATTTTTATTAATTTATATATTTTCAAATTTATTCACAATTTTTTCATAATAATACAGTAATGTTGCTAATTTTCAAGAGTTTATGTTAATGATAAAATATTGTGGCTAAAAATGGACATATGTTTGTATTTTAATACAAAATGTTGCTTATTTACATGTTTTTTGAAGTAATGATGTTTCTTTTTATACAATCCGTCGTAAAATTACTTATAAAATTAAAAATGTGTCTAATAAGTTTAGTTATTTCTTAAGTAATAAAAAAGCCGGTATTTTTTTTACATAGCTTAATTGGTAGTGCGAATGGATTGAACATGTACTTGAACCCCATGTTACATGGTTCGATTTCCACATAAGGCAAAAACTCTACTAGTGAGGGGGTGGAAAAGATCGTGAGGTGGCAGTGCCGGGACTACTTAAGGTGGTGGGGCCCGGGCTGTTACAAAATTCTTACATATATTTTTTTGTTAATTCATTTTGAGTTCTAGAATTTAATATCAATGCATCCCTTTAGGGCTGCACAAGAATTTTTCTTAAAAACTCAATTTTAAATATTTATGTTTCCTTGAAAGATTGCACAAATGATTATTCTTACATTATATATATGTTATATAACTCTTGAAGAATTTAAAAACACAATTTAATTTTCAAAGTCAATATTATATATGCATGTTTGAAAGATTGCACAAAAGATTATTCTTATGTTATATAATTCTGGAAGAACTTAAATTCAATTTAATTTTATGAATTTTAGAAGAATTCAATGCACCCCTGAAGGATAGTCTTATCAATTATTATTATTATTATTATTATTATTATTATTATTATTATTAACCTAATATAATGTCTCTTCTCATCGATATTATATTCCTACAGTGGTGTATATGCACAAAAAAAAAATAGTATGTTACCGATGCTTATTTTTTTGGCATAAAATTCTTCCTAAGAGTTTTAATCGGCTGCAACAAACTATCACAATATCAATTAATTAATAAGAGTATGTTGAATTCTATTAAATTTTTGTGTGAACGAATAAATTTCTAAGAAAATTGTTTCTTTATAAGCCTCAAAATATTTTTCTCAATTACTATAACATGATCGGTGGTTGTGTTCGTCGATAGGTATCAGTGGTAATTGGTAAACCTTGTTTATCTATTTAATGTTCAAGTTTGTCGTCGTGTTCATGGTCATAGCCTTGTAAGTCTACAATTTTACAAGAAAATAATAAAGCTTGCATGTTTAATATCCACACACACACATGTAATCACAAATGAAACTTGTTGGCAAGATTTTATTTAAACCTTATTACATTATATCATTGTTCAAATTTGAACATAGACATATTATGCCCAACACTAGTGTGGACAATTTCATACGATTACATATAAAAGTGGTGGTGATGTGGATATGGACCTTATGGACTCTGTCTTGCAATAATACGATAAATATTCTCATGTTGTAAGGAATTGTGGTGGTGTGGGTCAGGACCTGCTGGACTCAACCTTGCAATATGATAAATATGCTCAGATTGTAAGGAATAATGGTGGTGTGGGTCAGGACCTCCTGGACTCAGTCTTGCTATACGATAAATATTTTTAGATTGTAAGAAATGGTCGTGGTGTGGGTCGGGACCTGCTGGACTCAGTCTTGATTTATGATAAACATTCTTTGATTTTAAGGAATGGTGATGGCGTGGGTCGGAATCTCCTAGACTCAAACTTACAATAGGATCAACATCTCCAGGTTGTAAGGAACGGTGGTGGTGTGGATCAGGACCTGCTGGACTTAGTCTTGCAATACGATGAACATTTTCAAATTGCAATAAATTGTGGTGATTTGGATTAAAACCTCTCAAACCATCTCTTACATTACGATTAATTGTATCATGTAAGTGAACAGTTGCTTTGGCATTGTCAATGAACAATGTTGAAATAATAACTACAATCGAGATTAGAGTGAAGAATATCTTTTGCAAATTTGTCATTTTGAAGAAGTGATTTGAATACAATAGCATATTCTATATATATATATATATATATATATATATATATATATATATATATATATATATATATATATATAAGTTTGACCAAAGAAACAGACAAACAAATAAGTTGGTAATAAAACAATTAATCAAGTTTAAAATAGTAAATGCATTAATGGTATAAGTTATATATACTATTTTTTTTTGGGAAATTCTTTGGTACGCATATTATGTGGCGGTGTACCGGTACATTGTTGACGTGGTTAATAAATGGCAAGTAATAAATGCAGATTTTGTTTCTTTTATTGATTTTCTATTTTAAACACTACTTTTTAATATTTTCAAATGTATCCTTGACATAAATATAACCATCAATAATGTTCCACAATAAATCAAAGCATCAATTAAATCTTTTAACCTAGTTTTTTTTTTAACAAGATTCAAATAGTTTTTTGGTAGAAAAATATTTTAATTCATAAATTATTAAAATGTGAATCCTTAATTTTTTTACCGTTTGATTAAAATATTCACCCTTATAGCACCAAAAATAAAAAATTGTTCACCCTTATGTATCCTTCAAATATTTTAATTCTTTTCATCTTTTTTT
Source organism: Trifolium repens (assembly GCA_030408175.1). Lineage (NCBI taxonomy): Eukaryota > Viridiplantae > Streptophyta > Magnoliopsida > Fabales > Fabaceae > Trifolium > Trifolium repens. The sequence goes on along the minus strand of CP125837.1, from coordinate 43,790,156 downwards.
TGGTACTCTTCAAATATTTTAATTTTTAAGTTAATAAAATGTGTATCCTTATGTATCCTTCAAATTTATTTTTTAAATATTATTAGTTTAAAAAGTTTAAAATTGATTTACCATTTAACCATACATTTATTTTTTTTGTACATTTTTTAAAAAAAAATTTAATATGTATATATATTTTATCATAATATTGTTAATTTTTAGTGATTCATAATATTTTATAGAGTTAAATAAGTGTTTTGTCTCTGCAAAATTACTAAATTTAAATTTCCATCTTCATAAGTTTTTTCATTCGTACTAAATTTTTATGCAGCAATTTTAGTCATGTTATTAAGTTGATGTGTATTTATGATTATTTTGCAAATATGTATAGAGCATTATTAGGGTTTGATCTAGAAATTTTGATTTCTTTAGTCACAATCGACATTATTACTTGAGATTTAACTAGGTTTTCTTATGAACTGGTTTCATATTTAATCTAGCTAGTTCAGGCTTAACTGTTTGATTGTCGAAATTTGAATTCTTAAGTGTTTCTCATTTCAATTTGGTCAAGTTGAACAGTTAGACTGAGGATATTTGATCTTCTTAATCCATTTCAATCTAGTTAGTTGTGACTTAACAATAATTTCATAATAACTAGGTTTCTTGAGCAATATTAGTCCAACAATATGAGACTGAACCATTAGACTGTTGAAATTCAGCTTCTTAAGTGTTTATTATTCCAATTAGGTCAAGTAGAGTAGAATAACCGAGATGAATTGATTCTCATAGTCACCATTGAGAAAATTAGTTGAGACTTAACAGTCATTTAATATGAACTAGGTTTCTTGAGTCGTAATTAATCTAATTAGTTGACGTTGAACTATTAGATTGTCCTTTCATAGGAATTAAGATTCTTAATTAAAAGTTCAGTTACCATTAGATTATCAGAAATAAGTTAATTGTTTGAGATAAATATAAGCTAAAAAAATAATTTGGATCGTGAAGGATTATTCAGTAACTGTTAGTACAATTAGTTGATATTTAATCCTTATTTACTTGCATAAGTTATTTTTTATAAGTTCAAAAATAAGTTAATCCAAATATGCCCTTAAAAGATCATTGTGTAAAGATTAGAAATTTATTAAAAATAAGGTAAAATATAAAAATTAACCCATGAGATTTATTCATTATTTACTTGCATTAGTTATTTTTTATTTAATCCAAACTTGCCCTTAAAAAATCATTTTGTAAAATATTAAAAATTTATTAAAAAAAAGGTAAAATATAAAAATTTACCCATGAGAGAATTGAACCCATGACCTTTAGCAAAGCATACAACATACCAACAAGACTAGTGATCCTTTTGTTAATTGAAATTGTTTGTTATTATTTTATTTTATTTTAATCTTTTGTTTTATATTGTTAAAAAAATAAAATTGAGCGTAAACTGAATCTTCGCTAACCTATTTCGCCGTCGCGCACAGTAGATAGGAAAACACGATCTTTCAACTTGATTTTCTTCAAAAATACTACTCTTCTTAACAAGATCTTCAACTTCGATTTTCTTCAAAAATACTTCTCTTGTAAACAAAAATCAACAAGATCTTTCTACTTTGATTTTCTTCAAAAATACTACCTCTCTAAATTTAAATTAATAAAATCTTTCGATTTTGATGTTCTTTAAAAATATAACCCTTCTATATATAGTCATGTATCATTCTTGCAAATTCACACAACAAAATACGGTGTATTTTCTTCTATTCAAATCGCTCAAAATAAGAACATGATAGCTCAAAATGCAATGCGAAGTTTCGGGTTTTCATATCAGATTCCAATCCCTTTGCGTGGAGTTCAACAACAACTTGTAACAAACCTGACCAACTGATTCTAAAATGTTGTGTGCAACTGTTTGAGTTAACGAGAAAGGAAGAACGAACGCACTTTCGAAAACAACAATTGGTCGATGAACATTATGACAAACGCACTCACAAAATAAGCCATAACATATCACTATCAGTGATAGTTGTAATGAGTTAAAAGTTTGTCCGTAATTTTTCATTTAAAAAATCGATATAAGTATGTACATTCTTCGAATACTACAGGTTACTGATGGAGTATGGTATCCAAGTAAAAATTTCATCAACCATGTTGACAAAAACTGTACTATATCATTCTCTGCCACAATGAAATGTTGTTACAAGTTTTTTTTTCCTGTTTAAAAAATAATGCACAGGTTCTTTCAATATTGCAGAACACTGTCCCCAACTAAAGGCTACCTTCTACAGTCTACAAAACTTCCAAAAGAATTAAAATGGAACTATGTACGGCAAAACATATATGTCAACCTGTGGCATATATTGAGCCCGAGGCCATAGAGATTTTGAAAATTGAAAGGCATCCGTCTTCTGTTTCTTTGCGACAGGCTTTGGTTCTTTAGGTACAGAACTAAATAACCAATCTTGATCTAATGAATCCAATCCATCATATGTCATCCATGAATATTGTCTGCACCACAATAAATTAATTATCACTAAACTCCTATAAGTTCTACTAATTTTAGTATTTTAAAATTGCATATAATAACAATCTAGACTCCATACAAGCTCAATCAAATGATAATCAAAGACCCAATATATATTAATTGGACATGAAATAAGCACACTACACTCCTTTTGTTAAAATAGAGGACCCTTGAGGGCCTTCAAAATGTTCTACAACACAAGCTATAATTAATTGAATACTAACAATTCTTATGCATAAACCTTTTATGAACACACAAGAAACATAACCTTTTCTTTTTGATTTAGAAAGTATAATTTGGATCACAAGCTTAGGAAGAACTGATCAAAGATATCTAGCTAGCATGCTTTACACCCTAATTATCATGTCAATGTGTCCCTCCATATGCAAAATCTGAATTTAGGCATGATAATAGGCATATACAAGTACTGAATTTAAGCAATAGGCATGATAAGCAGTAGGCATATACACAAGTACTGAATTTAGGCAATAGGCATACACAAGTACTGAATTTACAAGTACTGAATTTAAGTACTGAATATGCAAGTACTGAATTTAAGCAATGAATTTACAAGTACTGAATTTAAGCATATACAAGTACTGAATTTAGGCAATAGGCATATACTAGTACTTAATTTACAAATCATTTAACCTTGTGTTATAGTTTTTATTTTTGCAAAGGCAAAGAAAGATATGTATTAAACATGGCATAAGATATGCCACAAGAAATACAAATAAGTTCAAGATACACCAGAACAGACAACAAAATCTAGAAACCCCAATACAACCAGAGAAAAATACATTTAGACTAGGCCCTTGTATAACAAGAGATAAGCACAATAAGACTAGGCCAGGCAGCAATTTCAGCTAGAAATAATCACAATCCACAAAATAGATTCAATAAGCCTAACTTCCCATATTTCATATCAGCTCCTAAGACAACAAAATTAACATGAAAAACTTCATATCAGCTCCTAAGAAACCAAAACCTTGTGTTATAGTAACATGTTGTTAGTTGAGGAACTTGTGTTGCCAATAAATTGCTCTCATTCGTTTTGCATGTGATCTTGCATTGTAATGCCAATGAATTCAAACTATTTTTGCTGATAGTTTCACTCAACTTGTTTGGAATATGCTTCTTATATTGTAGTGGAATTTATTAATTTTTGTACAAGTAGTTGAATTTGTTTTATAAAGTATTTAAGCTATACATTCCTAAACATAACAAGTGATGAGTTAATCCTGAAATTTTTTAAAAAAATTCAGTAAATCATTAGTTCAATTTGTGCTTAACGGTTCGGTTCAGTTAACTGGTTAACCGAACCATAAGTACAGTTCGGTTCGGGTATATACCTTAATGGTTCGGTTCAATTTTTTCGAACCATTGTTATGGTTCAGTTCGGTTCGGTTCTTTAATCGAACTGAACCATGAACAGTCCTAGGCATATACAAGTACTTGATTTACAAGTGCTGAATTTACAAGTACTGAAGTTAGGCATGATAATAGGCATAATAATAGGCATATACAAGTACTGAATTTAGTTAAAATGATAATAATGTACATGATTTCACCAATAGCTGCTACTAGAACAGACGACACGTGAAATCAAACAGAGATTAAGAGTCTAAATTCTATGCTTAACGCGTGAACACCACGACAGCACCACCACACCATTAACGAACAATATATTTAACGATACATAGCATATTTAACAGCAAAATAAATTACTGAACCTTAATGTTACTATCAACTACATAACATATTTGACAATAGGAGAACCTTAGTGTGAGAAGGGTTCTTACTTATCATAACTATAAGCACAATTGCGATTACAGTTAGAAGAAAAGGTAAAGTTTTGAATACTTACTCAAAGTCGGCGACGGCAGGTGCGGCGTCGTGAAAACGAATATAAAAAGCAAGAAAGGAATCAAATTGCAATGACAACTCAGGTTATGGAGGCTACACGATTGTGGTTGCACGTGAAAACACCGGTGGTGTCGGTGGCTCTAAAGTTGAATTTCACGAGAGAGAGAGAGAGAGAAGGGTTCTTACTTATCATAACTATAAGCACAATTGCGATTACAGTTAGAAGAAAAGGTAAAGTTTTGAATACTTACTCAAAGTCGGCGACGGCAGGTGCGGCGTCGTGAAAACGAATATAAAAAGCAAGAAAGGAATCAAATTGCAATGACAACTCAGGTTATGGAGGCTACACGATTGTGGTTGCACGTGAAAACACCGGTGGTGTCGGTGGCTCTAAAGTTGAATTTCACGAGAGAGAGAGATGGAGAGAGACGCGACAGAGAAATAGAAGTGTTGTGGAAGGAGGAAGATGTTTGAAGAAGAACGACAACGTGGAGAGCGGCAGCGGCGGTGGCAGCGGCGCCGAATTGGATTGAATGAAGAACACAGAAATGAGAATACACGATGGAAATTGGAGAGAAAGGGAAATGTTTAGGTAACATAGAAAGGGAAATGTTGGAGTCAATGGATTTTTTATTTTAATTATTAAAACATGTTTTAAAATTTATAAATTGTAATGACTTCAATATGTATCATTTTGCAATTTTTATAAATTAAAAAGTAAATTAGAAAACTTATATTAAATATGGTATAAAATGATGTGTTAAATTTGTATTTTATGTAAACCAATCGTAATAATCCATATCAGCAATGTACCGGTACACCGCCACATAATATGTGTACCGGAGTGTTCAACTTTTTTTTTTGTTACATAGGTTACATATACTATTTTTGTTTAAGGATATTTTCAAACTATGAGATACATTAATTATATTTTTACAATAATATTCTTAATTAAATATGAAAAATATTTATTAATTAGTGTCTCATAGGCACTAGTTAAGGTACCTAATACAATAAAATATTTTTGAAACATGCATCGGTTATCGCTTTAAAATTATAATTATATTTCTTTTTAATGTAAAATTTACTTTTCTTGATTTTCTTAACTAACACCGCAGGACACTAGTTACCATGACCCAAAATGAATTAAAAGACCCCTATATGAAAAAAAAATCTCCATTTGTATATTTTTTTTTTAACTCAAAATAAATATATTGAAACAATTTGGATCGCACAAACTTACTTATTTTATACTTATCATGCATCCAAGTCAAAAAAAAAACTACTAATATAACCTCTTTTCAAGTCAAAAAATAAAAACTTTAGATAAAATGGTAGTAAAATATTCATGACAAATAATACGTAGTAGTAGTAATAATAATAATAATAATTTATTAAACAAAAAGTAGTAGTAGTAGTAATAATAATAATAAGAGTAAATTATACGCATCTCCCTTGAAAGCATGTTAAATTTGTTAGGTTTTTCAACCTGTTAGGTTGTTTTTAAGGGTGTTGGCTTCATTTGCTAAAATAAGTCTTTGGTCCAAATGTGGAGTCTGATGTGCCCACATCTGGGACCTGACCTAAACTCCCTAAAATAACGCGCTTTCTGTTGTTTCTCGTATGATCTTGTAAAAAGATTTGTTTTGAAAGAAACGTGTTCACGCTAGCTTGCGCGCCAAGGAACGAGCTGAAAGATTAAAAAAGATTCATATATATTTTAAAGATGGCTAGTTTGTTATCAAGAGATTTAAAAAGATTTAAAACAAATAAATATCTTTTCAAAGATTTAGTTTGTTTCTTGGAAATCACGATGGCCAGCTTTCAGAGATTGAAGATCCAAGCTCATGAAGCTCGTTCTTTATAAAGGAAGACTGAAGACCTATTTTATTCACTGAAATTATTATTCACAATTCTAGTCTTTAGGATTTCAGTCTGTGTTCCTCTTTCTTGCTTCCATTGAAACAAGAATTAGGGTTGTATGTTTATCTTAAGCTTTTAAGCACAGAGCTATTGTGAATCACTCAAAGCTTTGAAGCACGAGTTGGTTCTTTAGTGTAGGAGAGGTTCTCCATCATTGAGTTTGTTCTTTTATTGGAAAATCCTCATAGTTGTGAGGTTGAGAGGGAGTGAGCAGAGGTTCTCATACTTAGGAATTCTTAAGTAGAATTAGCACGGGAAGTGTTTAAGTGATAAGTTGTAAACGGGGCGTTTGCTGAAGACTTTGAATTAAAACTATCATAGTGGATTCCTCCATGGATTGGTATTCCCTAGAGTAGGTTGTTGTTTGCGTTGAATTGGGTTAACAAACTCATTGTGTTATTTACCTTCTTCACTTTATTTACCTTGTTCATCAAGTTACAGCATGTCCATGATGTTGGCACATTAGGTATCACATCGTGCATCATAATCCTAACGTGCTCCACATCGTGCTGCACATATGACACTTGCTATCGAAATTTCAATTGGCATCAGAGCAGGCACCCTGTTCTATTTAGGGTGGACTCCATCAGAAGATACACTTGCTCTTTGCAACAATAACGCATTGAATGCTCTATTTAATGGAGTAGACAAGAACATGTTCAGACTTATTAAGAAGTGTATTGTTGCCAAAGATGCTTGGGAGATACTTAAGACAACTCATGAAGGAACTTCCAAGGTAAAAAGCTCAAGACTTCAACTTCTCAACTCAAAATTTGAGAATCTCAAGATGAAGGAAGAAGAGACTATCTATGACTTTCATATGAATATTCTTGATCTAGCAAACTCTTTTGATTCCTTGGGAGAAAGATTATCAGATGAAAAGCTAGTGAGGAAAAATTCTCAGATCTCTACCTAAGAGGTTTGACATGAAGTTCATAGCTATTAAAGAAGCTCAAGACATTGCTAGCATGAAAGTTGAAGAAGTTGTGGGCTCTCTCCAAACCTTTGAGCTGAACTTCAGTGATAAAACTAGAAGAAAGGCAAAAGTATAGCATTTACCTCCAACATTGATAATGAGGGAGTTGATGGTGACCTTGACACAAAAAAAGACCTCTCAGATGATATAGTTCTACTTGGAAGACAATTTAATAAAATCTTAAAGAATGTTGATAGAAAACCAAGGAGGAATGTGAAGAACATCCAATTTGACATCAGTAAATAAGGAAACACTTCAGCAAAAACTAAAACTGATGACAAAACAAATCAAGGCAAAGGTGTTCAATGTAATGAATGTGAAGGCTTTGGTCATATCAGATCTGAATGCGCTACCTATCTGAAGAAACAAAAGAAGGGATTATCTGTATATTGGTCTGATGAAGATAACTCTGAAAATGAGTTGGAGAATGTAGCTGTAAATCATGTAAGTGCAATGACTGGTGTATGTGATTCGAATGCTGAATCATGTGATGATGAACTTACTTATGAAGTACTTGCCTCAACATACAAAGATCTCTATGCATCAGAAGTGAGGAGATGTGCATAACTGTTGTAGAAGAAAAGGCTATCATTGATCAACTCAATATGGAAAAGCATAAGCTACAAGCTAAAGTAATCAGCCTTTAAGATGAAGTCAAATTAGTGTCATCTAATTTGGAGAACATGACCAAGTCTGTTAGGATGCTTAGCACTAGAGCAAAGAAACTGGATGAAATTCTCATAATCAGAAATCATGCTAATGATCCAACTGGGATACATTATAGGAAAACTTACAATAATGAAACCCTAGAATCAAACTTTGTTCCTGCTCAAAACAGATCCGACTTCAAGATGTTGCCACATCCGGCACCACATCAAAAACCTGTGAACAAAAGGAAGTCCACTTCTTGGAAGTGTCACTATTGTGGTAAGTATGGCCATATCAAATCCTTCTGCTACAAGCTCTATGGTTACCTGATCACTGTCGTTTCGCGATCAAAATAAGTTTTAAATAAAAGTAGTACAAGGTAGTTAAACCTTGGTCGTCTCACAAGGATCTCTAATTTGATAATTAACAAAACTAAGAACGATGAATAACACAATTAAATGGGGGTTTCGATTTTCGGTTTCAGAAAAGAAATTGAATATAATTGTGGTGAAAACAGAATTTATAAACAAGCGGACCTACTGTATCGATTTCCAACTTTTCATCGGTTCTTATAATTTCAGTATCCTAAGCGGTTTCAATCCTATTCGATAATAATACCTACTGACAAGCGCATTAGATATTATATGATGTATGTTCTTAATATTCGAATTAAACAAACGAATTAGACACTCTCACGAATTAAGCAAACGCGAGAGATCAAACGTAATAACGAATTAAGCAAACGCTACGCGGTTATAATTAAGAACATGCATTAACCGAATTAAATCAACTTTATCCTATGAATAACTAACGAATTAAGCAAACGAAAGTAATTCAATTAAGCATTGAATTCATAGGAAGAATTGAAAAGGAATTGAAATAAAACTGAAATTAATAAAAACCTCAAAGTGGAGTACGATTACAGTAGATCGGCTCCAATGGATTAGTTCTCCATGGAAATTTGTAAATCCTTATTCTATTTTCGTGGTTGCTGACTGAATAATCCTGACTTAGGTCAGATTTTGGTTTTCATACAGCAAGCAAAAACGGGCCACAAAACAATTGGGCCGAAAATTATAAGTTATGCTGAAAATAATTAAATCTTGTAAGTCTGGAACATTGACGAGTAAATATGACTCCTTTGCGCTCTGAATTAGCTTTCGACTTCAACATGAAAATTGTGGGTTTTTGTCTTAGCATTCCAACGCAACTGGCCGCGTCTCAATCCGATATTCCTAACTCCAGTTATGATCTGCGCAATGAGAAGATGTCAATTTATTATTTATTCAGAAAATAAGTGCGAAAATAAAATAAGGCTATAATTAATCTTAAATATAAAAACACACTAAAATTGTAAAAATAGTAAAATAAACTATAGGAATACATGAGTACAATAGTAGAAGAATGTGCATTAAAATGCACTGATCAAATTCCCCCACACTTGAACTTTTGCACTCCGAGCAAAACTGGAGTTGAAAAACTTGAAATAAAATTTAAATAGTCACAAGCAGTCAACATACTCCAGGTTTCAAGCTTCAAGCCTTAGGTTAAAATTCAAAAATTGGCATAACTCTCATCTATCAACCTTCAAAGATAATCTTGCGTGTGTGTGTACTGTCTCCTACTGTCAACCAAAGTAATGTCAAGATCCCTCTCCGAAATACTCAATCTAAATGCTAAGCTGTCATTCTTTTCCTATAATTTTAGATTTAACCAGGATTTCAGTCTAGGGGGGGCTGTTTCTTTTCAAGAGATCCAGAGCTTTTCAATTTCAATACAGGGGCAACTTCCTTTAAGCTTTATTACTTATTATTATTATTTATTATGTCAAAGCTTTAGGTACTACTCCACCTTTTCACCTAACGGGATCCTACTTGTAATAGGTCCAACCTGTTACTCAGAGTAGAGCATCCTACACAGCACTTGTTCCTCCAGTTTCAGGCACAGGAACTTGTTATCATCATTTTTTTTTTCTTTTTTGCTTTTTATTATTATTATTTTTGGCTCTCAAGAAGTTTCCCTTTTTCTTAATTAATAGCAATGATCAGTCTATCTTTTACTTTAGCCTTACCCCCACACTTAGTTCTAGTTGTACCCTCCATTATATTCCAATTCAGAGAACTTAGTCTAGAGAATGTGTATTTCAAAGATTTATCTAGACATTTCTAAGTTTGACAATGTTCAAGCAGTTGTGCATTAAAGTTGCAAAGACTATCATGTCAAGTATCAAAACAAAAATTTCCAAAGATTTCACCAACCTTACAACTATCTGCTCGTGGCCTTAGAACATGTGACTACTCATGACAACTTATTTATTTTTTTTATTATTTTTTTTATTTTTAAAACAAAAACATAATGTAAAATGTCCCTCCCCCACACTTAAATCAGACAGTGTCCGCAGTGTAATAATGAACATAAAGTGAGAGTAAAGGAAGGAACACACCCGAGGGGTCAAGGTGGAATTGTATCTTTCATGTCTGGTGGTTTCCTTGGAGGCCTTTCCAAGCTACGAACACGTGGGATGGGAAAATGAAGATAACAAGTGAACTTGGATATTAATGAAAAATCTGGTGGCTTAGGAGGAATAGCATGAACATATGGGAAACCTGCAATAGCAAAAGCATGGAAATCACAAAGTTCAGAGTTAGCTTGTGAGTCAGATAAAATAGGTGGAAGAGATGCATAAATGGTGAATGGCAGCTGCAAGTTGCGTGGCTTAATCAGATGCTCCACAAAAACTGTCTCTGCTATAGGCAATGATTGCTTATGGTTAAAATCCACATGTTTAGAGTCAAATTCAACAACTATTGGATTTTCTTGAATTTCTGCACAAGTGGTTGGCGGCATCAAAATATCTTCACCTAAAATAGCTGCACTGATCTCATGACAAATATTACAAACACCACATTCACAAGGAAAAATTTCAAGAGATTTATCTACTTCAAGCGAAGTATATAATTCATCCAGATCAGATTTCAAGAAATTTTGTGGTGTAATCTCTTTCATGCATTCACTTGAATTCAAGTTATTTATTTTTTGTTCATCAGATGAAGAAAATAATGTTTTAATGGGCTCACCTGGAGTTTCATCAAGACATGTATCACATTGTATTACCTCCAGTAGTGCAAAAGGTTGTACATCATCATTCAACATCTTATTCTCTTGAATTTGATGGACGGTGGAGACTATTTGTTCAACTTGGACTTTTAGAACTTGAAGAGAAGATTCCACTTGCAAACTATGTTCATTCATTTGCTTGATAGCATCTTCCAAATATATATGATATTGTGTCAGCTAATACATTTTGTTGAGATTGTAGATATGGCCAAATAGGCTGCTCTTCAAGATATGAATTTTGTTCCCAATAGTATTGTTCTTGAAGATCACCTACAACTTGGGTCTCACCACAAATATTAGTATCTAACAATATAGGACATGCATCACTAACATGAAAATTCGAAGAACAAATTTTACAAATCCCAAGTGGAATATGATTTTGAGACCATGCTTGTTGTCCTCTTGCTTCCATCAAATTAATAAGATAAGCCAATTCATCCAATGAGTTACCCATTTTTTTTTTCTTAAAAAAAAAAAAATTTAAAAATCTCTTTTTTTTTTGGTCTAGAAAAGAAAATGAATATAAAAATGCAAAATCGTGTAACAAAAAAATCTAAAAAAAATAACAATACCACCTAAAATCTCTAAAAATCAAACAAATCTAAATATATTTTTTTCGGATTTTTTAAAATATATGGAAAATTCAAAAACAATAAAAAGTGGTCTAAACGAAGGAATTTTGCAATTTCAGCCTGAATTTTCGTATCAAAGATACGAAAGTTTTGTTCCTTATTTTTTTCGGATTTGTGTACCAAATTTCGGATCAATCTAAGATATCAACCGAAAATCAATTATTTTTCAGCTTCACTGCAAAATTCAACGTCAGAACCTGAAACACAACAAAAACTCACAAAACAAAATTGTTAGTAATGTTAGTTAGTTCTCAATTTTACTAATCCTAATCAGAGATCCCCGGCAACGGCGCCAATTTGATCACTGTCGTTTCGCGATCAAAATAAGTTTTAAATAAAAGTAGTACAAGGTAGTTAAACCTTGGTCGTCTCACAAGGATCTCTAATTTGATAATTAACAAAACTAAGAACGATGAATAACACAATTAAATGGGGGTTTCGATTTTCGATTTCAGAAAAGAAATTGAATATTATTGTGGTGAAAACAGAATTTATAAACAAGCGGACCTACTGTATCGATTTCCAACTTTTCATCGGTTCTTATTATTTCAGTATCCTAAGCGGTTTCAATCCTATTCGATAATAATACCTACTGACAAGCGCATTAGATATTATATGATGTATGTTCTTAATATTCGAATTAAACAAACGAATTAGACACTCTCACGAATTAAGCAAACGCGAGAGATCAAACGTAATAACGAATTAAGCAAACGCTACGCGGTTATAATTAAGAACATGCATTAACCGAATTAAATCAACTTTATCCTATGAATAACTAACGAATTAAGCAAACGAAAGTAATTCAATTAAGCATTGAATTCATAGGAAGAATTGAAAAGGAATTGAAATAAAACTGAAATTAATAAAAACCTCAAAGTGGAGTACGATTACAGTAGATCGGCTCCAATGGATTAGTTCTCCATGGAAATTTGTAAATCCTTATTCTATTTTCGTGGTTGCTGACTGAATAATCCTGACTTAGGTCAGATTTTGGTTTTCATACAGCAAGCAAAAACGGGCCACAAAACAATTGGGCCGAAAATTATAAGTTATGCTGAAAATAATTAAATCTTGTAAGTCTGGAACATTGACGAGTAAATATGACTCCTTTGCGCTCTGAATTAGCTTTCGACTTCAACATGAAAATTGTGGCTTTTTGTCTTAGCATTCCAACGCAACTGGCCGTGTCTCAATCCGATATTCCTAACTCCAGTTATGGTCTGCGCAATGAGAAGGTGTCAATTTATTATTTATTCAGAAAATAAGTGCGAAAATAAAATAAGGCTATAATTAATCTTAAATATAAAAACACACTAAAATTGTAAAAATAGTAAAATAAACTATAGGAATACATGAGTACAATAGTAGAAGAATGTGCATTAAAATGCACTGATCAAATTCCCCCACACTTGAACTTTTGCACTCCGAGCAAAACTGGAGTTGAAAAACTTGAAATAAAATTTAAATAGTCACAAGCAGTCAACATACTCCAGGTTTCAAGCTTCAAGCCTTAGGTTAAAATTCAAAAATTGGCATAACTCTCATCTATCAACCTTCAAAGATAATCTTGCGTGTGTGTGTACTGTCTCCTACTGTCAACCAAAGTAATGTCAAGATCCCTCTCCGAAATACTCAATCTAAATGCTAAGCTGTCATTCTTTTCCTATAATTTTAGATTTAACCAGGATTTCAGTCTAGGGGGGGCTGTTTCTTTTCAAGAGATCCAGAGCTTTTCAATTTCAATACAGGGGCAACTTCCTTTAAGCTTTATTACTTATTATTATTATTTATTATGTCAAAGCTTTAGGTACTACTCTTTTTCACCTGACGGGATCCTACTTGTAATAGGTCCAACCTGTTACTCAGAGTAGAGCATCCTACACAGCACTTGTTCCTCCAGTTTCGGGCACAGGAACTTGTTATCGTCATTTTTTTTTTCTTTTTTGCTTTTTATTATTATTATTTTTGGCTCTCAAGAAGTTTCCCTTTTTCTTAATTAATAGCAATGATCAGTCTATCTTTTACTTTAGCCTTACCCCCACACTTAGTTCTAGTTGTACCCTCCATTATATTCCAATTTAGAGAACTTAGTCTAGAGAATGTGTATTTCAAAGATTTATCTAGACATTTCTAAGTTTGACAGTGTTCAAGCAGTTGTGCATTAAAGTTGCAAAGACTATCATGTCAAGTATCAAAACAAAAATTTCCAAAGATTTCACCAACCTTACAACTATCTTCTCGTGGCCTTAGAACATGTGACTACTCATGACAACTTATTTATTTTTTTTATTATTTTTTTTATTTTTAAAACAAAAACATAATGTAAAATGTCCCTCCCCCACACTTAAATCAGACAGTGTCCGCAGTGTAATAATGAACATAAAGTGAGAGTAAAGGAAGGAACACACCCGAGGGGTCAAGGTGGAATTGTATCTTTCATGTCTGGTGGTTTCCTTGGAGGCATTTCCAAGCTACGAACACGTGGGATGGGAAAAAGAAGATAACAAGTGAACTAGGATATTAATGAAAAATCTGGTGGCTTAGGAGGAATAGCATGAACATATGGGAAACCTGCAATAGCAAAAGCATGGAAATCACAAAGTTCAGAGTTAGCTTGTGAGTCAGATAAAATAGGTGGAAGAGATGCACAAATGGCGAATGGCAGCTGCAAGTTGCGTGGCTTAATCAGATGCTCCACAAAAACTGTCTCTGCTATAGGCAATGATTGCTTATGGTTAAAATCCACATGTTTAGTGTCAAATTCAACAACTATTGGATTTTCTTGAATTTCTGCACAAGTGGTTGGCGGCATCAAAATATCTTCACCTAAAATAGCTGCACTGATCTCATGACAAACATTACAAACACCACATTCACAAGGAAAAATTTCAAGAGATTTATCTACTTCAAGCGAAGTATATAATTCATCCAGATCAGATTTCAAGAAATTTTGTGGTGTAATCTCTTTCATGCATTCACTTGAATTCAAGTTATTTATTTTTTGTTCATCAGATGAAGAAAATAATGTTTTAATGGGCTCACCTGGAGTTTCATCAAGACATGTATCACATTGTATTACCTCCAGTAGTGCAAAAGGTTGTACATCATCATTCAACATCTTATTCTCTTGAATTTGATGGATGGTGGAGACTATTTGTTCAACTTGGACTTTTAGAACTTGAAGAGAAGATTCCACTTGCAAACTATTTTCATTCATTTGCTTGATAGCATCTTCCAAATATATATGATATTGTGTCAGCTAATACATTTTGTTGAGATTGTAGATATGGCCAAATAGGCTGCTCTTCAAGATATGAATTTTGTTCCCAATAGTATTGTTCTTGAAGATCACCTACAACTTGGGTCTCACCACAAATATTAGTATCTAACAATATAGGACATGCATCACTAACATGAAAATTCGAAGAACAAATTTTACAAATCCCAAGTGGAATATGATTTTGAGACCATGCTTGTTGTCCTCTTGCTTCCATCAAATTAATAAGATAAGCCAATTCATCCAATGAGTTACCCATTTTTTTTTCTTAAAAAAAAAATTTAAAAATCTCTTTTTTTTTTGGTCTAGAAAAGAAAATGAATAGAAAAATGCAAAATCGTGTAACAAAAAAATCTAAAAAAGATAACAATACCACCTAAAATCTCTAAAAATCAAACAAATCTAAATATATTTTTTTCAGATTTTTTAAAATATATGGAAAATTCAAAAACAATAAAAAGTGGTCTAAACGAAGGAATTTTGCAATTTCAGCCTGAATTTTCGTATCAAAGATACGAAAGTTTTGTTCCTTATTTTTTTCGGATTTGTGTACCAAATTTTGGATCAATCTAAGATATCAACCGAAAATCAATTATTTTTCAGCTTCACTGCAAAATTCAACGTCAGAACCTGAAACACAACAAAAACTCACAAAACAAAATTGTTAGTCATGTTAGTTAGTTCTCAATTTTACTAATCCTAATCAGAGATCCCCGGCAACGGCGCCAATTTGATCACTGTCGTTTCGCGATCAAAATAAGTTTTAAATAAAAGTAGTACAAGGTAGTTAAACCTTGGTCGTCTCACAAGGATCTCTAATTTGATAATTAACAAAACTTTGAACGATGAATAACACAATTAAATGGGGGTTTCGATTTTCGATTTCAGAAAAGAAATTGAATATAATTGTGGTGAAAACAGAATTTATAAATAAGCGGACCTACTGTATCGATTTCCAACTTTTCATCGGTTCTTATTATTTCAGTATCCTAAGCGGTTTCAATCCTATTCGATAATCATACCTACTGACAAGCGCATTAGATATTATATGATGTATGTTCTTAATATTCGAATTAAACAAACGAATTAGACACTCTCACGAATTAAGCAAACGCGAGAGATCAAACGTAATAACGAATTAAGCAAACGCTACGCGGTTATAATTAATAACATGCATTAACCGAATTAAATCAACTTTATCCTATGAATAACTAACGAATTAAGCAAACGAAAGTAATTTAATTAAGCATTGAATTCATAGGAAGAATTGAAAAGGAATTGAAATAAAACTGAAATTAATAAAAACCTCAAAGTGGAGTACGATTACAGTAGATCGGCTCCAATGGATTAGTTCTCCATGGAAATTTGTAAATCCTTATTCTATTTTCGTGGTTGCTGACTGAATAATCCTGACTTAGGTCAGATTTTGGTTTTTATACAGCAAGCAAAAACGGGCCGCAAAACAATTGGGCCGAAAATTATAAGTTATGCTGAAAATAATTAAATCTTGTAAGTCTGGAACATTGACGAGTAAATATGACTCCTTTGCGCTCTGAATTAGCTTTCGACTTCAACATGAAAATTGTGGCTTTTTGTCTTAGCATTCCAACGCAACTGGCCGTGTCTCAATCCGATATTCCTAACTCCAGTTATGGTCTGCGCAATGAGAAGGTGTCAATTTATTATTTATTCAGAAAATAAGTGCGAAAATAAAATAAGGCTATAATTAATCTTAAATATAAAAACACACTAAAATAGTAAAAAAACTATAGGAATACATGAGTACAATAGTAGAAGAATGTGCATTAAAATGCACTGATCATTACCCAAAGAATAAACCTCAACCTAGAGCTTATCATGGAATGACCAGAACCAAGAAAGAATGGAAGCCAAAAGCCAAAGTAGCTGCTCATATAGCTCACACATCCTTCAGAGCCCCATCTAAAGAGGATTGGTACTTTGATAGTGGCTGCTCCAGACACATGACAGGTGTAGAAAGGTTTCTGGTAGATATCAAGTCATACACTTCAAGCTATGTGAACTTTGGTGATGGTGCTAAAGGACAAATCAAGGGAATTGGGACACTAATCAACAACGGTTTGCCCAAGCTTGACAATGTTCTGCTTGTCAAAGACGGAAAGCTAATCTAATCGGCATAAGCCAAATATCTAATCAAGGGCTTAAAGTTGACTTCTCAAAGAATGAGTGTCTGGTCACTAATGACAAAGGTGAATTACTAATGAAAGGAGCCAGATCAAAAAACAACTGCTACTTATGGGTTCCTCAAGAAACAACTCATTCTACCACATGTCTTATCAGTCAAGAAGATGAAGCAAGGTTATGGCACCAAAGACTTGGGCATCTACATCTAAAAGGAATGAAGAAACTTGTCTCTAAAGAAGCCATCATAGGGCTACCAAAGCTCACTATTGATGAAGGAATTTTTCTTGGTTACTCTACAAACAGCCGAGCCTACAGAGTCTTTAACAAAAGAACCAAGACAATGATGGAATCCATAAATGTTGTCATCAATGACTGTTCTGAAGAGAAAGTGCATGATGTGGAACCAGATGTGGTCACATCAGTCCCCCAACCTAAAGACTCTAAAGTTGAAGAAAATTCTGAGAAAGCAGATCCAGAGTTAGAAGAATGTCAAACAAGCAAGGGTCCCTCAATTAGAGTTCAGAAGAACCATCCCAAAGAACTCATCATAGGGAATCCAGAATTACCAGTCATGGCTAGGTCAAGGGAGGTAATTTCTAATGCTTGCTTTGTATCCAAAATAGAGCCAAAGAATGTTAAGGAAGCCTTGACAGATGAATTTTGGATTAATGTAATGCAAGAAGAGTTGAACCAGTTCAAGAGGAATGAAGTGTGGGATTTAGCTCCAAGACCTGATGGGGTCAACATCATTGGCACCAAGTGGGTTTACAGAAACAAGTCTGATGAAAGTGGTGGGTTCACAAGGAACAAGGTTAGGCTTGTTGCACAAGAGTATTCTCAAATTGAAGGAGTGGACTTTGATGAAACTTTTGCTACAGTAGCTCGTCTTGAATCTATAAGGTTGCTTCCAGGAGTGACATGTATCTTAAGGTTTAAGCTGTTCCAAATGGATGTGAAAAGTGTCTTCCTTAATGGGTACTTAAATGAAGAAGTATATGTAGAACAACCAAAGGGATTTGTTGATCCTAATCTCCCAAATCATGTCTACAAATTGAAGAAAGCTTTGTATGGATTGAAGCAATCTCATAGGGCTTGGTATGAAAGGCTAACCAAATTTCTTCTACAGCAAGATTACAGAAAAGGTAAACAGACAAGACCTTATTTGTGAGAGAAGAAAAAGGAAAGCTCATGATAGCACAAATTTATATATATGATATTTTGTTTAGAGGCATGTCAGATACTTTTGTGAAACAGTTTGTACATCAAATGCAATCTGAATTTGAGATGAGCCTTGTAGGTGAACTAACCTACTTTCTTGGTCTGCAAGTGAAGCAAATGGAAGACACAATTTTCATCTCTCAAAGCAAATATGCCAAGAATATTGTGAAGAAATTTGAAATGGAGAGTGCAAGCCATAAGAGAACTCCTGCAGCAACTCACCTTAAACTGACCAAAGATGATAAAGATGTTAGTGTTGATCAAAGCCTCTACAGAAGCATAATTGGTAGTCTACTCTATCTCACAGCAAGTAGATCAGTTATTACCTTTGCAGTTGGTGTATGTGCTAGATACCAAGTTGAGCCTAAGATGAATCATCTCACACAAGTCAAGAGAATTCTGAAGTATGTTAATGGCACAAGTGACTATGGTATACTGTACTCTCATGATGAAAGCTCAAAATTGGTGGGCTATTGTGAAGCAGATTGGGCAGGCAGTGCACATGATAGGAAGAGTACTTCAGGTGGATGTTTCTTTCTGGGGAACAATCTAATATCATGGTTCAGCAAGAAGCAAAACAGTGTTGCTCTTTCCAATGCTGAAGCTGAGTACATTGCAGTAGGAAGCAGTTGTTCCCAGTTGCTTTGGATGAAGCAGATGTTGAGTGAGTACAATGTGGAGCAAGATGTGCTCACATTATATTGTGACAATATGAGTGCTATAAATATTTCCAAGAATCCTATCCAACATAGTAGGACTAAGCACATTGATATACGTCACCATTTTATTAGAGATTTAGTGGAAGATAAGGTTGTGACTCTAGAGCATATAGCCACAGAAAATCAACTGGCTGACATATTCACAAAGGCTTTCGATGCAAGTAAATTTGAGACATTAAGGGGCAAACTTGGATGAAAGTAAGTTTGAGACATTAAGGGGCAACTAATGCTATTTAGGCGTGCAACAGATACATGCCTTTCCCTCCATTCACTGTTGCACGCAATCCCAAGGCAATCATCACAAGATTCTCTCAACGGTTATCACTCCCTATATCAAGACTATTTCATCTCTCACGAAAACTCCTCAACAACTTTCGCTTTGTTTTTGTTTTGGTTTCTCAACGATCAAACCCTATTTGCTTTCAACTCTCTCTCACAACTCATCTCACAATCTCAACATCATAATGTTTACTGGTACTCAAACATCTCAACAAAACTCTGCTCCATCATTACCAAACCCTAATCAAGAAATTGATTCAACTGCAATCATCACTAATGCAATCCCTGTATCAATTGTTTCTCCATCAAGCACCAAGAAAAGAAGGACGAAGCGTTCAAAGAAAGAGACAATGGCTATTGTAGAAGATAAGGTTATAACACCACCCCCTTCTATTGAAGAATCAAAGAAGAAAAAGAGCAAGAAAACCAAGATTGGATCATCAAAGAAAGTTCACACAATGGGAAGCCTTTATCTTGAATCTGTTGATGCTAATGCTGAAGCATCTGAGAAGACAGAAGATCAAATCCAAAGTAATGCTACTCAAACTTTGGAGATGTTTAGTGAAATTGCTGCTAAGAAGATCACATAGGAAAAACGCCACCCCATGATTCTGATGTTGTGCCAGATGTTGACACATCTTTGGCACAAGAAGAGCAGGGTACAGGAAAAGATCCTGAAGAAGAACATGTTGTAGTGGAGAAACAAGTCTCCAATGATGAAAATCCTAAGTATGACACCCAACCTGATAAGGGTGAAGAGGTCAAGGACTCTGAAGAAGATAAAGAAAGCCGCAAGGCTTCTGATAAAAATGTTGATGAAGAAAAGGAAGTTGTTGATGCAGACAACTATGAGTCTGATCCTCATCAAGAGCAGAAAGCTGAAAAAAGCATAGCTAAGAGGACAAGGAGTGGAAAGGTCTCTGCTACTGTTAGTGCACCCTCCAAGAAAGACAAGAAGAAGAGTGCAGCTAAGCATGTTAAGTATGGACCAAGTAGAAGAAAGTTGTGACTCAGACTGAGAAGAAGAAGAAGACCCTAAAAAGAAAAGAGCCATCATCAAGTGACTCAGAGTACGATGAGGAGAAGGATGTGCCCCACATCAGTGAGTCTGAGTCAGAAGATCAAGATGTAGAGCTCAATGTGGTCCACATTGGAGCTTCTGAGCAGAAGTCTGTATGGAAGAAGAAGATCCCACAAGGTGTTCCTGATGCTCCTATTGACAACATCTCTTTCCACTTACTGGAGAGTGTAGGCAGATGGAAATTTGTGGTGAGCAGAAGACTAGCTCTGGAAAGAGAGCTTAGGAAGGAGGCTCTACAATGCTAGGACATTGTAAAGCTTATCAAGCATGCTGGCTTGATGAAGACTGTGTCTGGGCTAGATAAATGCAATGAGAAGTTGGTCAAGGAGTTCCTGGTCAATATTCCAGCAAATTGTGACAATCCTCTCAGCAAGGAATATCAGAAGGTTTTTGTCAGAGGTAAAGAAATCACGTTCTCCCCTGTAGGTAACAAAATTAATTTTGATTTTGGTACTTATATTTTTGTGCAAACTGTAAACCATGCCAAAACCCTAGCTATTAAGATGCCTTTAGCCTTTCCTTCTCTGCTATGTGGAATAATTGTGAGTCAGAGACCTGATGTTCTGAATAAGGAAGATATATCTTGTAGAAGAGAGTCTGCTATCTCTATTAGTGCTCATAATTTGGATGTAGGTTCTCATGTGGCCACATCTGGTACTGGTGCTTGTTGGAACAAAGTGGGTCTGACTTGAACCATTAAGTGGAAATTAAGTTTGATGATAACAAAGTATTAAAATTACAATTGGTATTACTATGTTTGTTCTAGTGTGCAGAATTATAAGTTAAAATTTAATCAGAAGCACTACGAACAAAAGCAGAGAAGCCAAGCTAAGAAGCTAAAAAGCACTACGAACGTCATCAGTTGACCATCAGAAGCTAAAAATTCAAGCTCTAAAGAACGTGGTTCTGAAGTTCTAAACAAGACTCAGAAGACCTCATAAACTGAAGAGCATCAGAAGCTACAACATCAGAAGCAGAGGAATATTCAAGAACTGACAAGACCAGAACCAATGATTGAAGAATTAACTATATAAGGTTTCTGTCATGTTTATGGAGAGGAATATTCGTTTGGAAAACGTTAACCTTATCCATAAGTGGAGCGTATTTGAGGATTGTACTATTGTCCTATTATTGCCCGAAATGGTTAAGCATCTTTCAGAATCGCAAAGTAGTGGAATTGATTTTCTTCCTATAGAAGGCAATTCACAGCTCACAAATAGTATGTTTGCAATAGCTAGCTTCTTATCTCTCTGCAACGGTCATCACCAATCTTTCTCTATAAATAGGAGACATCATTGGAAGAAATGACTGCCGTTCTATCAACATATAATATTACGCGAAGGCTCTTAAGTTCTGACACTTAAGAAAAATCTGTCATTCATTGTCTTTGTGTAATTGCGTTGTATTTGGTAAACACCTCTGATAGTATATCAAGTGTGTGATATTCATTCATTCTTATTATCTTTGTAAGTTTGAGAAGTCTCTTGTTTTGTATAACTTGAGCATTTGAGAAGTCTCTTGCTAGTGTGCTTGACCATTTGTAATCTTGTGAGATTATAATGAAATCCCTTGGAAGTGCAAGGGGATTGGACTACTCTCGGTTTGTGAGATGAACTAGTATAAATTTTCTTCTGTCTCCTCTCTCCCTCACTCTTTAATTTGTCTTTGTGATTTATCCACTGCTATCCTCTAAAGAGTTTGAGAAAAAGTTTTTATTTTTAAAAACACAATTCAACCCTCCCTCTTTGTGTTTTTCCACACCTTCAGTGCTTTGAGTAGAAAGGATATGATTGTTACTCTGAAGGACACCTACAAGGCCTTAAAAGAGAAGAAACTTGGGTTGGAGGCTGTTATAGCAGGTTTGGAACTTGAGGAAGAGCAGGATCAGCCTGAGGATAATGCTAAGGATAATGAAGAGGTTGGTGACTCTACAGCTGAGGATACTGAAGGGAGTGCAGATATTTTAATGACTATAATTCATGTTTTTTCCTGTATCAGATGTTGCACAATTAATGGCTCTAGTATTTTGATTACTCTCTCTGATCTGGACTTTTTTTGTCAATATTATGGCTAAAAAGGGGGAGAAAAGATAGATAGTATAACTAGGGGGAGTAAGGTATTATTACTGCAAAATGTGTTCTGGTACAAAATGTGTTGCCAAATGTGTGCACATCTTTTGAAGACTAGGTGTCCTTGTATGTTGCTGCTGTGCACATCTTTTGAAGACTTTGAAGATCAGATGAAGACTGTTCCTTTGAAGATTGCTGAAGATGATGCTTGTATTTAGGGGGAGTAAGTGACCACATTTTTGCTTCCCCTCTACTTGTGTGTATGATCTACATGCTTGTATGTTGAGAGTTTTATTCTCTCAGAATCTATGAGGCAAGAATCCGCTGCTGCAAGCCTCTGATGTACTAATGATTCTCTCCAGAGTTTAGTTGGCTGACTCAAAGGTTATTTTAGCAAAAAACTGCCAAAGGGGGAGATTGTTAGGTTTTTCAACCTGTTAGGTTGTTTTTAAGGGTGTTGGCTTCATTTGCTAAAATAAGCCTTTGGTCCAAATGTGGAGTCTGATGTGCCCACATCTGGGACCTGACTTGAACGACCTAAAATAATGCGCTTTCTGTTGTTTCTCGTATGATCTTGTAAAAAGATTTATTTAAAAAGAAACATGTTCACGCTAGCATGCGCGCCAAGGAACGAGCTGAAAGATTAAAAAAGATTCATATATATTTTAAAGATGGTCAGTTTGTTATCAAAAGATTTAAAAAGATTTAAAACAAATAAATCTTTTCAAAGATTTAGTTTGTTTCTTGGAAATCACGATGGGCAGCTGTCAGAGATTGAAGATCCAAGCTCATGAAGCTCGTTCTATATAAAGGAAGACTGAAGACCTATTTTATTCACTGAAATTATTATTCACAAATCTAGTCTTTAGGATTTTAGTCTGTGTTCCTCTTTCTTGCTTCCGTTGAAACAAGAATTAGGGTTGTATGTTGCTCTTAAGCTTTTAAGCACAGAGCTATTGTGAATCACTCAAAGCTTTGAAGCACGAGTTGGTTCTTTAGTGTAGGAGAGGTTCTCCATTATTGAGTTTGTTCTCTTATTGGAAAATCCTCATAGTTGTGAGGTTGAGGGGGAGTGAGCAGAGGTTCTCATACTTAGGAGTTCTTAAGTAGAATTAGCACGGGTAGTGTTTAAGTGATAAGCTGTAAACGGGGCGTTTGCTGAAGACTTTGAATTAAAACTATGATAGTGGATTCCTCCCTGGATTGGTATTCTCTAGAGTAGGTTGTTGTTTGCGCTGAATTGGGTTAACAAACTCATTGTATTATTTACCTTCTTCACTTTATTTACCTTGTTCATCAAGTTACAGCATGTCCATGATGTTGGCACATTAGGTATCACATCGACATCATAATCCGAACGTGCTCCACATCGTGCTGCACATCTGTCACCGGAATTTCAAAATTATTCTCTCCACCCCTATTATGTTAAAATATACACTTTAGTTCATTTTAACATAAATAAATATTTTTATGATAACAATTAAGAAACTATTTTTTGTCAAAAAAACTTTAAGTCATCATTTAAAAATTAATTTTCCTTTCTTTGTAAATTTTAATATTTTAGAATATAAAATTTAATATAAAATAGTTTTTCTAATCGACTTTAATAATTTATTCGAGATTTGTATTTTATTTTGTATAGTTTAAGAATTTATAAAAACATTTAATATTATATATTAATGATGTAGGCAAGTAATAATAATAATAATAATAATAACAATAATAATAATAATAATAATAATAATAATATTCATGCATTCAATTCATTATTAAAAAGCTTTAAACACAAAATTTATATTCCCTCTGTTCCAAAATATAAGTCGTTTTAATCATATTACACAAATTAAGAAATGTAGTTAATGTTGTATGGAAAAGAGAAATTATGAGCCGGTTTACAAAATTGTCCTTCATTAATGATATGGAAAAGATGAATTAAAGAGTTGATAGAAGAGAGATAATTTCCTTATTTTTCTTTTTCTTTGTTTTTCATTGTGTACCAAAGAAGAGAGATTAATAAATAGTTAAGGGTATAATAGGAAAAATAGCATTAAATGCTTTAATGGTATTGTAAAGCGATTTATTATTTGGAACAATTTTTTTTTCCTCCAAAATGACTTATATTTTGAAACGGATGGAGTACTTTTAGATAATTAACATGTGTTAGTCACATGTTAGAATGACCGTTTAAATATATTTAGAAAACCATTAAATTTAATTAGTTTTGATGAAATTATTTATTCTATAGTACCCTTTGATTATTTATTAACTCATTTTACATATTTTTCTCTCTACAATAAATTGTTAGGTATTATTTTGACAAAATAATATTTACACTACTAGAAAAAAGACATTTAAACGAGGGATTTCACTTCAGTTATCAAAATAACTGAAGTGAAAAATATTTGACAAGGGATTTAACTTCAAGTATTTAAATCCACTGAAGAGAAAAATAACAGTGCAAACCATTTCACTTCAGTTATTTCAATCCACCGAAGTGAAAAATAACGCGGTGGCAGTCTTGTAATTATAACAAAAACTTGTTTTAAACCATTTCACTTCGGTTGCCAATTTCCACCGAAGTGGTATCGTGCTCCCTGAATTGAAATTAAAATATTAAAATAAGGGAAACCATTTCACTTCGGTTGCCAATTTCCACCGAAGTGGTATCGTGCGCGCTGAATTGAATTTCACTTCGGTTATAAATTTCCACCGAAGTGGAATCGTGCTCCCTGAATTGAAATTAACATAAGGCAATCTTTTTCTTTCCCACGTATAGCTAGCGCGCGCAACACCAAACGTTCTTCTTCTTCTTCTTCTTCCTAATTCCTAAACCCTAATATCAATCCAAGCCAAATCGTTCATAACCCTAACAACAAATCATTCATCTTCTTCTTCTTCCTAAATCCTAACAACAAAAGCGCATCTTTCATCTTCCAATCTCTGCATTTTCGTTCTCTCCCAAACACAAATCTTTCATCTTCGTTCATCTTCGTTTCCAATCTCTGCAATTTCGGGACTACTATGACAGGTTCGTGTGTTTAAATTTCGTTTTCTCGCTCTTAGTTTTTGTGTTCTCATGAAACCCTAAATATGTTTTTGAGTTCGTGCTATGGGTTGTGTTAGAGTTCGTTTTCGTGTTGTGGAAGTAAAAGTTGTTGTTTTCGTGTTCGTTTTCGTGTTTGTGTTCGTTTTCGTGTTCGTTTTGAGTTCATGCATTTGGAATTTTCGCTCATGGTTGCCAATACTTATTCAGGTTATTTTAGATTTGTGTGTGTATAAATAGGCTTTTTTGAATAAGCAGACACTTAACTTTCATCGACATAACATTAAGAGATTTATTTGATTCATTTGATCATTGAATTCTAAACAATCTGATTTAAGATTTATTTTAGGCTTTATATGTCTTTGGTTGTTCTGTTCTAAACAAATTTGATTCATTTGATCATTTAAGATTCATTTTAGGAATTATAAAACCTTTTATAGTGATTTCAGATTGATGACGGCGTTCGTGTTCTGAGTTCGTGCTCTGAGTTGGTTGTTCTGAGTTGGTTGTTTGTTTCATTGAGTTGGTTGTTCGTGTTCGACGTTCAACTTCTGCATTTGTGTTCAAATTCTGCATTTAAGTTGGTTGTTTCTACAGGTACGTACCAATTCTATTTATTTATTTTTTGCAAAATAAACCATTAGGAATTGATATAACTATTTGAGAAGTGTGAACTGTCCTCTGTTTTGCTGCTGCTGGTTTGGATTTGGAGTTGCCCTCTGTGTTTGTTTCTTTGTTTTAGTCCCTAGCGTGTTTCTTTTTCTGTTTTTAAGGGATGGGATAAACCATTAGGAATTCTGGTCAAGTTAATAAGTGAACATTAATAAACTTCCTTATAGTATGAAAATGATATTGATTAAAATAGGGCGAGAGTGTTTTACAATATAGTAGCTACCTAGTCATTGATTTAACCTAGTATGCATAAATTTCGAAACATAGGTATGGATCGTAGTTGGATGAAAGCTTATCGATTAAGTCCTGAGTACGAACGTGGAGTGATGGAATTTCTACAGTTTGCTGAAGAAAATCTTCCTCCTCCTCAAAGTAACGTGGAAGAAAATCTTCCTCCACTTTTTCTATGTCCATGTGTTTTTTGTGCAAATCAAGTACCAAAACTTAACAAGGAAGAAATCAAGTGTCATCTAATTTGTGATGGAATTTGCCAAAATTATACACAATGGATATGGCACGGTGAAGTAGTAGCAAGACCAAGTGTGTCCCAAAGAGAAAATGTTAGTGTAGATATGGACGATCGACTGGAAGACATGATGCGTGATATTGGAGAAGATTCGTTTAAGAGGGCGCATGTGTATGATACTTTATGCGATGACAAGGACAAACCATTGTACCCGGGATGCACAAATTTTACCCGTTTGTCAGCGGTGTTAAAATTGTTTAATTTGAAGGCAAAAAATGGGTGGACCGACAAAAGTTTCACTGAATTGCTTGAATTGTTAACACAAATGCTTCCTGAAGGTAACGTGATGCCAAATCGTTATTACGAGGCGAAGAAAGTATTGTGTCCGATGGGTTTGGAGTATGAAAAGATACATGCATGCCCTAATGATTGCATACTGTACAGAAAAGAGTTTGTAGACTATGATCATTGTCCGAAGTGCAAGGCGTCACGGTACAAAAAGAAAGATGGTGATTCTAGTGATGATGAGGTGACCAAAAAAGGTCCTCCCGCGAAAGTGGTATGGTACCTACCAATAATTTCAAGGTTCAAGAGATTGTTCGCTAATGCAAATGATGCAAGGAATCTTAGATGGCATGCAGAGGAGCGAAAATGTGATGGACAAATTCGCCATGTAGCCGATTCTTTGCAATGGAAGAAAATCGACTCTTTGTTTCCAAATTTTGGCAAAGAGCCGAGAAACCTTAGACTTGGACTTGCTACTGATGGAATGAATCCGTTTGGTAATCAAAGTACTAACCATAGTTCATGGCCTGTTCTCCTGATGATTTACAACCTATCTCCTTGGTTGTGCATGAAGCGTAAATATATGATGTTATCGATGATGATTTCGGGCCAACATCAACCAGGAAATGACATAGATGTTTATCTAAGTCCACTGATTGATGATTTGAGACTGTTGTGGGAGAAAGGAGTGGATGTTCTTGATGCGTATTCAGGTGAACAGTTCAATATGCGTGCCATGTTGTTTTGCACCATCAACGACTTTCCGGCATATGGCAATTTGTCTGGGTATATTGTTAAAGGGCATCATGCGTGTCCCATATGTGAAAAAGACACATCTTTCCGTCAACTGAAAGAGGGAAATAAGACTGTTTATCTTCGCCATCGAAAATTTCTCCCACGGTTTCATCCATATCGTAGATTGCGGAAAGCTTTTGATGGAGACCAGGAGAATGGTGTTGCTCCAAAGCCCTTAACTAGAGAGGAAGTTTATCAACGACAACGAGCCATTAATGTTGACTTTGGAAAGTGCCAAAAGAAGTCCGCTGTGAAAAATATATGGAAAAAGAGGTCAGTGTTCTTTGATCTTCCATATTGGTCTAGTCTTGATGTAAGACATTGTATTGATGTGATGCACGTGGAGAAAAATGTATGTGATAGTGTAATTGGAACACTTCTCAAAATTAAAGGCAAGACAAAAGATGGTGCAAATGCTCGTCTTGATATGGATTTGATGGGTATAAGACAAGAGTTATTACCACAAAAAATAGGTAACAAGACATATTTGCCTCCAGCATGTCACACTTTGTCTAAAAATGAGAAAACAAGTTTTTGTAAGTGTTTACAAAGTATCAAAGTGCCGCATGGTTACTCATCAAATGTCAAGAGGCTTGTATCATTGAAAGATCTCAAATTAATCGGCTTAAAATCTCATGATTGTCATGTCTTGATGCAACAACTACTACCCGTGGCTATTCGTGGGATATTGCCTGACAATGTTAGGAAAACTATAACTAGGTTGTGCTTATTCTTCAACGCAATATGTTGTAAAGCAATTGATTCATTTAAGTTAGACGAGTTGGAAAAGGAGGCTGCAGTTATCTTGTGTCAATTGGAGATGTATTTTCCTCCTGCATTTTTTGACATTATGGTTCACTTGATTGTTCATCTAGTAAGGGAGATTAGATTGTGTGGTCCAATTTTTTTACGGTGGATGTATCCAGTAGAGCGATACATGAAGATCCTAAAAGGGTATACGAAAAATCCACATCGTCCTGAAGCTTCGATTGTTGAGAGGTACATTGCAGAAGAAGCTATTGAGTTTTGTTCAAACTATTTGTCAGAAGTGGATGCTATAGGGGTTCCCAAGTCTCGTCATGATGGAAGATGTGATGGTGCGGGCACACAAGGTTTGAATGTCAAGAGCATGAATATAGAGGTTGTTCTTCAAGCGCATTTATATATATTGAATAACACTGATGAAGTTCAACCTTACTTATCTGCTCACAAAAGCATCATAAAGAAAAAGAACGCCAAGATGAATGAAAACTGGTTGTTAAAAGAGCATAATAAGAGTTTCTCTGAGTGGTTTAAAGAAAGAGTTGCTAACGATGGTAGTGATTCTAATACAATAAAGTGGTTGTCCTATGGGCCTAAATGTAACGTAACGACTTGGAGTGCATATGATATTAATAAAACTTCCTTTTATACAAAATCAAAGGATGCCCGTAGTACCATGCAAAATAGTGAGGTTGTGATTGTGGCCGAGTCCATGCACTTCTCTAGTTCCAAAGATAAAAACCCGGTTATGGCATCTACACCCTACTATGGGGTGATTGAAGAGATCTGGGAAGTTGATTACGTTGTGTTTAAAGTGCCTTTATTTAAATGCAAATGGGTTGATATCAACAGTGGTGTAAGAATCGATGAATTATGATTTACACTGGTTGATCTTTGCAAGTTAGCTTATACAAACGAACCTTTCATCATGGCATCCCAAGCAAAACAAGTGTTTTATGTCAAAGATCCTTCGAGTGAACGGTGGTCGGTGGTTCTACAAGGAAAAAATGTGCATGTTTTAGATGAAACTCAAGATGTGATGATCGAGATTTCTGAGATTCCTCCTTTCTCGACAAATGTGCCTAACAACATTGAAGAAAATGAAGATGATGATGTGCATGTTCGTGTGGATCATGATGAAGGGATATGGGAAGAAACATAAGTTTAGATCGTTTGTGTATTTTGATTTAATTAATTAGACACTAGCTAGATGATGTGTATTTTGATTTAATTAGACACTAGCTATGTAAATGTGCCTTTCTTTTGTTGTTGTTGTGATTGCCTCTAGTAATTAACAGTGTGCTTTGAACCACTTTTTGGTGTTTCATTGAGGTTATCAAAATGTATAATTGAAATAAATAATGAAAAAGAAAAAAGATTCAATGTGATTACTTTGTTCATTTAATGTGATTACTTTGTGTTTCATTGGTGTTTCATTTAATGTGATTACTTTGTTCAAATCATTTGATTTAATGTGATTACTTTGTTCAAATCATTTGATTTAATTTACCTTATTGTTCAAATCATTTGATTGCAGATACATGGCTGATTCAACCAATTCAACCGACGTCCCTACTTCGTCTAGTCCTTCAGTACCAAAAAATGTTAGAGGTCCGACTATGATGACTGCAATTATGAAAGTTCGTCAAACGGGTGAAAAGATTCCGGTCGAGTTTGATGTACGCACCGGGGAGTGTTTAGGTGTTAAAGATCATGTTTGTTGGTTTAGGAGTAATGCGGCACTCGTAGCTCGGCAAAAATGTAGTATTTTGCTGAACGAGTGGAGTGAGGTAGGAGAAGACATAAAAGACGCAATTTGGACTGAGCTTAAGGTAATTTAAATTCAACATTTTGTTATATTTTATTATCGTATACTTACAACATATATATACTAACACCAAATTTATTTATGTTAATGATGTAGAATTATTTTACTATACCGGAGTGTGCTGATAAAAAAAAAGATCGTTTGAGGAAAGAATGGATTAAATATGCGGGGGAGCGATGGAGAGATTTTAAGACACGGCTCACTGGGGACTATATTACAAGGCCCAACCCAAAACTCAAACCTCCATATATCAGGTATAAATACATCACCAAAGATGTATGGGACAATTTTGTGAAGTCTCGAGAGACCGAAGAATTTAAGGTTCGTAGGCATTATATGTTTTTGTTACATAGTAGAAATTTTATTATGCTTAGTAAATAATTTTAGTAATTAGTAATTTTTTGAGTTTATATATAATAGGCAAAAAGTCAAAAGGGTAGGGAAAATAAGGCCAAGAATCAATTCCCTCATGTAACGTCTCATGGAGGCTATAAATGGCTTGAGGAGAAAATGATAAATGAACATATATCATCGAAAGATCCTTCCACATTAACTGATGATGATCGTAGACCACCATCACGCGCAGCAAAATGGAAGAGAGCACGAACTAAGAAAAGTGGAGAATACACATCAGATGCTAGCAAAGTTGTTGCTGAGAGAATTGTAAGTAAAATTTGGAAATTACTTGTGAATAATATATTTGTGATTGAGCTTCGATCATTGAAATTAATTGCATTTTTTTGTTTTGCATTTTGTAGGATTCTCTTGTTGAAGAAATGAACGAGGGTACCTTTGTTCCAGATGGACGTAAAGATATCCTAACAGAGGCCATTGGAACAGCTGAGCATGGCGGGCGTGTTCCTGGTGTTGGACAAAGACAAACTCTTAGCACTTACTTTGGAAGGTCGTCTTCACGTCAAAGACAAGTAGATGTCGAAGAGCAAATCACACAAATTACAATCAATGTGGAAGCAAAAATTAGAGCCGATTTAGAGAAAAAGTTTGCGGAAGAGCGTAAGATGTTTGCGGAAGAGCGTCAAAGGATGGAACAATCTTTTATGGATACGCTTAAGTCTATGGGTTTATCCCAAAGCTCAGACATGAACAAACAAGCTGAACCGGCTTGTACAAAACTTGTTGCAGTCACCGGAAGCGGAAAAGGAAGTTGTTCTGCTGCACATGAAAAGGATAAACAGGACATTGACAATGTTAAGAAATTGTTACTGATGGTTCTAAGAATGGGTACAGATCATTTGGAAATACGCTTAAGTCATTGTCCTAGTTTAGTTGATTTTTTTGTGTCAGCAAAGTGTATAAAAGAGCTGCTGGTGGGACATATGTGGGTTGACGTGGGTATTATATCCATTTGGTGCACGTAAGTATATTTTCGTATTAATTAAGTGCTATCAATATCAATTAATATGTTATATATATATATATATATATATATCTCATAACTTCAAAATTATTCAGGTATATTCATCGTGTATGTATTGAAAGAAACCTCTCAGATGTATATGGAATTTTGGAGCCTGCTGAGTTGAATATTGTTCAAAATGACACAATAACTCAAACTAGGACCAAAAAATACATACAGGATAGGTTACGTGATCAACCGAAATTGTATCACTTACTACCATTTAATCATGAGTAAGTTTGTATGAATTTGTGTTTTTTCTTATTTATTTTTTATAACAGATATTAATTAATAATATAATTGTTGTTTCACGCAAACATACAGAGGACATTGGCAGTTGATTATACTTTGTCCAAGGGACAATACTGTGGTCGTCCTTTGTTCACTGCATTATCAGCTTAACGCAACAATGAAGAAGATTGTTGAACGGTAAATTTATAGTTTATAGCCTTTTGTTATATGTTATATTTTATATGACTTTATGTTAACAAGTTAAGTTTATTTTTTATATGACTTTATGTTGATTTTTTTTTTTTATTATAAATTAGTTCTTTTGCGGTTTATCAATTAACGGCTAACGGCAATAGAAGGAAGGCTACATGGCTCTATCCCAAAGTAAGTGTGTATAAATTCGAGCATGAATATTTACTTTTTTGATATTTAAGTATTCCCTATAATTATGTCATTTATTTGTAGACGAGACGACAACCTAACTCGAATGACTGTGGATACTATCTCATGCGAAATATGTTGGATGTTGTCTCTGGTCATATAACCGGGAATTGGATGGAGGTAAAAAAAATTTATTTAATGACTTATTGTTATGTACTTATATATATTGTTATGTACTTATTGATTTTGCAAAGAATATAGCTTTATATTGTTATGTATTTATTGTAGGTATTTAATGACCCAAAAGAATTATCAGAAGATGAGTTGTACGATTTGCGAGAACTTTGGGCAACATGTTTTTTTGAGTTGTATGGTCATTGATTTTGCATTGCATGCTGCTATAGCTGCATGTTTTTTGGAACTTTGTAGGATTTTGGCTTGCTATATAGGAGCTTTTGTTTGCACTAATTTTGGCTTGATTTTGGCTGCAAGTAGGATTTTGGGACTGGTTGTTTTACTTGAATATTCTGGTTGTTTTGCATGTACATTTTGGATATACAATTTTGAATATTCTGGTTGTTTTACTTGATTTTGGATACTGAATTGATTTGCTATATATATATATATATATATATATATATATATATATTTGTGGTCTGTATGATATTGGAAGAATATTCAGGTACCAAATGGCCAGTTAAATCTGGTCCTAATGCTGTAAAAATATTACAGGTAGCAAAAACGAAAAAAAAAATAAAAAAAAACCCACCATTCCACTTCGGTTTCATTACAGACCCGTCGTGAAATCCACCATTTCACTTCGGTTGTAAACAATAACCGTCGTGAAAAACTAAGAAAAACAAAAAAAATAAAAATAAATGCAACATTCCACGACGGGGAATGACAATACCCCGCAGTGGAAACCCAATCATTTCACTTCGGTTGAGTACAATAACCGACGTGAAAAACTAAGAAAAACAAAAAAAAAAAAAAAAATGCAGCATTCCACGACGGGGAATGACATTACCCCGAAGTGGAAAACAAGTTTCTACGTCGGTTGCTCAACCGACGTGAAAAGATTTAAGATACAACGACAGACGTCTTAACGTCGGTTGGGGAACCGACGTGGAAACCCCTTCCCAACCGACGTGGAATTGTTTTTTTGTACTAGTGTTGGTACTATATATATTTTGAGCTTTAAAAATGACAAATAAAAAAGTTTTTTATTTCTTTCTCAAAAAAACCTAAAAAGGAATAGAGGGGGTATTTACTCAAGGTTATGACCGAATAAGCTGATTTGGTGGTTAATGTATTTTTTGGCTTATCTTATTTTAAACTTTTCTACTCAATAAAAGGAGATGCTAGGCTAAACATATTTTTAAGAAGTTCTTAATAGAAAAAAGTTGTTTATTTTTTTGAATAAAATACAATAAATGACTTTTAAAGCTAAAAAAATAACAATTACCAAACAACTTTTTTTTTTCTTTTCTGAAAGCTCTTATTTTCACTTTTAGCTTTCACATAGCTTCTAAGATCTAAAAAAGATGTAATTTTTTGTTAGTGAAACTTATAAATGAATCTCTATTATATACATTTTGAGATTCCCACGGAGCTTTCTCGTGCATTCTCAATAATAATTGCTTATGTGGCATTCAATTAGAGATTCTCTTGCTTATGTGTCATTCAAAGTTTTTAGCTTAAGGTATGTTGTTCGAATCCCACTGGCAACAATAATTGAATTTTTATAATATTTTTTGAAAAACTACCTTTCTTTTTCTTATAATTACTAACAAAGGTATGTTGTTCGAATCCCATTGACAACAATAATTGAATTTTTATAATATATTTTTTTTGTAAAAACTCTTTCAAATATTATATTTTTTTTTGTTTTTTTTTACAAACTTTTTCAAATATTATATTTTTTTTAAACTCTCATTTTTTTTTTGTGAAAACTCTCTCTGATATTATATACGAGTACTATATTTTTTTTTAGAAACTCTCACAAATATTATATTTTTTTATAGAAACTCTCAAATATTATATTTATACAGATATATACACACACACATTTTTTATTTTTTTTTGTAAACCAAAGGTATCATCTATGCGCAACTGCAGAGATTAATCCCCTCGATTTAACTGAGATCTATTTAAGGGATTGATCTCTCCTAAGAAATGGTTCTCCATATGCACCGTGTAAGACCCAAGATTTTACTGTACGGTTTTCTAAGGAACTCTAGTGTCGGCGACGAGTTTTAGGGTTTTTGGTGAGGCGGTTTTGTGAATATCGTCACATTAATGAGATTTTTGCTGAAACGGAGCCTGTTTTGTGCTCGAGCGCTGGAAAGGCACAGACTTTCGGGTCGTAGTCCTCTTTTAAGTATGAGGAGATTTCTGTGAAGCCAGAAATATGAGTTTTGGATTATTCTTATTTTTGGAAAAACGAGCAAGATTTTACCCGCTGATGGAAAATCTTACTACGTCTGTTTTAAGTGAGGTTTCGGATGGAAGTTTCATATATCTGCGTGAGTTAGGATATGTTCTGAGATTAATTTTCTAAGGTATGGAAGAAAATTACAGTCGCGGAAAAAGATTCGGCGATAAGTTTTGGAAATGTTTAACGTTAGACGTTCTTTCCGTAGGTTTTATGTTTTTGTGATTTACGTTCGTCGCGACGCGCGAGAGCTGAATACGAGACTTGTTATGGATGAGTTTGAAGGTGGAAAAACACAAGAAGGGGGGGTTGAATTGTGTTTTTAGAATAAAAACTTTTTCGAAATAAAATCAAGTTCGCAGCGGATAAAATCACAAAATAAAAAGAGGGTGCTGAGAGAGAGAAAGAAAGACACAGAATTTATCCTGGTTCCCCTCACAAATCGAGAGTACTCCAGTCCCCTTGTTACTAACAAGAGATTTTCACTATAATCTACTAAAGATTACAAATTGCTCAAGCACACTTGCAAGAGACTTCTCAGGTGCTCAAGTTTCACTAAACAAGAGACTTCTCAAATGCTCAAGTTAAACTTAACAAGAGACTTCTCAAACAAACTTAAGAATAAGAATGAATGTTAAGGAACACTTGATATACTATCAGAGGTGTTTACAAAATACAACTCAAATTGTTCTAAGACTTAGAATGACAGATTTAAATTATGATGTCAGAATGCTTCTTAGTCTTTGAACGTAGTAATAGAACAGTCGTTAGAACAGTAGTCATTTCTTCCATTTGAGTCTTCTATTTATACTTGGAGGAAGATGATGACCGTTGCAGAGAGAGAGGTGCCAGCTGGAATTTACTCGTACAATTGATAGCTGTATATTGCCTTCTTTGGTAAGGAATTCCAATTCCACTACCTAGCTATTCAATTTATCACTCATCCATTTTGAGTAATAATAGTACGATAGTACAATCCTCAAATGCGCTCCACTTATGGATAAGGTTAACGTTGTACCAACGAATATTCCTTCCTGTGGATGTGACAGAGCCTTGCAGTGGATTGTTCTTCAATCATTGGTTCTGTATAGGTCAGCTCTTGAGTGACGTAAATTCCTTTTGCTTCTGATGTTCTTGTCATAGCTTCTTAAGATCTTCAGCTTCTGAACTTCATCAGAGCCTAGCTTTTGGTCTTCAGAAGTGCTATCTTCAGCACGCAAAAATTAAGCTTCTGATGAATAGCGATACTCTTTCAGAGCTTGTTTTGACTGGCTTCTCTGCTACTATTCATAGTGCTTCTGAATGAATTTTAACTTGTAGTTCTGCACACTTGAATAACCATTAGTAATTTCAATTGTAATTTTAATACTTTGTTATCATCAAAACCACTTAAAACATTAGAGGTTCATGTCAGACCCACTTTGTTCCAACAGAGTTGATGATATCTTGTGATTTCTCATAAAGCAAATTGATCCAATGGCTAGGGTTTAAGCTTGGACTTTTGACTTTGATCCAATGGTGGATTGGCTATCAAGAGCCTTTGTCATAGTAAGGAGGTTTGGTGACTTTGGTCACTTAGAAAACATCACATATTCACTCCATTCTTTCTCTCTTCCACGTGAAAACTCCATTACTTTCTCAACTTCACAAATTTTCCATTCTTCACCATTTGTGTCCATTTCAAGCTTGGGAGCTTTGTGGAATAGTTGTAGAGGATCACTTGCTTAAGGTAACCACCCTTTTCCTTTTCATTTTGGTTGGTTAAAACTCTTGGAGTTATGAGTTTTAGATTATGTTCATGAGATGAAAATGTTAGGAATTGATTCTTGTTTCATGAAAGTTGTTCATGAGGTTTAGAGAAGCATGTGTAGGCTTTGTTATTTCAATTTTCCATGAGTTTGTGAGAATCTCATGAGAAAAGTTAGGGTTTTGAAAGTTTAGTGTATTGATCAATTACATGAGCTTATGTTGTTTGGTTTTGGAAAACAAGGTTGTTTTTGAGCCTTTGGGCAAAAGGGAAATGTGTTGTATGGTTTTATTTTAGAAAATCCGATGAAAAATATTTTGGAGTTTATGAAAATATTTCCTAAGTGTTTTGTGTAGTGTTTTTGGGGTCAAAGTGGTTTAAAACTCTTGTGACATGTGGTGTTGCTTTTCGCTTTGAAAACATGTTTGAAAATGATTACCGGACGGTTAAGGCCCGTAATAAAACTTGTGCTTGGATTTGGTTTTGATTTTGGAAATGAAAATCAAATAACTTGCACTCGAAGCAACCAACAAGCTTTCGGAAATGAATTGCTTGCTTATGAAAATGGTTTGCTTTTGTGCCTTGAAAAAAATGTTGGGAACTAATATAATCAAACTAGGCTTGGGTGGAAAAAGGTGGTGTGAGTTGCTGTCTTTTGCTGTCATGACAGGTGCAACTCGCTGAGCGAGTGTTAACTCGCCAGGGCGAGTGTCACAGGTCAGGAACACGCCAGGGCGAGCTCCAGAGCGAGTAAGACCTGTTGCCTCTGCCTTCACTCGCCACCAACTCGCCAGGGCGAGCCCTGAGAGTTGAAATTTTGGATTCTGATTTCTAAACTTGGTTTTTAGCTTTCTAATCCCTTTTTATTAATTTATGGAAGTGGTTGGGATTGTGTAAGACCCGTAATTTCACTGTACAGTTTTCCTAAGGAACTTTAGCGACGGCTAAGAATGTTAGGGTTTTTGTTAAGTGGTTTTGTGAGTATCGTCGCATTAATGAGATTTTTGCTGAAACGGAGCCTGTTTTGTGCTCATGCGCTGGAAAGGCACAGACTTTCGGGTCGTGGTCCTCTTTTAAGTATGAGGAGATTTCTGTGAAGTCAGAATGACGAGTTTTGGATTATTCTTGTTTTTGGAAAAACGAGTAGGATTTTATCCGCGGTTGGAAAATCTTACTGCGTCTGTTTTGAGTGAGGTTTCGGATGGAGGTTTTATATATCTGCGCGAGTTAGGATATATTCTGAGAATACTTTTCTAAGGTATGGAAGAAAATTACAGTCGCGGAAAAAGATTCGGCGATAAGTTTTGGAAATGTTAAACGTTAGACGTTCTCTCCGTAGGTTTTATGTTTTTGCGATTTACGTTCGTCGCGACGCGCGAGAACTGAACACGTGACTTGTTATGGAAGAGTTGATTAAATCTTGTGACTTTCTCATAAAGTAAAGTGATCCAATGGCTAGGGTTTAAGCTTGGACTTTTGTTTTTGATCCAAGGGTGGTGAGTTAGCAAGAGCTTTTAATAGTAAGGAGGTTTGGTCACTTGGTGGACTTAGGAAACATCACAAGACTCTCTTTTCTTTCTCTCTTCCACGTGAGACTCCATTCTTGCTCACCTTCATCTTAAAATTTCATTTCCTCACCATTTCACTCCATTTCAAGCTTGGAAGCTTAGTGGGAAGTTGTAGAGAATCACTTTCTTAAGGTAACCCTCTCTTCTCATCTCCTAGGTTGGTAGATTTTTAGAGTTGTGAGGTTTTTGGGTTTATGTTCTTAAGAGGGTTTGGTGAGAAATGTTGTTCTTGCTAGTTGTTGTTTCATGAAAGTTGTTCATGAGAGTTTAGTAAGCATGCTAGGCTTTGTTGTTTCAATTTTCCATGAGTTGGTGAAAATCTCATGAGAAAAGTTAGGGTTTTAGGTTGGTTATGTATTGATCAATAACATGTGGTTAAGTTGTAAGGTTTTGAAAAGAAACGTTGTTTTTGAACTTTTAGGCGAAAGGGATTCGTGTTGTATGGTTTTGTTTTAGAAAATCCGATGAAAAATATTTTGGTGTTTATGAAAATATTTCCTAAGAGTTTTGTGTAGTGTTTTTGGGGTCAAAATGGTTTAAAACTCTTGTATTATGTGGCGTTGCTTTTGCCTAAGAAAACATGTTTAAAAACGATTACCGGTCGGCTGAGGCCCGTAATAAAACTTGTGCTTGAGTTTGGTTTTGATTTTAGAAATGAAAACCAAATAACTTTCACTCGAAGCAACCAACATACTTTCGGAAATGTAATACTTTGTTGTGCAAACGGTTGTTGGGAACCAATACTATGCGTATGTGGTGTGTTGCGTGAAAAGTTGTTTTGGGTGAAAATTGAGTAAACCAAGTTTTGCTGTTTCTGCTGTTGTCTCTGGTGTACTCGCTGAGCGAGCTGTTACTCGCCGCAGCGAGCGTGCTTTGAAGCAACTCGCCAGAGCGAGCTCCAGAGCGAGCGAGATCAGTAGCTCCTGACTTCACTCGCCGTCAACTCGCCGTGGCGAGCTCTGGGACCAAAATTTTTGGAGTTTGATGTTCTAAAATTATTTTTAGGCTTCCTATCCTTTTTTATTAATTTATGGAAGTGTCGGGGATTGGAAACGGGTTTTTCGGGTACTCGGAAAGTACGTAGCTTGTAACGCAAGAAAACGGTCATTTTGCATTTCAAATTATCTAAGACTTTTGACTATGGTTTTGAGTCCTAAAAATAGTACAAACAATTCATGGGGATTGATCAATATAGTAGGATTTGGGGTGGTATCCGAAAGAGTGGTTTTCCTTAGAAACCTTGAGGGTTTTTGGGACTTTGGTATAGTTTCAATACGTTTGGTTTAGAAACAATGTATTGATCGTACGTTGCTTGTTTTAGGAAGCGCGACGTGTGGTTTTGATCGTGTGTAGTTAACGGAAGTTTGCCGAGGTAAGAGCTCCACTTTATTTCTGTCTTTTAAAACGGTTTGACATGCTTGGAATTCGCTGCGATGCAATTGTTTGTGTGTTTGACATGTTTGTGTTATGTATGCTCGTTGATGGGAACGTGTTTACATTACTTGTGCAATTTACATATGATTTTGAAAATATATGTATGAATTGCTATGATTTAGTTACATATGCTTGAGAGGTATGTATGTGTGGCATTAGCATATATAGGGAATCGTATGCTCATGCATTCGTTGTGCGTAGTTGCATGAGTGGACTACGGGGTGTTGGTTGCGTGAGTGGACCCACCCAAAATCCTACGGGATCTTATTGAGTACAATAAGTGGTTGCGTGAGTGGACCACGGGGTGTGATTGCGTGAGTGGATCCACCTTAACCCTTTGCGGTTTTATTGGTTATGATTAGTAATTCCGGAATTCATTTGCATGTGGTAGCTCTGGTAGTACCACACCCATTGTAGAAGTCTGCATTAGGCTTGTTGTGCATTATATATATAAGCCCGTTGGTGGGAATTGTTGAATGTTTTAAGAGCTTTCTCTTGTGTTTTGTGGAAATTTTGTTACGTGTACAATCTTTCGCACCGGTTATATATATATATATATATATATATATATATATATATATATCTACTTTTATTTTGTGGTGACCCTTTCTTTCATTTGCGGGCTCATCCCACCCCAGATGACGATGTAGGTCGAGAGGATGGTGTTGGCAGCTCTAGGCCATAGTGAGCTTGTGTTGAAGCTTAGAGTAGTTAGACTATGCGCCGGTGTGTTTTGTGCACCGTGCTTTTGAGTTAGCATAGAGTTTTCTAACTTGTTTTGTATACTTAGACTTGGATTGTAATTATTCAGGAATACACTTTGCTTGTCGAAGCACCTTTTAGTAATGAGTTCTTTTGTATATTTGAATGCCGGCTCATTTAAAATCTATTATGCGTAACTCTGATTGTGTACAAAAAAAAAATTAATGCCCTTTTTGGCTTAAGAAAAACGGGGTGTTACAATTGGTATCAGAGCTCGGCTTTAAATCTTCAAAGGGAAAGTGTACTCTTGAGTCGTTAGTCCAGAGTCGGTTAGAACATAGCTTGAGTTGTGTTAGTTCTAGCGGTTTTTTTTTTTTTGTTGTGTTGTGGGTTATGTGGTTGGTTGTTTTGAGTCTAGCATGAGATATGCTTAGACACTGGTTTGTGTCTTACTGAAGTAATGCAGGGAGTGAGGCTTCAGTAAGTGGAATTGTGAAACCCCGAGCCTTGGTCGAATTTAGTCGACGAGTGTCTCTGAATTCCTTAGACAGAGTGGTCCGAGGAGGATGGACTCGCGGTGAACAAGAACTACCAGTGATTCTTGGAAGTAAATCAATGGAAGTATTATGGGTCGTTGTCACCCGGAGGTGTTGAGTACGGACGTGTGGACGTCGACTGATAAAGGATTGCAAGTAAGGATCAGATTGGGACGACCTTTTGAAGAAGGTATTGGATGTTCGTCGGGTGAGTTAGGGCGGGACTTGATGAAGTCTGTCGGTTGCCAAGGGGATGCGACCACTGTGGAATTGTGGACCAGGCAGAGATGTCAGTTGGATTTAAGTACGATGTTTGGATAATCATTTAGGCTATTCGTATTGGAATTAAAGTGCGTCGCGCGCCAAGGGTCAGCGGACCTAGTGTTGTTAGGTGAGGATTATACCAATGGTGGAATAC
Source organism: Trifolium repens (assembly GCA_030408175.1). Lineage (NCBI taxonomy): Eukaryota > Viridiplantae > Streptophyta > Magnoliopsida > Fabales > Fabaceae > Trifolium > Trifolium repens. Next base: position 43,748,966 of record CP125837.1, on the reverse strand, counting down.
CTTAAGGGTTAAGTTAAGTGTTTGAGGTATATTAGATTCGAAACTGAGATTATTATGGATTAATCTCGTGATGATTGAAGGTAGGAGACCAAGTATCACGTTGATAAGTGACAACCTATACATAGTTCGGGAGATAGTAAGTATAGATGTCGGTGTGAGATACAACGATAGGTAATCGATTGTTAAATAAAGATGGATGTGGAGAGGTATTCTGGTAAAGAACGAGGAGTTCAACCTTTGAAAGTGAGTTGCATATCACTGATAAGTGATAATAGAGGTGTTTAATATGGAAATGTCCAGATAATTTTAGTAGTGTAAGTTAGAATTATTAATTATTGGCAGGTAAACCATAAGAGAAAGTAAACTTATTGAGTAGTTTGAAAAGATTAGTCAAGATTGAGTAGAGATCCTGTGTGGATGTGCATATAAGTTAACGATTTTGATCAACCAAAATGGTTGGAGGACTAAGTAGCAGCTTGAATTTATGATACCATGAGAGTTGAGGTGGGCAAGTTTTGAATAAATTCAAGTTATGGACGAGAATTTTTGGATATTTTCTAAGAATGTCGTGGTTGAGTAGAAAAGGAGTTCGTTAGTAAGAATACTAAGACAATGAAAGTCGATAGTTGGAAGAACTTTTATTGTGTGTTAGGATTAAATGGATGGTACGACGAGTTTTTAGAGTTCTTGAAGATTAGATTCAAGAGTTTGATTTGGATATCGAACTTACTAAGAATAAAATCATAGCAAAGTGTTGTGCGTTGGTAGCTGTCTTGATAGGCCAAGCATTAAGATTTGAGATAAGTGTTTCATGACTTGATGTATGAGTAAGGTATGTTGATTTGAAAGTAAATTATAGTGACATGACGATGGTAAGACTAGAGATAGTTATGCATAGAGAAATACTTAATAGGAACTTGAGGAATTAATTTATTGGGGCGTTCGATTATGAAGAGTACAATTGATGATCGTTAGTAAAAGTTAGAAGTGAATAAGAAAACGATGAGTGACTAGATGTAAGAGCAAGATTAGCTGGAACTTGAGATCTAGAAATTGATTCCCCGGGGGGAACAGACTTTATAACTTTAGAATAGTCACAATGATGAAGGACCAATCGAACGGAGAAGAGTGTGCTTGATTGGAAACAAGTTGATGTGGAACGAGCGTAATTGGATTGTGTGTGGAAAATTAAAGATGTTGTTTGGAACCAATAAGTTATGTGTCATGGTGGTTTGGGAACCAACTTTAGGTTGTTGTTGAACTGAAAAATTGCAAATGAGTAGATCGATGAGATTAGTCGCAGAGGATGTTAGCCATTGGAAAGCCGTGTTGAGAATGAGTAAGAGAGAGGCACATGAGAATGTGGCTTATGTCAATGGAGGATTGGCAAATGGAAATTCCCTCCCACATAATTTGGAAAATTATGATTGTGCGTGTATATTAAGGATTCGAAAGCACCACCTGAATGGATGTCATGGCGGTGCATGTGTTGTATGCAGTAATAATAAAGGGTAAGCCATTGTCTAGTGGCAAAGTTTGGTGGAAGCTGGTAGAGCTTCGATTCATTGTAGTGGTTACAATGAAGAGGGACGTAGCATAATGGAAATCTGTATTGAGTAAGTAAAGGAATGCGGATATGGTCTACATGGACAGTGAAACAATAGGGATGTGATGAGTACCTTAAGATTTATTTTGGGAGTAGGTATCTCGACAGGAAGGGTGATGTTGGGAATAATTAAGAATGGTTAGGGTGACAAGCTCTTTTGAGTAAGAGATGATTTAATTGTAAGAGAAAAAGGAACTCAGGAGAGTTCAGGAATAGAATGAGAATACGTTGTAAAGAGGATGTGCGCTGACGATGGCCGTCGACGAGGATAAACGTTTGTTCAAGGCACGCGAGATTCATCTAAGTGTCGTTTTGAAAGTAATGTGAACATATAAGGGACCGATTCTGGGGAATTGGGGATTTGGATAAAAGGAGTTCAAGAGAAGTAGATGGTTTAGTTTGGCAGGTGCCAAAACTGCGGGGAGTGTAATCACCAACCGGGGGTTGGGGTGATATTATTTAAGTCGTGATTGGAAAAAGATTTATATGTGAGCAGACGGTTCGGCATATTCATTGAGTCACGGACTGATGGATATTGGTAAAGTGGGAAAATCTTCTATAGAGAAGACAACTTGTTTGGAATGTAATGGTTTGGTGGTACCTGCCGTGGTGGCATTGTATTACTGTTGAATGATGTTCAACGGATGTTTCATGAGTGGAATCATGAGAGCTTGAACGATGTGTTTTGAGTGTTGTGTCTTACGAATTCGACCTAGTATTCATAAGAGATCGAGGGAAACATTAAGAAAAACCTCGAAAGATTGGTGGAACCCTTGTGACTCGGAGGACCTTGAGCACAAGTGGAATGAAGTATCACTCAAGTCGGGTAAAGATGGTCTAGACCACCATCATGATTGTCGACTATTTATTGACAAATTGAGGGACTGATCATCCTTAATCTCTTGTTGATAATAGACGGAGTCGTGTTGATTGGAATTGACTAGTTTTGCTAACTTTGGTGGTGCACAGAGAGTGCTGTGTTTCTTTTTGGAGGGTAGCCACTCACAACTTCGTGTGAAACTAATGGAGTGGGCTATGCCGCGGAGGCGAAAGAGGTGACTTTGAAAATTTTGTGTGTGGACCCTAGGAAATTTGAGGAACTCGAGGTTGTGAACCTCTGTTGTGAGATTAATTTTGAGTGGTGAACTCGTTGAGAGTTGCGGTTGGTGCACGGTTGTGCCAGTGTGTCGGTGTTAGCATCTGTGTGGCTGCACCTAATCCTGAGGGATTTTGTTGTGTTGGTGTTGGTAATAATTAGTTGAGTTGTTACTCTTACCTTTAGTTTCGAGGACGAAACTTCTTTTTGGAGGGTAGTAATGTAAGACCCGTAATTTCACTGTACAGTTTTCCTAAGGAACTTTAGCTACGGCTAAGAATGTTAGGGTTTTTGTTAAGTGGTTTTGTGAGTATCGTCGCATTAATGAGATTTTTGCTGAAACGGAGCCTGTTTTGTGCTCATGCGCTGGAAAGGCACAGACTTTCGGGTCGTGGTCCTCTTTTAAGTATGAGGAGATTTCTGTGAAGTCAGAATGACGAGTTTTGGATTATTCTTGTTTTTGGAAAAACGAGTAGGATTTTATCCGCGGTTGGAAAATCTTACTGCGTCTGTTTTGAGTGAGGTTTCGGATGGAGGTTTTATATATCTGCGCGAGTTAGGATATATTCTGAGAATACTTTTCTAAGGTATGGAAGAAAATTACAGTCGCGGAAAAAGATTCGGCGATAAGTTTTGGAAATGTTAAACGTTAGACGTTCTCTCCGTAGGTTTTATGTTTTTGTGATTTACGTTCGTCGCGACGCGCGAGAACTGAACACGTGACTTGTTATGGAAGAGTTGATTAAATCTTGTGACTTTCTCATAAAGTAAAGTGATCCAATGGCTTTGTTGAGAAATGTTGTTCTTGCTAGTTGTTGTTTCATGAAAGTTGTTCATGAGAGTTTAGTAAGCATGCTAGGCTTTGTTGTTTCAATTTTCCATGAGTTGGTGAAAATCTCATGAGAAAAGTTAGGGTTTTAGGTTGGTTATGTATTGATCAATAACATGTGGTTAAGTTGTAAGGTTTTGAAAAGAAACGTTGTTTTTGAACTTTTAGGCGAAAGGGATTCGTGTTGTATGGTTTTGTTTTAGAAAATCCGATGAAAAATATTTTGGAGTTTATGAAAATATTTCCTAAGTGTTTTGTGTAGTGTTTTTGGGGTCAAAGTGGTTTAAAACTCTTGTGACATGTGGTGTTGCTTTTCGCTTTGAAAACATGTTTGAAAATGATTACCGGACGGTTAAGGCCCGTAATAAAACTTGTGCTTGGATTTGGTTTTGATTTTGGAAATGAAAATCAAATAACTTGCACTCGAAGCAACCAACAAGCTTTCGGAAATGAATTGCTTGCTTATGAAAATGGTTTGCTTTTGTGCCTTGAAAAAAATGTTGGGAACTAATAGAATCAAACTAGGCTTGGGTGGAAAAAGGTGGTGTGAGTTGCTGTCTTTTGCTGTCATGACAGGTGCAACTCGCTGAGCGAGTGTTAACTCGCCAGGGCGAGTGTCACAGGTCAGGAACACGCTAGGGCGAGCTCCAGAGCGAGTAAGACCTGTTGCCTCTGCCTTCACTCGCCACCAACTCGCCAGGGCGAGCCCTGAGAGTTGAAATTTTGGATTCTGATTTCTAAACTTGGTTTTTAGCTTTCTAATCCCTTTTTATTAATTTATGGAAGTGGTTGGGATTGGAAACGAGTTTTTCGGGTACTCGGATAATACGTAACTTATAACGCAAGAAAACGGCCATTTTGCATTTCAAATTATTTAAGACTTTGGCCTATTGTTTTGGGTCCTAAAAATAGTACATATAACTCATGGGGGTTGATCAATACGGTAGTTTTTGGTATGGTATCCGAAAGAGTGGATTTTCCTTAGGAACCTTTAGGTTTTTGGGGATTGGTGTAGTTTCAATACTATTGGTTAGAGAACAATGTATTGATTGTTGCGCTGCTTATTTTAGGAAGCGCGAGTTGTAGAATTATGCGAGAAAAGTTAACGGAAGCTTGCCGAGGTAAGGGCATCACTTTATTTCTGTCTTTTCACTGAGTTATAACATGTTTGTTGGTTATTTTCGGTGATGCGTGTTTGTGTGTTTGGCATGTATGTGTTATGTATTCTCGTGATGAGAAAGTGTTTACAATACGTGCGTTGTTTTACATTTGATTGGAGATGTATGTATGAACATGTGGGTGAATACATATGATTGGAAATGTATGTATGTTTGTTGTGGTTTGTTACATATGATTGGATATGTATGTATGTTGTTGGGATGGTTTACATATGCTAGGGAGGTATGTATTTGTTGCATTAGTATACATGGGGAATCGTATGCTCATGCATTATTAGTGCGTGGTGATTGGGAGAGCCACGAGGTGTGGTGATCGGGAGAGCCCACCCTAATGGTTCGTAGTGATCGGGAGAGCTACGAGATTTTTTTGTTGAGATCGATACGTAGTGATCGGGAGAGCTACGGGGTGTGGTGATCGGGAGAGCCCACTCTAATCCTTGTAGTGATCGGGAGAGCTACGGGATTCTATTGATACTTATGGTAGGGGTGTGGTGATCGGGAGATCCCACTCTAATCCTTGTAGTGATCGGGAGAGCTACGGGATTCTATTGATACTTATGGTAGGGGTGTGGTGATCGGGAGAGCCCACTCTAATCCTTGTAGTGATCGGGAGAGCTACGAGATTTTTGTTGATATTGTTAGTAGGGGATGGACCTACGATTCCGGAGCTCATGCATTGTGGTAGCTAGGGTTAGTACCACGCATTTTAGAAGTCTGCATTAGGCTTGGTGTGCATTATATATATAAACCCGTTGGTGGGAATTGCTTTGGTGGTTAAGAGCTTTCTCTTGTGTTTGTGGAATTATTGTTATGTGTACAATCTTTCGCACCGGTTATATATATACATACTTTTATTTTGTGGTGACCCTTTCTTTCATTTGCGGGCTCATCCCACCCAGATGATGGGTTAGGTCGTGGTGACGACGGTGGCTGTTCCAGGCCCCAGTGAGCGGTTGGAGCTTTATCTTAGTTAGACTATGCGCCGGTGTGGGTTGTACACCGTGCTTTTTGGGTTTAGGCATAGGATTCTAACTTGTGTGGTTGTAAGTATTTGAATAGTTAGACTTGGATTGTAATTATTCAGTAATACACTTTCCTTGTCGAATCACCTTATGGTGATGAGTTCTTTTGTATATTTGAATGCCGGCTCATTGAAAAATATTCTATGCGCACTCTGAGTGTTAGTTGAAAAAGAAAAAAAAAATAATGCCCTTTTTGGCCTTTGAAAAACGGGCTGTTACACACCGGTCAGGATCTATCTCAAGACTAAATGGTTAAGGGGCCCAAGTATCTACCACTTGTGCGACACTATCTTGGTGCATTTTTAATATTTTAATTTTGTAAAATGAAGGAACACCTATATTTAGATTACTTTGAAACAAATTAAAATAAGAAAGTACACTATTTTTTTCATGGATAAGATCCCTCGAAGAATTGAAGTCTTGAACCAAAAAAATAGCTTATGACATATCTGTAAACTTTTTTTTTACGTAAAAACATTTAATTTTATTTTGAAGAAAAAATTATATTCATTAGAGACAAAATACAAGATAAAAGATTTTGTGAGAGAGAGAGAGAGAATTAAAATACATATCGACAAGTACTTCCCACCCCACTATTAAAAATACATATTGACGAATTAAAATTTGAATTCCAACTGCGAGGATTACCCTAATTTTCATATTTCATAATTTATCATGGGGAAACCTTATTCAAAATTTTATCTAGCACCAAGAAACGTGATGCCCATGATGAAAAGTGTATGTAGATCATAGTGAGAACTAAGCACGAAAATTTAATTCATATTCATTAAAAAATATATAGAATTAACAACTATTTTTTATTGATGTGAAACCTCTATAGAATCATGTAATGGAGACAGAAGAGAGATGGATATATATATATATATATATATATAGAGAGAGAGAGAGAGAGAGAGAGAGAGAGAGAGAGAAAATCTCTTAGTGGTGTAGAATAGAAAACGGTGAGCACTTTCCACCCAAGTATTAAAAATACACATTGACTAATTAAATTTTGAATTCGGACTGCGGGGGTTATCCATATTTTCATATTTAATATTTTATCACGGGAATCATTTATTCAAAATTTTATTTAACACGATAAAAAGTGATCCCCCATGATGAAAAGTGTATGTAGAAGATAATGATAACTTAACACGAGAATTTTATTGATATTCATTAAAAAAATAATATAGAATTAGCAACTATTTTACGGTTGATGAATCCCCTATAGAGTCCTGCGACGGAGACGGAAGATAGAGAGAGAGGGAAAATCTCTCAGTGGTATATAATAGGAAACAGGTAACACTTCCCACCCCACTATTAAAAATACACATTGACTAATTAAAATTTGAATTTCGACTAAGCCGGTTTTTCCATATTATGTGTCCATCGAACTTTCATTAGATTACATATGGCTTATGAAATCTATGGAACATCTAAAATAAATTAATATAATTTTGATTTTTTTTATATTTTATGCTATTTTAAACTTTCCATAACTTTCGTTCGAACTTTTTTAAGAATCTTAATTTATTAATGTGAGTGGAGAGATTCCACATAGATTTTCCCATTTGATACTCACGCGTGGAGATTGTTTCTTGGTGGTACGGTGAAAAGAAAAAATTTGAGAATAGAAACAGGGTCAAAGTATGTTAATATTCATTTAAAAAATAGTATAAAATTTACAATTATTTTTTGTTGATGAAGTCCTACAGAGTCCTGTGTTAAAGATATATCGTATTTTTATACTCAAATAAACTAAAATAAATCAATCTCATAGACAATTGAAAAAACGTATATAACCTTCTTTTTTTTTTGACAAATCGTATATAACCTTCTAAATAATATAAAATGAAAAAAAGACATTGACAACCTTCAAAAGAAAAAATAACATATGAAAATAAATATTATTGAAAAAAATAAAAATTATCCCGTGTTTGACAATGAACCTAATGTAAATTTTCTATAAAGAGTGGGCTCGAGATGAAAAATAAATAAAAAATCATGGTATATTTTAATTTTATGGGTACGGTCCCAATAAATCCTAAGGCCATGAAAAATCAAAGCATAATTTCGTTTGAGAATGAAGTTTATAATTATTTTATATTTATAGGATCACTATACAGTTTCGGGATGAATATGAGATAAAGAATCTATCTCATAATAGTATAAAATGGGAAGCGAAGTAATACTCTTAATTTCACTTTATTCTGTAACATCGTTAAATCTATATTATACAAAACCTATCTCAATTTTACCTTATAATTTTAAATCAAATTAATCAAATAATATATCAAAATAAACATATAAATATTATTAAAAAAGAAAATTATCCTGTGCACGGCACGGGCTAACATACTAGTATTTATTAGTTAATGATATGAATTAAGTATGTTTGGTTAAAAAATAATACTCCTTCCATTTCTTTTTAATTGTCTTTTCAGAATGATAACACCAAATTAATGAAGTATATTTTTGCACGTTATCTTCCTATTATACTCTCGTTCTAATCCACCAATAAATTCTTATTTTTTTTGCACTTTTATCAATAAATTTAATATATTATGTAAAACAAAAATATTATCATTCTCTCATAACAAACAATTGCTAATTACTATCTCTTTCTCCAGTAACAGTAACAGGAATAACACAAACCTGCTGTGTCATAGGTTGAACTTGCATTAGGAAAGAGCTCCAATCTGTGATAAATTAAATCGTGTGCTTGTAGAATTAAAATAGCTGAAAATTTAATGCACAATATGTTATTTATGGAATGAAATTTTAACCTATCCTAAAACGATTATTAAATGTAACAAACTTTGGTTTCAATTTGAAATATAATAGAGATAAACTTTGTTTGGTTTTATAACAAACTTTGTTTTGATTTGTTTTATTGAAAAAGATAAGAGCAATTGACAAATGGTATAATTGACAAAGTATACCCATAAAATACAAAAAGGACAAGTAAATATAAATGCTAAATCTGATAATAAAAGACAATTAAAAAAATACGGAGGAAATATCTTTTTATAAATAAAAATATAAAGTATCTATTTATTTATCTTTCTTTCTGTTTTAAAAAAAGTAATATCTATTTATCTTTCTCATAAATTTCTCTTAAAAAAAAAACATTGTACGTCGTCGTTTTATATTATAAACAATATTTCACTTTTTTCAATCTGTATATATTTATTTGCCCTTGATTTATAGATTGATTCTCTTCCCCCTTCTTTCTTTCTGCCCAATCTCTCTTTCCGTATCGCACAAATCGTATCAGCAGCAGCAATGTCTGGAGAATCAGCCACCGCTATTCACAAGGGTCAAGTAAGATTCAACCTCTCTATTTAATTATATATAATCATCTTTTCTAATTCGATTTAACTCTAACCTAGTTACTAATCTTTTTCCTTTTTCGTTAATCAGGTTGATCTCTTAGACTTCATTGATTGGACTGGTGTTGAATGTCTCAATCAAAGCACCACTCACTCTCTCCCCAATGCTATCAAACAGGTTACTTGTTCTCTTTCAATTCACAACCAAAAACCCTATTTATTTGATTAACTATGATTTTGACTTAATTAGTGTAATTTTTTTTATTTATTAATTAAAATTAGGGTTATAGAGAAGATGAAGGTTTGCATCTTGAAAGTGATGCTGATGAACAGCTTTTGCTTTATATTCCTTTCACTCAAGTTATTAAACTTTATTCCATTGCTATCAAAGGTCCTGAAGATGAAGGTAAAATTACATCATCTTTATTTATTCATTCATATCCTAAAACTAGTTTATATTATTTTATTTTTTTAATTTAAATATTTGATTCTTGTCACCAATTTTCCCTAATAAGATTGCACAAATACGATCCACTTGTATATTGTAAGGTGTTATAATGTTGGTTGTTGGAATTAAGCAATTGACAAAGTATCCATGGCATTGTGAATTGTTTATTGTTTTGGTCTAATGTTTACTTCTTGTTAGCAAATATTTCAAATTAGTAGTTGATAAGTTGAATACTTAAAATCAAATTGATCTTTGAAAAATTACTTCCGAAAGGGTAACATACATTTTTTTGTTAAATTCTTACATTTTTTGTCTCATGACGAGCATTCTATAACCAACACCGCTTTGCCTAGTGGAGTTATCTGCACTGGGACTCGGGGGGTTGACCTAGTGCTCTCAGGATCGATTCTTGCAGAGTTAAAAAATGTGTTGGCCAGCCTTTACTTGGTCCCCAAGCGATCGGAGATGAGTCTTACATTGTTAGCGTGGGAACACTATGTAGGTAGCCAATGATGGTCCCGATAAAAAGTAATAATGATGGGCATTCTATTGGAAATATTTTTCGATCTCAAATTAGTTTTCACTTTATAATGTCAAGACATTATTTATTATATTTCCAATAATAACCCAATTTATTAAGTAGTTTATCCTCCTAATTAGGCATGACGAAGATATCCTTATATGCGGCTATCCGCGGATAAAATCCGCCATGGGCACCAGGCAGGTAGCTTAATAGATATCCGTAGGTAAAATAAATGCATATTGTATTTAACCAACTGGGTGGGCACAAGTATCATACTATTCATGTCCATGGATACCCATTGACATCCCTACTTGTAATTAGTTCACTACTATTACTTTTAATCACTCTAGTTAATGTGATATTTTGCTCTTTTATAACAATATTTTAGTCTTGACACATTATTTTACTATAACAAGCAATATAACTAATCATCTTAAGAAGTGCGCATTACCTTGAACAATATTTATAACGAGATGGAGGGAGTAATTTCAAAGATTAACCTGGTAGCACCCTACAACTTGAGGGACCAAAATAAGGTTTTGTCCTTTTGTTACACTTGCAGCCCATTTTAGAATTTAGATATGCTTAACATGATTTTTCAGTTACATATATGATTTTCACCAATTTATTACTGCACTTTTGTTTTTTGGTTTCTGTTGACATGATTGTAATTGGAGTACAACGTTGTTCATTAGGCCCCAAGACAGTGAAGCTCTTTTCCAACAAGGAGCACATGGGATTCAGGTATATCTTGGTTTGTTTTCATAGCATTTGTGTCATGTGATTCAACTGGTTTATGATTGTTTATTAACAATTTAATAAAATTTCAGTAATGTCAATGACTATCCACCAAGTGACACAGTAGTTTTGTCCCCAGAAAACCTCAAGGTAGTTGCTCCATATGTCTTCTCCCAAGTACATTAACTATGCTTAAAGTCAATTGTTGACATCTTTTTTTTTTAATCATATTTGTAATATTTGACATCACAATTATCTAATTTATTCTCTTATAGGGGAAACCAGTACTTTTAAAGTATGTCAAATTTCAAAATGTTCGTAGGTATGTCATTTTCCTTATTTCCTACTTTCATAAACGGCCTTCCATTTTTATCATCCAATTGGTGGGAGTAGCTGCTGCTAATTCATGTTAATTATTTGACCAGCTTGACAATATTTATTGAGGATAACCAAACTGGTTCTGAGATCACAAAAGTTCAAAAAATTCAGCTGATCGGATCAACGTAAGTTTTAAACTAGATATCTGTTCTATTATGTCTCCTTTCTCTGCTACAACTTTGCGTTTACTTGCTGTGAAGAACGAATTATTAAACCATTTAACACTCATTTTATTGTTTTCTCCCCTTAATTGGGGTTTCACTAGTCTATGTTCATTCTACCAACTAAAATTATTTGCCTTAATATTATTACATGACAATAATGTTATGCATTTTTTGGGGGGCGCAAGATAAGGTAGATATATGAATGAATTACATAGTAGAGGAAACCTTCATTGTTTTTTTTTCTTCTTTGAACAGCAAAAACAATTTTACTAGAAGAGTGAGAGAAGTACAATGACAATGAGTACTAAACCCACCAACTAAGCAAAACTACAAGCGACCTTCATTGTTGTTTACCACTTTAGTCTATTTTTTTGAACACTAAACAAGATTTTTATCAATGAAAGTGAAAATAAGTACAAGTGGTACCAAACCCACAAAAGTGATGAAGTATGAGTAGTACTCAACCCACCCAAAGGACACAAAAAATTAGCAGAAGCCACCCCATCTAACCACAACCCAAATTGAACAAAAGCCATCTTAGAATACAATCCAGTGGATTTGAGAAACACTCGTAAAATAAACATGGAGGTTTTCCCTCTAGCTGCAATTTGGTGTTTTACAGTGTTTTAACATATTACGATATTCGAATAGGTATTGTCTTGCATGTGGGCCACACCTTCCTTTTTCTGTGGGCAAATAGGGGGTTGGGAAAACTATTAATGGCACTGATTATTCTATGTTCTGTCTTTCTTTAATAAATTTTTGGCCCCTCTGTTTTGTATCATTAACGGTTTTGGTCCCTCTTTAATAAATTTTGGTTTTGGTCCCTCTTTTATAAATTTTGGTCTTGGTCCAAATTTTTTTGTCTTAATATTTAAAATGTCTGCCATTTTCTTCACCTGTGCATTTGAGACCGAATTTTGATGATGTGCCAAGTGAGATGCTTATGTAGAAACTTAGTTGTTGACATGGAAATCACTGAAGTCGAATCTATCTGCAAAGTGTCTTGCATCAAATTTGTTGCTTTTGTGAAATAGATTAACGCATATTTTGATGACATGAAAATAAGTTAAGTCAAAATCCATCTAAACAGTAACACCTAATAAGTATCTCACTTTTCACATCATCAAAATGTAGCTCCAAATGCTTAGATGGGGAAAAATTACAGACGTTTTGAAAATTGGAGGCAAAATTGTGGACTTTGACAAGGGGAACCAACACCATAATCATTAATCAGATTAAATAGTGATAAAATGTATTCAAACCAAATTATTAACACAAAATTCTGATACTTTGATGCAGAGTTGAAACAACAGACATGAAGGGTTTGAAGAAGATTGAGGATCATTGACCTCGTTAAAGTATTGAGTCAAGTTTCCTCCGCATCTACTCTTACAAATTTTGATTGGAAGTTTTATATTCAGCTTCATGAATAATGGTTTATGACTTCTAATATCTATAATTTTTCGTAAGAGATTGATGCTCAATATATCTGCTTGGTCGTGACAATTTATGTGATAGGAAGTAACACTCAAGCTGCATGGCTGTTTAATTATTTTCTTTTTTACATGTTTGGGAAATATGTAAAAAATTGAGGTCAGAATTACCTTGAATGACTGAATATGGAAGGTTTGGACTACATTGAGGGTGTCATAATTCGGTTTTACTACTAGGGGATTTAGATCACATCTACCTGCACCTAATGAGGGTGATACCTGTTTCTTTTTTCTTCTTTTTATTATGCAGAGACAACACCCCTTTCACTGAAAGCGAAAAACTTATCAGAAATCACCCTGAATAGTAAATGACTACTATCAGTGTCCGTGGACATTCCTAATCACAACTATAGACATGCTATTTCAAAAACATAAAAATATATAGAATTGTTTCCGTTGCCCTTAAAATTGCCAATTTTTTACGTGGTTTTGTTACCCCTGCAAAACTGACGAAGTAGTTGCTTACAATGGATGCACAAACTATTTTTGAGGTGTACAGAGGTCCTCTCAATTTTTGGGGTTTCAACAAAGTTTATTAATATTTTTTTAATGTATTTGTTTTGGTCTATCATCAAAATTTATAGAAATTTTCTACCCGCAAAAAATATAAATATAATTTTTTAAGAAAGTATAAACTCATGGATCAACCCATTTAACTCTGAGAGTTGAGCAAAATTTCCAATTTATAAGCCCGTTTTAATCTAGTCCAACTAAGAGAAAAACTGTATTCCATGCATTAGTTTAGTCCCTTTGCATCATCGTCATTTTGAAATTTCATATTTGTGATCTTAACATGTTGATCGATTTAAACAATGATACTCAACACCATCCATCCTTCTTCCGCTGTCGTAGTTGAGACGTCCATTGAGTTGATTCATTTGGTACTTTACTAGCATTGATCTGAAACAAAGTGAGTTTTCCCTTTTTTAGTGGACTTCACATAGATGAGTTTTCATTTCTACTTAGTAAAATTCATTTTTCTATGTTGTGAATGAAAAATGAACTAAACACTCTTATCAACCTTAGAGGAATAAACGTTGGATGTAGAGCTACCAAAATGGACTACCACTTAATGTGATTGGACTAAAAAGTCATAATTAAAAGAGGGCTCCAAAAATACTATTCTACTTCGAGTCTAAATTGACCAATTCTTCGCAGAATTACAAAGGGCAGCAGAATAATAAAAACATAGTATTTCAAGTCTGGTTCGACATATTATGCATAAAACTATTTTATTTATTCATGATTATATACTTCTTATTGATAATATATTATACTACCTAATTTGTTTTGCTTCAGTATCGAAATACAATAAAATGTTTGTAATCGTGATACAAGATAATAAATAAATACGAATATGCGCTCATGAAAATATAATGCACACAAGAAAAAATAAGTCATTAGTAATGTGTAAAATTTAAACCTAGAATCATCTTGTTATGTGGACTTCGAATAAACTTTAGTTTCTTTTTCCCAATTTTATATGTTAATATGGACTCCGGACTACCTGTGACTTATACGAACTAGCTCGCTTTTATAGCTAATGTTTTTAGGTTGAGCTAAAAACCCCTGAAAAAACTGGGATCAAATTATTAAGCTCAAGTCTTACGTTTAAGTGGACATATTGATTTAAAGAGGATTTTTTTTTAAAAAAAATAAATTAGGGTATATCAGGATTTTATATATATTTATTAGTCTATATTTAATACTCCCTCCGTTTCTTTTTAATTGTCTTTTTAGAATGATAACAGTAAATTAAGGAAGTGTATTTTTGCATGTTATCTTCCTATTATACCCTCGTTTTAATCCACCAATAAATTCTTTTTTTTTTCCAACATTTTTTCTTTCCAATAAATTTAATATATTATGTACAAAAAAACAAAATTTAATATGTTATGTACCAACAAAAATTTTTAAAAAAAAAGATTTTGTTTTCCAAATATATAGCATTAATTGGTTTTATGGAAAAAGATAAGAGCAACTGACAAAGGGTATAATTGACAAATCATACTCATAAAATACAAAAAAGACAATTAAATAGAAACGCTAAATATGATAATAAAAGACAATTAAAAAGAAACGGAGGGAGTATTATGAAATATAAAAATAAAATGGCTAAATTGCACTTATTTAACCCCTAACTTTCACAAACTTGCGATTTTGACCCCTTTTAACATTTAAAATAACACTTTTGGCCTCGTAACTTTCACTAACTTGCCATTTTGGGGGTCAAAGATCATGTATTATGTATTACTAGCCGCCAAACGGGCACGTTCGTTTGTGTGATCGATATTCTCTTTTCATTTTTGTTTGTTGTGATCAAAATTCTCTATTATGCAAATATAAATAACTACTTAATCTCTTTTTTTATTGGACTTAGTTAATTGATAACTATTAACCTCCTCTTTTGTTGTGACTAGTTATTAAGAAGAAAAATATATATATATTTATTTTTTACTATAAAAAAACTGAAAACCTACTTTTATGTGGAAGTTGTGCTTAGTTATTAAGAGAAAAAAAAATTATTTACTAAAAAAACTGAAAATCTATTTTTATGTGGAAGTTATTTTCAACATATACAAATATTTAGTTTTTTTTTGGTAGGTTTTTTTAAGGGTAAAATAGGAATAATGAAAAAACCATCCCAAAAATTTGTATCCTTTTTATATATAGTAATAGATAAATTTATACGTGCGAACATGATGGCTCACAAGCTTGCTAGAGCGGCCATTTCTTGTGCTAGTTGTTATTAGAGATATTACCTACTTGTATTAAAATTATTTTGATTAATGAAATGTCTTGTCTTGAGTTTGTGTTTGTAAAAAAATAAAAAATAAAAAGAACTTCTAGCCCCCTCAATTTCTAAAGCCAGTTTTTTATATGTAATGCTCTCATTAATGATATGGTGCTTATGTAGCATGGTTGTGTACTTGTGTTCAAATTAACTTTTTCCATGTAGCATTGTGTTCAGATTAACTTTTATTTCCAGCTCATTTAAATTAGTACTAACTATAAATTTAATAGTTAAATAATTTTATTTGGTTAAATTGCACTTTTAAAACATGATTTTAATACATATTTAATTTCCCTACCCTATATGCAGCACTAAGTTTATGAACGGAAGAAAGAGAAAAGTTTAGAAAATGTTGCATGTGTTGGTTGTCTTGATTTTCATCCTTTTCTTGTGATTGTGTGAACCTTATGTTACATTGAACGATCAGATCCGTGCAAGTTGCAAATGAATGGTCCCCAATATCACTTACTGTTCCCTTACTCTATTTGGTTTGTTCTAACTGATACCTACCTAACATACAACACAGACAATATGAGTATAGCATAGAGAAAAAGAAAAAGATGAAATTCTCCAACCGCAGTTTCAAGAGCCCCTTGAGATATATAGAAATTCTCACTATAGTGTCTGCATGTGGTGGCGTGAGCGTGATATTATTTAAACTTAATTCGTTTCAACAATATTATAGGACCACATGCATCATGCATACATATGAGGATGCATCTTTCATTCTACTTGTTTAACTTTTCAATCTTCCAATTCTTTATGGTTCCCGTTCCTAATTCAATTATAAAGTTGCCGAAAAACCAATTATAAAGTTGCCGACATATATAGCCATGGACAATAGATACAACTTACGGTCCGTGATTAATGGCTAATCTTTATAAATGGGTCATATTAACCAGCGTTCTAGGACGTTAAGGAATTAAAAAAGAAAAAATTTGTATTAAAAATTGTATTTGAATTCCAATGTACATGGTTCAATTTTCACGGAAAGTAAAAACTGTACGAGTGAGAGGTATATAAGATTATGAGGTAGAACGTCGAGATTGCCTACTATATATATAGAAAGGGGCCAGGATGTTATGGTCCTTGTCAACTTAGTTCTTAATTCAATTTATAATTTTTTTTTATCTCTCCTTTTTGAAGATGCTAGTAGGTCATTCATCTTTAATGACGTTTTCTTTGAAGCGACGCAAATGGAGCTACAAAATTGCCGATTTCGATGGTCTAAGAGGTTTGTAAACCTAAGAGTTGTGGAAGGCTTGGGGTTACAAATATGCTTCTTATGAATCTATAACTTTTAGTGAAGTGGCATTATTGAAGAATAATTTTGGAGGAGTACGTCTTCTTTTTGGGTGGATATTTTCATTGTCGGGTATGTTTTTCAAAGACCCTGCCTTATTTGGGAGGTCATGTTAATGGGTTTAGGGTTTTTCTCTCCCTTGGTGGAAATGTTGGGAAATTTAATCGTTTAACAGAGATATAAACGCAGCGGAATTTTAAAATTTAATTTCTCATCAATGGATCCTTGTGAATGAACATGATCAGAGTCTAGATTATTACCTTTGAAGAGCAAATCCTCTGCTTGTATTTCGATCACAAGTACCATAGAATCGCAGCACCTCTAGCCGGTCCACAAGAATAGTAACCTTCAAAGGAGTGCTAGCTCCAAGCGATGAAGGCCTCAAGTGAGAGGAGGCAAGAAATAAGGATTAGGGTTTGCATCAAGTGATTTTTCTTTACCACAATGGTTCTATTTATAGAACCACTTGTCTTGTGCACCAAGACAAACTCTTGTCATTGGGCTACAGTTACACTTAAGCCTGTTTCATTAAACAAGCTAAAGGGGGGCGCATGCCCCCATGTGTCATGTACACATGAGTGCTCCCTCACCATTTCTTATGATGTACTGCTTATTTAATTACCGTGATACCCTTATCATATTTCCATATTCCTCTGAGGTACACCGTAGCTTACGGTGTTCCAATCTCACACTAGACTGTCCTTATGTGTGTGACCCTTGTAGGTTTCCGTAACGTTGATAATTATATTAAATCATATATTTATTATAATAAACAGTGAGCGGTATCTAGCAACACATCACTGATACTCAAGTTACGAGAAATTATCATGTGATCTAAACATAACCTTTGTGATAATACTAGTGTGTATAATTACCCCTTTGCCCTTATGTCTATATTGAACACAAGGCATACATGGTGTCATCCTTGTCCAATTCAATATTGGGCCCGTGACATTTATCTTATTATGCAGGATTGGCAAATTCCATCTAGGTCACTATTGTCCCTCAGCATGTTTCGTGAAGTACCCATCAACTGCCTTTATAGTTATCCTGTTACGGACAACGTTAGATCAGAAACAAAGTACTTGACTCCACATCTAGGGTACAAAGTGGTTTCAGGTCTAAGGGTGGTATACACCATTATCACCATGGGAGTAACTTATGACACTTTGCATACCATTCATGTAGTACTCTCATAGCGGGTCAATCCAGTATAAATATTACTCCTAATATTTATGTTGGAACATAGTGGGTCTGACAATAAACCTCTGAAACGTAATTGGTTTTGATGATAACAAAGTATTAAAATTGCAATTGGTATTACTAATGATTGTTCTAGTGCGCAGAATTATAAGTTAAAATTCACTTGAAAGCACTATAGACAAAAGCAGAGAAGCCCAACAAAGAAGCTCTGAAAGTCTATTGCTGATCATCAAAAGCTTAAAATTCAACTTCTGAAGTTAGTAGCTCTGAGGACTAAAGTCAGACTCTGAAGCAAAAGGAATTTGCGTCACTCAAGAACTGACAAGACCAGAACCAATGATTGAAGAATAATCTACTTAAGGTCTTTGTCATATCCATAGGAAGGAATATTCGTTGGTACAACGTTAACCTTATCCATAAGTGGAGCGCATTTGATGATCGTACTATCATACTATTATTACTCAAAATGGTTGAGCAATAATTGAAATGCACAAGGTAGTGGAATTGCATTTCTTTCTATAGAAGGCAATTCACAGCTATCATTTGTACGATTCATTCCAGCTGACACCTTATCTCTCTGCAACGGTCATTCCCATTTCTTCAATATAAATAGAAGACTCAAATGGAAGCAATGACTACGGTTCTATCATCTACTCTAAGACTCTGAAAACGCTGACACTCAAGAACTAAATTTGTCAATCATAGTCTTAAGTATATTTGCGTTGTATTTTGTAAACACCTCTGATAGTATATCAAGTGTCTGATAACTTTCAATTTATTTGTAAAGTTTTGAGAAGTCTCTTGTTAGTTGTAACTTGAGCAATTGTGAGAAGTCTCTTGCTTGTGAGCTTGAGCATTTGTAATCTCTTAAGATTATAGTGAAACTCCCTTTGAAGTGCAAGGGGACTGAAGTACTCTCGGATTGTGAGAGGAACCAGTATAAAAATCTTTGTGTCTCTCTCTTCTCTCTTTCCCTCTCTGTTATCTTGTTTTGTGTTTCTCAGATCCGCTGCAAAATTAGTCCTTGTTAAGAAAAAGTTTTAATTTTCTAAAACACAATTCAACCCCCCCTTCTTGTGTTTTTCCACACCTTCAATTGGTATCAGGAGCTAGGTCTGTTGCCTAACTCACCTTACAGTGAAACAGTAAAAGATCCAGTGGAAAAACATCATGACTAATGTTGGTGAAAACAGTGGAGGAAAGAAGAAAGACCTTGGTGCTGTGAAATTTGATTATGATACAAATGAAAAGAAGTCTTCTGACAAGATTCCATTTTTCAATGGAGATGCTACCTCTTACCCCTTCTGGAAGACAAAAATGTATAGTCACATTATAGGTGTGGACTATGATTTATGGGATATGGTAGAAGAGGGCGTCACTTTTGAAAATATGGATGGAGAAGGTGTTGTTAGTTATGAAAACAGAAAATCGTTTACACCTGACCAGAAGAAAGAATACAAGAAACATCACTTAGTAAAAGGTATGATGACCAATGCTATTTCTCATGATGAGTACCTTAAAATTGTGAACAAAACCACTGCTAAGTCTATTTGGGAGTCTCTGAAGTCTAAGTATGAAGGAAACAAACAAGTTAGAGAGGCTAAGGCTAAATTGCTAGTTCAACAGTATGAATTGTTCAAAATGAAAGATGGAGAGGATATTGAAACCATGTTTTCAAGGTTTCAAATTCTGGTCTCAGGACTTCAGGTTCTGAACAAAAGCTATACTGTTGCTGATCATGTGAAAAAGATTCTTAGAAGTTTACCCCCAAAGTGGAGACCTAAGGTGACGGCATTTCAAGAAGCTAAGGACTTGGATTTGGTAACTCTTGAAGATCTAATAAGCTCTCTGAAGAGTCATGAGATGGAACTAATGGCTGATGATTCCACCAAGAAGATGAAAGGAATAGCTCTAAGCTCTAAGAGTTCTTCAAAAGCTCTGAAAGCTAAAGTTGTAGAATCTGAAGAAGAAGCTTCAGAAGTTTGTCTTGAAGATGGATCATAAGATGAAGAAGAAATGGTTCTAATGGCTGCTAAAGTATCTCAGTGGGCAAAGAGAAGCAAGAAATACGCTGGGAGATTTAGTAGTCCTTCTAAGAGATCTTCTGCCACTATGGACAAGAAGGAAGAACAGAGCAAATGTTTTGAGTGCAACAAACCTGGTCACTTTATTGCTGATTGTCCTGAGAACAAGAGTAGATCAAGCAAGCAAAACTCTAGTAAAGAAAGATACAAGAATAAAGTTAAGAAGAGTTTTCTTGCTACTTGGGAAGATCTAGACAAAGATTCAGACTCTGATGAAGATGAGGAAGCAAATCTGGCTCTGATGGCTACTGCTTATGACAAGGATAACTCTGAACATGAAGCAGATTCAGATTCAGACAATGAAGAAGAGGTAATTGCTAAACTTTCTAAAGATGAATTAGTAGACTCATTAAAAGATGCCTTAAATTGCTTACCAAGAAAGCAGGGGAATGTAAGGTCCTTAAAAAGGCCTACAACAACCTGACTGAAAAAGCAAACATAATTGTGGAAGAGAATGAGTCTCTGAAAAGTAGAAACTGCTTTCTCGAAACACATTATGTATATGATGATAAAGTTCCTCTAGAACATGAATTTGTTCTTCAGGAGTTTCTCATCAATGGCATGAAAAGAAGTAAGATAGCTTCCTTAATCTATCATGTTAGTAGAAACAGAGGAGAAGGTCTTGGATACTCTCGATTCAATGAGAACAATTCATTACAAGCCTCATGTACAAACAAAACATCTTCAGATCCTAAAGTAATCTTTGTTCAAGGTAATTCCGAAAATCTGGATTTATGAGAACCAGAAATGACTTCTGAACCACAAGAAATAGAGTCAGAAGTTCTGAAACTATCAAAACCACAGACATCTAAACCTGAAGTCAAAGTCAAATCTAAGTCTAAGAAAACTGAAGCAAAGGTTTTGAAGACATCAGTGCCTAAGCATAATCAGGGCATGGATACTTCAAAATCTAGCTCAGTCTCTAAGACACTGATATATTCCAGAGGAAAGCTCAAGAATCAATCAAAGCTAAAAACTTTTCAAATGGCTCTGACTGTTCTAGAACTTCTAATAAGCCTTATAAGCAAAGAAAGCCTAAGGAGATGAAAACTAACCATAAAGGACCCATGAAAATATGGGTACCAAAGTCTGAGATTGTCTTTGCTTCAGATCTACACTCAAGGAAGGCAAAAGCAGCAATCATGGTACCTGGACAGTGGTTGCTCACGACATATGACAGGAGAAAGGCATATGTTCCAAACCCTGACTCTGAAAGAGGGAGGTACTGTGGGGTTTGGAGGCAAACAAAAAGGTAAGATCATTGGGACATGTATAGTTGGTAATTCTTCTTTGTCAATAAATAATGTTTGGCTTGTTGATGGCCTTAAACACAATCTACTTAGCATAAGTCAATTTTGTGACAGTGGATATGTGGTGATGTTTGATAAGAATGCATGTACTGTAACTAAAGACTCTGATAAGTCTGTAGTATTCAGAGGCCTGAGGAAAGGCAATGTATATAAGGTTAATCTGTCAGAACTAGCAGAGCAAAAGATCATGTGTCTTTTATCTCTGAGTGATGAGAAATGGGTTTGGCACCAACGCTTAGGACATGCTAACTGGAGATTAATCTCTAAGCTTAGCAAACTAAACTTGGTTAAAGGCCTACCCAGCATCAACTATCACTCAGATGCTCTGTGTGGTCCTTGTCAGATTGGGAAGATTTCTAAAACTTCTTTTAAACCTAAAAACATTGTATCTACCCCAAGACCTTTAGAGTTGCTTCACATTAATCTATTTGGACCTGTTAGTACAACCTCACTCAATGGGAAGAAATATGGACTTGTCATAGTTTATGACTTCAGTAGATGGACTTGGGTAAAATTCTTGCGTAGGAAAGATGATGCATATGAAGTATTTAACATCTTTTGCACTCAAATACAAAGTGAGAAAGATCTCAAGATCATTAGGATCAGAAGTGATCATGTTGGTGAATTTGAAAATGAACCATTTGCAACTTTCTGTGTAGACCATGGAATTATCCATGAATTCTCTGCTCCTAGAACACCACAACAAAATGATGTTCTAGAGAGAAAGAATAGGTCTTTACAAGAGATGGCAAGAACCATGATGCATGAGACTAAACTTGCTAAGTGTTTTTGGGCAGAAGCTGTGAATACAGCTTGTCATATTCAAAATCGGATCTATATCAGACCTATATTGAAAAAGACAACATATGAACTCTTTAAAGGAAGAAAACCCAATATTTCTTACTTTCATCAGTTTGGATGTTGACTACGGCCTGGCAAGTGCACCAGTCTGTCGTCGAGTAATCATTCACACTCTAGGTGTCTAGAATGAGTTCGAATCCACGGGGATCGTGCCGAAGCTTCACTAGCGTTATTTAATTCGGATAGTTTGGATTCGCTTTGGGTTTTTGGAAAAAGGTTTTATAAAAAGTAGCATAACGCTTGCGATAAAATAAATAACAGAATGTATAAATATAGATTCAAGAAATATAGAGGATAGGTATGGTGGTTGGACTCCCTCCCTTCTTCATATTTGGCATGACCGATGTATAACATAGTTATTCAGATTAATGTTCGGCAGTGACTTTTTCTTGTTGTAGTAACACCTTACTGTTACACTATGTCTATTAAAGTTTCCCTACGTTCATTACTAAGGTACCTACGAGAGCCTAACCTCGATGTGTCACATACCCTAATTACTAAGTGAGTTGTTTATAAACATGCATTATTATCTTCACCAATTAATCTCTAGATCCTAGTATCGGGCTATTCATCATCTAAGTGCTCAGTTCACACCTAGTTCATGATTCCTCCTCTAACCGCTCATTCACGACTAGTTAAGGACGTTACCGTCTCTATACACCTAGCATTATTTACTACTAGTTCCGGACCATATTAAGTTAAAAACCTAATATCAATTCTATGGGCGCTCCCGCTTATCCGGCCAGATTACGAGAAACGTTATTAAAGTGCATGAAAGTAAATAACAAACATAATACTTAAATATCATTTATTATAACTTAGACTCAGTCACAGACTCCAAATATTCATTGGGGAGTTCATCTTCTCCACCACAACCTAAGACATCTATTACAAAAGACTACATATTTAAATTACAATAAAGAAATGATAACCTAAACATAAAAGCCTAAAGAAAACATACCTTGCTGAGTTAGTTTTCCCGTAAGGGGAGAAAACCATGCCCAATAGAGCTCCTCTGAACCTCTCCTTATAGTAGAGAGTGTTCTACTATTTCTGAATGATTTTAACAATGAATGGGAGGCTCTATTTATAGTTTTCGTAATGGGCCTCAGCAAGGCATCGCACTGCGATGAGCACATCGTACTGCGATGTGAAGATTCAGTTCAATTTTATAACTGATCCTGTGCATTTTATCAGCTTGAGCGCCAAGTTACTCCATCGTACTGCGTTGTGATGCATCGTACTACGATGGAAGATTTTCTTCAGATTTATTTCTTCTGTTTTCTTGGCAAACAAGCTGCTTCCATCGTGGCACGATGGGAGTCATCGTGCTGCGATGGAATGCTCAATTTCTTCACTTTTTGGGCTTTTTCTTGTCTTTTGACATCTTGGACCTTGTCTTGATGCTTTTTCCTGCTTTTGTAGGTTTTCCTTCGTATTTGGGCCTGTCTTGGTCATTTTACTACTAATACTAATACTAAAAATACCATAGAAATTCCTGTCATCACAACCCCAAACTTAAATTGTTGCTTGTCCTCAAGTATCATGCTGTCAGACAAAATCGTTAGAAAAATAAGAGATAAATAAAGATGATAGGAATTTCACAACCTTGCTTTATATTTCAGCAATGGTACCGCTGATTTCTTACCGCCGCGATCATGCTCAGTCCTGCTTGGCTCAGGGGACGTCAATAGTAGCAAATCGGACAAATGCCCGCAAGAGTCCATGTTCAACTTTTTCTCTCTCTCTCACATTTGTGTTTTTCGCTCATAATTGAAAGGGTTATCTCTCAATCATCGCACAACCTGCCATTTTACCATAGGCTTGCAAGAATTCTAAGCAACCAGTCAAAATTTAATATACATGCATTTTTGGAGGTCTTTTAAGGGTTATAACGTGGCTTAGGTTAATGTAGGACATTTTTGGGAATAGTAGGCTAAACATTGGAGTTAAGTTCTACTTTGGTTCCTTTTTGTGTGCGCAACCTTTGTTCCTTAGGGTGCCTTTTTGTGTTGGTATCGGAGATTAAGAACCGGATGTGTCTTTGTATGGTTCTTTTCTATCACTTCTTTGCCCTTTGGCTCTTTTTTATTTTTCTTTTTCATTCATTTTTTTGAAGAGACTATATTTTTTTTAGAGAATTTTTGATGTTTTTCCGTCTCTTTTCATTTTTTTCTTTTTGTAGTGATAGTTCTCCGTATACCCACCCCAAACTTAAACGTTGCTAGTTCCATGAGCAACCCCAAACTTATTTTGTTGCCAAGACTTTGAGAACTATTACCTTAACTCCAAAGAGGGTAATTTCATTGTTTTTCTGGTCTATAGGCTTGTATCGTGGTTTGTCACCGAAACAAAAGGGATAATATATTTTTATGGCTCAAAATTGGCTAGCAAAGGATATAATACAATAAAGGGTGGCTTGAAAAGGCTCTGGGTTATAACAAACAATTGCCTCAATGCATATAATATCAAATCAACTAGTCAGCAGAGAATTAGAGCAAGTTCTAGAAAATAAACAAGTGCACGGTACTCTCATAGTAATTTGAAACAAAGTGGTAATACCGTTTGGAAATATTTGGCTCAAATCCTCACCTGGCTTAGGTATCTGAAAGTTGAACACTTGTCTCACGGACACCAGCTTCATCACTCGTCTCTCTGTCTCCCGAACTTCACACTTCGGAGCAATCACCTTTGGTTTTCTGTATGAAGGCGTGAAATTCGGCTCATCAACATTTATAACTTACTTCGCCGCAATCTTACCTATAACAGTTTATCATGCACTAGATAATAAACAGCAAACAGTTATTTAATTTTTTTTGTAAGTTTGAATAAGGGCTGTTACAGATGAAGATGACATGCTTCTAGGCATACTTTATTGAATTGAAAAACTGAATTGAAATTACTGAATTGAAATTACTGAATTGAAAATACTGAAACTAAAATTACTCATCCTTGGGTTGCCTCCCAAGCAGCGCTTGTTTAGCCTCTCATTAGCTTGAGGCATTTCCTCCATTACAGAGGATAGGTTCGCACGTCTCTCTCTTCTGTAGGAGCTTTCGCCTTAGCTCCTCCCTCTTTCTTGTTGCTTCTTTCATACTTCTCTGGGTTCTGTTTTTCTTTGAAGGTGGCAAAGCAGAGTCGTTCATCATCTTCTGAAGGTACTGTTTTCATGATGGACTTCCCCTTGCCTCTTGGTGGATGTTCCTTCTTTTGTTCTTTTGGTGCATTGACCCAGTTGTTCTTCTTTCTTTCCTCTTTTCTCTCAGCAGCAGGCTTCTTCAGAGGTGGCGTATTAACCCCAAACTTAGATCTTCTGGCCACTTTTCGGTTTCTACCCCATGCTTTGACCCATGTTGCTCGGATGTCCACTTCAATAGTTAGCCTCTTCAATTGGTTAGTTAGTTCTTCGGGTACCTCCTCTTCCTGAGCTGTCTCTATTTCTAGCTGCGCCATTTCATTCTCCAGCTCCTCTATCTCTATCTTTACCTGTACTTCTTGAGTTGGAGTCGGTGGTGTAGCTTCTCTATCCTTCCACTCAAGCATGAAGCACACTTCCCTCTTTGTTTTGGAAGTTTTGATAGTTCTTTCCTCCTCTCCACTCCTTAGAGTCAACTCAGCGGACTCCACATCAATGAGTGCCCTGCTGGTTGCTAAGAATGGTCTTCCAAGAATAATAGGGTGTTCTTCATCTTCTAGGATATCCAGGATCATGAAGTCTGCTGGAAATACCAGGTCTCCGACTTTCACCAAGACATCTTCTACTGTACCTGTTGAGTGAATGGTTGTCTGATTTCCTAACACGAGTTCACGTTATGTACCTGCAGTTGTTGTTGTGAGTTTTAACTTGTCTGCCAGAGATAATGGCATTACGTTCACACTTGATCCCACATCACATAATGCTCGGACTTCTGCTTCCTCAATCTGACAGAGTGTGGTGACGCTTCCAGGATCTGTCTTTTTGACTGGCAGATGTGGTTTTACCGTTGGCTCGATTCTGTATTCTTCTAGCTCACTTAAGTACTCATCATAGAAATTTTCCATTGTCGTTCCCAACGTAGTTTCGAACCACTCCTCGAACTGTTTTAGCTCATCTTCATCGTATACGCGCCCTGTGTTCATGTCCCTTAGCGCTTTGCATTCCTCCTTTGGATTGTCCACCGTGTTACCTGCAATATCTTTAGAAACATGAATGCTTACCAGTTTTGAGAGTTGACCAATCTGGGTTTCAAGACTTTTTATCGTCGCCCCCTGGTTGGCTACTATAGTCTGGATGTTTTCAAAGTTAGTTTTGCTCATGCTAGCAAACTTATTGAGTAACTCTTCCAATGGAGATGGCTTTCTTGGTTGAGGTGCAGCTTGAGCCTGGTTCCCTGTCTGGTCCCAACGTAAATTTTGGTGCTTGCTCCAACCTGGGTTGTAGTTGTTCCCCATGTAATTTACTTGCACTTTGCTTCCTCCTGGCAAACAATGCCCATTATAGGGTGATCTTCTAGGCATAATTCGCAAACTCCCTCCATCTGTTTAGCACTGGATTCCTTCACAGTTTTCTCCTTATCAGCAAGTTGCCACCTTTAGAGTTGCTTCACATTGATCTATTTGGACCTGTTAGTACAACCTCACTCAATGGGAAGAAATATGGACTTGTCATAGTTGATGACTTCAGTAGATGGACTTAGGTAAAATTCTTGCGTATGAAAGATGATGCATATGAAGTATTTAACATCTTTTGCACTCAAATACAAAGTGAGAAAGATCTCAAGATCCTTAAGATCAGAAGTGATCATGGTGGTGAATTTGAAAATGAACCATTTGCAACTTTCTGTGTAGACCATAGAATTATCCATGAATTCTCTGCTCCTAGAACACCACAACAAAATGATGTTCTAGAGAGAAAGAATAGGTCTTTACAAGAGATGGCAAGAACCATGATGCATGAGACTAAACTTGCTAAGTGTTTTTGGGAAGAAGCTGTGAATACAGCTTGTCATATTCAAAATCGGATCTATATCAGACCTATATTGAAAAGACAACATATGAACTCTTTAAAGGAAGAAAACCCAATATTTCTTACTTTCATCAGTTTGGATGTTGACTACGGCCTGGCAAGTGCACCAGTCTGTCGTCGAGTAATCATTCACACTCTAGGTGTCTAGAATGAGTTCGAATCCACAGGGATCGTGCCGAAGCTTCACTAGCGTTATTTAAGTTCGGATAGTTTGCATTCGCTTTGGGTTTTTGGAAAAAGGTTTTATAAAAAGTAGCATAATGCTTGCGATAAAATAAATAACAGAATGTATAAATATAGATTCAAGAAATATAGAGGATAGGTATGGTGGTTGGACTCCCTCCCTTCTTCATATTTGGCATGACCGGTGTATAACATAGTTATTCAGATTAATGTTCGGCGGTGACTTTTCCTTGTTGTAGTAACACCTTAATGTTACACTATGTCTATTAAAGTTTCCCTACGTTCATTACTAAGGTACCTACGAGAGCCTAACCTCGATGTGTCACATACCCTAATTACTAAGTGAGTTGTTTATAAACATGCATTATTATCTTCACCAATTAATCTCTAGATCCAAGTATCGGGCTATTCATCATCTAAGTGCTCAGTTCACACCTAGTTCATGATTCCTCCTCTAACCGCTCATTCACGACTAGTTAAGGACGTTACCGTCTCTATACACCTAGCATTATTTACTACTAGTTCCGGACCATATTAAGTTAAAAACCTAATATCAATTCTATGGGCGCTCCCGCTTATCCGGCCAGATTACGAGAAACGTTATTAAAGTGCATGAAAGTAAATAACAAACATAATACTTAAATATCATTTATTATAACTTAGACTCAGTCACAGATTCCAAATATTCATTAGGGAGTTCATCTTCTCCACCACAACCTAAGACATCTATTACAAAAGACTACATATTTAAATTACAATAAAGAAATTATAACCTAAACATAAAAGCCTAAAGAAAACATACCTTGCTGAGTTAGTTTTCCCGTAAGGGGAGAAAACCATGCCCAATAGAGCTCCTCTGAACCTCTCCTTATAGTAGAGAGTGTTCTACTATTTCTGAATGATTTTAACAATGAATGGGAGGCTCTATTTATAGTTTTCGTAATGGGCCTCAGCAAGGCATCGCACTGCGATGAGCACATGTACTGCAATGTGAAGATTCAGTTCAATTTTATAACTGATCCTGTGCATTTCATCAGCTTGAGCGCCAAGTTACTCCATCGTACTGCGTTGTGATGCATCGTACTCCGATGGAAGATTTTCTTCAGATTTATTTCTTCTGTTTTCTTGGCAAACAAGCTGCTTCCATCGTGGCACGATGGGAGTCATCGTGCTGCGATGGAATGCTCAATTTCTTCACTTTTTGGGCTTTTTCTTGTCTTTTGACATCTTGGACCTTGTCTTGATGCTTTTTCCTGCTTTTGTAGGTTATCCTTCGTATTTGGGCCTGTCTTGGTCATTTTACTACTAATACTAATACTAAAAATACCATAAAAATTCTTGTCATCACAACCCCAAACTTAAACTGTTGCTTGTCCTCAAGTATCACGCTGTCAGACAAAATCGTTAGAAAAATAAGAGATAAATAAAGATGATAGGAATTTCACAACCTTGCTTTATATTTCAGCAATGGTACCGCTGATTTCTTACCGCCGCAATCATGCTCAGTCCTGCTTGGCTCAGGGGACGTCAATAGTAGCAAATCGGACAAATGCCCGCAAGAGTCCATGTTCAACTTTTTCTCTCTCTCACATTTGTGTTTTTCGCTCATAATTGAAAGGGTTATCTCTCAATCATCGCACAACCTGCCATTTTACCATAGGCTTGCAAGAATTCTAAGCAACCAGTCAAAATTTAATATACATGCATTTTTGGAGGTCTTTTAAGGGTTATAACGTGGCTTAGGTCAAGGTAGGACATTTTTGGGAATAATAGGCTAAACATTGGAGTTAAGTTCTACTTTGGTTCCTTTTTGTGTGCGCAACCTTTGTTCCTTAGGGTGCCTTTTTGTGTTGGTATCGGAGATTAAGAACCGGATGTGTCTTTGTATGGTTCTTTTCTATCACTTCTTTGCCCTTTGGCTCTTTTTTATTTTTCTTTTTCATTCATTTTTTTGAAGAGACTATATTTTTTTTAGAGAATTTTTGATGTTTTCCCGTCTCTTTTCATTTTTTTCTTTTTGTAGTGATAGTTCTCCGTATACCCACCCCAAACTTAAACGTTGCTAGTTCCATGAGCAACCCCAAACTTATTTTGTTGCCAAGACTTTGAGAACTATTACCTTAACTCCAAAGAGGGTAATTTCATTGTTTTTCTGGTCTATAGGCTTGTATCGTGGTTTGTCACCGAAACAAAAGGGATAATATATTTTTATGGCTCAAAATTGGCTAGCAAAGGATATAATACAATAAAGGGTGGCTTGAAAAGGCTCTGGGTTATAACAAACAATTGCCTCAATGCATATAATATCAAATCAACTAGTCAGCAGAGAATTAGAGCAAGTTCTAGAAAATAAACAAGTGCACGGTACTCTCATAGTAATTCGAAAGAAAGTGGTAATACCGTTTGGAAATATTTGGCTCAAATCCTCACCTGGCTTAGGTATCTGAAAGTTGAACACTTGTCTCACGGACACCAGCTTCATCACTCGTCTCTCTGTCTCCCGAACTTCACACTTCGGAGCAATCACCTTTGGTTTTCTGTATGAAGGCGTGAAATTCGGCTCATCAACATTTATAACTTACTTCGCCGCAATCTTACCTATAACAGTTTATCATGCACTAGATAATAAACAACAAACAGTTATTTAATTTTTTTTGTAAGTTTGAATAAGGGCTGTTACAGATGAAGATGACATGCTTCTAGGCATACTTTATTGAATTGAAAAACTGAATTGAAATTACTGAATTGAAATTACTGAATTGAAAATACTGAAACTAAAATTACTCATCCTTGGGTTGCCTCCCAAGCAGCGCTTGTTTAGCCTCTCATTAGCTTGAGGCATTTCCTCCATTACAGAGGATAGGTTCGCACGTCTCTCTCTTCTGTAGGAGCTTTCGCCTTAGCTCCTCCCTCTTTCTTGTTGCTTCTTTCATACTTCTCTGGGTTCTGTTTTTCTTTGAAGGTGGCAAAGCAGAGTCGTTCATCATCTTCTGAAGGTACTGTTTTCATGATGGACTTCCCCTTGCCTCTTGGTGGATGTTCCTTCTTTTGTTCTTTTGATGCATTGACCCAGTTGTTCTTCTTTCTTTCCTCTTTTCTCTCAGCAGCAGGCTTCTTCAGAGGTGGCGTATTAACCCCAAACTTAGATCTTCTGGCCACTTTTCGGTTTCTACCCCATGCTTTGACCCATGTTGCTCGGATGTCCACTTCAATAGTTAGCCTCTTCAATTGGTTAGTTAGTTCTTCGGGTACCTCCTCTTCCTGAGCTGTCTCTATTTCTAGCTGCGCCATTTCATTCTCCAGCTCCTCTATCTCTATCTTTACCTGTACTTCTTGAGTTGGAGTCGGTGGTGTAGCTTCTCTATCCTTCCACTCAAGCATGAAGCACACTTCCCTCTTTGTTTTGGAAGTTTTGATAGTTCTTTCCTCCTCTCCACTCCTTAGAGTCAACTCAGCGGACTCCACATCAATGAGTGCCCTGCTGGTTGCTAAGAATGGTCTTCCAAGAATAATAGGGTGTTCTTCATCTTCTAGGATATCCAGGATCATGAAGTCTGCTGAAAATACCAGGTCTCCGACTTTCACCAAGACATCTTCTACTGTACCTGTTGAGTGAATGGTTGTCTGATTTCCTAACACGAGTTCACGTTATGTACCTGCAGTTGTTGTTGTGAGTTTTAACTTGTCTGCCAGAGATAATGGCATTACGTTCACACTTGATCCCACATCACATAATGCTCGGACTTCTGCTTCCTCAATCTGACAGAGTATGATGACGCTTCCAGGATCTGTCTTTTTGACTGGCAGATGTGGTTTTACCGTTGGCTCGATTATGTATTCTTCTAGCTCACTTAAGTACTCATCATAGAAATTTTCCATTGTCGTTCCCAACGTAGTTTCGAACCACTCCTCGAACTGTTTTAGCTCCTCTTCATCGTATACGCGCCCTGTGCTCATGTCCCTTAGCGCTTTGCATTCCTCCTTTGGATTGTCCACCGTGTTACCTGCAATATCTTTAGAAACATGAATGCTTACCAGTTTTGAGAGTTGACCAATCTGGGTTTCAAGACTTTTTATCGTCGCCCCCTGGTTGGCTACTATAGTCTGGATGTTTTCAAAGTTAGTTTTGCTCATGCTAGCAAACTTATTGAGTAACTCTTCCAATGGAGATGGCTTTCTTGGTTGAGGTGCAGCTTGAGCCTGGTTCCCTGTCTGGTCCCAACCTAAATTTGGGTGCTTGCTCCAACCTGGGTTGTAGTTGTTCCCCATGTAATTTACTTGCTCTTTGCTTCCTCCTGGCAAACAATGCCCATTATAGGGTGATCTTCTAGGCATAATTCGCAAACTCCCTCCATCTGTTTAGCACTGGATTCCTTCACAGTTTTCTCCTTATCAGCAAGTTGCCTCCTTTAGAGTTGCTTCACATTGATCTATTTGGACCTGTTAGTACAACCTCACTCAATGGGAAGAAATATGGACTTGTCATAGTTGATGACTTCAGTAGATGGACTTAGGTAAAATTCTTGCGTATGAAAGATGATGCATATGAAGTATTTAACATCTTTTGCACTCAAATACAAAGTGAGAAAGATCTCAAGATCCTTAGGATCAGAAGTGATCATGGTGGTGAATTTGAAAATGAACCATTTGCAACTTTCTGTGTAGACCATGGAATTATCCATGAATTCTCTGCTCCTAGAACACCACAACAAAATGATGTTCTAGAGAGAAAGAATAGGTCTTTACAAGAGATGGCAAGAACCATGATGCATGAGACTAAACTTGCTAAGTGTTTTTGGGCAGAAGCTGTGAATACAGCTTGTCATATTCAAAATCGGATCTATATCAGACCTATATTGAAAAGACAACATATGAACTCTTTAAAGGAAGAAAACCCAATATTTCTTACTTTCATCAGTTTGGATGTTGACTACGGCCTGGCAAGTGCACCAGTCTGTCGTCGAGTAATCATTCACACTCTAGGTGTCTAGAATGAGTTCGAATCCACAGGGATCGTGCCGAAGCTTCACTAGCGTTAT
This sequence comes from Trifolium repens, assembly GCA_030408175.1. Lineage (NCBI taxonomy): Eukaryota > Viridiplantae > Streptophyta > Magnoliopsida > Fabales > Fabaceae > Trifolium > Trifolium repens. The sequence continues at coordinate 43,716,374 of CP125837.1, read as the reverse complement.
TTAAGTTCGGATAGTTTGCATTCGCTTTGGGTTTTTGGAAAAAGGTTTTATAAAAAGTAGCGTAATGCTTGCGATAAAATAAATAACAGAATGTATAAATATAGATTCAAGAAATATAGAGGATATGTATGGTGGTTGGACTCCCTCCCTTCTTCATATTTGGCATGACCGGTGTATAACATAGTTATTCAGATTAATGTTCGGCGGTGACTTTTCCTTGTTGTAGTAACACCTTACTGTTACACCATGTCTATTAAAGTTTCCCTACGTTCATAACTAAGGTACCTACGAGAGACTAACCTCGATGTGTCACATACCCTAATTACTAAGTGAGTTGTTTATAAACATGCATTATTATCTTCACCAATTAACCTCTAGATCCTAGTATCGGGCTATTCATCATCTAAGTGCTCAGTTCACCCCTAGTTCATGATTCCTCCTCTAACCGCTCATTCACGACTAGTTCAGGACGTTACCGTCTCTATACACCTAGCATTATTTACTACTAGTTCCGGACCATATTAAGTTAAAAATCTAATATCAATTCTATGGGCGCTCCCGCTTATCCGGCCAGATTACGAGAAACGTTATTAAAGTGCATGAAAGTAAATAAGAAACATAATACTTAAATATCATTTATTATAACTTAGACTCAGTCACAGACTCCAAATATTCATTGGGGAGTTCATCTTCTCCACCACAACCTAAGGCATCTATTACAAAAGACTACATATTTAAATTACAATAAAGAAATTATAACCTAAACATAAAAGCCTAAAGAAAACATACCTTGCTGAGTTAGTTTTCCCGTAAGGGGAGAAAACTATGCCCAATAGAGCTCCTCTGAACCTCTCCTTATAGTAGAGAGTGTTCTACTATTTCTGAATGATTTTAACAATGAATGGGAGGCTCTATTTATAGTTTTCGTAATGGGCCTCAGCAAGGCATCGCACTGCAATGAGCACATCGTACTGCGATGTGAAGATTCAGTTCAATTTTATAAATGATCCTGTGCATTTCATCAGCTTGGGCGCCAAGTTACTCCATCGTACTGCGTTGTAATGCATCGTACTGCGATGGAAGATTTTCTTCAGATTTATTTCTTCTGTTTTCTTGGCAAACAAGCTGCTTCCATCGTGGCACGATGGGAGTCATCGTGCTGCGATGGAATGCTCAATTTCTTCACTTTTTTGGGCTTTTTCTTGTCTTTTGACATCTTGGACCTTGTCTTGATGCTTTTTCCTGCTTTTGTAGGTTTTCCTTTGTATTTGGGCTTGTCTTGGTCATTTTACTACTAATACTAATACTAACAATACCATAGAAATTCCTGTCATCAGATGTACTCGCTACATTCTGAACAACAAGGTCTATAGAAAGAAATTTGATGCCAAAGCTTGTAAGGGAATCTTTATAGGTTACTCTGAACGCTCAAAGGCATACAGATTGTATAACTCTGAAACTAACACAGTTGAAGAGTCTATACATGTAAGGTTTGATGACAAAGAGCCTGACAGTAAAAAGTCAGAGCAAGCTGAAAGATTTACAGGAGAACAATATCAATATGACTATCCAGAACCTGAGATTTTATCAGAAGCAGTTGAAGCTTCAGAAGCTCAAATGGAAATAGCTGTTGATGAAGTATTACCAACACCAGCTGCTGAAGCTCATGAAGACACTTCAGAAGATCAAACTCATGAAGATTCTGAAATAAATGAAGCTCCTAAAAGAACTTTCAAATACAAGTCATCCCATCCAGAAGATCTTATTCTTGGAAACAAAGAGAGTCCAAGAAAGACAAGATCAGCTTATCATCAAAGTGACTCACTGCTGGGACTTATATCTATGATAGAACCTAAGATTGCTGATGAAGCACTAACTGATGATGGATGGATTGTAGCAATGCAAGATGAACTTAATCAATTCCAAAGAAATGATGTGTGGGACTTAGTGCCAAGACCAACACAAAAGAACATTATTGGAACCAAGTGGGTATTCCGAAACAAACTCAATGAACAAGGTGAAGTAGTCAGAAACAAGGCTAGACTTGTAGCACAAGGCTACAGTCAGCAAGAAGGCATTGACTTCACTGAAACTTTTGCTCCAGTATCTAGACTGGAAGCAATCAGGTTATTGCTATCTTATGCTGTAAATAATGGAATAACCTTATATCAAATGGATGTTAAGAGTGCTTTTCTAAATGGTGTTATATCTGAAGAAGTGTATGTCAAACAACCTCCAGGTTTTGAGGATTTGAAAAATCCTGAATATGTTTATAAACTTAAGAAATCACTCTATGGTCTTAAACAAGCTCCAAGAGCTTGGTATGAAAGACTGAGTAATTTTCTTTTAGAAAATGGTTTTCAAAAAGGTCAGATTGACAACACACTCTTCAGAAAGACCACTAAGAAAGACATCTTAATTATTCAAATTTATGTTGATGACATAATATTTGGTTCTACTAATGCTTCTATGTGCAAGAATTTCTCCAAGCTTATGTAGGATGAATTTGAAATGAGCATGATGGGTGAGCTTAAATTCTTTCTTGGGATTCAAATCAACCAAGGAAAACATGAAACTTACATTTACCAAAGCAAATATACAAAAGAACTTCTGAAAAAGTTCAATCTTGAAGATTGTAAGACAATGTCAACACCCATGCATCCTACAAGCAGCTTAAGCAAGGAAGAAATAGGAAGCAAAATAGATCAGAAGCTATATAGAGGTATGATTGGTTCTTTACTCTATCTAACAGCTTCTAGACCAGATATTTTATACAGTGTATGTATGTGTGCAAGATTCCAGTCATATCCTAGAGAACCTCACTTAACTGCTGTTAAGAGGATCTTTAGATATCTAAAGGGAACAACTAATCTAGGATTACTTTATAAAAAATCCTTAGATAGTAAGCTAGTTGGATTTTGTGATGCTGACTATGCTGGGGACAAGATTGAGAGAAAATCCACTAGTGGAAATTGCCAATTTATTGGTGAAAATCTCATATCTTGGGCTAGCAAGAGACAAGCAACTATTGCTCTGTCCACAGCAGAAGCAGAATACATCTCAGCAGCTAAATGTTGCACTCAGCTTCTCTGGATGAAATACCAGTTAGAGGACTATAACATAACTGAAAGTAGTATTCCACTTTATTGTGATAATACTGCTGCCATTCATTTATCTAAGAATTCAATTTTACATTCCAGAGCTAAACATATTGAAATAAAACATCATTTTATAAGAGATCATGTTCAGAAAGGCACAATAGATATTCAATTCATTGATACTGAACATCAATGGGCTGATATATTCACTAAGCCTTTAGCTATTGAACGTTTTGACTTTATTAAAAATAATTTGAACATGCATTTTATCTCTGAAGAAAACTAGCTCTGAAGTGTAAAATAGAGTCAGAGTCTGAAACATCTTCAGAGTCTCTAACGCTAAGAGTCTCTGATAAGAAACTCTGAGTGTAGTGAGCTCTGAAGGGTAACAGATTCTGATGAGGTGTAGACTTAATGAGTCTGGCTCTGAACTAAGCGTTAGTGGAAACATTTGTACTGTTTAGTGTACAACAGTTGTCCACACACGTGTCAGCTATCTTATACTCTCTTTCACATGTGTCTAGTTTCTGATTGGCTAGAGAACAGTTAGTGATGAATTTACAGTTATTTCAATTTAAATTTAATTTTAAACTATTCGCGCTCCCTCCTTTTGGTTTGTTTTAGTTTGTTTCTTCTTTGTGTATGCTTATTACTTGCTATATATAGTCACAACAAACACTTAGCACAAACTTTACACAATCACAACCTACACGAACCCTAAAACTCAGAATCCTAATTCTTCACCATTCAACAAAATTTCTCTTCAATGGCTGCTCGTCCATCATCAACTCGCAAAATCGTACAAAAACCCTTCAACCCTGTGTTACCACCTGTAATCGACTTAGAATCTCAAGCTTCGTTTGGTTAACCTTCAAATACGAATGACTGTGGAAGAGAAGGAATGAAGTTCTGCACTGAGAGCTTCGTGGACTTTGAAAGCTTAAGAGTCAATGGTGTTGATATAAAAGACCTTTTCTATGATCAAAAATGGGAAAACTATTATGAGATGCTGAACGGGTTTGTTTACTTCGACCTTGTGAAGTACTTCTGGAACAAAGCCTATGTGTATGATAAGGCTGCTGCTGATGAAGAAGTTAGAAAGATGATTGAGAAGAATGGTTCTCTGAGAGGGAAAACCAGAGTTCAAATGGGTTTGAGACCTTTCAAGGAAAAAGAAATTAGGTCAAATTTGGTTGGGATAGAGGTTATTATCACCCAAGAACACGTTGCTAAGTTGCTTGGATTGGATAATGAGGGTGAACTGATCAACCAATACAAAGTGAAGAGTAAGCATGCAGAATCTATAAAAGAGGATTTATTTCCTCCTAATACAAGTCTAGAAGAATTTGGAAGAGCAAAATTTTTGAAGAAGGAATTCTTTGTAGCCTTCAGAATTTTCATGGCCTCTATTGTCACCAGAGATGGAGGAACAAACACCATCTCTTGGGCACATAAGCACTTTATCTGGTTTATGCTTCAGAGGGTGAAGATAAACTTAGCAGATACTTTGTTTGAACATCTCTGTCACTGCATCTCTGAGAGTCATCACAAAGCTACTGTCATGATTCACCATCCAAGATTAATCTCTGAACTTCTCAGACAAACAAAGCTGATAGAGATTCTGAGGACAAGAGAGAAACTGAGAGTCTTCAATACTTCAAAGTTTGATGGCAGAAACCTCATTAATCTGAAGTTGATTCAAGCTAAGAACTTGATAACTCCTATGCATCCTCTTCAGAAAATCTATGAGAAGTACTTCTGGTGTGATGGATTTCCAACCATATCAGAACATGACAATGAGGAGGTCATTAGGAACTTCTTGAAAATGGTTAGAAATGAAACTGACTACAAGGTGGATAGAAGCATGGTGGTTGCAGCTCCAGATTGGGATGTCTTCAATAACCCAAAAGAAAAAGGTAGAACTAAGGCTAAGAAGCCTAAGACAGTTAAGACAAGAGGTAAGAAGGCTAAACCGGCTGTGTTCGAGGAACCTGCTACTGAAGCTGAGGAACAGGGTACTTCTGATGAAGCTGGGAATGTTGAGAAAGACAGGGCAGAAAGAGCCTCTGAGAAAGATAAAAGTGCTGATGCTCAGAAGGAGAGGAGGACAAAGAAAAGAAACGAAAGACCATCATCTTCTGATAATGATGACAATGTACCTCTGTCTGCTAGGATTCCTATCAAGAGGCAGAAGACTGTTGCTTCTAAACCTCCAAGAAAGCCTGTACAAGATACTCAAGGTAAGACTTCTGAGACTAATACTTTTAGCACTTCTGAAGCTCAACATGCACCCACATTGAACCCTGATATAGATGTTACCATACATATTTCTATGATCCTACCTGATCGACAACCCACACAAACTGTTAACATATCTTCATCATCATCCTCATCAGGATCATCATCATATTCATCAAATTCTGATTCTGATGACACAATGTCTGACTCAAGTGAGGAGACTATTGATGTCCTGATTAAGAAACCTTTCACCAAAACCTCCAAAACTAAAGAATTTGTCTCTGATGACAATTCTATCTTAGATCACTTAGCATCACATATGTCTGGTGATGCTTTCACTTCATCCAATCTGAATTCACCACAAAAATCTCCAATTCACACTTCTCCCATGCATGTAGACACTGAACAAGAAATCATGCATGATGACATTAAACCTGCAACTCACCAAGTTCCCCCCAATACACAAATCCCTTCTAATACCGTACCTACTCCCCATCCAGAAACTCTTGATACTGTCTCTGAGACACATCAAGAGAACCTAAACACTGAGATCATTACTGAACCACAACCTTCATTTTCCCTACATCTTATTGCTGTTGAAACCATTCTCACTGACCAAATCTCCACAAATTTTCAACCCTTAACCATGGATGAACTTATCATTCCATCTGACCAGATGCTACCATTGCTTGAGAGTTTGACCTAACACTTCACAGTCATTGATGATCAATTTGAACCACCAAGATGGAACCCAAAAATTGACATCAGAAACATCAAAATCATACCTCTCAAGCGCAAGAAACGTGAACCCAAACTGCCTTACAGAGAGCCTTACCCTACCCTCAATCAAAACTCTGAACCAAATGTTGAGCTTCTAAGTAATGCTATTACTATTAGTCTTAAGAACTTCTTAAGAATGGAAGAAGAAGCTTTCATATTTCCTTCAGATATTGATGCTGAGATCAGGGCTCTGAAAGCCAGGTTTGGTGATGCACTTGAAGTGCTGGGTAGTTATCTGAAAGAGAAGACTAATGGAAGAGGAATGGAGATTCCGAGTCAAGTAATGGATTTTGCTGAACATGCACATGCTCCTAGACTAACTAACTACGATCATGAAGATGATCTTCTACTGTCTGAGCACGTCTTAGCTGCTATTCAAGAAAATGTCAAACAAGCTTTTGAAGAAGCCAAAAGAATAGCTGCTGAAGAAGCAGAAGCTAAGAGACTAGCCTCTGAGGCAGAGATCAAGAGGCTTGCAGATGAAGAAGCTTTTAAGGTTGCTATGGAAATGGCTGTTAGATTTGCAGAGGTAGAGCTTGAAAAGATCAATCAAGAGAAATCCATGGTACCTCATCAAGATAGAGATATCATCATGACAGAGCAAGCAGGAACCACTCAAGCTTCTGACAGAGGCAAGAATGTTGTAGTGGATTCTACTCCACCAAGCTCTCCAGTCAGAACCGTTAGAGATTTTGGATCTCCTTCTTCTGCTATTCCTGCTGCAGTTCAAGCAGCTCTTGATGATATAAAAGCAGAAGTGAAAACTGAGTTGTCTGATATCAAGGCTGAAATGAAAGCTGATGGTCAAGCTACTAATGAAGAGATGGACAAGATAATGGATTTCCTTCAGGACCTTGCCAGTCGTTTTCCAAAGCCTTAATCCTTGTTTGAGCACAATTATTTGTTTAAGTTTTCTTATGTAACTCTTAGATATTTTTTTGATTAATTTAGCACTTCTTTATTCAGTATATGTTGTTTGTTTGATTGGTTGAGTGTTTATTTTTCATTTGTTTTCAAAACTCAAATTTATATTCTCTGAATATGTCTGGTACTCTTGGTCTTCTGAACCTTATGATAAGATGTTGGAGAACATCTTTTGAACTTATATATGTTTTTCTTCTTTTCTTTTAAAACCTAAGGTTCCATTCTCTTCAGTACTCCTGTTTACTCAAGATTAAAGCTGTCTAAGTATTATAGCCTGTTTATAAGCGGGGCACCAATACTCTATGAAGCATACTTGGTAACAGGTTTTCTGACATATTCAAGATGAATATGAAAAACAAAGAGACAAAAATAATAACAATAAGCAAGAATTTTTTTTATTATTATTGATGCAAAGTCTTATTACATAAAATTCTGAGGAACTATTTTGACTCTACATCAGATTTTGACTCTGAATCCTCCTTCTGGGACTCAACAGTCTCTGGAGATTGAGTGCCAGCTCCTGAAGGTGAGTCAAGGAGAATTATGTAGTTCTCAGAGTCTGAAGACTCCTTCTCAGGATCATATGTCCTAAGGAACTCTGCATAATCAGAGTCTGTACTATCAGATTCTGAAGATACAACCTCTTGCTTGACTATTACTTTTGTTTGCTTGTTTTTCCTCAAGCGTGAAGTTGTTGCTTCTTTCTTCTTCTCCTCCTTCTTCTTCATTTTTCTAGACCCTGAAGCTCTCTTCATTGCTTGATTTTTGTCCGAGACAAATCCCTTGATTGTTCATTATGAATAAAATGGGAAGGATTATCTCCTTTTATAACGCTTACAAACACTCTTGTTCAACTGGAATTCAACACAGTTCATTAAATTGAACATAGTTGTAACCACTTTTTGACTTGAATATCTTGTAACTTGTGTGTTTGACTATGACTTCTTCTCTTTTTCGTTACTTTTTGATTAATGACAAAAGGGGGAGTAAGAATAGCGTTAAAATTAATGTTAATTGATTCCTTAACTGCGAGAATACCTGAAACTGTTGTGCTTATGCATTCTGAATCAATTCTCATCTCTTCTTACATTTTCATTATTTCTGAACTTTAATGAAAGGGGAGAAAATTTTAAATTTGAAATACATTTTTATAGATGATATAAGAGAAGATTGCAAACCTTCTCTGAATATTATCAGACTTAAGAGAGAGAGCTTGCAAACCTCTAACTCTGAGAGTCAAATATGAAAATTTATTTCAAGTTAATAAATTAACTCTTAAACTGATTATAATTAATTATGGATAAGACTTAGGGAGAGCTTACAAACTTAACCCTATGGATTATCAGACTCAGGGGGAGATTGCAAACCTCTGAAACCTGAAGTCAACATAAGTGATTAAATCAACAACAATTGAATTTTAATGTTGTTGTTTGTCATCATCAAAAAGGGGGAGATTGTCGGAACATAGTGGGTCTGACAATAAACCTCTGAAACGTAATTGGTTTTGATGAAAACAAAGTATTAAAATTGCAATTGGTATTACTAATGATTGTTCTAGTGCGCAGAATTATAAGTTAAAATTCACTTAAAAGCACTATGGACAAAAGCAGAGAAGCCCAGCAAAGAAGCTCTGAAAGTCTATTGTTGATCATCAGAAGCTTAGAATCCAAGTTCTGAAGTTAGTAGCTCTGAGGACTAAAGTCAGACTCTGAAAGGTTTCAGAAGCTGAAGACCATAAGAAGCTTTAGCTCCAGACATTGAAGCAAAAGGAATTTGCGTCACTCAAGAACTGACAAGACCAGAACCAATGATTGAAGAATAATCTACTTAAGGTCTCTGTCATATCCATAGGAAGGAATATTCGTTGGTACAACGTTAACCTTATCCATAAGTGGAGCGCATTTGAGGATCGTACTATCGTACTATTATTACTCAAAATGGTTGAGCGATAATTGAAATGTACAAGGTAGTGGAATTGCATTTCTTTCTATAGAAGGCAATTCACAGCTATCATTTGTACGATTCATTCCAGCTAACACCTTATCTCTCTGCAACGGTCATTCCCATTTCTTCAATATAAATAGAAGACTCAAATGGAAGCAATGACTACGGTTCTATCATCTACTCTAAGACTCTGAAAACGCTGACACTCAAGAACTAAATTTGTCATTCATAGTCTTAAGTATATTTGCGTTGTATTTTGTAAAAACCTCTGATAGTATATCAAGTGTCTGATAACTTTCAATTTATTTGTAAAGTTTTGAGAAGTCTCTTGTTAGTTGTAACATGAGCAATTGTGAGAAGTCTCTTGCTTGTGAGCTTGAGCATTTGTAATCTCTTAAGATTATAGTGAAACTCCCTTGGAAGTGCAAGGGGACTGGAGTACTATCGGATTGTGAGAGGAACCAGTATAAAAATCTTTGTGTCTCTCTCTTCTCTCTTTCCCTCTCTGTTATCTTGTTTTGTGTTTCTCATATCCGCTGCAAAATTAGTCCTTGTTAAGAAAAAGTTTTAATTTTCTAAAACACAATTCACCCCCCCCCTTCTTGTGTTTTTCCACACCTTCAATTTATACCTATGTCAAGACTTGATAACTCCTTATGCCTTTAAGGTTATCCCTTTTTATCTTAAAGCTCGACTACGGATATTTAAGAATAGTGTCCTTATGTTTAATGTAATCTCATGATTAAGTCACACTTAATATTAAACGGACTATCTATTCTAGGGACTTTATTATTTTGTAAACTTACAAATATAATAAAGAAATGCCATATTTATATTCAAACTCCTAAAGCAAATACTATGAAAATAGATTGGCTCATAGGGCTTACTCCAACAGGAAAGACATCTCGTTTGAATCAAACACAAACTCTACTTGGACTTGTTTTTCAATGGTTTGGTTAGGATGGTCTTTCAACATTTTTTCTTGTAACGATCCCTGGGTGGCGGCACTACCATTGAGAACCCAATTCTAGAGGCTTTTTCATATTTTGGATCAACAAGGGTTGTCCATTTGGGAGTAAGAGCTGCTTGACAATATGTTCACATCTCTTATTCCTGGTAAAATATAGAGGATTGTTGGTCTTCGAAGCACAATAATTCTAGGGTTTACTTGGTTAGGCCGCGAATTAGTAATTGTTATTATAAGAACCATAAAATCACAACTTTTGTTCCTTCAAAATTTTGAAAAATTATTTGTATCTATTTTATGAAAAGTACATAGGTAAATGGTTTCAAAGAGTAGTGGATAACTAACTCTATTGTTTAGCCTACTTTTCCAAATATATCACACTTTTACGTAAGTCACGTTAAAACCTATAGAGACCTCAAAAATGTGTGTTTTTGTTTGAACTTTGATCAGCTGCTTAGAATGTTTTCAAGCCTATGATAAAATGGTATGTTACACGTTGATTGAGTGAACCCTTTTCAATTAATCGGGTGAATTTGTGAGTGAGAGAAAAAGTTGAGTTGTGGTACTTAGCGGAATCTTTGTTGGACTGAATCTGATTCAAATCTCATGAGCTAGAGCGTTGAATAGGCATGATCATTGTAGTGAAAAATTGGTGGTTGATGACAGGAATTTCTACGTCATTTTTAGTATTATTATTAGTAGTAAAATGACCAAGACAGACCCAAATACGAAGGAAAACCTACAAAAGCAAGAAAAAGCATCAAGACAGAGTCCAAGATGCGAAAAGACAAGAAAAAGCCCAAAAAGTGAAGAAAATCAGCATTCCATTGCAGCACGATGGCTCCCATCGTGCCACGATGGGAGCTGTTTGTTCGCCAAGAAATCAGAAGCAATAAATCTGAAGAAAATCTTCCATCGCAGTACGATGTGTGCTATCGCAGCACGATGGAGTAACTTGGCGCCCAAGCTGATGAATTGCACAGGATCAGTTATAAAAATAAACTGAATCTTCACATCGCAGCACGATGGCTTCATCGTACTGCGATGACCTTGCTGAGGCCCATTACGAAAACTATAAATAGAGCCTCCCATTCATTGTTTTATTCATTCAGAAATAGTAGAACACTCTCTACTATAAGGAGAGTTTCAGAGGAGCTCTATTGGGCATAGTTTTCTCCCCTTACGGGAAAACTAACTCAGCAAGGTATGATTTCTTTAGGCTTTTGTATTTAGGTTATAATTTTTTGTAATTTAAATATGTAGTCTTTATAATTTATGCCTTAGGTTGTGGTGGAGAAGATGAACTCCCCTATGAATATTTGGAGTCTGTGATTGAGTCTAAGTTATAATAAATGATATTCAGTAATTATGTTTGTTATTTACTTTCGTGCACTTTAATAACGTATTCTCGTAATCTGGCCGGATAAGCGGGAGCGCCCATAGAATTAATATCAGGTTTCAACTTGGTATAGTCCGGAACTCGTAGTAAATAATGCTAGATGTATAGAGACGGTAACATCCTGAACTAGTCGTGAACTGAGCGGTTAGAGGAGGAATCATGCACTAGGTGTGATCTGAGCACTTAGAAGATGAACAGCCCGATACTAGGACCTAGAGGTTAATTGGTGAAGGTTATAATGCATGTTTATAAACAACTCACTTAGTAATTAAGGTATGTGACACATTGAGGTTAGGCTCTCGTAGGTACCTTAGTTGTTAATGTAGGGAAACAACAAGGATAATTCACCGCCGAACATAATCTAAGTAACTATGTTATACACAGGTCATGCCAAATATGAAGAAGGGAGGGAGTCCAACCACCATGCCTAGCCTCTATATTTCTTGAATCTATATTTATACATTCTGCATTTATATTTCTGCAAAACATTACGCTTATTTTATAAAACCCTTTTGAAAAACCAAAGCGAATGCAAACTATCACAAACTTAAATAACGCTAGTAAAGCTGCGGCACGATCCCTGTGGATACGAACTCATTCTAGACACCTAGAGTGTGAATTATTACTCGACGACAGACTGGTGCACTTGCCAGACCGTAGTCAAGTTTTTGGCGCCGTTGCCGGGGATTGTGTTTACAAAGCCTTACTAGATTTATTTAAGTTTGTCAAAAAAATTTCAAAAATACAAAAAATTTAAAAAAATCAAAAAATCTTGTTCATGATTGTGGATTTTGATCTGTGAAAGTTCTGGCTAAGGATAAGTCTTGGTATTTAAGCGATATGTTGTGATCCACCTCACTTACCTGGGAATTTTCATGGTGACAAAGACACATGAGACAAACCAAAAATAGTTTTACAAAAAATTTTATCCAGTGCTACTGAGGTATTTGTTTAAAGTGCATGCAGACATGTACTCAGAAGCTAAGGATTACAATGGCTGGCAACAGCAAAATCAAAGACAGCATTCTCACAGGAAAACTCTCAAAATGATGAGAGATGGAGCGAAGTGTAAAAGAGAAAGCTGCAACAGAGTCAATGGTCAGGAGGATCATTTGACCAAAGCTTCCTCCGGAAGTAAGAGAAGGAAAGGGCTGTTAACATGAATGGTTCGGATACACAGGAACCATTGGAAAAATGACAAGAGAAGAGAGAGGCCATCAGGGATGAACAACTACGATCAGGTGAATCAATCTGCAAAATCATCTCAGAAGAACAAATTCTTCCTCGGGAGGAATAACGCAAAACAGAAAGACATGCACAGGTACAAGTTTGAGGTGAAATCACCACGCTCTATGAAACTGCACCCGGAAAATAAGTCGTCAACAGGGATAGTTGAGGGCATGGTGAAACAGATCTGGTCCTACCAAAGATTGTAAGAGTTTAAGAAAGATGGCCAGTGCTTCAAGCTGGAAAAAATTAGCACAGAAGAGAAACATGCGAACCTATCCTCTGTAATGGAGGAAATGCCTCAAGCTAATGAGAGGCTAAACAAGCGCTGCTTGGGAGGCAACCCAAGGATAAGTATTTATATTTCAGTATTTGTAAATTCAGTATTTTCAATTCATAGCATGTACTTAAGAATTTCCTGTTATATTCACTTCATTTATTTAACCCCTTATTCAAAACTTACAAAAAAATTAAATAACTGTTTGCTGTTTATTATCTAGTGCATGATAAACTGTTATAGGTAAGATTGCGGCGAAGTAAGTTATAAATTCTGATGAGCCGAATTTCACGCCTTCATGAAGAAACCAAAGGTGATTGCTCCGAAGTGCGAAGTTCGGGAGACAGAGAGACGAGTGATGAAGCTGGTGTCTGTGGGACAAGTGTTCAACTTTCAGATACCTAAGCCATGTGAGGATTTGAGCCAAATATTTTCAAACGGTATTACCACTTTCTTTCGAATTACTATGAGAGTACCGTGCACTTGTTTATTTTCTAGAACTTGCTTTAATTCTCTGCTGACTAGTTGATTTGATATTATATGCATTGAGGCAATTGTTTGTTATAACCCAGAGCCTTTTCAAGCCACACTTTATATAATATTATCCTTTGCTAGCCAAATTTGAGCCGTAAAAAATAATTATCCCTTTTTGTTTCGGTGACAAACCACGATACAAGCCTATAGACCAGAAAAACAATGATTTACCCTCTTTGGAGTTAGGTAATAGTTCTCAAAGTCTTGGCAACAAAATAAGTTTGGGGTTGCTCATGGAACTAGCAACGTTTAAGTTTGGGGTGGGTATACGGAGAACTATCACTACAAAAAAAAATAATAAAACAGAAAAAAAATGAAAATGAGACGGGAAAACATCAAAAAAATTCCCTAAAAAAATAGTCTCTTCAAAAAAATGAATGAAAAAGAAAGAGCCAAAGGGCAAAAGAAAGAGCCAAAGGGCAAAAGAAAAGAGCCAAAGGGCAAAAACAGTGATAGAAAAGAACCACACAAAGACACATCCGGTTCTTATTTTCCGATACCAACAGAAAAAGGCACCCTAAGGAACAGAGGTTGCGTACATAAAAAGGAACAACAAAGTAGAACTTAACTCCAATGTTTAGCCTACTATTCCCAAAAATGTCCTACCTTGACCTAAGCCACGTTATAACCCTGAAAAGACCTCCAATAATGCATGTATATTAAATTTTGACTGGTTGCTTGGAATTCTTGCAAGCCTATGGTAAAATGGCAGGTTGTGCGATGATTGAGAGCTAACCCTTTCAATTATGAGCGAAAAACACAAATGTGAGAGAGAGAGAGAGAAAAAGTTGAACATGGACTCTTGCAGACATTTGTCCGATTTGCTACCATTGACGTCTCTTGAGCCTAGCAGGACTCAGCATGATCGCTGCGGTAAGAAATCAGCGGTACCATTGCTGAAATATTAAGCAAGGTTGTGAAATTCCTATCATCTTTATTTATCTCTTATTTCTCTAACGATCTTGACTGACAGCATGTTACTTGAGGACAAGCAACAGTTTAAGTTTGGGGTTGTGATGACAGGAATTTCTACGTCATTTTTAGTATTATTATTAGTAGTAAAATGACCAAGACAGACCCAAATACGAAGGAAAACCTACAAAAGCAAGAAAAAGCATCAAGACAGAGTCCAAGATGCGAAAAGACAAGAAAAAGCCCAAAAAGTGAAGAAAATCAGCATTCCATCGCAGCACGATGGCTCCCATCGTGCCACGATGGGAGCTGCTTGTTCGCCAAGAAATCAGAAGCAATAAATCTGAAGAAAATCTTCCATCGCAGTACGATGTGTGCTATCGCAGCGCGATGGAGTAACTTGGCGCCCAAGCTGATGAAATGCACAGGATCAGTTATAAAAATAAACTGAATCTTCACATCGCAGCACGATGGCCTCATCTTACTGCGATGACCTTGCTGAGGCCCATTACGAAAACTATAAATAGAGCCTCTCATTCATTGTTTTATTCATTCAGAAATAGTAGAACACTCTCTACTATAAGGAGAGGTTCAGAGGAGCTCTATTGGGCATAGTTTTCTCCCCTTACGGGAAAACTAACTCAGCAAGGTATGATTTCTTTAGGCTTTTGTATTTAGGTTATAATATCTTGTAATTTAAATATGTAGTCTTTATAATTTATGCCTTAGGTTGTGGTGGAGAAGATGAACTCCCCTATGAATATTTGGAGTCTGTGATTGAGTCTAAGTTATAATAAATGATATTCAGTAATTATGTTTGTTATTTACTTTCGTGCACTTTAATAACGTATTCTCGTAATCTGGCCGGATAAGCGGAAGCGCCCATAGAATTAATATCAGGTTTCGACTTGGTATAGTCCGGAACTCGTAGTAAATAATGCTAGGTGTATAGAGACGGTAACATCCTGAACTAGTCGTGAACTGAGCGGTTAGAGGAGGAATCATGCACTAGGTGTGATCTGAGCACTTAGAAGATGAACAGTCCGATACTAGGACCTAGAGGTTAATTGGTGAAGGTTATAATGCCTGTTTATAAACAACTCACTTAGTAATTAAGGTATGTGACACATCGAGGTTAGGCTCTCGTAGGTACCTTAGTTGTTAATGTAGGGAAACTTTAATAGACATAGTGTAATAGTAAGGTATTACTACAACAAGGATAATTCACCGCCGAACATAATCTAAGTAACTATGTTATACACCGGTCATGCCAAATATGAAGAAGGGGGGGAGTCCAACCACCATGCCTAGCCTCTTTATTTATACATTCTGCATTTATATTTCTGCAAAGCATTACGCTTATTTTATAAAACCCTTTTCAAAAACCAAAGCGAATGCAAACTATCACAAACTTAAATAACGCTAGTAAAGCTGCGGCACGATTCCTGTGGATACGAACTCATTCTAGACACCTAGAGTGTGAATTATTACTCGACGACAGACTGGTGCACTTGCCAGACCGTAGTCAGTGGTTCCATTCCAAGCAAAAGAGAAATGTTTAGAATTTCAAATCATCAAAACCTATTTGTTACCTCACTGACAATTTTGTTCGACAGACATATTACATGATAATAAGCAACGATTTAAGTTTGGGGTTGTGATGATAAAAATGAGTTGCAAAGTTATAACGCCAATTACTATTTGAAAAAGGGAAGAGATTCCAAATAGCCTAATCATCTTCGCATCTTATTTCGGTTGTCAATCTAATCTTTATTGTTACTATTTTTACTCATCTTAAATCTCTCCACAATCTTATCTTCCTTCCAAAATTTATATTAATTGAATTGTTGATAAGCAATTCCTATGGAAACGATCTTATTTACTATTTTATTACTTGACGGTTTTAATACACTTGCTAAAAATATATCTCATAATTAAGTGACCAACTTTTTCTTCTCTTTTGCTTCTATTTGAATCCGCTTACTTTTGTAAATTGGGGTGCTTATACCTTAGTATGTAAATTAGCTAATCATAATTTACCAAAAAGTTACTGAACGTGATTATTAAGCTTGAAACTTCAGAAACATTCTTTTCTCCTGTCTAAATTAAAGAAACAACTTAGTAAATGTTGGTTTTGTTTTAATTATTGTCAGGGAAGTAAACAATATTGAAAATATTGTCAAAGGTAATGTTTTGTCTTTCTCCTATATATCCACCGTTTGGCTAAGCCTTCAGTTGTTGTTGCTTATTCATTTAAGTCCATTTTTCAACTTTCGTCTAAAATCTAACAAAAATAGTTATTCTTTTACTTACTATTCCAAGAACAGTTCATATAGTCATTCAGCCTACACATTATGGTTATTTAGTTTGAAATTCCTTAGTCTTAATGTCAACTTATTTCATATTGAAATTATCTTTCTTATTTAACTGTTATTATTTGATACAAAAGTTTTCTACAAATAACAATAATTAATTGTCTTGCTTCTGTGTGGTTACTTTGACCTTATGTTTAAATATATCCTGTTTAATTCATGTAGAACTCTCTTGATTGTAGACTTACTGTCTGTTTGTCAAGGACAAAAAGTTAGCTTAGCTTATGTTTTATATATAATTTATAAGCTAAAAGTTCTGTTTGGTAATAGTATTTTTAGAAAGAGCTTATAGCTTATTTTACTAATTTATAACTTATTTTTCAACGCTATTTCAAGTAGCTTATGAACTTATACCTTATCATTTTTTCTTTCATTTTTACCCTTGTTATTTTGATTAAAATCCACTTTAACCCTTTATAATTTATTTTTAATTTAAATTAAAATAACTATTTCTTTGGAATTCAAACCTTCTTCCCTAAAAAAAAATGATAGTATACAAACTATCTTTTCTAAAAAACTAACCAACATCTTTCATATATTTATATACAATATCGTTTATCATTTATGCTTCGCTCTTAACTGTTTGTCATATATTATTTTGACTAATATAATTGTAGTTAAGATTATATTTTTTTGAGCAATTATTGTCCATATTATCTTAATTTTTATTATATGTTTAGGGGAAATATTACATAATTGTGTCGAATATATTATATTATTATGTTTAATTTTTAGTATGTTGCCATAATTGAGTCAATTTCAAGTGTCATAAGTTGGCAAATGTACACGTACACTTTGACCTAAAAAAATATATTACATTAAAATAAAATAAAATAAAATAAAATAAAATAAAAAATAAAACTTCAGCTTTGACTGCATTCTGGCAAGTGCACCAGTCTGTTGTCGAGTAATAATTCACACTCTAGGTGTCTAGAATGAGTTCGTATCCACAGGGATCGTGCCAAAGTATCGTTAGCGTTATTTAAGCTCGTTGTTTTGCATTCGCTTTGGGTTTTGGAAAAAGGTTTTATAAAAATAAAGCGGAATGCTTGCAGAAAATATAAAGATAAATGATTCAAGAAATATAGAGGACAAGTATGGTGGTTGAACTTACTCCCTTCTTCCTATTTGGCATAATCGGTGTATAACATAGTATCTCAGATTATTGTTCGGCGGTGACTTTATTCTTTTATGGTAATACCTTACTATTACCCAATGTATATTGAAGTTTCCCTACGTTAATAACTAAGGTACCTACGAGAGTCTAACTTCGCCGTGTCACATACCCTAATTACTAGGTGAGTTGTTCATTATACATGCATTATATCCTTCACCCATCCAATGCCTCTAGGTCCTAGTTTCGGGCTATTCAGCTTCTAAGTGCTCAGTTCACACCTAGTTCCTGATTCCTCCTCTAATTGCTCAGTTCACAACTAGTTCAGGATGTTATCGTCTCTATTCACCTAGCATATTTACTACTAGATCCGGACAAATATTAAAGCTCACTTCAATATAAATACTAAAGCTAACCCTAACATTTATTCTATGGGCGCTCCCGCTTATCCGGCCAGATTACGAGAATGCGTTGTTAAAGTGCGAGAAAGTAAATAACAAACATAATACTGAAATACGATTTATTATAACATTGACTCAATTACAGACTCCAAATATTCATAGAGGAGTTCATCTTCTCCACCACAACCTAAAGCATCTATTACAAAAGACTTACATAATTTAAATGACAAGAATAATCTAAATATAAAAGGTTAAAGAAAACATACCTTGCTAAGATAACTTTCCCGTAAGGGGAGAAAGTTATGCCCTTAGAGCTCCTCTGAACACCTCTAGTATAGTAGAGAATGTTCTACTATTTCTGAATGAATAATAATGAGGAATTTGAGCTCTATTTATACTTTTCGTATTGGGCCTCAGCAAGCCATCGTGCTGCGATGGGTCCATCGTGGCACGATGGAAAGATTTAGTTCAGAATTATAACTAATCATGTGCGTCTCATCAGCTTGGTCGCCAAGTAAGGTCATCATACCACGATGAGGGCCATCGTAGCACGATGAACAGATTTTTTTCAGATTTAATTCTTCTGATGTCTTGGCCAGCAAGCAACTTCCATCGTGGCACGATGGAAGCCATCGTGCTACGATGAACAACACAAATCTTCACATTTTTGGCTTTTTCTTGTCTTTTTGTATTCTTTGCTTTGTCTTGATGCTTTTCTTCGATTCTGTAGGTTATTCTTCGTATTTGGGTCTGTCTTGATCAATTTATTACTAATATAACTACCTAAAATACTACAGAAATTCCTGTCATCAAGCTTACACAAATTAATTTAAACATATTGTTCAATTTTTTTATATTAATATATAAAAATATATTACATTAATACATTTAAATTGTTATTTTTTGAATTATCACATTTAAATTGTTATCTTAAATTAATCATAAATTAAGAATGTCATTTATATATGTCATTTTACATTTATCAGTTAGTTAAACTGCTAATTTTCCCAAACATTGCAATTAACTTATCAGCTATAAGCTATCAACCATCAGTCACCAGCTATTTTTACCAAACAGAACCTTAAACTTAAAATCTCTTGTTTTACAACAAGTTAAACAACTCTTAGAATAAATGTATGAAATATTATTTATTTGTAGCATCATAGTCTATATAATTAGTTATTTGATTATTTCAATAGTATATATATCCTAGCTAGAACTAGCTAAATGGTTCTAAAATCACTCTCTAAATTGGTCACTAATATAGTTTCTAAATATATCATTAGGATTAGTCTCTATAACCAGTCTCTAAATCGGTCGTCAAATTGGTCTCTAAAAATCGCTCGCTAGTTTGGTGTCAATAGGTTATCAAGTAGTAGATTAACGGTTCATTTAAAGTGGTAGCTAAAATTTTCGCTAATTGATTTAGTGACCAATTTTCATCAAAATCAATCTCCAAATCGATTATTAAAAGAGAGATTTCTAATTGTGCTTTTATCATTCTTTAATAAAAAATATATTTTACAATAATAAAATAAAAATATGATGTAGTTTTCATCAAAAATTTACTAAAAATAGAAAAATCTACTTTTACACATAGTTCTTCATGCACCCAATTTTTTAAGTTGTTTGACATGCAAGAAAAACGAATATAAAAATGAATATATTAGTGCGGAAACACATTTAGTTTTTTTTTTTTCGACAAACAAAACACACACATTTAGTTTTATGTAAATGTTAAATAGTATTTCAAGGGCATTTGTTAAGGATTTAATAAATTTAGAATTTTTTTCTTGAAAATGATGTAGTCAATGCAACAAAAGTTAACATTTTGGTGTTTTCAATGTACAATTTTTTTTTTTAATTTATATTTTTAGTTCCTTAACTATTGCCCGGGAGCACTAGTTAAAAAGATTCTTAATTTTATAAGGGTAAATTATAAAAATTTTATAATTTGAAAATATTTATTGAGATAAATAAAATATCTCATATATTAATATTTGCATGTATATATTAGTAAAAAAATATGGTTAAATAAACCACATAAATAGTACAATATTAAGTCAAAATTAGATTATTTATTTTTGGATATAAATCTTATTTAATAAAATGATTTATTAGTGACGTAAAAATAAGTGAGTGAAATGAATAATTGTGCTGATTAACTATGTATAGAGAAACTCAAATTAAACAGATGATTATATAGTGAATGCATAATTAATCATTTAGACACGAAAGCTCTAAGTGTAGCTTTTGAGAATTTTTTATTTTATTTTATATCTTCTTTCTTATTTTATCATTGAATACTTCTGGTACTCCTGATTTATACTTCGTTTTACACTCGTTTACAGTTGAGCTAACTTTACTATAATGTGATGTGATAAAGATGCTCTCTGTTTTGAAAAGGATTAACATTAATTATGATAATCTACATAAATAATACACACAGACAACGCATGATATATACAATAAGTTGCAGAAAAATACAAAGAAAAGAAAGAGAGACAGGGATCCATCTCCATCATATGAGACAAAATTAAAGAGATGACACTGAGACAATAAAACCTATAGCTACTTAGAACCACAGATGGTCCAAACGTAGCCTAATAGGTTATTTAAAATTAAGCACATGTACGTGCAGAGAGACAAATAAATAAGATAGGAACAATGAATTTAACCAACAATAAATTTTTAGATCTCGTAAGTAAATAGTTAGAAGTTTAAATGAAGACATTTGGTAGAATAGAAAGAAGGAGAATTTACTTTGTGTGATTAATCTCTATTAAATATTACACCCGGTGCATTACTTAACACATAAATAAAGAAATTATTTCTTATAACTCGTACATTATAATACATTAAAATGGTAAAAAGTTATCTTTATCAACATTAATTTTATGTATTATTTTTATTTTTGATATGCTTATAACAAGTGTATCTTGTGCACAGTTTAGCATGACCCTTAATTTTTATGATGCATGTTAGGGTGTGTTTGGTAACACAAATAAACTAACTTATAGCTTATTGTATTAGCTTATAAGCTTGTTTCAAAAAATTGGAGGTGTTTGGTAACAAGCTTTTTTTATTAGCTTATAGCTTTTTTTATTAGCTTATAGCTTTTTTCCAGATGCTAATGCTATTTCAAGTAGCGTTTGAGCTTATAGCTTATAGCTTTTTACCTTTTATTCCAATTTTACCCTTATTATTTTTATTTTTTTACTTTTTTTAATTAAAAAACAACCCACTCAAAAAAATAACTACCCACTCACATAATACTTTTATGTCATTTTATAATTACAACAACTAAATTTACCAAACACTTTAATTTCATTCTACTAGCTTTTCAGCTATCAGCTAAAAGCTAGCTTATCAGCTATAAACTAGCTTTTCAGCCATCAGCTAGCTTATAGCTTAATTTTACCAAACAGAGCCTTAGTAGAGATTTTGTACTTACTCCTCCGATTACATTTAAAGGAAAACAAACTACTTACGCAGTATTTAAGGAATTTAGTAGAAATAAGTTTTTTATTTTTGGAAATCACATGCACTTTTAGAAAAGTAAGGGTATATTAAGAATAACAGTATTAATTAGTTTAAAAGTAATTAATTTTTGCTTATAATAGTGACTAAAATTTGAACTATTTTTTTGGTTATAAATGTGACGGGGGAATATACTATACTAGTAATTAAAAGGAAATAGAGTTTATTTATTTATCACCCACTTATTGTTTTAGTGGATATATAAGTTAACAAGTTATGACAACAATTTTTTTAATTTCTATTGTCCAGATTATCGTACCATTTTTTCCTTAAAAATCAATTAAATGATATATTTTGAAAAAAAAAATTATAGATTAAAATAACACTAACTACTTATCTGTTGAAATTACTTTTGAATATATTTTTTCTAGTTTTGTACTGTAAATAAGATTCATAGAAATTATGTAGAAATTGTAATAATTGATTGATTTTTTTTTAAGATCTTAAATACTAATTTTAAACAAATTTGTAAGTTTCTAGAGAAATTTTTTATTATTTTTCTTGAAAAAACTATTAGAAAAAAGAAAATAATAAACAGTGCCTCCATGACACTGATTAAGAATATAAATGAAGAAATTTCATCTTAAAATTTGAGCATTCAATGCCTCAAAAATATTAAAAACTATTTTTTCAATATTACTTTTGTCTTTAATTTCTTTTTTTAGTATGCTAAACAAGTGTTCTGAGAATACTGTTTAATATGACACTTAAAAAAAATTAAAAGTAGAGCCACAAAAACTAGGTCTTATTTTAGTTGATTTTTAAATCTCACAGTAAAAAACTCTTTAGGTGCTTTTAAGTGTCGTTTTTTTTTTGAACAGTTAGACCATTATACCATTTTCTTATGTTGGAACATGGAAGGCCCCACTTATTAATACTTTTATTTTGAATGAATATTTTTTATCCTAGATTGAAACATGTATTTGTGATTATAGTTCGATTGATAGAATATCTCATTATATATACAAAAACTAAAATTCAAATATGAGATTTATTCATCTTAAAAGATAAAATTTTAGTTATCAAATTAATTAACAAATAAATAGCATACAAAAGTATAAAAACTACTCAATAAAAATAGAGATGTTTCCTTCAAAAGAAATAGAGATGTTCTTTTATGATTACAAGAGTTTAGACCAACTATTTGGTCAAACTCACAAATAATATTACATTATTTAATAATTTAAAAAACAAATATTATTTAATTATTTTTTCTTTAGTTTGTCGTTTTAAAGATATTTATATTTATTAAAGAAACTAAAATAATTTGTTATTTTTAATCATTTCTTCTTTGTGCAATAGTACTCGGTAAGTAGTTAAAAGTATTAATTATCAATAATTAATTGGTTCACCTGATAAAATGTTTAAATACCTTAAATAAGTGGTTCACTCTTACTTTTTGCATATGAATTAAAAAAAGTTGGAATAAGAGAATCGATTTTCTATAACCAACAATTCTCTAATAGAAATTTGTATGGGTTTAAGTGTTTAACCCAAAAGAATTGTTAAAAGCCTTCATTTTTTATTTTTTTGACTAAGATAAAAAGCATTCATTTATAGCTATAAGTTTGCAAACTTCTCATTATTACACTTAATTAGTTGTGCATATAAAAAATCCTAGATTTGGAAGAGAAATTATAAGAAGAGCCAAAGAAGATTTAATTATATATATATATAGCCACAGACAGAGCCAAAGAAGAATTGAAGAGACATAGTAACGGTTTGTGGAGGAAATTAAGGGTCATATCATATGCATAGACTGTGCACCTTCAGCAGTTGAAGCTGCCAGCATGATCTGAGCTTACCTTCTAATGGCAGGAATAGATCATATGGCAGCTTCACCTCTTGACTGGAAGCATATATATATAGAAACCCTAATTTTTATATCTTTCAGATTTTCCACAAAGGTTTTCATTCTTTATCTTATAGAAGAACCCTAGAATTAAAAAGGTTTCTTTCAATTCCTTCTAGATGCAGTATTGAAGCGTTACTAGTATTTCATTGTTTCATTCTCTAACATAAATCTAAGCATGCTATCTGAATGGTTTGTATTGCAGATTTTGCAGTATTATTTATTGATCTGTTATCTAATTTCTAGAGATTATTGGCATTAATTTATGTTTCTAGATTTTTGCAGAAAGATGAGGATGCTTCATATATGCAGCACTGTTTCATTTGAAATGGTGAGATCTATATTTTTATTTTTATTTTTATTTTTATTCATATACTATATGATTACAAACTTCAAGATCCAGAAAATTAGTTATGCACAGACATTGGAAGAATCAATTGTTCCTTCTTTTCCTGCTGACCTAGAACTGCACCCAATTTGAATCCATCAATGATATAGGCAGATCCTTGTCTCTTTGATACTGTATGCTTCTAACAAAACTCATTGTTTTGTTTATATGTTCAACTGGTCAAATTATTAATGGTGTTATTTTTTTTTTTTTTGACAATATCATAATGTTAAATATGGGAAAAATATTGAAGGAAAAAAATAAAACCATAATCATATGGATATTTATCATAATGTTATATGTTCAATTGGAAACTTTTAGTGAGCTATGTAAATTTATCCTCTTATTAGATTATTTGGTTTGTGTTAGAATGGAAACTTCTAGTGAGCTCTGTAATTTTATTTTTGATTTTATTTTTTTGTTTTAAATTTCTTAGTTTTTTGTTGGGCCTTCGACCCTACATACCTATTTTAAATATTACATGCTGCTTAGCCAACTAAAATTAATGAAAATTGTCTCACACTTTGGATTTAAGTTTTTTTTAATGGCAACATAATATATATGTTACTAATATTTAATATTCCGTATAAGAGAAAATTGAGTCAATAAAATTTATACATCCGATTTAAAACATTCATCGATTTTTATTGGTCGTCACAACAATTTTATCTTATATTTAAGATGAGGGAGCATATATATGATCATGACTTTTGATTCTTATAATATTGGTGTTTTGCAAAAGAATACTAGAGCTACATTTTAAATTAAACTCATTAAATATAGGAGTATTGAGCATTTGGAAAATGTGAGTGGTAGATGAAGAGTGAAAGAAGAAAGTACTTGGACTCAAAATTAACTGGGTGTTAGAGTACAGTAGTAGCAGCAAAAAAGCAAGCTAGGAACACTGTTGTGTGCAGAGGAGTATAGTTGTATCAAACACTTGGCAAACTACCTACTTGCTAGCTGCGGCCCCTTCGACGGCAATATTATACCTATGTGTAGTCCTATGATCTAAAATGTAATGATGTAGTATAATGCAATTAATTACTCTAATGTTTATTCTTGTTGGAAGTGCAGATAGTGGAGTTGGATTTCCACCTTTTTATGGATGTAGGGTTTTTGCTTAGGAAGAAGATCATGCCAAAGCTTAGGAATTTTGGTTCTGTGGTTTTTTTTATATAGGAAAATTCTATGGTGAAGTTATTAAAATGATTTTATTTGGGTAGTCACAATTCTAACCAATTAGCAAATGAGGACTATGGATTTTTATAGTGTATTAGAGTACTCCCTCTAGTGGTTGTATTGTTTTATAGTACTGTATTGTTTAATAAAATAATATTGTTTTTGTGTTAACTTTTTTTTAATAAAGAATATTTTTATAAAAGTTTCGAATAAAAAATTGTTTTGGATAGTTTCTTTTAAAATATCGTTTTAAGTATTTCATCATTTCATTTCATTCGCAAAATTTCAATAAAATCTCTAAAAAAAAAGTTTTCAAATAGTTTTTCATAAATATCATTTTTTAGAGATAACATTTTTAAAAAATTGTGATTTTTATTAAGTTAAAATCTCTAACAATATTTAAGTTATTGAATATCTAGTGTTTCTGTCATTGCTCAAATTACCTCTAGTGTTTCTCTGTCTGGCAATAACACTTCTCAGTTGACTTCTTCTTCTATCAGGGAGTTTACAATTTTAAAGAAGTTCAATGTCTCCCTTCACCCTTCGAAAGCTCCTTCAATTAAGGAAGTTATATGGTGTCCTCCCATTCCCAATTGGGTTAAATGTAATACAGATGACTCTTCTTCTCCTATTTTTTTTTTTTTTGAATAGCAAATTTTATTAATAACCGAGACTCTGCACAAGACGAACAGAGTCCGGTGAAACAGGAACACAAGAACATAGGTGCCGTATATAAGCGGAACACCTAAAAAGAAAACTCCTAAACAATCACCTAATCGAAAAAACAACTCCTAATCCCCAAAACAGTCAAGCATCCCACAGATTCAATACTACCAGAGCAGTCACCAATCCCACTTACAATGTTACCACAACTGAACTCTAACTCCCGAACTCGAATCAAAATTGCTCGGCCCATCAGCATCCAGAACCAGCTTCATCAAGCGAAACCGCTGACCAGACAAACGTAGAACAAAAACCCCCAGGCAGGCATAACTCAGCAAACGTCAGATGAACCACCAAGAGAAAAGCACCCCTCAGATTTCCGAATACTCGAGCAGTCACCAACTCAGCCCAGACAGTTGCCACAACTAGACCTTAACTCCCGATCTCGAAACATCAGGCTATCAGCATCCAGAACCAGCTCCTAAGGTGAAGATCTAACCACCGAAAGTAAAACGAGAACCGAGGCGAACAAATCTCAGCAAACCCGAGGAACCAACAACATCAGCGAGGACGAGGTAATCCAGATACAAAGCATCCTGCAAATCTCAGCAGATTTGGAACCATCAGCCACTCAGAGGAGAAAGCTGCGAATCTCAACAGATTCGGAAGCGGTCAGAAACGCCTGTATCGAGGAGGAGACCAAAACAGTCGACTTCTATGCGAAAAGTGACAACCAGATAAAAAGAACCGGATTTAAAAATCCCAAAGAACCCTGCATATCTCAAAGATTTGTAAACCCCAGAGACTCAAAAAGAGCTCTGCAAATCTCAACAGATTTGATAGCGGGTCAGAGAAACTAATATCAAGGAAGCCAAACGCACACGTCATCAACAGATCCAACGCCAATGTGGCAGCCTCACCACGAACACCTCATCTGACATCACCAGAGCAACAAACCACCACCTAAACCGCGTCGGAGCAACAAACACCTATCACCCAGATCCACAACCACGACCAACACCAGAAAACAGTACTCACCATCACCCCCAAAGCCACCCACCACCAGATCCGACCACCGACACGAAGCTCAACCCAAGAGGCCGACCCACGACCAACTAGTCCAACTTATTGTAAAAAAAAAAGCTGGCTTAACTTAGTAATACTCTCACATTGCGTTTCTTTTAAACCCTAACTTAGAACAAATACTCTTAGACTTCACTCTTAGCCACAACAGTCTCAGCCCCACTCACAACCGCAACACAACGACGTTCATCTCATCGCAACACTCGTCTCATTGTCTTTTCTTTTATGTATGATGTATGGTGATAATTGATTACATTAAGTATTATGTGTGATTGAAAAAATAATAGGAGAAAATGCATCGGAAAAAAAAACCGTTGCAAAACGATTAAAGTATCCAGTTTGGTTTTGTTTCATATTTTAAAAACATCAAAAACCGAATCAAACCGAACTAATCAAAAGTTCATTAGTTCGGAGACTTACTTCACCAAAAACCGATCCAAACCGGTCCAATTAGACTCCTAGCTATGAGTTAAAATTTGAAGCTATGATTCACCAAAAAGAAAGAAATTGTTTTATTAAATTAAATTTAATAAAAATGCAATTTTGTAAACAATGCTATTCACACCATAAATCTAGGTAGACACCACCTTGTAGTAACCACATATTGAGTCAAGCCCAATATCTCTAAAAGCAACAATAATAATAAAAAATAATAAAACATAATTAAAAGGCGACGAAGATGATGTGGCACCCTTAATTGCAATCTACAGTATCCAATTTTCATTTCCTATTTGTCAAGATTATAGATTCCATCAGCTATTAGAGATAGTTTTCATGGAGACTTGGTTGGTTTGCCTAGTTATAGATTTGTAAATTTCTAAGGAGGTTTGGTTGATGTCCCCCTCCTTTTGTACCTTTCTTTGTCTTATTAATCTATTTTGAGGTAGCAGCCTTTACTGCTCCTCCTTCTTTGAAAAAAATAATTATTGAATATCAAAATTACCGTTTTAAAAAATAAAAAGATGAATTGAAAATAATAACTTTTACTATTTTTAAAAGGGTTAAATATATTTTTAGTTCCTACTTTTATGTGAGTTTCGACTATTAGTCCCTATATTTTTTTAATTATATTTTTAGTCCCCATGTTTTTGCCGTTTGCATTTTTAGTCCATACCGTCAATTTTTTGTGACTTGGATAACGGAATCGGCCACATAGGATGACACATAGATGCAACGTCATTCAATGCAAACGTTATCCTAGTCAATTTAAGTTATCTTATGTGGCCGATTCGTCACAAAAAATTGACAAAATGAACTAAAAATACAAACAACGAAAACGTGGAGGACTAAAAAATATAATAAAAAAAATGTAGGGACTAAAAGTCGAAACTCACATAAAAGTAGGGATTAAAAACATATTTAACTTTTTTAAAAATACAAAGAAAAAATCACTTTTAAAAGCCAAAACAAACGCACCCTATATATGGTTCATATCATTTATTGTGTATTCTCATATCTATTAATAATACAACTAAGTCCCTAATATATTAAAGTTAAAATATTTAGCCCATTCAATATATTATTGTATTTTAACTTCTTTTTTTCTTTTTCTTTCTTTTTTTTAACTTTTAATTTTATATTTTGAAAATAAAAATCGAATTAAACACAACAACTTCTTTCTTTCGCCAATGTAGAGCGACCACAAAAACAAACGTCCGTCCAAACTGTGTAGAACGAATGCACATTTCATATGCTCACATTCAATTGCTCCCACCAATGAAGTTGAAACCCTCCTCTCATTGCACTAGTACAAAAAAGACATTCCACTTCGGTTGGTAATGAGATTTCACTTCAGTTCCGCAACCGACGTTAAGACGTCTGTAGTTGTATCCTAAGGGGTTTTCACGTCGGTTGTACAACCGTCGTAGAAACTGGGTTTTCACTTCGGTGCTTTTCAATATCCGAAGTAGAATCCTGCGCTTTTTTTTTGTTTTTGTCGTTTTCGCCAATTTTTCACTTCGGTCCATTGTTGCAACTGAAGTGAAAAGTGTATGTTTCACTACTGTTCTGATGCGCAACCGAAGTGGAATCTTGGGATTTTTTTTTTTTTTTTGATTTTGCTACCTGTAATTTTTTTACAGCATTACAAATACTAGATTTAACTGGCCATTTGGTACCTAAATATTCTTCCAATATCACCTCACATTTATACAGACCACAAATATATATATATATATATATATATATATATATATATATATATATATATATATATATATATATATATAGCA
Organism: Trifolium repens; assembly: GCA_030408175.1. Lineage (NCBI taxonomy): Eukaryota > Viridiplantae > Streptophyta > Magnoliopsida > Fabales > Fabaceae > Trifolium > Trifolium repens. Next base: position 43,687,248 of record CP125837.1, on the reverse strand, counting down.
AATCAATTCCTTTCAAAGATTGAAACTTAGGCAAAGAAGTGCCATGATTGTACAACCAAAATTAGCTCCATAAACAAAGTAAAACAATGAGTACCAACACAAAAGCTCCCTACACAAATTAAAGAAGTTCCATGACAAGTTTACATGCAAACAAAAGCTCCCATACAAAGCAAGCCAAAATCCTACTAATTAAGGTTAAACCAACGAAGAAATAATATAGAAAACATATAATAGGCCAAATCTCCTAAGATTTGAAGCAGCTAGCAATGCAAAATCAATGACCATTATACAACTCCAGAAAATATGTTGCCCAAAGTAGTCGCAAATCATACAACTCATCTTCTGTTAATGCTTTTGGGTCATTAAATACGTACAATAAGTACATAACAATATAAAGCTATATTCTTTGAAAATACACGTTAAGTTAAATAATTTTTTTTTTACCTCCACCCAAGACTCGGTTGTATTAGTAGAGACAATATCGAACATATTTTTCATGACATAATATCCACAATCTCTAGAGTTAGGTTGTCGCCTCCCCTACAAATAAATGACATAATTTTAGGGAATACTTAAATATCAAAAAGGTAAATATATATATAATTGAAATTTATACACACTTACTTTGGGATAAACCCATGTAGCCTTCTTTCTATTGCCGTTAGCCGCTTGATAAACCGCAAAAGAACAAATTTATAAGGAAAAAAAATCAACATAAAGTCATATAAACTTCATTTTTAACATATAAAATATAACATATAACAAAAGCCCATAAACTATAAGTTTACCGATCAACAATTTTCTTCATTGTTGGGTTAAGATCATAATGTAGTGAACAAAGGACGACCACAGTATTTTCCCTTGGACAAAGTATTATCAACTGCCAATGTCCTCTGTATGTGTGCGTGAAACAACAATTATATTATTAATTAATATCTATGTTATAAAAAATAAATAAGAAAGCATACAAATTCATACAAACTTACCCATGAAGATATGGTAGTAAGTGATACAATTTCGGTACATCATGTAACCTTTCTTGTATGTATTTTTTAGCCCTAGTTAGAGTTATTGTTTCATTTAGAACAATATTCAACATAGCAGGTTCCAAAATTCCATATACATCTGAGAAGTTTTTTTCAATACATACACGATGGATATACCTGAATAATTTTGAAGTTATTAGATATATATATATATATATATATATATATATATATATATATATATATAGATAGATAGATAGATAGATATAACATATTAATTGATATTGATAGAACTTAATACGAAAATATACTTACGAGCACCAAACGGATAGAGTACCCACATCAAGCTAGTTAAAACCCACCAACAACTCTCTTATACACTTTGCTGACATTAAAAAATTAACAACGCAATGACAATGAGTTAATTGTACTGTCAAATGATCCTCACCCATTTTTAGAACATTCAGTAACAATTTCTTAACATTGTCATTGTCATTGTTAATGTTCCTTATATCAACGTCCTGTTTATCCTTTTCATATGCAGGAGAACAACTTCCTTTTGCGCTTCCGGTGACAACAACTTTTGGAGAAGCCGGTTCATTGACTTTGTTTATTTCTGAGGTTTGGGATAAACCCATAGACTTAAGCGTATCCATAAAAGATTGTTGCATCATCTTACGCTCTTCCGCAAACATCTTGCGCTCTTCCTCAATCATCTTGCGCTCTTCCGCAAACTTTTTATCTAAATCGGATTTAATTCTTGCTTCCACATTGGATGTAATTTGTGCGATTTGCTCTTGGACATCTATAACTTGTCTTTGACGTGAAGACGACCTTCCAAAGAAAGTGCTAAGAGTATGGTTTTGTCCAACACCACGAACACGCCAGCCATGCTCAGCTGTTCCAATGGCCTCAGTTAGGATATCATTACGTCCATCTGGAACAAAGGTACCCTCTTCCATTTTTTCAACAAGAGAATCTGACTACGGTCTGGCAAGTGCACCAGTCTGTCGTCGAGTGATAATTCACACTCTAGGTGTCTAGAATGAGTTCGTATCCACAGGGATCGTGCCGCAGCTTTACTAGCGTTATTTAAGTTTGTGATAGTTTGCATTCGCTTTGGTTTTGAAAAGGTTTTTATAAAATAAGCGTAATGCTTTGCAGAAATATAAATGCAGAATGTATAAATATAGATTCAAGAAATATAGAGGCTAGGCATGGTGGTTGGACTCCCTCCCTTCTTCATATTTGGCATGACCGGTGTATAACATAGTTACTTAGATTATGTTCGGCGGTGAATTATCCTTGTTGTAGTAATACCTTACTATTACACTATGTCTATTAAAGTTTCCCTACATTAACAACTAAGGTACCTACGAGAGCCTAACCTCGATGTGTCACATACCTTAATTACTAAGTGAGTTGTTTATAAACATGCATTATAACCTTCACCAATTAACCTCTAGGTCCTAGTATCGGGCTGTTCATCTTCTAAGTGCTCAGATCACACCTAGTGCATGATTCCTCCTCTAACCGCTCAGTTCACGACTAGTTCAGGATGTTACCGTCTCTATACACCTAGCATTATTTACTACGAGTTCCGGACTATACCATGTCGAAACCTGATATTAATTCTATGGGCGCTCCTGCTTATCCGGCCAGATTACGAGAATACGTTATTAAAGTGCACGAAAGTAAATAACAAACATAACTACTAAATATCATTTATTATAACTTAGACTCAATCACAGACTCCAAATATTCATAGGGGAGTTCATCTTCTCCACCACAACCTAAGGCATAAATTATAAAGACTACATATTTAAATTACAAGAAATTATAACCTAAATACAAAAGCCTAAAGAAATCATACCTTGCTGAGTTAGTTTTCCCGTAAGGGGAGAAAACTATGCCCAATAGAGCTCCTCTGAACCTCTCCTTATAGTAGAGAGTGTTCTACTATTTCTGAATGAATAAAACAATGAATGTGAGGCTCTATTTATAGTTTTTGTAATGGGCCTCAGCAAGGTCATCGCAGTACGATGAGGCCATCGTGCTGCGATGTGAAGATTCAGTTTATTTTTATAACTGATCATGTGCATTTCATCAGCTTGGGCGCCAAGTTACTCCATCGTGCTGCAATAGCACACATCGTACTGCGATGGAAGATTTTCTCAAGATTTATTTCTTCTGATTGCTTGGCGTGCAAGGAGCTTTCATCGTGGCACGATGGCACACATCGTGCTGCGATGGAATGCTGTATTTCTTCACTTTTTGGGCTTTTTCTTGTCTTTTCGCATCTTGGACTCTGTCTTGATGCTTTTTCTTGCTTTTGTAGGTTTTCCTTCGTATTTGGGCCTGTCTTGGTCATTTTACTACTAATAATAATAATAAAAATGACGTAGAAATTCCTGTCATCACAACCCCAAACTTAAACTGTTGCTTGTCCTCAAGTAACATGCTGTCAGTCAAGATCGTTAGAGAAATAAGAGATAAATAAAGATGATAGGAATTTCACAACCTTGCTTAATATTTCAGCAATGGTACCGCTGATTTCTTACCGCAGCGATCATGCTCAGTCCTGCTAGGCTCAGGAGACGTCAATGGTAGCAAATCGGACAAATGTCTGCAAGAGTCCATGTTCAACTTTTTCTCTCTCTCACATTTGTGTTTTTCGCTCATAATTGAAAAGGTTAGCTCTCAATCATCGTACAACCTGCCATTTTACCATAGGCTTGCAAGAATTCTAAGCAACCAGTCAAAATTTAATATACATGCATTATTGGAGGTCTTTTCAGGGTTATAACGTGGCTTAGGTTGTAACACCCCGTTTTCATAAAGCCAAAGAGGGCATTATTTTTTTTTTCTTTTTCAACTAACACTCAGAGTTACGCATAAAAGATTTTAAATAAGCCGGCATTCAAATATACAAAAGAACTCATTACCATAAGGTGCTTCGACAAGCAAAGTGTATTCCTGAATAATTACAATCCAAGTCTAAGTATCAAAACAAGTTAGAAACTCTATGCTAACCCCAAAAGCACGGTGCACAAAACACACCGGCGCATAGTCTAACTACACTAAGCTTCAACACGAACTCACTGAGGCTATGAGCAGCCGCCGCCCTCATGACCTATCGCATCGTCTGTGGTGGGATGAGCCCGCAAATGAAAGAAAGGGTCACCACAAAATACAAGATATATATACATAACCGGTGCGAAAGATTGTACACATAACAATAATTCCACAAACACAAGAGAAAGCTCTTAACCACCAAAGCAATTCCCACCAACGGGTTTATATATATAATGCACACCAAGCCTAATGCAGACTTCTACAATGATCGTGACAACCATTTCCAGTTCGTCACATGCATGAGTTTAATTCCGGAATTCAACCTCTAAAAAGAGTCGTAGGGTAAGCGAAGCCACACAGTCAAACACTACCCTCACAAGGCCACCAAGGGCAGGTGAGCCACACAGACAAACACCAGGTGAGCCACACAGACAAACACCAACTCAATAAAATCCAGTAAGATTTGGCGAAGCCACACAGTCAAACGCCCGGTACGTAGGTAAAGTCACACAGACATACACCTAGGCACGCAACTATGAAATGCATGGCATATATTCTCTTTGGCATATACAGGGTAGTCACACAGACAAAATCCCCGCGTAGTCCTATCCGACGCACGCGTTCATATATGCTCATGCAAACAATCACATAGCCTAAAGCCTATGTACAAACCATCACAACATACATACATTTTCCCAATCATATGTAAATTGCACACGTATTTATAACCACGTTCTCATCAACGAGAATACATAAGTACAAACATGCCAAAGCACACAGCAAATGCATAAACAGCAAAACCAAGCATGTCGTAACCGTTTTAAAAGACGAAAATAAAGTGGAGCCCTTACCTCGGCAAGCACTCAAACAATCAAACGATCACACCACACTTACTTGCTTCCTAAAACAAGCAAAGTACACAATCAAAACCATTTCCAATCAATCCCCAATGAATTGGACTCCAAAACCCCAAAAACCTAAGGCTTTCTAAGGTAAAACCCCCTTTTCGGATACTATACCAAAAACTACCGTATTGATCAACCCCCATGAGTTATTTGTACTATTTTTAGGCCCCAAAACAATAGGCAAAAGTCTTAAATAATTTGAAATGCAAAATGGCTGTTTTCTTGCGTTTCAAGTTACGTACTTTCCGAGTACCCAAAAAATCCGTTTCCAATCCCAACCACTTCCATAAATTAATAAAAAGGGATTAGAAAGTTAAAAACCAAGTTAGGACATCAGAATCCAAAATTTTAGGTCCCAGGGGTCGCTAGCGGTCGCTGGGCGACCACCTGGCGAAGGCAAGTCAGAATTTCCACGCCCAAGGCGAAGGCTGGCGACCAACCCTCGCTGAGCGAGCAACTCGTCGCTGAGCGACCACACCAGAACAGGACTGGTTTTCTTCATGACAGCAGCAACAAAACTTGTTTTACTCAATTTTTACCCAAAACAACTTTTCACGCAACACACTACATACGCATAGTATTGTTTCCCAACAACCGTTTTCACAACAAAGCAATACATTTCCGAAAGCATGTTGGTTGCTTCGAGTGCAAGTTATTTGGTTTTCATTTCCAAAATCAAAACCAAACCCAAGCACAAGTTTTATTACGGGCCTTAACCGACCTGTAACCATTTTCAAACATGTTTTCAAAGCAAAAAAGCAACACCACATAACACAAGAGTTTTAAACCACTTGGAACACAAAAACACCACACCAAACACTTAGGAAATATTTTCATAAACACCAAAATATTTTTCATCGGATTTTCTAAAACAAAACCATACAACACCATTCCCTTTCGCCTAAAGGTTCAAAAACACGTTACTTTTCAAAACCATACAACCTAACAACATGTTATTGATCAATACATAACCAAACCAAAACCCTAACTTTTCTCATGAGATTTTTCACCAACTCATGGAAAAGTGAAAACAAACCAACGTAGCACAATTGTTCTACACACAAGAACGAAACCTAAGCAACATAAGGCTCAAAACCTCAAATCCCAACAAAACCTCACACAAGCATAACCCCAAAAACTCCTAAACTCTATAAGTCTACCAACCTAGGAGATGAGAAGAGAGGGTTACCTTTAGAATGAGATTCTCTACAACTTTCCTCTAAGCTCCAAAGCTTGAAAAGGATTGAAATGGTGAGGAATGGAAAATTTGGTGAAGTTTAAGAAAGTAATGGAGTTTCACGTGGAAGAGAGAAAGAAGAAGAGAGAATTGTGATATATTTCTAAGTTACAAATTGTCATCAAACCTCCTTACTATGACAAAGGTCTTGGTCACCTATCCACCCTTGGATCAAAGTCCAAAAGTCCAAGCTTAAACCCTAGCCATTGGATCAAATTGCTTTATGATTAATCACAAGATTTTATCAACTCTTCCATAACAAGTCACGTATTCAGCTCTCGCGCGTCGCGACGAACGTAAAACACAAAAACAGGAAACCTACGGAAGGAACGTCTAACGTTAAACATTTCCAAAACTTATCGCCGAATCTTTTTCCGCGACTGTAATTTCTTCCACACCTTGGAAAAACTATTCTCAGAACATATCCTAACTCGCGCAGATATATAAAACTTCCACCCGAAAACTCACTGAATTCAGACGCAGTAAAATTTTACAACGACAGGTAAAATTCCTACTCGTTTTTCCAAAAACACGAATACTCCGAAACTCATTAAACTGAATTCACATATAACTTCTTATTCAAGAAACAGGATCCCAGGACGAAAGCCTGTTCAAATACAACATACGAGCGCGAAACAGACTCGTTCTCAGCAAAGACCTACTAAATACACGATGTTTCACAAACGAAACCATCGGAAATCCTAATTTTCCTTAAACCAACTATACAATGAAATCTTGGGTCTTACAATACTACCCCCCTAAAAGAAGTTTCGTCCTCGAAACTTAGACGTCGTCAAACAATCCGGGGTATAATTCTCTGATCTTACTCTCCAGCTCCCAGGTGGCATCCCCTGTAGCTTCATTCCAGATCACCTTCACCAAAGGTATCTCCTTCGTCCTCAGACGCTTCATCTTCCGATCCGCAATCTTGATCGGCGGAACCTCAAATGACAAGTTATCCCTCAGCTGGATGTCATCTGGTGTGATCACATGTGACGGATCCGGTGTATATTTTCGCAACTGCGACACATGGAACACGTCATGAATCAAAGATAGCACCGGTGGCAACGCGATCTGGTATGCTACTTTCCCAATCCGCTCCGTAATCTGATACGGCCCGATAAACTTCGGAGTCAACTTCTTTGCTTTCAAAGCCCTTCCAACACCAGTTGTTGGATTAACACGAAGAAATACATGATCTCCCGCTTCAAACTCTAGCGGCCTCCGACGCTTATCCGCATAACTCTTTTGACGGTCTTGGGCAACTTTCATCATTGCCCTTATCTTTCGGACCTTGTCCGTCGTCTATTGTACCATTTCCGGTCCTACTATCATACTCTCCCCATCTTGGTACCAACACAAAGGGGTCTGACATCTCCTCCCATACAAAGCCTCGTATGGTGCCATTCCAATACTCGCGTGGAAACTGTTGTTGTATGTGAATTCTATCAATGGTAATACATCATCCCAGCTTCCACGATCATCCAATACACAAGCCCTCAACAAATCCTCTAAAGACTGATTCGTTCTCTCGGTTTGCCCATCGGTCTGGGGATGATGATAGGCGGAACTCAATCTCAGTTTCGTCCCCAACGCCTCATGCAAAGTCTTCCAAAAGTGTGAAGTAAACTTTGGGTCTCGATCCGACACTATACTTGACGGAATCCCATGTAACCTCACAATCTCAGCAATGTAAATATCGGTCAACTTTGCCGCTGTATCCGTAGTCCTTTCCGGTAGAAAATGAGCGGACTTTGTCAAACGATCCACTATCACCCAAATGGAATCATGCTTCCTCTTGGTCTTGGGTAAACCAGTGATGAAATCCATAGAAATGCTATCCCACTTCCACTCGGGGATATCTAATGACTGCAGCATCCCTGCTGGTCTCTGATGCTCAATCTTCGCCTTCTGACAAGTCAGACACGATGCCACATACTCAGCCACATCCTTCTTCATACCCGGCCACCAGAAATCATGCCTCAGGTCTTGATACATCTTTGTTGCCCCGGGATGTATACTAAGTTTACTCTTGTGTGCCTCCCCTAGAATGGTGTTTCTTAAGTTCATAGCATCGGGCACACACACCCTACCTTGACATCTCAGGATATTATCCGGTCCCACATTGAAATCTCGGTTGGTTTCCCGAACTATCAACGCTCTTTTCTCCAAGAGAAATTCGTCATTCTGACAACTAGCAATGTCCTCCAATAGTCCATTTGAAATGGTAATCATACCCAACCTCATATTCCCATGTGCAAACTCAACTTCAAGGTGCAAGTCTCTAAATTCCTTCAACAGCTCTTGTTGACTAGCCATTTGCGCCGAACACGCCGACACACTCTTCCTACTCAAAGCATCGGCTACCACATTAGCCTTTCCAGGATGGTATTCCAAGGTGAAATCAAAATCTTTCAATGCTTCCATCCATCTCCTCTGTCGCATATTTAGCTCTTTCTGATCAAACAAGTACTTGAGACTTTTATGGTCACTAAACACGACAAAAGTGCAACCATAAAGATGATGTCTCCAAATCTTCAATGCAAAAACAACGGCCGCAAGCTCCAAATCGTGCGTCGGATAATTCTTTTCATGCACTTTCAGCTGTCTTGACGCATAAGCCACTGCTCTCTTGTGTTGCATCAACACACAACCCAACCCTTGATGAGAAGCATCACAGTAAACCTCATACGGTTCATCCGACTGTGGTAACACCAAGACTGGTGAAGTCGTCAACCGTTCTTTTAACAACTGGAAACTCGACTCGCACTTCTCAGTCCAAGCAAAAGGTTGATCTTTTCGCGTAAGTTGTGTCATTGGCGCCACAATCTTAGCGAAACCTTCAATGAATCTCCGGTAATAACCGGCCAAACCCACAAAACTTCGCACCTCCGTCACTGTCTGCGGTTGTTTCCATGCAAGTACCGTGTCGATCTTGGCTGGATCCACGGCAATTCCCTCTTTTGATATTACATGGCCAAGGAAATTCACCTCATTCAACCAAAAATCACACTTTGACGGGTTAGCATACAACTTCTTTTCCCGCAACACTTGTAAAACCATACGAAGATGCTCCTCGTGTTCCTCTTCACTCTTCGAATATACCAAGATATCATCAATGAACACTACCACGAACTTGTCCAAAAATGAATGGAATATCCGATTCATGTAATCCATGAAAATCGCGGGTGCATTCGTCACACCGAACGACATCACCAAGTACTCGTAATGCCCATACCGCGTCCGAAACGCCGTCTTTTGAACATCCTCATCTCGTACTCTTATCTGGTGATATCCAGATTTCAAGTCAATCTTTGAAAACACTGAGGCTCCCCTCAACTGATCCATCAAATCATCAATTTGCGGCAATGGATATCGGTTCTTGATAGTCACCTTATTAAGTTTCTGGTAATCCACACACAGACGAGATCTCTCATCCTTCTTCTTAACCAATAAGACCGGTGCTCCCCAAGGCGACACACTTGGTCTTATAAAACCTTTATCTAACAAGTCCTCAATCTGACTTTTCAACTCTACCAACTCGGCTGAAGCCATCCGATAAGGAGACTCTGAAATCGGACCCGTACCCGGTTGTAAATCAATAAAGAACTCCACCTCTCTACACGGAGGAAAAGCTGGAATCTCCGATGGAAACACATCTTGGAAATCCTGAACCACTCGAAATTCCTCAATTCGGATCTCCGACGTCACTCCTAAACTAGTAAGTGAAACTATCTCTGGTTCTCCATTACATAAAGCTATTGAAAGCCGATTTGCAGACATGTACCTTTGCACACCTGGCTCGGGAAAGAAAACCAACTTCCGGACACAGTCTAGAATAACATAGTGATAAGACAACCAATCCATCCCGCGAATGATCTCGAGAGATAAGAGCGGTAGACACACCAAATTGACCAGAAAATCCCTATTCTGGATTACTACTAAACAATGCAAACATGCAGTATTTACCACCAAATCCTCAGCAGGAGTAGAGACATTCAAATCAAAAGGCAGCACAGATACATTCAAATTCATACGTTTAGCACATGTCAAGGAAATGAATGAGTGAGTTGCCCCCGTGTCAATCAAAGCAGTTAAAGAATTACCTGCGATGTGACAGCTCTCGTGGATGGCATTGCTAGCCTGCCCACTCAACTCAGTGCCCATACAGTAAGCACGTGCCTTTGCCGCAGGTCTGGCACCCTGTGAGCCTTGTGCCGCATTTGCCGACGGCCCGGTCTTCGGGGCTCTGCAATCTCTAGCAAAGTGTCCCGGCTTCTTGCAATTGTAGCAAATGTTTCCCCCCTTCGGTTGCGTGCACTCATTAGCAAAGTGCCCCGCTTCTCCACAGTTGTAGCAAGACCCCTTATTACCATCCGATTTTCCCCGGGTCCCTTGATTCACCGATCGGCCCGGTCCCCTGTTATTCTGAGGACGGTCGTAAGGCTTACTACCTTGTTTCCCACGATTCTGAGTCGAACCACGATCATTGGTACGACTTGGTCCTCCGGCACTAGACCCTCCTTGCCAGTTCACCCTCTTGTTCCGCATATCCTCGATTTCCTGGCATTTTTCAACCAAGACCTGAAATTGTCTAAACCTCAATGGCACGACCGCGTCCTGCAGCTCGTACCGCAACCCGTCTTGGAACCGACGACACATGTACTCCTCATCTACCCCATCCCTAAAGAAGCGGAAGTGACGAGATAGTGATTCAAACTTTTTAGCATAGGTCTCGACATTCATGCCCGCTTGCCTTAGCCTCAGAAACTCTTCCCCATACCTTTCCCTAGCTGTCTCAGGGAAATATTTGGCCAAGAACCTCCTTTTGAAGTTCTCCCAGTTCATTTCTTCATGTGCACTTTCCATTATCAGACGAGTGTTCCTCCACCAAAATTCGGAACCCCCGAGTAACTGATAGGTAGCCAGTGTGACCTTCTCACCCCCCGGGCAATGAATAGCCCCAAAGATCCGCTCCATCGCTTGGAGCCATAGATCAGCAGTTTCTGGACCACCCTCCCCGTTAAACTTCGGAGGAGTCTGCTGATTAAAACTGGTGAGAACCCTAGCCCCAGCTGCCAAGATCTCTCTATCGCGCTTTTCAATGTCTCTTTGCGCCTTTTGGTGGGTCTGTGCAGCAACAGCAGCTGCCATTGTATGCATGGCATAAGCCATCTGATTCACATCAACCTCTGGTACTACCGGAACTGGATTCGCCCTTCTTGGCGGCATGATTTCCTGTACATACCAATCCTTTTGATTAGATCTTTAATCAAACAATTCTGAATCCTAACAGAATATCTCACTCAACGGATTACGAACACATGACCCGACACCAAACATACACTAGAACTAACACGACTCTAGCTATGTCCTAACCGACTCTGGACTAACGACTCAAGTATACACTTTCCCTTTGAAGATTTAAAGCCGTGCTCTGATACCACAAATGTAACACCCCGTTTTCATAAAGCCAAAGAGGGCATTATTTTTTTTTCTTTTTCAACTAACACTCAGAGTTACCCATAAAAGATTTTAAATGAGTCGGCATTCAAATATACAAAAGAACTCATTACCATAAGGTGCTTCGACAAGCAAAGTGTATTCCTGAATAATTACAATCCAAGTCTAAGTATCAAAACAAGTTAGAAACTCTATGCTAACCCCAAAAGCACGGTGCACAAAACACACCGGCGCATAGTCTAACTACACTAAGCTTCAACACGAACTCACTGAGGCTCTGAGCAGCCGCCGCCCTCATGACCTATCGCATCGTCTGGGGTGGGATGAGCCCGCAAATGAAAGAAAGGGTCACCACAAAATACAAGATATATATATACATAACCGGTGCGAAAGATTGTACACATAACAATAATTCCACAAACACAAGAGAAAGCTCTTAACCACCAAAGCAATTCCCACCAACGGGTTTATATATATAATGCACACCAAGCCTAATGCAGACTTCTACAATGATCGTGACAACCATTTCCAGTTCGTCACATGCATGAGTTTAATTCCGGAATTCAACCTCTAAAAAGAGTCGTAGGGTAAGCGAAGCCACACAGTCAAACACTACCCTCACAAGGCCACCAAGGGCAGGTGAGCCACACAGACAAACACCAACTCAATAAAATCCAGTAGGATTTGGCGAAGCCACACAGTCAAACGCCTGATACGTAGGCAAAGTCACACAGACATACACCTAGGCACGCAACTATGAAAAGCATGGCATATATTCTCTTTGGCATATACAGGATAGTCACACAGACAAAATCCCCGCGTAGTCCTATCCGACGCACGCATTCATATATGCTCATGCAAACAATCACATAGCCTAAAGCCTATGTACAAACCATCACAACATACATACATTTTCCTAATCATATGTAAATTGTACATTTTCCTTTTTTCCTTGTAGAACCACCGACCATCGATCACTAGAAGGATCTTTTGTTAGACTACTTGGCTACCACTTAGAAGGGGGGGTTGAATAAGTGGCCCTTTTAAACAATGTTGATTTTAAAAAAAAAATTAGTTTAAAAGGTACGCGCGGAAGCACCACCGGATCGGTAGTCTCTTTGCACCCGATTGATCACTGGAAAAGTAGTATAGCCTTGAACGTATAATGATAAAGAACTAGAAACGATCGTGTGCAAAATATTCAAATTAAACGATCCAATAACATAGTCCAAGCAAGTTACAAAAATATAGAGTTAATCCAACCACAATCAAGATATATGTCAATTGAATTTTGGTGCACACGTACGAACACAAAAATTCAATCGAATCGAAAATTAAAGCAATTGCGTAAAGTAAAAGATTAAGGAAGAAAGACACAAGCGATTGATTAGGGAGTTCCCCGGCTTTCGTGTCGTCCTCGCGGTCGGCCGGGTACGTCTCCCCCCAAATAACCAAACGGGTTATTTGAGCGTATATTGATTAAAAACGATTGAACTATAGTGCACAATTTACAAAAGACTCCAATAACCCTATATCGAATCTAATGCAAACTATGCGTAATAACCTCAACAAGTAATGAAGCTTCTCCTCTAACCGCTCATTCACGACTAGTTCAGGACGTTACCGTCTCTATACACCTAGCATTATTTACTACTAGTTCCGGACCATATTAAGTTTGAAACCTAATATCAATTCTATGGGCGCTCCCGCTTATCCGGCCAGATTACGAGAAACGTTATTAAAGTGCATGAAAGTAAATAACAAACATAATACTTAAATATCATTTATTATAACTTTGACTCAATCACAGACTCCATATATTCATTGGGGAGTTCATCTTCTCCACCACAACCTAAGGTATCTATTACAAAAGACTACATATTTAAATTACAATAAAGAAATTATAACCTAAACATAAAAGCCTAAAGAAAACATACCTTGCTGAGTTAGTTTTCCCATTATGGGAGAAAACTATGCCCAATAGAGCTCCTCTGAACCTCTCCTTATAGTAGAGAATGTTCTACTATTTCTGAATGAATAAAACAATGAAAAGGAGGCTTTATTTATAGTTTTCGTAATGAGCCTTAGCAAGGCATCGCACCACGATGAAGCCATCGTGCTGCGATGTGAAGATTCAGTTCAATTTTATAACTGATCCTGTGCATTTCATCAGCTTGGGCGCCAAGTTATGTCATCGTGCTGCGATATACACCATCGTGCTGCGATGCAAAGATTTTCTTCAGATTTATTTCTTCTGATTTCTTGGCGAACAAGCAGCTCTCATCGTAGCATGATGGAAGCCATCGTGCTGCGATGGAATGCTGATTTTCTTCACTTTTGGGTTTTTTCTTGTCTTTTTGTATCTTGGGCTCTGTCTTGATGCTTTTTCCTGCTTTTGTAGGTTTTCCTTCGTATTTGGGTCTGTCTTGGTCATTTTACTACTAGTAATAATACTAAAAATACCATAGAAATTCCTGTCATCACAACCCCAAACTTAAACTGTTGCTTGTCCTCAAGTAACATGCTGTCAAACAAGATCGTTAGAGAAATAAGAGATAAATAAAGATGATAGGAATTTCACAACCTTGCTTTATATTTCAGCAATGGTACCGCTGATTTTTTACCGCAGCGATCATGCTCAGTCCTGCTAGGCTCAGGAGACGTCAATAGTAGCAAATCGGACAAATGCCTGCAAGAGTCCATGTTCAACTCTTTTTCTCTCTCGCACATTTGTGTTTTTCGCTCATAATTGAAAGGGTTATCTCTCAATCATCGTGCAACCTGCCATTTTACCATAGGCTTGCAAGAACTCTAAGCAACCAGTCAAAATTCAATATACATGCATTTTTAGAGGTCTTTTCAGGGTTATAACGTGGCTTAGGTCAAGGTAGGACATTTTTGGGAATAGTAGGCTAAACATTGGAGTTAAGTTCTACTTTGTTGTTCCTTTTTGTGTACGCAACCTTTGTTCCTTAGGGTGCCTTTTTGTGTTGGTATCGAAAAATAAGAACCGGATGTGTCTTTGTGTGGTTCTTTTCTATCACTGTCTTTGCCCTTTGGCTCTTTTCTTTTGCCCTTTGGCTCTTTCTTTTGCCCTTTGGCTCTTTCTTTTTTCATTCATTTTTTTTTTAAGAGACTATTTTTTTAGGGAATTTTTTGATGTTTTCCCGTCTCTTTTTCATTTTTTTTCTTTTTTGTAGTGATAGTTCTCCGTATACCCACCCCAAACTTAAACGTTGCTAGTTCCATGAGCAACCCCAAACTTATTTTGTTGCAAAGACTTGAGAACTATTACCTTAACTCCAAAGAGGGTAATTTCATTGTTTTTCTAGTCTATAAGCTTGTAACGTGGTTTGTCACCGAAACAAAAGGATACTTTATTTTTTTACGGCTCAAAATTTGCTAGAAAAGGATATAATATAATAAAGGGTGGCTTGAAAAGGCTCTGGGTTATAACAAACAATTGCCTCAATGCATATAATATCAAATCAACTAGTCAGCAGAGAATTAGAGCAAGTTCTAGAAAATAAACAAGTGCACAATACTCTCATAGTAATTCGAAAGAAAGTGGTAATACCGTTTGGAAATATTTGGCTCAATTCCTCACATGGTTTAGGTATCTGAAAATTGAACACTTGTCTCACAGACACCAGCTTCATCACTCGTCTCTCTGTCTCCCGAACTTCGCACTTCGGAGCAATCACCTTTGGTTTCTGTATGAAGGCGTGAAATTCGGCTCATCAACATTTATAACTTACTTCGCCGCAATCTTACCTATAACAGTTTATCATGCACTAGATAATAAACAGCAAACAGTTATTTAATTTTTTTGTAAGTTTGAATAAGGGTTGTTTACAGATGAAGATGACATGCAGAATTCTAGGCATATGATGACAGTAATTTATGTGATGTTTTTAGTATCAATTATTGTTAGTTTAGTATTAGTTTTAGACCAATTATAAGGCAAAAACCTAAAGAAGCAAAGCTACTTGTCCAAGAAGTCAAGAATTGAAGAAAATGCTTAAAAAGAGGCTAAAAGGAAGAAAATGCGCAACTTTCAGTCTGCGGACCATAACTTGAGCTACGAGTATTGGAATAAGGTCCGTGACCATGCGTTAGAAAGCTAAGACGAAGAGCTACAACATTCGTGTTGGAGCAAAAATCGAAATTTTCCATCGCAGTACGATAGCAGCCATCGCAGCACGATGGGAGGAAAACTTCGAGCCCAAGAAAAGAACAGAATCTTCAATTATATTTTTGAAGAAAATCTACACATCGTACTACGATGGACTCATCGCAGTGCGATGTGACTTGCTGCCCAAGTCCAAAAAACTATAAATAGAGCTCTCCTCCTTCACAATTATTCATTCAGAAATTTAGAGAACTATTTCTCTATAAGGAGCAAAGGAGGAGGAGCTCTAGGGAAGGAACTTTCCCCCTTCAACGGGAAAGGTAACTTCCTCCGCAAGGTAGCAAGGTTATTGGTATGCATTTATTTAATTCTTGTAATTTAATTATGTCTATTAGTAGCTAAACTCCTTTAGGTTAGGTGGAGAAGATGAACTCCCTTAGGAATGCTGGAATCATATTGGTACTAAGTTTATATAATTTTCTATTCAGTTTTATTTATTCTATTGTCTATGTTTTAATTACGTAACCCGATTGATAGCTACAATTAGGGAACGCTTTTAGGGATGGTGATATCTAGCATTGCGCCTAGGGTCAGGGTTTATCACTGGCCGGCAGCTAACCTCAATAGGGTTCGTGATATTTAATATTGTGCCTCAAGGTTAGGATTACCCAAGGCTCGGCAACTAACCTATAGGGTTAGTGATCTAGTATTGTGCCTCAAAACCGGCAGCCAACCCCGATCAATAGATGATAGCTTAACAAGTTAAGGGTAAAAGAACTAATGAAACCATGCTTAACTGACTACATATTTAGAGTCAAATCACTAGGTTAGGGACGTGACAACGTGGCTAACACGGGTTCCCTGTCTAATAATTGAGATTCTCTATACTCGTAATTAGGGTAATTATCGTACGCGGTTATTACTAATTATATTAGTTCACCAATAATAAAAAGGAATAGTCAACGATATAGCACCACTTACCAAGCAGGAATAAGGGAGGGATTCCAACTACTTAACCTATCTTCTTAATTTGTCTTTCTTTCTAGTTATATTCTCTGTTTCTTGAATCTAAAATTATCCCAACTTATAAAGCGGAGGCAATCTCAACCCATCCTAGAATAAGCTTAGTAACCGAGGCATTGTTCCTGTGGATACGAACTCATTCTACTCAGTAGAGTGTGAATTATTACTCGACGACAGACTGGTACACTTGCCAGACTGCAGTCAAGTTTTTGGCGCCGTTGTCGGGGACGGTGTAGACGAAGTTGTTAAGCTAATTTTAGGAATTTGTATATATATAAAAAAAAAATATATAAAAATAAAAAATATATACATAAAATTTTTTTCGTTCCTTATTAGTAGATTTGGTTTTATTTTAATTTTTTTTTTTGCTTTCGCACCGGTTCCGACCCACCAAAGGTGGGCGACTAATCCGGCTCGTGCGTAGAGGTGGTTTTATTTTATTTAGATTTAGTTTGTTTTTCTTTCCTCATTAATAGTTAGATTTTATTTTATTTTATTTTATTTAGATTCTATTCTATTATTGTTAGTAGTTACTATATATAAAAAATATATATATATATATATATATTTAAAAAAAAAAAATTGTTCTTGCAGTATTGAACTTAAGACGATTCTGGCTAAGGAAAAGGCTTGGTATTTAAGCGATCCATTGTGATCCACCTCCCTTACCTGGGAATCCCTGTGGTGATAGACTTGCAAAAACAACAAAAAAATAATAAAACTTTTTGTAAATCTTGTCTTGATCTCTGTTTATTATCATTATTATTGTGCTTTACTACTAATCGGTTCTTCGAGTTTAAGTTATGACAACAGGATGGAGCCAAGAGGAATGTTCAAAGATTCTAGAAGTTTGTATCAAAGCTAGCAAAACTCTCAATGCACCGATAGAATGTGCTTTTCAACTATACCATGAATTCATCCAAAGACCTAGAAGGCACTTATCCATTGAGAAATCCTTGAGTGAATTTTTAGAAGAAGCTGCTAGTGAGGACTTCGAAGAACAAGAGGGGGAGTCAACTGAATCAGTTACAACCCCAATAAAGCTAGATTCCAAATGCAACAATAGTAAAGACTTCAAGGCTGATAAAGTAGTGAAAACCATTGAAACCCCAAGAAGTGAGAAAGACATACATAAGGAAGATGAAAAATCCTCACTACCTAAGGAGGTGAATACAAGAGATTCAGGGACATTTATGGAAACAGAAGAGAAGCTAGAAGCAGGTTCACCGAAAGAGGAGCAACCTCAACAACAGTGGGACGACCCAAGAAGTCTCCCAATACCTTGTTCTATTGGGGAGGTGAATTTTAAGGGAGCACCCTGTGATCTTGATTCTAACATAAATTCAATGTCTTTGTATCATGTAGACAGGTTGAAAGAAGCACATGATGAACAAGAAGATCAAGAGAAACAATTGGTTGAAATAGAAACGGACCAACGCAATCCGTCAAGTGTTCGGGATGAAGATTTCTATAAGGGAGCTGAACCCCAACCAATGAAGTCACAAGAGCAAGATCTCCAACAAAAAGAACAACCTAGCAACAAAGCCGAAGAAAAAGCAGAAATTGATAAAGTCATAGATATGATTTGTGCTTTGTTTGCTACGGTCAAGCTGAAGAGGGTATGGAAACAATATCCTCTGTTTCTCAAATTCCTGGGATTCTTGACAAAGAAGAGGAAGAAGACGGATGATATATTCCATATCTCATATAAGACGCCCTAACAGTCTTCTGACGTCTAGCTAATGACTTTAAAGAAGCGCTTCTTGGGAGGCAACCCAAGGTATTTTTATCGCTTTCATTTATTTTGCTTGCATTTTAAATTTCTTTTCAAATTAGGTTGGTAACTTTCAAACTACAAGATCTGTTTTCAAAAGGGAAGGAATGCAAAAATTTTATGTCCAAAAAAAGAATTTTAAAAGAACTGTTCCAAAGCCCATCGTACAACAAATTTCCTATTGTGTCACGATGAAGATAAAAACTTTTGAAAAATATGGCATTGGAACAGTCATCGTGCAATGAAATTGCTCATGACACGATGAAAGTTTGGAAGTTACAAAAAGAAACACCGGTTGCAACACTTATCCAGTCAAGATGGAAGGATGATTGAACGTCTCACGTAAAGGAGAGACGATCTCTTGGGACAGAGACACAGACATTCTTAACTGAGTACAAAGGATTACCACCAAATTGAGCAACAGAAGACAAATTCAACTATCAAACCTGATCATTCACGGTGCACAGTGGGTGAAAAGGTGAAGTAGCTATGACAACGTTACAAAAGTTCAAAGTTTGGGGTAACAAACCCACAGCAGCAACATGCTGCATATCAGGCTCAGAGCAGGCACAAGCAGGTCAATACTCAAGATAACATCATGGACCTGTTGAATAGGGAGCTGAACCCTATATTCTACACCTGGTGTATCATCAACCAGGGCGGGCAGTAAGTTATGGAGCATTCCCGTTGTTCCCTTCTATCTTTGTATCTTAGTAGTTTTTCATCTATGTAATGAATGTCAGTTGCTGACAGCCCCCTATGCTTACTAAAAAATGCAATAACTGTTTGCTTGTTTATTATCTAGTGCATGTTAAAAGTTATAGGCAAAGTTCCAGTGACGTAACGACTAGATTTGGATGATTTGAATTCCACGCCTTTATACAAAGAACACCGAAGGTGATTGCTCAAAAAGCACGGAAGTTCGGGAGACAGCGAGACGAGTGATGAAGCTGGTGTCTGTGAGACAAGTGTGTAAGTGCACCAGTTTATCCTCATGTTTTAATAATTGTCAAAACACATGAAAATAGATTTGAACATATTTTGGCAACATTACAAATGACTTGACAACAAAGAACTATTTTCTAAACCTTGAAAAACTGACTTTTAGGTATTTTGTATCGATACATACATTGGTGTATCGATACATATGTCCTGAAATTACTTCTGTCTGATTTTGTGCATTTTGTATCGATACATACATAGTCTGTATCGATACAAAAGTGGTCTCTCAGAGACAGAACATCACCTGTGTATCGAAGCATGCTTGCATGTATCGATACACATCTGTATGTCCTCAAAATCCAGAAAGTTGATGGTGTATCGAATCATGCTTGCATGCTTCGATACATATCAGTCAAGATTTTCAAGATTCTGATATTTGTATCGATACACACCCGTGTTTGTATCGATACAAAGGTCAAAAATTTCATTTTGAACGTTGGTCAAAGCATTTGTATCGATACAAATGATCATTTGTATTGATACATGTTTGAAAAATTATGCCTAAATTTGCTCATTCTATTTTCACTTTAAATAGCAATGTGTGTGATCATTTGTATGTAACACAACTGAGAAAAATCTAGTGAGAACCAGTGAGAAAGCAAGAGTGCTTTGAGAGAAACACTTTGGATACAATTTGGGAGAAAAATTGGGATCAAAGTGTATCCTTCACAAGATCATCATCTTCCATCAAGTTGCAATAATTGAAGATTGAGTATGGGATCAATCCAATAGAAGTTGTACGCTTGATCGATAACGTTCGGTACGATTCGCGGTGAATCAGAATCGTGATCGGGTTGATTTGCGAAGGAGGTTTGGTTGTTCGCTAGGGATTCAAGATTGTTCGATATCTTGAAGGATCAATCGAGAAGAATTGAAGGACTCGGCTGGACGATTGTTGCAAGGAGTTGCACGGGTAAAATCGTTGGAATCAGAGGGTGAAGAGTCGTTCGTCGATTGAGGATCAATCGAGAAGAATTGAAGGACTCAGCTGGACGATTGTTGCAAGGAGTTGCACGGGTAAAATCGTTGGAATCAGAGGGTGAAGATTCGTTCGTCGATTGAGGTTTAGCATAGTTTTACTTTTGAGTCAATATAGGTTTATTGGATTCATTGTAAATTGTGCACTTGTGTTCAAACTGTTTTTAATCAATAATACTCTCAAATAACCCGTTTGATTATTTGGGGGGAGACGTACCCGGCCGACCGCGAGGACGACACGAAAGCCGGGGAACTCCCTAATCATCTCTTGCGTGTCGACTCGCTTTAAATTCTTAGTTTACGCAATTCGCTTATATTTTGTGTCAATTGAAGTTTTGTGTTCGTGAGTGTGCACAAAGGTTCAATTGCGATTATCTTGATTGTGATTGAATTTGAATATCAAATCGTATAACTTGCTTGGGACTGTTTTTGTTAATCGATTAAATTTGGATATTTTGCATTAAGCGTTCCGATAATTTTCCTAATTCGTTCAAGGCTATACTATCTTTCCTTTGGTCAAAAGGTGCAAAGTAGACTACCGATTCGGTGGTGCTTCCGCGCATTGTTTTTTTTAATCAAATAATTTTTTAAATTGTCGTTGATTAACGAAGCCACTTATTCAACCTCCCCTTCTATGTGGTAGCCTAGTAGTCTAACAAAGTGTTCAACTTTCAGATACCTAAGCCATGTGAGGATTTGAGCCAAATATTTCCAAACGGTATTACCACTTTCTTTCGAATTACTATGAGAGTACCGTGCACTTGTTTATTTTCTAGAACTTGCTCTAATTCTCTGCTGACTAGTTAATTTGATATTATATGCATTGAGGCAATTGTTTGTTATAACCCAGAGCCTTTTCAAGCCACCCTTTATATATTATTATCCTTTGCTAGCCAAATTTGAGCCGTAAAAAAATTATCCCTTTTGTTTCGGTGACAAACCACGATACAAACCTATAGACCAGAAAAACAATGATTTACCCTCTTTGGAGTTAGGTAATAGTTCTCAAAAGTCTTGGCAACAAAATAAGTTTGGGGTTGCTCATGGAACTAGCAACGTTTAAGTTTGGGGTGGGTATACGGAGAACTATCACTACAAAAATAATAAAAGAGAGGGGAAAACATCAAAAATTCCCTAAAAAAATAGTCTCTTCAAAAAAAAAATGAAAATGAAAGAGCCAAAGAGCAAAAGAAAGAGCCAAAGGGCAAAAACAGTGATAGAAAAGAACCGCACAAAGACACATCCGGTTCTTATTTTCCGATACCAACACAAAAAGGAACCCTAAGGAACAAAGGTTGCGCACACAAAAAGGAACAACAAAGTAGAACTTAACTCCAATGTTTAACCTATTATTCCCTCAAATGTCCTACCTTGACCTAAGCCATGTTATAACCCTGAAAAGACCTCCAATAATGCATGAATATTGAATTTTGACTGGTTGCTTAGAGTTATTGCAAGCCTATGGTAAAATGGCAGGTTGTACGATGATTGATAGATAACCCTTTCATTTATGAGCGAAAAATACAAATGTGAGAGAGAGAAAAGGTTGAACATGGACTCTTGCAGACATTTGTCCGATTTGCTACTATTGATATCTCTTGAGCCCAAGTGTTGACTGAGCATGATCGCTGAGCTGAAGTTCAGTGGTTCCATTGCTGACAAATACATAAGGTTGTGAAATTCCTGTCATCTATTTCTGCTTGTTGTTTCACTGACGATTTTGCTTGGCAGGCATGTTACTTGAGGACAAGCAACTGTTTAAGTTTGGGGTTGTGATGACAGTAATTTATGTGATGTTTTTAGTATCAATTATTGTTAGTTTAGTATTAGTTTTAGACCAATTACAAGGCAAAAACCTAAAGAAGCAAAGCTACTTGTCCAAGAAGTCAAGAATTGAAGAAAATGCTTAAAAAGAGGCTAAAAGGAAGAAAATGCGCAACTTTCAGTCTGCGGATCATAACTTGAGCTACGAGTATCGGAATGAGGTCCGCGACCATGCGTTGGAAAGCTAAGACGAAGAGCTACTACTTTCATGTTGGAGCAAAAATCTAAATTTGCAATCGCAGCACGATAGCAGCCATCGCAGCACGATTGGACGAAAACTTCGCGCCCAAGAAAAGAACAGAATCTTCAGTTATATTTTTGAAGAAAATCTAGACATCGTACTGCGATGGACTCATCGCAGTGCGATGTGACTTGCTGCCCAAGTCCAAAAAACTATAAATAGAGCTCTCCTCCTTCACAATTATTCATTCAGAAATTTAGAGAACTATTTCTCTATAAGGAGCAAAGGAGGAGGAGCTCTAGGGAAGGAACTTTCCCCCTTCAACGGGAAAGGTAACTTCCTCCGCAAGGTAGCAAGGTTATTGGTATGCATTTATTTAATTCTTGTAATTTAATTATGTCTATTAGTAGCTAAACTCCTTTAGGTTAGGTGGAGAAGATGAACTCCCTTAGGAATGCTGGAATCATATTGGTACTAAGTTTATATAATTTTCTATTCAGTTTTATTTATTCTATTGTCTATGTTTTAATTACGTAACCCGATTGATAGCTACAATTAGGGAACGCTTTTAGGGATGGTGATATCTAGCATTGCGCCTAGGGTCAGGGTTTATCACTGGCCGGCAGCTAACCTCAATAGGGTTCGTGATATTTAATATTGTGCCTCAAGGTTAGGATTACCCAAGGCTCGGCAACTAACCTATAGGGTTAGTGATCTAGTATTGTGCCTCAAAACCGGCAGCCAACCCCGATCAATAGATGATAGCTTAACAAGTTAAGGGTAAAAGAACTAATGAAACCATGCTTAACTGACTACATATTTAGAGTCTAATCACTAGGTTAGGGACGTGACAATGTGGCTAACACGGGTTCCCTGTCAAATAATTGAGATTCTCTATACTCGTAATTAGGGTAATTATCGTACGCGGTTATTACTAATTATATTAGTTCACCAATAATAAAAAAGTATAGTCAACGATATAGCACCACTTACCCAGCAGGAATAAGGGAGGGATTCCAACTACTTAACCTATCTTCTTAATTTGTCTTTCTTTCTAGTTATATTCTCTGTTTCTTGAATCTAAAATTATCCCAACTTATAAAGCGGAGGCAATCTCAACCCATCCTAGAATAAGCTTAGTAACCGAGGCACTGTCCCTGTGGATACGAACTCATTCTACTCAGTAGAGTGTGAATTATTACTCGACGACAGACTGGTACACTTGCCAGACCGTAGTCAGCATACTTTATTGAATTGAAAAAAACTCTATTGAAATTACTGAATTGAAAATACTGAAATTAAAATTACTCATCCTTGGGTTGCCTCCCAAGCAGCGCTTGTTTAGCCTCTCATTAGCTTGAGGCATTTCCTCCATTACAGAGGATAGGTTCGCATGTCTCTCTTTTCTGTAGGAGCTTTCGCCTTAGCTCCTCCCTCTTTCTTGTTGCTTCTTTCATACTTCTCTAGGTTCTGTTTTTCTTTGAAGGTAGCGAAGCAGAGTCGTTCATCATCTTCTGAAGGTACTGTTTTCATGATGGACTTCCCCTTGCTTCTTGGTGGATGTTCCTTCTTTTGTTCGTTTGGAGTATTGACCTAGTTGTTCTTCTTTCTTTCCTCTTTTCTCTCAGCAGCAGGCTTCTTCAGAGGTGGCATATTAACCCCAAACTTAGATTTTCTGGCCACTTTTCGGTTTCTACCCCATGCTTTGACCCATGTTGCTCGGATGTCCACTTCAATAGTTAGCCTCTTAAATTGGTTAGTTAGTTCTTCGGGTACCTCCTCTTCCTGAGCTGTCTCTATTCCTAGCTGCGCCATTTCATTCTCCAGCTCCTTTATCTTTATCTTCACCTGTATTTCTTGAGTTGGAGTCGGTGGTGTAGCTTCTCTGTCCTTCCACTCGAGCATGAAGCACTTGTCCTTCCCTGCATTAGAAATTTTGACAGTTATTGACTTACCTCCACTCCTTAGCGTTATCTCCCCAAGGTCCATATCAATGAGTGCCTTGCTGGTGGCTAAGAATGGCCTTCCAAGTATGATGGGATGTTCTTCGTCTTATCCGATGTCTAGGATCATGAAGTCTACTAGAAATTCTAGGTTTTTGACTTTCACCAAGACATCTCTGACTGTGCCCACCGAGTGAATAGACGACTGATTAGCTAGCACGAGTTCCCGAGCAGTCCCTACAGTAGGTAATGCGAGCTTGAACTTATCTGCCAAAGATAATGGTATTACGTTCACACTTGAGCCTACATCACATAGTGCATTGACTCCTGCTTTCCCAATCTGACAGATGATGGTGACGCTTCCAGGATCTTCCTTCTTGGGTGGCAGCCGTGATCTTTTTGCTAGTATTCCTCGAAACTCGCTATCAGCTTCTTTATTGGGGTGTTTGCGTTTTTTCTCTTTAAGTGCCATGCACTTTTCATCGTGGGTGTCCCCAGCTCTTCCATTAGTCCATCACACTCCACGTTAGGCTAATCTTCCACAAAAACTGTTCTGGAGCGGTGCAACCATTCACAGACCACGTTTTTCTGGTACTCTATTTTCCGGATCCTTCTGGCTGAGTATGGTCTTTTCGCATAGAACTTTGATTCTGGTACCAGCTTCATCCATCTCTTGATTCATTTTGCATGTTCGTTCCACCTGTTACTTGAAGGTGTTGGTTTCCACCTGTCTTCATTGCAGGGCTTTGAGATATCAGAAAAATTGTCCCCTTGGGATTCTATTTCTATATCTGCCAGGTCATCCCAAAATATTCATTCAGAGCTGTTGTTGTTGTGAGGTGGTGTCCATTCCGGTTCTTGCTTAATGCTGACCTTCCCACAGTAATCCTTCATTGCTCCGTTAGGGTCGTCCCCCATGGCTTTGGTGAAAGGCTTTCCCTCTTTGCTGAGATTACTGGATGCTGCAAGCCTTTGTGCTTGCCTTCTTTTCCAAAGCTTTCTTTCTGGTTCAGGGTCGTACTCAAACTCCAGGATACCTGTTATCAAGTACAACAAATGAATACCTTCAGTAGCACTGGAAAAATTAAATGGTAAAACTATTTTTGGTTTGTTTCATGTGTCTTTGTCACTATGAAAATTCTCAGGTAAGTGAGGTGGATCACAACGGACCGCTTAAATACCAAGACTTATCCTTAGCCAGAACTTTCACAGATCAAAATCCACAATCATCAACAAGATTTTTTTGATTTTTTAATTTTTTTGTATTTTTGAAATTTTTTGACAAACTTAAATAAATCTAGTAATGCTTTGTAAACACAATCCCCGGCAACGGCGCCAAAAAGTTGACTACGGTCTGGCAAGTGCACCAGTCTGTCGTCGAGTAATAATTCACACTCTAGGTGTCTAGAATGAGTTCGTATCCACAAGGATCGTGCCGAAGCTTCACTAGCGTTATTTAAGTTTGGATAGTTTGCATTCGCTTTGGTTTTGAAAAAGAGCGTAATGCTTGCATAAATAAATAAATAATAATAATAGATTCAGAAACATAGAGGATAGGTATGGTGGTTGGACTCCCTCCCTTCTTCATATTTGGCATGACCGGTGTATAACATAGTTATTTAGATTAATGTTTGGCGGTGACTTTTCCTTGTTGTAGTAACATCTTACTGTTACACTATGTCTATTAAAGTTCCCCTACTTTCATAACTAAGGTACCTACGAGAGCCTAACCTCGATGTGTCACATACCCTAATTACTAAGTGAGTTGTTTATAAACATGCATTATTATCTTCACCAATTAACCTCTAGATCCTAGTATCGGGCTATTCATCATCTAAGTGCTCAGTTCACACCTAGTTAATGATTCCTCCTCTAACCGCTCATTCACGACTAGTTCAGGACGTTACCGTCTCTATACACCTACCATTATTTACTACTAGTTCCGGACCATATTAAGTTAGAAACCTTATATCAATTCTAGGCGCTCCCGCTTATCCGGTCAGATTACGAGAAACGTTATTAAAGTGCATGAAAGTAAATAACAAACATAATACTTAAATACCATTTATAATAACTTTGACTCAGTCACAGACTCCAAATATTCATTGGGGAGTTCATCTTCTCCACCACAACCTAAGGCATCTATTACAAAAGACTACATATTTAAATTACAATAAAGAAATTATAACCTAAACATAAAAGCCTAAAGAAAACATACATTGCTGAGTTAGTTTTCCCGTAAGGGGAGAAAACTATGCCCAATAGAGCTCCTCTGAACCTCTCCTTATAGTAGAGAATGTTCTACTATTTCTGAATGAATAAAACAATGAAAAGGAGGCTCTATTTATAGTTTTCGTAATGGGCCTCAGCAAGGCATCGCACCACGATGAAGCCATCGTGCTGCAATGTGAAGATTCAATTCAATTTTATAACTGATCCTGTGCATTTCATCAGCTTGGGCGCCAAGTTATGTCATCGTGCTGCGATATACTCCATCGTGCTGCGATGCAAAGATTTTCTTCAGATTTATTTCTTCTGATTTCTTGGCGAACAAGCAGCTCTCATCGTGGCACGATGGGAGCCATCGTGCTGCGATGGAATGCTGATTTTCTTCACTTTTTGGGTTTTTTCTTACCTTTTTGCATCTTGGACTCTATCTTGATGCTTTTTCCGGCTTTTGTAGGTTTTCCTTCGTATTTGGGCCTGTCTTGGTCATTTTACTACTAATAATAATACTAAAAATACCATAGAAATTCCTGTCATCATTGGCCTAGAGATGAAATTGGACTTTGTCCTTATAGATGATGTGCTAGAGGAAATCCCTATCAGCTTTGAAAAACCAACCGCAAAAAAGAAACAATTCTTTCTACACAAGGAACAAGAGGAAATTGTGCCAAGAACGGACCGTAAGGAGGAAGCACATGATAAAAAAGAAGATCAAGAGAAACAGTTGGTTGAAATAGAAACGGACCAACGCGACGCGTCAAGTGTTCGGGATGAAGATTTCTATAAAGGAGCTGAACCCCAACCAATGAAGTCTCAAGAGCAAGATCTCCAACAAGTAGAACAACCTAGCAACAAAGCCGAAGAAAAAGCAGAAATTGATAAAGTTATTGATATGATTTGTGCTTTGTTTGCTACGGTCAAGCTGAAGAGGGTATGAAAGCAATATCCTCTGTTTCTCAAATTCCTGGATTTCTTAACAAAGAAGAGGAAGAAGACGGATGATATATTCCATCTCTCATATAAGACGCCCTAACAGTCTTCTGACGTCTAGCTAATGACTTTAAAGAAGCGCTTCCTGGGAGGCACCCCAAGGTATTTTTATTGCTTTCATTTCAATTCTCGCATTTTAAAGTTTTATTTTTATTTGATAGGTTTTCAAAACTACAAGATATGTTTTCAAAAGGGAAGGAATACCATTTTTATGCCCAAAAAGAATTTTAAAAGAACTGTTCCAAAGCCCATCGTGCAACAAATTTCCTATTGTGTCACGATGAAAATAAAAACTTTTGAAAAACATGGCATTGGAACAGCCATCGTGCAATGAACTGCTCATGACACGATGAAAGTTTGGAAGTTACAAAAAGAAACACCGGTTGCAACACTTATACCATCCACCCAATTAACCCTACATTTCTAAACCTTCAAATTCACCATCACCATCTCTTTTCTATTCATTCATCCATCACCACAAAAATCAAACCTCAACATTTTCCTACCCCTCCATCCCCAAAACTTCTATACAGCCATTAGACCACAAAATTCATCATCATTGCACCAAAGAAAAAAAAATATAAATAAACCTCCAGATTTTTATCCGGTCAAGATGGAAGGATGATTGAACGTCTCACGTCCCAAGTAAAGGAGAGACGATCTCTTGGGACAGAGACGCAGAGATTCTTAACCGAGTAAAGAGGATTACCACCAAATTGAGCAACAGAAGACATAGTCAACTATCAAACCTGATCAGTCACGGTGCACAGTGGGTGAAAAGGTGAAGTAGCTATGACAACGTTACAAAAGTTCAAAGTTTGGGGTAACAAACCCATAGCAGCAACATGCTGCATATCAGACTCAGAGCAGGCACAAGCAGGTCAATACTCAGATGACATCATGGACATGTTGAATAGGGAGCTGAACCCTATATTCTTTACACCTGGTGTATCATCAACCAGGGCGGGCAGTAAGTCATGGAGCATTCCCGCTATTCCCTTCTATCTTTGTATCTTAGTAGTTTATCATCTATGTAATGAATGTCATTTGCTGCAGTCCCCTATGCTTACTAAAAAATGCAATAACTGTTTGCTTGTTTATTATCTAGTGCATGTTAAAAGTTATAGGCAAAGTTCCAGTGACGTAACGACTAGATTTGGATGATTTGAATTTCACGCCTTTATACAAAGAACACCGAAGGTGATTGCTCAGAAAGCGCGGAAGTTTGAGAGAGAATGAGACGAGTGATGAAGCTGGTGTCTGTGATATAAATGTTCATCCTTAAGATACCTAAGCCATGTGAGAATTTGAGCCAAATATTTCCAAAAGGTATTACCACTTTCTTTCGATCTACAATGAGAGTACCGTGTACTTGTTTATTTTCTAGAACTTGCTTTAATTCTCTGCTGACTGATTGGTTTGACTTATACACATGAGGCAATTGTTTGTTATAACCCAGAGCCTTTTTCAAGCCACCCTTATATTATTATATCCTTTGCTATCCAATTTTGAGCCGTAAAAAATAATATCCCTTTTCTTTCGGTGACAAACCACGTTACAAGCCCATAGACCAGAAAAACAATAAATTACCCTTCTTTGGAGTTAAGGTAATAGTTCTCTAGTCTTGCCAACAACAAAGTTTGGAGTTGCTTATAGAACTAGCAACATCTAAGTTTGGGGTGGGTATACAGAGAACTATCACTACAAAAAGAAAAAAAAATGAAAAAGAGACGGGAAAACATAAAAAATTCCCTAAAAAAAATTGTCTCTTCAAAAAAAATGAAAAAGGCAAAAGAAAGAGCCAAAGGGCAAAATAGTGATAGAAAAAGAACCACACAAATACACATCCGGTTCTAATTCTCTGATACCAAAGCAAAAAGGCACCCTAAGGTAAAAGGTTGCATACACAAAAATGAAGAGTAGCCGTACTTAACTGCAATATTTGAGCCTACTTATCCAAAAATATCCCAACTTTGCCTAAGCCACGTTATAACCCTTAAAGACCTCCAAAATGTGTATTTGTTTAAACTTTGACCGGTCGCTTAGAGTTCTTGCAAGCCTATGGTAAAATGGCAAGTTTCACGATGATTGAGAGATAACCCTTTCAATTTCGAGCAAAAATGTGTGAGAGAGAGAGAGAGAGAGAGAGAGAAAAGGTTGTACATGGACTCTTTGTGAACATTTGTCTGACTTGCTACTATTGACGTCTCTTGAGCCTAAGTGTTGACTGAGCATGATCGCTGAGGTGAAGTTCAGTGGTTCCATTGCTGACAAATACATAAGGTTGTGAAATTTCTGTCATCTATATCTGCTTGTTGTTTCACTGACGATTTTGCTTGGCAGGCATGTTACTTGAGGACAAGCAACTGTTTAAGTTTGGGGTTGTGATGACAGTAATTTATATGATGTTTTTAGTATTATTTATTATTAGTTTAGTATTAGTTTTAGACCAATTACAAGGCAAAAACCTAAAGAAGTAAAGCTACATGTCCAAGAAATCAAGGATTGAAGAAAATACATAAAAAGAGGCTAAAAGGAAGAAAATGCGCAGCTTTCAGTCTGTGGACCATAACTTGAGCTACGAGAATCGGAATGAGGTCCGTGACCATGCGTTGGAAAGCTAAGAAGAAGAGCTACAACTTTTGTGTTGAAGCCAAAACCTAATTTTGCCATCGTAGCACGATGGCACCCATCGTAGCACGATGCGAGAAAAACTTCGAGCCCAAGAAAAGAACAGAATCTGCAGTTACATTTTTGAAGCAAATCCAGGCATCGATCGCAGTACGATTGGTTCATCGTAGTACGATGAAAGGCAACTTGGTGGCCAAGTAAGCTTAAAAATTAAGCAACTAAATCCTAAGGTCATTGTGCCACGATGCGATCCATCGTGCCACGATGGAAAGCCCAAATCCAATAGAAAAACTATAAATAGAGCTCTCCTCCTTCACAATTATTCATTCAGAAATTTAGAGAACTATTTCTCTATAAGGAGCAAAGGAGGAGGAGCTCTAGGGAAGGAACTTTCCCCCTTCAACGGGAAATGTAACTTCCTCCGCAAGGTAGCAAGGTTATTGGTATGCATTTATTTAATTCTTGTAATTTAATTATGTCTATTAGTAGCTAAACTCCTTTAGGTTAGGTGGAGAAGATGAACTCCCTTAGGAATGCTGGAATCATGTAAATTGGTACTAAGATTATATAATTGTCTATTCAGTTTAATTATTCTATTGTTTATGTTTTAATTACGTAACCTGATTAATGTACACAATTAGGGAACGCTCTTAAGGATGGTGATATCTAGCATTGCGCCTTAGGGCCAGGGTTTATCACTGGTCGGCAACTAACTTATAGAGTTAGTGATCTAGTATTGTGCCTCAAAACCGGCAGCCAACCCCGATCAATAGATAATAGCTTAGTCACACTAGTGGTTAAAGGTAAAAGAACTAATGAAGTCATGCTTAATTGACTACATATTCAGAGTCTAATCACTAGTATAGGGACATGACAACGTGTCTAACACGGGTTTGACTACGATCTGGCAAGTGCACCAGTCTGTCGTCGAGTAATAATTCACACTCTAGGTGTCTAGAATGAGTTCGTATCCACAGGGATCGTGCCGCAGCTTTACTAGCGTTATTTAAGTTTGTGATAGTTTGCATTCGCTTGGGTTTTTGAAAAGGTTTTTATAAAATAAGCGTAATGCTTTGCAGAAATATAAATGCAGAATGTATAAATATAGATTCAAGAAATATAGAGGCTAAGCATGGTGGTTGGACTCCCTCCCTTCTTCATATTTGGCATGACCGGTGTATAACATAGTTACTTAGATTATGTTCGGCGGTG
Source organism: Trifolium repens (assembly GCA_030408175.1). Classification (NCBI taxonomy): domain Eukaryota; kingdom Viridiplantae; phylum Streptophyta; class Magnoliopsida; order Fabales; family Fabaceae; genus Trifolium; species Trifolium repens. The sequence continues at coordinate 43,655,666 of CP125837.1, read as the reverse complement.
AATTATCCTTGTTGTAGTAATACCTTACTATTACACTATGTCTATTAAAGTTTCCCTACATTAACAACTAAGGTACCTACGAAAGCCTAACCTCGATGTGTCACATACCTTAATTACGAAGTGAGTTGTTTATAAACATGCATTATAACCTTCACCAATTAACCTCTAGGTCCTAGTATCGGGCTGTTCATCTTCTAAGTGCTCAGATCACACCTAGTGCATGATTCCTCATCTAACCGCTCAGTTCACGACTAGTTCAGGATGTTACCGTCTCTATACACCTAGCATTATTTACTACGAGTTTCGGACTATACCAAGTCGAAACCTGATATTAATTCTATGGGCGCTCCCGCTTATCCGGCCAGATTATGAGAATACGTTATTAAAGTGCACGAAAGTAAATAACAAACATAATTACTGAATATCATTTATTATAACTTAGACTCAATCACAGACTCCAAATATTCATAGGGGAGTTCATCTTCTCCACCACAACCTAAGGCATAAATTATAAAGACTACATATTTAAATTACAAGAAATTATAACCTAAATACAAAAGCCTAAAGAAATCATACCTTGCTGAGTTAGTTTTCCCGTAAGGGGAGAAAACTATGCCCAATAGAGCTCCTCTGAACCCCTCCTTATAGTAGAGAGTGTTCTACTATTTCTGAATGAATAAAACAATGAATGAGAGGCTCTATTTATAGTTTTCGTAATGGGCCTCAGCAAGGTCATCGCAGTACGATGAGGCCATCGTGCTGCGATGTGAAGATTCAGTTTATTTTTATAACTGATCCTGTGCACTTCATCAGCTTGGGCGCCAAGTTACTCCATCGTGCTGCGATAGCACACATCGTACTGCGATGGAAGATTTTCTTCAGATTTATTGCTTCTGATTTCTTGGCGAACAAGCAGCTCCCATCGTGGCACGATGGGAGCCATCGTGCTGCGATGGAATGCTGATTTTCTTCACTTTTTGGGCTTTTTCTTGTCTTTTCGCATCTTGGACTTTGTCTTGATGCTTTTTCTTGCTTTTGTAGGTTTTCCTTCGTATTTGGGCCTGTCTTGGTCATTTTACTATTAATAATAATACTAAAAATGACGTAAAAATTCCTGTCATCACAACCCCAAACTTAAATTGTTGCTTGTCCTCAAGTAACATGCTGTCAATCAAGATCGATAGAGAAATAAGAGATAAATAAAGATGATAGGAATTTCACAACCTTGCTTAATATTTCAGCAAAGGTACCGCTGATTTCTTACTGCAGCGATCATGCTCAGTCCTGCTAGGCTCAGGAGACGTCAATGGTAGCAAATCGGACAAATGTCTGCAAGAGTCCATGTTCAACTTTTTCTCTCTCTCACATTTGTGTTTTTCGCTCATAATTGAAAGGGTTAGCTCTCAATCATCGTACAACCTGCCATTTTACCATAGGCTTGCAAGAATTCTAAGCAACTAGTCAAAATTTAATACACATGCATTATTGGAGGTCTTTTCAGGGTTATAACGTGGCTTAGGTCAAGGTAGGACATTTTTGGGAATAGTAGGCTAAACATTGGAGTTAAGTTCTACTTTGTTGTTCCTTTTTGTGTACGCAACCTTTGTTCCTTAGGGTGCCTTTTTGTGTTGGTATTGGAAACATAAGAACTGAATGTGTCTTTGTGTAGTTCTTTTCTATCACTGTTTTTGCCCTTTGGCTCTTTCTTTTGCCTTTTGGCTTTTTCTTTTGCCTTTTTGGCTTTTTCATTTTTTTTTGAAGAGACTATTTTTTTAGGGAATTTTTTTTTTTTGATGTTTTCCCGTCTCTTTTTCATTTATTTTTCATTTTTTGTAGTGATAGTTCTCTGTATACCCACCCCAAACTTAGACGTTGCTAGTTCCATGAGCAACCCCAAACTTATTTTGTTGCCAAGACTTTTGAGAACTATTACCTAACTCCAAAGAGGGTAAATCATTGTTTTTCTGGTCTATAGGCTTATATCGTGGTTTGTCACCGAAACAAAAGGGATAATTATTTTTTTTACGGCTCAAATTTGGCTAGCAACGGATAATAATATAATAAGGGTGGCTTGAAAAAGGCTCTGGGTTATAACAAACAATTGCCTCAATGCATATAATATCAAATCAACTAGTCAGCAGAGAATTAGAGCAAGTTCTAGAAAATAAACAAGTGCACGGTACTCTCATAGTAATTCGAAAGAAAGTGGTAATACCGTTTGGAAATATTTGGCTCAAATCCTCACATGGCTTAGGTATCTGAAAGTTTAACATTTGTCCCACAGACACCAGCTTCATTACTCGTCTCTCTGTCTCCCGAACTTCGCACTTCGGAGCAATCACCTTTGGTTTCTGTATGAAGGCGTGAAATTCGGCTCATCAGAATTTATAACTTACTTCGCCGCAATCTTACCTATAACAGTTTATCATGCACTAGATAATAAACAGCAAACAGTTATTTAATTTTTGTAAGTTTGAATAAGGGGTTAAATAGATGAAGTGAATATAACAAGAAATTCTTAAGTACATGCTATGAATTGAAAATACTGAATTTAGAAATACTGAAGTATAAAATACTCATCCTTGGGTTGCCTCCCAAGCAGCGCTTGTTTAGCCTCTCATTAGCTTGAGGCATTTCCTCCATTACAGAGGATAGGTTCGCACGTCTCTCTCATCTGTAGGAGCTTTCGCCTTAGCTCCTCCCTCTTTCTTGTTGCTTCTTTCATACTTCTCTGGGTTCTGTTTTTCTTTGAAGGTGGCAAAGCAGAGTCGTTCATCATCTTCTGAAGGTACTGCTTTCATGATGGACTTCCCCTTGCTTCGTGGTGGATGTTCCTTCTTTTGTTCTTTTGGAGTATTGACCCAGTTGTTCTTCTTTCTTTCCTCTTTTCTCTCAGCAGCAGGCTTCTTCAGAGGTGGCGTATTAACCCCAAACTTAGATTTTCTGGCCACTTTTCAGTTTCTACCCCATGCTTTGACCCATGTTGCTCGGATGTCCACTTTAATAGTTAGCCTTTTCAGTTTATCAGTTAGTTCCTCGGGTACCTCCTCTTCCTGAGCTGTCTCTATCTCTAACTGCGCCATTTCATTCTCCAGCTCCTATATCTCTATCTTTACCTGTACTTCTTGAGTTGGAGTCGGTGGTGTAGCTTTTCTGTCTTTCCACTCGAGCATATAGCAGTCAACCCTCTCTGTTTTGGAAGTTTTGATAGTTCTTTCCTCTTCTCCACTCCTTAGAGTCAACTCAGCGAGCTCCACATTAATGAGTGCCCTGCTAGTTGCTAGGAATGGTCTTCCAAGAATGATCGGATGCTCTTCATCTTCCTGGATATCTAGGATCATGAAGTCGGCTGGAAATACCAGGTCTTCGACTTTCACCAAGACATCCCTGACTGTGCCTACTGAGTGGATGGATGACTGATTGCTAGTACGAGTTCTCGAGCTGTCCCTGCAATGGGTAATGCGAGCTTGAACTTATCTGCCAAAGATAATGGTATTACGTTCATACTTGAGCCTACATCACAAAGTGCATTGACTCCTGCTTTCCCAATCTGACAGATGATGGTGACGCTTCTAGGATCTTCCTTCTTGGGTGGCAATTGTGATCTTTTTGTAAGTGCATGTTTTAATAATTGTCAAAACACATGAAAATAGAGTAGAACATATTTTGGCAACATTACAAATGACTTCACAGCAAAAAACTATTTTTTAACTTTGAAAAATTGATTTTTAGGTATTATGTATCGATACATAAACATGTGTATCGATACAAATGTCCTGAAATTACTTCAGACTGATTTTGTGCAATTTGTATCGATACATATATCACTTGTATCGATACAAAAGTGATCTCTCAAAGGCAGAGAGTCACCTGTGTATCGAATCATGCTTGCATGTATCGATACACACCTATATCTCTCAGAAAACCAGAGAGTGCATGATGTATCGAATCATGCTTGCATGCTTCGATACATATCAGTCAAGATTTCAAGAAACTGATGTATGTATCGATACACATACGTGTTTGTATCGATACATAGGTCAAATTTTCATATTTGAACGCTGGTCAAAGGGTTTGTATCGATACAAACCATCATTTGTATCGATACATGTATGTTAAGTTTTGCCTAAATTTACTCAATTCTATTTTCTCTATAAATAGCAATGTGCTTTGTTATTGTAAAAGAGAGAAAAACCTGTGAGAAAGTGAAATAGCTTTGATAAACTCTTTGGGATTCAAATTGGTTGAAGAATTTGGATAAAAGGGTTATTCTTCACAAGATCATCATCTTCCATCCAATTGCAATTCATTGAAGAGTGAGTATGGGATCATTCGGATAAAGGTTGTACATTTGATCGATAACGTTCGATACGGCTTGCGTTAAATCAGAGGCGTGATCGAGTTGATTTGTGAAGAAGGTTTGGGTTTTTCTTAAGGATTCAAGATTGTGCGATATCTTGAAGGATCAACAACGAAGAAGCGAGGTACTCAGCTGAACGATCGGTGCGAGGATTTGCGCACGGTTAGGATCGTTGGAATCAGAGGGAGAAGCTGCATTACTTGTTGAGGTTATTACACATAGTTTGCATTAGATTCGATATAGGGTTATTGGAGTCTTTTGTAAATTGTGCACTATAGTTCAATCGTTTTTAATCAATATACGCTCAAATAACCCGTTTGGTTATTTGGGGGGAGACGTACCCAGCCGACCGCGAGGACGACACGAAAGCTGTGGGAACTCCCTAATCAATCATTTGTGTCTTTCTTCCTTAATCTTTTACTTTACGCAATTGATTTAATTTTTGATTCAATTGAATTTTTGTGTTCGTACGTGTGCACCAAAATTCAATTGACATATATCTTGATTGTGATTGGATTAGCTCTATATTTTTGTAACTTGCTTGGACTGTGTTATTGGATCGTTTAATTCGAATATTTTGCACACGATCGTTTCTAGTTCTTTATCATCATTCGTTCAAGGCTATACTACTTTTTCAGTGATCAATCGGGTGCAAAGAGACTACCGATCCGGTGGTGCTTCCGCGCGTACCTTTTAAACCAATTTTTTTTTAAAATCAACATTGTTTAAAAGGGCCACTTATTCAACACTTTTTGCTACTCTTTCATGGAACTCGCCTTCAGTCTCTCTTTTGCGCTTCTTTTCTTTAAGCGCCATGCATTCTTCATTACATTCGTCCTCCATTTTCTTGATTAGATCTTCCACTTCTTTGTCTTTAGTGTAGTCTTCTTCGAAAATGCGGTGGGAACCGATCAGTAATTCACGGATCATATGTTTCTGATACTCAATCTTTCGCGTCCTTCTAGCTGAGAATGGTCTTTTCACATAGTGCCTGGATGTTGGTGCCACTTGCATCCATTTCTTCATCCATTTTGCATGTTCCGTCCACCTGGTGTCTAAAGGTATCATGGGCTTCCAACTGTCTTCCCTGGATGGTTTTGAGACATCAGAGAAATTGTCCCCTTGAGATTCAACTTCTATATCTGCCAGGTCGTCCCAAAATATTCCTTCAGAACCGTTGTTGTCGTGAGGTGGTGTCCAGTCTGGTTCTTGCTTAATGCTGACCTTCCCGCAGTAATCCCTTCCGTTTGGTTCGTCTCCCATGGCTTTGGTGGTAGGCTTTTCTTCTGTTTTGGGACTACTGAATTCTGCAAGCCTTTGTGCTTGCCTTCTTTTCCACAGCGTTCTTTCTGGTTCAGGGTCGTACTCAAACTCCAGGATACCTGTTATCAAGCACAACAAATGAATACCTTCAGTAGCACTGGAAAATTAACTGGTGAAACTATTTTTGGTTTGTCTCATGTGTCTTTGTCACTATGAAAATTATCAGGTAAGTGAGGTGGATCACAAAGGATCGCTTAAATACCAAGACTTATCCTTAGCCAGAACTTTCACAGATCAAAATCCACAATCATCAACAAGATTTTTTTGATTTTTTAATTTTTTTTGTATTTTTGAAGAAAAAATATTTGACAAACTTAAATAAATCTAGTAAGGCTTTGTAAACACAATCCCCGGCAACGGCGCCAAAAACTTGACTATGGTCTGGCAAGTGCACCAGTCTGTCGTCGAGTAATAATTCACACTCTAGGTGTCTAGAATGAGTTCGTATCCACAGGGATCGTGCCGCAGCTTTACTAGCGTTATTTAAGTTTGTGATAGTTTGCATTCGCTTGGGTTTTTGAAAAGGTTTTTATAAAATAAGCGTAATGCTTTGCAGAAATATAAATGCAGAATGTATAAATATAGATTCAAGAAATATAGAGGCTAGGCATGGTGGTTGGACTCCCTCCCTTCTTCATATTTGGCATGACCGGTGTATAACATAGTTACTTAGATTATGTTCGGCGGTGAATTATCCTTGTTGTAGTAATACCTTACTATTACACTATGTCTATTAAAGTTTCCCTACATTAACAACTAAGGTACCTACGAGAGCATAACCTCGATGTGTCACATACCTTAATTACTAAGTGAGTTGTTTATAAACATGCATTATAACCTTCACCAATTAACCTCTAGGTCCTAGTATCGGGCTGTTCATCTTCTTAGTGCTCAGATCACACCTAGTACATGATTCCTCCTGTAACCGCTCAGTTCACGACTAGTTCAGGATGTTACCGTCTCTATACACCTAGCATTATTTACTACGAGTTTCGGACTATACCAAGTCGAAACCTAATATTAATTCTATGGGCGCTCCCGCTTATCCGGCCAGATTACGAGAATACGTTATTAAAGTGCACGAAAGTAAATAACAAACATAATTACTGAATATCATTTATTATAACTTAGACTCAATCACAGACTCCAAATATTCATAGGGGAGTTCATCTTCTCCACCACAACCTAAGGCATAAATTATAAAGACTACATATTTAAATTACAAGAAATTATAACCTAAATACAAAAGCCTAAAGAAATCATACCTTGCTGAGTTAGTTTTCCCGTAAGGGGAGAAAACTATGCCCAATAGAGCTCCTCTGAACCTCTCCTTATAGTAGAGAGTGTTCTACTATTTCTGAATAAATAAAACAATGAATGGGAGGCTCTATTTATAGTTTTCGTAATGGGCCTCAGCAAGGTCATCGCAGTACGATGAGGCCATCGTGCTGCGATGTGAAGATTCAGTTTATTTTTATAACTGATCCTGTGCATTTCATCAGCTTGGGCACCAAGTTACTCCATCGTACTGCGATAGCACACATCGTACTGCGATGGAAGATTTTCTTCAGATTTATTGCTTCTGATTTCTTGGCGAACAAGCAGCTCCCATCGTGGCACGATGGGAGCCATCGTGCTGCGATGGAATGCTGATTTTCTTCACTTTTTGGTCTTTTTCTTGTCTTTTCGCATCTTGGACTTTGTCTTGATGTTTTTTCTTGCTTTTGTAGGTTTTCCTTCGTATTTGGGCCTGTCTTGGTCATTTTACTACTAATAATAATACTAAAAATGATGTAGAAATTCCTGTCATCAGGGTTCCCTGTCTATTAATTAAGGTTCTTTATACTCGTAATTAGGGTAATTATCACCAATAATAAAAAGGAATAGGCAACGATATAGCACCAACTACCCAGCAGGAATAAGAGAGGGATTCCAACTACTTAATCTATCTTCTTAAATTGTCTTTCTTTCTAGTTATATTCTCTGTTTCTTGAATCTAAAACTATCCCAACTTATAAAGCGGAGACAATCTCAACAAATCCTAGAATAAGCTTAGTAACTGAGGCGCTGTCCCTGTGGATACGAACTCATTCTACTCAGTAGAGTGTGAATTATTACTCGACGACAGACTGATACACTTGCCAGACCGTAGTCAGTCGCCTCCCGTGCAACTTTAACTAGAGGGCTCCAGATCCATTTATATTTTTTTAATAATTAAAAATATGTGTAGTAGAAAAAAATGGATGGCTAAGATATCACTTGACAATAATGTCATGGGAACAGATATGCTCCCCTCAATTGATAAAGTTGTCAAACCGTTCAATTTCTCTTGTAGTATTAATGATCTCAAAGTAGGTTTTAATCAACCTCAATTTTTGAATAACTTCTATGGATCGCGTGATTCCTTTTCTAAGTTTCCCGCACATTATTGGATTTTTAGGTTAAACATATTTTTAATCCCTACTAAATCACGAATTTTTAAGTTTAGTCCTTCAAAAATATTTATTCATTTTTAGTCTCTATTTTCATTTTAAACTGACTATTTTGAGAGACTAACAGTACGCACTTTTCCAAATAAAACTAAATCAAAATAAGGATTATTATTATAAACTGCAATATTATTGAGGACTAAAATTACTGTTAAAATTTAATAGGGATTAAACTTAAAAAAACCTAATTTTATAAGGACCAAAAATATTTTAATCATAATTTTTATGATATTATATAAGTAGGTATAACAAAAAAAAGAAAAGGGTTCTTCAATTAAGGGTCTTAGGCGGTGGCACTTACTATTCACGCTTCAGGACCAGCCCAGTTTATCAGTAAAATCGGCCTATTTAAATCTTTTTTAGAGAATATATCGTCATATATTAAATAAATTGGTGGTTAAATTTTTTACCATCTAAGGATATTACTTTGTCTTATCATATTCTTTTTGGTTAAATTATATATATATATATATATATATATATATAAAAGATTTCTACTACTAGATACAAATTATTTCAATTGAATTGATATTGAATCTCAAGATATTAAGGAGACAACTATTCATAAGAGATGTGATTTCGCAACTCAAATATGGTATGACATATTTAACCAGTGTTTTAAAAATTGTACCGGACCGGTCGGTTGAATTGGGAATCAGAGGGTTAGTCGGTCTGGTTTGATTGTCAGACCATTCATGTTATTAAACCAGTCAGAATCGGTGTGAATCGGCCAAAACTAGAAAAATCGGAAAAACCAATGGTTTAATTAAACCGGGGGGTTCAATCGCGTAACTTTTTTGTTCACTCTGATTATTTTTTGAGAAAAAGGAATATGCACCGACAGTGTAAAATAATTTTACACTATCAAACAATAACAACCATATTTTCCGCCATATCACTCCACTACACCCCACTTTTTTATATCAGATGGTAAATTAATAGTTTTTATTGGATGATCATGTAAAACTATTTTACACCGTCTGTGCATCTCCATTAAACTCTTATTTTTTACAGAATTTTTTTTAATATTTTTTTGACAAGATGTTTTTTTTTTAATATACAAGACTTTTTTTCTTTAGAAAGACATTTTTGGTTTTGTCATGATTTTAAAAATGTAAAAATATAAGAAAAGTGGTAATTGTGAGTAAGAACTTTGTGACCTTTAAATAGAAACACAATGTCACTATGCTAGAAAGATCATTTGTGCTTCATTTTAGTTTGTATTGCATATTAGGGACGTGCATGGTCGGATATTTTTAGAAACCAAACCAAATCCACTTATATTGGATATAGAATTGTAAATCCATAACCATAACCATATTTTATTATAAACCGGTTATAAAACTGGTTATGGATATATAACTGGTTATATTTATAGAACCGGTTTAAAAGTGGTTATTTTTTTAAATCCAATTTTTAACTGGTTATTTTTAAAACTAGATTAAAAATTGGTTATTAATGAGCTTCAAAACTAACTAATTATTAAAATTGATTATTTCTTAATTCAATATAAAATATGTAAGTTAATGTTCAGTATAAAAATTGGTTATTTTCAAAAAAAAAAATTGGGAAAATTATTTGGACAGATATAAAACCATTTGGAACAGATCCGGTTGATAACCATATACTATTATCTAGATTTTTCAAAACGGATTTGGATCTAGTTATGGGTTTGGGCCTCATAACTGGATATTTTGCACAGCCCTATTGCATATATTAACTTATTAAGTGTTTTCTAAACTACCGCTTCATAAATTTTATACTATTTTTGCATGAGAACAAACTCCTTCATAAATTTTGATTTTTTTTCAAAAACACAGTCATTTTTTATATTCTTTACTTTTTTCGATGGACTTTAGATTTTGTTTATTGTTTTCCTGTTGTTGATTTAATTCTTCAACTCACATTTTAACTTATAATAACTAATGCTTCTTTGAAAAATAATAAAACAACAAAACTAATTATTCTAATTAAAATACACAAGCTATAGACCAAAAAAAATACACAAGCTATGATTTTGAAAAATAAATAGACATCGATTCACCGATTCAATCAAATCTAATACAATACATATAAATGTAAAGAATTTGAATTTAAATAATGAACATGTGAAATTATGATATTTTGAAAAAATTTCACATTTTTAGGTGTCATGATTTTTTTTAGAGACCGAGTCATCCAGTTCGACCCGGTTCAATCCCTATATAATTTTGTTATAGCGACCGATTTATTTAACCTAGTTGTCCGATTTTATTTGGTTTAGTCGTGCGGTTTGACCAGTGACTCAGTGGTTCGACCAATGAACTAGTGACCTAGTGCTCTTACCAATTCGATGACCAGTTCAATTTTTAAAACCTTGTATTTAAGTGAGTGGGGGGTTGGTGCATTCACTATTAGAAATTTGCTTATTTCATGCGGATTTTCCTGCAGAAAAAAAAATCCGCAGGTATTTTCAAGGCTTTTCCTGCGGATTTGGCCACTTAGAGTAATTTCTTGCAAATTTTTATGTTGAGCTAACAATTTGAAACTATTTGTCTACCTTCTCTGTGGATAGATATACCACAGAGTAAGGTTTTGCACTTTATCTCAACTGTTGTAGTTTCTGCAATAGTTTTGTGCTTAGGTAGAGAAGCTCTCTGTATTTCATCAAGCTGCCTAGACACATAATTCAAAGGAAGCAGATCTCTGTATTTCTGCAATAGGATAACGAGGAATTCCACATTATGTACCTTGAAGGACCAAAGGGAACTCCTATCATACATTGCTAGATGAAGGCTATGTAAACAGCATTGTTTTGTTTCATTGTTGTTTTATGAATTTCCTTGCTTGAAAATGTAATTTTTGCTTGCATGAAAATGCTACTGCGTTGTATGAGGCATTTTGTTTGAAGGAGCTAAAGAGTAATCTTTTCAAGTTTAGCCCAAGTTGAAGATGTAATTTTGTTATATGCATTGCTTTCGGTATTTGATGAACTTATAGATGTAAGACCTACTTACTATTGATTGAGTTTTTATATTTAGACACTAATTTTTTATTATAGAATTGTGTCTTAAAATAGATATGACATACATGAACATTTTGGGACATTTTAATATTAATTTTGGAATTTTTTTAATATTCATTTAGCATGCTTAAAAAAAATCAAGTGGAATTTCCCGCGGAAATATGTTTCCTGTGGAATTTCATGCGGTTTAATCTGCGGAATAAAGTTTCCTGCGGAATTTCCTGCAGGTTTTAATGCGGAATTACCTGAGGATTATTTGCAGGAACGTTTGCTACAGCTTCATTGTTGTTTTCGGCAGGAAATTCCGCAGGAAAATTTCCTGCGGATTTCAAAAACCGCAGGAAACAATTACCTACGAAGGTTTTAGCTGGGAAGCAAAATCCGCAGGAAATTCCACAGGAAACGTATTTCCTGCGGATTTTGGGTCCAAATCGGCAGGAAAATCCGCAGGAAAAAAGGAAATTTCTAGTAAGGATTATGTTTCTCTTTTCTTTTCTTTTTTTTGTCAAGTAATTTAATGTCTAAAATATTACCTCTTAAAATGATTAAGTGAAAAATTCTGAATTCGATCTTCAACTTCTATATATATAATATGATATTTTTATCCCTCAACTAAACTATATTTTTGGGGACATTATGTTTTTCTCTTTATCAAAATGCACTAATTTCTTGTATCTACGACGAGAGTGCAGCATGAATAATCTAAGTTGGACGGTTCTATTGTTAGTTTTGCATTATGTGGTGTGGTCTATGTGCAACCTAATTTAAATAAGGACCAAGTTAACAAGGCTAAAAAAATAGGTAAATGGTGGGGTGCATACTAGTTTGCCAAATAATCAAGAAATAAAAGAAAAAAAGATGGGCCGAAAATTAAAGTTGGCGCTCGAGAATTGCCAAGTTAAAAGAAAGATTGAAAACTATTTATGAAAGAGAATTACTTTTGTCATCCAACTCTATTTTCTCGCACGTCCTATAAAATTACCAAAATATTCTTGTCCAGTAGTAGATTCTATGTTTAAAACATCCGTTACTTAAGTAGAATACATACTCCGCTACTTAAAAATGAGAAATTTTTATGTAGGATGTTTTCACGTAGGGTCTTTTCTACTCACATTTCGTATTTTTATAACATCCGCTACTTAAGTAGCAGACAAAAAAATTAATGTAAGGTGTTTTTATGTAGGGTGTTTTTTTTCACAAATTACTCATTCTTACACCGACCGCTACTTAAGTACGTAGAAGAAGGATAAAATGGAAAAGACGTAGGGAGCGCGAGTAATATGTAAGGTGACATAAGTAAAAGTCTTTTTGAAATACAAAAAAAAAGCTATTGAAAATTTATCTGCTCTCCGCTGCATTCTCAAAAGCCCTATAAATTTTTATTTAATTTTTTATAATGAAGTTTTATTTGTTTCAATTTTGGACCTCTTCAAATATTAGAGAAGTTATTTTAGGTAGGTTGCACATAGTTTATTGACAAAATAGGTTGCACATTGGATTAAAAATTGAGGAAATAATATGGACAATAGATTATTGGATTATAAATATAGAGCAATATTTAAATATAAAAGTAATGGAAAAAAGTTCATTGATGGTTACGATGTGAAAATTAAGAAAAATTGAGGGAAAAAAAATAAGAGACATTCTCTAATTTAGATAATTTGAACAAGAAGATGAATATGGTGTTACACATAAATTTCAAAGCGTATGTATCACATTAAACTTTAGATTCAATTTGCCTCACTTATTTATGCAAACCGGATGCAAATAGATAAATCAGCGAATCCTCTCTTCATGACACTTTATAAACAATAATATGAATTGCACACTCATATCAAACATATTGATTAATGATAATATACAGAATAAAATTTCATCAATTACTTTTGTGCACTAGAGAAAAGAATAAATTCCTTAGATATTTTTGGCAAAACTTTAACTCATGGAAAATAATTTTTAGATGTTCTTTATGACTCTAGAGTGATTATATTTATAGAAAAACTCATAACAATTGATGAAGGAAAACAAGTTTTGAAATATTTTTAACAATATTAATTTGAAACAATATCTATGATTCACCAAAAGACATATTGTTTCAAAAATCATTGCATCCTTTTCGGGATATTTTAGAAATTCTTCAATTTCAAATCCCAAGTTGTAAGTTATATATGGAATAGTTATTGCAGAGGAAAAGAGGTAAAAAAGTTATAATATGTTCAATGAGTACTTATCAAGCACGGACACCTTGATTAGACGTGCCGTAGTGTCCGACACTCGTATGACACTCCTATGACACGTGTCAGATAGCTCAAATCGGTGTCCAAAATAAATCATTTTCCGACACTCCTTAGATCAGTGTCTGACACGTTTAAAACACTCATGCAACATGTGTCGGACAAGCGTCCCAAAAGATTTTTTCCTTTGCTTCTACTCTCCTTAGACACAAATTAGACGCATGTTCACAAAGATTAAAAATGAGTCGAAACAACAATATCGATCAATGAGAGATTGAAGACTTGATAAAATTTTTAGTTTTTTTATAGTAGGTGGATAAATAAAGATAAAATATTATTGTATCTTATTAATAAAACTTTTTTTAAATTGAATAAATGCGCAATTTAGATAGACATGTATATATTTTGATTTTTAATTTAGAAATTTTATAAATATATAACAGTGTCGGTGTCCTATATTTTTTATATTAGCAGTGTCGATGTGTCCGTGGCATGTCAGATATCCGTGTCCGTGTCCGAGGCTTGTCAGATATCCGTGTCGGAGTCCGTGCTTCATAGCTTAATAGTTAGATCATCTACGGTTTTTAACAAGTTTTTTTTTAACTCATGTAGATAATTGCTGGGTGAAAGCGTCTCTATTCTACGTGTGAAAAGTGAATGTTTGCTTATACATGAGACCAAAGAGAATAACCGATACTTGAACAAAGACATGACTACCAAAAATTAAACAACTGTCGAAGTGACATTACTTTTTGCAAGACACAAAACTTATGCTAAAATAATAACATTTCCAGCACTGATATCATAAAACATTAAGAAACAACATGAATATCAATTACAATGAACTTCACAAATCACAATGAAGAAAAGAGTTGTACGCTTATTAATCAAAGATTGAGACCAAAAACAAATGATTTAGAACTTCTAAAGCAGTAAACCACCTCAAGCGCCGACAAGTGCTTTAAAAGTTGAAATAAAATACATTAAGCTTCAACGATTCCGATCTTCGCATAAATAACCTGCAAAGAGCTAATAACCATGATACAGACCTCTATTAAGCTGCAATATAAAGCCAACTCTTTTCCTGAAACATTTACTTGACTGCTACTCCCATGAATTAACCACTTCCTTCTTTGCCGTCTGCGGCCCGAAGTGAGCCTAATTGAACTGGAGCTTGGGTTTGCACCACTTTTGATGATCCATATCCTGATGTATCAATACCTTGAGCATTCTCCTTTTCAAGCTGCTCCTTAATCCAGATGTATGTAATCCTCAGACCATCCTACAAGATCAAAATTCAGGTACTGCTGTAAGTATACAAAGAATTATGTGGATGTTCATGGTCTCAAATATAAGCAATAAATAAGTCTTATTTGTTAGTCCTAACTATAAGCAAACTCTAACTAGTTTTATCATATTTAATGCTATTATCCTTAAAATACCGTTCGACGAAACATGTTCCCAAACAAAATTAATGGAAAACAAATGGTAGTTTAGGAAAAGAAATTATTATTTTGATTACATCAAGAAAAGTTAATGAGATTAACTACTATCCTTAATATATATATGTGTAGTCAATTAACTGTGTTTATAATTGAGACCGGATGGAGTAGAGAACGAGGTCAATTGGGAATTTTATCAATCAATGAGAAGAAAACCTAAGCATTTCATTACTCTTTCTTGATGAACACAAAGGAGGCAAATTGGATAAAAAGTTAAGAAAGAAATGAGTCATTTTATAGAACAACAAACTGAAATGGGTGCAGTTGGCTTATGAGATGACTGTTCATCGGACAGTAATCTGAACTTTGAGTATAGTACATAAAGAAGGAATAGGAAGGTGATTTTCACTCAATGAAATTATTAATACCTTCAACTTCATTGTTGGAGCCCAGCCAAGTTTCTCTTTTATAAGTGTATTGTCTGAGTTACGACCACGAACACCTTCTGGACCTGGAATGTGATGGATAGGAGTCTTCTTGTTCTCAAAACCAAGAACAATCTCAGCCATTTCGTTCATGCTGACCATTTCATCACTTCCAATATTCACCGGCTCACGGAAGTCGGATTTAGTCAGTCTAAACACAACAATAGACCAAAATGTCAAAGTCATATCATAGGATTCTAATAAATTTTAAAAATAAAAGATAAAACAATTGCTTCATAAAGACCATATCATCTTCCCTATCGAACCAGTTACGGCAAATACTAAATTATACAAAAGCAGTAAACCCTCTTGTAGTCATTTAATCCAATAAAGTTGATTGAGTGAGCTAACCAGATTTTGTAAAGAAACTTTTTCAATGCAATCGAAAACTCCTAAGAATAACTCATAAATGAAAATTTTAAGCTCAAAATTCTAATTCAAGAAGAGAAACCCAACACAAAAGACATAAATAAAGCTGGATAAGCCACACAATCAGAGAAGACCTACCTAAGCACACCTTCAACACACTCATCAATGAAGGTGAATGACCGTGTTTGCAAACCATCTCCCCACATCTCAAATTTGTCTGTGGATGTGATTGCTTTACGACAAAAAGCAGCAGGAGCCTTTTCCCTTCCACCTGTATCACAAAACAACAAACCCATTAAAATCAAAAGCTCACCAAAATTAAAGACGAATACCAATTTACTCATTTGGAAAATATGAAACAACCAAAATTTGCAATTCAGTCAAGAACATGCCTTTCCATGTCCCGAAAGGACCATATATGTTATGGAACCTCCCAATGCGGCACTCAATTCCAAAATCTTTGTTATAGTGCTTGCATATCTCCTCCGTTGCAAGCTTCTCTAGCCCATACGCATCTTGTGGCTAAACACATTCATCAAACTTAACACATCAATCCCAATCATAATGCAAAATTAAAGAACCAAAAAGTATCAAACAACCAAAAGGGGTCGCCAACAAACCTCAGCAGGCCATGCATCAGACTCCTTCAAGCTCACATTAGTAGTTTCCAACTGTTTAAATTCAGGGTAGATACAAGCACTCGAGGCATAAAAGAACCTGAAAAAAAACACGTTTTGAAATTGACGTCAGTAATTGAAACAAATGCATGTCAACATCACAACATTTGTTTCGTTATAGGTCCAAACACACGATGCAAAAGATACTAACCTCTTAATGCCATTAATCCTAGCAGCCTCAATCATATTGAAACTAATCATAGTGTTATTATACATAATAACAGAATGATTGGACTGAATAAAACCCATTCCACCCATATCAGCGGCAAGATTGAAAACATGGTCAACACCTTTCGTAACCGTTAAACAGTTATCCATGACCCTAAGATCAACAAGATGGAATTCATCACAGAACATATCCTCAGTCATGTGCTCATTTTTCTTCCAATCAGAAGCAATAATGTAATGTCCCTCGGTTTTAAGGCGCCGCGCTAAGTGCGACGCAATAAAACCCCCGGCACCAGTAATTGAAATTTTAAGTTTTTCCGATGGCCAATAAGGCTCTCTCTCAAGATTCTCATAGGTGTATTCTCCATAGTTAGTTTTTCCAGTACTTCCCATTCTGCAATATATAATAACATGAATTTAGAGGAAAACCAAAAAATTGGTCTTAATTGAATTCAAGACACAAGTACTAGTAGATACTCCTTAAACAATCAAAATAAAATAATAAGAACGTAAACAAATGAAATTAAATAATTAACTCTACAAAACCGGCACTTGTGATAGAAGGTGTATCCTAGACACACACATGTGATTACATTTAGGTAATTAATTTTTTCAAATTTTTAACTGTGTCAACATGTTTCATAGAATGAAAGCATATGAAAACAATAAAATTACTATGGCTAACAAAAAATAATGAATTCTTAGAAGCAAGCAATTTTTCGAATTGGGTAAACAAAATTACAATAAAAAATTGATTTTTAGAGTATATTGAATTGAAGCAGAACGAAACAAAGACTAATAGAATTATTGTTATAGTATATATAACAGCAATGGTAATTTGTGAGAGTAAAACAAAGAAAAGAGAAACGAAAACAGAGATCTGTATACACAAGACACGACACGGTAAAGCTGTTTTAGATAAGATTTATGAAGAAAGACAACAAAGCCTTGATAATTGAAACGTTAAACCCTAAATTGAAAGCAAAATTATTATTATTATTGATAATGAATAAATGGGAGGAGTGGGAAGTAAACAAACCTTACCTGAGGGTGAGGAGAGGGAAAAGAAAGAGAAGAAGAGATAGTTTGTTTGTTTGTTTAGTGATAATGTGTGGAGAGATGAGAAGAGAAATGAGAAGGGATTGGTGTGTGTGATATGTTGTTCTATATATAGGATGAGAATGGAGGGCCACTCGTTCGATATTTTGGTTGCAGCATAATTGGGTTTGGTTTGGCTATGTAATCTGTATATCTACACACAGACAAAATTTTCATACTTTCATTCCTCCCTTAAGAAATTTCTCACTTTTTTATGCTTCCTTTTGGGTTCTCTGAATATAAGATTATTTTTAAAAAATGCGGAGATTAAGAAAATTGATTATAGTTAAATTTGTTGAATTATTTTTACAATTTTATTCTTCAAGAGACAAAAAAATAAGTTATATTTTCTTTAGAGTGATAGTGGGTCTATTATAGAGTTATATTATTTGAGAGTTATTCCATGACACTTTCAAGCGAAAAATAGCTGATAATAAATAAGATAAATTAGTTTATAGCAGATGAACTTAAATTAAATAATTTATGAACTAGTTTATGGTGGATAAATTAATTGATTGAATTTGTTTAGTCAAAAAAAGTTAGTTGGTTGAATTTTGTAATTTTTGATAAAATTAATAGTTGAACTAACTTAAAAATATGAAATAACATAGTAAAAAAGAAATGTTTAATTAATTTATTTTTTTTCAAATAAAATTACTACGATAAAATTGAAAGGATAATGATAAGCTACTGAAAAGCTAATTATCAAAATAGTAAATTATAAGTTAGTAAAAAAAAAGCAACAAACTCATGAAAAAAAATTAGAAAACAAGTTTTATTTTTATATGAACTTATAAACTATAAGCTAAATGCATTCATAGGTCCTTTAAGTTTTACGTTTGTAATAGATTGGTCCTTTAATTTTTTAAGTAACAAATAAATCTTTTAAGTTTTTTAAGTAATAAATAGGTCCTTTAAGTTTGTATTTTGTAACATTTAGGTCCCCCAAATACTTAAAAAATAGGACCTACATGTTACAAATTACAAACTTAAAAGGACTTATTTGTTACTTAAAAAACTTAAAGGAGTTTTTTTTTTTTTTAAGCAAAAGGAGAGCTGAAGAAACCTTCAACCCTATCCGAAATATATTAAACAAAAAAAAAGATAATACAACAAACTGGGGGGACATCAACCTCACCCAGTTAACCTTTTTGTAGCAACTAAAGATAATACAATTAATTTCAACTACAAGTGGTTTTAGATCCAACCCTGACAGGTAAAAACCAAAACAAACACAGACACATCAGACACTATCCAGCGAACCCGCGTACGGGCACGAAACCAAATAGCAAAAAAATAATGTGTCAGTATTTATAGAGGTATGAAACGGCGAATGAATCGACCGCCAACACAGACAAATTCACGTACCACAACCCCCTATGACAAAGCACAGCAGGCAACAACGACCCTTTCGAGCCAATCAAACCCAATTCGACAGTGCCATTAAGCATCACTAACAACAAGAAAACTGCAGATCTCAACAGATCTGGAAGAAGAACCAGTAATCAAAGCCGAGCAACACCAAGGTCCACCGGTAAACAAGGTCTGAGCAAGAACAACGACGGCAACTAGAACATATCACCGTGGTTTGAATGGAACACATCACAGTAACAATAACAACTCTGTTTGTGCTGGAAAAGAAGAGAACAGCGACCCACACAACAACCAACAGAGTACAAAACCTTTCACCACCTCAGAACCTCCGGCGACACCACCACAGCTCCGAACGGTGACGAACCAAGACCATAACTTCAACTCCGGGAACGCTTAAACCGCCGGAAAGAAGAAAGGACAGAGCAAACCGACAACCAGCACACAGCGGCGGTGTCGGTTGAACCAGATCTGAACCAAAAAGTGACGAATCTGTAAAACAAAAACGTACACCGCCGTTACAGATCCGGACCGAGGTGATGTGGAGGGCCAACGCCACTCCTCACATCACCAGCATCGGATGTTTACATCGTTGACTGTACTTTTGGATTGGGGGAAGAGGAAGGCGGTGGATTGGTTTGAGTGTAGAGAGAAGGAGAGCGTTTCAAAAAAACTTAAAGGAGTTATTTGTTACTTAAAAAACTTAAAGGATCAATTTGTTACAAACGTAAAACTTAGAGGACTTATGGATGTATTTTGTCTAAACTATAATATATAGGGTCTGTTTGAATTTGACTTATTTTTGAGCTTATGAAAATAGTTTATGCAAATAAATAAAGTTTTATGTTAATTCATAAGTTTTCACTAACAAAAACTATATCGTTATAAGTTTTTTTTTTATAAACTACAGCTTGAAAGATTAATAATAATATATACAAATTTATTTATTTCTCGCATAAGCTCAAAAATAAATCAACTCAAACGAGCTCATAGTCCATAAGCTCAATGTCGCATTGCTAAACATAGCCTAATTTTCTTTCTAAAGTCTATTTAACTAAAAAACTGATGTTTCAAATCACAAATAAAATCTTTGAGACCATTGGAATGATATGGTTAAATAAGTATTAATAATTTATTTCTATTGTATGATTTGGTACTTTATGTCGAACCTTTTCATCCATTTTATGGATTTTATTATTAATTTAGCCATATTAATTTACAATAATTTTTTACATATTTAAATATATTATTATAAACGAACCAAAAAATAAAATAAAAATTATTACAAAATATAATTAATATGTTTTCATATTAAGTCGCACTCTCTAAATATTATATTAAATTTCAAAATGTAACTTAATATTATTGACCACATTAGTTCGTTTATTTATTTAAATGTGTCAAATTACTTCTTTTGTTGGTCATGTAAGTGGTTAAAATTTACCCCCTCAAAATGAATAAATGAGTGAAAAGTTATTTATTTGAGTTCCGTCATTTTTTTTAACAAGCCAAAATGAGATACATATATAAATATAAAACACAATCGACGTCTACAAAGAGTCACAAAATGATGTAAAAAGTGATATAAAAGAAACCAATAAACAGTTCATACAAGACCCAAATAGAGCAAAAGACTAGACTACCCGCTATGGTAGTTAGAAGTTATGGTAGCACTTGTCGCCTTCAACCACCTAAAAGAAAATAGCTTGATCTTGTCCAACAACTGATGAGTGGTGCTCGTCGAGCCTCGGAACAATCTATGATTTCTCTCCGTCCACACAACCCAAACGCAAGCGAGCTAAATGAGCTGCAAAAAGAAACGACGTGCCCGGAAGCCACCTGCTGAATAAGTAAACTTGACGAAATGATCGCGTAAAGAAGTGTACTCCACCACCGGATGTCAATCCATGAACGCACTAAAGCCCAGAGAGAACTAAAAGTCCCACAGAAGATGAATAAATGATGAGAGTTCCATCATTTATATATTGCAATATTTCTATCGATTAAATTGTATGCTCGTAGGGATAATGTGTAGTTTACTTATTTGAAGATGTTTATATGAACTTAGCACCCTTCAATATAGGCTTGCAGGCTTATTTTTGAAGATGTTTATATGAACTTAGCACCCTTAAAACATAGACTTATTTGAAGTTTGGCCTTTTTACACTTTTGAAAAGGCCAAACTTAAAACCCAAAAATAAATCTATGATATGTCACAAGTCTTGAGCCTTAAATTTTTTGTAAATTGCTAAATAGTACTCTTGGAGCATTAGTACGTTAAACATATTAATATGAAAATTTTGTCTTGAAATATGTGTATTCGACATCTTGAAAGCATAAAAAGTTATTTTATTAATATTAAATTTCTCTTTTATTTTTCTTTTTAGTATGTTTAATAAGTGTTCCGATACACTGTTTAGCATGACCGAATTTTTTTTTATCAAATCATGCATTATTTTGCTATAGGATTAAGGATTTTGATATAGGATTTTGTTCATATTAAGAAGAGTGACAATTGGACTGTCCATTTAATAACCCAACTTGGAATCTAGCAGAACTTGATTCGTTGCATTACATGATATAACATGATTTTTCATTTACCCATATATTTTCAAAATCTCCCCGTAATACACTATTGAAAGGGACCTTTGCAGTAGCAAATGGAAGATCTTCCGAACAGAAATTATGTTTTATCTCAAAAGATAAATGATAGGATAGAGAAATTCACACCGGTAGAAGATGTGTTTCCAGTTGGAGATTAGAATTCGAGGTAGAGGCGACCGTCGATAAAAAAGAGTACCTGCAGAAAATACACTAATGTTCAAGTGGGTTTAAGCCTAAGGTGGAGGTCGATGTTAAAATAAAGTCTACTATGTAAGATGGTAAAGTTTTATATGTAAGATGTTAAAATACACTGATGGATCTAACGTCGCACTTGGTCTAATCTCTAATCCAAAGTCCAGAACAGAGGATTGAAAGATTTTCGTGATGTAATTGTAGTTCAATCCCAATATGCATATAGTGGCTGCATATAGCAGGTGTTTCTCATTAATAAAATTTAGACTTAAATATCATTTTCGTCTCTGTAAGTTTGCGATTTTTTGATTTTAGTCTCTGTATCTTTTTTTTGTTGCAAATTAGTCTCTGTATGTTCAAATCTATTGATTTTAGTCCTTTAAAACTAAAATCCGCATGAAAATCCACAGGAAACCAGCGAAATTTCCTGCAGATTTTCCTGCGAATTTTAGCTTTAAGGACTAAAATAAAAAAGATTTGCACATGCAGAGACTAATTTGCAACAAAAAAATATATAGGGACTAAAATAAAAAATTTATGAACTTACCGGGACGAAAATGATATTTAAGCCTAAAATTTATACTTTATTGTTTTTTTAAAAATGTATAGTTTTCTTTAAGAAAAAAATATTTTACCCGTATAGTGTAGGAAATGAGAATATGCATTATCCGTCAAAAGAATCATTCACTAAATCCAAATTGATTTTCCTCTTTTCCACTAAAGTGATATGGGAAAGTCATTTAAACACGTTGCATTCTATGAACCAAACAAAAACAAGAAAAGTCTTTCAAGATCAATAATGATACCTAATAAACAATATTTTTAAAAATCACTTGGTTATTAATAGTTTAATACGATAAAATTGTACTAATTCACAATTTAAAGGTTAGGTAACTCGACTTGTTTTAATGGGTAGGGCCGTATGGTCTCAAACCATAAGTGACAAAATTTGTAATTTACTACTAGAGCACACCGTGACGTATGGGCTGCGTTGATTGAAGAACAAACACATGATCCAGTTGGTCTAAGGAGTAAGTTTGAAGTAAGCACTTCTACCTCCTAAATTAATCATAAAAAAAAAAGCTAGAAATGAGTACACAAAAGGCAAGCAGAAGCAGGTAAAAGGGAAACTACTGGGAAACTGCTTTCAAATGCATACAACACTAATATTTTTTTAAAATTTATTTTAAACTTTTTGTTTTATATGTCTAGAGGCTCTTTCATAAAAGATAATCTTATTTTGCTTCAAAAAAAAAAAAAAAAATCTTATTTGAGATATATCAAATACTAAATATAAATATATCTCTATAACCGTCGTGATTGAAATATTAGTTGGTGATGTTATGAGAATCTAATTCATTATTCTATGTTTATGATTAATAAATATTTAAAATATTGTATGCCTTTGTCAAACCTTCAATCAATTAACTAATTTAAAATATTGTTTATAATAACTAATTGTATATCTATTCTTAAACAAACAAAAAACAACTATTCTTCAAAGACAACAAATTATTTTTACAATTTTACATATATTTTGGTACACTTTTTATGTCTGTTACTTGATTTTAATAGATTTTTACGTAAATATTTAATTTTATTAAGTATTACTACCTCCGTTCCTTTTTAAATGTCTGTTTAGAATAATAACACCAAATTAAGAAAGTGTATTTTTTCATCTTATCTTTCTATTATACCCTAATTCAAAACTTATCTTTCTATTATACCCTAAAAATAAGTTGTCTGATGAAGTTTTGAATTTGAGTCTTGCAGATTACAAATGTGGAGATTTTAATGAATGTGGTCAATTTAATTTTCGATAGAGAATAATAATTGGTTAATACTTCACGTTAAATATACGGTTAAAAAAATATTAATGTATGTGGCTCATTGAAGAGATGTACAAATTAGTAGGCAAATTCTAATATGGACCACTTCATCAAGTGGTTCATGGTGGATCAGTCGTGAATAACATAATAACGGATATGAATTTTACAAAATCCACCGTTGGATTGAAAGTTTATGTCATATGGATCATCCATAAAAAATTTAAAAAAATTGAAAATAATTTGATATGTTATTGAGACTCATTAAGATTAACGGTATTTAATAAAAATTCATAAACTGTTAATCTTTATGGGTCTCAATAACATATCAAATGATTTTCACTTTTTCTAATTTTTTTTATGGATGATCTATATGATATGAATTCTCAATCCAACGGTGGATTTTGTAAAATTTGTATTCGTCATAGTAATATTGATCACTTGTCCACGGTGGACCACTTGTAAAGATAGTCCACCGTAGCATTGGCCCAAATTATTACCACTCCTAAATTATAAGAATTTGGTTTTTGTTAGATTGTGTGCAGAATTTTTCTTAAGAAAACTAGGTACTACAATGTGAAATTCTAAGGTACCACATTTTAATTTGTGATACCTAAAAGGATCTTTGGGATGAGTATATTCATAGGGTCCGTTTAGAATGGACAAAAACATGAATTGGTCCATCTTGGACAGATGTATATGAATCATTAGATTAAGTGACTAGATGATCTTATGATGTTCTTTCTCTACCATATAATATTCTTCTATTCTGCTCCACCTTATCTATATTCTCTCTCTTCTCTTTCTAGCAACAAGTCTCTATCAAAAATCATTCATCTTCTTCAACCCCATTACAATGGAAGCAATTGATTTTAATTTGTTTTACTATCTGTTTTAAATAACTTACGGTGACTTGCTAAGTTATTTAATATAATATTTTCTTATCTCCTCTTATTCTCAATTTTTTTATCTCCTTTTCTTCATTTCACTTCCTTGATTCTTCTTCAAGATTTATGCTATCTCTTATCCATGTTTTGTTATTTGAATTGATATTAATACTTTTTTAAATTAAAAAAAAAACTGGTTTAGATCTAGAACAAAGAACAGCGAAGAACCCAATTTTTTTTAGTAACTCGTCAAAAATCCATAAAAGAGAAAGGGTTTTTCTTCTTTGTTCTTAATATATTTTGATTTAGATTTTTGTTAATACTAAGGGCTTTGATGAGAATGAGAGATAAATTTGTAAAAGGCTATGCACAAAATCAAGGAACCTAGCTTAATTTATGAGATTTTTAGAGATAAAATGTTTCTAACCATAAATTTTGGTGACAGTGTGGTTGAAAAATGAGACTTGCATCCATCACCATAGTTGAAGAAGAGAACTTATGTTTCTGGGTGAAAAGAAAAAGAAAGGAGGTGTTGCATGATTTTTCATTTTTATTTTAATTGATTTAATAAATAAATTAAAACGTATCCAGATGTTTTGGGAGAGATAGTATGTAGAGAGTGCATAATACTATTGTGTGATTTTGATTAATCTAAAGGTAAATAATCGTGGTCCAACTTAGACCAATTTTATCATGGGTCCATTTTATACGTAACCTATATTCATATTCTCCAATGTAAAGAACTTATTTGTTTCAAGAAATTAATATCAAAATGGTTTGGTTCAAGCTGATAAGAATACAAAACTTTTTGTAACAAAACTTTTTTCATGGATCTATTAGTCACAAGCAAAAGAATTATTGCGTGTGATACTCCCGAAAAAGGGGGATGGTGAGTGGGTAAGTGATCAAGATGAGCTCAAACAATGTGTCATTGGGTTTTTCTTTAATTTGTTTTTAAATGATGGCCATGTTAATTGTCAACCAATGTCCAACTGTCTTGTTTCCAAATATTCAACATGAGTTAATTGAGCAATTTTCTTTGGATGTTATGTTAGTCATGAGAAAAAAATTTCAATATTTTGTTAAGAATTGGGGAGTTTCAAAGGCTTCTGGACCGGATGATTTTCAAGCTATTTTTGATATTTTAGAAAAAAAAATTTCTAAAAAGTGCATTGGAACACTAGAACCCAAAGTATAAATGAGGTCCTCTACTCAAAGTATAAATGTGTTAAGGAGTTAGTTCCTTGTATTAAAGAAGGACAACTGTTGAGTCTTTGGTATTGGCTGCATTTTTGGAAATAAACTTTGTGTAAGATGTGCGATCCGATGCCTCAGGCATTGCGTAGAGCATTGGTAATGCTCAGGAGTAGCGCTCATGGCAAATGCTATTTATGGAATGTTTTGTTTCTCTTTCATGAATCTTGTATGACGCGTTTTTATATGTTTTTATGTAAGGAAGGTTGTTAATGTTTCAGATCCTGTTCAAGAATATTTCTGAGGAGTATCTCTTTGAAGAATATATTTCTAAAGAATCTCATTTAATTAATGTGGAGTAAATGCTTGGGTCAAACAAACCAAGCCCATGCTTGTGTTATTTTCTGAAGTATTTAAAGGAGCTGCAAAAACCTAATTCAGTTAGTTGTTCACGCCGTTATTGTGTTTGAGTCTAGAACTAGGTTTTGCGTGTGTTTATTATTGTGAGCCTTTCTTGTGTCACCTTGATGCAAGCTTAGGACGTGTTCTTGAGTTGTAAGTGTGTGATCCTTCTCCTAACCTTTGAAGTACGGAGTTAGGACTTTTGGTGTGTTTAACACTCAAAGCCTTTAGGTACGAGTGTGTAGTTTTAGGAGTGTGTCTCCAAATCTTATTTGTTATTGGGTTATTGAAATTCCTGGCACGCTGAGCACGATGCTCTACCCGATGCTCCAACACTGAGTTCGGTCTAACGCGTAGTAGTTCAAAACGTATAAATAAAAACAAATAAAGAAGACAAGTTATTTGTTAACCCAGTTCGGCGAACCTACGTCTGGGGGATACCAATCCAGGAAGGATTGGTATCAACATGAGTGCCATCAACATCTCCAAGGAAGGTTGTTAATGCTTCAGATCCTGTTCAAGAATATTTCTGAGGAGTATCTCTTTGAAGAATATATTTCTAAAGAATCTCATTTAATTAATGTGGAGTAAATGCTTGGGTCAAACAAACCAAGCCCATGCTTGTGTTATTTTCTGAAGTATTTAAAGGAGCTGCAAAAACCTAATTCAGTTAGTTGTTCACGCCGTTATTGTGTTTGAGTCTAGAACTAGGTTTTGCGTGTGTTTATTATTGTGAGCCTTTCTTGTGTCACCTTGATGCAAGCTTAGGACGTGTTCTTGAGTTGTAAGTGTGTGATCCTTCTCCTAAGCTTTGAAGTACGGAGTTAGGACTTTTGGTGTGTTTAACACTCAAAGCCTTTAGGTACGAGTGTGTAGTTTTAGGAGTGTGTCTCCAAATCTTATTTGTTATTGGGTTATTGAAATCCTTGCTGGCTGTAAGGTTGTAAGGGAGTGAGATGAGATCTCATATCTAGGAGTTCCTAGGTAGAAGAGTCATTGGTAGTGCCTGGGTTATAAGTTGTAAACGGGGCGTTTACTGTAGACTTAGTAACTAGGACTATTATAGTGATATTCCTTCCTGGATTGGTATCCCCCAGACGTAGGTTCGCCGAACTGGGTTAACAAATAACTTGTCTTCATTATTTGTTTTTATTTATACGTTTTGAACTACTACGCGTTAGACCGAACTCAGTGTTGGAGCATCTGGTAGAGCATCGTGCTCAGCGTGCCAGGAATTTCAATTGGCATCAGAGCAGGCACCCTGCCTGTTTTTAGGGTGAGATTCAGGACCTGAATTCTCTGGCATCATGGAAAAAGATGGAGGCTACATGAACAGACCACCATTGCTCAATGGATCCAGCAACTATGACTAGTGGAAATCCAAAATGACGGCCTTTTTGCGATCAATTGATAGTAAAGTGTGGAAAGTTGTGCTAACTGGATGGGAACATCCTGTCCATACTAGCAAGGAAGGTACCTCAACGGGGGTAAAGAAACCTGAAGTAGAATGGACTCCAGAAGAGGAAACTGCAGCGCATTACAATCACAAAGCCATTTATGCTCTCTTTAATGGAGTAGACGCTAGTGTTTTCAAACTCATCAAAAACTGTGTGTCAGCCAAAGAAGCATGGGAGATACTAGAAAAGTGCTATGAAGGGACTACCAAGGTAAAACAGTCAAAGATTCAACACCTCACATCCAAATTTGAATCCTTGAGAATGAAAGATGATGAGAGCATCCAAGATTTTCATCTGAGTCTTCTTGACATTGCAAATTCCTTTGAAGCCTTAGGAGAAAAAATCTCTGATGAAAAATTATCAAGGAAACTTCTCAGGTCCCTTCCCAAAAGGTTCGATATGAAGGTAACGACAATTGAGGAAGCACATGATATCTCCACTATGAAGATGGATGAACTTGTTGGATCCCTCCAAACTTTTGAAATTGTTTTGAATGAACGAGGTGACAAGAAGAACAAAAGCATTGCCTTTGTTTCCAACACTGATGAAAGCAATGACCAAAGTGAGGATGAAGAGGAAGATAGCATAGCTGATGCTATTGCCATGCTTGGTAGACAATTCAACAAAGTGCTGAAAAGAGTTGGAGGTAGGAATCGACAGAATGGGCAGAGCATCCGGTTCGACATCAACAAACAGCAGAATAGTCTTAAGAAAACCAAGCCTGAAGATAAAAGCGGTCAAAGCAAGGGTGTTCAGTGTCATGAGTGTGAAGGATATGGACACATAAGGTCAGAATGTGGAACTTATCAGAAAAGACAGAAGAAAGGGTTAACTGCTTCTTGGTCAGAAGAAGACACTGATGAAGAAAGTGAATCAGCTAGACATGTAACAGCCCTCACTGGAACATGTGTTAATGTTGAGGATTGGGAGTCTGATGAAGATGGGGATGTGTCTTATGAAGAACTTGCCAGCACCTACAAAGAATTGGTCACTAGATATGAAGAGATGTGTAGGATTCTTGAGAAACAAAAGAAGACCATCAACAAACTTCAAGCTGAAGTGAACATGCAAGTTGAAAAGACTACACAGGCAGAAGAAAAAGTCATCCAAGTGAATGCTCAAATGGATGATCTAAGGAAACGTGTTAGCCAGCTGAACCCAGGAACAAATCTTCTTGAAGAAATTCTGGATAGTGTACCAAGTGGGAAGTTAAAGTCTGTTGGATACAACTACTCTAATCTCAATCAGTATCAACAGAACCCTGAGACCAAGTTTACATCCAGTGAAGAAGTATTTAACCCCTGTACTGGGAAGACAATGCCGAAGCATCAAACTCAACATTCTAAAGCCTACCCAGTTCCAAAGTTTGCTCTAGATCCAAAATCTTCAGCTCATCAAAGACAAAGACCTTTCGCACATCAAAGGCCTAACAACCAAAGGAGATATCGTAAGTGGGTGTGTCATCATTGTGGAAAAAGAGGACACATTAGACCTTTTTGCTACAAGTTGTATGGATACCCCAACCAGGAACATAAACCAAATATGGTACAGGAAGAAAGTGTTGTGAAGAAAATGTGGAGACCTAAAGAAGAAAATGCTGAGCTTCCTATAGAAGAAGATGTTGGGTTAATTGCTCACACATCCCTCAGAGCTTCCTCTAGGGAAGATTGGTATTTTGATAGTGGATGCTCTAGACATATGACTGGTGAAGAAAAGTATCTCAGAAATGTAAGATCCTATAAGGCCAGCTTTGTAACTTTTGGAGATGGTGCAAAAGGAGAAATAGTAGGGATTGGGGATCTAATCAGCAATGGATTGCCCAACCTGGAGAATGTACTGTTAGTTAAAGGCCTTACAGCAAATCTGATCAGCATTAGCCAGCTGTGTGATCAAGGCATGAAAGTTAACTTCACTAAGTCTGAATGCTTAGTTAACAATGAGGAAGGTCAACTAATACTGAGAGGGACTAGGTCTAAAGACAATTGTTACCTGTGGATGCCTCAGGAAGAAGTTCTCACATCCACCTGCCAAATCACCACAGAAGATGAAGTTCAACTATGGCACCAGAAACTGGGACACCTGAATTTGAAAGGAATGAAGAAAGCTATATCAGTAGAAGCCATCAGAGGCCTTCCCAAACTCAAGATCGTTGAAGGAAAGGTGTGTGGTGAATGTCAGATTGGAAAGCAAATCAGAATGTCGCATCCAATGCTGGAGCATCAGACAACCTCCAAGGTTTTTGAATTACTACACATGGATCTCATGGGACCCATGCAGGTTGAAAGCTTAGGAGGAAAGAGGTATGCTCTTGTTGTTGTGGATGATTACTCTAGGTACACATGGGTGAATTTCATTAGAGAAAAATCAGATGCTTTTGATGTATTCAAAGAGCTGTGCATCCAGGTTCAAAGAGAAAAGGGAAGCAATGTTGTAAGAATAAGGAGTGACCATGGTAGAGAATTCGAGAACTCCAAGTTTGATGAATTCTGTTCAACTGAAGGGATTAAGCATGAGTACTCTTCTCCAATAACCCCTCAACAGAATGGCATAGTAGAAAGGAAGAACAGAACGATTCAAGAATCAGCTAGAGTCATGCTTCATGCCAAAAACATTCCTTATCACTTTTGGGCTGAAGCTATGAATACTTCCTGTTATGTACACAATAGAGTTACCCTCAGAAAAGGTACAACCTCTACTTTTTATGAACTGTGGAAAAATAGAAAACCAACAGTCAAACATTTCCATATTTTTGGAAGTAAGTGTTATATTCTGGCTGATAGAGAACCTAGAAGGAAACATGACCCTAAAAGTGATGAGGGAATCTTCCTTGGTTACTCCACAAACAGTAAAGCTTATAGGGTTTACAATTCAAAGTCTCAAGTTGTAATGGAGTCTGTGAATGTTGTTGTAAATGACTCTCCCTTGAAAGCTAATGAAGGGATAGATCAAGGTACACCTGTTATTGTGAATGCTGAACAAGATGTTGAAGCATCCGCACAACCCAATACTGCAGAACCTGATGAAGACACTCCTGAAGAGGAAGGTGAAGAAAAGGCAAGACCTCAAGCACAAAGCAAAGGTCCCTCTGTTCGTGTCCAGAAAAATCATCCCTTGGATCTGGTTATAGGGAACCCTGAACAAGGGATAACTACAAGAAGAACAAATGATGTAGTTGCAAATTCTTGCTTTGTGTCCTTGTTTGAGCCAAAGAATGTCAAGGAAGCTTTGACTGATGAAGCTTGGATTGAGGCTATGCAAGAAGAGCTGAATCAATTTGAGAGAAGTGAAGTATGGGACTTGGTCCCAAGGCCTGAAGATGTAAATGTAATTGGAACAAAATGGGTGTATAAAAACAAGTCAGATGAGAATGGTACTGTCACCAGAAATAAAGCAAGGCTTGTGGCACAAGGATATACTCAGATTGAAGGGCTTGACTTTGATGAAACTTTTGCACCTGTGGCTAGACTAGAATCCATCAGATTACTTCTAGAAGTGGCCTGCATCCTCAAGTTCAAGTTATACCAAATGGATGTAAAGAGTGCATTTCTAAATGGATACCTACAGGAAGAGGTGTATGTTGAGCAACCCAAAGGATTTGTGAACCCAGAACATCCTAATTATGTCTACAAACTGAAGAAAGCCCTATATGGTCTCAAACAAGCACCTAGGGCCTGGTATGAAAGGTTGACTCAATTCTTGGAAGAGCAAGGTTACAGAAAGGGAGGATCAGACAAAACCCTGTTTGTAAAAGAAGAGAAAGGAAAATTTATAATAGCCCAAATCTATGTTGATGACATTGTGTTTGGTGGAATGTCGGACACGATGGTCCAGCATTTTATCAAGCAAATGCAGTCAGAGTTTGAGATGAGTCTTGTTGGAGAATTGACTTACTTTCTTGGCCTCCAGATTAAACAAATGGAAGACACCATGTTCATATCTCAAAGCAAGTATGCCAGAAACATTGTCAAAAAATTTGGAATGGACAATGCTACACACAAAAGAACACCAGCACCTACTCATTTGAAACTCACCAAAGATGAAAAGGGGATAAGTGTTGACCAAAGCCTCTATAGAAGCATGATTGGGAGCTTGTTGTATCTAACTGCAAGTAGACCTGACATAACCTATGCTGTTGGGGTGTGTGCTAGATATCAAGCAGACCCTAAAGTAAGCCACTTAACTCAAGTTAAGAGAATCCTGAAGTATGTGAATGGCACTAGTGAGTATGGGATAATGTATTCTCATTGTGAAAATTCTACTCTTTATGGATATTGCGATGCTGATTGGGCTGGGAGTGCAGATGATAGAAAAAGCACTTCTGGAGGGTGTTTCTTTCTGGGCACCAATCTAATATCCTGGTTTAGTAAAAAACAGAATTGTGTGGCCTTATCTACAGCAGAGGCAGAGTACATAGCAGCTGGGAGTAGCTGCTCACAGTTGGTGTGGATGAAACAGATGCTGAAGGAATACGATGTCGAACAGAATGCTCTAACATTGTACTGTGACAACATGGGTGCCATCAACATCTCCAAGAATCCAGTTCAGCATAGTAAAACAAAACATATTGACATCCGTCATCATTATATAAGGGATTTGGTTGAAAATAAAATAGTGGTTTTGGAGCACGTTGGTACAAAGGAACAGGTTGCAGATATTTTCACCAAGGCTCTTGATGCTGTAC
Organism: Trifolium repens; assembly: GCA_030408175.1. NCBI lineage: Eukaryota > Viridiplantae > Streptophyta > Magnoliopsida > Fabales > Fabaceae > Trifolium > Trifolium repens. The sequence continues at coordinate 43,623,403 of CP125837.1, read as the reverse complement.
AGTTTGAGAAGTTAAGGGGCAAGTTAGGAATTTGCCTCCATGAAGAAGCATAGCAATTACCGTTATTTGTGGAGTGGCGTGTGGCAGTTATTCTTATCTCTCCTCATCAAGTGCAACACGCTGATCAAGGTAATCATGGCCACAACCGTTATATCAGCACGCCACCATCAATTTTTGGTTATTTCAATTTCAAATCTTTACCAAATATTTTCTTCCCAAATATAACTCCTTATACCTACAACTTCTCATCTTCTTGTTCAAACATTCTCTCCATACCAAAATTATTCTGCTCGTGTGAATCCTACTTTCGCAATATTACCACAATGTCTCAACCATCCACTCAAACCTCTCCATCCAAATCCTCACCACAAAAATCACCATCGTCACACACAACCACCACCGTTCCCAACATCCCAGAAAACCCTTCTGGCTCTTTACCCCAACCCTCTAATGTCATCACCAACGCAACTCCACTCACCATGATTCACCCCTCATTCAGTTCTATTTTGAACCCCACTCCATCAAACCCTTCACCTTCATCAAAACCCAAAACCACTAAGAGAACAAAATCCACTACCACCAGAAAACCCAAAACCCAAAAATATAAAACTCGATATTCATCGAACTTCAACATGCAGGAACTGTACCTTAGTGATCTTGGGAATGCGAATCCCAATGTTGCTCCTGATGTCACAACACCGAGCCCTGATGTGCAGATCGAAGCAAACAAAGGAGAATCTGCTGAAACCCTAAGTCTTAAAAAGGGGGAAAATACTGCCATGAGTGAACAATGTGTTCCTGATACTCCTGTTGATGAAGGAGTTGATGAAGAAACTCAGAACATCAAAATTGCTGAAGACGCCCTAAAATCCCTAGTGGACTCTGTTTCTGGTGTGAAGGTTGTGCCGGATGTTCCAACATCCTTGGCACAAGATCAACCACAAGATGATGTGATAGATAATATTGCTGCTGATGTGACTGGTAATCCTAATACACAACCAGGTGAGACTGTTGCTGATTCACCTATGCAACAAGAAGAAGCTGTGACTGGTGATATGAACACTGACAATGCTATGTCAGAAAATTTGAATTATGTGACTGCTGATGAAGAGGAAGGTGCTAAGACAGATGACAGTACTGAGGATGATGTAACAATCATGAAGATTGTTGGTGATTCTAGAAGGAAGAAAGGAAAGTCTGGTGTTGGTAACAGGCTAAGAGCAAGAAAAGAAAAGGTGCCTGAGGCTGTGGCTGAAGAACCAAAGTCAACAAAGAAGAAGAAGAATGTTGTAACTGATGCAACTCAATCTTCCAAGAAAAAGAAGGTAGCAGCTGAGGCTACCACATCCACAAAGAAGAAGAAGATGTATGGTCCTGTGAGGAGATCAAGCAGAGTAGAAATACCTGCTAAGCAGAAGCAACAGGGATCAAAAAGAAAGACCATCAATCTGAGTGACTCCGAATCTGATGCTGAGGAGGATGCTCCGCCAATCGCTACAACATCTAAACAAAAGACACCAAAGAAGAGAAAGACTGCTGCTGCTGTCAGTGATGATGATGCCGTGGTCAATGCTCCAGGCATTCTATCTACACAGAAAAAGAGAGCAGGGAGATCAATTCCACAAAATATCCCTGAAGTGCCTATGGACAATGTGTCCTTTCATTTCAGTAACAGTGCTGCAAAATGGAAGTTTGTTTACCACAGGAGACTGGCTCTAGAGAGGGAACTGTCTGATGAAGCTTTAGAGTGCAAGGAGGTGATTGATTTAATTCTTCAAGCTGGATTAATGAAGACTGTGAGTGGGCTAGGAAGCTGCTATGAGAAGCTGGTGAAGGAGTTTATTGTCAACATTGATGAGGACTGTGGCAACAGACTCAGCAAAGAATTTCATCAGGTGTTTGTAAGAGGTAAGTGTGTCCAATTCTCTCCTGCTGTGATAAATGCTTATTTAGGAAGAAGGGAGTATGGTTATCCTGGTTTTGAACCAACTAATAACCAGATTTGCAAGACTATCACTGCAAATCAAGTTAAGGTATGGCCTCTTAAAGGTAAGGTCCCCTCTGCCATGCTGTCTATCAAATATGCTATTCTGAATAGGATAGGTGCTGCAAACTGGGTTCCCACTACCCACTCTTCTACCATAGCCACTAGTCTAGCTAAATTTGTGTATGCTGTTGGTACTGGTGCTAATGTTGATTATGGTGCCCTTATATTTGATCAAATTGTTGAACATGGTAAATCTTGGGCTATCAAGCTGGTTATTGGTTTTCCTACTCTCATCAGTGATATAATCTTGGATCAACATCCCAATATTCTGGTTCCTGAGGATACTCCTTGCAAGAGGGAATCACCCATGTCTCTCTCTTACAAGCTGTTTGAAGGAAAGCATGCTGCTGACATTGTTCTGCCTGCAAAGAAAGTGGTACCTCAGGAGAGTGTTGTGTCAACCACTATGAACAGGAAAGCTATGATCATCACAATGGAAGCTGCTGTGAAGGCTCTAGATGAGCAGAAAATGGAGCTTGTCAAGGTTATCACTGCTCTGAAACAAGAGGATGCTGAGGAAGAGGGATTGATTGGTGAGAATGCTGGAGTTTCTAATGCTGGTGATGGTGTTGCTGGTGATGGTGGTGATGCAGCTGGGAATGATGTTCATGAAGAAGGAGGTGACACAGAGGAGCTGGAAGTGTCTGATTCCAGTGGTTCTTTTTAAATGATGTAATGAATTTGTTGCCCTGTTAGTTGTGTTCTGTTCTGTTGCTGTTACTGGGCATAGTTTTTTTTTAAATTCTGCTGGTTTGTACTAAGGCTATGTAGCCATAACTTCTTTGCACTGGTACTTTTTGTCAAATTTGTGGCAAAAAGGGGGAGTAAAAAACTTGGTCTGTTTTGGTTTGTTAAATTATGATCCGCTCTGGTTGGTGTTATCTGCATATGCTCTGATTATGATATGTCTGTAGTAAAGCTAGTAGTGCAGCCTGATTGAAGTATGTCGCTGGTATAGTGTGTGATCTGATACGCAGGTGTTGAGGGTGAGATGTTGGACGCAAGGCTCCAACATCCCATGCATATGTGCAGGGGGAGTAGATTTGTGAAAATGCTGAAGCATTCTATCCCACATCCTATCAAGTTTATTTTTCTGACCATTTAAGGCGAAGTAGTTATTTTTTGTTCCGTTGTTGCATGCCTCTCTGATATTCTTAAAAGATACAATTTATTCTTCTCTACTCTTTTCCATGAAGGAGTAGTATGGTAACATCTTGAAGTATAGCCTCTACAGATCTTTATGCTTGTGTGTTTATGTTGAGAAAAAGAAATGTAGTTGATGTATCTGTTTAAGTAAGTATCTGTATGGTCATAATTTGTTTTAGCCAAAAATTTGCCAAAGGGGGAGTTTGTTGAGTCTTTGGTATTGGCTGCATTTTTGGAAATAAACTTTGTGTAAGATGTGCGATCTGATGCCTCAGGCATTGCGTAGAGCATTGGTAATGCTCAGGAGTAGCGCTCATGGCAAATGCTATTTATGGAATGTTTTGTTTCTCTTTCATGAATCTTGCATGGCGCGTTTTTATATGTTTTTATGTAAGGAAGGTTGTTAATGCTTCAGATCCTGTTCAAGAATATTTCTGAGGAGTATCTCTTTGAAGAATATATTTCTAAAGAATCTCATTTAATTAATGTGGAGTAAATGCTTGGGTCAAACAAACCAAGCCCATGCTTGTGTTATTTTCTGAAGTATTTAAAGGAGCTGCAAAAACCTAATTCAGTTAGTTGTTCACGCCGTTATTGTGTTTGAGTCTAGAACTAGGTTTTGCGTGTGTTTATTATTGTGAGCCTTTCTTGTATCACCTTGATGCAAGCTTAGGACGTGTTCTTGAGTTGTAAGTGTGTGATCCTTCTCCTAAGCTTTGAAGTACGGAGTTAGGACTTTTGGTGTGTTTAACACTCAAAGCCTTTAGGTACGAGTGTGTAGTTTTAGGAGTGTGTCTCCAAATCTTATTTGTTATTGGGTTATTGAAATCCTTGCTGGCTGTAAGGTTGTAAGGGAGTGAGATGGGATCTCATATCTAGGAGTTCCTAGGTAGAAGAGTCATTGGTAGTGCCTAGGTTATAAGTTGTAAACGGGGCGTTTACTGTAGACTTAGTAACTAGGACTATTATAGTGATATTCCTTCCTGGATTGGTATCCCCCAGACGTAGGTTCGCCGAACTGGGTTAACAAATAACTTGTCTTCTTTATTTGTTTTTATTTATACGTTTTGAACTACTACGCGTTAGACCGAACTCAGTGTTGGAGCATCGGGTAGAGCATCGTGCTCAGCGTGCCAGGAATTTCAACAACAATCTTCAAATATTTGGAAAGGTATTTGTAAGTCTTGGAAGTAGAAAAGAATCATTGTTGAGGGATTAGTACAATTGAGCATGTGAGATTTTGGCACGATCATTGGATCCTTGGAGTGGGCAATCAAAGTCTACATAACCTTCGTCCTATATTTGATATTGAAGGATGTCACAAAGTTAAAGATTGAGTTGTCTTTAGGGAGTTGGTACTTGAGGAACTTTCCTCATGTCAATTCTTCATGTTAGATGTGTGCAATATTAGTAAGCCACACCTACTCTCATGCCCTAAAGTAGCAATGATGAATGGTTCAGGTTATGGTGGGTATATGCTTTTATTTTCCTATCATGGGAAAATGGCATGATCACCATTGATATAATGGAAGAAATTTTGAACGGTTGAGATGTTAGAAATACTAAACAATGACTCACGGCAATGGTTGTAGGTAATTTTGAAAACATCAACCTGTTCAATTTTTCATGTAACACATCCTACACCCTATTGTTAAATTTGTTTATTGCTACTTGTAAAAAAAAATTATTATTAAATGATTTTAATTTTCATACTGTTGAGACTAAACTTTTATTACGTGGTGTATGATAATTTTTTTTGTTATTAATCCTCAGTTATAGGAAAAAGAGTCTGGTAATTCAGATAAACTTTTATTATGTGGTGTATGGTAACTTTTTTTGTTATTAATCCTCGGTTATAGGAAAAAGAGTCTGGTAATTCAGAGTTTAGCCACAAAGTAAATAAAGTTTGGACATAAATTTTCTCTAGGAATTGAACTCAGATTTTCTCGAACGATTCATCATTCGCCTCAGGGAAACTTGAGTTCAATGTCTTTGTTGGAAGAATAATTATTTTGTTTACTATCAGAATAAAATAACTAATATACAAACTAACATATTGGATTCACGTGGTTAATGAATTCATCTAAGATGGATCATTTGAGAGAACCCGAATTTTACGAATATCCTTCATTTTTTGAAATAAATATTACAACAATATTTTATTAAAAAAAAAAAAGCGCATCCGTTTTATAGTGAATCAATAATATCTTACTTACCAAAAAAAATCAATATCATTGTTCATTTTCTCAAAAAAATAATATCTTTGTTCATATTGTAAAAAAATTGCTCAACAAAAATATTTAGTTAATCTAAGTAAATAAACTTTTTAGGCCCTTTGTCAAAAAAAAAAAAAAAAACTTTTTAGGCCCTATTGGTTGGTGGTGCTTTTATCATCTGTGCCGTTCAAATTTTCTTCCATTCTATCAATGGTTATCATGTCATTTTCCCATGATGGGCAATCAAAGTCTACATAACCTTCGTCCTATATTTGATATTGAAGGATGTCACAAAGTTAAAGATTGAGTTGTCTTTAGGGAGTTGGTACTTGAGGAACTTTCCTCATGTCAATTCTTCATGTTAGATGTGTGCAATATTAGTAAGCCACACCTACTCTCATGCCCTAAAGTAGCAATGATGAATTGCGTACTTTGTTAGGATTTACTAGTGGTACTTTTTCTATAAATAAAATAATGCACATAATAGTTTATACCCAAATTTGTCAACCCTAATACATATATTTTAAATTCATTTGGAGATCGATAGAATGACTTAAAAGATATGAGATTCTTGCTTTGGAGGGTTATTCGATCTTCTCTCACCCACTATACTAAAATCACGAGTTCCTAACGCGGCATGTCATCTTCGAGTACATGCCCATAGAGTGCATTTTGCTACTCAAAGAGGTTTCTTTAAGGCTTTGTTTGCGAGTTTGGAGGGGAGGAGAGGGAATAGTTTTGAAAAAAAGGAAGAAACAAGTGGAAGGAATAGAGAAGTTTGGGAGGGAAGAAGTTTGAATGGTTATTTTTTCTTCATAACACAAACCCTCCCCAATTTGGTGGAACTCAAAAATTGTATTGGATGGAAGTTTGGAGGGGGTTTGGAGGGTTTATATGAATTCTTCAAATTTAATTAATGTTATTATAATGTTCTTAAATTCATAATATATTAATCACAAGTATTTATTTGTCATTCTCTATAAAAAATACTTTCTCAAAAAATATAAAAGATTTTTCTAATTTTCTCTTTATTTCTCTCCCTCCAAAGCCATTCCCTTCCTTCCCCTCCAAACTCGCAAACAAAGCCTAAGTTGATAGTATACATCGACTAACTAACAACCATTAACATGTTACAAGATGGTTTTCTTGTCGCCACTTTTGCGATAATTTATTAAAACATATTCATGCAATTGTTGCTAGCAGAGCGTTATGAAGACATGTGTTCCAAGAAGCAAATCAAGTAGGAGACGTTTTATCTAAATATAGTTTTCAGTTTGAGAGTCAATTTAAAGTCTTTGATATTGCTTTAGATTTTTTTGTTCGAGAAAATATGAAAATGTTAGGGTCCATTGCCCACATGACATTGAGGGTTTCTATCAATTTATATATACTAGACTATTATCCGTGATGCACGAGTTATGTAAAATATCATATATAGAATTCAATTTTCTATAATAAAAAATTTAAGAAAATATATATAAATTGAAATTGAAATTATGCAATATATATAGAACTACAATTGGTAATTAAAATATAAAAATAATGATAAAATTACATAAAATAATTTGATCTTATAATAATTCATTATTAACTATTGAACTTTACTGCATTTTGTTGGAATAAAGTGGGTCTGACATGAACCTCTAAGTTTTTAAGTGGTTTTGATGATAACAAAGTATTAAAATTGCAATTGGTATTACTAATGATTATTCTAGTGTGCAGAATTATAAGTTAAAATTCATTCAGAAGCACTATGAATAACAAGAGAGAAGCCAAGCTATGAAGCTCTGAAAGCGTATCGCTGTTCATCAGAAGCTTAAAATTTGCATGCTGAAGATAGTGTTTCTGAGGACCAAAAGCTTGACTCTGAGGAGTTCAGAAGCTGAAGACCTTAAGAAACTACGACAACAGCATCTGAAGCAAAAGAAATTTTCATCACTCAAGAACTGACAGAATCAGAACCCATGTTTGAAGAACAATCTACTTCAAGGCTCTGTAACATCCACATGAAGGAATATTCGTTGGTACAACGTTAATCTTATCCATAAGTGAAGCGCATTTGAGGATCGTACTATCGTACTATTATTACTCAAAATGGATGAGTGATAATTTGAATTGCAAGGTAGTGGAATTGGATTTCTTTGCTAAAGAAGACAATCTACAACTAGCAATTGTACGAGCATATTCCAGCTGGCACCTTATCTCTCTACAACGGTCATCATCTTTCTTCAAGTATAAATAGAAGACTCAAATGGAAGAAATGACTACTGTTCTATTACTGCGTTTAAGGCTCTGAAATATTCTGACATAATTTGTTCAATCTGTCATTCAAGTCTTAAAGCAATTTGCGTTGTATTTTGTAAACACCTCTGATAGTATATCAAGTGTTCCTTAACATTCATTCTTATTCTTAAGTTTGTTTGAGAAGTCTCTTGTTAAGTGTAACTTGAGCATTTGAGAAGTCTCTTGTTAATTGTAACTTGAGCATTAGAGAAGTCTCTTGCTATTGTGCTTGAGCATTAGAGAAGTCTCTTGCTATTGTGCTTGAGCATCTTGTAATCTTATAAAATTTAGTTAGAAGCCCTTGGAAGTGCAAGGGGACTGGACGTACTCTCGTTTTGTGAGAGGAACCAGTATAAATTTCTGTGTCTTTCTTTCTCTCTCTCAGCACCCTTCTTTTACTTTGTGTTTATATCCGCTGCAAACTTGTTTTAATCTGAAAAAAATTTTAAATTCTCAAAACACAATTCAACCCCCCCTTCTTGTGTTTTTCCACCTTCAATTGGTATCAGGAGCTAGGTCTGTTGCCTAACTCACCTCACAGTGAAGCAGTAAAGATCCAGGAGGAAAAACATGTCTGCTGAGAAGAACCTCAATGAAGTTCCTTTCGACTATGACTCAAACTCTCGACAAAGGAGGTCATCTGATAAAGTTCCTTTCTTCAACGGAATTGAGACTAGTTACCCTTTCTGGAAAACCAATATGTATAGTCACATCATGAGTATTGATTGTGATTTATGGGACTTGGTAGAAGATGGATTTAACTTTGAAAATATGGACTTAGAAGGAGTAGTCAGTTCTCAGAACAGGAAATATTTTACACCTACTCAAAAGCTAGAGTACAAGAAGCATCACTCTGTAAAAGGAATGATGACCAATGCTATCTCACATGATGAGTACCTTAAAATTGGAGATAAAAGAACTGCAAAGTCTATTTGGGATTCCTTAAAATCCAAGTATGAGGGAAACAAACAGGTTAAGGAGGCAAAGGCTAACTTGTTGGTGCATCAGTATGAGCTGTTTAAGATGAAGGATGGAGAGGACATTGAAACTATGTTTTCACGGTTTCAAATTCTAGTATCTGGACTTCAAGTATTAGACAAGAGTTATACTGAAGCTGATCATGTGAGAAAGGTTCTCAGAAGCCTACCACCAAAATGGAGACCCAAGGTGACTGCTTTTCAAGAGTCTAAGGATTTGGATAATGTATCCCTTGAAAGCTTAATTAGTTCATTGAAGAGTCATGAGATGGAACTAATGACTGATGAATCAACCAAGAAGATGAAAGGGATAGCCTTAAGCTCTAAGAGCTCTTCAAAGGCTCTGAAAGCTAAGATTATAGAATCTGAAGATGAGGCTTCTGAAGAAGGTCAAGAAGTTGGGTCTGATGATGAAGAAGAGATGGTGCTGATGGCTGCTAAGGTTTCACAATGGGCAAAACGAAGCAAGAAATATGCAGGCAAGTTTGGAGGATCTTCCAAGAGACTTAGTGCTGCTAAAGACAAGAAGGAAGATCAAAGCAAGTGTTTCAAATGCAACAAGCCTGGTCATTTCATCGCTGATTGTCCAGAAAACAAAAGTAGGTCATCAAAGCAAAGCTATAGCAAGGAAAGATATAAGAGTAAAGTCAAGAAGAGCTTTCTGGCAACATGGGAAGATCTTGACAAAGACTCAGACTCAGATGGTGATGAGGAAGCAAATCTAGCACTAATGGCAACTACCTCTGACAGAGAAGACTCTGAAGCAGGTTCAGACTCTGAAGATGAGGAAGAGGTAATTGCTAAACTATCTAGAACTGAATTAATAGATTCTCTTAAAGATGCCTTAAAAATGCTCACTAAAAAGGCAGGTGAATGTAAGGTCTTGAAAAAGGCTTACAATAAACTGACTGAGAAAATGAACATAATAGTTGAAGAAAATGAGTCTCTAAGAAGTAAAAACTCATTTATGGAAACTCATTATGTTTATGATGATAAGGTTCCTCCAGAACATGAATTTGCTCTGCAAGAATTTCTTATCAATGGCATGAAGAGAAGTAAGATAGCTTCCTTAATATACCATGTTAGTAGAAACAGAGGTGAAGGTCTTGGATTTTCTCGTTTTAAAGATAATCCATTATTTTCTAAACCCTCTAAAAGTGATAATTCAAAACCTGAGGCTGTATTTGTTAAAAGCCAATCAGAAGCAATAGTTATACCAGAACCTGAAAAAATAATTGTGTCAGAGGACAAGAAGTCTCAGACTCTGAAACCTTCAGAGCCTAAGATCTCCAAACCTCAGACCAATGTCAAAATAAATAAAACTCTGGTATATTCTAAAGCTAAGCCCAAGAGTTATACAAAGCCTAAAAGTTTTTCAAAATGCTTCAATAACTCTAGAGCTCCTGATAGGCCTCATAAACAAAAACAATCTAAGGTAATGAGGACTAACTCTAAAGGACCCATAAAGGTATGGGTACCAAAGTCTGAGATTGTCTTTGCAGCAGATCTGCACTCAAAGAAGGCCAGAGCAGCATTCTTGGTACCTGGACAGTGGCTGCTCGTGTCATATGACAGGAGACAAGCATATGTTCCAAACCCTGACTCTGAAAGAGGGAGGAACTGTGGGATTTGGAGGAAACCAAAAAGGGAAGATCACTGGTACGGGTACAGTTGGTAACTCTTCTCTCTCTATTAAAGATGTTTGGTTAGTTGATGGCCTCAAACATAATCTACTGAGCATTAGCCAGTTTTGTGATAGTGGATTTGTTGTTAAGTTTAATAAAGATGCATGTACTGTAATTAGAGAGTCTGATGAGTCTGTAGTGTTCAGAGGCTTAAGGAAAGGCAATGTTTATAAAATTAATTTGTCAGAACTCTCAGAGCAAAAGATAGTATGTCTTCTATCTTTGAATGATGAGAAATGGGTCTGGCACCAACGCTTAGGTCATGCTAACTGGAGATTAATCTCTAAGCTTAGCAAACTAAGCTTGGTTAAAGGCCTACCCAATCTTAACTATCATTCAGATGCTCTGTGTGGTCCTTGTCAGATTGGAAAGATTTCAAAAACCTCTTTTAAACCTAAAAACATTGTCTCTACATCAAGACCTCTTGAATTGCTTCACATTGATTTGTTTGGCCCTGTTAGTACAGCCTCAATCAATGGAAAGAAATATGGACTTGTTATTGTTGATGATTACAGTAGATGGACTTGGGTTAAATTTCTTAGAGTGAAAGATGATGCATATGATGTGTTTACCATCTTCTGCACACAAGTGCAAAGTGAGAAGAGTCTCAAGATCTTAAAGATCAGAAGTGATCATGGGGGTTAGTTTGAAAACGAACCCTTTGCAACTTATTGTGAAGACCATGGAATTGTCCATGAGTTCTCAGCTCCTAGAACACCACAGCAAAATGGTGTTGTAGAGAGAAAGAACAGGTCTTTACAAGAGATGGCAAGAACCATGATGCATGAGACTAAACTTGCTAAGCACTTCTGGGCAGAAGCTGTGAACACAGCTTGTTATATTCAAAATAGGATCTATATCAGACCTATATTGAATAAAACAACATATGAACTCTTTAAAGGAAGAAAGCCCAACATCTCTTATTTTCATCAGTTTGGATGTACCTGTTACATTCTGAACAATAAGGCCTACAAAAGAAAATTTGATGCCAAAGCTTGTAAGGGAATCTTTATAGGTTACTCTGAACGCTCAAAGGCATACATAGTGTATAATTCTGAAACTAACACAGTGGAAGAATCTATACATGTTAGATTTGATGACAAAGAGCCTGACAGTAAAATGTCAGAGCAAGATGATAGCTATGCAGGTGTTCCATATATATATAACAATCCAGAACCTGAGAAAGCATCAGATGCAAATAAAACTTCAGAAGCTGTATTGGAAGAAGTCTCTGAAGAAGCATCCCCAATAGAAGCATCTGAAGGACATGATGATATCTCAGAAGATGATACCCAAACAAGTGCTGAAACTAATGAAGCTCCAAAGAGAAAATTCAAATACAGATCATCACATCCAGAAGATCTTATTCTTGGAAACAAAGAGAGTCCAAGAAAAACAAGATCAGATTATCAACAACATGATTCACTTCTAGGACTCATATCTATGATAGAACCTAAGAATGTTGATGAAGCTCTTTCTGATGATGGATGGATTGTAGCAATGCAAGATGAGCTCAATCAGTTTCAAAGAAATGATGTGTGGGATTTGGTACCAAGACCAACACACAAGAACATCATTGGAACCAAGTGGGTATTTAGGAACAAACTGAATGAACAAGGTGAAGTGGTAAGAAACAAAGCTAGACTAGTAGCACAAGGCTACAGTCAGCAAGAAGACATTGACTTCACTGAAACATTTGCTCCAGTAGCAAGACTGGAAGCAATCAGGTTATTGTTATCATATGCAGTTAATAATGGAATAACCTTATACCAAATGGATGTTAAGAGTGCCTTTCTAAATGGTGTCATTTCTGAAGAAGTATATGTCAAACAACCTCCAGGTTTTGAGGATTTGAAAAACCCTGATTATGTTTATAAACTTAAGAAATCACTCTATGGTCTCAAACAAGCTCCAAGAGCTTGGTATGAAAGACTGAGTAATTTTCTTTTAGAAAATGGTTTTCAAAAAGGTCAAATTGACAATACACTATTCAGAAAGACAACTAAGAAAGACATCTTAATTATTCAAATCTATGTTGATGATATAATATTTGGTTCTACTAATGCTTCCTTGTGCAAGAGTTTTTCAAAGCTGATGCAGGATGAATTTGAGATGAGCATGATGGGTGAACTAAAGTTTTTCCTTGGAATTCAAATCAATCAAGGAAAAGATGGCACTTACATTCATCAAAGCAAGTATACAAAAGAGCTTCTGAAGAAGTTTAATCTTGAAGACTTTAAGATAATGTCAACTCCCATGCATCCTACAAGCAGCTTAAGCAAGGAAGAAATTGGAAGCAAAGTAGATCAGAAGCTGTATAGAGGTATGATTGGTTCTTTACTCTATCTAACAGCTTCTAGACCTGATATTTTATATAGTGTATGCTTGTGTACAAGATTCCAGTCAGATCCTAGAGAACCTCACTTAACTGTCGTTAAGAGGATCTTTAGATATCTGAAAGGAACTACTAATCTAGGACTTCTTTATAAAAAATCCCTAGATAGTAAGCTAGTTGGATTCTGTGATGCTGACTATGCTGGAGACAAGATAGAGAGGAAATCCACTAGTGGAAATTGCCAATTTATTGGTGAAAATCTCATATCTTGGGCCAGCAAAAGACAAACAACTATCGCTTTGTCTACAGCAGAAGCAGAATACATCCCAGCTGCTAAATGCTGCACACAGCTTCTCTGGATGAAATATCAGTTAGAGGACTATAACATAGCTGAAAGTAGTATTCCACTATATTGTGATAATACTGCTGCTATTCATTTATCTAAGAATCCAATTTTGCATTCCAGAGCTAAGCATATTGAAATTAAGCATCATTTTATAAGAGATCATGTTCAAAAAGGGACAATAAATATTCAATTCATTGATACTGATCATCAATGGGCTGATATATTTACTAAGCCTTTAGCTATTGAAAGATTTGACTTTATTAAAAAGAATTTGAACATGCATTTTATCTCTGAAGAAAACTAGCTCTGAGATGCAAAATAGAATTAGGATCTGAAGCTCTTTCAGAGCCTCCATTAATTCAGAGTCTCTTTTGGGAAGCTCTGAATAATATGGGTTCTGAAGGATAACAGGTTCTGATGAGGTGTCAGATATTAATGAGTTTGGCTCTGAACTAGACGGAAATGAAACGTTTAGTACTAGTTAGTGTACAACTGTTGTCAGTACACGCGTCAGTTGTGATTAAGCCTCTCTTACACGTGTCTAGATCCTGATGGATAGAGAACAGTTAATGATGAAAATGCAGTTATACAATTTAAAATTAATCTTAAACTGTTCGCGCTCCCTCCTTTGTGCTTATTTTCTGAGTGTTTATTCTATTTGATATAAATTGTCACTTCACTCACAAAGCACAACTTTTTCACATAATCACTTCCTACACAAACCCTAAAACTCAGAATCGTCAAATTCTCTCATCATCATCAACATTATCTGCAATCATGACTGCTCAACCTTCTGCCATCATCGTTCAAGAACCGTTTGACCCTGAACTCGTGCCAGTAATAGATTTAACTTCTCAAGCATCATTCGTCGATCGTCCTTCTTCAACGGATTGTGGTAGAGATGCTATGGAATTCCTTACTGAGAAGTTCGTGGATTTTGAAAGTTTAAGACTTAACGGAATCGATGTTCAGAGTCTATTCTATGACCAATAGTGGGGAAACTATTTTGATATCTTGAATGGGTTCGTCTACTACGACATGGTGAAGAACTTCTGGCATAAGGCGTATGTGTTTGATGAGTTTAGTGCTAATGAGGAAGTAAATAAGTTAGTGGCTAAGGACAAGAATCTGAAAGGCAAGTCCAGAGTCCAACTGGGTCTAAGAGCGTATAAGGGAAAAGAGATTAGGTCGAATCTGTTGGATATTGATGTGCTTATCACCCAAGAACATGTGGCGAAGATTCTGGGTCTGGATAACAAAGGCCAAGATGTGAATACTTACAAATCAAAGAGTATGTATACTGAGTCTATTAAAGCAGATCTTTTTCCTGCTGGAACAACAGAGAAGCAATTTGGGAATGCAAAGTATTTGAAGCCTGAGTTCAACTTTGCCTTCAGAGTATTTCTAGCTTCTATCATTCCCAGAATAGGAGGAAAGGATACAATTTCTTTACCACACAGGCACTTTCTATGGTTTCTGCATAAGAGGGTGAAGGTTAACTTGGCTAGTCTGTTATTTGAGCATCTGTGCTCCAGCATCAATGAGAATCAACATAAGGCTGTAGCAACACTTCATCATCCCAGATTAATTTCAGAGATCATTCGTCAGACAAAACTAATTGAGATTCTTAGGGAGAAGGAAAAACTAAGAGTCTTTCAGACTGCAAAATTTGATGCTACTATCTTGGTCAACATGAAAAAGAAAAAGAAAGAGGAGCTGATACATGCTGCAAACCCTCTCAAAACCATCTATGAGACTTACTTCTGGTGTGATGGGTTTCCCACCATTTCAGAGCATGATAATGAGGAAGTTATTAAGAATTTTCTGATAATGGTAAGAAGGGAAACTGGAGCAAGGGTTACTAGAAGTATGGTAGTAAATGTACCTGATTGGGATATTTTCAAAGGTCCAAAAGAAATCACCAGATCTAGAAAGAAACCTAGACTGGTAGAGCAAGCTTTGCTTGAAGACTATGAGAAAAGCAACAGTGAAGAACAAGAGGAACAGTCTGAGGATAACAGTGCCACTGAAGATGATGAAAGAGTCACTGAGGAGCAAGTGGCTAAAATTGCTCAAAGGAAGGCTGTTGAAAAGGAGAGGAGATCTAAGAAGAGGAATGAGAGGCCTGCAGCTGCTGAAGAGGATCAACCAGTCAGAGCCACCAAAAGGATAAAGACTGTTGTTGCTAAAAAGAAAGCTGCTGGCACTTCTAAAGGTAATATCTCTAAGCCTAATGCTGATAGCACTTCTGAAGCTCAACCCCTTAACCAATCTCCCATAGACTATACAAAACCTATTAATATGATCCCACCTTCTCCACAACTTTTATCAGCCTCATCATCCTCATCAGAAGGGACTTCTTCTGATAACAGCACTGATTCTTCAGAGCTGCTTATAAGACTCGATAAACTTCAGAAGGAGAAATCCAAGAAAAAGATCCATGTGAAAAGAACCCCCTTGAAAAAGACCCTCAAGAAAACCAAAACTAAGCCACAAAAGGAAAACATTGTTATTGACACTTCAATCCTTGACCAACCCACCAACACAACAAGAAAATCACCTACAATCCTTGACCACCTCGCCACACACTTATCTGGTGATGCTTTTACACACTCAAACCTAGAATCACCAAATCACCCCATCAACAAATTTGTCAATAACACTTCTGAACCATCAATAACAATTGTTCAGACACCACCTCCAATATTTGCTGCATCTGAACAAGAAAATCCACCCACTTTTACACCAGTTCAGGATGAAGTTGTGACTCATTCTGAACATCACATTGCTTCACCCAAACCTTCTAAACAATCACCTCATCATTCACCTGAACACACCACTGATGAACCAGCTCAAAACACAGCTGAACAACAACCACACACCACCTCTGAGACAACTCCAGCTGAAATCCAAAATGTTCAAACACCACCCTCAACACCTCTTATCCATGGTCCTAGCTACAAACCTTTGACAGTAGAGGAAGTAATTCTGCCTGTTGATTTTGCCTTACCTATTCTTGAGGACTATCTTAAAGCACAAATCGATATAGATGATGAACCAATCTCATTATCCCTCTCTCCGAACCAAAACATTAACCTTAGCAAAATCAGAATTATCCCTCTCAAAAGAAAGAGACCTACCATTCCTTTCAACAAAGACCATCCCTTTTTCAATCCTACCTCTGAACCTAATCTTGAGCTTATAGATATTGCTATCAGTATTAGTCTCAAGAGACTGAAGAGTATGGAAAAGGAAACTCTTGTCTTTCCATCAGATGTGGATGCTGAAATCAGAGATATGGAAAGTAAGTTTAGTGAGACTCTGAGACTACTGGGTAATCATGTCAAGGAAAGGATCAAAGGAAAAGGCATGGATGCACTCAGTCACATTATGGCCTCTGCTAATCATTCTCAAGCTCCTAGACTTACCTTCTACAATCATGAAGCAGAGCTTAAAAGATTAGAGCTTCTGGCTGCTATACAGGAAAGTACCAGAATGTCAAGTGAAGCTGCTGAGAGGTTGGTGGATGAAGAAGCAAGATATGCTAGATTAGTGATTGATGCTGAGCAAGCTAGAATAGCTGAAGTTGAGCATAAGAGGCTGGTTGATCAAGAAGCGCTTAGATTGGTTGTTGATATGGCTGTTCACATTGCTGAGGTTGAGACAAATAAGATCAAGGAAAATCAAGCATCTGAAGAGGACTTTGTTATGCATGATCGGAACCTCTGTGAGCTAGATTCCGACAAGGGAAAAGCTGCTATTATTGATTCATCTCCTCTCAGATCTCCACCAAGACTTGTTCAAGGCTCTTCTTCATCTGTCATACCTTCAGCTATTCAACTGGCTCTAGATGAGATCAAAAGTGACTTAAGAGAAGAGCTGAGAAATGAAATAGATGAGTTTAGGGCTGATATAAGAGAAGATATGAACAAATCTGGTGAAGCCACTAATAAAAAGATAGATGCAATGATGGAGCTATTGCTGAAGCTTACTCAACAACAACCCAAACCTTAACTTTCATGTTTGAGCACTTGTCTGTATTCTTATGTAATTTGTTTTGATAAATTCCTTTTGGTTAATTAAACTTCTTATTATCCTTAATTGTGTGTTTGTGTATCTGAATGTGTGTTATTTTTTTTCTTTTGTTTTTCAAAATTAAAAATATATTCACTTCTTACGTCTGATACTCTTGTGGATTCTGAACCTAACGTAAGGTGTTGGAGAACATCTTGTTTTTGTTAACTTATATAGGATTTTGAAAACCTAAGGTTCCCCCACATCAGTATTCCTGTTTAATCATGAAATAGCTTCTTAGTATTATAGCCTGTTTATAAGCGGGGCAACAATACCGAATGAGGCGTGTCTGGTAACTGGTTTTCTGACGTTTGAAAAGAGAATATAAAAGAAACATGCTTAATCAAAAAGAAAGAAATTAATAGTAAGAACTCTTTATTAATATTTTTGAAGAATTCTTTATTACATATGACAGTGAGATCCTACTTAGAATCAACGTCAGCAGCCTCTGGCTTACTCTTCTTACGTTTTGCTCTCACATAAGAGAGTAGGTCACGCAGGGCTTGCTGAGCTTCAGCTTGATACTCTTCGTAAGGTTTGTCATCATCATATGTCCATAAGAACTCTTCCAGGTCAGAGCCTATTTCTTCAAGCTCATACTCTGTCAGAACCACCTCTCGCTTATTTCTTTCATAGAGATGCTTGTTTCTTTCGCAGCGCCAAGGCTCTGCTTCCTTCTTGATCACTTCTTTTGATCCTGAAGCATCCTTCGCAGCTTGCTTTTCCATTGTGTGTTTCTTATGATGCTCTTTGATTATTCTGTATGAATAAAATGAGAAGAATCATCTCTTTTTATAGTGCTCTCAAGCTTTCTTGTCTACCTGGGAATCAACACAGTTCATTTAATGAATATAGTTGTAACCAATTTTTGACTTGAATGTCTTGTTTTCTGCGCTTTTTGACTGATGCCAAAAGGGGGAGTAAGAACAGCGTTAAAATTAATGTCAATTGATTTTTTTTTAACTGCTAAAGAACTGAAACTGTTATACTCATATCAATTTCTATCCCTTCTGAACTGTCGTTATGTGTTTCATTCTGAACCTTATTGAAAGGGGAGAAAATTTTAGATTTGAAATACATTTTCGTAGATAAAATGAGAGAAGCTTGCAAACCATCTCTGAATATTATCAGACTCTGAAGGAAGAGCTTACAAACCTCTGCCTCTGAGAGTCAAATATGAAAATTTATTTCAAATTAATAAATTAACTCTTAAACTGTTTTAATTAGTTATGGATAAGACTTAGGGGGAGCTTACAAACCTAACCCTATAGATTATCAGACTCAGGGGGAGATTGCAAACCTTTGAAACCTGAAGTCAACATAAATAATTAAATCAACAACAATTGAATTTTAATGCTTTAGTTTGTCATTATCAAAAAGGGGATTGTTGGAACAAAGTGGGTCTGACATGAACCTCTAAGTTTTTAAGTGGTTTTGATGATAACAAAGTATTAAAATTGCAATTGGTATTACTAATGATTATTCTAGTGTGCAGAATTATAAGTTAAAATTCATTCAGAAGCACTATGAATAACAAGAGAGAAGCCAAGCTATGAAGCTCTGAAAGCGTATCGCTGTTCATCAGAAGCTTAAAATTTGCGTGCTGAAGATAGTGCTTCTGAGGACCAAAAGCTTGACTCTGAGGAGTTCAGAAGCTGAAGACCTTAAGAAACTACGACAACAGCATCTGAAGAAAAAGGAATTTTCATCACTCAAGAACTGACAGAATCAGAACCCATGTTTGAAGAA
Source organism: Trifolium repens (assembly GCA_030408175.1). NCBI lineage: Eukaryota > Viridiplantae > Streptophyta > Magnoliopsida > Fabales > Fabaceae > Trifolium > Trifolium repens. The sequence continues at coordinate 43,604,545 of CP125837.1, read as the reverse complement.
CAATCTACTTCAAGGCTCTGTCACATCCACAGGAAGGAATATTCGTTGGTACAACGTTAATCTTATCCATAAGTGGAGCGCATTTGAGGACCGTACTATCGTACTATTATTACTCAAAATGGATGAGTGATAATTTGAATTGCAAGGTAGTGGAATTGGATTTCTTTGCTAAAGAAGGCAATCTACAGCTAGCAATTGTACGAGCATATTCCAGCTGGCACCTTATCTCTCTACAACGGTCATCATCTTTCTTCAAGTATAAATAGAAGACTCAAATGGAAGAAATGACTACTGTTCTATTACTGCGTTTAAGGCTCTGAAATATTCTGACATAATATGTTCAATCTGTCATTCAAGTCTTAAAGCAATTTGCGTTGTATTTTGTAAACACCTCTGATAGTATATCAAGTGTTCCTTAACATTCATTCTTATTCTTAACTTTGTTTGAGAAGTCTCTTGTTAAGTGTAACTTGAGCATTTGAGAAGTCTCTTGTTAATTGTAACTTGAGCATTAGAGAAGTCTCTTGCTATTGTGCTTGAGCATTAGAGAAGTCTCTTGCTATTGTGCTTGAGCATCTTGTAATCTTATAAGATTTAGTTAGAAGCCCTTGGAAGTGCAAGGGGACTGGACGTACTCTCGTTTTGTGAGAGGAACCAGTATAAATTTCTGTGTCTTTCTTTCTTTCTCTCAGCACCCTTCTTTTACTTTGTGTTTATATCCGCTGCAAACTTGTTTTAATCTGAAAAAGTTTTTAAATTCTCAAAACACAATTCAACCCCCCCTTCTTGTGTTTTTCCACCTTCACATTTTAAGTTGTATTTTAATATTTACCTTCATTGTCAGTTATTTTCTTACTAATAAGACATGTCTTAATAAATTGAATCAAATTAACAATTACTATTCATAGTTATTTTCCTACTAATAAGACATGTCTTAATAAATTGGTCTTATGCAAGAAGGTTTGAATGAATATAGAGAAGAACTTAACTGCAAATAGGAAGAAAGAAGAGATTAGTTCATAAATATTGTGTGATGTTTAATTTTAAATGCATTAAATAAGGGGTTAGTAGGTAAGCGAATTAAGGTTAGGGTTAAGATGATTTACTTACATGCATCCAATAATATATCGACACATATTGTGTTTTTAAACACACGACGTGTCACATTTATTAATTGATGTGGCAACATAGTATTAGGTTAAATGCATCCAATAATATATTGACACATATATTATGTTTTTAAACACATGACGTGTCACAATCATTAATTGATGTGGCAACATAGTATTGGTTTAAAAATTGATTATTTAAGTTGATATCGTAGCCGTTGATTTTATTTTTTTTCACATGTTAAAATCTAGACTGAAATTCTGTTCCTAGGCAGGACAGATGTCGTACACAATGTCTAGGACAATGTGTCTGTAGTCCAGATGTCTCAGACAACTGGTTCGACAATTGGTTATGAGGATCACAGATATTATTGCAGTACTGAAGTAAATAAAAGCAATAAAGAACACCAGTAATTGTTAACCCAATTCGGCGCAAACCAGCCCTACTCTGGGGGATACCAATCCAGAAAGTGAACACTACTAATCTGAATTAATACTTAGTCTTACAACCATACCAAAAACCCTATTGGCATGTATGCCTTTTCTTAATCCTAGCAATCTTCTACTCAAGGGCTAACTCCCCCTGGATATGAGAACCTACCCAACTCCCTCTAATCACTAATCCCAAGTGACGACAACTTTAAACTACAAAGTTTAAAGACTTAGTTGAATGACAACATTCAACAACAAAGCTACAAAGTATCAAAACCAATCAATACTAAGAGCCACAAAGCTGCAAAGTATCAAACAACGATACTAAGAGCCACTAATGCTTTGCACAGTAGGCACAAAGCTTTGAACTCACAATCTTCAGTTCTTGTGGGTTGAGTTCTATTTATAGGCGTGCAAATCTTCAGATCGTCTTCAGTCTTTCAGATGCACTACAATTAAGAGTTAGTTTTAAAACAAACTTGTTTAAAAACAAACTCCAAAAGATAAAGAAATTAATCTTTATCCACAAATTAAATACGAATCCTAATCGTATCTAACACTTAAGATTAATAACAAACTTTATCATTAATCCTAATCTCAGCTTGTTACTTAAAGATTCGCGTTTCATTCAAATATAAACAAACACGCGTGCTTAATGGATAAGCATTATCTTTTAAGCTGAACTGGATTCAAATGTCCTACCCACATGTCTTGGGACATCTTGTTCGACATGTTGCTTTAACATGTTCTGAACACAGTGACAAGATGTCTAGGACATCTTGTTCAACATGTTGCATCTGCACATCTTCAATATGCACAAGTGGTTTAGACTTAATTACTTTAGCATTGGTGCTTCAGTTAAGTCACTCTAACCAAGTTGTTTTAGCCTTATGATGCAGCCAATCTCAGAAGAACTACAATCTCCCCCTTTGGCAAATTATGGCTAAAACAACCACAAACCACTTTGTTGAATGTGCACTCTTCAGTCTTCAATCTTCAAATTCTCCAATCTTGAAATTGATCTCTGTTGATGCAATCTTCTATTCTGAAATCTTCAGGTCTTCAATGTCTTTGATCTTCAGAATCTTGTGTGTCTTCAATATTCAAGACTTCTTTTTAATCTTGAATGTGTGATGAACCTAATCTAGTATGAGACAGTCTTAGTCTTGTCTTCATATGATCCATTACAATAATTTTCTAAGTCTAGAGATGAGATACCTAGTGACTTAGTGAACCAAAGTCTTGAGTTGCAGCGGAAAGTACTTAATCAGAGTGATCAAGACTTACTAGACCTTTTAGAGGTTCAATTTGAGCATTTAAATTATGCTTCTGGACACACTTATTAAGCATAGCTTTTAGTTTTTAATTTTTTCTAAAGCTTGCCATATCCATCCGTAAAGCAAGAGATTGATTCTACTTGCCAAAGAGCTGTTCTTAGCATCAATTATTTCTCCCCCTTTTTACCATAATTTGACAAAGGTTTAAAGGAAAATATTCATTGATTTAAAGAGAATGAACAGCTTACAAAAATGCACTAATCAAGTGCCGGATGTCAAAGCCTCCAATGTCTAGGACATTTGGTAGGCCACAATACTTACAAGAAGTAGAACAGAACTAAAAGGAAAAATACAAAAGTACTTATTTTCCTATATTACCCAGTTGCTGTTCTTCAGACTTCTTCTGCTTCTTCACCATCTCCTCCTTCATCATTCTCTTCTCCCTCAGCATCAGCGTCTTGTATGGACTTGATCAGATTATCCACATGTTGTTTTCTTGTTGTGCTGGTCTTGATGGTTTCTCCCAAGGTCTTGGATATTTGAATCAGTTCAGCAAGTACATCATCTTTGTTTGCCCTTGGCAGAGAGCTTGATGCTTCAGCAGCTTCCTTCATCTTTGGGAACACGATGTCTGGGACATGTGTACCAGCAAAGAGCTTGTAGTCAAAACTCAGAACTTGAGGCTTCTTGGTTGGAGCTTCATCAGGGTACAGGATAGATGGGTATTGCCTTAAGATCATTCCAGTTATTAGGCAGGGAAAGGCAATGGGCAGCTTTACTGCATATGTTTCAGCATGTTTCATGGTTTGATTGAAAACGTGATCACCAAAATTGATGTTCTTCTTGGTCCCTATGAGATAGATCATCTTTGCTAGCATAGGGGTAATCCCAGAACCATGATTGGTAGGTGCCCAGATTGCAGCTCCAATTCTGTTGAGGATGGCATACTTCACACTAAGGGTGCCTATAGATAGTAACCCTTTCTTAGGCCATTCATTTACTTGCCCTCCAGTTATCTCCTTGGTCACCTCCTTGACTAACTCAGCTTCATCACCTTCAATGGTTGGATTTCTCCCTAGATACTCATTGATGGTGGTTGGAGAAAACTTCACATCTTTACCTCTGACTCGTACCTTTCTGAATTCCTCACTTCCTTCACTGCAAGCACTGGTGATGTTTACAATGAATTCTTTTACCAGCATCTCATAGCAGTTGCCCAAGTTCTTCACAGTCTTCATCAGCTCAGCGGCTTCTAAGAGCTCGATGATTTCTGTGCATTCTAGAGCTTCTTGATTAAGCTCTCTTTCTTGAGCAATTCTTCTCTGGTAGACAAACCTCCACTTTTGAGCACTTTCTTCAGAATGGAATGAAACTCTGTCCATTGGTGCTGGTGGAATGTTTGCAGGAATTCTTCTTCCTCCAATTCTTTTCTTCCCTGAGGCCGTGATGTCTAGGACAGTTGGTTCGACATCGGACTCAGAGTCACTGACAGCAATGACTTGTTTCTTCTTTGACCTTTTCTCACCAGAGGCTATGTTCTCAGCCTTCCTTTTTCCTTTCTTTGCAGTGATTGGTGTTTCCACTTGTTTAGACATGTACGTCTTAGCTTTTCCTTTAACTGGAATGCTAATTCGTACCCCTTCACTCTCTTCAGAATTTTCCTCACTAGCTCCCTGTTGACTCTTTTTCTTTATCTTTCGTAGTATCTGCTCCAGAGGCACTTCATCTTCCTGATCTTTTTCCCTTTGTTCTTGAACTTCTTCTTGTTCATGAGTTTGATCATGACCAGATGTTGGAGCATGTGGTTCGACATCAGGTATTGGAACTTCTTCTGAAGGTGTAGTTTGATCCAAGTTGGAATCTTCTTCCTGAGGTTTTGAGGAGACGTTGGTGGCTGTTTCTGATAGAGGAACTTCATTGGTTGATGAGGAAATCTTCTCAGCTACCTTGACTTGATGTTCATCAGTTGATGTTTTATCAAATGGTTTGACATGTGGTGCTTCTGAAATCTTTTGTGATTCTTGATTCTCAGAAGGTTGGTATTCAGGATTTGTAGGCTCTTGTTCCTGAATTTTGTCATTCCCCGTTGCATGAGCTTTCGTCTTTGTAAGATTCCTCTTCTTCTTTGAACCCTTGGACTTCTTCTTGATTTCGCCTTCTGTTGGAGGAATCATGCTGATTGGTACAGCGTTTGTGATAATTCCTTGTTGATCGACGCGAAAATCTGAAACCCTAGGCATTTGAGAGGTTGCCTCTTCTGTTTGTGTCTTTGAATCATCTGGATTTGAGTTGTTGTTCTAGGATGATTGTTGAGACATTGTTGAAGAGTTTTCTTTGAGAAGAATGAGTTTTTGATTCTTGAGAAGGATGTTAGACAAGATGTTGAGACGTTTGGTAGTGTCACATATGAGGTCCTAATAGCCTTTTATAGATTTTATTGAGAACTTAAGGCTACCTCTTTTTACGTGCAGATGTTTTAATGTTTCTTTACTCTTCACGTTACCTCTATAATGCTTATGACACGTTTTTGAGCGTGTGAATACCCAAGGGCACTCTAACACTCCCAACCAAAATCTCTTCAGCTCCTTGTCCATTGTACAGATGTTGGGACATCTGGTATGACATCTTGTCAATATATTTCTTGGCAGACAAGCAAGCTATTTCTGGACCATTGTTTTGAGGTGTCCAAGTATAGCACTTATCACTTGACTTTGTCCCTTTCATCACTACCTCTTAATCATTAGCAATGGTGCATTCATGATTGTTGAAGTGCACTTTTAGTCCTTGTTCACATAGTTGACTAATGCTAATCAAGTTTGCAGTGAGACCTTCAACTAGTAGAACATCATCTAGGCATGGAGTGTTTGGACCAGCTAGTTTTCCAATGCCTATGACTCTACCTTTGACTCCATCACCAAAAGTAACACTTCCTTTTAAGTGAGACTTTAGTTCTCTAAGGTATCTTTTATCTTCAGTCATGTGTTTTGAACACCCACTGTCAAAATACCAATTTTTAGATGGAGATATTCTTGGAGAAGTATGAGCCTGTTGGGGTGGTGTTGGCTTCCATACTTTAGTCAGAACTTCCTTGTGTTTCTTCCTTGGAGGTAGGATCTTCCTTTTGTTCTGACTTGGTGACTTAGGCTTTTGAGGGTAGCCATGGAGATAGAAGCATTCTGAGATTAGATGCCCAGTTTTTTCACAATGTTTACATCTTTTCAGTGGTCCCTTATATTCTTTGTATTGAGGGGACACATGTTGAACATGATGTTGGGACATGTGGTCTGGCATGTGCTTCTTCTGTTGAGCTGGAGGCTGAGTCCTCTGTTCAAACCTTTTCTGCTTGTGTTGAGTTAGATGATGAGTCTTTGTCACCTGTTTCTTTTGTCTAACAGGTTGTTGAGGTTTGGATTCTGTCTTCTTATGCTTGTGCTGAGAAGGATGTTGTGACATGTGGTTTGACATCTGGTCCTGAGAGTTAATCTTTGGGGAAATTTTCTTCTCAGGAGCGTTGCTATAGTTGTCATACCCTAATCCCTTCTTGTCACTTGGGTTTCTACCAAGTTCAAGGACTTCTTCAAGCATGTCAGTTCCCTTGTTTAACATTCTCACAGATTTTGTCATCTCAATGAGTTTTGAGTTTGACAAGGTGACTTGTTCTTTCAACACAGTTGTTGATGCTTCTAATGCCTCCTTTTCTTGTGAGAGCAAGGTGACTTGTTTTCTCAATTCAGCTGTTGATGTCTCCTTTTCTTGTGCAAGTTGTGTGACTTGTTCTTTTAAGTTAGCTGTAGAAGCCTCTAGTGCTTTCTTTTCATGAGCTAGTTTCTCCATCTCCTTATCTTGTCTTCTTATAAGTTCACAAGATTGTTCCCATTTAATGGTGAGATTGTTGTATCTCTCATCCAATTCTTCTTGTAGGAGATCTTCATTACTGATGTTGCTGCTAGTTTCAAATGTTCCAGCAAAGGCTTTATTTGTTGGTTCTTCTTCCTTCTCTTCCTCAGAATCAGATAAAGTAGCTGCCATTCCCTTTTTCTGTTTCCTGAGAAAGTTTGGACATTCTGGTCTGATGTGTCCAAATCCTTCACATTCAAAACATCTTACTTCTTTGTTTTGCTCAGAAGTATTCTCCTCCTTGCTCTTGCCCTGTGACTTGATGTTGGACCTTTTGTCTGGGACATTTGGCTTATACCTGGCTTGTAGCTGACTCAAAGATTTATTGAAATTCTTTGTATGGTAAGCTAATGCTTCTGATAGCTCATCATCAGTTTGACTTTCCTCAGATTTAAAAGCCAGGTTCTTCATCTTCTTCTCTGGTTTATCATCTAGAGACATCTCAAAAGTTTGTAATGAGCCAATAAGTTCATCAACTTTCATTGTGCTCAAGTCTTGAGATTCTTCGATTGCAGTCACCTTCATGTTAAATCTCTTAGGAAATGATCTAAGGATTTTTCTGGCTAGCTTTTCTTCAGGTATCTTCTCACCTAGGGCAAAGGTTGTATTTGCTATATCTCGTATTCTAGTGTTGAACTCAGATATAGTTTCTTCATCCTCCATCCTTAAGTTCTCAAATTTTATGGCGAGAAGTTGCAGCTTTGACATTCGAACTTTAGAGGTTCCTTCATGTGTTGTTTGAAGAATTTCCCAGGCTTGTTTGGCTTCAGTACAAGTGTTGATTAACTTGAACATGTTTTCATCAACACCATTGAATATGGCATTGAGTGCTTTAGAGCTGCCACTGGCCTCAGTTTCTTCTTCTGGACTCCAATATGCTACTCCTTTTAGACTTGTAGAGCCATCTGCTGCTGTGATTATTGGATGATTCCACCCAGTGATAATTGCCCTCCATGCTTTTTGATCCATGGATTTGAGAAAGGCAACCATTCTTGCTTTCCAATAATCATAATTTAATCCATCCAAGACTGGTGGTCTGTTGATTGATCCTCTCTTGTCCATCTTGAACAAAATATATCTCCCTGGAGCTCACCCAGCAGGTTAGGGTGCCTGCTCTGATGCCAATTGAAATTCTGTTCCTAGGTGTAAGACCCAAGATTTCACTGCACAGTTTTTCTAAGGAACTTTAGCGTCGGCTAAGTTTTTAGGGTTTTTGATGGAGCGGTCTTGTGAGTATCGTCACATTAATGGAATTTTTGCTGAAATGGAGCCTGTTTTGTGCTCGTGCGCTGGAAAGGCACAGACTTTTGGGTCGTAGTCTTCTTTTGAGTATTAGAAGGTTTCTGTGAAGTCAGAAACGCGAGTTTTGGATTATTCTCGTTTTTGGAAAAACGAGTAGGATTTTACCCGCTGTTGTGAAATTTTACTGATTCTGAATTCAGTGAGATTTTAGTTGGGGGTTTTATATATCTGCGCGAGGCGGGATATATTCTGAGATTAATTTTCCGAGGTGTGGAAGAAAATTGCAGTCGCGGAAAAAGATTCGGCGATAAGTTTATGAATTGTTTTTATTAAAAGGTTTACGGTAGAATTTTTTTATGTTTCCGTAAAATTTATCGGTACGCGAGATACGACTCGTTTAAGCGCGAGCTAGTGGGAGGATAAGATCACATAAGAAATATCTAGATATTTTGTGAAGAGGTGGATGGCTAGGATTAAGTCTTAGGACTTTCACTATTTGATCCAATGGCTCACAAGTAGCAAGACCATTACTTAAGGAGACTTTGGAGACTGCTTTTCCCCTATGCAGAAATAAAACCCAGATTTTTGGGCCATGGTCGTTATTTATCAATCTGAACATGCCTGCGCTTTCAGAATTTTGAGTTTCGACTTTCTCCGTTTATTGGAAAAACGAGTAGAAAACTTTACCCGCTTCTTAGAATTTTACGGTTTCTGTTTTCCGTCGAATTTTAATTGGAGACTTTATATATATCGGCGTAGGTTGGAATCTAGTCTCAGAATATTTTTGGGAGCTAAGGAAATAAATTTCAGTCGGAGAATAAAATTCAGCGATAATATTTGGAAATGGTTTACGACGGACATTTATTTGTGAGTTTTTCTGTTTTTTGAGATTTCCGTCCGTTAGCGAGGCGCGACTCGCCGAGAGCAAACGCGACGAGCTGAATGGCGTAAAGGAGATATTTGTTCAAAAGCAATCATGAGTTTTTTGATCCATTGGCTAGGGTTTTGTCTTGCAAAAGTGATTTTGATCCAATGGCCTAGATTGTATAAGACCTTGGGTGAATAGTAAGGAGGTTTAAGTTTTGTCTTGGAACAAAAATCATAAATACTCCCTCTCCCTTGCCTCTCTCGGCCGAACTCACTCTTTCACCCTAACCAACTCAAAAATTTTCTCTTCCTCTCAAGAACTTGCTTGGATTTGTGCTAGGATCATCAAGCCCTTTGATCATCTTCTTCATCTTGAGGTAATTAGACCTCTTCCTTCTCTCATTTCTCATGAAATTCTCATGGAGTTTTAAGTTTCACAATTTTGTTCTTGAGTAGAAAAATGTTAGAATTTAATTTTGTTTCCATAGATGTGTTCATAAGGATTGTTAGTACACATGATTGAAAACATGAGTTGATTCTATGGTTTAATCTTGTTCTTACAAATTTTTAGTAAGGGTTTTGAAGAAAAAATTTGAAAAGGATCATAAATTTGATTTGTGTTGTAAGATTTTGGTTTTGAAGTTAGAATTGAGCTTTTAAACAAAATGGATTGTTGAATATGAATTTTGTTTCGAAAAATAAGAAAAAAATATTTTTCGTGTTCTTGAGCGACTCGAAGAACGCAATTTAGAAAAATTTTATTTCGAGTTTCAAAAAGAGTCGGGAATACGATTGAATATCGTTACGAGCTAACAAATGTGGTTAGGGTTTCAAATGAAGAAAAAATGTGTAGGATTGCCCTTTTTGCCTCTTTTGGCCGTGGCAATCATTAGGGTTCGAGGAATCGAGTTTTCGAAAATTGTTTAGAGGCAAATTGTTTCCCATGATCATTGTTTAAATGTTTGATAAGTTATGGGATGTTTTGTAAAGAAAAATTATTTCTTGCCTTAAGGAAAACTTATTTGAGATTTTTCGAAAATTTGCGATTCGACTCGATAATTTCTAAATCGCTTTGATAAGTGCTAGTTAGGTATTATGGGATATTACCATGCATTTAGAAGTGAAAAATTTTGAATGGAAGGGGGGTTTTGAGAATTTTGGCCGTGGCCTCTTCCTTATGTGGGGGAGAAATTCCAAAATTTTTTCTAAGTCCACAATTGTGTGAAAATTTTGTGTGTGTTGGATAATCCTAGTTTTGAAGAAAAATGAGTATAGAAAAGGTTGTTAGGAAGAAAAAAAAATGTGTAACTTGTAACGCAAGAAAACTTCGATTTTTCATAAAAATATTTTTGAAAAAGTTTTAGTTGTGTTTCAAATGGTCTTGTTGTGTGTGAAACAAGTCCTTGAGGTGGAGAAATCCAAAATGGTTTTAGTTTATGATTTGAAAACAAAATGAATTTCGTGTTATAAAAATAGTGCAATTTACTTCAGGAATTTTTAAACACTATGAGAATAACCTGAAATCCTTGAGGGATAGCTTTAGGAAGTGCCTAAAACCCTCCTAGACTTTTGAGAGCAAGTTTCGTTTCGATAGGATAAACGAGGAGTATTTTATTGACGTTACGCTACATTTATTTTAGGTAGCGAGTATTGTAGTTTTCGCGGAATTAAAGTAACAAAAGCTTGCTAAGGTAAGGGCACCTTTATTTTCTGTCAAATAATTGTATGCTTGGTTCTGGACTGTGTGATTGTTTGACAATTGTATTATGTATTCTCGTGATGAGACTGTGTTTAAAATACATGCGATATTACATATGATTTTGCGAAATATATGTATGAATATTTGATTCATTTGATAATGTTCGAATATTATGTATGATGTTGCATTAGCATATATGGGGAAGCGTATGCTCATGCATTCATAGTAGTGGTTATCGGAAACGGACCACGGGGTGTGATTATCGGGAATGGATCCACCTTAATCCTGCGGGATTTATTGAGTCCAATACGTGGTTATCGGGAATGGACCACGGGGTGCGATTATCGGGAATGGATCCACTCTAATCCGCTAGGATTGTATTGACGCCCTGAAGGGTATAGTAGGGGTTGGACCTACGACTCTCTGCGGAGAGGTAAAATTCCGGAATTCATGCATGTGAAAAAGACCCGGTTAGGGTGATCACAATCATTTAGAGTCTGCATTGATAGGCTGGTGTGCATTTCAATACTGTGTGCAAGTATATGAGCTGCTAAATGTTTATTTGCTGTTATATTTATATATACATGCTATTTGTTGTTGTGTTATGTGTGGTGACCCTTGCAATTTTTCATTTGCGGGCTCCTCCCACCCCAGATGATGCTGTAGGTCACGAGGGCAGCAGCTGCTCAGGTCCCAGTGAACTCGTGTCGAAGCTATAGTTTAGAATTAGACTCTGTGCCGGTGTGTTTGTACATCGTGCCTTTGGGCTAGACATAGTTTTCTATCTTGGGTTGTTTTGGGTTGTAGTGCTTGGAGTAATTTGAATACTTAGACTTGGACTGTAATTATTCAGGAACACACTTTGCTTGTCGAAGCACCTTATGGTAATGAGTTCTTTTGTATGTTTAATGTCGGCTCTTGTAAAATATTTTCCGCGCACTCTGTCCCGTGTTTTAAAAAAAAAAAAAATAAATAATGCCCCTTTTTAGGCTTTGAAAAACGGGGTGTTACATTGTGGTATCAGAGCCCGGCTTTAAATCTTCAAAGGGAAAGTGTGCACTTGAGTCGTTAGTCCAGAGTCGGTTAGAACATAGCTAGAGTTGTGTTAGTTCTAGCGGTTGTTTTTGTTGTGTTGTGGGTTATGTGGTTGGTTGTTTTGAGTCTAGCATGGGATATGCTTAGACACTGGTTTGTGTCTTACTGAAGTAATGCAGGGAGTGAGGCTTCAGTAAGTAGAATTGTGAAACCCCCGAGCCTTGGTCGAATTTAGTCGACAAGTGTCTCTAATTTCCTTTGCTGCGGCAGTCCGAAGATGACGGACTTGAGCGAACAAGAACTACAAGTGATTCTTGGAAATAATATTATGGATAGAAAGTGGCATGGTGTCGTTGTCACTCAAAGGTATTAAGTATGGACGTGTGGACGTCGACTGATAAAGGATTGTAAGTAAGGATCGGATTGGGACGACCTTTTGAAGAAGATATTGATTATCTGCTCTGGTGAGTTAGGGTGCGACTTGATGAAGTCATTAGGTTTTCAAGAGAACGTAGCCACTATGGAATGGTGGAGCATGCGAGATGTCAATTGGAGTTAATTGCGACGATTGGACAATAATTGAGGCAACTTGAATTGGAATTAAAGGACGTTGTGTGTCCAGAGTAAGGAAACCTGGTGGGGTTATACGGCATTTATGCGAACGATGGGTACCTTAAGGGTTTAATTCAAGTGTGTGAGATAAATTAGATTCGAAACTAAGATTTGTAAGGATGAATCTTGTGATGATTGAAGGTAGGAGACCAAGTATCACGTTGATAAGTGACAATCTATACCTAGTTCGGGAGATAGTAAATGCAGATGTCGATGTGAGATATAACGATAGGTAATTGATTGTTGAATAAAGATGGATGTGGAGAGATATTTAGGTAAAGAACGAGGAGTTCAACCTTTGAAAGTGAGTTGCATATCACTGATAGGTGATAATAGAGGTGTTTATTATGGAAATGTCCAGATAATTGTAGCAGTGTAAGCTAGAATTGTTAACTATTGGCAAGTAAACCATAAGGGAAAGTAAACTGGTTTAGCAGTTTGAGAAGATTAGTCAAGATTGAGTAGAGATCCTGTGTGGATGCACATATAAGCTAACGATTTTGATCGACCAGGATGGTTGAAGGACTAAGTAGCAGCTTGAATTTATGATACCATAAGAGTTGAGGTGGGCAAGTTTTGAATAAATTCAAGTTATGGACGAGAATTTTTGGATATTTTCTAAGAATGTCGTGTTTGAGTGTAAAAGGAATCCGTTAGTAAGAATACTAAGACAATGAAAGTTGATAGTTGGAAAGACTTTTATTGTATATTAGGATTAAATGGATAGTACGACGAGTTTTTAGAGTTCTTGAGCAGTAAATTCAATAATTAGTTTTGGGTATCGAACGTACTAATGATAAAATCATAGCAAAGTGTCGTGCGTTGGTAGATATTTTTGATAAGTCGAGCATTAAGATTTGAGATGAATGTTTAATGGCTTGATGGATGAGTAAGACGAGTCGATTGGTAGGTGAATTGCAGTGACCTTTTAAGGACGAGTTAAAAGTGAATAAGAAAATGATGAGTGAATAGATGTAAGAATATGATTGGTCAGAACTTGAGATCGGGGAATTGATTCCCTAGTGGGAACAGACCTTATGACTTTAGAATAGTCACGATGATGAAGGACCAGTCGAATGGAGAGGAGATACTTAATAGCAACTTGAGGAATTAATCATTTGGAGCGTTTGATTACGACACGTACAATAGTTGACACCGTAAGGGAAGTTAGAGACGGATAAATCCAGTCAGTGAATGGATGTGACAGGTTGGATAGCGAGAACGTATGTGGGAAATTGGGTATTGTTATTGGAGAATGCTGTAGCTTTAGATGGTTATGAAGATTTTAGATTGGTCGAACGGAGAAGGGTATGCTTGTGGTGATACAAAATTATGTGAAATGATAGAGTATTCGGATTGTGTGCGGCGAATTAAAGATGTTGTTTTGATTTAGCAAGTTATTGGTCATGATGGTTTGGGAACCAACTCTAGACAGTTGTTGAACTAGAAAGTTGCAAAGTAGTAGATTGATGATACAGGCCTGATTGGAGTTTTGTAGAGGTTATGACATCGATGAGTTAGTCGTAAAGGGAGGTTAGTCATGGAAAGAATGTGCTAACAATAAGTGTGGCTAGTGGTGTTTCTAGCCGAACTCGTAGAGAGAATGTTCCATTGTTTGGTTGTCTTTCATTTGATGAATTCATCTTCAAAGAGGAGAAAGAGTGATGGAGGTGAAATGGTTTGTGGATCTGTTTCTGGGTCTAGAAAAGAATGAGGATTTAGAGAGAAGCCCTTGAGGATGTGGCTTATGCCAATTGAGGATTGGCGAAGGGATTTGTCTCACACCTAATTTTGGAAATAAGAAGGATAAGAAATTGTCTAATGGCAAGTTGATGGAAGCTTGTAGAGCTTTGGTTCATTGTAGTGGTTACAATGAAGAGAGACGTGGTATGATGGAAATCGGTAGTGAGTAAGTATAAGGGATTCGGAGGTTGTCAACAAGGATGGTTAGACAACAGTAATGTGAGGAATGCCCTAAGAGTTATTTTGAAGGTAGGTACCTCGACGAGAGTGGTGATGTTCGGAGTATTTAGGAATGGTCAGGGTGACCGACTCTTTTGAGTAAGAGAGGATGTGCGCCGACGATGGCCGTCGACGAGGATAAACGTTTGTTTAAGGCACGCGAGATGCGTCTAAGTGCCATTTTGGAAGTAATGTTAACGTATAAGGAACCGATTCTGGGGAATTGGAGATTTGGATAAGGGAGTCCAAGAGAAGTAGATGGTTTAGTTTGGCAAGTGCCAAGACTATGAGGAGTGTAATCACCAACCGGAGGTTGGGGTGGTATTATTTAAGTCGTGATTGGAAAGAGATTTATAAGTAAGCAGGCGGTTCGGCATATTCGTTGAGTCGCGGATTGATGGATAGTGGTAAGGTGGGAAAATCTTCTAGAAGAGAAGACAACTTGTTTGGAATGAAATAGTTGTGGTGGTAATTGTCGTGGTGGCACTGTACTACTATTGGACAATACTCCATGGATGTTTCGTGAGTGGAAGCATGAGAGTCCACGTGACGTGTTTTGGGCGATTGGATCTCACTGACGAGATCGGGATAATAAGAATTGAGGAAATTGTTGGACCATTGTGCCTCGGATGACCTGAAGCACAATTGGAAGGGGGCATTATTAAAGTTAGGTAAAGAGGGTCTAAACCACCATCATGATTGTCGACTATCTATTGACAAATTGGGGGACTGGTCGTCCTTAATTTATTGTTGATAGTAGACGGAATCGAGTTGAATGGAATTGACTAGCTTTGCTAGCTTGGGTGGTGCCAGAAAGTTTTGGTGTTTCTTTTTGGAGGGTAGCCAGTCACTGCTTCGCGTGAACCTAGTGGAATAGGCTATATCGCGGAGGCAAAATAAGTGATTTTGAAAAGAAAAAAATATAAATTGTGTGGACCTTTGAAAATTTGAGGAACTCGAGGTTGTGAACCTCTGTTGTTAGGTTAATTTTTGAGTGGTGCACTCGTTGAGAGTTGCGGTTTGTGCACGGTTGTGCCAGTGTGTTGGTGAGAGTATCTGTGTGATTTCGCCCGGTGTTAGCATCTGTGTGGCTACACCTAATCCTGAGGGATTTTGTTGTGTTAGGGATAGTAATAACCAGTTGGGTTGTTACTCTTACCTTTAGTTTCGAGGACGAAACTTCTTTTTGGAGGGTAGTAATGTAAGACCCAAGATTTCACTGCACAGTTTTTCTAAGGAACTTTAGCGTCGGCTAAGTTTTTAGGGTTTTTGATGGAGCGGTCTTGTGAGTATCGTCACATTAATGGAATTTTTGCTGAAATGGAGCCTGTTTTGTGCTCGTGCGCTGGAAAGGCACAGACTTTTGGGTCGTAGTCTTCTTTTGAGTATTAGAAGGTTTCTGTGAAGTCAGAAACGCGAGTTTTGGATTATTCTCGTTTTTGGAAAAACGAGTAGGATTTTACCCGCTGTTGTGAAATTTTACTGATTCTGAATTCAGTGAGATTTTAGTTGGGGGTTTTATATATCTGCGCGAGGCGGGATATATTCTGAGATTAATTTTCCGAGGTGTGGAAGAAAATTGCAGTCGCGGAAAAAGATTCGGCGATAAGTTTATGAATTGTTTTTATTAAAAGGTTTACGGTAGAATTTTTTTATGTTTCCGTAAAATTTATCGGTACGCGAGATACGACTCGTTTAAGCGCGAGCTAGTGGGAGGATAAGATCACATAAGAAATATCTAGATATTTTGTGAAGAGGTGGATGGCTAGGATTAAGTCTTAGGACTTTCACTATTTGATCCAATGGCTCACAAGTAGCAAGACCATTACTTAAGGAGACTTTGGAGACTGCTTTTCCCCTATGCAGAAATAAAACCCAGATTTTTGGGCCATGGTCGTTATTTATCAATCTGAACATGCCTGCGCTTTCAGAATTTTGAGTTTCGACTTTCTCCGTTTATTGGAAAAACGAGTAGAAAACTTTACCCGCTTCTTAGAATTTTACGGTTTCTGTTTTCCGTCGAATTTTAATTGGAGACTTTATATATATCGGCGTAGGTTGGAATCTAGTCTCAGAATATTTTTGGGAGCTAAGGAAATAAATTTCAGTCGGAGAATAAAATTCAGCGATAATATTTGGAAATGGTTTACGACGGACATTTATTTGTGAGTTTTTCTGTTTTTTGAGATTTCCGTCCGTTAGCGAGGCGCGACTCGCCGAGAGCAAACGCGACGAGCTGAATGGCGTAAATGAGATATTTGTTCAAAAGCAATCATGAGTTTTTTGATCCATTGGCTAGGGTTTTGTCTTGCAAAAGTGATTTTGATCCAATGGCCTAGATTGTATAAGACCTTGGGTGAATAGTAAGGAGGTTTAAGTTTTGTCTTGGAACAAAAATCATAAATACTCCCTCTCCCTTGCCTCTCTCGGCCGAACTCACTCTTTCACCCTAACCAACTCAAAAATTTTCTCTTCCTCTCAAGAACTTGCTTGGATTTGTGCTAGGATCATCAAGCCCTTTGATCATCTTCTTCATCTTGAGGTAATTAGACCTCTTCCTTCTCTCATTTCTCATGAAATTCTCATGGAATTTTAAGTTTCACAATTTTGTTCTTGAGTAGAAAAATGTTAGAATTTAATTTTGTTTCCATAGATGTGTTCATAAGGATTGTTAGTACACATGATTGAAAACATGAGTTGATTCTATGGTTTAATCTTGTTCTTACAAATTTTTAGTAAGGGTTTTGAAGAAAAAATTTGAAAAGGATCATAAATTTGATTTGTGTTGTAAGATTTTGGTTTTGAAGTTAGAATTGAGCTTTTAAACAAAATGGATTGTTGAATATGAATTTTGTTTCGAAAAATAAGAAAAAAATATTTTTCGTGTTCTTGAGCGACTCGAAGAACGCAATTTAGAAAAATTTTATTTCGAGTTTCAAAAAGAGTCGGGTATACGATTGAATATCGTTACGAGCTAACAAATGTGGTTAGGGTTTCAAATGAAGAAAAAATGTGTAGGATTGCCCTTTTTGCCTCTTTTGGCCGTGGCAATCATTAGGGTTCGAGGAATCGAGTTTTCGAAAATTGTTTAGAGGCAAATTGTTTCCCATGATCATTGTTTAAATGTTTGATAAGTTATGGGATGTTTTGTAAAGAAAAATTATTTCTTGCCTTAAGAAAAACTTATTTGAGATTTTTCGAAAATTTGCGATTCGACTCGATAATTTCTAAATCGCTTTGATAAGTGCTAGTTAGGTATTATGGGATATTACCATGCATTTAGAAGTGAAAAATTTTGAATGGAAGGGGGGTTTTGAGAATTTTGGCTGTGGCCTCTTCCTTATGTGGGGGAGAAATTCCAAAATTTTTTCTAAGTCCACAATTGTGTGAAAATTTTGTGTGTGTTGGATAATCCTAGTTTTGAAGAAAAATGAGTATAGAAAAGGTTGTTAGGAAGAAAAAAAAATGTGTAACTTGTAACGCAAGAAAACTTCGATTTTTCATAAAAATATTTTTGAAAAAGTTTTAGTTGTGTTTCAAATGGTCTTGTTGTGTGTGAAACAAGTCCTTGAGGTGGAGAAATCCAAAATGGTTTTAGTTTATGATTTGAAAACAAAATGAATTTCGTGTTATAAAAATAGTGCAATTTACTTCGGGAATTTTTAAACACTATGAGAATAACCTGAAATCCTTGAGGGATAGCTTTAGGAAGTGCCTAAAACCCTCCTAGACTTTTGAGAGCAAGTTTCGTTTCGATAGGATAAACGAGGAGTATTTTATTGACGTTACGCTACATTTATTTTAGGTAGCGAGTATTGTAGTTTTCGCGGAATTAAAGTAACAAAAGCTTGCTAAGGTAAGGGCACCTTTATTTTCTGTCAAATAATTGTATGCTTGGTTCTGGACTGTGTGATTGTTTGACAATTGTATTATGTATTCTCGTGATGAGACTGTGTTTAAAATACATGCGATATTACATATGATTTTGCGAAATATATGTATGAATATTTGATTCATTTGATAATGTTCGAATATTATGTATGATGTTGCATTAGCATATATGGGGAAGCGTATGCTCATGCATTCATAGTAGTGGTTATCGGAAACGGACCACGGGGTGTGATTATCGGGAATGGATCCACCTTAATCCTGCGGGATTTATTGAGTCCAATACGTGGTTATCGGGAATGGACCACGGGGTGCGATTATCGGGAATGGATCCACTCTAATCCGCTAGGATTGTATTGACGCCCTGAAGGGTATAGTAGGGGTTGGACCTACGACTCTCTGCGGAGAGGTAAAATTCCGGAATTCATGCATGTGAAAAAGACCCGGTTAGGGTGATCACAATCATTTAGAGTCTGCATTGATAGGCTGGTGTGCATTTCGATACTGTGTGCAAGTATATGAACTGCTAAATGTTTATTTGCTGTTATATTTATATATACATGCTATTTGTTGTTGTGTTATGTGTGGTGACCCTTGCAATTTTTCATTTGCGGGCTCCTCCCACCCCAGATGATGCTGTAGGTCACGAGGGCGGCAGCTGCTCAGGTCCCAGTGAACTCGTGTCGAAGCTATAGTTTAGAATTAGACTCTGTGCCGGTGTGTTTGTACATCGTGCCTTTGGGCTAGACATAGTTTTCTATCTTGGGTTGTTTTGGGTTGTAGTGCTTGGAGTAATTTGAATACTTAGACTTGGACTGTAATTATTCAGGAACACACTTTGCTTGTCGAAGCACCTTATGGTAATGAGTTCTTTTGTATGTTTAATGCCGGCTCTTGTAAAATATTTTCCGCGCACTCTGTCCCGTGTTTTAAAAAAAAAATAAAAAAATAATGCCCCTTTTTAGGCTTTGAAAAACGGGGTGTTACACTAGGCAAGACAGATGTCGTACACAATGTCTAGGACAATGTGTCTGTAGTCCAGATGTCTCAGACAACTGGTTCGACAATTGGTTATGAGGATCACAGATATTATTGCAGTACTGAAGTAAATAAAAGCAAGGTGAAACCATCATTTTGGTCCCTGAATGTGCAGCTCGCTGTCAAAATAGTCCCTGAATCGTATGAAAATATAAAATAGTCCCCGAATCTTTAATCCGTTAGTCATATTAGTCCTTGCCGTTAACTTATACCGTTAACTCTATAAAAAAATCTGAAAAAAATTCTTTAATTCTTTTTTTATTAAAAAACTAAAAAAAATTCATCTTCAATATTTTGTTCATCCATGTTCATCATTATCATCAACAAAATTCCTAAATCTTTATCAAAAACCCAAAAATAAAAAAGATCTCCTCATATATCTCACCCACACACAGCAACAACAACCTAGCAAGTTCTCCACGCTACCCACAATCCAACATTTCAATTAAACTGAATGATCTTATTCATGAGTGGCATCCCAAAAACAAGAGTTTTTAGTTCCTGTTCCTAACACGACCATGCATAGCAGGTTCAAGCACAACCACCTACAAAATTCAACAAATTGATAATTAAATTAACAATTTTAATTAACTTGATTTATTAAATATCAAATATTAATTATTAATCACACATATATCACAATTTTCATGGACTATTAGTTTCAAAACACTAAGAATCAAACCTGAATAGGGAAAAACTTAATGATTCCTTTCTTTTCCAAAACAAAAATCTTAAATCCTGTTGGACCTCACTTCCGATGGCGGTGGAAAGGAAAGCCTATACGTGGATGGCAGAGGGTACACAAATCAAAGAAAAAGAGACCATGCCAAATATTGTGGGTAGTTTTCATTTTTTAGGAGTCAAAAGCACGAAGTGTTTCCCTCAACTATTTCTCTCTTTTTTTTTCATTTTTTAGATCTCATTTTTCTCCTCCATTGCTTTCATCTTCTTATTCTCAGATACTTGAATGTCTCCACTCTTCATTTCTTTGATTGTTTGCTTTACTATTAGGGAAAACTAATTAATCTGCGATTGCAGAATTTGTTGGATTGTTGTTGATGTGTGTGGGTGAGAGATAGGGGAAGAAGTTTTTGATTTTTTGGGTTTTTGATGAATATCGATGAACATGGATGAATAAAATATTGAAGATGAATTTTTCTTAGTATTTTAATAAATAAAAATTTAAAAAAACCATCTACTTTAGCTTTTTTATAGAGTTAATGGTATAAGTTAACGGGAGGGACTAATATGACTAACGGATTGAAGATTCAAGGACTATTTTGTATTTTCATGCGAGTCGGAGACTAATTTGACAACGAGCTACACATTCAGGGACTAAAATGATGGTTTCCCCTAAAAGCAATAAAGAACACCAGTAATTGTTAACCCAGTTCGGCGCAAACCAGCCCTACTCTGGGGGATACCATCTAGGAAGTGAACACTACTAATCCGAATTAATACTTAGTCTTACAACCATACCAAAAACCCTATTGGCATGTATGTCTTTTCTTAATCCTAGCAATCTTCTACTCAAGGGCTAACTCCCCCTGAATATGAGAACCTACCCAACTCCCTCTAATCACTAATCCCAAGTGACGACAACTTTAAACTACAAAGTTTAAAGACTTAGTTGAATGACAACATTCAACAACAAAGCTACAAAGTATCAAAACCAATACTAAGAGCCACAAAGCTGCAAAGTATCAAACAACGATACTAAGAGCCACTAATGCTTTGCACAGTAGGCACAAAGCTTTGAACTCACAATCTTGAGTTCTTGTGGGTTGAGTTTTAAGCTCTATGTTGAGTTCTATTTATAGGCGTGCAAATCTTCAGATCGTCTTCAGTCTTTCAGATGCACTACAATTAAGAGTTAGTTTTAAAACAAACTTGTTTAAAAACAAACTCCAAAAGATAAAGAAATTAATCTTTATCCACAACTTAAATACGAATCCTAATCGTATCTAACACTTAAGATTAATAACAAACTTTATCATTAATCCTAATCTCAGCTTGTTACTTAAAGATTCGCGCTTCATTCAAATATAAACAAACACGCGTGCTTAATGGATAAGCATTATCTTTTAAGCTGAATTGGGTTCAAATGTCCTACCCACATGTCTTGGGACATCTTGTTCGACATGTTGCTTTAACATGTTCTGAACCCAGTGACAAGATGTCTAGGACATCTTGTTCAACATGTTGCATCTGCACATCTTCAATATGCACAAGTGGTTTAGACTTAATTACTTTAGCATTGGTGCTTCAGTAAGTCACTCTGACCAAGTTGTTTTAGCCTTATGATACAGCCAATCTCAGAAGAACTACATAGACCATTCATATTAGGGTTAGGGTTTAGGGTGCCTCTAGTTACTCTCGTTTTATTATAACTAGACTTTTTACCCGTGCATTCGCACGGGCTCAATCATTCAATTCAATTATACAATGGAAATATATGTTGATAATGTATGATTATTAATTTATAGTAGTAAGCATATAGTGTACAATCTTCTTGACCTTTTAGATGTGTTATTCCAAATAATTTTTGCGTTAATCTAGTAATAATAATAGGAGAGATAAGTTTCAAGCATGATAAGTTTCAAAAATTTGCTAATTTTTCTGGCTTATCATTTGCGTGTGGCATATAGTTTTTTTGTTAACAATATTTTTTTTAAAAAAATAATAAAATCATTAATTAATATCTATATCTATACCAATATATAAAGAGAATAACCCCTTTCGCGTGGACTTTTCTTATTGCCACTTTCACCCTTCACTCTATTCAAATATTTGTATATGTTGAAAAATAACTTCCACGTAAAAGTAAGTTTTCAGTTTTTTCTTAGTAAAAGAGAAAAAAAAAATTCTTAATAACTAATCACAACAAAAAAGGAGGTTAACAATTTTTTTTAGTAAATATTTTTTTTTCTTAATAACTAAGCACAACAAAAAAGGAGGTTAAGTAGTTATCAATTAACTAAGCACAATAAAAAAAGAGATTAAGTAGTTATCTATATTAGCACAATAGAGAAGATCAATCACACCCGCTAGTGATGCATAATTATCCTTTTCATGCTTATCATTGAATATTTGTTTTGGCTTTCTCATGCTTATCATTTGCGTGTGGCATATCATTTTTTTGTTAACAGATCTTTTTTTTTTAAATAATAAAATCATTAATTAATACGATGCATACTTATCCTTCTCAGGAATATTTTTTTTTTACCTTTCTCATGCTTATCAGGTACAATTAATTAGAATTAGCCCGCCAATTTGATTCGCAAATTAGGGTTTAATATGATAAATAATTAGAGAAATTGGAAATAAGTAAGATAGATATATTTATGTTAAAATAAAAGATGGTGGAATTCAAATGACGGGAAACTATTGATTAATAAGAAACAAATTTGACATTATAATAAGCAGATTAATTCAAAATTAAATGAAAATACTGAAATATAAGGAAAAACAAATGTTCCCATTAATTTTTTTCACTTATACATCAAATTGATTTCCTAAAGGACGAATTCAAGTCACAAAACACCTAATGTCGTGACTGGAAAACATCTTCGAAAGAATTATTGCACCCTATCAAGAAATTAAAACAAAACATATTAGAAGAACATTTAGAAAATTTTTGTGAAACAACAACATCAACAAATAATATAATACAAACAAACTTACTTCGTTGATATCAAACTCAAGTTTGCCACACACGACATATATTAAGCAAGAATAAAATAAAATTGCTATCTAAGATGGAAAGAATCGAATGAAGCAATTAACAATGTGTTCTCCCATATTACTTAACATAATAGCACAAAAGGTGAGAATATGTGAAAAAATATAATTATACTCATAACAAAACAAAAAGAGAAACAAAAATCGAAACAAAAACAAAACATATAAAAAAGAGAACAATAAATCATTAAGTAGAGGTGTGAAACAAAAAAAATATAAATAAACAAATTAATAAATAAGGTTGCATAAAGTTTAAAACTTACTTGATTAAAACAACTTCATGGTGATAGAGGTTGTGTAGCAAAAGCAACTTCATGGTGATAAATAAATAGATTTTTTTTTTCAATTCTGCAATCGTAGCAAAACCTAATTAGCATACCAAAAGAAAAAAGTGATAGAGGTGTTGCCTCATTCTTAAGATGAGACCAAGAGAGGGAGTACTTATCACCATAACAAAATCCCTAGATTAGCAATAATACTGTAACAAAACTAACAAAAAAACAAATTTGCAAATCAAACGTAGACAAACAATTTTAAATTTGACACTTATAAATTAGAAATTCAAAATAAATAACTATAATAAAAGTAATCACTTACAAATATAAATTGGTATACTCATCCAAAAAAACAAATCTGCAAATCAACCACTTGAAACGATTTATAACTAGACTACTGCTCGCACGAGTTATGTAAAATATCATATGTATAATTAAATTTTTTTAATAAAAAATTACAAATAAAAAATTTAAGAAAATATATATAAATTGAAACTGAAATTATGTAATATATATAGAACTACAATTGGTAATTAAAATCATAAAAATAATGATAAAATTACATAAAAAAATTTGATCTTATAATAATCTATTATTACTATTGAACATTACGGAACACTTCTTTATAAACTACATTTTAAGTTGTATTTGAATATTTACCTTCATTGTCGGTTATTTTCCTACTAATAAGACATAAAATAGATTGAGTCAAACTAACAGTTACTATTTATAGTTAAACACATAATCTTTTCTTTTTTGTTAAATTTCCATATTCTTTTTCTATTTTCTATTAAATTTTTATAAACCGTAGTTATTTTCAACAGAAACTCAAAGAAAACTTACCACTTCTCGTGCTGACCATATTTATCTAAAATCTTGATTTGAAACACTACTTGGAAAAAGTGGCACTTTCATCACCTTCTTTTGATAAATCTCTCCTCAAATCCCTTCAGCTTGCTTACTACAACCATAGAAATCAATACTTTTGGTAAGTGGACTATGAAATCAAAATTTGCAAAAAATTAAGGAAATAGAGAGTAGCAAAAGCAAATTTCTTCTACCATTATAAGTATTAAGGGAAGAATAAAGAACATTAAGAAGAAGAAATCAAAATAAGAGAGAATTCTCATTATCTCTGTATGTACTCATTGACATTAATAATGCTCAACAATGCTCATAAGTGAGACAAATGTTTTACCATGCTCAAATTTACTTTATCTTTTAATTAATAAATCTCATCAATACACCAAATAAGATGCAATGTGATATATTAATTCAATTGTTATTTTTTTTTAAGGAAATGAAGTGCAGATGGGGAAACCTCTACAACACTCTAGATATATTAAAATAAAAATTGAAGAGAGTACAAAACATTGGGGAGATATAAACCAAAACTCGGTTAAACCACAAAATCAGCCAAAATGGGGATTCAAACAGTCTAAATACAACAAAATTGGTCTAAAAAACACAAAGCAAAGACACACGCACCACAAACACTATCCAACGAATCCGTGTACGGGCGCGAAACCAGATAGCAAAAAAAAGGTATTGTGTTTACCCTTACATTTCAAGATGGTGAATGAACCGACACTGCCAACACGTACAAGACGATCCAAGTGCCAACAACTCCCTACAAAACAGCAGCAAGCATAATAGCTCTTTTGAGCCCACAAACTGTTGTCAAACCTAAGGAAAGACATGGATAAAACAACGACAAAAGCAACCACCAATCCACCACCACATGAGAGTTGGCAATAGCAAAAACCACTGTCATAGAGAACCAGAACCAAATCTAGATTGAAACAGAAACAACAACTCCAACCTCTGGCGTGGAGGAGGGCGACCAGAGAAGGAAAATCACTGCCATAAAGAAACCCAGTCGTGATTCGTACTCCGTGTTGCAGATTTGGACAAGGGTGGTGCAGTGGGCCAACGCCACTCCTTACACCACCGCTGACAACCGCTACATGATGAAGAGGAAGGTGTTTGGATCTAAAGGAAAGAGCAAGGGCTAATGTGTTTAGAGAGAAGGAGGAGAAGTAGTATTTTTGAGAGAGAGAGAGAGAGGGGATCGTGTAATCCAAGATATCTGATTTTACTTTACATGAGATTAATAATGTTATCTTAAAAATCATGTTCAATTGTGATATGAGCAAAATGTATATGCACAGACAGTGTAAACTAATTTTACACTATCAATCAATACCAACCGTTTATTCCGCCAAATCACTCCACTAAACCCCACTACAATTGTATGACATGGATAAATGTTTGATACCTATTGGATGCCAGTGTAAAATTAATTTACACTGACAGAGCATATCCATTAAACTCTTGTGATATTTATTTTGAACAACAATTCTGATATTTATTAAACTAATTATTAAAACAAATTTGTACATACAAGTTAGGCAAACTCTTAACTATAAACTAAAGTGAATTTCATATATTTAGGCGTAAACCAAATAAGCTAGCTTATAGCTTTTAGCTTATAAGCTAAAAGCTCTGTTTGGTATAACAGTTTTTAGAAAAGAGCTTATAGCTTATTTTTCAAATGCTATTTCAAGTAGCTTATGAGCTTATAGCTTATAGCTTATTATCTTTTCTTCCAATTTTAGCCCTATCATCTTACTTGAAAAAAATTAAATATTAATTAAACATATCTTTTTTATGTCATTTCATACTTATAAGCTAGTCCAACCGCTAATTTTACCAAACACTCTATTGTTGGATGGTTTAGTCACATCGAATTTCATAGTTGAGCCTTCAAAGATCCATGACATGTATAAAATTTATTTTTACCCTTTTTTGTGTGCAATTAATATGGTTCACAAAGGACAACTATCAATGGATTAAAAGGAAAACTTCATGAAGACAACAAACAAAATAGTTGACTCCAAGGACTAAATCAAGTTAAGATAATTACATAAATTGGAACTAATCATGCGCCATAAAGTAATGTTGGCGCATAAAGAAAAATAATATCGGATAATGTCAATTATTTGATCAAACAATAACAAATGATTTTGATATAGGAATTCCCATAAAAAAAAACATTTTCTCTCTCTAAGTAGCCGTTCTCTGCCTTCTCTCTAGCGCCTTTTCACAGATCCGCCGTACCCCTTCCCTTTCATCCAAATTTTTGCTCTTCCAAGATGTAGCCATCGATTGCTGGTGGTGCGATCGAGTCCCTCGGAGTCGCGACATCACCCTTTCCAGTTTCGGCGATGGCTTTCCGTGGCGGGTCCGTTTCAGATTTGTTACGTTTTGTCCGTGCCTGTTTCTGGTTTCAACCGGCATCACCTGCTCGTGGTGGTGGTCGTCGGTATGTGTTCTGTTGTTGCTGTTGGTTTTGGAAGCCGCCGGCTTTCTTGGTGGTAGTGGTGGTATTTGCTCTACTTTCTGGCTTAATCTTCTGTGTCCTCTCCGGTGAGTTTTTCATCACTGTTGACTGAGTGCTTGTTCATCTCCGCGTCGGTAGGGTGTTGTTGTTGTAGATCTGAGCTCCGTTTGGTTCGGATTTTGGTGGGGTTTGCTTATTTTCTGCGGATCGATGTTGTGTTCCGGCGGGCAAGGTGTTTCGGTGCGGATCCGGAGGTCTTGTGGACTTGGTGTTGCGGTGGTGAGTCTTTTTGCCGGAGTGGCGGTGGTTGCCGGAGGTTCTGGTGTTGCGGTGGTGGCCGGAGGTTTTTGTGCTGTGGTTGTGATTTGGAGGACGTGCAGTGTTCTGGCTTTTCGTTTTTTTGGCGGTGGTGAGAGTTGTGGTGGTGATGGTGGTGTTCGAATTTGGCGTTGCCGGGGTCTGGTTTCGGTGATGATTGGCGGTGCTGTGGTGAGGTGGTGGTGGCTGGTGGTGATGAGGTTGCGGTTGATGTCGCGGATTGATTTTCTGTGATTCTAGATTCTCTGACCTCTTTTCAAATCTATTGAGATTTGCAAAACTCTTTTTTGAGTTGCTGCCGGAGTGGCGGTGGTTGCCGGAGGTTCTGGTGTTGCGGTGGTGGCCGGAGGTTTTTGTGCTGTGGTTGTGATTTGGAGGACGTGCAGTGTTCTGGCTTTTCGTTTTTTTGGCGGTGGTGAGAGTTGTGGTGGTGATGGTGGTGTTCGGATTTGGCGTTGCCGGGGTCTGGTTTCGGTGATGATTGGCGGTGCTGTGGTGAGGTGGTGGTGGCTGGTGGTGATGAGGTTGCGGTTGATGTCGCGGATTGATTTTCTGTGATTCTAGATTCTCTGACCTCTTTTCAAATCTATTGAGATTTGCAGAACTCTTTTTTGAGTTGCTGAAGGTTCCCAAATCTGTTGAGATTTGCAGGTCTCTAGGTATCTGTGTTGACCTCTTCCGCGTCGGCTGTTGTATCCTCAGTAGTGTTTTGTTCCTTTGGTGTCTGTTTTCGCCACTACAGGCCTCATGGCGGTGCCTCTGTTGTTGCCGAGACTTGTCTGCTTTGGGTTCGTGTTCTACCTTTGTTTGGTCAGCGATTCGCCTGATGAAGCTGGTTCTGGATTCTGATGGGCCGAACGCTTTTGATTCGAGTTCGGGAGTTAACGTCTAGTTGTGGCAACTTTCTAGGTTGGATTGGTGACTGCTCTGGTAGTCTGGAATCTGTGGGGTGCCTTTCTGATTTGGGATTAGGAGATGATTCGTGATTAGGTGGTGTTTATTTAGGGGTTTTTTCTTTGGGTGTTCCGCTTATATACGGGACCTTTGTTATGTAGTTCTCTTACTGGTCTCTGTTCTTCTTGTGCGGAGACCTGGTTATTAAAAAATTTTGCCATTTCAAAAAAAAAATGATTTTGATATAGGAATAAGCAAAGTAGATGAACTAACCCCACAATCAAGACCATTTTTATCCAATAAATGTCTCTTGCGAGGATTGGAGATAGGATACTTAACCTCCTCACCCCATATATACTTCAAGCATCTCTATTAAACTCATAGCTTTAGCGATTATCTTAAAAATTCAGAACATGCTATTAAATCATAATTTTTAAGTGCTAGGTAGAAGTGGATAATTTTTTCGAGATTTCAAGCACCTAAAAAGCGAATCAAGTGAAGCATGTATAAAAATTTAATTTTTACCCTTTTTTCTTGCGCAATTAATATGATATCCTCACTTTTGTTGTAAAAATGCAACAAAAAACAATTAGGGTTTTAATTTTTTTGTTAGGGGTAAAACTGTAAATAACAAATCTATTTATAAGTAGCGCGTAAATGTTAGTTAAATTCGAAACATTAGCATTTAATTAAAAGTTCAATCACCCGTTACAAATCTCTCTGCAGACCCATCAATTTTATTAAGTTAGTACACTTGTACACCATAAAATTGACCATGTTATAGTGGTAAATTGGTAATTGAACACTCTTAAATTAATAGATTCTTTTAAGTTGCGAGGTAGAAGAGATTTATGGTGGTTAAAAGCCTATCATATTAGAGCTATATGCTCACTTTTGTTGTAAAAATGCAACAAAAAACAATTAGGGTTTTAATTTTTTTTGTTAGGGGTAAAACTGTAATATTCAAAATATTGGGACAGAACTGCAATTTTCAAAAAAATAGAAGTAAATTTGAAATTTTTAAAAAAATTAGGAGTCAAAATGCAATTTATAAAAGTACATGGGTCAAAATGGAAATAATAAAAGTGTGGGGGTGCAATTGTAAATATATAAGGTATAGGGGCGAAACTGTAATTTTGTAGTATGATGCTGACGTGGCTGGAGTGAGATGTGGTAGAAGGTGGTTGGGCTAAAAGTGACATGGCGGATGACGTGGGCGTTGAGGTGTAAAAGGTGACGTGGTGAGATGGTACACGTGGCGGACAATGAATGGATGACATGGATTAGATGATGTCATGATGACATCATCAATGATGCATGGTAGTAGGGTTTTTGAAAGAGCATTAGGATTCACCCTAATGAACCTTTAGTATAGTATAAAGATAATAATTTTAAAATATAAAATAATTTAATGTGACATGTGTCAAATATTGAAATACACCTAATTCAATAGAGTATCTACATTAATTTCATCAATCGGTTTTTAATCATTTTTTGGAGACCCGGCCTCCTTGGTTATTAGGTTGCGTATATCACTAACTTTAAATCGTGATTTAAAAATTGTGAGCTGAAGTTAGTGATTTTGTTGCCATTCATCTCATAGAACAAAAAGCAGCAGCCATTAAAGAATATAAAAAAGAAGCTTTCAAGCTGAAGAGAATCAAAGTTGTTTTGCAGGGGAAAGTGAGTATTTGTGGAGCCCTAAAAATCCAATTGGGCTTTGGAGCCACCTTGGTCCTCCCTTCATTCCTTCAAGAGTCGTCTTTGTTTCAAATCTATATTCTTTTGCTTATTAAACATTCTACAATAATGATCATGCCAAATTGGCAAATTGTATGCATTTGTCAATATGTTTGCTCTTTTGAGCCTTTAACCACCTTTGTGGCCTCAACTTTTCTCCAACTCATTTTCATTATGCAATTTTTTAAAACATATTTCTTCAATTCAATCTTTTATTCCTTTTGTAAATATACACTCTTCGCATTTAATTATAAGCTAATATTCATTTTTAAAATTTAGTAAATAATTAATGTAGCTGGTCAATATTAATAACCAAATACATTAGTTAGTCAATAAATCTAAAAAATAAATTTTGCTTATAATTAAGATCAGCCAAAATATTTCGTTACGTATACATAGCATATATTTTGTCGGACGACCATAACAAGCAAGCATGTATTTATTTATTTATTTACTTTATAAGCAAAAGTTACTAATTAAATGTAATGTTTTTCTATTTTCAATGAGCTTAGCTGAATTAATGACTAATCGCTAAGAGAAATTTAACTTGAATTCTATACAAAGTAAATTTGTACTTGTTCTTGTGAACAAATAAGGGGGGTGATAATTGTGTTGATTCAATAGATCATATGAGTAATTTTTGTATACAAGAAAAATGTGATGAGAAAGTAAATAACACGAATTATTTGTTGACCCAGTTCGGTGAGAAGCACCTATTCTGGG
Organism: Trifolium repens; assembly: GCA_030408175.1. Lineage (NCBI taxonomy): Eukaryota > Viridiplantae > Streptophyta > Magnoliopsida > Fabales > Fabaceae > Trifolium > Trifolium repens. The sequence goes on along the minus strand of CP125837.1, from coordinate 43,574,453 downwards.
GGATACCAATCCAGGAGGTAGTCCATTATTGATTGTGTTTAGCCGGTCATTCAAGAGGGGGTTGAATTGTGGTTCAGCCATGTGATCTACCTAAACTTGTATTAAGAACTCTCTTGTTTACAAGTGTTTTTCCGAAGAAATATATATATATATATGTCTCTCCTTTTACAATAATGTAGAACTAGTATTTATAGGCATTGTTTCTCCTTGTTGCTATGAAGCCATGTTCTCCACCCATGTCTTCCATCACGTGATCATGTTTGGTAGTGGGAGGTTATTCTTTGTCCATTACGTGATCATGGGTTAATGGTGGTTGCTTCTCTTGCACAATAAATCATGGTGGCGGTTTCATATATGAACGGTTATAACTGGGGCGAGGGCGTCATCTGCTTGTAGGTGGCGCCGTTAATATGACTTTCCCGCCAAATTTGATCTTTTGAATAATATGGGCTTCTTGTTGGGCCATCTTGCTATTGGGCCTATGCCATTTATTTTTGGGCCCTAGTCCAGTCCACAGCCCCCCAAGCACGAGGCTTGTAAGACCCAAGATTTCTTTGTATAGTTGGTTTAAGGGATATTAGGGTTTCGATGTGTTCGTGTGACGAAACATCGTGTAATTATTAAGTTTTGCTGTAATCGAGTCTGTTTTGTGCTCGTGCATTGTAACTGTACAGACTTTTGTCTTGTGATCCTGTTGCTTGAATAAGAAGTTATTTGTGGTTTCAGAATAATAAGTTTTGGATTATTCTTGTTTTTGGAAAAACGAGTAGGATTTTACCCGTCGTTGTAAAATCTTATTGCGTCTGTTTTGAGTGAGGTTTCGGATGGAAGTTTTATATATCTGCGCGAGTTAGGATATATTCTGAGATTAATTTTCTGAGGTATGGAAGAAAATTACAGTCGCGGAAAAAGATTCGGCGATAAGTTTTGGAAATGTGAAACGTTAGACGTTCTTTCCGTAAGTTTTACGTTTTTGAGATTTACGTTCGTCGCGGCGCGCGAGAGCTGAACGTGCGAGTGTTTCTATGAGATATTAAGTTTTATCTCAAGTGGGTTGAATTGGTTTGATCCAATGGCTATGGTTTGGTCTTGGCATTGTGTTTTTGATCCAATGGCCATGAGTTAGCAAGAGCTTTGTCATAGTAAGGAGGTTTGATGACCTTGGCACTTAGAAAAACATCACCAAACATCTCATTCTTTCTCTCTTTCACGTAGAATCCATTACTTTCATTTCCAACCTTCACAAATTTTCCATTCTTCACCTTTTCACTCCATTTCTAGCTTGGAAGCTTTGAGGAAAGTTGTAGAGAATCACTTTCTTAAGGTAACCCTCTCTTCTCATCTCCTAGGTTGGTAGATTTTTAGAGTTGTGAGGTTTTTGGGTTTATGTTCTTAAGAGGGTTTGGTGAGAAAGGTTGTTCTTGCTAGTTCTTGTTTCATGATAGTTGTTCATGAGAGTTTAGTAAGCATGCTAGGCTTTGTTGTTTTTGTTTTCCATGAGTTGGTGAAAAATCTCATGAGAAAAGTTAGGGTTTTGGTTTGGTTATGTATTGATCAATAACATGAGGCTATGTTGTAAGGTTTTGAAAAGAAAAGTTGTCTTTGAACCTTTGGGCGAAAGGGAAATGCGTTGTATGGTTTTGTTTTAGAAAATCCGATGAAAAATATTTTGAGGTTTATGAAAATATTTCCTAAGTGTTTTGGGTAGTGTTTTGGGGTCAAAATGGTTTAAAACTATTGTGACATGTGGTGTCGCTATTTACCTTGAAAACATGTTTGAAAATGATTACCGGACGGTTAAGGCCCGTAATAAAACTTGTGCGTGGATTTGGTTTTGATTTTGGAAATGAAAATCAAATAACTTGCACTCGAAGCAACCAACATGCTTTCGGAAATGTGTTGCTTGCTTATGGAAATGGTTTGCTTTTATGCCTTGAAAAGATGTTAGGAACTAATAGAATCAAACTAGGCTTGGGTGGAAAAAGGTGGTGTGAGTTGCTGTCTTTTGCTGTCATGACAGTTGAAACTCGCTGAGCGAGTGGTTACTCGCCAGGGCGAGTGTCACAGGTCCTGACAACTCGCCAGGGCGAGCTCCAGAGCGAGTAAGACCAGTACTCTCTGCCTTCACTCGCCACCAACTCGCCAGGGCGAGCTCTGGGAGTTGAAATTTTGGATTTTGATTTCTAAACTTGGTTTTTAACATTCTAATCCCTTTTTATTAATTTATGGAAGTGGTGGGGATTGGAAACGAGTTTTTCGGGTACTCGGAAAGTACGTAACTTATAACGCAAGAAAATAGCCATTTTGCAATTTAAATTATTTAAGACTTTTGGCAATTGTTTTGGGTCCTAAAAATAGTACAAATAACTCATGGGGGTTGATCAATACGGTAGTTTTTGGTTCGATGTCCGAAAGAGTGGTTTTTCCTTAGGAACCATTAGGTTTTTGGGGTTTTGGGGTAGTTTCAATACGATTGGTTAGAGAATAATGTATTGATTGTTACGCTGCTTGTTTTAGGAAGCGCGTTGTGTTGTTTGAGCGTGTGTTGTTGACGGAAGCTTGCCGAGGTAAGGGCATCACTTTATTTCTGTCTTTTCACTGAGTTATAACATGTTAGTTGGTTATTTTAGTGATGTGTGTTGGTGTGCTTGGCATATTTGTGTTATGTATGCTCGTCGATGAGAACGTGTTTACATTACTTGTGCAATTTACATATGATTTGGAAAATATATGTATGAATTGCTATGATTTAGTTACATATGCTTGAGAGGTATGTATGTGTGGCATTAACATATGTAGGGAATCGTATGCTCATGCATTCATTGTGCGTAGTTGCGTGAGTGGACTACGGGGTGTTGGTTGCGTGAGTGGACCCACCCAAAATCCTACGGGATCTTATTGAGTACAATAAGTGGTTGCGTGAGTGGACCACGGGGTGTGATTGCGTGAGTGGATCCACCTTAACCCTTTGCGGTTTTATTGGTTATGATTAGTAATTCCGGAATTCATTTGCATGTGGTAGCTCTGGCAGTACCACACTCATTGTAGAAGTCTGCATTAGGCTTGTTGTGCATTATATATATAAGCCCGTTGGCGGAAATTGTTAAATGTTTTAAGAGCTTTCTCTTGTGTTTTGTGGAAATTTTGTTAAGTGTACAATCTTTCGCACCGGTTATGTATATATATACTTTTATTTTGTGGTGACCCTTTCTTTCATTTGCGGGCTCATCCCACCCCAGATGACGATGTAGGTCGAGAGGATGGTGTTGGCAGCTCTAGGCCTTAGTGAGCTCGTGTTGAAGCGGGAGTGGTAGTTTCAGTTAGACTATGCGCCGGTGTGTTTGTGCACTGTGCTTTTTGTTTAGCATAGGACATTCTAACTTCTTTTGGTTAGTTAGTGCTTGTAAGCACATAGACTTATGGATTGTAATTATTCAGGATTACACTTAACATTTTCGAATACAATATATATATATGGTGTGATATATATATGGTTCGTTTGTAATATTTAATGTCGGCTCAATTAAAAATGTTTTGCGCACTCTGAGCGTTTGTTAAAAAAAAAAATAATGCCCTTTTTGCGTTATGAAAACGGGGTGTTACAATTGTGGTATCAGAGCCCGGCTTTAAATCTTCAAAGGGAAAGTGTATACTTGAGTCGTTAGTCCAGAGTCGGTTAGAACGTAACTAGTGTGGAGTTAGTTCTAGTGTTTGTTCTGTGTCGGGCTTTGAGTTAGTAATCCGTGGTGTGAGATATTCTGTTAGGATTCAGAATTGTATGACTAAGGATCTAATCAGAATTGGTATTGTGCAGAAACCGAATGCCTCCAAGAAGGGCACCTACTGTACCTATGACGGACAATGTGGATGTGAATCAGATGGCTTATGCCATGCATACAATGGCAGCGGCTGTGACTGCTCAGAGCCATGCTAAGGCGCAGAGAGATCTGGAGAAGCGCGAAAGGGAAATACTTGCTGCTGGTTCTAGACTTCTTTCAAATTTCAACCACCAGACTCCTCCAAAGTTTAATGGGGAGGGAGGTCCGGAAACTGCTGATTTGTGGCTCCAATCTGTGGAGAGGATATTCGGGGCAATTCATTGTCCAGAAGGAGAGAAGGTGGTCTTAGCTACCTATCAATTACTCGGGGGTTCTGAGTATTGGTGGAGGAACACCCGACTGATCATGGAGAATGGCCATGAGGAATTGAATTGGGAGAACTTCAAGAGGAGGTTTTTGGCCAAGTACTTTCCCGAGACTGCAAGGGAAAGGTATGGGGAGGAATTTCTGAGGTTGCGTCAGGGGGGCATGAATGTGGAATCATATGCCAAGAAGTTTGAATCACTATCCCGTTTCTTCCGCTTCTTTAGGGATGGGATAGATGAGGTTTATATGTGCCGTAGATTTCAAGATGGGCTGAGGTACGAACTGCAGGATGCGGTTGTGCCGTTGGGAATTCGGCAATTTCAAGTCTTGGTTGAAAAGTGCCAAGAGGTTGAAGATATGAGAAACAAAAGGGTGAACCGTCAGGGTGGTTTTAGTGCTGGGGGACCAAGTCGTTCCGGTGGTCCGAATCAAAGTCAGAACCGTGGAAAACAAGGCAGTAAGCCATATGACCGTCCACATTATAACAAGGGACAGGGTCGATCGGTGAATCAGAACAGTCAGAATACCGGGAAGCAGGGCTGTTTTAAGTGTGGTGAAGTGGGCCACTATGCGAATGAATGCCGGAATCAGGGGCATGTTTGTTTTAATTGCAAGAAGCCGGGACACTTTGCTAGAGATTGCAAAGCCCCGAAGGCCGGGCCGTCGGCTAATGTGGCACAAGGCTCACAAGGTACCAGACCTGCGGCAAAGGCACGTGCTTACTGTATGGGCACAGAAGTGAGTGGGCAGGCTAGCAACGCCATTCACGAGAGCTGTCACATTGCAGGTAATTCTTTAACTGCTTTGATTGACACGGGGGCAACCCACTCATTCATATCTTTGGCATGTGCAAATCGTTTAAACTTGAATGTTTCTGTTCTTCCGTTTGATTTGAATGTCTTGACTCCTGCTAAGGATTTGGTAGTAAATACTGCATGCTTGCATTGTTTGGTAGTAATTCAGAATAGAGATTTTCTGGTCAATTTGGTGTGTTTACCGCTTACATCTCTCGAGATCATTCTCGGGATGGATTGGCTATCTTATCATTATGTTATACTAGATTGTGCTCGGAAATTGGTGTTCTTTCCCGAGCCAGGTGTGCGAAGGTACTTGTCCGCAAATCGACTTTCTGTGGTTATGTGTAACGGAGAGCCAGAGATTGTTTCACTTGCTAGTTTAGGGGTGACGTCGGAGATCCGAATTGAGGAAATTCGAGTGGTTCGGGATTTCCAAGATGTGTTTCCATCGGAGATTCCAGTTTTTCCTCCGTGTAGAGAGGTGGAATTCTTTATTGACTTGCAACCGGGTACGGGTCCGATTTCGGAATCGCCCTATCGGATGGCTCCAGCCGAGTTGGTAGAGTTGAAAAGTCAAATTGAGGACTTGTTAGAGAAAGGTTTCATAAGGCCTAGTGTGTCGCCTTGGGGAGCACCGGTCTTATTGGTTAAGAAGAAGGATGGGAAATCTCGTCTATGTGTGGATTATCGGAAGCTTAATAAGGTGACTATCAAGAACCGGTATCCATTGCCGCGTATTGATGATCTGATGGATCAGTTGAAAGGAGCGTCAGTATTTTCAAAGATTGACTTGAAATCTGGTTATCACCAGATAAGAGTACGAGATGAGGATATTCAGAAAACAGCGTTTAGGACGCGGTATGGGCATTATGAGTACTTGGTGATGCCGTTTGGAGTGACGAATGCACCTGCGATCTTCATGGCCTACATGAATCGGATATTCCATTCGTTTTTGGACAAGTTCGTGGTTGTGTTCATTGATGATATTCTCGTGTATTCGAAGAGCGAAGAGGAGCATGAAGAGCATCTTCGTATGGTTTTGCAAGTGTTGCGGGAAAGAAAGTTGTATGCGAATCCGTCGAAGTGTGACTTTTGGTTGGAAGAGGTGAATTTCCTTGGCCATATAATATCAAAGGAGGGAATTGCCGTGGATCCGGCCAAGATTGACACAGTACTTGCATGGAAGCAACCGCAGACGGTGACGGACGTGAGGAGTTTTGTTGGTTTGGCCGGTTATTACCGGAGGTTCATAGAAGGATTCGCTAAGATTGTGGCACCAATGACGCAACTTACGCGAAAAGATCAACCGTTTGCGTGGACTGAGCAGTGTGAACTTAGTTTTCAATTGTTGAAGGAGCGGTTGACAACTTCACCGGTGTTGGTGTTACCTCAGTCAGATGAACCTTATGAGGTTTATTGTGATGCGTCTCATCAGGGTTTGGGTTGTGTGTTGATGCAGCACAAGAGAGCAGTGGCTTATGCATCACGGCAGTTGAAGGTGCATGAGAAGAATTATCCTACGCACGATTTGGAGCTTGCGGCCGTGGTTTTTGCATTGAAGATTTGGAGACACTATCTTTATGGTTGCACTTTCGTTGTGTTTAGTGACCATAAAAGCCTCAAGTATCTGTTCGACCAGAAGGAGTTGAATATGAGGCAAAGGAGGTGGATGGAAACATTGAAAGACTTTGACTTTACCTTAGAATACCATCCGGGGAAGGCTAATGTGGTAGCCGATGCTTTGAGTAGGAGGAGTGTGTCGGTTTGTTCGGCACAAATGGCTAGTCAACAAGAGTTGTTGAGAGAGTTTCGTGATTTGCACCTAGAAGTGGAGTTTGCGTTAGGGAATATGAGATTGGGTATGATCACCATCTCGAATGGTTTGTTAGAGGACATTGCTAATTGTCAAGGTGACGAGTTTCTCATGGAGAAAAGGGCTTTGATTGTTCGAGGAACCAACCGAGATTTCAAGGTGGGACCGGACAACATTTTGAGATGTAATGGTAGGGTGTGTGTGCCCGATGCGATGGACTTGAGAAACACCATTCTAAGGGAGGCACACAAGAGTAAGCTTAGTATGCATCCCGGGGCAACAAAAATGTATCAGGACCTGAGGCAAGATTTCTGGTGGCCGGGTATGAAGAGGGATGTGGCCGAGTTTGTGGCGTCGTGTCTGACTTGTCAGAAGGCGAAGATTGAACATCAGAGACCAGCAGGGATGCTGCAGTCTTTAGATATCCCCGAGTGGAAGTGGGATAGCATTTCTATGGATTTCATCACTGGTTTACCCAAGACCAGGAGGAAGCATGATTCCATTTGGGTGATAGTGGATCGTTTGACTAAATCCGCTCATTTTCTACCGGTAAGGATTACGGATACGGCGGCAAAGTTGACCGATGTGTACATTGCTGAGATTGTGAGATTACATGGGATTCCGTCAAGTATAGTGTCGGATAGAGATCCAAAGTTCACTTCACATTTTTGGAAGACTTTGCATGAGGCGTTGGGGACGAAACTGAGGTTGAGTTCTGCCTATCATCCCCAGACCGATGGGCAGACCGAGAGAACAAATCAATCTTTAGAAGATTTGTTGAGAGCTTGTGTATTGGATGATCGTGGAAGTTGGGACGACGTGTTGCCGTTGATAGAGTTCACGTACAACAATAGTTACCATTCGACTATCGGAATGGCACCATATGAGGCTTTGTATGGGAGGAGATGTCAGACTCCTTTGTGTTGGTACCAAGATGGGGAAAGTTTGATAGTGGGACCGGAAATGGTACAACAGACGACGGACAAGGTCCGAAAGATAAGGGCAATGATGAAGGTTGCTCAAGATCGACAGAAAAGTTATGCGGATAGGCGTCGGAGGCCTTTAGAGTTTGAGGAGGGAGATCACGTATTTCTCCGTGTTACTCCAACAACTGGTGTTGGAAGGGCTTTGAAAGCAAAGAAGTTGACTCCGAAGTTTATAGGGCCTTATCAGATTTTAGAACGGGTTGGGAAGGTAGCATATCGGATCGCGTTGCCACCGGTACTATCTTTGATTCATGATGTGTTCCATGTGTCGCAATTGCGGAAGTATACACCGGATCCATCACATGTGATCACACCAGATGATATCCAGTTGAGGGATAACCTGTCATTTGAGGTTCCGCCAATCAAGATTGCGGATAGGAAGATGAAACGTTTGAGAACGAAAGAGATACCTTTAGTGAAGGTAATATGGAACGAAGCTACAGGAGATACCACCTGGGAGCTCGAGAGTAAGATGAAAGAGTTATACCCCAGTTTGTTTGACGACGTCTAAGTTTCGGGGACGAAACTTCTTTTAGGGGGGTAGTATTGTAAGACCCAAGATTTCTTTGTATAGTTGGTTTAAGGGATATTAGGGTTTCGATGTGTTCGTGTGACGAAACATCGTGTAATTATTAAGTTTTGCTGTAATCGAGTCTGTTTTGTGCTCGTGCATTGTAACTGTACAGACTTTTGTCTTGTGATCCTGTTGCTTGAATAAGAAGTTATTTGTGGTTTCAGAATAATAAGTTTTGGATTATTCTTGTTTTTGGAAAAACGAGTAGGATTTTACCCGTCGTTGTAAAATCTTATTGCGTCTGTTTTGAGTGAGGTTTCGGATGGAAGTTTTATATATCTGCGCGAGTTAGGATATATTCTGAGATTAATTTTCTGAGGTATGGAAGAAAATTACAGTCGCGGAAAAAGATTCGGCGATAAGTTTTGGAAATGTGAAACGTTAGACGTTCTTTCCGTAAGTTTTACGTTTTTGAGATTTACGTTCGTCGCGGCGCGCGAGAGCTGAACGTGCGAGTGTTTCTATGAGATATTAAGTTTTATCTCAAGTGGGTTGAATTGGTTTGATCCAATGGCTATGGTTTGGTCTTGGCATTGTGTTTTTGATCCAATGGCCATGAGTTAGCAAGAGCTTTGTCATAGTAAGGAGGTTTGATGACCTTGGCACTTAGAAAAACATCACCAAACATCTCATTCTTTCTCTCTTTCACGTAGAATCCATTACTTTCATTTCCAACCTTCACAAATTTTCCATTCTTCACCTTTTCACTCCATTTCAAGCTTGGAAGCTTTGAGGAAAGTTGTAGAGAATCACTTTCTTAAGGTAACCCTCTCTTCTCATCTCCTAGGTTGGTAGATTTTTAGAGTTGTGAGGTTTTTGGGTTTATGTTCTTAAGAGGGTTTGGTGAGAAAGGTTGTTCTTGCTAGTTCTTGTTTCATGATAGTTGTTCATGAGAGTTTAGTAAGCATGCTAGGCTTTGTTGTTTTTGTTTTCCATGAGTTGGTGAAAAATCTTATGAGAAAAGTTAGGGTTTTGGTTTGGTTATGTATTGATCAATAACATGAGGCTATGTTGTAAGGTTTTGAAAAGAAAAGTTGTCTTTGAACCTTTGGGCGAAAGGGAAATGCGTTGTATGGTTTTGTTTTAGAACATCCGATGAAAAATATTTTGAGGTTTATGAAAATATTTCCTAAGTGTTTTGGGTAGTGTTTTGGGGTCAAAATGGTTTAAAACTATTGTGACATGTGGTGTCGCTATTTACCTTGAAAACATGTTTGAAAATGATTACCGGACGGTTAAGGCCCGTAATAAAACTTGTGCGTGGATTTGGTTTTGATTTTGGAAATGAAAATCAAATAACTTGCACTCGAAGCAACCAACATGCTTTCGGAAATGTGTTGCTTGCTTATGGAAATGGTTTGCTTTTATGCCTTGAAAAGATGTTGGGAACTAATAGAATCAAACTAGGCTTGGGTGGAAAAAGGTGGTGTGAGTTGCTGTCTTTTGCTGTCATGACAGTTGAAACTCGCTGAGCGAGTGGTTACTCGCCAGGGCGAGTGTCACAGGTCCTGACAACTCGCCAGGGCGAGCTCCAGAGCGAGTAAGACCAGTACTCTCTGCCTTCACTCGCCACCAACTCGCCAGGGCGAGCTCTGGGAGTTGAAATTTTGGATTTTGATTTCTAAACTTGGTTTTTAACATTCTAATCCCTTTTTATTAATTTATGGAAGTGGTGGGGATTGGAAACGAGTTTTTCGGGTACTCGGAAAGTACGTAACTTATAACGCAAGAAAATAGCCATTTTGCAATTTAAATTATTTAAGACTTTTGGCAATTGTTTTGGGTCCTAAAAATAGTACAAATAACTCATGGGGGTTGATCAATACGGTAGTTTTTGGTTCGATGTCCGAAAGAGTGGTTTTTCCTTAGGAACCATTAGGTTTTTGGGGTTTTGGGGTAGTTTCAATACGATTGGTTAGAGAACAATGTATTGATTGTTACGCTGCTTGTTTTAGGAAGCGCGTTGTGTTGTTTGAGCGTGTGTTGTTGACGGAAGCTTGCCGAGGTAAGGGCATCACTTTATTTCTGTCTTTTCACTGAGTTATAACATGTTAGTTGGTTATTTTAGTGATGTGTGTTGGTGTGCTTGGCATATTTGTGTTATGTATGCTCGTCGATGAGAACGTGTTTACATTACTTGTGCAATTTACATATGATTTGGAAAATATATGTATGAATTGCTATGATTTAGTTACATATGCTTGAGAGGTATGTATGTGTGGCATTAGCATATGTAGGGAATCGTATGCTCATGCATTCATTGTGCGTAGTTGCGTGAGTGGACTACGGGGTGTTGGTTGCGTGAGTGGACCCACCCAAAATCCTACGGGATCTTATTGAGTACAATAAGTGGTTGCGTGAGTGGACCACGGGGTGTGATTGCGTGAGTGGATCCACCTTAACCCTTTGCGGTTTTATTGGTTATGATTAGTAATTCCGGAATTCATTTGCATGTGGTAGCTCTGGCAGTACCACACTCATTGTAGAAGTCTGCATTAGGCTTGTTGTGCATTATATATATATAAGCCCGTTGGCGGAAATTGTTAAATGTTTTAAGAGCTTTCTCTTGTGTTTTGTGGAAATTTTGTTAAGTGTTTTTGGGGTTTTGGGGTAGTTTCAATACGATTGGTTAGAGAACAATGTATTGATTGTTACGCTGCTTGTTTTAGGAAGCGCGTTGTGTTGTTTGAGCGTGTGTTGTTGACGGAAGCTTGCCGAGGTAAGGGCATCACTTTATTTCTGTCTTTTCACTGAGTTATAACATGTTAGTTGGTTATTTTAGTGATGTGTGTTGGTGTGCTTGGCATATTTGTGTTATGTATGCTCGTCGATGAGAACGTGTTTACATTACTTGTGCAATTTACATATGATTTGGAAAATATATGTATGAATTGCTATGATTTAGTTACATATGCTTGAGAGGTATGTATGTGTGGCATTAGCATATGTAGGGAATCGTATGCTCATGCATTCATTGTGCGTAGTTGCGTGAGTGGACTACGGGGTGTTGGTTGCGTGAGTGGACCCACCCAAAATCCTACGGGATCTTATTGAGTACAATAAGTGGTTGCGTGAGTGGACCACGGGGTGTGATTGCGTGAGTGGATCCACCTTAACCCTTTGCGGTTTTATTGGTTATGATTAGTAATTCCGGAATTCATTTGCATGTGGTAGCTCTGGCAGTACCACACTCATTGTAGAAGTCTGCATTAGGCTTGTTGTGCATTATATATATATAAGCCCGTTGGCGGAAATTGTTAAATGTTTTAAGAGCTTTCTCTTGTGTTTTGTGGAAATTTTGTTAAGTGTACAATCTTTCGCACCGGTTATGTATATATATACTTTTATTTTGTGGTGACCCTTTCTTTCATTTGCGGGCTCATCCAACCCCAGATGACGATGTAGGTCGAGAGGATGGTGTTGGCAGCTCTAGGCCTTAGTGAGCTCGTGTTGAAGCGGGAGTGGTAGTTTCAGTTAGACTATGCGCCGGTGTGTTTGTGCACTGTGCTTTTTGTTTAGCATAGGACATTCTAACTTCTTTTGGTTAGTTAGTGCTTGTAAGCACATAGACTTATGGATTGTAATTATTCAGGATTACACTTAACATTTTCGAATACAATATATATATATGGTGTGATATATATATGGTTCGTTTGTAATATTTAATGTCGGCTCAATTAAAAATGTTTTGCGCACTCTGAGCGTTTGTTAAAAAAAAAATAATGCCCTTTTTGCGTTATGAAAACGGGGTGTTACAAGGCTCAAAGAGGTGAAGTGATGATAGTGGTAGGACGTGGGGAAATAATCGTCCCCTTTGAATTTGTATCTTGAACTTGTTGTAGTTTTCTTTGAAATTGTATCTTGATTTCCCCTAATCAATGAAATATTCCCTTTTGCAACTGATTCTTCTTTTTCCTCGCCCTTGGCGACATATGTATAATGGCGTTGCTTGGATAATTTTGCAAGAGATAATATTCTCCCAACGACGGCTTACCTCCGTCACTCTTGAATATCACGGCGTTTGATCACCTTTTGATTTTACTCGCCCTTTAGTGGTTGTTTTCTTTGTCATTGCTTTTGATTTCTTTCATATCTGCTTGGTTGTGTACGCCATATGCTTGCATAACTTTGAGTTTGCTATTGATTGTTTGGTCTTTTTCTGATGACCCGAAGGACCATTGCGCCTTTGATGTGATCGCCAAAGCATTTCGACTTCATTTTCTTTTTCTTTTCTTCGTTCCCAACTCGTAAGATTTACGGGTAACGTTTTGGACTTTCAACCATGCTTTGATATTCTGGACGCCCCCCACTGAAAAGTTTAAAGGGTAACGCCTAGGATTTTCAACCTGATTTTAATATTCTGGACGCCCCCCACTGAAAAGTTTAAAGGGTAACGCCTAGGATTTTCAACCTGATTTTAATTTCTGACGATCACATGGCGCTTTGTCCTTTGGCGTCTTATCTCAAGTGGTGTTTTATCAAATGGAGCTTTTGCGGTGACTTTATCAACTCGTATCTACAATAAAAATGAAGAGATGCACAATGTAATCAATCTTAGCATGTGAAATTAATTGTGTAATATCTTTTGAGTAAAGTTTGCCAAAAATTTGGAACGATATCATCTGGTTATGAGCATTAAGTGGAAAATGATCTGATATTGTTTCATATATTCCCTTTGTTCACCTCGTTTTTTATGATCGCCTCTTGAAAGAGTGTTGCGCTCCAAATATTTTGCACATGTAAGAATGAAACAAATAACATCATAAGAAAATGAAATTACTTAATAATTAAAATAAGACTATAGTACTTGTAACATATTAAAATTATTATAAGCGAGCATATATAGAACGATTGTGCTTGAAAAATTGCAACTTTTAACCGGGATTGGAAATCGTCTAGTAGCAAAATTGAATAACGGCGAGACGATGATGTTGGGCAGTAGATTGGCGACATCAGCTCGGTCGAGACGGCAAAATTAGATCCATGTCATTGAAAAGAAAATCAAACATGAGTGAATCAAATTAAAAGAGACAATGAATTATGATCATAATAGCAAATGGATGAAGGGACTAAATTGAACTAGAAACAAATATAGGAGCAAGCCAAATATATTAGTTTTCCTCTCCTTACTATTTTTCTTTTATGACATTTCAACACTTATCCAAATTATGATAACAGACATAAACAAGCTTTTGCTGAAATGGAACTTATTTGATACCATCTTTTCATTGACCAACATAGAATTCTATACACTTATATAAAGCAATTCTCCAATGATCAAAACCTTCAAATATAATATGTTTGTTACTAGTGAATTAAACTGCCTGAAGTTCTATTTAGATACTGTTGCTTATAATGTCCATAAGAAATTAATTAAGTACTTGCGCAACATACTAGAGCAAATGAAAGCAAGCAAACAAAGCCTCTTGAATGGGCTCGGTAGATTGAAATTTAAAGTGATAATTAACTTCCCTTTTGCCGCCGAATCTTCTAGCAGGAGAATCCACTAGGCGTGTTGATGCTGCAAAGACTATGAATCCGGCGTATCAAAAGCCTTTGCCATGATCCCATTGTAGACTTGAACACGTGCAGTGCTTATGTTGAAAGAACCATGGATTTCCATGTTTGGGTGGATTCTCATGTGGTTGCTGGCGTGATCTTCAGCCATGTGAAGATGTGTTTCCGTTTTGCTTAAATTGGTAGGCTGGGAATCGTTTTACCGCGGCCCCACGGTGGGCGCCAAAATGTTCTGGTGAACATTTATAGGGGGTTATAAAGTACTTTACAGTATAATGAAATTTGTCTAAGAATGATAGAAAATTATTGGTCCCTTCTCCTCTTGGTCCATGTCCTATTTATAGACATAATGTCAAGACCTTTTGATCAAATAACTACCTTGCAGATAGTGGAATACATGAGTGGTGGGCGGTTACTTTTAAACTTAGTGGGGAACATGGGGTGATGCGTGGAGATGATGGAAAGATATTTTCCGCCCGTTTGTGTTGATCTTATTTGGGCCGCTTCTTGCATATTTGGGCTTTTAGTATTGTTGAAATCCATGACCGGTCCACTATCCAAATAGTTACTCCTTCCGGCGAGGTTGACGCCTTTGGGACGTGGCGCCTTCATGTTGCCTTTCCCGCCAAGTATCCAATTCGAATTATATGGGTTAGTCGTTTGGGCCCTCTTGTTATTGGGCCTATGCTACTTATTTTTGGGCCGTAGTCCAGTCCACAGCCCCCCAAGCACGAGGCTCAAAGAGGCGAAGTGGTGATAGTGGTAGAACATGGAGAAATAATCGTCCCCTACTTCGTCTTTATTGCATAATAACTTTCATAAATAATCATGTTTGCAGCGTTGACTTCCATTCATCTTTGAATTAACTTTGCTTTTCTTTGTAGTTGAGTCATGGATTCTTCTGCTCCTTACTTAGAATCTCATCTCGCCTCGTCTTGGGCGTGCTTGCCTCTTTTGGCGTCATCTCTTCGGCGATCATTGGCGATGTGGCATTGCTCTGCATCGCCCCCTCTTTTGTTGGCTTTTACTTCTGTCTTTTTGCTGCATATTAATTTTTTGTTTCCCTTTGGTGTTTTTGACAATCTTGAAGGATTATTCAATTCATATAGTAGTGAGAATCAAGGTAAAACATAAACAACGGAAGAGTGACCAGATTCATATGCAATAACACGGATTTATCCATGGTGGCTTTACTATACTTCGATTATAGAAAGAAATAAATTGATAAATTTTATCAAGGCGAGCTAGAATGATATCACCTGGGTTATGTTAAAATACTGGTGCCATAGAGAAGATGGTGGGCCGACTCGCCCTAGAGAAAATAATGTGTTTGTGGCGACGTTGTGGCGTTTTCTTTTCTTTTTCAGGGTGACTATAAGCGACTTAACACCGTTGGAGCACTTTCTTTTTTTCTTTGAATTTTGTATCTTGGTTTTGATGTAGTTTTCTTTGAATTTGTATCCTATCTTCAATGAATGAAATCGGATTTTGAATGACTTTGTCGCTGTTTCTGTTGCCTTTTAGTCTATTTGCTTTGCGCGCTTTCTTCATGATCTTTTGGACAATAATCCTACCTGCCTTTACGATGAAATAAATAACCAAAATAACATATGTTGAGTTACCTTTATTTGTTTTCTGTAATGTTCCTTTTGGGCGTCTCCCTTCTGATAGGTCACGCCTTGACATTTTGATATGTACTTCTTTTTCTTTTCTCCGTTCCCAACTCGTAAGATTTATGGGTAACGTTTTGGACTTTCAACCATGCTTTGATTTTTTGGACGTCCCCCACTTGTAAGTTTAAAGGCTAACGCCTAGGGTTTCCAACCTGATTTTAATTTTCTGGACGCCCCCCACTGAAAAGTTTAAAGGGTAACGCCTAGGATTTTCAACCTGATTTTAATTTTCTGGACGCCCCCCACTGAAAAGTTTAAAGGGTAACGCCTAGGATTTTCAACCTGATTTTAATTTTTCTGGACGCCCCCCACTGAAAAGTTTAAAGGGTAACGCCTAGGATTTTCAACCTGATTTTAATTTTTCTGGACGCCCCCCACTGAAAAGTTTAAAGGGTAACGCCTAGGATTTTCATCCTGATTTTAATTTTTCTGGACGCCCCCCACTGAAAAGTTTAAAGGGTAACGCCTAGGATTTTCAACCTGATTTTAATTTTTCTGGACGCCCCCCACTTTAAAGGGTAACGCCTAGGGATTTCAACCTTATTTTTACTTTTTTTGTCAATCACAAGCACAAAAGCGAGGAGGCAGAGTGTTTCAACTCGTTTCCGTCGTATCCGACTCGTAAGACTTAAGGATAGCACCGATTCTTTTTTAGACGTTCCCTACTCGTAAGATTCACGGGTAACGCCATGGTGTTTCAACTCGTTTCCGTCGTATCCAACTCGTAAGATTTACGGATATCGCCGTTTCTATTTCTGACGTTTCCTACTCGTAAGATTCACGGATAACGCCATGGTGTTTCAACTCGTTTCCGTCGTATCCAACTCGTAAGATTTACGGATATCGCCGTTTCTATTTCTGACGTTTCCTACTCGTAAGATTCACGGATAACGCCATGGTGTTTCAACTCGTTTCCGTCGTATCCAACTCGCAAGATTTAAGAAGAGCGCCGTGTCTTTTTTAGACGTTCCCTACTCGTAAGATTCACGGGTAACGCCTTGGAATTTCAACTCGTTTCCGTCGTATCCAACTCGTAAGATTTAAGGATAGCGCCGTTTCTATTTCTGACGTTTCCTACTCGTAAGATTCACGGATAACACCATGGTGTTTCAACTCGTTTCCGTCGTATCCAACTCGTAAGATTTAAGGATAGCGCCGTGTCTTTTTTAGACGTTCCCTACTCGTAAGATTCACGGGTAACGCCTTGGAATTTCAACTCGTTTCCGTCGTATCCAACTCGTAAGATTTAAGGATAGCGCCGTGTCTTTTTTAGACGTTCCCTACTCGTAAGATTCACGGGTAACGCCTTGGAATTTCAACTCGTTTCCGTCGTATCCAACTCGTAAGATTTACGGATATCGCCGTTTCTATTTTTGACGTTTCCTACTCGTAAGATTCACGGATAACGCCATGGTGTTTCAACTCGTTTTTTCTTTCTTTTTCTTCTGTCAATCACAAGCACATAGGCGAGGGGGCAAAGCATTTCAACTCTAATTTTCTGTTGTGTCTTGTTCCATATATTTCCTTTGTCTCATTGTTTTTTGTGATCGCCTCTTGAAAGAATGTTGTTCTCAAAGTGTTTTGCACATGTAAGAAAAACACAACGTTATGAGAAATGAGTTTAAAGATATATAAGAATTATATAATAGAACTACTAAATTATTTAACATTTTATTTTTGGAATGGCGGTACAATCAAAAGTAGTAGCTTGATACGGATCATACAAAGTGAAGGTAAAAAATACTTGTCATCATTTTTTTTTTATTGTGTCTAACAATATGTTTGTTGATGTAACTATATAAAAGATCATGTATAATTCAATTATAATAATACAATTACTCACGGTTTACGACACCGCCTCGCCAAAACTGTTCAACCAGTCTTAACTTATTACTATCATTATAGTTACTATCTTTTTTGGAGCAATAAGCACTATCACATAATTACTATCACTATAGTTTTTCTATCTTTTTGGAGCAATGAGCACTATCACATAAACATACATGATTAACTAGCAGTGAAATTGTTTGAATTATCCTTAGTTTTGCAAGAATCTTCTTATCTTCTTTTAAAGGAAAACAAGTAACAGCACATTTATAATATCATAACATATAAATTGAATTGGTCAACGCGTCACAATTATACGAATCGGCGACGTTAAATGCGCAAAAGTCTACCTAGTCATGGCGTGTGTATCTCATACATATAAATAATTACAGGAAGAACACTAAATGCATTAAACAGGAAGAATAGAGGTTATCAAGAGACACTTTAACTTATGTTGTTGATCAGTCTTTCCATGATTTCAAATGCTTAGAAATTTTTACATAATCACTTATGTTATAAAAACCTGGATTGGAAGTCGCCTAGCAGCAAAAAAGATTGACGGCGAGACTGCAATGTTGACAGTTTGGCGAGTTGGAGAATTTAGATTCACAGCAAGTAGTAACTACGTCGACATGTCTTTGATTCAAATGTGATGGTTGACGCCGGCTGGTGGCGAACATCAATTTACACCGCCTTCTTCTTTTTACAGCTACCGATGGCGCGTTTAAACAGCAGGTGACAGTTTGGCGACAACAAGGCGGCATCATTGTTCGATCACGGAAGCGATGGTAAAGGAGAACAACTTCTCAATTTGAGTATTTGTTGCTCTAGCTTTCAGTTCACAACCCAAAGGTCCTGCAAGTGCATTTTGAGAACCATCTTTTCTAATACTAGAAACATTAAATCTTATGTTCCAAATGAACAAAACACGAACTCTTTCCTTCCTTTTCTTTTTTTTTATCTTTTTTTTTTTTTTTTTGTGATCTTTAATAAACTGAATCTTCCACAGGCTCAAATACATAACTTTATACTAGCAAATAACCTTCTTATGCTGCAATATCAGTATACCATTGATTTTGAGTTCAAACCATTAATCTGGTATACCATGGAATAATTTTGCACCCACAGTTTTAACCACATATTACGGTGGCAATTATTTATAAAATGAAAACACATGACGATGAAATGAAATTAGAAATCAATACAACATTAATTATTCATAGCTACTAGTAGGTTGCAGTTAAATTTAGATATCACCCTCCTCAAACATATTTAAGTATTCAGCAAAAGTAAAGGGATCAATCCTTCCCAATCAGCAATATGGCAATTCTCTTGTAGCACAGACTGTGAAATATATGCCCTCTGATTGCTCCAGGATTGGTGATTTGGTATAGGTTTCCACAAGTCTATACATTATGTAATCCAATCACTGTATAGGAAATAAAATCAGGTATCACATGGAATAAATTTTATGTTAAATTCATGCTTCTTAGTGTGTATAAAATACTTGATTGTGAAGGTTTGTGGGAAGAAATAATCTGAGCATAAAGTTTATTTTGGGACATTTTGAAAAGAGAGTAAAAACACTCGATAAATAATAAAATCGAAACCAAAAATAAAGGATTGAAAGCACCTGGAGAACATCGATTTACACCGCCTCTTGTTGACTAACACTGCCATGGGCGAAGACATCGCACTCGACTCATTAAATTATTTACCACCTGGCAACTCACAGACTGTTTCTCTCTGTGTCGTTAACATTGCTTTCTTCGGTTTACTCTTCCCCGCCTCGTATTATACTTCCCTCCGTTGTTGTGAGAAGATCCGGACCTCTATTCATCCTCATGTTGTCGCCATATCAGAAACGGTCGCCACTGTTTATCTAGTTGTGTTCGCCTTGAAGTGTTGAACGATTTTTGTGTTCGCATTTATGATCGTGACTACTGTGTATGCGAGTTTCTCTGTTAGCAACAGTCGTGTTTCTGTTCTTCTTGAGAAGCTAGATAATCGATAGAGATGTTTGTTGGGTGCCTTCCCCGTGGATTCTCTCCACGCCGTAATTATGTTCCATATTAACCGCCCGCTATAGCTTTAATCGCCGACAATAATCACAACATCGATTCTCTTCCCGGCAGATGGGTGGTTGTTGCTGCGATGTGGTTTTCTCAGTTTGCCATGGTCTTGGCTTTGAAAGAGGAGTAGTGGTACAGTTTGCTTCTGAGAACTGTCGTTGTGAACAGAATTGTTCATTTAATGGTGGCGGTGATGAAACTGGTTTTTTATTTGAAGGGTTTGATGTATATTATATGAAGCCATGAAATGAAGCTTCGATGTGAATGGTGTGTGGCCTGGGGAAAGTTTTACCAGGGCCCACGATGGGCGCCAAAATGTTCTTGTGAACAAATAAGGGGGGTGATAATTGTGTTGATTCAATAGATCATATGAGTAATTTTTGTATACAAGAAAAATGTGATGAGAAAGTAAATAACACGAATTATTTGTTGACCCAGTTCGGTGAGAAGCACCTATTCTGGGGGATACCAATCCAGGAGGTAGTCCATTATTGATTGTGTTTAGCCGGTCATTCAAGAGGGGGTTGAATTGTGGTTCAGCCATGTGATCTACCTAAACTTGTATTAAGAACTCTCTTGTTTACAAGTGTTTTTCCGAAGAAATATATATATCTGTCTCTCCTTTTACAATAATGTAGAACTAGTATTTATAGGCATTGTTTCTCCTTGTTGCTATGAAGCCATGTTCTCCACCCATGTCTTCCATCACGTGATCATGTTTGGTAGTGGGAGGTTATTCTTTGTCCATTACGTGATCATGGGTTAATGGTGGTTGCTTCTCTTGCACAATAAATCATGGTGGCGGTTTCATATATGAACGGTTATAACTGGGGCGAGGGCGTCATCTGCTTGTAGGTGGCGCCGTTAATATGACTTTCCCGCCAAATTTGATCTTTTGAATAATATGAGCTGTCTTGTTGGGCCATCTTGCTATTGGGCCTATGCCATTTATTTTTGGGCCCTAGTCCAGTCCAGTACTAAATTTTATATTATCATTCGGTCAAAATTTAATTAATAAACCATACCCCCTTCGTCTCTTTTTATAAAAGCTCGTTTGACAAAAAATTTGTCCCTTTTTATAAGACTCTTTTGCTAATGACATTGATTCTTTTTTTCCAAAATTACCCCTATTTACTTTACATAATTTTTTTAACAGTATTTAATTCTTTTTTGTAAATGGGTACTCTATTAATTATAGGAAATTCATTACTAAGGGTAAACATGGAAAATCAAACAACGCTTGGCCAGTGCGTATGCCTCTACGCACGAGCCGGATTAGTCGTCTACCTTTGATGGGTCGGAAACCGGTGCGAAAGTAAAAAAAAAACATAGAAAATCAATATAATTTGTCAGTCAATTTAATACAAAAACTAACTTTCTTAAAACTCGTGTTTTGTCAAACTAGTTCTTATAAATAGGAACGGAGGGAGTAACAAAATACAAGTATGATTTTTTTTTTTTATATATAATCATTGAAACAATTCTATCAAATATATATCATCTATAACTACATATAAATAGAATAACTTGTAAAAAAAGAAGGATATTTGTTAAATACTTTTAAAAAGTAGTACAATAAGATGATATGATGGTGAAATATGATTAGACCACTATGTATAATGTTTATTTGAATGAATCCTCTTAATTTATTTTTCCTAGTTCAACTTGTATAAAAATGTCAAAATTACTAATGTCAAATACCATGTGCAAATTTTGAACCCCAAACTCTCCATTTTATGTGTGAATTTCTAATAGCTTGCTATTTTATCTATCTACAAATAAATAAATAAATAAATAAATAATTAAATATCTTATTATATCACCATTAGCATTTAAAATATCTCTCTCTATATATATATTTATATAATAATTAAATATATTTTGATACTCGTAATGTATGTACTATATATATATATATAATAAAACCAAATATTTAATGGATAATGTTTCTCTTCTTTTATTGAATTTTATGGATAATCATAGCGTCGAAGCTAAAAAAATGTTCTAAAAACAATCTACTAAAATATAAACTTAAATACAAATCAATTTGTTATTGTATTATAAATATGGAAGATAATGAGAAGTGATATTTTGACACACTTTTTCCTACACAATATATACATAGGAAGTAACCTTTCTTTTCTCTAAACCGGCCCTAATTTTCTCTTAGAGAGTTTTTTCCTTCTTGCTTCAAAAAGGGGTGGTTTTGAGTCATTTTTTGACCCGGAATCACCCCTATACATCTTGCGTTTTCTCTGCCTTAATCTAAATAAGTGGGTTTCACATAGATCGAGATTTCTTGTTTTATTTTGTGGTTTCGTCGTTTAGTGCGACGTTGTTTGATTTTTCCGTCCGTTTTGGTGCGGTGTTTGTTTGAATTGCCGTCCATTTTGGTGCGATGTTTGTTTCTCCGTCTTGTTGCGGTGTTCATTTACTTCAGATTGAAAGATCTCAACTTTGATCAACTACCGATTCAACCAATGTTAAGATCGTCAACGAAGTAGATCCAGAAACATGAGTATTTCGGTTACTTTTATTTTGTCACGTAATTTGTAGGCTTGAATATGCCGATCTATGCTATTAACTTGGATGCTGTGAGTTTGTTCGCTGATTCATTATTTTTGTTTTTAACGATGTTGAATTTATGCTTGTATTTGATGTGATCTATATCAATTTGAATGAATAAATATCTAGTTTTAGTAAAATATATATATATATATATATATATATATATATATATATATACACACATGAGAGAGAAACTAAAGGAAAATAAAGAGATGAAAAAGAAAAAAATTACAAAATTGGCTCTAAATATGTATTGTGTAAGAAAAAAATGTGTCCAAATATAATTTTTATATTCCTAATTTTAGGTGTGTATGCACTTTGTTAATCATGATCATGCATATTGCATTGCATGCATTCTCAGGTTGTAGTCAAACGAGGCTTACGGTGGAGGATAGGAAACGGTACGAATGTGAGAATTTGGAATCAACCTTGGCTCCGGAATGATAAACAACCCATCATAACAATAGAGGCAGTTGAAGGAATGGAGAATTCGACGGTGTCTGAGCTTATTGATCACGAATCAGCGACCTGGAATTATCAACTAATACAGCAGATCTTTAATGCTCGCGATAGGAGAGAAATTCTCAAGATACCACTAAACTTGCTGCACACAGAGGACGATTGTATCTGGAATTGCAGCAGGCAAGGCACATACACAGTGCGCTCTGCATATTACCTTTTAACACAAGTCATCATAGATAATAGTCACCTCCAGGTGGAAGGAAATTGGCAGAAACTATGGAAAATTGCAGTCCCTCAAAAAGTGAAATTGTTCCTATGGCGGTCACTTCGTGGATGCTTGCCCGTGAGAAGCCGTTTAGTCCAAAGAGGAATTCAGTGTAATAATAAATGTCCTCATTGTGATCAAGTGGAAGAAAATGAATGGCACTGTTTCTTTGGTTGTAACACGGCGTGTGACGTATGGAAGGAGATTGAGGAAGGTCAGATTGTTGGTAGCTCTACCGAGAATGTTGTAGGCTTCGTCGACATGGTTTTTCGTATGATAAACGAAGTTGACATGAATAAGATGGCGAGAATAACAATGGTCCTCTGGACACTATGGTGGAGGAGGAACCAACGGTGTTGGAATGACAAAATACCAACCAATTGCGAAGTGCTCCGTCGAGCAACCGATGCGCTGAATGATTGGATAAACGCGCAGAAAAGGAATCAACCCAAGGAAAGCACGACCTCAACTCAATATCAGTGGACTAAACCAGCAGCAGACACTCTCAAGTGTAATGTAGATACTGCCTGTTATATGGAGGATAATGCCTACTGTGTTGGAATGTGCATGCGTGATGAGCATGGAAATTTTTTGCAAGCCTACATGATCAAGAAATATGGCACACCTGAAGTAGCAGAAGCTGAAGTAACAGGTATCAAGGAAGCCTTGCAATGGATTCAAAATAATTATGGAGTGGATACAATCATTGAAGTGGAAAGTGACTGCCTACATGCAGTGCAAGCTATCAACTCAAGGCACACAAACAACACTGAATTTGGAATTACTACTGTTGTGTCAAAATTTATTATCTTTGTATAACAACTGTCAGGTCAGTTATGTTAGGAGGCAAGCAAATCGAGTAGCTCATGACTTAGCTCAGGCAGCTCGTTTTATCGCTAGTCACCAAGTTTATAATTATTGCCCACCTTATATTGCTACTACAATTATGAATGAAATGAATTAAGTTTGTTTGCTTTAAAAAAAAAAAAGAAAAAGAAAACAAAGACAAAGTCCATCTAAAAATAAAAAGATTAATAAAAAAAGAAAAAGAATAATTTGACCCAAAAAAAATACGAAAAATCCATGTAGCTATTTTATGACCAATATACCCTCAACATCTCATTTTCCATAGATTGTAGCTGCCACCATAACCATTCATCATCATCACACACACATTCATTCAATCAATCCATCATAGACACAACACAACAACATGGATAGGGTCTTCTCAGTGGACGAAATTCCCGACCACTTATGGTCGCCGCAGATTCACGTCTCCGGCGGCGGCGCTGAACAATCCTCCTCCAACATGAGTCGCAGCGCTTCTGAATGGGCTTTTCAACGCTTTCTTCAAGAAGCTGCCACATCTCCCCTTTCTTCCTCTGTTGCTGATGAAAACGTCGTTGACACCGCCGCGCCTCTTCCGACGAAGGACGATGCTGCCGTTTTGAACAATGGACCTCCGCCTCCACATCCTCCTCCGGTGGCCGTTGATTCGGAAGAATATCGTCGAGCTGTGTTGAAGAGTAAGCTGAGTCTTGCGTGTGCTGCAGTTGCCATGACTAGGGTATTTTTCCCTTTTCCCCTTTTCGTAATTACAATGTGAAACGTTCAATTCATTTCGATTTGAAATTGGATCCGTCTTGATCTGTTTGATTCATGTTTTTCATATCTAAGTGTTGGGATTTTTTTTTTTTTTTTTTGCATTCTGGCTTCCGATTCTTATGATTTTTTTTTTCCGCTTCTTTTGATTTTAGCTTATTGGAGTTTATATTAGAAATTAGAATCCATTCTAAATGGAATAACAACTGCAAACAAGTGCAAAAGTCTATTTTTCGGTGTGATTGGTAGCGGAATAGTCGGTCCTTGGACTGGATATTGAGTTATAGAAAGTAAAAAGGACATAAATTATAAATTATCTCCATGGAAAGATATAATCTTAGAGCAAAGGGTAACATTATAGTGAATTGGCCCTTTTACTTCCAAAATTGTAGAAGTTTGAAGACATTATATATCTATTGATGTGTAACTATTGCTTATTCGGAATTGTCTAATATAAATATATTTAATCTTTAGTTAGCCTTCTGAAACTCAGTTAAATTTTGATAGCGCCGCGTGTTCTTTCAACAAATAACTAATAGATGTAGTGATGTACAGAAATTAAGATTGATCATCCAATTAAAATATGCAGTTGTTGACATCGTCAGCTAGCATGCATATTTCCCATCTTGTATTTACTTTTTGTCATCTGCAATTCTGCATCGCAGTCCTACTCTTTCAAATTGCATTGACTTTGTAGTTTTCTATCATGTATGATCTGTTACTTTTACATGAATTGAAAATTGAGTTACTCAGTTACCCGTCTTCCATTTTGCTTATCTTCTCACACTTAGAATCGTGCATTTATGTAATTTTTGTTTCTTACTCTTTGCAATAGGGATCTTTGACTAAATCTCAAGATCTAGCCAGTTTTTCTGAGAATGGATCACAGTCATCTAATCCTACTCAAGTTGGACCTCAGCCCATTTTTGAAGGTTTGAATTAGTAAATGTTTATGCATATATGAAAACCGAGAAGATTAATTGAAGGAAGTGGATCACATTTATGGATAAAAATAGTTATATGCACCACTAGACTTTCTCCATGAGTAACTTGGGGATGGATGAACGCTAAATCTTAATATAAAATAAATAATTAGTAACTACTGTTAGTATTCACATGAGTACGGTGAAAGCATAATCTATGTCTGTAATTTTGTTTTAATCATAAAGCTTTTGTTATAATCATAAGGAGTTTATGGAGCTTTAGGGGTTATTTTTTCTCTCTTAATTTGAATAACCCCTGTCGAATTATGTCATACATACCTATCTATGTAGGATCTGCTCCTCCTGGAAATGATCCACCTATATTACAAGATAAAGATGCCAAAGCACCACCTGCGATCCCTTCCATACCTCCTGTCCAGAAAAAAACTGTTGTTGCAACTAGGCCATCAACAAGTGGATCATCAAGAGAACAGTCAGATGATGACGAAGCTGAGGGAGAGACATATATGAATGACAACACAGACCCTACTGACGTAAAACGAGTAAGGAGGTAACTATTTGTCTCAATATTTTACTGATTTTGTCATTGTAAATGCATTTCCTTTTACATACAGTAATGAGTGAATTGAAATTTGGAAAGTCATGTAATTAGGGGTGTTCATTTTAACTGGATAAGTCATATATCCATAACCACATCCACATCCGGTTACAAAAAACCGGATAAAGTCGACTTTGATTGCAGATCCCCCTATTTATTCTTCTTTTCTTGTATAAATCTCCAAAAATCTGAACCAAAACCTTTCCAAGATCTAGATGCTTCCTACTACTTCTCAAGAAAACCAGAGGAAGAAGTGTTGTGGAGCTTTGCTTTATCGTCAAGCTAGCTTCATTTTGTTTTACTGTAGTTAAGCTTGCAAGCTGAACGAGTATAACCCAATGATTTTCTCTTTTCATAGATCTGAGATCATTTTTGTTCAAGAACAAAAATGAAAGCAAGAATATGAGATTATTTTGTTTTCACTCTTTTCGTAGATCTTAGGCCGTTTCTTTGTATTTTCTATTATTCGACCATAAATTCTTTTAATCCCCTATGTTTAATCCTTCAAACACGCTGCTACAAACTTTGGAGAATTATCATCAAGCACACCATTGTTTTTGTATTAGAATTTATTTAATTTAAATTATAGAATTTTCAAAATGAAATTTGTTGCAATTAATAAGGTGATCATATCAAGATCTCTTGATGTGTGTTTTTGTTTAAAAGCATTATTTATTAATTTCCATGAGCAGTTTTTCCTCTATTTTTCATTCAGAGTTTTTTTTCTAAATAGATTAACTACCTTTTTTATTTATGAGGGACTTCCCTTACATCCAATCGCCTGTGTTAAGCATAGCGGGCCTTTTGGATTTGAATAGCTTACTCACAAATTGTAACAAACCCGGTTGATTGGATACAATCCGGTTATGAAACCGGTTCTGTTATTTCAAACTGGTTTTTAGAGATGGTTGTAAAATCCAATCCATTTTATTTGTTATGGATATGGATACTAAAAAATCCAAACCACGAACACCCCTACATGTTTAGTTAAGAAAGTGATAATAAGAGTAGTGTCAGGTTCAATTCTCACCTCCCACAAAAAACAGAACCGGTAGGTATTACTAGTTCCGTACCAATTCTCACCTTCCACAAATAAGCAGATTAACATTACTAGTTCCGTACCAATTTTTATGTTACAGGAACACGGTAATTGAGGAACTATACCTAAAGCAATTCACTGATTTTAACATGGGATACTAGATACAGTTAATGGAATCATTTTTCTTTGAAGCAAGTTGTTGATTATTTAGAGTTTTAATTTTATTGATCATAGCTATCTTTATTTCGTCTACGTATTAAAATGGTAGAAGATGATTTAGTGGATTAGATCAACGATTATTCAATAACAAAATTCCTTTTTTCTTTCTTCACAGTTTTTAATTAATTGAAGCAAAAATAAAAACAATAATACATGCCCAGTGGGACTCGAACCCACAATCGCTTGATTAGAAGTCAAGCGCCTTATCCATTCGGCCATGGGCGCTTTGATGTCGGTATCCTGTTATACTAATTTAATATAGTTTAATTATTCATAGGATGACTGCAACATATTTCAGTTTTGACTCGCAATATTTCCTTACTTTAATTGAGAGTGGCAATCAAAAGAAATCAATTAAAATTTCCTAAATTTCTTTTTATTATATTTTTCTTTATACTTCTAGCATTTTTTTGTCATTTTATTAATAGTATCATACCTTTTTTTGAAGCAAGTATTATACTTTTTGGATTAACAATATTAGCCCTGTTAATTGTTAGAGATGGTTGTAAAATCTAATCCATTTTTTATTGGTTATTATATGGATACTAAAAAATCCAAACCATGAACATCCCTACATGTAATTGGCTCCATGGTGATTTAGAAGTTTGTTTTAGTGAGTCTGATTTCCTTGCTCTTCCTAAATGAACCAAGTGACAGGCCTGCCTAAAAAATTGCATCCAATCGGTGTCAATATCTTACTTTTTTTTCTCACTAATTGTGCACAAACGGTTGATGTGGTTGCATCAATCTTCACGCTAAGCTCCTGCTAGAACCCTCTATTTTTATTTTTTATTTTTTTGTCAAACTAAGATGTGAAAAGAACCCTCTTGAAGTTAGGATGTTACATTTTACTTATATTTATTATGCATCTGCTAATTTATACAGTAAGTTGAAAAAAAAATATATTATCTGTAAGCTACTAAGCTTATCTTACCTGATTTTTTCCACAAGAATCTTGTTTTTTTTTTTTTTTACTTTTTGTTATTGTGAAACACTCATTTGTTCGACTTGAAACACATTCTACCTGTGTTAATTCAATGTCTAATGACATATATCTGTCAGGATGCTTTCCAATAGAGAGTCAGCTAGACGCTCAAGACGAAGAAAGCAGGCTCATTTAACTGAGTTGGAAACACAGGTATTGTGTATTTTATTTTAGATCTGTGTTCTTCTCCCTCTTCAATTTTTCTGTTAGTCAGTTAGTTCTTCCATAGAGATTTTCACGTTTTCTGATCTTATACTGTATCTTAGGTCATTGATCAAAAAAATATTGTATCTTAGGTTTCTCAATTAAGAGGCGAAAATTCTACCTTGGTAAAGCGCCTTACTGATGTGAGCCAAAAGTACACTGAATCTGCTGTTGACAACAGAGTACTGAAAGCTGATGTTGAAACGTTAAGAGCAAAGGTAAAATCGTGTTTCATGTATTTACATGGCTTGATTAAAATCTTGGTAAATATTCTGTCTCTTTCTAAACAAGTTCCTTAGGTTTGGCTTAAAGAAAAGAGAAAGTACATTACAACTCTGTTTGGTGAAAAATAGCGGATATCAATTAAACTAGCTGATAGAAGAAAAACCAGCAGATTGAGTTTGAACTTTGAAGTGTTTAGTAAATTTAGCTTTGAACTAAGTGATAAATATGAAATGACAAAAATATCTTTAATTAATATTTTTTTAAAAATTCAATTAAGATAATGAGGATAAAAATGAGAGGAAATATGATACGTTATAAGCTCAGACGTTAGTTGATATAATATCTCAAAATATGCTATAAGCTCGTGCGAGAATATTGAGATCATACGAGCTTATACGCTATAAGCTATGCTGGTTTGACCTTGTCAAACAAAGCTTAAAATGGAAGTAATATTGATTTGTAATTACAGAGATTTGAGATGTTTTTGGTTTCGAACTATGTTATTCTCTATTTTAGGTGAAGATGGCTGAAGAGACCGTCAAAAGAATTACCGGATTGAACCCGATGTTTCATGTGATGCCTGATATATCATCAATCGGCATGCCATCATTTGATGGAAGCCCTTCAGACAATTCAGCTGATGCAGCTGTTCCTGTGCAAGATGATCCAAATCATCACTTCTATCAACCCGCATCTAATAATCCTATGCCGTGTCATGATATCAGAGTCAACAATGGGTTGGGAGACATTTCTACAATTGAAAATGTACAGCAGAATAATGCAGCAGTTGTAGGTGGCAACAAGATTGGTCAAACAACTCAAACAGCTTCTCCCTTGCACCGGGTTGCTAGCTTGGAACATCTTCAGAAGCGGATTCGTGGTGGTGTCGATTCTTGTGGACCATCTTCTAATGGAGAGCAGTAATTAGATAGCCACATATTTTGGCTGTAGTCAAGAAATCATCCTTGAATACCCATTTGTGTTTGGTTATTATTATAAGTAAAATCCTATTCTTAACTACATTTCAAATCAATTTTAATGGAGCACATGATGCTGTATTCAAACAATGTACTCCATATCTTCTTTTGGGTAAGATAAACTCTACCCTATTTTGTAGATTTACAATCTCAACTTATTCTTCAAAATGTTTGGTCAATTATGGGGAGAGAAATAATTAATTTTTTATGGACCAATTTAGTCTCTTTTATTCATATAAAGTTTTGAAATTGGCTCCATAAGTTATAACCGTAGGCCGAGTTAGTTCCTCAAGTTGTTTTTCATATAAAATCGATTGCTTAGTTTCGTTAAAATAACACATGTTTAATCCCAAAAAAATTAACACGTGTCTAACTTTTTAAAAGTTTATATGCGGATCCAATGTCATCATTGGATCTGCATATTACATAGTATTTATAAGTCCATAATCATTTATATGGTGAGATATCATTGGATTAGCGTATAAAAACATAGTATTTATATTGATAGTGTAGTACTAATTAAGTTCATTTTTTAAACCTAAGCTATATAATTCATCCTTTCAAAGGAATTGGACGTTTTAGGAGTATTCCAAGTTTAGAAAAAATAATAGAACTTGGAATAAATAAAAATTGAAAAATATCTGAGTTGTCAAAAATATGATGTACCCCGCAATCACAAAAATATTGAGTGAACCATTGAAAACACTTAACACAGTCCCACCCCATCTTGCAACCTATCCTTGTTTTCCACTGTCACTGATAATTGCTATCCACACATTTAGCAGACACAAGCAAATAGAATCAAACCAAAAATGGTGACAACACTTTCCCTCTCTTCATCTTCATTTATCCCTCGGTTAC
This sequence comes from Trifolium repens, assembly GCA_030408175.1. Lineage (NCBI taxonomy): Eukaryota > Viridiplantae > Streptophyta > Magnoliopsida > Fabales > Fabaceae > Trifolium > Trifolium repens. Next base: position 43,544,100 of record CP125837.1, on the reverse strand, counting down.
CAATCTCTTCATCCTATTCCTCCTTATCCTTCTTAGCTACCAACTCTAATAATACTTCCTCACTTCTCTTGAACAAAGGCAGAATCAAAACTAGAAGAACAAAGGGTTTCACCTGCAAGGCCTTCTTCGGATTAGGCGTGCCCGAGCTTGTTGTTATCGCAGGTGTTGCTGCTCTTGTTTTCGGTCCCAAGAAGTTACCCGAAGTTGGGCGCAGTATAGGCCAAACCGTTAAAAGCTTCCAACAGGTGGTTCCATATTTTCATTCTTTGGATTAAGTTGCATTTATTTTTTGCTATGCCCATGTAACATGTAGGAGCTCTACATTTGTCACATCTTTGTGTTGAATACATCTTTGTGTTGAATGGAATATTATATGAAATTGAGTTAATTAGTGAGTAACATCTCTCACCTTACAACCTGGTATTAGAGTCATTGAACCATATATTATAACTTAGTAACTTAGAAGATCACGCTACAAATGTCTAGGGTGTGAGAGCTGATGTGTCGATTTTGTAGGATTGAGTTATGGTTGAACAATTTTTGTTACCTTATTCCAATTATATATTGACTAGAAGAAAATTTGTATTGCTTGCTTATTTGGTTATTAATTAGATTTTGAAATCTTGTAGGCAGCAAAGGAGTTTGAGACCGAGCTAAAAAAGGAACCAAATTCTGAAGAAGAAATCTCTGTTGCGAATGACAAGGTGGAACAAGATATTAAGGTTTCTAGTACAAAGGATGATAGTGTATGAGATGATATTCTAAGTTATTTTTTGGTCTTAGATGATATTCTTAGTAGACATATCTTAATAAAAGTGTACCATGGCATTATGCATTTAAAACAAGTAGTACTATATAAATTAAGATACAAAACGTCTCTAATTTCTTTCCTAGCTACTATGCCAAGAAGTAATTTTTTACTTTGGCAGGGAGATATAAAGTGGGTTTAGTGGAATGACAAGACTAGTTTTGGATTTGATTTTTACCTCTAAGAGTGTAATTGGTTCGGTTTAATCGGTTTTTAGTCAAAAAAGTGTTCGAACTAATGAAATTTCCATCGGTTCTGTGTCATTATGTTTTTAGTGTTTTTTAGAAATGAAACTGAACTAAACTAAACTATACATTTAAATGTATTCTCTATTATTAATTTATACAAACTATTTTATGAAAAATTGGATTGCATAGCAAAAAATAATATTTTGTGTTGGATTGCAGTCTTCGAATATAGTCAAACTATTTTGTGTTGCATAGCAAGTTACAATTTTTCCAATTATTTTTTTATACAAACTATTTTATACAATATTTTTCAAACAACTTCAAATTAAATAAATTCACACATTCAAAATCTAATAAACTAACATAATTTCATTTTATTAGACAATATTTTATAATACTTTTAATAAGCTATAGTCAAAAACAAAATTCATCTCCGACTATTATATATTGAACCGTATTACTTTATCTAATATTTGTTAAAATATTATTAATATGTGATAAGAGGTTCGGTTGACCCATTTTCAAAATTAAAATTCAAAACCCAAACTAAGCTAGATTGTTTAATTTTTAGTTTGATAAGTTTTGTCTGAACTGCTTATCCCCAAATTCACTTCCCATAAAAAATTGTTGGCGTTCATGTTAGTTGAGTACCTTTTTTCTGTTGCATAAGCACACGGGACGGGTTGTTAAGGAATAATTGAGGAACTTTACCTAAAGCAGGTCACCTCATTTATTTAATATGTGATACTAGATACAGTTAATGGAAGAATTTAATTTTCTTTGAAGCAAGTTGTTGATTATTTAGTGGAAGATGATTTAGTGGATTAGATCAACGATTATCTATACTAATATATAAAGGGGATACAAATTTTTGGGATGACTTTTTCATTATTCCTATTTTACCCTTAAAAAAACTATAAAAAAAAAACTAAACACAACTTACACATAAAAGTAGGTTTTCAGTTTTTTTTTATAGTAAAAAAAATATATATTTTTTTCTTAATAATTAGCCACAACAAAAAAGGAGGTTAAATAGTTATAATTAAATAAGTCCAATAAAAAAGAAGATTAAGTAGTTATGTATATTTGCACAATAGAGAATATTGATCACATCAAACAAAAAAAAAAGAATATTGATCACACAAACGGCGGTTAGTATTCAATAAAAATAATAATTTGGATTGCAGTCTTCGAATATAGTCAACATAAATAAATTACATAATCATAACAGATAAAAACATTCCTTTTTATTCGCAGTTTTTAATTAATGAAGCAAAAATAAATAAAAATTTTTAAAAAAACCACGCCCAGTGGGACTCGAACCCACAATCGCTTGATTAGAAGTCAAGCGCCTTATCCATTAGGCCATGGGCGCTTCGATGTTATCTCTATGTTATACGTTTATATAATTGTTACACTACACACGTAGGATGACTATAATTTGAAATCAATATACCATATTTTTTGGGGGGTTACCTACCACTTACCAGTATGTGTATGTATATGATTTAGCATGACAAACTACTATAACATCAAAGCATGTTGAAAGCAAATTACCTACAACTTAATAATTCATCATTGACTTGAGTATGAATGGTTATTTAAATGTTAAAACAATGATACATTGGACCTAGTTTCTTATAAAGTATGATGTGCTGTGTACCACTTTCATTTCTTAAATACTATCAATATCATATTCAAGAATCAATTAAAGATTACAACCCAAAAGTAAAAATTATTACTATTACTAACCAAAAACCAAAAGGACAGAGAAGATTACTGCTAACAATATAAACTTTTGTTAAAAATATAATCTAAATACCTATGGATTATTGATACATGTCATCAATAACGTAAAGAAAATGACCATAGTTCAGAATACCTACTAACAATTATTAGGTCAAATACTATTAGTCGGGTTCAAATCTCCGTTCTTTTATTTGTACATACGAATTTTCAATGATTATTATTATTTTGTCTATTTAAAAGAAATAAAAAAAACCATATATAGGTTGTCTTTGTCTATAAATATATATATACATATAAATAAACTAAAATATCATATTTTTTGTATTTGAATTTTCATTAGTGTCATCAACATAGTGTTTTTGAACAAAGTCATCAACATAGTGTGAGTGTGTGACACACAAATATTAGATATTTGAGTTCCTTAAAAATGTATTCTAGAGTTCAATCTTTGATTGACATGCAAGTATAGAAATAAAAAATTGTTCTAGATCGAGGAGACTAGTTTCTACGATTGCACGAGGAGAATAACTTTAATTTATCATAAATAAATGAATGAGTTAAATATGTTTTTGGTCCCTATAAATATCTTGAATTTTATTTTTAGTCCCTATAAAAATTTTCAACAACTTTTGGTCCCTCAAATTTTTCTTTCAGAACTTTTGATCCTTATTTTTAATCAACTTTGTGTAGTTTTATATTTTTGAATGATTTTTTGTATTCATGTGTTTATTGATAATATTATAAGAAACACTCCAAAAAAAAATTAGAATTTTTTAACATAAAATGATTTACTTATGAATTTTTAAGCGCAAAAAACTAAAATATTCATATTTAATTCATCCATATTGTTAATAAAAATTAAACTTTTGCAAGAGAGATTCCTATAATGTACCAAACATGATTGTAGAAAAATAATTTAAAATTTCGAATGATATATACGAGTTGACTAGAAAGCAGACACCAAAAATAGTGACTTGAAATATTTGAGGGACCAAAATTTGATGATTTTTTTTAGGCTTAATTAATTGCATATTTAGTCCCTTATGTTTATTTTAGATTTCAATTTGGTCCTTTATGTTTAAAAAGTTTCAAGTTATTCTTTTTAGTCAAATTAAGAGGATACTACATATGTAAAAGTTTTAGATGAAATTAACTCAATATTTAACGAGAAGTTTAATAAATTTAACTCAAAATTTAACGAAATGGACGGACTTATGTTAACATCAATAACATAAGAGACAAACTTGAAACTTTTTAAACATAAATGACTAAATTAAAATCTAAAATAATCGGAATTTGAGATATTTATAAAAGCCAAAAACATATTTAACCCTAAAGAAATAATTAGCGTCTCCTGAGTGCGTTTCGAAAAGGCTTTAAAGAAATCTGACATGTTGGGACTATGGATTCAAACTTGCAATTTTCTACTTTCAGCACTAGGTGCGTGTGATTTTTGGATCCGGATTCTATGCGATCACTAACTGCATGCAATTGTGCAGTTGTTGATTTCTGATTGACTGATCAAGAATAGACGGTCCACATTAAAGGGATATTTTGATTTAAAAATATATGAAATTTCAGTCAGTAAATTTTAGACTATCCGATCATGATCATACTACCAGCAAGTTGTGACTGCATGTAGTCAGAGACGACACAAAATCCAGATTCGAGATTTTTGCTTAGATTGTTATGACCTCAAGTTTGAAAAATCACATTTTTGAGACATTGTCTTCATTGAATAGTGTAAATGTTATTTATAAACTACTTTTGGTCTCAATTCTCTAGTAATGTACGATTATTTTAATGTGCAAACATATTCCGTAAAACGAAAAAAGAAATATTCCAATTTTACACTAAAATATAGTATTTGTTTTTGGGTTTACGTGATGTTGACACGAAGTTTCTTTCACGATTAGCGATGACTAATCACTATAGGCAAATATGTGGGGCACATAAGGTGAGTTATCTTCTTTGAGCAATACATATCAAACTCTTAACTACATGCTTAAAGAGATCAACACTCTTGTTATTTGGACCAATTCATTATCAGTACCAACAATATTTATTAATTAACAGTGTTAAACTATATATTTATACATATGAATATAACTATATTATGAAACCCTTAAATGCAATTGTGATTTCTACATATATTTAATTAGTATTTTTTTTTTTTTTTTGTAATTTTGTCCTTTTAATGTGATTTTGTTTGAACAAAATAACCGATTTAAAAAGTGCACCCAAGGGGCGAGTCAAAAAATTCAACATTGCAAGGGGCGAGTCAAAAGAAAAAAATTACATGGGAAAAAACAAAACTCGCCCATATTACAGGGGGTATCAACCTATTTACCCTTTTTTTTTCATCTTAATGCAATGTTCATTTATATATTAGATTGAATGATCAATTTCAATCTAATGTAGATCCAATTAATGATTTTAGTGTCATCAATACAATAGATTAAGTGGTATAATTTATTTAAGACACATCAATATAGTAATATTTATAAGATTTTACAAATTTTGTTATTTTATGCTATTAACATGAATGTTGTTAGTATTTTTTGACTAAAATAAAACATATTCGACCACAAAAAAAAAATTATTTGTTCATGGAATTTGGTAGATTACATCAGATTTAATTACAAATTCAATACCGCTAAAAACGAAATGGTAAAAACCAAAAGGATGGATCTGCGAACAAACACACAACATTCAAGTTAATAGCATAAAACAACATATTCATGGCTACAAATAATGTGATAAAATCAAAGTAACTGGAATATCTATATATGCATCTGGATTTGCATCGTTGACAAATATAGTCATTGTGTGAATCAGTAGTTGACCGAAGTTGGTCTTTCAATTTCACGAATACCGCAATAAGAAGGAAAAGCAAGTACCGCACCAAGACAGGAAATTAACGAACACAACACGAAGACTTGAAATCAAACATCATCTCACTGATACGACAGAATCACAAAAATGCACAAGAAAATCTAAATCTATGTTAAAACCATTTATTTAGATTAAAACAAATAAAAAAAGATTAACATGGGTTATTTCAGGTAAAAAAAGACTCAAAATGACTTCTTTTGTATGAAAGAAGATAAAAAAATAGTTTAATATGTGTATCAATATGACTCAAAATCACTTCTTTTTAACAATTTTAAATTTGTATTATATTGATATATCATATTAAACTATTAATTTTATATTTAATAAATAAATATCGTTTATTTTTTGTAAAAAATTGTGACCGAAGTTTGGCATTAATTACATTAGGTGATCGAGATCTACTATACCCTTCATAATTTGAGGTTAGTTACCTATTAAGCAATAAGAACAAGCCACATACATATAGATTTGTACGTGTTTCTCACAACTAACTCGTAACAAATTTGTAGGGACTAGGGATGGCAGGTAAGCCTGAACCCGCAGGGCCCATATGAACACAAACCCGAGTCAACGGATAAAAATCCAAGTTGACTGAGTTTAGGTTCGGGTTTGGGATTACTCAAACCCGCACCCGAAACCCGAATTCACACCCGATTAAATGTTAAATTACCTAGCTAATTACTCCTAATTATCCCTTAATTTTAATTGTAATTTAAATTCTTGAAAGTCTATGTTACTTATTGTTGTATTATTATTTGCCAAATTTTTTTTTGGTACAAAAGAGGGGCAAAGCCCCCTTGACTGCAAACTATGTTATTATTAATACTTAAGGTTTTATACAAAGTTTGTATTTTATTTAGAATTTTACAGTTTGTTTTGCCACCCGAATAGTTTTTGGGTTCGGGTGGTGATTTCGGGTGAGTTTGGATAGTGTAAAACCTGCATTCAACCTTACCCATTGTCATCCTTAGTATGGACCACATACAAATCTATTTATATATTTATTTTCATTAGTTGATGAGTAAATATTCTCAAATTATGAAAGTTTTAGTTTAGAAAAAAATCTTACATTACTCCGAATAGGAAAATTATAAAGGCTCTGTTTGATAAAAATAGCAGATGACTGATAAACTAGCTTATAGTTGATAACTTATGCCGATAGCTGATGGCTGATAGCTTATATCTGATAAACTAATTGAAGTGTTTGGTAAAATTAGCGGCTCAACCAGCTGATAAATGTAAAATGATATAAAAGGACATTCTTAATAATATTAATTTTTTTGGTATAAAATAATACATATTAAAATTTATATCAAAATGATATTTAAAATACATATATCTTAGTAATTTTAATTTTTAATTTAATTTATGTTTTAAATATTATTATTTCAAATATTATTATTTCAGTTTTTATACTGTATAAAAAATCAAACATAACAATAGAATTTATTCAACATGTAAATTTTGTAATAATAAAATTTAACCTAAGACATATAACAATATATTGTCAACATTTCAACGTAATGAATAAACGTTCATTACATACATAATATAATATATATAACAAACACAATTATGTACCTATTAATAAAATAAATAAAATATTGAGTAAAAAGAATATCATTCATTTGTAACCTTGTGTAGATACCAAGCTTTCATTTTTTTTAAGTCTGTACGAAGCTTTCTTTATTTTTAACGTTGGTTATTTATTTTTTACAGCTTCTTTTTTAACGTGATCATTATATGAATTTATTTATTTTTGGTGAATTTGTTGATCAATTATATTTAATCAAACCAAGTCTATTAACGTTATATTTTATCAATTACTAGCGGCCAAACGGGCACGTGTGATCCGCATTTTCTATTATGCTAACGTATATAAATTGTAAACAGTGGTTTATTATAAATTTGATTTTTATTTAAATTAATTTATGTATTTTTAGTTTTTCTCAAAATAAAAATTTTAATTTACGTACATTGGTCCACACCACAGTTAAAGTAACACCTTGAAAAAAAAAAGTCTCTTTGTCATGATAATAAAAACTCAAAACGACAATATACAATCCCAAAAACATATATCTTTTTTATATATTGTTTTGTTATAGATTTGAGGAAAGTTTGTTACTACCTTCTAAATTGCAAAAGTCAGTGAGTTATTTGAGGAAAGTTGGTTACTATAATATTATATTATTTTTTAGTAACTGACAGTTTTTAAAGTATAAAATTGGAATAATTAAAAAGTCATCAAAAACACATATCATTTTTATATATTGTTATAGATATTTAGCATTATAAGGTACATAATATGCTCACATTTAAAACATAATAAACTCATGTAGCAACTCTAATTATAGAGATAAAAGTGGTCTTTCATTAAAATAGTAAGGGTAAAAATGGAAGAAAAAATGATAAACTATAAGCTTTTCGAAATAACGTTTGAAAAATAAGCCATAAGTCAATAAAATAATCTATAAGTCAGTAAAGTAAATAATGTTACCAAACAGGTCTTTTCACTTATAAGCTATAAAACATAAGCTATAAGTCCATTTCCTAACCTTCCCAAACAGATCCAAAATCTCAAGTAATGTTAAAATTTGTAGCGTTTCACAGTATAAGTTATCACGAAATTGTGACTCCTCCTACTTAGACCATCTACAATGGTCTGTTGAGAGAGTGTTGAATTTGCTCTCAACACAGTTGAACCTTTGCAATGGATGTGTTGAAGATGACATGGAGGGGAGAGGTGTTGAAGATGTTAAACTGTGTTGAAGCCTGCAGAGGGGGGACGCGTGTCACGCTTCATTTCGTCCAATCCGGCGCGTGCATCACACGGGGGGACAGGGCGCGTCGCGCGCTTGGGGACGCGGAGAGAGAAGGATTCGCGGACACATGGCACAATGCGATTGGTCCTGCGGATTTTTATCTCATTTTATCTTTAAACTCAATTATTTCATTGCAAATTAATTTTTTATTTTTTTATTTTTATACCAAAATTCATGATTTTTTTTTCTCTATAAATAGAGACTTGGTTCATTTGATTTGGACACAAAAAAAAACCAAGTTTTTCACTCTCTTAATCTTATTATTATCTTTCTATTAGTCTTCATTTTTAAGTTTTAGTCTTTGTTTAGTGAAATGGATCCCAATAATAATTTCAACATCCAAAATTCTTCTAATAATCCAAACATTTTATCTTTGATGATGTGGAATAGGGAAAGACTCCAAGTGTGACTTTCTTTGTGAATCAACGTCTCTATGATACGACATACTATATAGCTATTGGTATCTACCCTTCTTATCCAACTTTCGTCAAATCAATTAGACTTCCTCGAAGTGAACCCGATAAGTTATTTGCTCAATATCAGGAGGGATGTCGGAAGGACATCGAACGTGCATTTGGAGTGCTTCAAGCTCGATTTAAAATCATCCGTGAACCAGCTCGCTTGTGGGACATAGACGATTTGGGTATCATCATGAGGTCATGCATCATATTACATAATATGATTGTTGAGGATGAACGAGATTCCTATTCTCAACATTGGACCGATTTTGAGCAATCTGAGGAAAGTGGATCTAGTGCACCGCAACAACCATACTCGACCGAGGTGTTACCCGCTTTTGCAAATCATGTGCGTGCTAGATCTGAATTTCGTGATCCAAAAGGTCATCAAGAATTGCAAGCAGATCTAGTGAAGCACATATGGACAAAGTTTGGAATGGGACGTGGTTGAAGATGATTTGTATCGTTTTATTGCTTGTGTGTATTATTGCATGTTAAATTATTTGTATCGTTTTAATTACTTGTGTGTCGTATTTTAATTTCAAGTTAAGATGATTGTATCGTATCAATTATTTAAATAAATTTTGTTTTTATTATAATTGCAATCGGGAGTATAATTTAATTTTTATCGATAATTTTTATTATAATTTTAATCGATGATTTGTATCGTATAATTTAAATTTAAATTTTAATCGATAATTGTACTTTTATGTAATCATAAAAATTTAAATTTAAATAAGAATATGAAATAAAAAAATGGTGGGGTAGAGTGTAAGTGTTGAATGAAAAAACTATTGGAGAGGGTAGAGTATTGAATGAGTGTTGAATGTGTAGGTGGAAGAAAGAGAAGATGATGTGGAGTGTAAAAAGTGGGTGTTGAGGGTGTTGAAGGGGTTGAACCATTGTAGATGGTCTTAGAAAAGAAGAAAAGAAAAAAAAAGCGCGCGTGCGTGCACGTAACAAAAACATTCATTCTTTTGCCTGTCGTTTTGTTTCTCTGCTGTTTAGTTTTGCGGGTCGTCTCGTCTCTCCTTTACTTCGTTTTTAGTCTTTTTAAAACCGTAGCGCACTATCTTCACAACTCACAAAATAACAACCAAAAGCTGAAAAGCTTATAGTACTCCCAAATTCACTCTCTCTCTCTCTCTTCTCCATTCTCAATTCTCAATCACTTGCTTAATTAATTAGTTTATTGATTAGTCGTAATTCCATAATTATTCAATCAATCAATCTTCTAATAACTAGAAAACAAAAACATTATCGGGAAACATAACAGAACCCCCAAATTCTAATCTATTCTTTCAGTTCATCGTGTTTCACACACACAACATCTCTCCCTGTTTTCCGCTTGCAACAACAACAACAGAACAAATGAGACAACATTAAAAAACCTTAATACAATACACAACACCAAATTAATCGATAAAAGTAGTAATTAATCAGAGAGAGAGAGACATGGCGAATAATTGTTCAGAAGGATTAGGTGATGATTTCTTCGAGCAGATCTTAGCAGTGCCTGAAAATGGAGTTGGATATGGAAGAAATATGGATCATGTTGGTGGAGGAGTGTTGCAATTGGGATCAACTACTACTACACCTCCTTTGAGAGGTGTAGGAGGAATAATGCCGTTGGGGTTGAATTTGGAACAAACTCATCATGGATTTCTCAGACACCAACAAGATGCAACGCGGTTTGTTGATAACGTTGTTGAGAGTAACATTACCAATAACAACAATCATCATCAACATCTTCTTCTTCATGATATCAATAATCAGAACAACAACAATAACACTTCTTCACCTTCTTCTACTCCGGGAATCACTGTATGTATACTCATTCTCTTTTTCTTTCTTTTTTTAAGGCTTAAATACGCAATTAGTAGTAATTTTTTTTCTTCAGATCTTTTTTTTTTTAATTTAGTCTATGCAAAATTGATTCATTTTAAAATTGATATTTTTAATATATAATTTTTTTATTTTATAGTAAAAAAATAATTTGATTTTATAATTGTTTTAAAATAAAAACTAAAATGAACATTAATGAAACTAATTTATATGAACATAATTTGCAGCACTAAAACAATAGATTATATATTTGCAATGACAAAATATATTTCTAAAAAAAGACTAAAACAAAACCTTACAAACAATAAGCATATTTAAATTTTTATTTACTTAATTATTATTATGAAAATGCTAATTATTGTCCCTGGGGCACTTGTTAAGGAACCAAATATGGTAAAGTTTTTTTGAAACTTGTGTAATCAACTTCTAAAAAAGTGTAAAAAGGGTTGTTTTCTATACAAAATTTTCTTTTTTTATTTTCCTTAACCAGTGCCCGCGGACACCGATTAGCATGAACTTTATTATTATTATTATTGACATATATTATTTAGTATATCTTAGTTTAATTTCTAAATATTTTATTAACCATGATTTTAGAAAGAATAATTTTTTATTGAAATTTATATATCTTCTAATTAAATTTTGAATTACTAACCCCTTCTCTATTACTATTAGACAAATAAATATAATTAATTCTCCATAATTACTTTTGGGGAGGTTCAGTGCTTAAGTGATTAGTTAATAATAGGGTTGGGTGGGATGTCAGGGTATATGCATGCAGTTTATGTAAGACAAGAATGCCAAGACATTTGGTTTCAGTTATTGTTTTTAGGTGTTCATGTTCTCCACTTTTCTATTAGTACATTTTATTGTACATGCAATGCTTGTTTAAATTTAATTTCTTTGTTATGATATTCTGAGTACATACTAGAACTTATCAAAATCTAAATCTTAATCTTTATATTATAGTATTTTATTAGAATTTAATTTTAAATCTTTTACAAAAAAGTCAATATCTTCAGAGTTTTTACAAACTTTTTTTACATTATCATTGTCCAGCACAAAAAAAATATATATATAAACAAATTTTAGTATGTTAGTTTTCACTTTATCAATTTGAAATCCGGGTCTCCAACTCTTTAACTTTTAACTTAACTGATCAACTAGTTTAATTCGTTGAGCTATCCATCCCACTCTTTTTTGTTTCTTATAATTGAGTCATTCATTCTTCTCTAGCACAAATAAATGACATAGAAAATGATGAGTGTTTGTAAACTCTAAACTTCATTCAATCTTAAGAGTACCGAGTTAATTTCTACTATTAAAAGAAATCTATTTTGTAGGTAAAATAAAATTCTATTATCAACTCGTTTTTAGAACGGCTAAATTTTATTAATATCGCAACTGAAAGTAAGAAGAGTGCAGTGCGTAAAACAAACACATATTACAAGCACCAACTGAATTGAAAAGAGAGTATTGTTATATACTCCCCGTGTCCCAAAATAAATGACATGTTTGACCACTGACACGTTTGCCAATGCACAACTTTAATCGTTAATATCTCTAATTATCTATTATTAAAAATTATAAAAATAGTATATTTTGAAAGTACGCGTCGAGACAAATCAAACAACATCTCATATGCTAATATTTACATGTATATATTAGTAGAAAAATAAGGTCAAAGCAGGTCAAATGAATAGTACACTAAGTCAAAAAAAAGTCATTTAAAATGGGATGGAGGGAGTATTTGTTACTTATTTATGATTAATGTTTTGATATTATATGGTTTGTGTATGACATGCAGGATAGGGATTCAATGCACATGAGGGGTTTGTTTTCAACGTTTGGACAATTGCATACTCCTACTCATGCTCAGCCTGTACGCCCCATGCTCCCATCTCCACCTCCTCAACCTCAACTCCATCTTCACCATCAACACCAACAGGTACTATAATTAACCTAATGTCTATTATTATTATTATTATTATTATTATTATTATTATTATTATTATTATTATTATTATTATTATTATCATTATCATTATTATTATTATTATATTAAAAATCATTTTAATCATTGTCATTTTATAATTATAATGACCATATTGTCCCTTCCTTTTCAATCATATACATCAATTATATTATATCTTGATAATAATTTCATCCATCTGCCAATTAGCCACTTCCATCCGTAACCCACTTAAACCTTAAAACTATATAAAGACAAAATATTATGATTTTTCTTTTTTGACGGGACAAAATATTATGATATATTTACCTTAAAGATGAGCTCCTTTACATTGAAGCATAAAGAGAAGATGCCTCTGGATGATTAATATTTATTTAAGTGCTTCATTCATGGCCGTTCATTCATTTAGTATTTTATAATACTAATAAAATATACATAAGCTAAGGATCATAATATATTTAATAATGAAAGGATGTATATATAATACAATGCCTTTTAATTACTACTTTTCTTTTTCCTCGAACAAAATCTCGATGGTAGGTTCCTTTACAACTTGGCCTTTCTATATTGTGTTAATTTCAATTATTCAAGGGCAATATATATTCGCATTTGCAGAATCATTGCTTTTCCACGTTTCATGTATGAAAAATTCCTAGATTTTGTTTTATACTCTGTTCTTTATGTTATTTATATTTTAAATAGAATTGTTGGAACTTGGATTATGTTTTAGACAATCAGAGGTTTTAGCGTGACACTTTATTATTCCTCTCGTCGCTTCTTTTCAAGTATCATTTTTTCTTAAAAAAAATAAATTAACTTTTTATTTGTGATTTTCAATTCAAGTTTCATTAATTTTCATTTTATTAATAATATATTTAACTATTTACATAGAATTATTATTAAAAAACTATATTATATTATAGAACGAAGTTGGTGTAATTCGATAGGATTATTATTTTTTTCACACATAAATACAATTAGATAGGAGTATTAAATAATTATGAATATGACAAACTAAACAAGTAGTTTTATCAAATAGTTTGTCTAAAATGAACTCTCAATCAAACTCAACTCAAATGTTTAATGAATTCTCTTCAGAAACAACTTTTCAATATTTGAGAGAATGCAAGTTTGAATTTCAAAAAGAATAATAAGTAACATAAGTAATATTTATTATTTTTATTAAATTATCTTATTTAATTTTGAAAATCTTTTTTTGTTTGTCTAAACAACCTTAAATTGATACTTTTTTATGAATCTTGCTTAAATTCATACTTAAAAAAGAAACGAGGTAATTGGTGCATAGTATGATATATTATTTTTCAAATATGTTATTAAACATTAAAATAAAACACAATTTACGAGATTGTATGCATTTATCTGATCATGTACACTGACACGTAGACACCTATAATAATTTTAAAAAATGACATAATTCAATATAATAATAAGTGTTGGTATTGTGTCGGTGTCCAACACGAACACGCCTAATCCGAGAAATGTCGGTGCTTCATAAATCTCTATCACTTAATAAGTTACCTACATTTCTTAAAATATATATGCATGCACCAAAATTAAAAGATACAATGTTTGGAACTGATATTTTAGTTTCCTTAGCCAATTGGTCTAAAATTTGATGTTTGTGAGTGTGTATGCAAAAATATACATTGAGAAAAGGTTCTCCTCTTAATCTCGTTACCTTCATTTCCATTATAATTGAAGATTAATTTCAGTTTATTTATAATGTTTTAAAAAAATTTCAATATTGATTACATACTAATAAAATCACCTCAACATACTAATAAAATCACCTCAACATTATCTTATAGGGTGATGCTAACTAGTGCCCCCAGACACTAGTTAATGATACTAAAACAAGCAACTTTTGTATTGAAAATAGTGTTCTTTATCTCTTTAAAAGATTAATTATACAAGTTCCAAGACTAATTTACCATATTTGATTTCTTAACTAGTGCCCCAGAGGCATTTGGGGCACTAGTTAGCATTTACCAATCTTATATTCCAAATTACATACTAATAAAATCAAGGGTCATGCTAACCGGTGCCCCGGAACACTGATTAAGAAATCCAAAAAATGAAAATTTTAAATCAAAAATAATACTTTTTATAATTTTGAGGAATTGACTGTACAACATTTTATATTTACTTTCTTAAACAATACACCCTCACATTTAGGAAAATCAAATATAAACAAACTTTCAAATCACCCGGGGGCCTCAAAATACACCGGGATGGCACCGCTAGTATTAGTACTATCACTTTAGTGTGTGATGAATGATGATGATATAGTTAATTTTTCTTTAGGCCAACGCGTTTTCTTTTGTTTGATTTGCACATAATTGACTTGTATGACATAATAAAGTATTGGTCTAGAGCCAATAGGCATTGGGCAACATAAATGACTCATTTAATTTCCAATTCTAATGGGGACCTCATTCCTAGCTATGTCTACTTTGTTAGGGCTTGATATTTTGCAAGCGTGCAAGTATCTTTTTATTTTGAACCTTAATCATAATTGTCGGTGATGATTCCTTCATCTAAACTTTCTGTCAAGAAAGATACAAATGCTTGATTTACTAGTATATTTCAGATTGAGATTCTCTACCGTAAAAAAATACGAATTAAGTTTCACACAGTTTTAAATCTGGATATTGATTATAGATCAGACGGTTTAAATTAAATATTAACACAATTATAAAATCATCATAAGCAATATCAGTCACACATTTTAAATCAGACAATTCAGATCTAATACAATGTGAAAACAGTATTATTTCCTAAAGGATCAAATCTAATTCCTATATTTTCATGACTTAATTTTATCAAATTCAAATGATTCACTTGTAGGACGGTGATTAAGAATGCTTGTAAGAAAAGGATAGTATCTTTTTTCGTTACATATATGGAAAAAAAAGATAGTATTAAGAAATAAATTAATGGAATATTTTTATTGAAAGATTATTGTTAAATACCTAATAATAATTTACTCGAGCGTCCCATTTGCTTAAAAAAAATTGTGGTAATGATCTCAATATTTGATATTAGGAAAAATTAGTGTAAAAACCAACTAATATCATGGCAATTAGTCACAGTTGTGATTCTTAACATAAGAGAAAATTTTGATCAAATGTTAATTACTACTATTACAATGCTTAAAGTATATTGTAATTTGTAATAATTTGATTATCAATTAATTTGTGAAGTTACTTCTAATTTACTCAATAATAATCTCATTGCATTGCAGCACTTTCAGAGCCAGCCGCCAAATCCAGCCTCTGTTACAGCCATGGCACAAGCCCCTGGCATCCGCCCTCGAGTGCGAGCAAGAAGAGGCCAAGCCACAGATCCTCACAGCATTGCTGAGCGAGTAAGCGACACATTCTTTTAATCATTAGAAAGCCTATTAATCCAACGCTTGCATATTTTTCATTCATTTGCACTTGTTGTAGTTGCGTCGTGAAAGAATCGCGGAAAGAATGAAGGCATTACAGGAGTTAGTTCCAAGCATCAACAAGGTTGGTGGTTTTACAATGCTGTTATAATCAAATTTCTTAGGATTCATTTGCCTATATATTTTTTATCAACACACAATTTGCATTTATGCTTAATATTATGAAAATGTTGTTGTAGACGGACAAAGCAGCAATGCTTGATGAAATTGTTGATTATGTGAAGTTTCTTAGGCTCCAAGTTAAGGTATGTCAAAATATCCTCCTTGTTCTATTTTCATTTGGCTCTGATTGTAAATGAAATTTTTCCTCATGTTGAAATAGAAGTAATATTGGTAGGGTTGATTTTTCAAATTTAGGTGGCAAAATGAATTTGATTCAAACTTAAGTTTGCAAACCTAGCCTCAATACCAACATGTTCATTAATATAATCATTAAGCCTCCTAAACATATTTTAATCTACTTAATTCTTTGTTATTTAATTTGATTAATCTGTTCAAACAGGTCTTGAGCATGAGTAGACTTGGTGGAGCTGGAGCAGTTGCTCAGCTTGTAGCTGATGTTCCTGTTTCTGCTGTGGAGGTGATAATTGAAATAAATAAATGAAAATTAAAATTGCCAGTTTCATTTTTACTAAATATTCTTTTCAATCATTTCCATTTTACTACATATACTTATTTTTAACCTACGTATGGTATGACAATGGATGCATCAGTATTACAGTGACTTATTATGATTTTGCAGAAGCTATATTATGATGTAACTTTTAAAAAATCACGGGAGGCCATGATTCTGGTATACCTGACATGATATCAAACATACATTTCATATCAATGGTGTATTCATTGTCTAACACATTTGGTGTCACACAATACCAATTATATTAATTACTTTTATTGTTTTAAATTATTTAATAATATTTACGTGTCAATATAGTTTCTATGTCTGCGTCAATGCATCATAATTTTTGACACAGCCATATGATTTTCAGGGGGACGACATAGAAGGTGGAGCTAACCAGCAAGCCTGGGCGAAGTGGTCGAACGATGGAACAGAACAACAAGTGGCTAAACTTATGGAAGAAGATGTTGGTGCAGCTATGCAACTTCTACAATCCAAGGCACTTTGTATCATGCCTATATCTCTAGCCTCAGCAATTTTTCGTATGCCACAATCAGACACATCAACAATCATCAAGCCTGAATCAAACAACAGCCACTCATAGAATGTTACTTCTAGTAGCTTACAAAAAATATATTCTCAATCTCACCACAAACTTGACATAAATTTGCTCCAATATTTCTCCCTTCTTTTTCACAAGGTTAATTTTTCTACTTTTTATTTTATTTTTTTCTAAGTTTTGTCAAACTATAGGAATAAATTGTCATTGCTAATAATAAGTGAAATTAGAGGAGACTAGCATACCATTTTCATGGTGAAAAATTAAATATTTTTAATGACCCTATTGATATTTTTTCTCCTAAATATCAATGGTGGGGTTGGTGATATGACCAAAAATATTTTATTTATAGTGGAAGCTCCTTTTTCTTCATTTTTATTTTGAGTCAGTGGAAAGTGGGGCCATTTAAACGGAAAGAAGGATATATATATAGTTTTGTAATGTATCATGTATTTGTAGAAATTTTAATGCAAGTTGAATTAAAATATTGTTCACATTGGAAAGCTGTTTGGAAGTATCTGATAATTGGAAAAGCTAAATGTATTTTTAAACAATCCTATATTGGTAAAGTTTTGTTTGCTTCTAAAGCAAAGTGAATTCCACCACGAAATTAGGTGATAAATAACTGAACCATCGTCTAGTTAAGAAAGTAGAAAATGACACTTTGTTTTTTTTTTTTCTTTTTCTCAACAGGAAAATGACACTTTGTTAATTTACTAAACAAAATTAAAGTAGGCCTTATCTTCTTATACCAATATTTTATTATTTATATAAAGTTTATGCTTGATGACATAATGAAATCCACTTTTTCATTGATGTGTGCATTCTTTTGTCATGTCTAAATTTTGTTTGTGTGAAAGAAACAAAAGCTACAATTAACTAGAACATCGACCAGTACGGTATACAGGTCTAGTTAGCCATAATATTACAATAAAAACATGATATAAATATTTTAATACTAAAATGTATATAAAAAAGTCGAGTAATATTAAACATTAACTCAAAGATAAATTTGGATAAATGTTCATATAACAGAAATTATGGTATATTACGAACTACTTCCTTATAGCCTACATTGGAAGTTTTATTCGTATCTACACCGTCTTCGTCAGTAATCGATATTTTTTAATCATTCTCTAGAAGTAACTCTTAAAATTGCAACATACAGTTGACCATGTGAAAACACTGGCGGCGGAAGATATACCCCAACATACTTGAGAGATTGTCATTGACTGTTATTAATACGGAATTCTTACGTCAGATGGTGTCAGAGACAATCCAGGTAAAAAAACCTTATCACCAATATTACTTCATAAAATAATTTTTCCTTCAAGAACATATTTTCTCATTCTTGTAATAATAAGTCTTGTTCCATTGCATAATCCTATTTTTTGATCCAAATTCCTTAATAGTATAACTGAAACTCCAACTTTAAGTCTCAACTTGTGATTTAGAAGACCCGACGTAGAAATTGTGTTAAAAAATCCGAGAGTGTGAACATCATCCACTGCATTATACCATCTACATTGCGTACACGCGTAGGTGAATTATTAAAATTAAGAAATATTTAAAAAATATTTTATGATGATAAGTAAAAAGTTCAGGTAAATAGAATGGTGAATACGGAAAAATCATACTACATCAAACGTATTAATAAGAAATATAGAAATAAAAAGTGAATGTCATATTAAAAACATGATAAAAAAAAGGCACCATGGTGTTATGCTTTTTAAAAAAATGAAAAAAATTATCGTAAAAAAGTAATATGGAATTCATAATGTTTAATCAATAAATTAACAATTTTTTTCATCATCATTGAGTATATGTTTTTTGCAAAACGACCATATATTTTTGTTTTAATATTTTATTTTGAAGTATGCTTTATTCATAATGTTTAATTAATAAATTAACAATTTTTTGCATCACCATTGAATATATGATTTTTCCAAAACGGCCATATATAAATTTTTAATATTTGATAGAGGAAAAAATTATATCAATTAGGGATTGATTGCATACTTATTACATGATAGATACAAAATTTCATTAAATTGATTGAGGTAGACAAGTGGTAAATGCACCACATAATTCTTAAAGGACATGAGTTCGATTCTTGGTGAGCCATTTTTCAACATTTTATGCGAATTGATTTAGGGTTAAAATGAGAGGGAAAATGATAGGAAAGAGATTAGGTTAATGATAACCTAAACGCAAGAAACTTAGAGCATCTCCAATGGTGATACCACTTTGAGTATCATACATCACTAAAAAGTGGTCCCTACAATGCCATGTAATATTTATGCAACTCATACATATTTTGCTCCAATGGTAATACCACTTTGGGTATCATACATTATTAACAAGTAATTAATTATATTTAATTTGATATACAAAAAATGGCAATATTAAATTGATGATACGGTACCTTAAATAAGGTACCGTATCATCAATTTTGATACCCTCTATGTCATGTCATGAAACTCCAATAATATAAAAAAATAAGATACGGATTATTGGTCTATGGTACTCTCTATGATACTCTTATAATATATAAAAGATGTAAAAAGATATTTTGTTAATTACTTAACTATTATATAACTTTTAAATTAATTGGTATAGCAATTTTATTAATGTAATTTTTTTTGTCTTAGATGAAGTGGTAATCCACTAAAATTAATTGATTCGTACCCGGTTCACGATGTCCGACCTAACAATTTCGGCAATTTTTGTCAGTTGAGTTAGAACTTATGAGACTATTAATATAAATTTAATTAGTGAGTAATATGAAACTTTCCACCTTTGAAATAGCACACCAAAGCACAATAGATTCAACCAAGTTTTCATCTATATTTTTTTTTTCATATATTGAAATTATTTTAAATTTCAAGTGTTTGTCTTTAATTTTTTGGAGGGATGAGAGCAAAATCTCTCATGCGTCAAATTTAACTCTCTACCAAATGTTGTTTAATCCTTTAATATACTTTTGAATTTTTTTTTTAGTCTTCAAATATCATACTAGTTGCAATTTTGATAGCAACTCATTTTTTGGCACTAAAATTGAAGACTTTTATTCAATAACTGTTGGTTTTTGTCAAATATTTTTTTACCTTTCACCACCAGTTTAATCTGGTTCGGAAATCAGTTGTGGCATTAAGTGGTTTCAACCCCCTCCCAATCACAGCTGTAGGTTGAGCTGTCGAAACGGGCGGCCCATCCGGTCTTCGAGCTTCTTCGGGCCGGGCTAAAAAGCTCGGATAAAAAATGGGCTGCAAAAAACAAGGCCCGAGCCCGGCCCGGTACGGGCTCTCGGGCATTCAGGCCGGCCCGAGTTTTTTTTTAAAAAAAGATTTTTAAAGCAAAATTAGATAGATGAAGGGTAATGAAAAAAGAAGAAATTTAAGTGCCGAATAAATTTGACAAATCCAGAGACTTGTTATGCAACAAATTACAGAGAGATCACAACATTAATTAATTAATTACAAATAGGTTGAAATTTGTTAGAATTAATGTAAAGTTATTTAAGCTAGTTACAGTTTACGAGTAATTACATAGAGAAATAATTCAAGACCGTGGTTTTATATTTTTAGTTTATTTATTTATTTATTTTAATGACACGATAAGTTATTTTTGCTTTTAGCTTATTTCATTTCCTTATGTATATAATTTGCGTTACTAGTGCATATTTATTCTCTTAAATGCGCGTTTGATAGAATTGGAAGGTGTGTGTGACGTGTGTGTTGTGTTACTGCCGTGTTGTTAACTTATTATGTTTGTGTGGGCTTTTGGATTGGTGGCCCAAGTGAAAATGTTATAAACATCCTTCCTTATTTACTCTTTTTTTTTTATAATTTATTCGGGCTTGCGGGCGGCCCGCGGCCCATTCGGGGCGGCCCTTTTTTTTGCGGGCTTTATCTGGCTGAGCTAAACAGCCCGGATGTTAATTCGGGCTAGATTTTTAAGGCCCAAGCCCAGAGAAAAATCGGGCTATTCGGGCCGGCCCATTTTGACAGCTCTAAGTTGCATCCCGATCCTAAGTGACCACAAATTACCACTTTTGGTGCCAAATTACTATTCTTGGGAAACAACCGAATCAAGATCAAAATTGCACCGATGTAATAGTTGAGAATCAAAATATTTTATTTTAGAAAAGGTAAACTATTTTCGTGAAGATAATAAAATAGAGAATTGAATAGACATAAAATGTCCCTTATTTCTTGGCTGAAAAAATTACATACACCCATATCTTTACATCAAAAAATAAATTTGAGGCTCTATATCTAACGTTTGGATTGTAAGTAAAACTTTGATGTGAGAGTTTGTGGTTGATTTAGTGAGGAATTTTATCATAGGTACAACCTCAAATTAATAATATTTAGGCACATATACATCAAAGAGAAAAATTTAAATATAAATGATAAAGTTATCAACTATCATCAATCAATCTTTTTATATTTAATTTTTTTTAAAATTATATGTGTGTGTCCAAATGACATGTGTTGGGTTTGTGCCCAAGTAAGAATTTCTCTGATTAGCTCCTTCACCTATCTTCCTTTGACCGCTTAGTGCGGTAATTAATGCATTTCCATAAAAAAGAAAATCGTAAAATAGAGAGATTTACTCCTGGCATTCCATTAGTTACTCGCGCACCCTATGTTTTTTTCTCATTTTACTCTTCCGCAACTTAAGATCAATAGAAAAAGGAGTTAGCTATAAACTCATTTAGCCTTAAAAAAAAGGGCTCTCTCATGTGAAGCTAACATGGCTGGCTACATAAAAGTACATTCAAATCAAGATGAGTAGCAGATATTATAAATGTGAGAATTTTTTGAAAAATGATGTCCGCAACTTAAGTAGGGGACGTTATAAAAAAAAATTTTGATTGGGCATTTTTGGGTGTATCCACTACCTAAGTAGCAGACATGGATATTTTAGTAAAATTGTAGGGCGCGAGAGTAAATAGGTAGGGTGATAAAAGTAAAGCCCTAAAATAGAAATGTAAAGAAGGTTGATTTAGGTCGATACCAATTTGAGTTTTACTTTTTGCACCCTCTGAAACACTTACGCACCCTCAGGCGTTCCCAATTTACACCACTCACTACTTAGGACGCGAGTGTATAAATTGCAAAAACAGGGGCACCACAGATCGCTTCCTTCGTAGCGAATCCTATGGTGATTGCGTTCGCTTTCTACATAGAGAACATGCCGGCAGTGAAAAAACTCAACCCCCATGCAGTCAAAAGTTGTTGCCACATGACCAAATGTGATTGGCCACGTGGGAGGCAGTAAATAGTACTGAGCCATTCAGAATGCAACAAATTTTCTATAAAAGGGGTGGGTTTGTGTGAAAAATTTTCACATCATTCTTTTCTTCCTTCCTCCGTATACTTTCTTTCTCATATATATATTTTTTAATTTTTTTGGTTATTTATAATTTAAGTTAGTCTTGTGTAAACGGCGGCATAGTCTTTCGTCGACTACTCATATATGTCTTACCGGTGTTGTTTTATCAATATGTTTGAGAGAGATATGGTAGTCGACAAGGGACTTTTTGTATAATAATTGGGAGGGATATATGAGTAGTCGAAACGGTTTCTACCATGCTTGCAATTGAGTCTACTATCTAAATTTTGGAATAGGCCTGGTGGTGAGCAAGTGGTAGAGGCTGCTAAAAGAGACGTTGAGAAGTGACTGTAGGCTATTCATCAACTCTTTCCATCTTGCGCGGTCCCTGTCTTCTCGTTTCATTTAAATATTATGTAATTTTTTTGTTTAATAATTTTTTTTGGGATAGATATGAGTAGTCGAAACGGGTACTTCGCAGTTGGGTTTTTAGCGGACACAAATGATACTATCCCATAGTGCTGACAAGGCATGTGGTGGTCATTGAAAAATAAGTGGTTCTGTTTATGCTGCGATAGTTGGCCATTTTATATCTTTGTTTGCGGCACAAGTTCAAGGTTTCAGCTGAAGATGAGACAAAATTTCACAAGAGAAGCTTGTTTACTTTATTTAATTGTAAATGAAAATGCTGGATATAATTTTCCTTCACTGTCATTTTAGTTTTTGTGTTAATTGAATTCCGTCACAGAGACGTTCACCATCTACGCAACAAATATTAGCCAAGTTCATTGCGTACATAGCGAATAACTACACCGTTCGCTTCTTGCGACGCGAACGGACCAATTATTTGTGAACTGCAATGCGAATGGTGTAACGCTACAACAAAATTTAAATTATTCAGTATGTGAATCTTTAGCATCAACCTCGACTGGCCTGAGCGAATCCCTTGTTGACAGTGGTTCAAGATAAGGATGCAAAATCTTCATATACCACATCATATAATTAAGTTCCATGAGTCACAGACACAGAGCACGTGTTCCTAACATTATATGAGTCAAGACCCGATCCATTAAATGCACAAATAGGATGTCTATCTGTTGTGGTGTTGTGCCAACAGGAGCGGACTGACGCAGAGGTCTCAGAATGGTCTGCACATAACCAAACTGGCGAAGGACCCTCTACATGAGGTATCAGACCTTTATAGGTCTACATCTGATCCAACCGGAGTACAAACTGATCGGCTGAAGAGGGCAAATTTGTCGGTGATCCTCATAGCACGCCAAGTCCACATCGTTTGGAAGTAACCGATCAAGTATCTTCCGAATTGAACTGACCCTTGTTTGCCCTCTGGTAGGTACAAATTACCACGCACGTGGCAGGTGTTCCTCATACCTATGGTCCTCCTCTCTGCCGATACCATGAAAGTGGTGGTAAATTCAAGCCTGTATAAGAATATAATTGAATAAAACAAGTAAACAACAAGCTTTCAAAAAAAAATCCAAAATGTAATGTTCGGTTACCTGAAAAGTGTAGCTTACATTGCCAAGTACTCGCACTTGGGCACAACGGTGTTGCTCAGCTCCATATAGAGGAATGACACTGCTACAGGGCCCCAGACATACATGCTGATTAGCTCAATGTCCGTTAAGTAAAGAAGGTACGTGAGGTCAACATAGTTTTTGGCTTTGTTTAAGAATATGGTGGTGTCAACCACAAAAAAAAGGCATGTCCTAACGACCCAGTCTCGATACATATGCATGCTTGCAACATCTCCTATCATCTTAGACTGGCTAACATCTTGCAGGTGGCTGCTCAGGAGGGCCTTCATGTATGTAAACCGGGCATGAGCACCCCTGATAGGTGACCATCAACACAATACCATCATATTTACTAATAATGCCCTGATGGTCAAGCAGAGTACCCCTCAATGAGGCGATGCAAAAGATGGTACACATCATCTAGAGTGACTGTTATCTCCCCACCAGTCCACAAACGCATCTTGTGTTGGCTAAACTCCACATCCCCGCAGCTCTAATCGTTTGATCTCACCACTCCTCATTGGCCGGAAACAGTTTATTCAAAATTGTCAGCTTCTTCCCGTTGCTGACAATGCGTAACACCCCACTATTCTACAAAACCATAAACATAACATACTTATTACACAATTAAACAATAAACAGGAAAATGAAATAATTCAAATATATTTACACAATTAAGTAACTTACAAAATTCTCGTATATACATCTTGTTGTGTGGCCCCCGTACTCAGTCAATACGGATTTACCCGATGGGCCTCCAAGGAAAAACTTCTGGATCCGACTGGCCCTCAAATTGATTGCGAAACTTCGATATATCATCCTCATCCTCACCCTGATCCTCCGCCGCTGCCTCCAGCTCAGGCTGAGCCTCATGCATCTCTTCATCCAGCATCTTGGACTGCAAAAGCTCAAGATCCAATGGTACATCAATGTCAAACTCGGGCTCAGGGTCAGCCTGGCGCTGAAGCCGAAGCCTACGAGGACGCTCTGCATCCTGTCTCGCCTAGCAGAGGAGCTACTCCCTCTAACACATCTAACTAAATTAGATATACGATCCATGTCTGCACAATAATGTTACAGTAACTTAATACAATTGTATAAAATATCTAATCAAATGAATCAGACAAAAATCAACCAAACAACAGTATCAGACACGTTCGCCTTCTAGAAAGTGAACACCTTCTACACCGTTTGCTTTCCAAAAAGCGAAAAATAGCAGTCACTAAAAAAAATGAGAAAGTAAATTGGGAACGGCCAAAATGAGGACTTACCTCTCGTTTGATGCTTTCCTCTTTACTTGTTAGGGATTTCGACGACCAATGAGCAGCAAACCTTCGATTTTGATTTTGATGAGGTTTTCGAGTTTTGGAGTTTCGATGGGTTTTTTTGGGGGGCTTACTGTTTTCACAAACAATAGAAACGAGGGGAAGAAGGTGGAGGCGTTTTATATATGAGTTGTGTTCGCTTTCTAGAAGGCGAACAACTTACCTAACGTTTGTTATCCATAAAGCGAACATGTTTTTCCCAGGATTCAATTGGGGAGTGGATGTATCTAGATTGTGGAAGGAACATCATAAAATTAATACACTCGCTTTGTAGAACGCAAAAATCATTCGCACCCTAGATGTCGAGGTGGTTAATTTGGTAATTTCAGGAGGTGGCTGAGAAAATTCAGGGGGTACGAAAAGTAGAGCTCTACCAATTTAGCCAAGTTTATCCCAGCCCAATCCCGCGGAGAATTATTCATCTAAAAAATTTAGGGGTGAAGGGTTAATTGTTTGAACACTCACTTTTCTACAGGGCCAGCTACGAAAGTATTGTTCAAACAACCCATTTTTACATATAATCTAAGGGGAAACTTTTCTCACCCTCCAATAATCCAATATTAGTAATTTGGATTTATTCATCTAAAATAAATCATTTCAGATGCACTTTTATGAATAATTGGTAGGAGTATAGTTTAGATGTACACCTCCAGAATCCAAAATATATAGAGGATTTGAGAGTAAAAGTTTAAGACTTATATTAGTCAAGCTCATACATTTAATATTGAAATTGAAATTATTTCTTAAGTTAATTTCTATGTAAAATAAATATTAAAGTATAAACACATTCTTTTTGTCATAAAAAAGTATATACATAATTTATGAAATACGAGTCATTGGATTGTGATCTCAACTAACTACTGTACAATTTATTAAAGATAAATATGTATTTATTAGTTGAATTATTTTATTTACATTTTTCTGCTACAATTCCTTTATTTATGTTTTATATCTACAATTAAAAAATTGATACACCGACTGATTGAATAAAATATACTTGACATGAGAAGTTATGAGGAATAGGGTTGAGATGAGAAGTTATGTTCCGAGTTTTGTCGATAAAATTAGAGAGGTGTTAATAGTTTTTTTTTTTTTTTGACAAAGTGTTAATAGTTTTATTAATGTAAGATTTAGACATATTAGGAGAAGAAATTTTCTCTTTAGGCCCCTCTACATTGCTCTGAGGTCCCCAAACTGACAAAATTGCCCCTAGGTAATTGTGGAAGTTAGGATCCGAAAGTAGCACCACTTCGGAAGATGGGATCCGAAATGCACCTTTTTTTATTTATTTAAAGTGTATATGAATGCTGCAAAGCAAGAAAGGATCCCAATTGCTTGCAGAAACGGAGAGGTGTAGTACACAAAGCTTGGAGATTAGTTGCTTGAATGGTTGAAGAACTAATCGATCACTAACACTACCAAAGAAACAAAAACAAAATTTATTCACTAATCACATCCTAAATTTTTGTGGATCAATTTATTCACCAATTCGGATCGCAGCTTCCGAACCTAAGCGAGTTTGTATTGCATTAACGTCCTACGTGAATTCGGATCAATTTATCCCAATTGCCTGTACTCTGCAAACTTCAATAATACAAACTCACCATAGAGTTAGAGACATGGTTCCCTGATACTTGGATTACATTATTTGCATTTTATTTATCATCATAGCATATCATGTAAATTAATATGATTTATCTGTCAATTATAGTCTACCATATATTGTTACTAAAAATAGTGCACAACCATCCTGATTAGCATTATGTTTAGGGAGCAAAATGAATTTTCAGGAAGCCAATATGAAATTTCAGGAAGCAAAATAAAACTAACTTCTTTGGCGGATGTAGAGCCTCTAGCTCTCATATTTGAATGTATTTTTGTTTGTTTATCATTAATAATAATTGAAGAATCTACTTCTTATTCTGTTGTTTTCACTTTAGATAAGTTGTTATCACAAATCCAAAGTGTTTCAATTCTCAAAGTAAATAACAGAGCACTATCTATTGGTAATGGAGTTTCAGGAAGCAAAATTGAAGCAACTAACCGTTTGGCAATCTAACATTAACAGAGCATTATCTATTGGTAACTTTGGATCGCAGCTTCCAAATTTAAGCGAGTTCGGATTGCATCTTCCGAACATAGGCGTTTTCAGATCTTATCTTCCAAAATTGTTTTATGCTAACCAAATAAACTCAAAATTAAAAATCAAAAGAAAACCCATTAAGATTCAAATATAAGAAGATACTAACTGTTGATTTCTAGTAGGGTTGCGGCTAAGAAGAAGAAAATGGAGCATCGTTTTCTGCTTCTCTGCATTTCGGATCTTATATTTCGAAGTTGTTTTGAGCTATTGTGATTTCGGATCATATATTACAAACCAACCTGAGTTAAAAAATGGGGGTATTTTTGGGGGGCCTGGAAGCACTACAGGGGGCCTAAAAAGCAATTTTCTTAGGAGAAAGGTAAATCAAGCAGCCCATATTTTGGTATACACTTAATAATTTGAAAATTTCTCTCCCCCCCCTCCTTACATTTCCTTTTGATCCCCCAAAAATGCAGTTCCACCCCTAATTTACGAACACAAAATTTCGGTAAATACGAACCGAATTTTTGAAAATTTTGAAAAACGTTTACCGAAGTTTTTCAATATAAAGATTTAACCTAAAACAAGTAACATAAGACACAAAGATTTAACCTCAATGAGTGTAGAAACAAATAGCCAATGGAAATCTATTTGTTTCCAAAATAGACATAAGAAACGTTTTTCCAAAATTCGGTTTCTATTTAACGAAGTTTTTGTTCAGAGGCATAAATGGAAATCTCGGGGGTGAAAAAGAAACAGGGGGTGGGAAGAGAAATTTTCTAATAATTTTGACTGTATTTGGCCCAAGGATATCCCTAGTATAATGAAAATTGCTCTTAAGGGTCCCCATGTTGCTCACAGACCCCTTCAAAAATTCAAAAATATCCTCCATTTTGAGCCTAGTATGGGTGGGGTTGTACAATCTGAAATGAGCTTTACTTTTGGAAGATAATTTCTAATTGAGTGGAAATACAAAACGCTCCAAGGAAAGGAAGGGAAAGAAATGCTTCATATAAGAAGAAGATGAGATTATAACTTCTGAAATCTCATGACATGTGGGAACGTAGTTTCCGCATATTCAATTGCAATTGGAACGTATTATCTTCCAATATGCAGGTATACATACATTCTTTAAAAATTCAAAAAATGAAACGGTTTAAAACACTCATTAGCTGTTATTTGATGACAAGTGTGTGTAAAAACCCTATATGTGTGAATAAATGTTGCTTTCATACCTCAAACACATTTTTTTTTAGCATTGGGGTTGATTGTTGGAGACGAGATATGAAAGAATAGTTACTGCAAATGCTACTAAAAAAAACTCAGTTCGAAAGATAACTTTCGAAATGTTACATTTTTGCTCGTATCTTCCAAAACACGTAATTTTTCAAAAAAAAATCCTAAAAATTTGACATATTTATGTTTGTAGGACCCCATACAGACTTTAATTTCGGATCCTCCCATCATACACAAAAGACATTTTCGTCAATTTATATAGCCTATAAACAATTCAGGAGGCCTTAAAAAGCAATTTTCTTGTATAAACAATTCAGGAGGCCTTAAAAAGCAATTCATTAATAAATATCCCCTGTTTCAAAATAAATGGTGAGACTTTTTAAAAAATGTTGATAATGATATATAATTACCGGTGGAACTATTTAGTAAATTTTTTGGAGGCGATAGATCGATAAGATTGAATAGTTATTAGATATACTTTGTGTGTGTATTGCTCAAAAGAAAATGAGGTTTTTGACAATCTTGGTGAAAAAAAATTTGAAACTCAAATCCGGAAAAAATTGGAATTGCAATCTCCGTTTATCAACATATTCATCATTTCTATAAAGAAAAAAAAATATTATAGGTTTTTGGTTATATACATCAAACTAAAAAATAAACACCCAAAAAGATAAAACGGGATTTGAGTTTTAGTTCTTGCATGAGTTGCATCCATAATGATTATTACTGATCATTAACTCTTATTGGTTTCAATCAACTACAACTCAAAGAAAATAAATGAATTTTGGGTTGTGGTTTATCCATCGTTATTAATTCTTTCATCTTTGTGTTGTGTTTTGAGTTTTGGTTCTTGCATATTTATTTATGGGTTAATAGGTCTTTACCCTCCTGCAAAGTAGGTGAATTTTGCGTTACCCCCCTGGAATTTTTTTCTTTGAGATTACCCCCCTGCAAAATTTATTTTTTTTATTTACCCCCTTGGATGCACTTTTTAAATCGGTTATTTTGTTCAACCGATTTAAAAAGTGTTGTTTTTAAATCGGTTATTATGTTTTTTTTTCCTGCCACGTCAGCAAAAGGGGGGTAAATCAAAAAAATAAATTTTACAAGGGGGTAATCTCAAAGAAAAAAATTCCAGGGGGGTAACGCAAAATTCGCCTACTTTGCAGGGGGTAAAAGCCTATTAACCCTTTATTTATTCTTATTGATTCAAGAAACTACAACTTAAAAGATGAAATGAGTTTTATGTTTCAATGTTATAGCTCTTATTTCACTACAACATTTGTCCTTCTCTTATTTGGCTTCCAAGTTAGTTTTTCATCGGAAATTATTTGGCTTCCAAATTAGTTTTTCTCTTGAGCAATTTTTAGATTTGAAATTGAAAAATTCATAAACATACTTGAGTTTGAAAAACGATAACAAAGTCGGATGAATATTTTATAAAAACAATAATGGTGTATACATTTTAATATAAAATACTCATTTAACAATGACGTCTCGGTATAAAGGTGGACATAATTATTTTTAGTAAAATTTAATAAAATATTATTTTATCATCATTTTTTATTAGGTTTAATTATAGTTTTGGTCCCCTTGTTTTTATCATTTTGCATATTTGATCCCCCTATTTTAAAATATGACAGTTTTGGTCCCTCCATCATAATTTTTAACTATAAGTTGATGATGTGATATGTTTTAAATGATATGATATATGATATGATGATGAGAAAATATTGAATCTTACACAATCATCAATTGTTCAACCCTAATTTCATGGACATGAATGTAGAAGAAAAAGAAAAGGAGCATTGTGCTCTTCAATTTTTATTTCTGAAAGAAGATAATGAGTTAAAATTAGATACAAAGAGGAGTCATAACTCTATTTATACCTAGGTAACAATCTAACAAAACTCACAAGTGTGCTAACAGACTTAGAAAATACAAGTAAACCCCCTTAAGTTATGCACACGTGTAATAGAAAATACTAACATCGATGAAATTGTAAGAAAAATATTTCATAAAGTTAATTTAAAATATATTGTATCATCATATTTTAGATAAAATATGTGTTGGGAACAAAAACTGTTAAATTTTAAAATAGGGGAACCAATTCTGCAAAATGGTGATAATAGGGGATCAAAACTGCAATTAAGCCTCTTTATTATTATAAATAAGGGTTA
Organism: Trifolium repens; assembly: GCA_030408175.1. Taxonomy (NCBI): domain Eukaryota; kingdom Viridiplantae; phylum Streptophyta; class Magnoliopsida; order Fabales; family Fabaceae; genus Trifolium; species Trifolium repens. Next base: position 43,513,011 of record CP125837.1, on the reverse strand, counting down.
ATAGGTCTTTACCCCCTGCTAAGTGAGCGTGTTTTGCGTTACCCCCCTGCTAAAAATTTCTTGAAGATTGCCCCCTTGCAAAGTTTTTTTTGTTGGTTTCCCTCCTTGACTGCACTTTTTACATCGGTTATTTTGTTCAACCGATTTAAAAAGTTATATTTTTTAAATCGGTTATTTTGTTCAACCGATTTAAAAAGTTAAAATTTCTTGCATCCAAGAGAGAAAAAGGGGGGAAACCAAAAAAAAAACTTTGCAAGGGGGCAATCTTCAAGAAATTTTTAGCAGGGGGTAATGCGAAACACGTCCACTTAGCAGGGGAATAAAGACCTATTAACCCTATAAATAATTACTCCATCTCTTCCATATAATTGCCCTTTTTTAAAAAAAAATTCAAAAAATAATTGACATATTCAATTTTTAATACAATATTTACAATAGCACTCCCTGCGTTTCTATTTAAGCGTATTTTAGAGGAATTTTTTATTTATATTTAAGTGTCGTTTTGATGGTTTAATTTTATGGAGAGGAAAAGTGTATAAACTAAATTTATTTGGAAAGTGAAAGTAAATGATAGATTAAATGAGAGTAGAAATGATAAAAGAATACAAGAATTCACTATCTTGGTTGAAAATTTTTATATTAAACTGACACTTAAAAAGAAACGAATGAGATACCTTCTAATTAATTATTACTATTTCACTACTCCCAATTCAACATCTTCCACTTAGTATTTATGACACTAATATTTTACCAAGATACTTCATTAAAAATTCACCTTCTCTTTCTTTCTACCTTTTTCTTAATCCAAGTGAAATGACTAAATATGTTAAATAAAATAGGTCGTAGGAAGTATTTTTGGTTAGGTGTTCAAAATGTTCTTCATAGAAATTATATTTTTTTTATTGCACTAACTTTTAATTCATGGTAAACCAACCCTTTGATTTATTTATGCTATGTTGTTGTAAGAAGAAATTGTGAAGAAAGAATATGAGAATAGAGAAATAGGTAAGAAGTAGAGTAGAATTAAAGTAACTTAACTAAAAAAAAAGTAGATTTAAAATATTGTTTGGTATAAGAAAAAGAGAGAAAAATCAGAGATGAGAACTTGAATTTAAAAATAACATATAATTTTATATTATATAACTTCTATTTTTGAGGATTAAAGTGGAAATAAATAAAAGAGATGAGAAATTGTGGAGAGTTGGTTTTGGATCCGTTTTAATTGGCTTATTTTTGAACTTATGCAAAACAACTTATATAAATAAATAAGTTTTTATGTATTATTATAAAGTTTTTAAGGTAGTTTATGTAAAAATAACTTATAAAAATACGATTTTTGTTAATAAAAATATTTAAATTAACATAAATCTTTATTTATTTGCATAAACTATTTTTATAAGCTAAAAAATAAACCACTCAAAACGGGCTGTTTATATGGAGCCCATCAACTTTTATCACTTGATCTCATCCAAACCGGATGAAATGAATCACTTTTCTCTATTTCTGTCGCACTTACACTCTCCTTCCTTAATCACTTCAACCAACATTAGAGTTGAGGGATATATTAATTTATTTATTTTGTTTAAGTTTGGTTGTGAAGCACTTTTGCTTTGCTTGATTGTATTTTGACAGCTAATTTACTAATTTTAGATTGTGTACATTTCATGTTAATTTAGAGTGTTGTTTAAAACTACCTCCGTTCATAAATATATGACTTACTTGAAAAAAATACGAAGATTAAGAAAATTAATTATAGTATTAATTTTAGTGTTGGTATTACTTTTACAATTTTATCCATAAGAGAGAGAATAAGTTAATGTTTCTTTAGTGTATTTATTACAAATTGTAGAAAAAGATGCACTATAATTAGGGGTATGTTGATAAAAAAACATTTAATGCTTTTGAAAATTTGAAAATAATCTTATAAAAAAGGACAAAAAAAATAATTTAAAAGGGTCTTGTAATTAGGGACGGAGGTAGTATATCCAATTCTTTTGTTGATTAAAAGAAAATTATCATTAGACTATTTTTAAGAGGTTGATATTAAACACACCTCTCATTTAACAAGTAGTACTATTTTGGATGCTCTTCCTAAGGCAAAATTGTTGTGGAGACATACATGGGTCCTCTTTCATGGCCACCGCAGAAGGTTGACAATATATGTAATTAAAATAATTTAATATCAAACATATCAATAATATAAAAACCTTATTTCTCTTTTGTACACATGATCATTAAAATGCAATTTTATCCTCTTGACATATGTTTGGGATAAAGGCAAACAACCAAACAAATTTAAAAAGCTTGTACTATAAAAAGGAGAAAAGGCAAAAAGATTCCTTCATTGGCCACATTCTTTTAGCAATTGTATTCTATTTATTCCCTCAGTTATATTTTATGAATTACTTTTGTAAAATTAATTTATACAGAAAAACTCAATTATTAACATAAATTTAATAAAAAAACACATAGTGTAGTTTTTTGTTATTTGGTGGTTTTCTAATATTTACTTCCTTTAATATTAATTAAGTTTTCCAAGAAAAATATATTGATTATAAAACAGATTAATACTGATGGTGCATACAAGGATAATAGTATAGTCGGCTATGGAGGGAAGATTTGTGGAAGTGAGGTGAGTGGATAGGTGGGTTTGCCAAGTGTATCGAAATGTGTAATGCTTTTATGGCAGAGTTGTGGAGAGTGTTAGAAGGGTTGCAGTTTTTCTGAAGGTTGTGCTACAAGATGTAGTTGAATATTGATTCTCTAACGGTGTTCAAGCAATTAAGAGTAATTGCTCGAACTGTAACAACCCGTTTTTCAAAGGCCAGAAAATGCATTATATTTTTTTTTTTGTACACATCAGAGTTACGCATAAAAACATTTTTTAATGAGCCGGCATTCAAATATACAAAAGAACTCATTACCATAAGGTGCTTCGACAAGCAAAGTGTATTCCTGAATAATTACAATCCAAGTCTAAGTATTCAAATACTTACAAAAAACAAGTTAGAATCCTATGCCTAAACCCAAAAAGCACGGTGTACAACCCACACCGGCGCATAGTCTAACTAAGCTAAAACTCCAGCCTCTCACTGGGGCCTGGAACAGCCACCGTCGTCACCACGACCTAACCCATCATCTGGGTGGGATGAGCCCGCAAATGAAAGAAAGGGTCACCACAAAATAAAAGTATATATATATATAACCGGTGCGAAAGATGTACACATAACAAATTTCCACATACACGAGAAAAACTCTTTAACACAAAAGCAATTCCCACCAACGGGCTTATATAAACCAATGCACACATAGCCTATCAATGCAGACTCTACATGATCGTGACACCAATCACTGGCTGTCACATGCATGAATTCCGGAATTTAACCTCTCCGCAGAGAGTCGTGATCTTCTAATCACTAAAAATCAATACAATCTCGACGATCTTCTAACCGAAGGATTAGGGTGGATCCTCTAATCGCACCCCGTGATCTTCTAATCACGTATTGTACTCAATCAAATCCCGCAGGATTAAGGTGGATCTTCTAATCGCACCTAGTGGTCTTCGAACCACACTATGAATGCATGAGCATACGATCTTCAAATCTATGCTAATGCAATCAATTATATATTCCAACAATCATATATAACGTACCACATGCTCATACATATATTCTCACAAATCATACGTAATTAACGCATGTATCATAAACACTTTCTCATCAACGAGAATACATAATACAAACATGCCCAAAGCATTCAAAACACGTCACAGAAAATAACCAAGCATGTTATTAACCAGTGAAAAGACAGAAATAAAGTGATGCCCTTACCTCGGCAAGCTTCCGTTAACTTTTCTCGCGAAATTCTACAATTCACGATACCTAAAATTAAGTAGCGTACAATCAATAAAATATTCCTCGTTTATTCTATCGAAACGAAACTTGCTCTCAAAAGTCTAGGGGGGTTTTAGGTACTTTCTAACTCTCTCACCTAGCGATTCCAAGTTCTTCCCAATCCGATAAAAATTCACTAAGTTAAAGACATTATTTTTTCGCTACAAGAAATTCATTTTTGTTTTCAAAGCATACCAAGAACCACTATTGTTTTCAACCTCAAGGAACCCATTTTAACACTACAAAAACATTTTAAAACAAGCCATAACTCTTCAAAATAAATCAACAAAATCAGAGTTTTCTTGCGTCGCAAGTTTCAAGTTTTTCTTACCAAGTAAAAACTCTATACTCATTCTTTTAAAACCTATGATCCCTCACCAATGTCATGATCATTTTCTTATCATTGTGGACTTAGAAAATTTTGAAAGCTCATGGTCCCTTACTACACATAGGCCACGGCCAAGAAAATGAAAATGACACCAACACTCAAAATTTTCCACTTCCAAAGGCATGGTAATATCCTATAATACCCTAAAATCATTTATTCGAACAATCCAAATCATTTTAAATCAAACTACACTTTTTGACAATTTTGAATGGATTTTCCTTAAGACAAAATCAACACATTTTATTCTCCGAACAACCATATCACAATCATTTCTTTAAAACCATGATTAAGTCCTTCTAAAATGACTTAACAAAATTTGAAAACTCTTCCTCCCTAGCAAAGGGGTGCCACGGCCAAACCAACAAAACAAGGCCAACACCTAAAATTTTTCCATTACAAAACCCTAGTAATCATCTATTAGTTTGCAAAGGCATCTAATTGCTTAAACAACTACTTTGAGAATCGAAACGAAATTTCTTAAAATATGTTCATCGAATCGCTCAAGAACACCAAAATAAATTTTTTCTTATTTTTCAAAACAAAGTTTATAATCAAGAATCCATTTTGCCACAAAGCTCAAAACTAACATCAAAAATCAAATCACAAAACAAAATCCAAGTTTATGATCTTTTCAAAAAAATTCTTAAAACCCTAACTAAAAATTTGTGAAAACATAAATCAACCATAGGAAACTTCTCATGCTTCACTCAAGTGTACTAAGAAACTCTCAAGAACACTTCTATGGAACCAAAACTAATTAAAACTAAACTCTAAAATTTTTCTCTCAAGAACATAATCATAAGAACTCAAAATTCAAGAGGTTTTCATGGAGAATAATGAAGAGAAGGGTTAGTTACCTTGAGAAGATGATGATTCCTAAACAAGCAAATGATCCAAGCTTGAGAAGATGAGAAAATGAAATTTTGAAATGGATGAGTGAATGAGAGAAAGAGTTTGCCGTGAGAGAGAGAGGAAGGAGGGAGTAGTTTTTGATTTTTCTCTAAGTCCACAAATGCTTAAACCTCCTTACTATGCAAAGTGCTCTTGGTCACTCTAAGCCATTGGATCAAAGCCAAACTTGCAAGACTAAACCCTAGCCTTCGGATCAAAATAAGCTCATGATTGTTTTTTTGAACAAATATCTACTTTACGCTACTCAGCTCTCGCGTTCGCTCTCGGCGAGTCGTACTTCGCTAACGGACGGAAATCACAAAAATATAAAATCTACCAAAAACACATCCGTCGTAAACCGTTTCCAAATATTATCGCTAAATCTTTTTCCTCGACTGTAATTTTCTTTCTCACCCTCGAAAATGATTCTCGGGACATATCCTAACTCGCGCAGATATATAAAACCTCCATCTAAATTTCTACGAAATTCAGAAGCCGTAAAATTTTACATCAGCGGGTAAAATTCCTACTCGTTTTTCCAAAAGCGAGAATAATCCAAAACTCGTTATTCTGACTACACATAAACCTTCTTATACTCAAAAGAAGACTACAACCCAAAAGTTTGTGTCTTTCCAGCGCACGAGCACAAAACAGGCTCCATTTCAGCAAACAGCCGTTATGGCGACAATACTCACAAAACCACTTAACAAAAACCCTAAATTTCTTAGTCATTACTAGAGTTCCTTAGAAAAACTGTACACTGAAATCTTGGGTCTTACATTACTACCCTCCAAAAAGAAGTTTCGTCCTCGAAACTAAAAATAAGAGTAACAACTCCACGACTCATTACTAACACCAACACAATAAAATCTCACGGGATTAGGTGTAGCCACAAAGATGCTAACACCAGGTGAAGCCACACAAATGCTATCACCAACACACTGGCACAACCGTGCACCAACCGCAACTCTCAACGAGTTCACCACTCAAAAATTAACCTCACAACAGAGGTTCACAACCTCGAGTTCCTCAAATTTCGTAGGGTCCACACACAAAATTTCCAAAGTCACTTCTTTTGCCTCCGCGACATAGCCTAAACCACTAGGTTCACGCGCAGCAGTGACTGGCTACCCTCCAAAAAGAAACACCGAAATTTTCTGCGCACTACCAAAGTTAGCAAAACTAGTCAATTCCAATCAACATGATTCCCGTCTACTATCAACAATAAATTAAGGACGGCCAGTCCCTCAATTTGTCAATAGATAGTCGACAATCATGATGGTGGTTTAGACCCTCTTTACCCAACTTAAGTGATACTTCATTCCACTTGTGCTCAAGGTCCTCCGAGGCACAAGGGTCCAACAATTCCTTCAAGGTTTTCTACAAGTTTCCTCAATTACTTACTACCTCGAACCACTTCTACTTCGATCTCGTCGACAAAACACGACACTCCAAATACGTCACTTAAACCCTCATGCTTCCACTCACGAATCATCCAATGAGCATCATCCAACAGTAAGTACAATGCCACCATGGCAAGTACCACTCAAACCATTACATCCTAAAGATGTTGTCATCTTATAAGTACTTCACAACTTCACCAATATTCATGAGTCCAAAAAAATATTTCCTTAATCTCGTAACTGTACTGAACTGTACATTTTCCTTCAAATCTCGTTCTAACCATAGGCTTAACGACGTCACCCCAACATCCGGTTGGTGATTACAACTCTTCAATTTTTCTTGGTACATGCCAGACTATACCATCTACTTCTCTTGGACTCCCTTTATCCAATTCTCAAATTCCCCAAAAATTCAATCTCTCAGTCGTCCACATTATTTTCCAATTTAATACTTAGCATACTCTTGCATGCCTTAAAAATGTTTCTCCTCGTTGACTGTCATCGTTGGCACACACCTCCTTACATCATATCCCCATTCTATTTATGAACTCTCTTGAGTTCCTTTCCTCTTACCTTTAAATTCTCTTCTAAACGAAAGAGCCAGTCACCCTATCCATTCTTAATTATTCCCAACATCACCCTTTCTGTCGAGATACCTACTTCCAAAATAAATCTTAAGGTACTCATCACATCACTATTGTTCCACTGTCCATGTAGACCATATCCGCATTCCTTTACTTACTCAATACAGATTTCCATTATGCTACGTCCCTCTTCATTGTAACCACTACAATGAATCGAAGCTCTTCCAGCTTCCACCAAACTTTGTCACTAGACAATTGCTTACCCTTTATTATTACCGCATACAACACATGCACCGCCATGACATCCATTCAGGTGGTGCTTTCGAATCCTTAATATACACGCACAATCATAATTTTCCAAATTATGTGGGAGGGAATTTCCATTCGCCAATCCTCCATTGACATAAGCCACATTCTCATGTGCTTCTCTCTTACTCATTCTCAACACGGTTTTCCAATGGCTAACATCCTCTGCGACTAATCTCATCGATCTACTAATTTGCAATTTTTCAGTTCAACAACAACCTAAAGTTGGTTCCCAAACCACCATGACACATAACTTATTGGTTCCAAACAACATCTTTAATTTCCCACACACAATCCAAATACGCTCGTTCCACATCAACTTGTTTCCAATCAAGCACACTCTTCTCCATTCGATTGGTCCTTCATCATCGTGACTATTTTAAAGTTATAAAGTCTGTTCCCTCCGGGGAATCAATCTCTAGGTCTCAAGTTCCAGCTAATATTGCCCTTGCATCTAGTCACTCATCGTCTTCTTATTCACTTGTAAGTTTTACTAACGATCATCTATTGCACTCTTCATAATCGAACGCTCCAATAAATTAATTCCTCAAGTTTCTATTAAGTATCTCTTTATGCATAACTATCTCTAGTCTTATCTTCGTCATGTCACTATAATTTACTTTCAAATCAACATATCTTACTCATACATCAAGCCATGACACACTTATCTCAAATCTTAATGCATTCTCTTATATAAGAGTTGGAAACTTATCAAAATGAACTTAAGGAAATGAAGAATATGACCAAACAACAATATCTTAGCTCATTTACAAAGGTAAAAAAACCCTTGCTACTTCTTTCTTTCATGTACAGAGGAGTAACAAGATATCAGTTATCACAATTGCTATCAATTATTATGTGCATTAGCAATCTTGCATTGATAAAGATGTGCAATAAATCATACCATGTATTGATAAGGCCCGTTTTCTCGGCTTCGTCAGTATACTATAGAACCTTGTGAGAAACCACATTTTGCATGCTTTTGTTAGACCAACCTGTATAAAATATCATAATTTTTATCTTTTGGATTGACAACATCAAAATACTACAGCAAACAAAATAGTTTTAAATTTTAATTTAATCCTCACCAAAGACAACATGATAGAACTTCCGTAACCAACAACAAAGCTCCCAACCTTTATATGTACAAAAACAAAAGAAGTTACAAAAGAGTAAGTGGTGCCGCAAATAAAATTTCTTGTCTATAACTAAATTATCTTGTGATTAAATGTTTGATTAATGCAAATAAAAAATATGGCAACCATAATGTCATATAACAATAAAACTAGTAAAAATATAAACATAGTGTATCTACATACTAAGTTGTACTACTTTGTGTGTTGTGCATGTTTAAAAATACAAGTATTGTTAATAAAATTCAGACTATGTGCAAATTATCATTACACTACGCGATTCCTCTTCAATGGATTCTTGACCCTAAGCTTTTTCTTTTGGAGGCATCTATAAAAAATAAACAGAAAAATAAGAAACACATTATAGGGACTGTCAAATTATAAGCAATTCAACTTTGCAATCAAACCTTTAACAAGCTAACAAGAAAATTAAGAAGCCTCAAAACCTGAAAATAAGGGAGAAAGTGTCAAACCAGAGAAACTACAAGCTTTACTATGCTATAATTGCAATGGATTATTGGTTCAAATGAAGTACCTTCGACAACGGCTAGGAATATATTATATGACACAAATCATCTCGTGTTAAATAGTCAATCATGTACTACGTGGTAAAGAAATGAAAGTTAACAACAATATTTATATATAAACACTTCTTGGATTCCCTTCAAATAAGAACAAATTAAAAATCATTCATACTTAAAACTAATAAGAAATTGTCATATTGCACAAAATTGAAATTACCCAGGATTTCATTATGGTTACCTTAATCAAAGTGATAAAAAAAATGACAAATCTCCAAAATCTCACATGCTCGGTCTGGTTTCAAATTTCAATTATCTCCATCCAGTAGCACCATTAAAAAAAAAAGAGATAACATCATATTTGGATATTTGGAGTATTGAATTAGGACTATATCAATAACCTATTTTATAGATAGATGCCCCTCAAATCTCATACAAATGATGAAAACTAGCCACCAAAAAAGCTAAATTTGAGCTAAAATTATTTAACTGTTACTTGATACTTAAAATAAGTGTGCATTTTGGAACAAGTTAAAATCATCGGTACATAACAAAATGCCAATTAGACTCAAGCAATCAGGTCACCAGTTAAAACTATGGCTCTTTAATTTGCTCACTGTGAGGGGAAAAAAGAACCAATTAAAAACATAGTAGATTCAAGAGTCACACAACACAGTATCTAAGAATCACACAACACAATTTAATCCCAATTTTCACACTTAATTGCAATGAATAGAATAGAGTACTGATGCAGAAATCTAATTGACCAAAATAGAAATTTCCACCTGAAGTCCATTGATTGATGCGGAGGCATAAACTTCGAAACTTCTGGAGGGAACCTCATCCAGAACTTCTTTGGATCAAAATCTCTCTGCCTCGGCTCAAGCATGCTTCCCAACACAGTATCTAAAACCAGAACAAAAAAAACCTCAATAAAAAGGTCAAACACATAAAGATAAACCGAAAATACCAGATTGATAATGCTAGAAACTGAATCAAACTCAAGCCTGAAAACTATCCAATTACATAAATTGAATCAAACTTTACACATAGATATAGCTTGTATTTAGTTTCCTTCTCAGATAAAAAAAAACAAAAAGTCAAAAACTTTACACACAGACAAGCACTTGTATGAACTACACAATGACTATAACAAAACGTCAGTTAATGGAAATGATAACTAGCTACCTTATTTTCTAAAATTGCTTTTAGCTTTCAATCCTATATACAGTATTTATTCATGACTTTGTTCTTCAAATAATTACTAATTTTCAGTTAATGCCACTGTGTTTTCATAAGTGTTTGCTAAGTAATGAATTAAAATTTTCTATTAAAAGTCAGAAACACATAAACTACTCGTCCAAACAATGAAGCCGCATAATAGCTTAAAATCAACACAAAGATTGAATATTCATATCCAGGGGAAAAATACAGTATATCAAAAGAAACAAAGTATAAATTGAGAGTGAAACAAAAAACAAAGGGAAATCGACAATGCAGTGAAAGAAACAAAAAACAAAGCATAAATTGAGAAGAACAACTCACAAAGGGCCTCTTCAATTGACAGAGAGAAGGAAATCGATACTTAACAACAAAACAACAAGCATGAAATCAATCAATACATTGGAACGGAACGGCAGAGAGATGAAGTTACTCGATACCTTGACCCGCGCGGAGAACGACGGAGGGACTGTGGTTCTTCGATGGAGAAGGGATTGAAGGAGAGACGGAGAGATCGAGGGATTGACGGCGGAACGATTGACGGACTGTGGTTCTTCGACGGCAAAGGATTGAGGGATTGTGAGTCTTCGAGATGGAGAGATTGACAGATTAGAGATTAAGGATTGAAGGATTAGGGATTATAGGTTGAGGATTGAAGGATTAGGGTTCTTCGGAGCGGAGAGAAATCCTTTCTTTGTGAATGGAAATGAAACATTTGGGAAAGGCAAAAATAAATTAAGATGTAAACATTAGTCAGTGAGAATGAAAAAAGAAGGGGGGAAATGAAAATTGGTAAAAATTTGGCGCTTAATCAAATTTAATGATGATTTATGATCATTAGAGTCTGCCCGAGCAGATGCTATATGTACTGTTTCTTTATTTTATCATTAGCGTCTCAATAGTGTTCCCAAAAGCGGACGCTATATGTAATTGCCAAATTAAAATTAATATTTTCAATTAAAAAACAGTAGCGTCTGTCTATGAGACTCAAAAGAGACGCTAATAGCGTCCGTGTCGTGGCTGACGCTAATATATTTGAAGCTAAAATGGTTTTTTGTTGTAGTGTCATTTTATTCGCACCGAATAATCAAAGAATATCAAAACAGGCACACAATGGAAAAACAAGCTACGAAGAATGCTTCAGGATCAAAACAGGTGATCAAGAAGGAAGCTGAAACTTCACACTTGAAAAGAAACAGACAGCAATATGAAAGAAATAAGCAAGAGATTGTTTTGACAGAGTCTGAACGTGATGCAATAGGCTCTGACTATGAAGAGTTCTTATGGACATACGATCCTGAGAAACCTTACTCAGAGTATCTAGCTGAAGCTCACCAAGCCATGTTTGACTATCTTTCTGATGCAAACACTGTTGAATCAGATCCTAAGAAAGATAAGTCAGAGGCTGCTGACGTAGAGTCTAAGTAGTGTTCTCACTATCAATGTAATAAGACTTTTCATTAATAATAGAAAGTTCTTGCTTTAATTTCTTTATTGTCTAAGCATGTTTCTTTTATATTCTCTTTCCAAATGTCAGAAAACCAATTACCAGACACGCCTCATTCGGTATTGGTGCCTCGCTGTTAAACAGGCGATAATACTAAAAAGCTATTTCATGAGTAAACAGGAGTACTGATGTGGGGGACCCTTAGGTTTTTTTAAAATCCTAGAATATTAGTTTAAAACTGAGATGCTCTGCAACACCTCACACTAGGGCCAGTAACCACAAGAGTACCAGACATTATCAGAGAATATGATTTTAGATTTTGAAAAACAACAAAAAAATTAACACACATTCAGATACGCAGACATACAACCAAGGATAATACGAAGTTTTTTAATTAAACAAGAAGAAATTATCCAAAACAAGTTACATAAGAACATAAATACAAACAAGTGCTCAAACATAAAAGTTAAGGTTTGGGTTGTTGTTGAGTAAGCTTCAGCAGGAGCTCCATCATTGCATCTATCTTTTTATTAGTGGCTTCACCAGATTTGTTCATATCTTCTCTTATATCAGCCCTAAATTCATCCATTTCATTTCTCAGCTCTTCTCTTAAGTCACTTTTGATCTCATCCAGAGCTAGTTGCATAGCTGAAGGTATGGCAGATGAGGAAGAGCCTTGAACAAGTCTTGGTGGAGATCTAGGAGGAGATGAATCAACAATAGCAGCTTTACCCTTGTCAGAATCTGGCTCACTGAGGTTCTGATCATGCATAACGCAATCCTCTTCAGTTGCTTGATTCTCATAAATCTTGTTAGTCTCAATCACAGCAATGTGAACAGCTCTATCCACCAACAACTTGAGAGCTTCTTGATCAGCAAGCCTCTTACGCTCTACTTCAGCAGCTATCCAAGCCTGCTCAGCAGTTAAAACCAAACTTTCATAAGCAGTTTCTTCTCTAACCAACCTGTCAGCTGCTTCACATGCAAACCTTGAGAGCCTCTTATACTCAGCATCCAGCGCTCTTAATCTTTGAAGTTCCTTTTCATGATTGTAGAAGGTGAGCCTAGGAGCATGAGAAATTTCTTCTGCACGCATTATCTGGGTCAGAGTATTCATGCCTCTTCCTTCAATCTTACTCTTTACATAATTCCCCAAGAGCCTCAGAGACTCACTGAACTTGTCTTCCAAGTCCATAATCTCAGCATCCACATCTGAAGGAAAGACAAATGTTTCCTTCTCCATATTTTTGAATCTCTTAAGACTAATACTAATAGCAATGTCTAAAAGCTCAAGATTAGGTTCAGAGATGGGATTGAAAAAGGGATGGTTTCTGTTGAAAGGAATGGTGGGTTCAGGTCTTTTTCTTTTGAGAGGGATTATTTTTATTTTTCTCAGGTCAATAGAAGGTTTTTCAGAGGTTAATTCTTCAGAGGTTGATTCTGGTTCATCATCAATATTGATTTGCTTTTTGAGATAGTCCTCAAGAATAGGTAAGGCAAAGTCAATTGGAAGGCTAAGTTCTTCTAAGGTCAAAGGTTTGAAGAATGGACCATAGATGAGAGGTGTTGAAGGAGGTGTCTCAATGTTTTGGGTTTCAGCAGGATTTGGTTCAGTGGGAATGTGATGTTTTTGATTATCAGAATGGTTGTCATCACATTTGTCAGAGGGTGGAGGAGTGTGTGGTTTAGGTTGTGATGTTTCATCATTCTGAGGGAATGGTATCTCAGGTTCAGAAGTGATGGTTGTGTTTGGATTTTCTTGTTCAGGAGCAACAACGTGTGGGGGTGGTGTTTGAACTGTGATAGTTGGTGGTTTTTGAACTACTGGTTTAGGAGTTTCAGCAGTCACATTCAAGAATTTGTTAATGGGATGGTTTGGTGAATTGAGATTTGAATGTGTGAAGGCATCACCAGAAAGATGTGGTGTGAGATGATCTAAGAAGGAAGTGTCTTCAGCAACAACTTCCTTGGGTGTAGAGATTTTGATTTTGGGTTTTGGTTTTGGTACAGGTGCCCTCTTAATGACTTCTGAAATAGTTTCACTGCTAGAGTCAGAGAGGGTACCTTCAGATGATGATGATGATGACGAATCAGATGATATTGGGGGAGGTATAATCATTCTGATTGGTTTAGTAAAATCTATTGTAGTGCTAGGAGGAGGTTGGTTTTGAGCTTCAGAATTGCTACAAGTATTAGGCTCAGAAATGTTACCTTTGGGAATCCTAGCAGCTTTCTTAGAGGCCACCGTCTTCTGCCTCTTGATAAGAATCCTTGCAGATAAGGGAACATTGTCATCATCTCCAGAGGATGATGATCTTTCATTTCTTTTCTTACTTCTCTTTTCCTTCTTAGCAGCAGTAGCCCTTTCAGCAGCTTCTGCCTCAGCTTTGACCTTTTCCTCAGCAGCTAACCTTTCAGCACCACTATCCACTTGTTCTTTAGACTTACCATCAGCATTGTCTATATCATTCTGATCCTCAGGTTGTTCTTGTGATCCCTCCTCAACTAAGTCTTGTTCTACTAGTTGAGGTTTCCTTCTTGACCTAGTAATCCCCTTAGGTCCTTTGAAAATATCCCAGTTTGGTACACTGACTACCATGCTCCTGGGCATACTTACTCCAGTATCTCTTTTCACTATTTCCAAGAAGTTCTTGATGACATCCTCATTGTCATGTTCTGATATGGTTGGAAAACCATCACATCAGAAGTAGTTTTCATATATTGTCTTCAGAGGATTTTTAGGCTTCTTCAGATCTTCTTTCTTGACTAGCTTCATGTTCACTAAGACACTAGCATCATACTTGGCAGTTTGAAAGACTCTTAATTTCTCTTTAGAGCTCAGAATATCAGTCAACCTCGTCTGACGAAAGATTTCAGAAATCAACCATGGGTGATGGATCACAGAAGGTGATTTGGTTCTGCTCTTGGAGATTGTAAAGCAAAGGTGGTCAAACAGAAGCTCTGCCAGATTGATCTTGACCTTCTTATACAAGAACCAGATGAAATGCCTGCGAGGTACTGAGATTGTATCAAATCCTCCTTCTCTAGTGATGATAGAGGCAAGGAATACTTTAAAAGCAAAGTTGAAATTCTGCTTCATGAATTTTGCTCTACCAAAATCAGCTTTTGAAATCTCAGAAAGGAATAAATCCTTCTTAATAGCTTCCAGATGCTTGCTCTTGTCATCATAGTCATCCACATTCTCCCCTTCATTATCCAAACCTAATACTTTCGCTACGTGTTCTTGAGTGATCAGAACATTAATTCCCATAATGTTAGACCTAATCTCTTTTCCTTTGAAAGGTCTTAAACCTAGTTGAACTCTTGTTTTTCCTTTCAAAGAACTGTCCTTTTCTACCATCTTTCTAACTTCTTCATCAGCGCTAAACTTATCAAAGATTGTAGCTTTTTGCCAGAAATACTTCACAATATCATAGTAGACGAAACCATTCAACATCTCAAAGTAGTTTCTCCATTGTTGATCATAGAATAAACTTTGAATATCAATACTGTTTTCTTTCAAACTATCAAAATCAACAAATTTCTCTGTAACAAACTCAAACGCTTCTGGACCAGCATCGGTTGTATTATCTTTAACTACGAGTTTTGCTTGAGAAGAGAGATCAATCACAGGCGGTAGTTCAGGGTTGAAAGCACGTTGAACAATGTTGCGAGAGGGTTGAGCAGTCATGATCACAGACGATTTTGAGAATCAGAGAGAATTTGGGAATTTCTGAGGTTTAGGGTTGTGTAGGAAGTGATTATGTGTAAAAGTTGTGCAATGTGAGTGAAGTGACATATAAGTAGCAAGTAGCACACATACACAGAAAAAGCAATCCAAAGGAGGGAGCGCGGACAGTTTAAAATTAATTTTAAATTGTATAACTGTAAATTCATCATTAACTGTTCCCCATCCAATCAGAATCTAGACACGTGCAAGAAGAAATATAACAAACTGACACGTGTAATGACAACTGTTTTACACTTACTAGTGCAAAACGTTTCATTTTCATCTAGTTCAGAGCCACACTCATTTATATCTAACACCTCATCAGAACCTGTTACCCTTCAGAACCTATTTTATTCAGAACTTCCCAAAGGAGACTCTGAATTGTTAGAGGCTCTGAAGGAGCTTCAGATCCTAATTCTATTTTACATCTCAGAGCTAGTTTTCTTCAGAGATAAAATGCATGTTCAAATTCTTTTTAATAAAATCAAATCGTTCAATAGCTAAAGGTTTAGTAAATATATCAGCCCATTGATGATCAGTATCAATGAATTGAATATTTATTGTACCTTTTTGAACATGATCTCTTATAAAATGATGCTTAATTTCAATATGCTTAGCTCTGGAATGCAAAATTGGATTCTTAGATAAATGAATAGCAGCAGTATTATCACAATATAGTGGAATACTACTTTCAGCTATGTTATAATCTTCTAACTGATATTTCATCCAGAGAAGCTGTGTGCAACATTTAGCAGCTGAGATGTATTCTGCTTCTGCTGTAGACAAAGCGATAGTTGTTTGTCTCTTGCTGGCCCAAGATATGAGATTCTCACCAATAAATTGGCAATTTCCACTGGTGGATTTTCTCTCAATCTTGTCTCCAGCATAGTCAGCATCACATAATCCAACTAGCTTACTATCTAGGGATTTTTTATAAAGAAGTCCTAGATTGGTTGTTCCTTTCAGATATCTAAAGATCCTCTTAACAGCAGTTAGATGAGGTTCTCTAGGATCTGATTGAAATCTTGCACATAGACATACACTGTATAAAATATCAGGTCTAGAAGCTGTTAGATAGAGTAAAGAACCAATCATACCTCTATATAGCTTCTGATCCACTTTGCTACCAATTTCTTCCTTGCTTAAGCTGCTTGAAGGATGCATGGGTGTTGACATTATCTTACAATCTTCAAGATTAAACTTCTTCAGAAGCTCTTTTGTATACTTGCTTTGACGAATGTAAGTGCCATCTTTTCCTTGGTTGATTTGGATTCCAAGAAAGAATTTTAGTTCACCCATCATGCTCATCTCAAATTCATCCTGCATTAGCTTAGAAAAATTCTTGCACAAGGAAGCATTAGTAGAACCAAATATTATATCATCAACATAGATTTGAATAATTAAGATGTCTTTCTTAGTTGTCTTTCTGAATAGTGTATTGTCAATTTGACCTTTTTGAAAACCATTTTCTAAAAGGAAATTACTCAGTCTTTCATACCAAGCTCTTGGAGCTTGTTTGAGACCATAGAGTGATTTCCTAAGTTTGTAAACATAATCAGGGTTTTTCAAATCCTCAAAACCTGGAGGTTGTTTGACATATACTTCTTCAGAAATAACACCATTTAGAAAGGCACTCTTAACATCCATTTGGTATAAGGTTATTCCATTATTAACTGCATATGATAACAATAACCTGATTGCTTCCAGTCTTGCCACTGGAGCAAATGTTTCAGTGAAGTCAATGCCTTCTTGCTGACTGTAGCCTTGTGCTACTAGTCTAGCTTTGTTTCGTACCACTTCACCTTGTTCATTCAGTTTGTTCCTAAATACCCACTTGGTTCCAATGATGTTCTTGTGTGTTGGTCTTGGCACCAAATCCCACACATCATTTCTTTGAAACTGATTGAGCTCATCTTGCATTGCTACAATCCATCCATCATCAGAAAGAGCTTCATCAACATTCTTAGGTTCTATCATAGATATGAGTCCTAGAAGTGAATCATGTTGTTGATAATCTGATCTTGTTTTTCTTGGACTTTCTTTGTTTCCAAGAATAAGATCTTCTGGATGTGATGATCTGTATTTGAATTTTCTCTTTGGAGCTTCATTAGTTTCAGCATTAGTTTGGGTATCATCTTCTGATATATCATCATGTCCATCAGATGCTTCTACTGGAGATGCTTCTTTCAATTCAGCTTCTGGAGTTTCATTGGCATCTGATGCTTTCTCAGGTTCTGGATTGTTATATAGATATGGAACACCTGCATAGCTATCATCTTGCTCTGACATTTTACTGTCAGGCTCTTTGTCATCAAATCTAACATGTATAGATTCTTCCACTGTCTTAGTTTCAGAATTATACACTCTGTATGCCTTTGAGCATTCAGAGTAACCTATAAAGATTCCCTTACAAGCTTTGGCATCAAATTTTCTTTTGTAGGCCTTATTGTTCAGAATGTAACAGGTACATCCAAACTGATGAAAATAAGAGATGTTGGGCTTTCTTCCTTTAAATAGTTCATATGTTGTTTTATTCAATATAGGTCTGATATAGATCCTATTTTGAATATAACACGTTGTGTTCACAGCTTCTGCCCAGAAGTGCTTAGCAAGTTTAGTCTCATGCATCATGGTTCTTGCCATCTCTTGTAAAGACCTGTTCTTTCTCTCAACAACACCATTCTGCTGTGGTGTTCTAGGAGCTGAGAACTCATGGACAATTCCATGGTCTTCACAATAAGTTGCAAAGGGTTCGTTTTCAAACTCACCCCCATGATCACTTCTGATCTTTAAGATCTTAAGCCTCTTCTCACTTTGTTGTGTGCAGAAGATGGTAAACACATCATATGCATCATCTTTCACTCTAAGAAATTTAACCCAAGTCCATCTACTGTAATCATCAACAATAACAAGTCCATATTTCTTTCCATTGATTGAGGCTGTACTTACAGGTCCAAACAAATCAATGTGAAGCAGTTCAAGAGGTCTTGAGGTAGAGACAATGTTTTTAGGTTTAAAAGAGGATTTTGAAATCTTTCCAATCTGACAAGGACCACACAGAGCATCTGAATGATAGTTAAGATTGGGTAGGCCTTTAACCAAGCTTAGTTTGCTAAGCTTGGAGATTAATCTCCAGTTAGCATGTCCTAAGCGTTGGTGCCAGACCCATTTCTCATCATTCAAAGATAGAAGACGTACTATCTTTTGCTCTGAGAGTTCTGACAGATTAATTTTATAAACATTGTCTTTCCTTAAGCCTCTGAACACTACAGACTCATCAGACTCTCTAATTACAGTACATGCATCTTTATTAAACTTAACAACAAATCCACTATCACAAAATTGGCTAATGCTAAGTAGATTATGTTTGAGGCCATCAACTAACCAAACATCTTTAATAGAGAGAGAAGAGTTACCAACTGTACCCGTACCAGTGATCTTCCCTTTTTGGTTTCCTCCAAATCCCACAGTTCCTCCCTCTTTCAGAGTCAGGGTTTGGAACATATGCTTGTCTCCTGTCATGTGACGCGAGCAGCCACTGTCCAGGTACCAAGAATGCTGCTCTGGCCTTCTTTGAGTGCAGATCTGCTGCAAAGACAATCTCTGACTTTGGTACCCATACCTTTATGGG
Source organism: Trifolium repens (assembly GCA_030408175.1). Classification (NCBI taxonomy): domain Eukaryota; kingdom Viridiplantae; phylum Streptophyta; class Magnoliopsida; order Fabales; family Fabaceae; genus Trifolium; species Trifolium repens. Next base: position 43,493,863 of record CP125837.1, on the reverse strand, counting down.
TCCTTTAGAGTTAGTCCTCATTACCTTAGATTGTTTTTGTTTATATGGCCTATCAGGAGCTCTAGAGTTATTGAAGCCTTTTGAAAAACTTTTAGGCTTTGTATAACTCTTGGGCTTAGCTTTAGAATATACCAGAGTTTTATTTATTTTGACATTGGTTTGAGGTTTGGAGATCTTAGGCTCTGAAGGTTTCAGAGTCTGAGACTTCTTAGCCTCTGACACAATTATTTTTCCAGGTTCTGGTATAATTATTGCTTCTGATTGACTTTTAACAAATACAGCCTTAGGCTTTGAATTATCATTTTTAGAGGGTTTAGAAAATAATGGATTAACTTTAAAACGAGAAAATCCAAGACCTTCACCTCTGTTTCTACTAACATGGTATATTAAGGAAGCTATCTTACTTCTCTTCATGCCATTGATAAGAAATTCTTGCAGAGCAAATTCATGCTCTGGAGGAACCTTATCATCATAAACATAATGAGTTTCCATAAATGAGTTTCTACTTTTTAGAGACTCATTTTCTTCAACTATTATGTTCATTTTCTCAGTTAGGTTATTGTAAGCCTTTTTTAAAACCTTACATTCACCTGCCTTTTTAGTGAGCATTTTTAAGGCATCTTTAAGAGAATCTACTAATTCAGTTCTAGATAGTTTAGCAATTACCTCTTCCTCATCTTCAGAGTCTGAACCTGCTTCAGAGTCTTCTCTGTCAGAGGTAGTTGCCATCAGTGCTAGATTTGCTTCCTCATCACCATCTGAGTCTGAGTCTTTGTCAAGATCTTCCCATGTTGCCAGAAAGCTCTTCTTGACTTTACTCTTATATCTTTCCTTGCTAGAGCTTTGCTTTGATGATCTACTTTTGTTTTCTGGACAATCAGCAATGAAATGACCAGGCTTGTTGCATTTGAAACACTTGCTTTGATCTTCCTTCTTGTCTTTAGCAGCACTAAGTCTCTTGGAAGACCCTCCAAACTTGCCTGCATATTTCTTGCTTCATTTTGCCCATTGTGAAACTTTAGCAGCCATCAACACCATCTCTTCTTCATCATCAGATCCAACTTCTTGACCCTCTTCAGAAGCCTCATCTTCAGATTCTATAATCTTAGCTTTCAGAGCCTTTGATGAGCTCTTAGAGCTTAAGGCTATCCCTTTTATCTTCTTGGTTGATTCATCAGTCATTAGTTCCATCTCATGACTCTTCAATGAACTAATTAAGCTTTCAAGGGATACAGTATCCAAATCCTTAGACTCTTGAAAAGCAGTCACCTTGGGTCTCCATTTTGGTGGTAGGCTTCTGAGTACCTTTCTCACATGATCAGCTTCAGTATAACTCTTGTCTAATACTTGAAGTCCAGAGACTAGAATTTGAAACCGTGAAAACATAGTTTCAATGTCCTCTCCATTCTTCATCTTAAACAACTCATACTGATGTACCAACAAGTTAGCCTTTGCCTCCTTAACCTGTTTGTTGCCCTCATACTTGGATTTTAAGGAATCCCAAATAGACTTTGCAGTTCTTTTATCTCCAATTTTAAGGTACTCATCATGTGAGATTGCATTAGTCATCATTCCTTTTACATAGTGATGCTTCTTGTACTCTAGCTTTTGAGTAGGTGTAAAAGATTTCCTGTTCTGAGAACTGACTACTCCTTCTAAGTCCATATTTTCAAAGTTAACTCCATCTTCTACCAAGTCCCATAAATCACAATCAATACTCATGATGTGACTATACATATTGGTTTTCCAGAAAGGGTAACTAGTCTCAGTTCCGTTGAAGAAAGGAACCTTATCAGATGACCTCCTTTGTCGTGAGTTTGAGTCATAGTCGTAATGAACCTCATTGTTGTTCTTCTCAGCAGACATGTTTTTCCTCCTGGATCTTTACTGTTTCACTGTAAGGTGAGTTAGGCAACAGACCAAGCTCCTGATACCAATTGAAGGTGGAAAAACACAAGAAGGGGGGTTGAATTGTGTTTTGAGAATTAAAACTTTTTCGAGATTAAAACACGTTTGCAGCGGATATAAACACAAAGTTAAAGAAGGGTGCTGAGAGAGAGAAAGAAAGACACAAAATTTATCCTGGTTCCTCTCACAAATTGAGAGTACGTCCAGTCCCCTTGTTACTAACAAGAGCTTTTCACTATAATCTTCACAAGATTACAAATTGCTCAACCACACTTCAAGAGACTTCTCAGGTGCTCAAGTTTCACTAAACAAGAGACTTCACAAACAAACTTAAAATCTAAGAATGATTGTTAATGGACACTTGATATACTATCAGAGGTGTTTACAAAATACAACGCAAATTGCTATAAGACTTTGAATGACAGATTGAACAAATTATGTCAGAATATTTCAGAGCCTTAAACGCAGTAATAGAACGGTAGTCATTTCTTCCATTTGAGTCTTCTATTTATACTTGAAGGAAGATGATGACCGTTGCAGAGAGATAAGGTGCCAGCTTGGAATTCATCGTACAATTGTGATAGCTGTAATCTTCCATCTTTGGTAAAGAAATCCAATTCCACTACCTTGCTATTTGAATTATCACTCATCCATTTTGAGTAATAATAGTACGATAGTACGATCCTCAAATGCGCTCAACTTATGGATAAGATTAACGTTGTACCAACGAATATTCCTTCCTGTGGATGTGACAGAGCCTTGAAGTAGATTGTTCTTCAATCATTGGTTCTGATTCTGTTAGTTCTTGAGTGACGTAAATTCCTTTTGCTTCAGATGCTGTTGTAGTAGCTTCTTAAGGTCTTCAGCTTCTGAATTCCTCAGAGTCTAGCTTTTGGTCCTCAGAAGCACTATCTTCAGCACGCAAATTTTAAGCTTCTGATGAACAGCGATACGCTTTCAGAGCTTCATAGTTTGGCTTCTCTCTTGTTATTCATAGTGCTTCTGAATGAATTTTAACTTATAATTCTGCACACTAGAATAATCATTAGTAATACCAATTGCAATTTTAATACTTTGTTATCATCAAAACCACTTAAAATCTTAGAGGTTCATGTCAGACCCACTTTGTTCCAACAGCACTCCCTTTAGAGCCAACCTTCCACGTACCGGTAGACATCCTCTGAGCACTCGCCACAAGAATATTTTTATCTTATTTGGAACTTGCAACTTCCATAGCCGTTGCCAATTACCTGAAAGATAATAATTGTGATAAGTATAATTACACAGTTAAATAATAGATATTATTTTAAAATATGATTATATTTAATATTAATATATGTATAAAATTAAAAAAAGTTTTTTAGAAATATGAATTATTTTTTGTTTTATATCGTAGTTTTGTTTATATTTTAATATAATAATTTTTTTATAATATTGCATAAGTTTGAAAAAATAGAGTTTAATTGCTATGCACTGATGGTGTAAAACTTTTTTACAAATGCATTCAATCAAAAAACACCATAGTGCCACTTTTCTACATGGTGTGATTTGATTGAATGCACATGTAAAAAATGTTTGCACTGTCGGTGCATACAAATTAAATTCGAAAAAATATCCCATATTTTATTTTAATAGTACGTGTAAACGTATAAGATCTTAGTTTTTTTTTATATGAGTTGCAATTGTATTTTTTTTAAAGTGAGTTGCAATTAGATAGTTACATGTCACTTTACTTTTTATTTTGATGTATATCCCGTATTTGTTTTTCAATAAGGGTTGGCGGCATACACACTTATATATGCTTACAATATTGATCATGATAAATGTTGAAATATACCTTGTTATAGTATATGCTTCAGACATATGGTGGCTTTGACTTTTTCTATTCATGGGGTCTTGTTTTTTGAAAGTTAGGTATTAAATAGCGTAATGCTTAATCCCTTCTACGCAATTTAAGGCACCAAATAACTTATCTACTTTCTCCCCTTCCGTTCTTTCAAAGTTTCTTCTTACATACTCCCTTGGTGAAATTTTATTTCGACTTTATTAGTCCCAAATTTTTTAGTCACTGTTTGGTTTTATTTTATTTTTTTGCTTGGTCCTTATAGTCCCAATTCTTGTTCCGATAATAAATTGATTTCTTTTGATGTTTTCTCTCAAACACTGTAAGACCCAAGATTTCACTGTGTGTTTTCTAAGGAACTCTAGTAATGGCTACGAGTTTTAGGGTTTTTGATGAAGCGGTTTTGTGAGTATCGTCGCATTAATGAGGATTTTGCTGTAACGGAGCCTGTTTTGTGCTCGTGCGCTGGAAAGGCACAGACTTTCGGGTCGTGATCCTCTTTTAAGTATGAGGAGATTTCTGTGGATTCAGAATAACGAGTTTTGGATTATTCTTGTTTTTGGAAAAACGAGTAGGATTTTACCCGTTGTTGTAAAATTTTACTGCGTCTGTTTTAAGTGAGGTTTCGGATGGGAGTTTTATATATCTGCGTGAGTTAGGTTATGTTTTGAGATTAATTTTCTAAGGTGTGGAAGAAAATTACAGTCGCGGAAAAAGATTCGGCGATAAGTTTTGGAAATGGTTAACGATAGACGTTCTTTCCGTAGGTTTTCTGTTTTTGCGATTTACGTTCGTCGCGTTGCGCGAGAGCTGAGTACGTGACTTGTTATGGGAGATTGGATTAAATCTTGTGATTATCCATAAAGCAAATTGATCCAATGGCTAGGGTTTAAGCTTGGACTTTTGACTTTGATCCAAGGGTGGATTGGCTATCAAGAGCCTTTGTCATAGTAAGGAGGTTTGGTGACTTTGTGGACTTAAGAAAATCATAAAACTTCCTCACTCTTTTCTCTCTTGGCCGTGGCTTCTCTTCCACCTTTCCATATTGAGAAAAATTCCATTCCTTCACCATATCACTTGATCATAAGCTTGTTGGAAAGCTTGGAGTTGTGAGATTCTTCTTCTAAGGTAACTAGAACCTCTTCCCTTCTCTTTGCTAGCCAAACTCTTGGAGTTTGATGGTTTATTAGTTGATGTTCATGAGATGGGATATTTTAGGAATGGTTCATAAATGGATTCTTGTTCCATGAAAGTTGTTCATGAGGGTTTAGTGAGCATGTGTAGGCTTTGTTATGTTTGTTTTCCATGAGTTGGTGAAAAATCTCATGAGAAAAGTTAGGGTTTTGGGTTGGTTATGTATTGATCAATAACATGTGGTTAGGTTGTAAGGTTTTGAAAAGAAACGTTGTCTTTGAACCTTTGGGCAAAAGGGAAATGTGTTGCATGGTTTTGTTTTAGAAAATCCGATGAAAAATATTTTGGGGTTTATGAAAATATTTCCTAAGTGTTTTGTGTGGTGATTTTGGGGTCCAAGTGGTTTAAAACTCTTGTGACATGTGGTGTTGCTTTTCGCTTTGAAAACATGTTGAAAATGATTACCGGTCGGTTGAGGCCGTAATAAAACTTGTGCTTGGATTTGGTTTTGATTTTGGAAATGAAAACCAAATAACTTGCACTTGAAGCAACCAACATGCTTTCGAAAATGTAATGCTTTGTTGTGAAAACAGTTGTTGGGAACCAATACTATGTGTATGTCGTGTGTTGCGTGAAAAGTTGTTTTGGGTAAAAATTGAATAAAACAAGTTTTGTTGCTTATGTCATGAAGAAAACCAATCCTGTCCTGGTGTGGTAGCTTAGCGACCAGATGGTAGCTTAGCGACCAGATGGTAGCTTAGCGACCGTTGGTCGCCAGAATTCGCCCTGGGCGTGGAAGTTCTGACTTGCCATCGCCAGGTGGTCGCCCAGCGACCTCTAGCGACCCCTGGGACCTAAAATTTTGGATTCTGATGTCCTAACTTGGATTTTAACTTTCTAATCCCTTTTTATTAATTTATGGAAGTGGCGGGGATTGGAAACGAGTTTTTCGGGTACTCGGAAAGTGTGTGGCTTATAACGCAAGAAAACGGCCTTTTTGCATTTCAAATTATTTAAGACTATTGACTATTGTTTTGGGTCCTAAAAATAGTACAAATAACTCATGGGTGTTGATCAATACGGTAGTTTTTGGTATGGTATCCGAAGAGTGAATTTTCCTTAGGAACCTTTAGGTTTTTGGGGTTTTGGTGTAGTTTCAATACTATTGGTTAGAGGACAATGTATTGATTGTTGCGCTGCTTGTTTTAGGAAGCGCGTTGTGTTGTTTTGAACGTGTGTTGTTGACGGAAGCTTGCCGAGGTAAGGGCATCACTTTATTTCTGTCTTTTCACAGAGTTATAACATGTTTGTTGGTTATTTTCGGTGATGCGTGTTTGTGTGTTTGGCATGTATGTGTTATGTATTCTCGTTATGAGAAAGTGTTTACAATACGTGCGTTGTTTTACATATGATTGGAGATATATGTATGAACATGTGGGTGAATACATATGATTGGAAATGTATGTATGTTTGTTGTGGTTTGTTACATATGATGAGAAATGTATGTATGTTGTTATGTTTGGTTTACATATGCTAGAGAGGTATGTATTCATTGTATTAGCATATATGGGGAAGCGTATGCTCATGCATTCGGTAGTTGCGTGCCCGGTGTGGTGATCGGGAGAGCCCACCCTAATGGTTTGTAGTGATCGGGAGAGCTACGAGATTTTTGTTGAGATCGATACGTAGTGATCGGGAGAGCTACGGGGTGTGGTGATCGGGAGAGCCCACTCTAATCCTTGTAGTGATCGGGAGAGCTACGGGATTCTATTGATACTTATGGTAGGGGTGTGGTGATCGGGAGAGCACACTCTAATGGTTTGTAGTGATCGGGAGAGCTACGAGGTTTTCATTGATATTGTTAGTAGGGGATGGACCTACGATTCCGGAGCTCATGCATTTTGTGGTAGCTAGGGTTAGTACCACGCATTGTAGAAGTCTGCATTAGGCTTGGTGTGCATTATATATATAAACCCGTTGGTGGGAATTGCTTGGTGGTTAAGAGCTTTCTCTTGTGTTTTGTGGAATTACTGTTATGTGTACAATCTTTCGCACCGGTTATATATATACATACTATATATTTTGTGGTGACCCTTTCTTTCATTTGCGGGCTCATCCCACCCAGATGATGGGTTAGGTCGTGGTGACGACGGTGGCTGTTCCAGGCCCCAGTGAGTGGCTGGAGTTTTAGCTTAGTTAGACTATGCGCCGGTGTGGGTTGTACACCGTGCTTTTTGGGTTTAGGCATAGGTTTCTAACTTGTTTTGTTGTAAGTATTTGAATACTTAGACTTGGATTGTAATTATTCAGGAATACATTTTGCTTGTCGAAGCACCTTATGGTAATGAGTTCTTTTGTATATTTGAATGCCGGCTCATTTAAAATCGTTTATGCGTAACTCTGATGTGTACAAAAAAACAACAAAAAAAAATATAACGCCTTTTCTGGCCTTTGAAAAACGGGTTGTTACAAACACACACTTAATAGAATTATATCTTGTATGTTATTGGTCATAATGTTTTTAATTGGCGGTTTTAATTTAACATATTTTTTACTATGCTTGATTCTCCGTTTTTCAGTTTAATTTAGTATTGCTTCTTTGAATAGTAATCCTTTTTATAGAGAAATACTCTTAAATCATATTCTCAAAGTCCTAAATATATGTTACAATCATATTTTTCATTTATTATAAACAATTGTTAATTTAATTAAAGTAAAGGAGAAATAGTGCATTGTTTTTTCATTTGCCTCCCCTAAAAAATATTTTCAATGTTGAGTGACATACAGGGGTCGAACTTGTGATCTACATATACACGATAAAAGAAAAAATCAAGTACATTCACAAAAAATAAAATCAATCTAAGATAATACCAATGTGCTATTTATGCATGATTTTCCAAACCTGATCTCTCACAATTATCAACCAATTTATGCAACAAAAAGTTAAATATAAAAAACGGGTTAGTCCAGAGTCGGTTAGAACGTAACTAGTGTTGAGTTAGTTCTAGTGTTTGTTCTGTGTCGGGTTATGAGTTAGCCGCGAAGGAATGTTAGTCGTTGGAAAGAGCCGCTGAGAATGAGTAAGAGAAAAGCCCATGTTGATGTGGCTTATGTTAATGGAGGATTTGCGGAAAGAATTGCCTCACACCTAGTTGGAAAATCATGGTTGTGCGGGTATTGTGCGGATTCGAAAGCACCACCTGAATGGATGTCATGACGGTGCGTGTGTTGTAAGTGGAAATAAGAAGGATAAGAGTTGTCTCATGGCAAGTTGATGGAAGCTAGTAGAGCTTTGGGTCATTGTAGTGGTTACAATGAAGAGAGACGTGGTATGATGGAAATCGGTTTTGAGTAAGTATAAGGGATTCAGATGTTGTCAACAAGGATGGTTGGACAATAGTAATGTGAGGAACACCCTAAGAGTTATTTTGAAGGTAGGTACCTCGACGAGAGTGGTGATGCCGAAGCAATTAAGAATGATCAGAGTGACCAACTCTTTTGAGTAAAAGAGGATTTAATTGCAAGAGGAAAGGAACTCAAGAGAGAGTTCAGAATTGGAATGGAAATACGATGTGAAGAGGATGTGCGCCGACGATGGTAGTCGACGAGGATAAGCGTTTTGTTTAAGGCACGCGAGAATTATCTAAGTGTCGTTTGGAAATAATATGAACGCATAAGAAGCCGATTCTGGGGAATTGGGGATTTGGATAAAGGGAGTACAAGAGAAATAGATGGTATAGTTGGCAAGTGACAAGACTATGAGGAGTTGTAATCACCAACCGGAGGTTGGGATGGTATTATTTAAGTCGTGTTTGGAAAGAGATTCGTATGTGAGTAGACGGTTCGGCGTATTCACTGAGTTGCGGACTTATGGATATTGGTAGAGCGGAAAATTCTTCTGTAGAGAAGACAACTTGTTCGGAATGTAATGGTTTGGGTGGTACTTACCGTAGTGGCACGGTACTACTAGTGGATGATACTCCACAGGTGCTTCAAGAAAGGAAGCATGGTAGCTTAAGTTACGTGTCTTGAGCGTTGTGTCTTGCGATTTCGACGTGTATTCGTAAGAGATCGAGGGAAACATTAAGAAAAACCTCGAAAGATTTGTGAAACCCTTGTGACTCGGAGGGCATTGAGCATAAGCGGAATGAAGCATCGTTTAAGTTGGGTAAAGATGGTCTAAACCACCATCATGATTGTCGACTATTTATTGACAAATTGAGGAACTGATCATCCTTAATCTCTTGTTGATAATAGACGGAGTCGTGTTGACTGGAAATGACTGGTTTTGCCGGTTTTGCTGGTGCGCAGAAAGTTTCGGTGTTTCTTTTTGGAGGGTAGCCAGTAACTGCTTCGCGTGAACCGAGGGAAATAGGCTATGTCGCGGAGGCGAAAGAGGTGACTTTGGAAAAATTTTGTTTGTGGGCACGAGGATCTTTGGGAACTAGAGGTTGTAAACCTCTGTTGTGAGGTTAATTTTTGAGTGGTGAACTCGTTGAGAGTTGCGGTTGGTGCACGGTTGTGCCAGTGTGTTGGTGAGAGTATCTGTGTGACTTCACCCGGTGTTAGCATCTGTGTAGCTGCACCTAATCCTGAGGGATATTGTTGTGTTGGTGATGGTAATAACTGGTTGAGTTGTTACTCTTACCTTTAGTTTCGAGGACGAAACTTCTTTTTGGAGGGTAGTAATGTAAGACCCAAGAATTCACTGTGCGTTTTCTAAGGAACTCTAGTAATGGCTACGAGTTTTAGGGTTTTTGGTGAAGCGGTTTTGTGAGTATCGTCGCATTAATGAGGATTTTGCTGTAACGGAGCCTGTTTTGTGCTCGTGCGCTGGAAAGGCACAGACTTTCGGGTCGTGATCCTCTTTTAAGTATGAGGAGATTTATGTGGATTCAGAATAACGAGTTTTGGATTATTCTTGTTTTTGGAAAAACGAGTAGGATTTTACCCGTTGTTGTAAAATTTTACTGCGTCTGTTTTAAGTGAGGTTTCGGATTGGAGTTTTATATATCTGCGTGAGTTAGGTTATGTTCTGAGATTAATTTTCTAAGGTGTGGAAGAAAATTACAGTCGCGGAAAAAGATTCGGCGATAAGTTTTGAAAATGGTTAACGATAGACGTTCTTTCCGTAGGTTTTCTGTTTTTGCGATTTACGTTCGTCGCGTTGCGCGAGAGCTGAGTACGTGACTTGTTATGGGAGATTGGATTAAATCTTGTGATTATCCATAAAGCAAATTAATCCAATGGCTAGGGTTTAAGCTTGGACTTTTGACTTTGATCCAAGGGTGGATTGGCTATGAAGAGCCTTTGTCATAGTAAGGAGGTTTGGTGACTTTGTGGACTTAAGAAAATCACAAAACTTCCTCACTCTTTTCTCTCTTGGCCGTGGCTTCTCTTCCACCTTTCCATATTGAGAAAAATTTCATTCCTTCACCATATCACTTGATCATAAGCTTGTTGGAAAGCTTGGAGTTGTGAGATTCTTCTTCTAAGGTAACTAGAACCTCTTCCCTTCTCTTTGCTAGCCAAACTCTTGGAGTTTGATGGTTTATTAGTTGATGTTCATGAGATGGGATATTTTAGGAATGGTTCATAAATGGATTCTTGTTCCATGAAAGTTGTTCATGAGGGTTTAGTGAGCATGTGTAGGCTTTGTTATGTTTGTTTTCCATGAGTTGGTGAAAAATCTCATGAGAAAAGTTAGGGTTTTGGGTTGGTTATGTATTGATCAATAACATGTGGTTAGGTTGTAAGGTTTTGAAAAGAAACGTTGTCTTTGAACCTTTGGGCAAAAGGGAAATGTGTTGCATGGTTTTGTTTTAGAAAATCCGATGAAAAATATTTTGGGGTTTATGAAAATATTTCCTAAGTGTTTTGTGTGGTGATTTTGGGGTCCAAGTGGTTTAAAACTCATGTGACATGTGGTGTTGCTTTTCGCTTTGAAAACATGTTTGAAAATGATTACCGGTCGGTTGAGGCCGTAATAAAACTTGTGCTTGGATTTGGTTTTGATTTTGGAAATGAAAACCAAATAACTTGCACTTGAAGCAACCAACATGCTTTCGAAAATGTAATGCTTTGTTGTGAAAACGGTTGTTGGGAACCAATACTATGCGTATGTCGTGTGTTGCGTGAAAAGTTGTTTTGGGTAAAAATTGAATAAAACAAGTTTTGTTGCTTATGTCATGAAGAAAACCAATCCTGTCCTGGTGTGGTAGCTTAGCGACCAGATGGTAGCTTAGCGACCGTTGTTCGCCAGAATTCGCCCTGGGCGTGGAAGTTCTGACTTGCCATCGCCAGGTGGTCGTCCAGCGACCTCTAGCGACCCCTGAGACCTAAAATTTTGGATTCTGATGTCCTAACTTGGTTTTTAACTTTCTAATCCCTTTTTATTAATTTATGGAAGTGGCGGGATTGGAAACGAGTTTTTCGGGTACTCGGAAAGTGTGTGGCTTATAACGCAAGAAAACGGCCTTTTTGCATTTCAAATTATTTAAGACTATTGACTATTGTTTTGGGTCCTAAAAATAGTACAAATAACTCATGGGTGTTGATCAATACGGTAGTTTTTGGTATGGTATCCGAAGAGTGAATTTTCCTTAGGAACCTTTAGGTTTTTGGGGTTTTGGTGTAGTTTCAATACTATTGGTTAGAGGACAATGTATTGATTGTTGCGCTGCTTGTTTTAGGAAGCGCGTTGTGTTGTTTTGAACGTGTGTTGTTGACGGAAGCTTGCCGAGGTAAGGGCATCACTTTATTTCTGTCTTTTCACTGAGTTATAACATGTTTGTTGGTTATTTTCGGTGATGCGTGTTTGTGTGTTTGGCATGTATGTGTTATGTATTCTCGTTATGAGAAAGTGTTTACAATACGTGCGTTGTTTTACATATGATTGGAGATGTATGTATGAACATGTGGGTAAATACATATGATTGGAAATGTATGTATGTTTGTTGTGGTTTGTTACATATGATGAGAAATGTATGTATGTTGTTATGTTTGGTTTACATATGCTAGAGAGGTATTTATTCATTGCATTAGCATATATGGGGAAGCGTATGCTCATGCATTCGGTAGTTGCGTGCCCGGTGTGGTGATCGGGAGAGCCCACCCTAATGGTTTGTAGTGATCGGGAGAGCTACGAGATTTTTGTTGAGATCGATACGTAGTGATCGGGAGAGCTACGGGGTGTGGTGATCGGGAGAGCCCACTCTAATCCTTGTAGTGATCGGGAGAGCTACGGGATTCTATTGATACTTATGGTAGGGGTGTGGTGATCGGGAGAGCCCACTCTAATGGTTTGTAGTGATCGGGAGAGCTACGGGGTTTTCATTGATATTGTTAGTAGGGGATGGACCTACGATTCCGGAGCTCATGCATTTTGTGGTAGCTAGGGTTAGTACCACGCATTGTAGAAGTCTGCATTAGGCTTGGTGTGCATTATATATATAAACCCGTTGGTGAGAATTGCTTGGTGGTTAAGAGCTTTCTCTTGTGTTTTGTGGAATTACTGTTATGTGTACAATCTTTCGCACCGGTTATATATATACATACTATATATTTTGTGGTGACCCTTTCTTTCATTTGCGGGCTCATCCCACCCAGATGATGGGTTAGGTCGTGGTGACGACGGTGGCTGTTCCAGGCCCCAGTGAGTGGCTGGAGTTTTAGCTTAGTTAGACTATGCGCCGGTGTGGGTTGTACACCGTGCTTTTTGGGTTTAGGCATAGGTTTCTAACTTGTTTTGTTGTAAGTATTTGAATACTTAGACTTGGATTGTAATTATTCAGGAATACACTTTACTTGTCGAAGCACCTTATGGTAATGAGTTCTTTTGTATATTTGAATGTCGGCTCATTTAAAATCGTTTATGCGTAACTCTGATGTGTACAAAAAAACAAAAAAAAAATATAACGCCTTTTCTGGCCTTTGAAAAACGGGTTGTTACAAACACACACTTAATAGAATTATATCTTGTATGTTATTGGTCATAATGTTTTTAATTGGCGGTTTTAATTTAACATATTTTTTACTATGCTTGATTCTCCTTTTTTCAGTTTAATTTAGTATTGCTTCTTAGAATAGTAATCCTTTTTATAGAGAAATACTCTTAAATCATATTCTCAAAGTCCTAAATATATGTTACAATCATATTTTTCATTTATTATAAACAATTGTTAATTTAATTAAAGTAAAGGAGAAATAGTGCATTGTTTTTTCATTTGCCTCCCCTAAAAAATATTTTCAATGTTGAGTGACATACAGGGGTCGAACTTGTGATCTACATATACACGATAAAAGAAAAAATCAAGTACATTCACAAAAAATAAAATCAATCTAAGATAATACCAATGTGCTATTTATGCATGATTTTCCAAACCTGATCTCTCACAATTATCAACCAATTTATGCAACAAAAAGTTAAATATAAAAACAAAAATAAAAAGGATGATGGATAGTTCATGGCAAGTGTTTATTTTCACAATTCTCAATCTTATAGATAAAATTTATAACAATACCGTAAAAAAAATTATAACATCAATTTGTTATGCAAATGAAATGCTTATTGAATTTTTTGAACAGTGCCACAAAAGTATTGAAAAATGTCTACATATCTTGCTGAGATTGCTATCAATAGTAGATATAGTGCACAAGCACAACTTAAAGGCTAGAGCTAAACTAAAAATTTAGCAATAATTTTTTAATGGTAAATGCTAACTAGTGCCCCCGGGTACTAGTTAAGGTAACCAAAGATAGTAATATTATCTTGGAACTTGTGAAATCAATATCTTAAAGGTTTAAATTTTTGTTTTTTCAATGTATACTTTTTCTTTTCTTTCCCTTTTTAGTTCCTTAACTTGTGCCCCAGTGGCACTAGTTAGCAAGACCCTTTTTTAATTATGTTGGTTACATTTGTAAGAAGTTGTAAGCTATGAAGCACCGACACCTCTATGATTAGACGTGTCGCGGTGTCCGACACGTGTCGGTGTCCGACACTCGTATGACACTCGTACGACACTCCTACAAACGTGTCCGAGGGGTGTCCAAAAAAATTAATTTTTCATTTATTCCGACACTCCTTAAATCGGTGTCGGACAGCTATAAGACACTCGTACAAACGTGTCGGGGTAAGTGTCCAAATTTTATTTTTTTTATTTGCTTCTACTTTTCTTAGACATACATACAATGATTAAAGATGTGTCGAAATAATAATACTGATCAATGAGGGATTAAAGATATTACATTTTGATTACATTATTTTTAGTTTTTCGATAGTAGATGGATGAAATTTGTTCAACTTAGATGCATATGTATGTATTTTTAATTCTAAACTGATATTTCTAATAAATATGTAGCGGTGTCGGTGTCGTATATTTTTTACATTAGCGGTGTCGGAGTGTCCGTGCCGTGTCGTGTCGCGGTGTCCGTGTCAGAGTCCGTGCTTCATAGGTTGTAAGGTTATGGAAGTGTGATAGTGGAAAAAATTTCAGTTTTTAATATAGCCTATAACTCTTTAATAATAATGCATTAGTTTTTTTTAGATTTAATAATAAATTAAAAGAGGTAAAATCAAAGTTTTAATAAAGATTAGAAATCTTTTCTTGGATTGCTATATCATCAAAATGAAGGCCTAAGAACAACTTAAGCTTCTTTTTATAAGTAAAATAAAATAAAAGATTTTGAAAGGCTTACTACTTTTTTGTTGACGGAAAAATTGTAAAAGGCTTACCACCAGCATTACATTATGCAGCCAAATGTAATATCAATAATAATAACGATGCACACAAATCATTAAAGTTTAGGCAACACAATATTTGTTTTTATAAAAAATGATTAATATATTCTTTCAATAAAATCATTAATAGTTTTTATTCAAAAAAAATCGTTAATACATTTTTTCAGTAAAAGCAAAAGTTTAACACTAAAGGCTAAATCTAGCGTAATAAGGTCTCAATTCAAGAAATTCGTGACAATATAGGTCTAATATTTTTTTTCCAATAAAATCATTAATATATTTTATAAGTGTTTTTTGAACTTTAAGATGTTTTCTATTTTATATTGAGGCACATTCTCCATATCCTAATTCTAAATTTTGTATCATAAAAAAAATAAAAAATTAATGGCATGCATTGTGAATGTAAAATAGTTTCGCACTGTGATCCAATAAAAAACCATCAACATACCATGTTTATACAACTATTTCTAAAATATATGTGATCTAATAAAGGGTAAATATATTTTTACCCCTGCAAAGTATGCGAGTTTTGCTTTACCCCTGAAAAAATTCCTTTAAGATTCCCCATTGCACTTTTTAAATCGTTTGAACAGAATAACTGATTTAAAAAACAACACTTTTTAAATCGATTGAACAAAATAACTGATTTAAAAAGTGCATTCAAGGGGGACCCAAAAAATTACTTTGCAAAGAAGGAATCTTAAAGGAATTTTTCGCAGGGGGTAAAGCAAAACTCGCCTACTTTGTATGAGGGTAAAGACCTATTTACCCTCTAATAAAATACAAAATTTTCATTGGTTGTCGGTGTAAGTATAACTTCCATTTTTTCAACAAAAAAAAAAGAATTTTTTGCGTAAACAAAAAAAAACAAAAAAGAATTTGAAAAATTACATCGAACAAAATATAAATTTATAAAAATTTAATTATTAATTTTTTAAAAAAACAAGAATTATTATTATTAATATTAAAAGGCTCCATGTAAAATTTATTTTAGGCCTCAAATTATATCGGACCGGCCCTGTTCGAACCAAACGTACAAATGTACCCTATATCTCAATCCCAATAGAAAGGGATAAATCACACACTCATAGTCATACCTATCTATCTTCCCCGATGAACAATGAATTGAAGTAGTGGTAACACTTATGAACGATGGAATATGGTTAAGTAACCCTTTTCTTGGTAGGTATCACCCCTATTCTGACAATGCAACCTCTATCCTAAAAGTGTTTAAGATCCAATTAAATTAAATGAAAATAAATTTTGCAAAATTTTGTTCATTTTAAACTCTAAAAACACCACATAAATAAATTTGCAAAATAAATATATAAATTGTGGAAACTTTATTAAATCAAAAGAGTATAAAAGCTGATGTGTTTTGTTTAGTGGTGAGAGATTTGAATAATATGCATGAAGTTTTGAATTCGATTATCTGTACCATTGTAAACAAAAAAAAAAAAAAAAAATCAAAAGTACAACTTTAATGTTTGCTTATATTTTTAAATAATACATTGTTTGAACAATAAAACGTGATAGTTGATGTGAACAATGAACGAGTCATAACAATTTATAAGAAAAAAAAACCCGCGAATAAATTATTTTTACATAAGAATGATCTCAAAGTTGTGCATGTACTGCTATTAAGATTTACCGTTGAAAAAGTTTTTTTGGTACATTAAAAAAAGACTTATAAGAATAAATGCGTACTGCTTCTAATAAGGGAAACATTTTATATGAAAATCTTTAACATTTAAAAATTCTCTATCTCTCATATATGTTAGTTAATTTCAAAATTGATCGAAATCATTAATTTTATAAATTCTTTTTTTACTGAATAACAATACTCATTAATCATTAATACAAAGCATCTTATTTTCAGTTATCGCTAACAAAAAACTCAGTCAAAAGTGGTTTACTTGAAACAATTTTAGGACGGGTACAAAGGAAAAAAGAATTGTTAATTGGTGGGTAGCAAAGGAAAAGGCAGGCAAGAAGGGGCACAACCAAATTCATATGTCCACTACCAAAACCACAATCATTCTTATTATTACATCATCCATGACGTCACTTTCCCGACAATCCTCAAATGATCCAAACCATACAAAACTCATACACGTGTCAACATCTTCAACCGTGTGGTTCATACTCTTTCATCAATATATCACCAAAACCACCCTCAAAACGCACAAAAAAAAAAAAAACTCTTTCCCCAATTTCCCAAATCCTCAGAATTCATTTCTCTCTCAAACTTTCACAACAAAAACAAAACATTCGTGTGTTTGTTTTTTCTGACCAGGCAACTAAAAGAGAAAATGACCAGCGTAACGGACGCTGATCGAAACAATTACAACATGATAAACTTTGAAGAGACCGAGTTACGACTCGGTCTCCCTGGAGCAAGTGATCATGGCGAGGTACCGGTTAAAAACAGTTGTGGAAAAAGAGGTTTCTCAGAAACTGCTAATATGGATTTGAAGCTTAATCTTTCTTCAACTAATGACTCTGTTTCATCTTCTTCAACTATAGCTGCAAACAAAGGCATAGAGAAAACTTCTACTGCTTCTATTGCTACTGCACCTCCTCGCGCTAAGTGAGTTTTTCTTTCTCTAATGCTTAATTAGAACTTTTGATTTTGTTTTAAATTTAATCTTAATTCTTAATTAGTTTAATGATAAACTAGATGAATTTAGTTTTAGTTTGTAATTGATTAACCGAATTATTATCTAGGTTCTAGAAAGGCCTAATGGTAATTCTGAATTGAGCCTTTAGATAAGTAAAGTCTGATTAAAAACTTTTTTTTGAACAGTAAATATATTATTAATAATAAACAGATCTTTGCATAAGTCTGATTAAAAACTGTATCTACTAAAATTCAATTTGGTTTTTTTGGAATGATTCGTTCTAAAGAAACTAATTAACCATTTGAGCTCAATTGCTTGTTGTGTGAGATTGACATTAGATTAAGCATAATTGAGGATGAAAACTAAAAAGGAAAACTATAGATCTATTGAATTGAAGTGATTAATTGAAAAGATTAGGTAGATAGATGCAGTAACAATTTTGAATTAGGTTAGAAGGTTGTTTGTGATTAAGGTTAAGCTTGTTTCGTGTTCCTTAAATTTTGGCTGAATTCACGCTTACAACTTGATTTACTTTTTCGGTACGTGACAAGACAATTTTGTTCCCTGTTCTAAACATATTTGTTCGAATTTGATGCTGAAAAGTGAAAAATTATTACAGCACTTAATTTTTGACAAAAATTATTATTACAGCACTTTGATTGGAATAAAATTGAACGCATGGAAATTGAACTTTGAACATATTCTAGCTTGAAACTAGATTGAGGCCGTGTAAAGCCTGTAATTTTAATCAAGAGTTTAATTCTAATCTAGATACAAATACGATATCAAATAATATGGTATGATCCCAAGTCCCAACACCATTAGAGAAGAGTTTTTTTGTTTTTTTTTATATATATAATAAAAGGCGCCTAAGCCCAACAATTAGATCAGAGTGTAAACTTGTTTACATTTAAATTACATTAAATTAAAATTAAATTATGTTTCTAAACTAACACTAAATTGTTTTCTAAATTATTATAGCTATTGTCATAGTAATACCCTATCCTTTGCTTTTTAATTACTATTATCAATTTTTTGTACTCAAGTTTATAAATTATTTTAAAAAGAATTAGTATTTATCCAACTATAATATTACTTTACCAACTATAGTCTACAGTATTTTACATGAAGATAAATGAGTCAATATGTTTAAAAATAAAGAAGCTAAAATGAATCAATAAAAAATAATTATATAGTTTTAGTTTATTTATAAATTAAAGTATTTTTTGGTTTGTAAAAAACACATCAATCTATCTATAATGAAAGGGAACGGTGGAGGTGAAAAGAAATGCTGATTTCGTTTTAGTACATTTTTTGAACGAAGAAATACTGAAAATGTCATCCAGATTCCAGATTATGTGCAAGAAAACTTAAAAAAGAAGAAAAATAAATATATTTGAGGGTTACAAAATACAGTAAGTTGGCAAGCAATATTATTTTAGTTGGATATCTTCTGCGGATGGCATGGTTGGTTGTCGGGCAGACAAAGGAAAAAGACAAGACACATGGAATCTTTTACTTTTTCAATCCACTCATATTGTGAATTCCTCTTGAAGGATAAAAAAGTGGAAAATGATAGTCCACACACGCCCCTGTCACACGTGTGAGCGTGTGCATATCACTCTCCAATAATTCAAGTTGGTTGAATAACAGCTTGTAACAGCCATAACATCGTCTTATAGACTTATAGTAAATGAATAAAGTTAGTTAGTGTTAAAAAAGTCTCACATCAATTACAAGATAGTTTGAATATATGTTTATAAAATAGAATCAATCCTTACTATACAAATCGGTTTTGTAAGATCGAGTTAGAAACAAAACTCAATTCTGGAGTCTCTTCAAGATCCGTTGGACCATCCGTTATCGGACCACCTGTCATTTATATTAATGCACCAAATCCAATAGTGCTAGACGTGAAGGGGTATGTACTAATTGGTTTGCGGTTCTCAGAGTTATCGGCTAATTATGTTACTATGGCTATTGCCACCCGGACCCAACATTTGTTTATAAGTCATACTCAATAGAAGTTTATTAGGGTTTGTGCCTAGCTAAGATTAATTAGCTAGAAATAATTGATGTGTGCTAATTAAATTAATGAATGAATATTGAATAATGTAGGGCACAAGTTGTGGGATGGCCACCAGTGAGATCCTTTAGAAAGAACATAGTAAATGTTCAAAAGAGCAACAATGAATTACCATCAGAAGCAGAAAAGAGCACAAGTGGTGGAAATGGAAATGGAAATGGAGCATTTGTGAAAGTGAGTATGGATGGTGCACCATATCTACGCAAGGTGGACCTTAAGTTGTACAAGAGCTACCAAGAGCTGTCTGATGCGCTGGCTAAAATGTTTAGTTCATTCACAATTGACAATTGTGGGTCCCAAGTTACCAAAGACTTTATGAATGAAAGCAAATTGATTGACCTTTTGAACGGTTCTGATTATGTACCAACATATGAAGACAAAGATGGTGATTGGATGCTTGTTGGCGATGTTCCTTGGGAGTAAGTACTCCTCTTTTCTCACCTCAATTCTCATTGTTTAATTTTTTTTAGAAAATTATTTTTTTTTAAATTTCATGTATTATTATCCTATGATCTGACCTAAACCAATCAGATTGATTCATCACCGGATTGAGTTGGTTTGGATTTGACGATTATTTTTTGTCTTTAAACCAATTCAAATCATAAAAAATGTATCACATTGGATTACAAATTTGGCCAAAATCAATTCAATCCGACCTGTAGTTCTTTGATCATAATTTATGCTAACATGCAAATTAAATTTTACAGAATGTTCGTTCATTCCTGCAAGCGTCTTCGGATAATGAAAGGTTCTGAGGCAATTGGGCTAGGTAAGTTATCATATATATATATATATATATATATATACTATAGTATTATACTCAAAATACATTTAATAAATTAAAGTTTAAAACCATATAGAATATCTTATCTTATCTTATGTATATTGTCAATTACAGCACCAAGGGCAGTTGAAAAGTGCAAGAACAGAAGCTGAAATCCTTGTTGTGTTCCGACAAAAATCCATATCTTGTTGATCATCGATCGGGGTCCCAAGGAAGAAAAATTGGCTCGAGTAAGGTCGAGGCTAATATAGGAATAATATGAGTTCAATTATATTATTATTATTATTATCGTTATGTGTCTGTGCTATTTCTTTTGTATTTTTTTCCACTTATATGTGTATTATATAAGAATGAGAAATTAGGTGGAAATTCATTAGGGACAAGAAATAATATAAAAAATGTTTATATGGCCCAGTTTTTGTTTTCTAAGGAAAATATGTGACTCTGTCTATTATTGCCAGCGTGTGCTTGACTATAATAATGTCAATGTTTTTAGTTATCATTACTTGTTTTGTCCCCTAAGATTTTTATATTGTACAATACGTGACAGCGTATGTGCATACATACCGTATATATTTTGTATAGAGTTGTCAGTTGTGTATGTGTATACATACCGTATACTATATCTTATTAATTGTGTATAGATTTTTGTGAATGATATGGAAGATTCTTCTGATTATAGTATATCAACATGCACTTGTCTGCCAAGTTGTAATGGACCTAATTGGTTGAGGTATTATTGCCATAAGATCCATGAACATGGTGGACCCAACCCATGTGCTTGCTGTAACGACGGCCTTCAATTGAGGGTTCCACTACTTTATTTCACATGTTCCCTCTTATTCTTATTTTGTGATTCATTTTTTGTGGCTCACTTTCTAAGATGGAATGGATGGCTTCTTTTGTTTAGGGTGGCTATCCTAAAGAATTATTGGTGATGGGTATTGGTGATGGGTATAGGTTATAGGATGATAAATGTTATTTTAGGCATAGGTATATATATGGATATATGTGTAGGCAATACTTGCAAAAATTTAATGAGGATGATGTGGATATATCATATGATGAGTACTTTAATAGAGGAATGCAAAAAAAATAAAATTATGCAAGAGATTAGCAATTTTTTTTTTTTGGGAAAAGAGATTAGCAATTTAGATAGAGGTCAATTGTGATTAAATTGATTAAATAAACTGAACCATAATTTGAATGATTCACTAACTATATCTTTGATATAGTTTTTTGTTTTTGTTTTTGAAAAGATAAGATTATATTACTAAAATCAGAATCTAAAGTACAAGACTTAAAATTAAATGTCTCACAAGCTATATCTCTGATCTGGTTTTCGTAAAATTGATCTCAAGACTTACCTCACATCAGGGACGGACCCAGAAATTTGGAGCAATGGGGGCATATGTATATTTTACTATGGTCTCAAATACAAGTAAAAAGTAATCAACATTTTTAAAGAAAATGTTAACATGTGCTTAAAAAAATTCATGCTAAAAAAATGTGAATTTAACTTTTTAAAAGCCAATTTTTCATATTTTTTAATGTAAAACTTAACATGCGACAATACAAAACCTTTTTTTAAATACATTTAATTTAAATTTTGAACTAAATGACTAAATTTTTGTATATAATGGACAAAATTAAAACTTAAAATAAACATAAAGGGTCAAATGTTGAATTAAGCCGAAAAATAAATAAAAGTTATGTATTGAAAAAACCTAAAATTTAAACAATACCAAAAAGAACTTTCTATTTTTAAATTCTTAACAAGCTACTTTGAGACACTATTTAATATTTGTCTTAGATTAAAACATATGCATTAATATTATATAGTGTTAATGTATGTATATGGAGTTTCTGCCAAACATTTTATTCCCAGCCTGAGCAATGTTATGCCTACACTTCCTTCTCTCTATATTTACCTAGTGTATATATAATAAAGCTGCTCAAAATATAGTGGGGGCGGAGGCCTACACAAGTGACAACGTAGGTCCGTCCCTGCCTCACATAATCGCTTTTTTCTTCATCATTCTCAATCGCAATGAATTTTTCCTCCGTCGATATCATTCAGCCTTCCTTTGTCTTCTTCACTTCATTGTTTCTCTTCGTCTAGTGGCATTGCCAGGACCTTAGGTTAGGGGTTCAAATTTTTTAATTTAAACATTAAAAAAATTATATTATGCTCAACTTACATTTTACTAAAAAAAATCGTATACATATTCTACGATTTTCTTTTACGCAGTTTTATGTTATGCAATTGTTGAATAGTCAATTCTTTATCAATATCGTCAAACACATTTCTCTCAATGTAAAGGACGGAACAATAATTCATCTTCCATTTAGTTACACATTCTATTCTTCCACAAAAGTGTATATCAATCATGTTGAGAGTAAAAACAATATATCTATGTTTTGATTTTCCACAAAAGTATATACCATTCATGATGGGAGCATCAGCAAAGACAAATTGACAGTATATTACTTAAATTTTAAAACAAACTCAACACATAAATTATGAACTCTATACCTAAAGTTGTGTGTATTTATAATATATATTTCTCCCAAGTTATTGACCATTTGTTTGCTATAGCCCCGCCCGGGTGAACAGTTTGTTTTAGCATGCTACTAATTTGACGTGGGTTCAATACAGTTGAGAGGCTTAATTTTAATTTTAATTCTAGATTTGGTATAAAACATTAATTATTATATTATGACCCTTGCACAGAAAACAAAATTTCACCACAACAAGTTTTGTCTTAAAGTGAAAATGAGAGAGGTTCAATATGAAAAATTGAGGGGGTTCAATGTGAGAAAAATGTGAATTATAGGTTCACAATATTGAAATCCAGAGGGTTCACAATCACAAGGTTACTATTTGTTTCTATTTTAGGGAAGACACAAAGCAAAACGCAGGGGGAAACGCAAAACGAAAAGTAAAATAAAACCCTTTCTTTTTTAATTTCTGTCATTTTTAATTCAAAAGTAATACTTAAAATATGATTAAGTGACATGGAATAAAAATTAAGTGACATGGAATAAAAATTAAAATTAATTTATATACACGTGTCCATTCCACATCAGCATCTTGATACAGTCAGATGCCAGTTGTTAGGTCAGGGGAGGGGGGTAAATAGGGGAATCTTATTACAAGATTTATTTAAAAAAAAAAAAATTAGGTAGAGGGTAAATCAAAATTCACCTAGTTTGCCGAGATATAAATGACTATTTACCCTAAAAAGAACTAGTTAAGCACAATGTGTTTAATCTGGAGAGAAGAGAAACAAAGGGTGCGTTTGTTTTGGATTTTTTTAAGAAAAAATCTATTTTTTTCTTAAAAAAATCTATTTTGTAATGTTGATAGTGTTTGTTATAGATTTTTTTAAAAATCATTTTTAGCCCCCAAAATGAAAATCTATTTCTAATAGCTTTTCAAGAATCTATTTTTTTTAAAACCAAGGAATCCAAGTGTATGATCTTCCTTTTTTAAAAAAATAGATTTTTATGATTGTAAACAAACATAAAGTAGCTTTAAATTTTTTTCAAAATCTCTACAAAAAAATCTCTAGATTTTTTTAAAAAAAATCATTTTTTTTAAAGCTTAAACAAACGCACCCAAAGTAAAAGAGGGGACAAACAACTCACCCATACAGACAACTACAATCAAAATAGCAAGCATATCAAACAGGTATAATCCCTAAGCTAGATAAGGGATCAAACCACCAAAGATTCAAATTATATCTGAATATTTTTATAGGCATTCATCCACCACCAAACTAGAGTTTTAATTTAACTTTATCTAGTAACAATTAAAATATAGTTACGAAAAATAAAATACTAGAGATATTATTAGAGGAACCGAGATCGAATCTTAGATTATCACTTCTTCGTATATAAAGCAGTACTGTTTTAAAAACCTGTAGGAGTACCGTATCACTGGTTCATTGGTTGAACTACTAGATCACTGATCGAACCGCATGGTAAAATCAGATAAAACCGGATAACTCGGTTTAATAAACCGGTGTCTATAATAAACCTATATACTAATAAATATATATATTTTTAAAGTATTTATAAGAGTAAAAAAAAAACATTACAGCCCATTATTTTGTTTTACTACTTTTTTTAAAGGTCTAATACTTCTTTTTTCAACATAACTTTAAAAGCCCAATATTTTCAATACTTTAAGCCCAATAATTTTAATATGTAACACTCATAAGTTGAATAGTTTAAGTCTAATTCTATGCAACATTATGTATTCTTCTCCTTCTTTCTATACAATTTCCAAATTAAGCAAATCATATGTGCTTTCCAAATGCACAGATCTAGTATTTCTTGTTTCTCAAACTCATATGTTACTACTTCTTCTTCAACCTCCTCTTTTTCTATTTTTTTCATATCTTTGTTACATCTGAGAGAAATAATTATATTGTTCTTAAGCTGATTGCAGTGCATCAAGAGAAAGAGAATTTAGATATTATAATTACAATCTTAATATAAAAATAAAATTGTTTTTAACTTGAAAACAAGATCTGATTTTTTCAAACCAACATCCCAAAATCGTTGCATATATAAACAATTGCATCAAATAAAATTTGTTTTGGTTGAGTTTAGACAACACTTGAATAGCTGTTAATAGTGGCAAAATCTAAATCATTGTCTATGCTATTAAAAGAGAAATTAAAAACTATTGTCATTGACTTTAGAGAACAATTTGACACGAATTAACATGAATCAAGTATGTATATGTATTATGAATCAACAATTTGACATTGTTTGTAATTTATTTCAAAAGATAAGTAACTAGGATTACTTCTATTAAACAAACTATGTTGTATGAATCAACAATCTTTTAGTTAGGGGAGATTGTCCAGTAAACAAGGAGCAGGAGTAGGAGAAATCACCAAGTTTTCAGCAGGCCGAATGAGATATCCAACGTAGTCTCCGGGGAGGACTCTCGTTAGGGTCGGTGATGACCGCATGTCATTACCATATGTTTTAGTAGCAAATACAAGACATATTAGTTGTTTTTATTATGTTTTTCGCATTAAAATAAGAAGAAATTGCATTTAGAACAAGGTTGCTTGAATCACAAGAAAAGAAGAAAAAGCGAAAAATTTTGTTGTGCTGCGCACGGCGCAGGTGCATGACCTGGTGCTTACGGCGAAAAAAGGTAGATTTCTGAAGGCGAACTCAGAGGTTCTTAGGCAATGATTCAAGTGTGGAAACCCATCAAAACCCTTCTTGTAATGAATTCTTTCAATCTTATTGATGTAATTTCTTGTTTAATTATGTCTTGCTAAACTTCCATGATTGGATCTTAGGGGATTCTAATTGCTATTATTCTTGAACCATGTAGTTTCATATGCTATTTTAATGAATTACGAAGTTAATTAGTTTCAGTTAATTATTCCTAGTGTTTAATGTTTTGCATGATTTGGCCAATTGTGTGATGATTCCAATTGTTTGTTTACTATGAGAATATGAGTAAATCACCAATCTATGAATAGTTGTTCAATTAACCTTCACTTAAGAGATTTCAGATTGTTAATTGAGAATTTAAGGATTAAAGTTCGAATTCCTCACTTATCATAAATCATTCTAAGAGATTATGAATTTATGATCAAGGGAGAGGATTATGTTACCAAGTGATTGGACATTATCACTTTTTTTTTTATCAAATCGTGAAACTAATTTTGCAATTTGTTAACATACATGAGCTACCAAGAAAATAGTAGTTAAATGAACCGAAAAGGTCCAATCACTTCTTCTTCTTCTTAGGTCTAATCCTAATTTATTTTCAGTTTATTTTCTAAATTCAAAACCAAGAAAAACTCCCCCTTTTAATTTTGTCAAATTACATACGTATGATTTCAATTAACTGCGTTTGATTCAATACAATCCCTGCAGAAAATGATCTTTATTTTACTACTTGAGAACAATTTAGTACACTCTTTAAACTTCTATCAAGTTTTGGGTCCCGACTATTTGGAGATCCGACCCTAAAAGTTAAAAATGGACTCATTAATAAAAAAGTGGAAATTTTTTTAAAAGAATAATCATCATTTAAATTGTAAAAATAACATAAAATATAATCATCACTGTAACTACATACAAAATATTCTTATTCTAATCAATAACAACAAAATACCTTTTAACTACTTATAAAAGCCTTCATAGGATATCCTGCTCCTTAGGATGCCCTGCATTTGTGCAAGGCCGACCTTGACTCTCGTTGTCCACCCTCATCCTATTGGTGGTAGGAGAGCCTTCACCACTCCCCCAAGCACGACTGTCACCATTCCTCATACTCCTTTTCTCTCTCCTCGATGGAGAAGGAAAACTCATCCTTTGCAAGCGTCTCCACTCTCCTAGTATCTTCATCATTAACAGGAGGAGGAAAAGGGAGAACAACAACATCCACAATAGCCGCAAGGTTTGAAACCGAAGCAGCTTTCGTCTTACCGACAAGTTCCTTCGTATGGGCCAACATCTCCTTCAAATTCTTCAAAATGTATGAAAAAGAAATCAAAAGGATCAGAGACCAAATGAATTAATACAAATTTGTAACAGATTAAAGGTAGACATCCCTCCGCCCTTACCAAAAAGAGTATTTCTCCCTTTACTGTCATTTTACTCAATGACAAGGCGGGTGTTTGAGTGAGAGACAAAAAGTTGTCGGATGGTTGAGTGAGGAATAAAAAATCTAATTTTTGTTCAGTTCCATAATCAGTTTTTAAATCAAACAGAGTACAACAAAAGTTATTCAATCCAGTTCCGTGTTTTTTAGCAGATCAAACATGAATAATGATAAGAGTATTGTAAAAAAAATAATGATATGAGAGTAAAATTGATTAATTAATAATGTTATGAGGGCAAATTGAAATTAAATAAATTAAATAATGCTGACTATATATTTCAAAAAGTAAGAAATTGCAATTTTTTTATGGAGGGAGTATTTAATTTTGTGAGAGTGAGGTGTCCATCTATTTCTCTGTGGGTTGAGTTTCTTTATGGTCAGGCAGCGAGGTTATACCTTGGGGATGGACATATTATGGCGGCCGCTGGAGTGAAACAAGGTGACCCGTTGGGACCACTTCTTTTTGCTCTTGTGCTACACCCTCTCATTCATAAGATCAGAGACAACTGCAACCTTCTTCTTCATGCTTGGTATCTTGATGATGGTGTTGGAACAAAAGAGGTTCTGACATGACCTAATTGAGTTTTGATGATAACAATAGTATTAATATACAATAGGGTACACTGATAATTTACTCTAAGTGTGCAGGTATATAAGCTAAAAATTTATATTCACTATGAGTACAACAGAAGCTCTGAAATGTCATAAGCAAGTTCTGATGGAAGCACAAGAAGATGCAAACCAGCATAAGCTACTAGTTAAGGGCACATCAGAAGCTGTGTAAGAAGACACCAGATTCTGATAAGAGCAGTGTTAGCCATTTTGTCAGAAGAACATTCTCTGCTACAATGATTGAAATTCATCATCCTCTGACAATTCAAATTAGAGAATCAACCTTATCCTCAGTGATAATGACGTTAGTACTATTGTACGAACTATTACCTGATATGGGCGAATCTTCTCTCACAAAGATGGAATTGTACAATCGTTACCTGATTTGGTTAAAATACCATGTGAAGGAAGTGTACTATCTCCAACTGGCTATTTCTCACTGCAACGGAATCAATTCATACGCTCCACCCTCTACTATAAATAGGAGATGAATTGAAGTTTTTGTGCACAACAATTGAACGATTTGAAACGAGCTGTTACTCTGTCAAAAATCATCTAAAGCACAAAAATAACTTGAATACAACTTGAACTCATTTGAACATCCAAGACTCAAGCTTCAGCCTCTAATCATTACAGTAGTTGAGCCTTAGTTTTCTTTCACTAGAATTCTAAGTTAAGTCTTGTTTTTAGAGTTGTATTTATTTTCTTTGAACATTGATATTTGTATCAAGTGTTCATACACTTTGTTATTCTTTTTGTAAGTTGTTTGAAGTCTATTGCTTGTGTGCTTGAGCATAGGAAGTCTCTTGTAAGGATTACTTGAGCATTGGAAGTCTTTTTCCTATGTGCTTGAGCAAGTGTAATCTTTTGTGATTATAGTGAACTCCCTTGGAAGTGCAAGGGGACTGGACGCACTCTCGATTTGTGAGAGGAACCAGTATAAATCTTTGTCTCTATCTCTCTCTCTAGCTCTTTCTTTTGTGTGTGTGAATTGTGTTATTTTTATCCGCTGCAAAATCTGATAAGTTGTCAAACTTAGAAGCAATTTTTAAACTACCTAAAACACAATTCACCCCCCCCCCCCTTCTTGTGTTTTTTACACCTTCAGATGGGACTGTCATAGGAGATTCAGAAGAAGTGGCTAAATCCCTTGATATCATTAGAGCGACAGGTCCAGGATTAAGCCTTCATTTGAATATTCGTAAAACGGAGATCTTTTGGCCTTCTTGTGATGGAAGCAAACTTCGTAAGGGGTTGTTCCCTTCGGATATTGGGAGACCGTTGTTTGGGGTGAAATTGCTCGGAGGTGTTGTTAGTCGAGATAGAGGTTTCATTGAGGATGTGGCCATGAAGAGAGCTGTCAGGGCTGTTGAGTTAATGCATCTTCTTCCCAAGTTAAGAGATCCGCAAAGTGAGCTTATTCTACTCCGCTCATGCATGGGTATCGCCAAACTTTTTTTCGGCCTTCGGACGTGCCAACCAATTTACATGGAAGAGGCGACTGTTTTATTTGATAAAGAGTTGAGACCTACAATGGAGGCTTGCTTCCTTACCCATTAAGTTTGGGGGGTTAGGTTTGTATTCAGCAGTAGAGGCCACCTCATATGCCTTTGTTGCTTCTAGGGCCCAATCTTGGATTTTGCAAGATCATATATTGAGGAACAACGGAGTATGTGGTATGGACTTGGATTTTGACAACGCTTTGGACGGTCTTCGGAATACGATTCCGACTTTTGACTTTAGCAATTTTGCTAGCAAGGACACCGTCCCCCCTAAAGCCCAACATGTTTTGGCGAGTGTCCTTTTTGGTAAGATTGTTAAGGACATGGAAGTTGATTTTAACATGACCACAAGGGAAAAAGCAGTTTTTGGTGTTTGAAAGCGGAACATGCTCAGGACTTTCTCCTCGCTATTCCCATTGATGGGTTAGGGCAACATATGTCACCCGTTGAATATCGTATCATCTTTAGGTATCGCCTCATGATTCCGTTATTTCCTAAGGATGAGGTTTGTCCTGTTTGTCGTAATTTAGGGATGGCAAAAATATCCATACCCGCGGATAAAATCCGCAATGGATATAGAGCGGATATCTTAATAGATATCCACAGATAAAATAAATGGATATTTTAATTATCCGCATTTAATGGATACGGATGCGGATTTAATACTATTCGCGCCCGTGGATATCCATAGCAGCTAAATAATTAGTAAAATTACTTAAATATATCTACTTACATATAAATTCTAGTATTTTTATATTGACTACGGTCTGGCAAGTGCACCAGTCTGTCGTCGAGTAATAATTCACACTCTAGGTGTCTAGAATGAGTTCGTATCCACAGGGATCGTGCCGCAGCTTTACTAGCGTTATTTAAGCTTGTGATAATTTGCATTCGCTTTGGTTTTTGAAAAGGTTTTTATAAAAATAGCGTAATGCTTTGCTGAAATATAAATTGCAGAATGTATAAATAATAGATTCAAGAAATATAGAGGCTAGGTATGGTGGTTGGACTCCCTCCCTTCTTCACATTTGGCATGACCGGTATATAACATAGTTACTTAGATTATGTTCGGCGGTGAATTATCCTTGTTGTAGTAATACCTTACTATTACACTATGTCTATTAAAGTTTCCCTACATTAACAACTAAGATACCTACGAGAGTCTAACCTCGATGTGTCACATACCTTAATTACTAAGTGAGTTGTTTATAAACATGCATTATAACCTTCACCAATTAACCTCTAGGTCCTAGTATCGGGCTGTTCATCTTCTAAGTGCTCAGATCACACCTAGTGCATGATTCCTCCTCTAACCGCTCAGTTCACGACTAGTTCAGGACGTTACCGTCTCTATACACCTAGCATTATTTACTATGAGTTCCAGACTAATACCAAGTCAAAACCTGATATCAATTCTATGGGCGCTCCCGCTTATCCGGCCAGGTTACGAGAATACGTTATTAAAGTGCACGAAACACTACTAAAAAAGTCGCGTTTAGCAACCGATTTGGCGACCGATTTTAATCAAAAATCGGTCGCTAATCATATTAACGACCGATATAGCAACCGATTTAAAGAAGTAGCTAATGCCTTGGTCGCTGATCTGTAGTAACCGAAATAGCGACCGATTTCTTTGCGACTGAATTAGCGACTGATTTCAGCAACCGAAATAGCAACCGACTTTAGCAACCGATTTAGAGACTGAATTCAAAGAACAGTTTAGAGATAGATTGTTCGACGCTATTAGCAACTGATTTAGTGACCAATTTATTTAATTTAAAAACAAATCAGTCGCTAATTCGGTTGCTAATTTTGATTTTTTTTTTAAAAAAATTATAGCCCATGTAATATATATATATATATATATATATATATATATATATATATATATACACACACACACAAAACACATTAATAAATTAAATTCTAATAAAGATATGCCTAATCAAAGATTATATAGAAAATAAATTAAAGATTGTAGTATCAGCTATTAGCTTAAATTTATACCTAGACTAACTTGGCATAGTGTTAAACAAGGCTTTAACTAATGCTTTTTTCTTCAAAGTCAGTATTACAAAATAAATCTCCTATAGAAAATAACTAATGCTTCGGTTCATCAAGGCTTTACATCATGTATCATACTAGAAGCCTCTAATCCACATGCTCCATGATATGCATTTCTGGTACTATGACTACACTTACCTGCACAAAAGTTGAGGCATTCAACAGTTAATTTTTAATCAATAGTTTATAAAAAAAGAGCCCCAAAACACATTAGAAGAAAAAGCCCCACATCAAGACTTCTAGACAATAGATGTATACAAATTCTCTTTCCCCATAATCACAACCCTCACATGGAACGAACAGTGGAGAACAATGTACATTATATAGAAGTGTAGAACAAAATTAAAAGACTTACTTCATGTGACAATTTGTTCCAGCCAGTAATTTTTTTTGTAGTGTCTAAAGAACACATAAGATCAGACTTCAAACTTACAAGCTGCACTTTGTCATAGTCACTATGTCCTTGGTTCTGTATCTATCCATTCTTTCTAGAAACCTCTAAAATATCTGATAATAAGGTAATACTGAATATAAGAACATACTTAAATTAGAAGAATTTTCGAAAAAAAAACAGTTATTAAATATGATTTAAAGGGTGCTGGCAAGCACATGAATTTATCAATAGATAACTATCGTCACTTTTGTCAAATATATATAGGAGACTAATCATTTTTCCGTACTAATAACAACATTTTAGTTCATTTTAAAGGAGATAATAATCTTCATAACATTAGAAAAATGCGATAATGAGATACCAGTAGATAACTAACTTCACAAGTGTAGTAAATTTAGACTCCCCGATAGCATTTGAATCATCTGACACGACCAATTGTTTCTTGACTATGTCACACACCTTCTGCACAATTTCGGATTTAGCCTGAACAAAAGTCCATTTTTGACCCTATATCATTTTAAATATCATAAATGTTCAAGATCAGGACACATTAGAACTGCCAAGGATAATTATTACGAGCATCAGACACCATTAATAACTCTAACACAAAAGAAAAGCTGCAAGGGTTAACAACAAAATAGCAGATTTAATAATGGAGATAGCTAAGATATACAACCTTGTAAGTAATATTTAGCATCTTCACTAAAAGCAGGAGCCTACAAGCTCTCTAATCCTTATTCCATTCTCACCTATAAATAAAAACAACAAAATAAATCCAAAAAAACCAAAATAAGTAGCATTTCATATCAAATCAAAATCCAAGTAATTAAAATTTTGAAGATTGAGGCAAGAACACACCAAAAACATCTTGGGTATGCATCAGGTAACCCTAACCATGCTAGAGTAACAATCTTCAAGCAGTTAGAACCTCCTATATTTCGGAAAAGAACACTCAGCCGGTGACATGACATCTATACTAGGCTCAGGACATAGATAATACTTTCTCTTAGGCTCTTTTATAGTGTTCTGCTTAAGCTTCCAAGGCAAATTGTGTCCTCTTATGTGTAGCTGTAGGTTTTGTTCTCTTTGGAATCCTTTGTTGCATACCTCCCAAATAAACATGTTTGTTGCCAATAGGGTCTTGGGAGATAGTGCTATCACCTCTGCATCTGAATTTGTTTCCATTGAAAATAGCCATACAAAAAATTATTAGAAAAATTCAAAACACACTACAATAATACCAAACTAAGTTCCTATTCTTTTAGCAAAGTTCCTATCCACTTATGAATTGGTTTCTTATTACCAAAGTTCCTATTGTTTTAACTACAAGACACATTTGGAAACTGTTAAAAGCCAAAAATTTGAACACTTAGACTATCAAATATTTACCTTCAGCTGCTTCATTTGAATTGATACATAAGTGTGTCTAGCCAGCTTGATGAAATCCAGAGGGCTTCTCTACCATGTACAATGTAAGACCCAAGATTCCACTGTACAGTTCTTCTAAGGAACTTTAGTGTCGGCTAAGTTTTTAGGGTTTTTGGTGAAGCGGTTTCGTGAGTATTGTCGCGTTAATAGAATTTTTGCTAAAATGGAGCCTGTTTTGTGCTCGTGCGCTGGAAAGGCACAGACTTTTGGGTCGTAGTCCTCTTTTAAGTATGAGAAGATTTCTGTGAAGTAAGAAATGCGAGTTTTGGTTTTCTCTTGTTTTTGAAAAAACGAGTAGGAATCTTACCCGCTGTTAGGAATTTTTACGGTTTCTGAATTCCGTAGAAATTTAGATGGGAGTTTTATATATCGGCGTGAGTTAGAATATATCTTCAGATTATTTTTCGAGGGCGAGGAAGAAAATCACAGTCGAGGAAAAAGTTTTAGCGATAATTTTTAGAAGCGGTTTACGACGGACGTTTATTCCGTAGTTTTTCTATTTTTGCGATTTTCGTCCATTAGCGAGGTGCGACTCGTTTAAGCGCGAGCGCGGGGACCGAGCGAGCTAGTGGGAGGATAAGATCACATAAGAAATATCTAGATATTTTATTTAAGTTGCATGGTGACCAAGACTTGGTGGATGGCTAGGATTTGATCATGAAACTTTATACTATGCAATCTAAGGGCTTAGAATTAAGTGATAGACCTATATAAGCCAAAGTCATGAGACTTTCCCCTTCTCTTCCTTCTCCTTTGCCGTGAGCTACCTCCTTCCCTTTCTCTTTGGAAATTCATTTTTGTCTTCCACATAAATTATGAATGATCTAGGAAACCAAGTGGAATTAGGAGAAGTGATGAAGATCAAAGTTGTTCCTCTCATCATTATGGTGCTTTCCATCCATTTTATTTTGGTAAGAAAATCTTCCTCCCACTTTTATTCCTCTTGGCCGTGTGGCCTTTG
This sequence comes from Trifolium repens, assembly GCA_030408175.1. NCBI lineage: Eukaryota > Viridiplantae > Streptophyta > Magnoliopsida > Fabales > Fabaceae > Trifolium > Trifolium repens. The sequence continues at coordinate 43,460,141 of CP125837.1, read as the reverse complement.
GCTAGGAGTAGTAGGAGTTTTGAGTTTTCCTTGTTAGTATTATTGGATCCATGCTATGAGTGGTAGATTTCCATGCTTGTGAACCATGTTTTTTCCATGAGTTTATGATCATATATGAGATTTTTGAGCTATGGTTTTCATGAAAATTCTATATGGATCAAGAACATGAAGTTTTGTTTAATGATAGTGTTAATGATGTTGTTTTCGAACCTTTTATGGAAATGGATATGTGATAAATGGTTTTGTTTTGAAAAACGAGAAAATATGATTTTGTGTGTTCATGAGATTTGAGAAACAATCTCTTAGGGTTGTGATTTGTGTTTTGAAAATTCTTTGTTTGTTGAGTACAATGATTTTGGGAACTAAATGAATCATACTATGATTTTGAAATGGAAAATTTTTGGAGCTAGTCTTGTTGGTGTTGTTTGGCCGTGGCATGCATGTGTGTGTGGCCATGGGATTTCAAATTTTTATGAGGCCTAAATGAGAAGGAGATGATCATTGGTTTGGTGAATGATCATGGTTTTAAAAGAGAATAATTCTAGGATTTTATTTGAAAGGAAAAACTTGTAACTTGTGGCGCAAGTAAACTTTTATTTTTGTGAAAATTTTCAATGAGTTTTTGGGTTGTTTTCAAATGGTTTTAGTATGTGAAAATTGATTGCCTTGGAGTTAGGAATCAAAGTGTTTCTTAGCTTGTTTTGAAACGAAAATATTTTCGCGTAGCGAGAAATAGTGCAATTAACTTTGGGAATTTTTAATCGCTATAAGGGGGACTCGTAATCACTATCCGAGAGCGTGAGAAAGTACCTTAAACCCCCTAGTTTTTAGAGAACAAGTTTTGTTTCGATAGGATACGTTGGGAGTATTTATTGATTGTACGCTGCTTAATTTTAGGAAGCGCGAGTTGTTGAATTATGCGAGAAAAGTTAACGGAAGCTTGCTGAGGTAAGGGCATCACTTTATTTCTGTCTTTTCACTGAGTTATAACATGTTTGTTGGTTATTTTCGGTGATGCGTGTTTGTGTGTTTGGCATGTATGTGTTATGTATTCTCGTGATGAGAAAGTGTTTACAATACGTGCGTTGTTTTACATATGATTGGAGATGTATGTATGAACATGTGGGTGAATACATATGATTGGAAATGTATGTATGTTTGTCGTGGTTTGTTACATATGATTGGATATGTATGTATGTTGTTGGGATGGTTTACATATGCTAGGGAGGTATGTATTTGTTGCATTAATATACATGGGGAATCGTATGCTCATGCATTATTAGTGCGTAGTGGCGGGAGTGGACTACGAGGTGTGGTTGCGGGAGTGGACCCACCTGATTCTTATAGGGTATTATTGAGTTCAATACATGGTTGCGGGAGTGGACAATGGGGTGTGATTGCGGGAGTGGATCCACCTTAATCCTTTGTGATTTTGTTGAGTTCGATACATGGTTGCGGGAGTGGACCATGGGGTGTGATTGCGGGAGTGGATCCACCTTAACCTTGTGATTTCGTTGGTGTTTTAGTAGGGGTTGGACCTACAGTTCTGGAACTCATGCATTGTGGTAGCTAGGGTTAGTACCACGCATTGTAGAAGTCTGCATTAGGCTTGGTGTGCATTATATATATAAACCCGTTGGTGGGAATTGCTTTGGTGGTTAAGAGCTTTCTCTTGTGTATGTGGAAATTTGCTATGTGTACATCTTTCGCACCGATTATATATATACATACTTTTATTTTGTGGTGACCCTTTCTTTCATTTGCGGGCTCATCCCACCCAGATGATGGGTTAGGTCGTGGTGACGACGGTGGCTGTTCCAGGCCCCAGTGAGATGTTGGAGTTTTGGCTTAGTTAGACTATGCGCCGGTGTGGGTTGTACACCGTGCTTTTTGGGTTTAGGCATAGGATTCTAACTTGTTTTGTTGTAAGTATTTGAATACTTAGACTTGGATTGTAATTATTCAGGAATACACTTTGCTTGTCGAAGCACCTTATGGTAATGAGTTCTTTTGTATATTTGAATGCCGGCTCATTTAAAATATTCTATGCGCACTCTGAGTGTTAGTTGGTTAAAAAAAATAAATAATGCCTTTTCTGGCCTTGGAAAAACGGGTTGTTACAATTGGTATCAGAGCACGGCTTTAAATCTTCAAAGGGAAAGTGTATACTTGAGTCGTTAGTCCAGAGTCGGTTAGAATATAGCTAGAGTTGTGTTAGTTCTAGCGATCGGTTTCGTGTTGTGTTGTGTTGTGGGTTTTGTGGTTGTTTGTCTTGAGTCTAGCATGGGATATGCTTAGGCATTGGATTGTTTCTTACTGAAGTACTATAGGAAACGATGCTTCGCGTGAACCTAGTGGTTTAGGCTACGTCGCGGAGGCAAAAGAAGTGATTTTGGAATTTTTTTTTTTGTGTGGACCTTTGGACTTTTGAGGAACTAGAGGTTGTGAACCTCTGTTGTGAGGTTAATTTTTGAGTGGTGAACTCGTTGAGAGTTGCGGTTGGTGCACGGTTGTGCCAGTGTGTTGGTGAGAGTATCTGTGTGACTTCACCCGGTGTTAGCATCTGTGTGGCTGCACCTAATCCTGAGGGATTTTGTTGTGTTGGGGATGGTAATAACTAGTTGAGTTGTTACTCTTACCTTTAGTTTCGAGGACGAAACTTCTTTTTGGAGGGTAGTAATGTAAGACCCAAGATTCCACTGTACAGTTCTTCTAAGGAACTTTAGTGTCGGCTAAGTTTTTAGGGTTTTTGGTGAAGCGGTTTCGTGAGTATTGTCGCGTTAATAGAATTTTTGCTAAAATGGAGCCTGTTTTGTGCTCGTGCGCTGGAAAGGCACAGACTTTTGGGTCGTAGTCCTCTTTTAAGTATGAGAAGATTTCTGTGAAGTAAGAAATGCGAGTTTTGGTTTTCTCTTGTTTTTGAAAAAACGAGTAGGAATCTTACCCGCTGTTAGGAATTTTTACGGTTTCTGAATTCCGTAGAAATTTAGATGGGAGTTTTATATATCGGCGTGAGTTAGAATATATCTTCAGATTATTTTTCGAGGGCGAGGAAGAAAATCACAGTCGAGGAAAAAGTTTTAGCGATAATTTTTAGAAGCGGTTTACGACGGACGTTTATTCCGTAGTTTTTCTATTTTTGCGATTTTCGTCCATTAGCGAGGTGCGACTCGTTTAAGCGCGAGCGCGGGGACCGAGCGAGCTAGTGGGAGGATAAGATCACATAAGAAATATCTAGATATTTTATTTAAGTTGCATGGTGACCAAGACTTGGTGGATGGCTAGGATTTGATCATGAAACTTTATACTATGCAATCTAAGGGCTTAGAATTAAGTGATAGACCTATATAAGCCAAAGTCATGAGACTTTCCCCTTCTCTTCCTTCTCCTTTGCCGTGAGCTACCTCCTTCCCTTTCTCTTTGGAAATTCATTTTTGTCTTCCACATAAATCATGAATGATCTAGGAAACCAAGTGGAATTAGGAGAAGTGATGAAGATCAAAGTTGTTCCTCTCATCATTATGGTGCTTTCCATCCAGTTTATTTTGGTAAGAAAATCTTCCTTCCACTTTTATTCCTCTTGGCCGTGTGGCCTTTGGGTAGGAGTAGTAGGAGTTTTGAGTTTTCCTTGTTAGTATTATTGGATCCATGCTATGAGTGGTAGATTTCCATGCTTGTGAACCATGTTTTTTCCATGAGTTTATGATCATATATGAGATTTTTGAGCTAGGGTTTTCATGAAAATTCTATATGGATCAAGAACATGAAGTTTTGTTTAATGATAGTGTTAATGATGTTGTTTTCGAACCTTTTATGGAAATGGATATGTGATAAATGGTTTTGTTTTGAAAAACGAGAAAATATGATTTTGTGTGTTCATGAGATTTGAGAAACAATCTCTTAGGGTTGTGATTTGTGTTTTGAAAATTCTTTGTTTGTTGAGTACAATGATTTTGGGAACTAAATGAATCATACTATGATTTTGAAATGGAAAATTTTTGGAGCTAGTCTTGTTGGTGTTGTTTGGCCGTGGCATGCATGTGTGTGTGGCCATGGGATTTCAAATTTTTATGAGGCCTAAATGAGAAGGAGATGATCATTGGTTTGGTGAATGATCATGGTTTTAAAAGAGAATAATTCTAGGATTTTATTTGAAAGGAAAAACTTGTAACTTGTGGCGCAAGTAAACTTTTATTTTTGTGAAAATTTTCAATGAGTTTTTGGGTTGTTTTCAAATGGTTTTAGTATGTGAAAATTGATTGCCTTGGAGTTAGGAATCAAAGTGTTTCTTAGCTTGTTTTGAAACGAAAATATTTTCGCGTAGCGAGAAATAGTGCAATTAACTTTGGGAATTTTTAATCGCTATAAGGGGGACTCGTAATCACTATCCGAGAGCGTGAGAAAGTACCTTAAACCCCCTAGTTTTTAGAGAACAAGTTTTGTTTCGATAGGATACGTTGGGAGTATTTTATTGATTGTACGCTGCTTAATTTTAGGAAGCGCGAGTTGTTGAATTATGCGAGAAAAGTTAACGGAAGCTTGCTGAGGTAAGGGCATCACTTTATTTCTGTCTTTTCACTGAGTTATAACATGTTTGTTGGTTATTTTCGGTGATGCGTGTTTGTGTGTTTGGCATGTATGTGTTATGTATTCTCGTGATGAGAAAGTGTTTACAATACGTGCGTTGTTTTACATATGATTGGAGATGTATGTATGAACATGTGGGTGAATACATATGATTGGAAATGTATGTATGTTTGTCGTGGTTTGTTACATATGATTGGATATGTATGTATGTTGTTGGGATGGTTTACATATGCTAGGGAGGTATGTATTTGTTGCATTAATATACATGGGGAATCGTATGCTCATGCATTATTAGTGCGTAGTGGCGGGAGTGGACTACGAGGTGTGGTTGCGGGAGTGGACCCACCTGATTCTTATAGGGTATTATTGAGTTCAATACATGGTTGCGGGAGTGGACAATGGGGTGTGATTGCGGGAGTGGATCCACCTTAATCCTTTGTGATTTTGTTGAGTTCGATACATGGTTGCGGGAGTGGACCATGGGGTGTGATTGCGGGAGTGGATCCACCTTAACCTTGTGATTTCGTTGGTGTTTTAGTAGGGGTTGGACCTACAGTTCTGGAACTCATGCATTGTGGTAGCTAGGGTTAGTACCACGCATTGTAGAAGTCTGCATTAGGCTTGGTGTGCATTATATATATAAACCCGTTGGTGGGAATTGCTTTGGTGGTTAAGAGCTTTCTCTTGTGTATGTGGAAATTTGCTATGTGTACATCTTTCGCACCGATTATATATATACATACTTTTATTTTGTGGTGACCCTTTCTTTCATTTGCGGGCTCATCCCACCCAGATGATGGGTTAGGTCGTGGTGACGACGGTGGCTGTTCCAGGCCCCAGTGAGATGTTGGAGTTTTGGCTTAGTTAGACTATGCGCCGGTGTGGGTTGTACACCGTGCTTTTTGGGTTTAGGCATAGGATTCTAACTTGTTTTGTTGTAAGTATTTGAATACTTAGACTTGGATTGTAATTATTCAGGAATACACTTTGCTTGTCGAAGCACCTTATGGTAATGAGTTCTTTTGTATATTTGAATGCCGGCTCATTTAAAATATTCTATGCGCACTCTGAGTGTTAGTTGGTTAAAAAAAATAAATAATGCCTTTTCTGGCCTTGGAAAAACGGGTTGTTACAATTGGTATCAGAGCACGGCTTTAAATCTTCAAAGGGAAAGTGTATACTTGAGTCGTTAGTCCAGAGTCGGTTAGAATATAGCTAGAGTTGTGTTAGTTCTAGCGATCGGTTTCGTGTTGTGTTGTGTTGTGGGTTTTGTGGTTGTTTGTCTTGAGTCTAGCATGGGATATGCTTAGGCATTGGATTGTTTCTTACTGAAGTACTATAGGAAACGATGCTTCGCGTGAACCTAGTGGTTTAGGCTACGTCGCGGAGGCAAAAGAAGTGATTTTGGAATTTTTTTTTTTGTGTGGACCTTTGGACTTTTGAGGAACTAGAGGTTGTGAACCTCTGTTGTGAGGTTAATTTTTGAGTGGTGAACTCGTTGAGAGTTGCGGTTGGTGCACGGTTGTGCCAGTGTGTTGGTGAGAGTATCTGTGTGACTTCACCCGGTGTTAGCATCTGTGTGGCTGCACCTAATCCTGAGGGATTTTGTTGTGTTGGGGATGGTAATAACTAGTTGAGTTGTTACTCTTACCTTTAGTTTCGAGGACGAAACTTCTTTTTGGAGGGTAGTAATGTAAGACCCAAGATTCCACTGTACAGTTCTTCTAAGGAACTTTAGTGTCGGCTAAGTTTTTAGGGTTTTTGGTGAAGCGGTTTCGTGAGTATTGTCGCGTTAATAGAATTTTTGCTAAAATGGAGCCTGTTTTGTGCTCGTGCGCTGGAAAGGCACAGACTTTTGGGTCGTAGTCCTCTTTTAAGTATGAGAAGATTTCTGTGAAGTAAGAAATGCGAGTTTTGGTTTTCTCTTGTTTTTGAAAAAACGAGTAGGAATCTTACCCGCTGTTAGGAATTTTTACGGTTTCTGAATTCCGTAGAAATTTAGATGGGAGTTTTATATATCGGCGTGAGTTAGAATATATCTTCAGATTATTTTTCGAGGGCGAGGAAGAAAATCACAGTCGAGGAAAAAGTTTTAGCGATAATTTTTAGAAGCGGTTTACGACGGACGTTTATTCCGTAGTTTTTCTATTTTTGCGATTTTCGTCCATTAGCGAGGTGCGACTCGTTTAAGCGCGAGCGCGGGGACCGAGCGAGCTAGTGGGAGGATAAGATCACATAAGAAATATCTAGATATTTTATTTAAGTTGCATGGTGACCAAGACTTGGTGGATGGCTAGGATTTGATCATGAAACTTTATACTATGCAATCTAAGGGCTTAGAATTAAGTGATAGACCTATATAAGCCAAAGTCATGAGACTTTCCCCTTCTCTTCCTTCTCCTTTGCCGTGAGCTACCTCCTTCCCTTTCTCTTTGGAAATTCATTTTTGTCTTCCACATAAATCATGAATGATCTAGGAAACCAAGTGGAATTAGGAGAAGTGATGAAGATCAAAGTTGTTCCTCTCATCATTATGGTGCTTTCCATCCAGTTTATTTTGGTAAGAAAATCTTCCTTCCACTTTTATTCCTCTTGGCCGTGTGGCCTTTGGCTAGGAGTAGTAGGAGTTTTGAGTTTTCCTTGTTAGTATTATTGGATCCATGCTATGAGTGGTAGATTTCCATGCTTGTGAACCATGTTTTTTCCATGAGTTTATGATCATATATGAGATTTTTGAGCTAGGGTTTTCATGAAAATTCTATATGGATCAAGAACATGAAGTTTTGTTTAATGATAGTGTTAATGATGTTGTTTTCGAACCTTTTATGGAAATGGATATGTGATAAATGGTTTTGTTTTGAAAAACGAGAAAATATGATTTTGTGTGTTCATGAGATTTGAGAAACAATCTCTTAGGGTTGTGATTTGTGTTTTGAAAATTCTTTGTTTGTTGAGTACAATGATTTTGGGAACTAAATGAATCATACTATGATTTTGAAATGGAAAATTTTTGGAGCTAGTCTTGTTGGTGTTGTTTGGCCGTGGCATGCATGTGTGTGTGGCCATGGGATTTCAAATTTTTATGAGGCCTAAATGAGAAGGAGATGATCATTGGTTTGGTGAATGATCATGGTTTTAAAAGAGAATAATTCTAGGATTTTATTTGAAAGGAAAAACTTGTAACTTGTGGCGCAAGTAAACTTTTATTTTTGTAAAAATTTTCAATGAGTTTTTGGGTTGTTTTCAAATGGTTTTAGTATGTGAAAATTGATTGCCTTGGAGTTAGGAATCAAAGTGTTTCTTAGTTTGTTTTGAAACGAAAATATTTTCGCGTAGCGAGAAATAGTGCAATTAACTTTGGAAATTTTTAATCGCTATAAGGGGGACTCGTAATCACTATCCAAGAGTGTGAGAAAGTACCTTAAACCCCCCTAGTTTTTAGAGAACAAGTTTTGTTTCGATAGGATACGTTGGGAGTATTTTATTGATTGTACGCTGCTTAATTTTAGGAAGCGCGAGTTGTTGAATTATGCGAGAAAAGTTAACGGAAGCTTGCTGAGGTAAGGGCATCACTTTATTTCTGTCTTTTCACTGAGTTATAACATGTTTGTTGGTTATTTTCGGTGATGCGTGTTTGTGTGTTTGGCATGTATGTGTTATGTATTCTCGTGATGAGAAAGTGTTTACAATACGTGCGTTGTTTTACATATGATTGGAGATGTATGTATGAACATGTGGGTGAATACATATGATTGGAAATGTATGTATGTTTGTCGTGGTTTGTTACATATGATTGGATATGTATGTATGTTGTTGGGATGGTTTACATATGCTAGGGAGGTATGTATTTGTTGCATTAATATACATGGGGAATCGTATGCTCATGCATTATTAGTGCGTAGTGGCGGGAGTGGACTACGAGGTGTGGTTGCGGGAGTGGACCCACCTGATTCTTATAGGGTATTATTGAGTTCAATACATGGTTGCGGGAGTGGACCATGGGGTGTGATTGCGGGAGTGGATCCACCTTAATCCTTTGTGATTTTGTTGAGTTCGATACATGGTTGCGGGAGTGGACCATGGGGTGTGATTGCGGGAGTGGATCCACCTTAACCTTGTGATTTCGTTGGTGTTTTAGTAGGGGTTGGACCTACAGTTCTGGAACTCATGCATTGTGGTAGCTAGGGTTAGTACCACGCATTGTAGAAGTCTGCATTAGGCTTGGTGTGCATTATATATATAAACCCGTTGGTGGGAATTGCTTTGGTGGTTAAGAGCTTTCTCTTGTGTATGTGGAAATTTGCTATGTGTACATCTTTCGCACCGATTATATATATACATACTTTTATTTTGTGGTGACCCTTTCTTTCATTTGCGGGCTCATCCCACCCAGATGATGGGTTAGGTCGTGGTGACGACGGTGGCTGTTCCAGTCCCCAGTGAGATGTTGGAGTTTTGGCTTAGTTAGACTATGCGCCGGTGTGGGTTGTACACCGTGCTTTTTGGGTTTAGGCATAGGATTCTAACTTGTTTTGTTGTAAGTATTTGAATACTTAGACTTGGATTGTAATTATTCAGGAATACACTTTGCTTGTCGAAGCACCTTATGGTAATGAGTTCTTTTGTATATTTGAATGCCGGCTCATTTAAAATATTCTATGCGCACTCTGAGTGTTAGTTGGTTAAAAAAAATAAATAATGCCTTTTCTGGCCTTGGAAAAACGGGTTGTTACAATTGGTATCAGAGCACGGCTTTAAATCTTCAAAGGGAAAGTGTATACTTGAGTCGTTAGTCCAGAGTCGGTTAGAATATAGCTAGAGTTGTGTTAGTTCTAGCGATCGGTTTCGTGTTGTGTTGTGTTGTGGGTTTTGTGGTTGTTTGTCTTAAGTCTAGCATGGGATATGCTTAGGCATTGGATTGTTTCTTACTGAAGTACTATAGGAAACGATGCTTCGCGTGAACCTAGTGGTTTAGGCTACGTCGCGGAGGCAAAAGAAGTGATTTTGGAATTTTTTTTTTTGTGTGGACCTTTGGACTTTTGAGGAACTAGAGGTTGTGAACCTCTGTTGTGAGGTTAATTTTTGAGTGGTGAACTCGTTGAGAGTTGCGGTTGGTGCACGGTTGTGCCAGTGTGTTGGTGAGAGTATCTGTGTGACTTCACCCGGTGTTAGCATCTGTGTGGCTGCACCTAATCCTGAGGGATTTTGTTGTGTTGGGGATGGTAATAACTAGTTGAGTTGTTACTCTTACCTTTAGTTTCGAGGACGAAACTTCTTTTTGGAGGGTAGTAATGTAAGACCCAAGATTCCACTGTACAGTTCTTCTAAGGAACTTTAATGTCGGCTAAGTTTTTAGGGTTTTTGGTGAAGCGGTTTCGTGAGTATTGTCGCGTTAATAGAATTTTTGCTAAAATGGAGCCTGTTTTGTGCTCGTGCGCTGGAAAGGCACAGACTTTTGGGTCGTAGTCCTCTTTTAAGTATGAGAAGATTTCTGTGAAGTAAGAAATGCGAGTTTTGGTTTTCTCTTGTTTTTGAAAAAACGAGTAGGAATCTTACCCGCTGTTAGGAATTTTTACGGTTTCTGAATTCTGTAGAAATTTAGATGGGAGTTTTATATATCGGCGTGAGTTAGAATATATCTTCAGATTATTTTTCGAGGGCGAGGAAGAAAATCACAGTCGAGGAAAAAGTTTTAGCGATAATTTTTAGAAGCGGTTTACGACGGACGTTTATTTCGTAGTTTTCTATTTTTGCGATTTTCGTCCATTAGCGAGGTGCGACTCGTTTAAGCGCGAGCGCGGGGACCGAGCGAGCTAGTGGGAGGATAAGATCACATAAGAAATATCTAGATATTTTATTTAAGTTGCATGGTGACCAAGACTTGGTGGATGGCTAGGATTTGATCATGAAACTTTATACTATGCAATCTAAGGGCTTAGAATTAAGTGATAGACCTATATAAGCCAAAGTCATGAGACTTTCCCCTTCTCTTCCTTCTCCTTTGCCGTGAGCTACCTCCTTCCCTTTCTCTTTGGAAATTCATTTTTGTCTTCCACATAACTCATGAATGATCTAGGAAACCAAGTGGAATTAGGAGAAGTGATGAAGATCAAAGTTGTTCCTCTCATCATTATGGTGCTTTCCATCCATTTTATTTTGGTAAGAAAATCTTCCTTCCACTTTTATTCCTCTTGGCCGTGTGGCCTTTGGCTAGGAGTAGTAGGAGTTTTGAGTTTTCCTTGTTAGTATTATTGGATCCATGCTATGAGTGGTAGATTTCCATGCTTGTGAACCATGTTTTTTCCATGAGTTTATGATCATATATGAGATTTTTGAGCTAGGGTTTTCATGAAAATTCTATATGGATCAAGAACATGAAGTTTTGTTTAATGATAGTGTTAATGATGTTGTTTTCGAACCTTTTATGGAAATGGATATGTGATAAATGGTTTTGTTTTGAAAAACGAGAAAATATGATTTTGTGTGTTCATGAGATTTGAGAAACAATCTCTTAGGGTTGTGATTTGTGTTTTGAAAATTCTTTGTTTGTTGAGTACAATGATTTTGGGAACTAAATGAATCATACTATGATTTTGAAATGGAAAATTTTTGGAGCTAGTCTTGTTGGTGTTGTTTGGCCGTGGCATGCATGTGTGTGTGGCCATGGGATTTCAAATTTTTATGAGGCCTAAATGAGAAGGAGATGATCATTGGTTTGGTGAATGATCATGGTTTTAAAAGAGAATAATTCTAGGATTTTATTTGAAAGGAAAAACTTGTAACTTGTGGCGCAAGTAAACTTTTATTTTTGTAAAAATTTTCAATGAGTTTTTGGGTTGTTTTCAAATGGTTTTAGTATGTGAAAATTGATTGCCTTGGAGTTAGGAATCAAAGTGTTTCTTAGTTTGTTTTGAAACGAAAATATTTTCGCGTAGCGAGAAATAGTGCAATTAACTTTGGAAATTTTTAATCGCTATAAGGGGGACTCGTAATCACTATCCAAGAGTGTGAGAAAGTACCTTAAACCCCCCTAGTTTTTAGAGAACAAGTTTTGTTTCGATAGGATACGTTGGGAGTATTTTATTGATTGTACGCTGCTTAATTTTAGGAAGCGCGAGTTGTTGAATTATGCGAGAAAAGTTAACGGAAGCTTGCTGAGGTAAGGGCATCACTTTATTTCTGTCTTTTCACTGAGTTATAACATGTTTGTTGGTTATTTTCGGTGATGCGTGTTTCTGTGTTTGGCATGTATGTGTTATGTATTCTCGTGATGAGAAAGTGTTTACAATACGTGCGTTGTTTTACATATGATTGGAGATGTATGTATGAACATGTGGGTGAATACATATGATTGGAAATGTATGTATGTTTGTCGTGGTTTGTTACATATGATTGGATATGTATGTATGTTGTTGGGATGGTTTACATATGCTAGGGAGGTATGTATTTGTTGCATTAATATACATGGGGAATCGTATGCTCATGCATTATTAGTGCGTAGTGGCGGGAGTGGACTACGAGGTGTGGTTGCGGGAGTGGACCCACCTGATTCTTATAGGGTATTATTGAGTTCAATACATGGTTGCGGGAGTGGACCATGGGGTGTGATTGCGGGAGTGGATCCACCTTAATCCTTTGTGATTTTGTTGAGTTCGATACATGGTTGCGGGAGTGGACCATGGGGTGTGATTGCGGGAGTGGATCCACCTTAACCTTGTGATTTCGTTGGTGTTTTAGTAGGGGTTGGACCTACAGTTCTGGAACTCATGCATTGTGGTAGCTAGGGTTAGTACCACGCATTGTAGAAGTCTGCATTAGGCTTGGTGTGCATTATATATATAAACCCGTTGGTGGGAATTGCTTTGGTGGTTAAGAGCTTTCTCTTGTGTATGTGGAAATTTGCTATGTGTACATCTTTCGCACCGATTATATATATACATACTTTTATTTTGTGGTGACCCTTTCTTTCATTTGCGGGCTCATCCCACCCAGATGATGGGTTAGGTCGTGGTGACGACGGTGGCTGTTCCAGTCCCCAGTGAGATGTTGGAGTTTTGGCTTAGTTAGACTATGCGCCGGTGTGGGTTGTACACCGTGCTTTTTGGGTTTAGGCATAGGATTCTAACTTGTTTTGTTGTAAGTATTTGAATACTTAGACTTGGATTGTAATTATTCAGGAATACACTTTGCTTGTCGAAGCACCTTATGGTAATGAGTTCTTTTGTATATTTGAATGCCGGCTCATTTAAAATATTCTATGCGCACTCTGAGTGTTAGTTGGTTAAAAAAAATAAATAATGCCTTTTCTGGCCTTGGAAAAACGGGTTGTTACAATTGGTATCAGAGCACGGCTTTAAATCTTCAAAGGGAAAGTGTATACTTGAGTCGTTAGTCCAGAGTCGGTTAGAATATAGCTAGAGTTGTGTTAGTTCTAGCGATCGGTTTCGTGTTGTGTTGTGTTGTGGGTTTTGTGGTTGTTTGTCTTAAGTCTAGCATGGGATATGCTTAGGCATTGGATTGTTTCTTACTGAAGTACTATAGGAAACGATGCTTCGCGTGAACCTAGTGGTTTAGGCTACGTCGCGGAGGCAAAAGAAGTGATTTTGGAATTTTTTTTTTGTGTGGACCTTTGGACTTTTGAGGAACTAGAGGTTGTGAACCTCTGTTGTGAGGTTAATTTTTGAGTGGTGAACTCGTTGAGAGTTGCGGTTGGTGCACGGTTGTGCCAGTGTGTTGGTGAGAGTATCTGTGTGACTTCACCCGGTGTTAGCATCTGTGTGGCTGCACCTAATCCTGAGGGATTTTGTTGTGTTGGGGATGGTAATAACTAGTTGAGTTGTTACTCTTACCTTTAGTTTCGAGGACGAAACTTCTTTTTGGAGGGTAGTAATGTAAGACCCAAGATTCCACTGTACAGTTCTTCTAAGGAACTTTAATGTCGGCTAAGTTTTTAGGGTTTTTGGTGAAGCGGTTTCGTGAGTATTGTCGCGTTAATAGAATTTTTGCTAAAATGGAGCCTGTTTTGTGCTCGTGCGCTGGAAAGGCACAGACTTTTGGGTCGTAGTCCTCTTTTAAGTATGAGAAGATTTCTGTGAAGTAAGAAATGCGAGTTTTGGTTTTCTCTTGTTTTTGAAAAAACGAGTAGGAATCTTACCCGCTGTTAGGAATTTTTACGGTTTCTGAATTCTGTAGAAATTTAGATGGGAGTTTTATATATCGGCGTGAGTTAGAATATATCTTCAGATTATTTTTCGAGGGCGAGGAAGAAAATCACAGTCGAGGAAAAAGTTTTAGCGATAATTTTTAGAAGCGGTTTACGACGGACGTTTATTTCGTAGTTTTCTATTTTTGCGATTTTCGTCCATTAGCGAGGTGCGACTCGTTTAAGCGCGAGCGCGGGGACCGAGCGAGCTAGTGGGAGGATAAGATCACATAAGAAATATCTAGATATTTTATTTAAGTTGCATGGTGACCAAGACTTGGTGGATGGCTAGGATTTGATCATGAAACTTTATACTATGCAATCTAAGGGCTTAGAATTAAGTGATAGACCTATATAAGCCAAAGTCATGAGACTTTCCCCTTCTCTTCCTTCTCCTTTGCCGTGAGCTACCTCCTTCCCTTTCTCTTTGGAAATTCATTTTTGTCTTCCACATAACTCATGAATGATCTAGGAAACCAAGTGGAATTAGGAGAAGTGATGAAGATCAAAGTTGTTCCTCTCATCATTATGGTGCTTTCCATCCATTTTATTTTGGTAAGAAAATCTTCCTTCCACTTTTATTCCTCTTGGCCGTGTGGCCTTTGGCTAGGAGTAGTAGGAGTTTTGAGTTTTCCTTGTTAGTATTATTGGATCCATGCTATGAGTGGTAGATTTCCATGCTTGTGAACCATGTTTTTTCCATGAGTTTATGATCATATATGAGATTTTTGAGCTAGGGTTTTCATGAAAATTCTATATGGATCAAGAACATGAAGTTTTGTTTAATGATAGTGTTAATGATGTTGTTTTCGAACCTTTTATGGAAATGGATATGTGATAAATGGTTTTGTTTTGAAAAACGAGAAAATATGATTTTGTGTGTTCATGAGATTTGAGAAACAATCTCTTAGGGTTGTGATTTGTGTTTTGAAAATTCTTTGTTTGTTGAGTACAATGATTTTGGGAACTAAATGAATCATACTATGATTTTGAAATGGAAAATTTTTGGAGCTAGTCTTGTTGGTGTTGTTTGGCCGTGGCATGCATGTGTGTGTGGCCATGGGATTTCAAATTTTTATGAGGCCTAAATGAGAAGGAGATGATCATTGGTTTGGTGAATGATCATGGTTTTAAAAGAGAATAATTCTAGGATTTTATTTGAAAGGAAAAACTTGTAACTTGTGGCGCAAGTAAACTTTTATTTTTGTAAAAATTTTCAATGAGTTTTTGGGTTGTTTTCAAATGGTTTTAGTATGTGAAAATTGATTGCCTTGGAGTTAGGAATCAAAGTGTTTCTTAGTTTGTTTTGAAACGAAAATATTTTCGCGTAGCGAGAAATAGTGCAATTAACTTTGGAAATTTTTAATCGCTATAAGGGGGACTCGTAATCACTATCCAAGAGTGTGAGAAAGTACCTTAAACCCCCCTAGTTTTTAGAGAACAAGTTTTGTTTCGATAGGATACGTTGGGAGTATTTTATTGATTGTACGCTGCTTAATTTTAGGAAGCGCGAGTTGTTGAATTATGCGAGAAAAGTTAACGGAAGCTTGCTGAGGTAAGGGCATCACTTTATTTCTGTCTTTTCACTGAGTTATAACATGTTTGTTGGTTATTTTCGGTGATGCGTGTTTCTGTGTTTGGCATGTATGTGTTATGTATTCTCGTGATGAGAAAGTGTTTACAATACGTGCGTTGTTTTACATATGATTGGAGATGTATGTATGAACATGTGGGTGAATACATTGAAGGTGGAAAAACACAAGAAGGGGGGGGTTGAATTGTGTTTTAAAAAATAAAACTTTTTACCTAATAGAACCTAAGTTTGCAGCGGATATAAACACAAAACTAAAAGAGATGCTGAGAGAAAGAGAGAAAGACACGAAATTTATCCTGGTTCCTCTCACAAATCGAGAGTACTCCAGTCCCCTTGTTACTAACAAGAGATTTTCACTATAATCTACTTAAGATTACAAACTGCTCAAGCACACTTGCAAGAGACTTCTCAGATGCTCAAGTTTCACTAAACAAGAGACTTCTCAAATGCTCAAGTTAATACCTAACAAGAGACTTCTCAAACAAACTTAATAATAAGAATGAATGTTAAGGAACACTTGATATACTATCAGAGGTGTTTACAAAATACAACTCAATTTTTTTTTAAAGACTTTGAATGACAGATAAAACGATAGTGTCAGAATGCTTCAGAGTCTTAAACGTGGTAATAGAACAGTAGTCATTTCTTCCATTTGAGTCTTCTATTTATACTTGGAAGAAGATGATGACCGTTGCAGAGAGCTTTGTGCCAGCTGGAATTTACTCGTACAATTGATAGCTGTATATTGCCTTCTTTGGTAAGGAATTCCAATTCCACTACCTAGCTATTCAATTTATCACTCATCCATTTTGAGTAATAATAGTACAATTGTACAATCCTCAAATACGCTCCACTTATGGATAAGGTTAACGTTGTACCAACGAATATTCCTTCCTGTGGATGTGACAGAGCCTTGAAATAGGTGGTTCTTCAATCATTGAATCTGATTCTGTCAGTTCTTGAGTGATGTAAATTCTTTTTGCTTCTGATGCTGTTGCCATAGCTTCTTTAGGTCTTTTAGCTTCTGAGTCCTTCAGAGCCTTGTTTTATCCTCAGAGTCACTTTCTTCAGCATTCAAAATTCAAGCTTCTGACGAACCGTGTCGTGCTTTCAGAGCTTGTTTTGACTGGCTTCTCTGCTACTATTCATAGTGCTTCTGAATGAATTTTAACTTGTAATTCTGCACACTAGAATAATCATTAGTAATACCAATTGTAATTTTAATACATTGTTATCATCAAAACCACTTAAAACATTAGAGGTTCATGTCAGACCCACTTTGTTCCAACAATCTCCCCCTTTTTGATGATGACAAACCAAAGCATTAAAATTCAATTGTTGTTGATTTAATTTAATTATGATGACTTCAGGTTTCAAAGGTTTGCAATCTCCCCCTGAGTCTGATAATCCATAAGGGTAGGTTTGTAAGCTCCCCTTAAGTTTTATCCATAATTAATTAAAACAGTTTAAGAGTCGATTTATTAACTTAAAATAAATTTTCATATTTAACTCTCAGAAGCATAGTTTTGCAAGCTTTGCTTCTTAGAGTTTGATAATGCTCAGAAGCGGTTTGCAAGCTCTTCTGACATTGTCTATGAATTTTATTTTAGGTTCTTAAATTTTCTCCCCTTTCAATAATCGTTCAGAATGAGAAAGAATCATAAGAGATAAATATTGATTCATAATGCTTTTAACATTACAGTTTCAGATTGAGCAGTATATGAATGAATCAACATTAATTTTAACGCTACTCTTACTCCCCCTTTTGGCATCAGTTAAAAAGACACAGAAAACCAAGCAGTCAAACTCGTCATAACAAGGCAGTCAAGTCAAAAAGGTGGTTACAACTAATTCATTTAATGAATTGTGTTGAATAACGACCTGACAGGAGAGCTTGATGACACTATAAAAAGGGATGATTCCTCTCATTTTACTCATCCAGAGTAATCAAGTAACATCAAAAGAAAAACAAACAATGGAAAGGCAGGTTACCAAGGATGCTTCAGGCTCAAAAGGAGAGAGCAAGAAGGGAGCAGAGCCCTGGCGCTGCGAAGAAAACAAGCTTCGCTACGAAAGGAACAAGCAAGAACTGATTTTGACAGAGTCAGAGGAGGAGGAAATGGGCTCTGATCTGGAAGAATTTTTATGGACATACAATGATGATACTCCATACGAAGAGTACGAAGCTGCTGTTCAGAAGAACACTGAAGAACTAGTGCAAAAAGCCACTGCCAACTTGCTTGCTTACATTAAGGAGAAACATAAGAAGCAAGATGCAGAGTCTTCTGAAGTTAAGCCTAGCTCTAAGTAGAGTCTTATCAGTCTATGTAATAGAAATTCTTCAATAATATTAATAAAGGAGTTTATGCTATTAATTCCCTTTGTTTTGAGCAAGTTTCTTATATATATATACCTCATTCCTATTGTCAGAAAACCAGTTACCAGACACGCCTCATTCGATATTGGTGCCCCGTTGTTAAACAGGCTTTAATACTAAGAAGCTATTTCATGAGTAAACAGGAGTACTGATGAGAGGGACTCTTAGGTTTTGAAAATCCTAGGCTTATTAGTTTAAAAACTAAGATGCTCTCCAGCATCTTTCACTAGAGTCGGAATTCTCAAGAGTACCAGACAATATCATGGTATATAGAAAAGTTAAATTTTGAAAAACAAATATAAAACAAACATATAAGCAAATAACAAACACACAAATATGGATAATATAGATATGAATTAAAAAAAAATTATCCAAAAATTACACAAGAACTAATAACAAATAAGTGCTCAGACATAAGGGTTAAGGTTTGGGTTGCTGTTGAGTAAGCTTTAGAAGAAGTTCCATCATTGCATCTATCTTCTTGTTAGTAGCTTCACCAGATCTGTTCATGTCTTCTCTTATATCGGCCCTGAACTCATCCATTTCATTTCTTAGTTCATCTCTTAAGTCATTCTTGATTACATCCAGAGCTTCTTGCATAACAGAAGGTATAGCAGATGAAGAAGAGCCTTGGACAAGTACAGGTGGAGATCTAGGAGGAGATGAAGCAACAATGGGAGCTTTACCTTTATCAGAATCTGGTTCACTAAGATTCTGATCATTCATAACAAAATCTTCTGCAGCTCCTTGATTCTCAATAATCTTATTAGTCTCAATGACAGCAATGTGAACAGCTCTATCAACCAGTAACTTGAAGGCTTCTTGTTCAGCAAGCCTCTGACGTTCCATTTCAGCAGCTATCTTAGCCTGCTCTTCATCCAGAGATCTTTTCATACTTTCATTTACAGCAGCTAAAAATGCTAACCTCTGACATTCTTCTTCATGGTTGAAAAAAGTAAGTCTCAGAGCATGAGAGCGTTCAGCAGCATTCATAATCTGAGACAGAGCTTCCATTCCTCTTCCCTCAATCCTTCTTTTTACATAGCCTCCCAACAACCTCAGAGACTGACTGAACTTCTCCTCTAATTCCCTGATCTTAGCATCAATATCTGAGGGAAATATCAGTACTTCTTCTTCCATGCTTTTAAAATTCCTTAGACTAATATTAATAGCACTTTCTAGAAGCTCAAGGTTTGGTTCAGAGTTGTAGTTGAAGAAGGGTTGGTTTCTATTGAAAGGAATGGTGGGTTCAGGCCTTTTTCTTTTGAGGGGAATTATTTTGATTCTTTTGATTTTGTCAAAGGGATCAATGGTTATGATATCATCATCAACATTAATTTCTGCTTTTAGCAGATCCTCCAGAATTGGTAGGGCAAAGTCAATGGGTAGACAGAGTTCTTCTATGGTTAAGGGTTTGTAAACTGGGTCATAGATGGGTTCTGATGAAGTTGTTTGTGGTTCTGGTGTTGGTTCAGGAGAGGAAAGTTCAGGTTGTGGTGTGGGTGGTTTAGTAATATGATCAGAATGAGTTATGAATTCATCCTGGGCTGGTGTGAATGTGGGTGGATCTTCTTGTTCTATGTCAGCAAGAGAGGAGGGTGGAGATTGAATTTGTGGTTCTGGAAGAGGTGAATCACTAGGTAAATTAGAAGTAGTATTTACAAAGTGAAAATGGTCAGGTGATGCTGTGTTGGAGTGAGTGAAGGCATCACCAGATAGGTGAGTGGACAGATGATCAAGGATGGTTGGTGATTTTATTGTTGTTGTGTTGGTAGGTTGGTCAAGGATGGAAGTATCAATGATAGTGGGCGATTCTTCATCAGAAACGATGAGGATGGGTTTTTTTTGTGATTCTTTTGGTAGGTTTATGTACAGGTTTCTCTTTCTCTAATTTGTCAAGTGCAGCAATTAACTCAGTAGAGTCAATGCTGGAGTCAGAAAGAGTTTCTTCAGATGATGATGATTTAGGGGAAGGTTGGATCATTCGAATAGGCTGTGTATAGTCTATGGGAGGTGATTGGGTAGAGGGATGAGCACTAGCAGTACTATCAATATTAGGCATAGAATGTTTACCTGAATCAGCAGCCTTTTGTTTGGATACAACTGACTTCTTTCTTTTTGTGGCTCTGACAGGTTGTTCCTCCTCAGCATCTGCAGGCCTATCCTGCCTTTTCTTTGTTCTTCTTTCTTTCTGAGCAGCCTTTCTCTGAGCAATCTTAGCTACTTGCTCCTTACTGACTTCTTCTGTTTCTTCAGTGGTTATCCTTTCAGCACCATCAACCCTTTCTTCAGATTGTTCTTCCTCAACAATATCTTGTTCAATTGGTTGAGGTTTTCTTTTAGACCTTGTGATTTGCTTGGGTCCTTTGAAGATGTCCCAGTTTGGTACACCAACCACCATACTCCTGGGCACACTTACACCAGAGTCCAATCTAACCAACTCCAAGAAGTTCTTGATAACCTCATCATTATCAAATTCTGATATGGTTGGGAAACCGTCACACCATAAGTACTTCTCATAAACTTGCTCCAGAGGGCTCTTGGCTGACTTCAGCTCCTCTTTTGTCTTCAGATGCATGTTTACCAAAACACTTGCATCATACTTAGCCGTGTTGAAAACCCTTAGTTTTTCTTTGGTACTGATAATTTGAGTAAGCTTCGTCTGTCGAATGATTTCAGAAATCAACCTTGGATGATGAATCATTGAAGGTGATTTGGATCTGCTTTTGGATATAGTAAAGCATAGGTGATCAAACAGAAGCTTTGCCAAATTTATCTTCACCTTCTTGTACAGAAACCAGATGAAGTGACGATGTGGTAGAGAAATAGTATCATATCCTCCTTCTCTAGTGATGATGGAGGCCAGAAACACTTTGAAGGCAAAACTGAAGTTTTGCTTCATGA